>JAJHPF010000025.1:1333333-2666666 GCA_024447775.1 Carex cristatella
AGGTTGACTTTGAAAAAGCGTATGATAAAATTCATTGGAATTATCTCTTAGAAGTTCTTAGACTTAGAGGTTTTAGCAATACTTGGGTCAATTGGATTCAAGCTTGGTTGGTAAGTTCCTAGTCATGTATCAATGTCAACGGGAAACTTACTCATTATTTTTAATGTAAACGCGGGGTAAGACAAGGGGACCCTCTGTCCCCTTTTCTTTTTATCCTTGCTGCTGATACTTTAAGTCATCTGTTTCTTAAGGGTAGAAAAGCACATTTGTTGAAAGGATTAGGTCCCCATTCTCAGGATGGATTTTCGATTACAAACTATCATTATGCGGACGATACAATAATTTTTCTTGAATTAACATAAACGAATATCAAGACAGCATGGTGGACCATGTTGGCATTTGAGGCCTTATCAGGAATTTGAATGAATCTTCAGAAAACAGAATTATTCACTGTTAATTCTGAATCAGGTCCTCTGTTGGCTGATATCTTTAGATGTAAATATACAAATTTCCCTCTTTAATACTTAGGTCTTCCTTTGCATAAATCTTGATTAGCTAAAAAAGATTGGGACTTCTTACTTGATAAATTTGAAAAACGATTGCAAAATTGGAAAGGTCAAATGCTGTCCATTGGGGGGAGAATTACTTTAATTAATTCGGTACTTTCCTCTATTTCTCTATATACTCTTTCTATTTTTCAAGTTCCCAAATATGTTATTAAACAGATTGATAAAATTCGTTGTCGCTTCCTATGGCAAGGTACATCTAAGGGTAGGAAGAAATATGCATTGATTAGTTGGCCACTGGCTTGTTTAGCTAAGGAAGTAGGTGGTTTAGGTATACTGGATATTACACAAATGAATGTGGCTCTCCTTCTCAAATGGTGGTGGAAATTCCGAGACCAGTTCTATACTGGCCTCTGGAAAACTGTTATACTGTCTAAGTATTATTCAACTGATCCTGTACCTTTATCTGCTTTTTGGAAAACTATTAGGGATTTAGATGCATTAGGCAAATGTAGTATTACTCATAAACCTAGATTCTCTTCTCAACTTAGTTTTTGGTATGATTCTTGGAATAATGAGATTCCCCTCAAACATATTTATCCTCATCTGTTTGACATATGTTATAACCAAAGAATTACTTTGAGAGAGGTGATACAGTCACAAGGGGAGGCAGTTCAATTTAGACGACATTTTGATGCAATTTCATTACAAGAATGGACTCACATCTTGCATTCCCTCAGTTCTATGTCCTTTACACATAATCAGGATCGAATCGCTTGGAAATGGGAGGCCTCTGGTATATTTATATTCTCTGTTAAGTCTGTTTATAGGGTACTAAATTTCAGAGGAATAAGCTTTCCTAATCCAATGGTATGGTGGAGCCTACCAGTACCTTCTAAAATCAAGACTTTTATGTGGTTAGTTGCTAGAAATAAAATTCTAACCAAACAAAACCTTAGCAGGAGGGGATGGTAGGGAAACCTTAATTGTCCATTTTGTCGAGATTTTGAAACCACTGATCACTTATTTTTAACATGTAGGGTAGCTAGGCACTTGTGGTTTTGGATAGGTAAAAGCCAAATATATTTTACTAATTGGTCCACATCAAATGACATAATTCAATTTGCATTATCTTTGCCTAAAAAGGACTGTATTGCATTCTTAGTAATGTTTAGTGCATTTTGTTGGACTGTGTGGAAAACCCGAAATGACTTGTGCTTTAACCAGACTCATAAATCGTTTAAAACTTTAGTCTTACTAATTGTTTCCTTAACTACATATTGGACAGGGGTGATTAAGCGGCAGATCCGAGATATTGTCATAACTGATTGGATGCCGGAAGATATTGACTCCATCCCCTTACAGATTTGGGACCCCAATGAAGATTGTGATGATGCCAACCTTCAGATGGTGGTTTACCGGGGCCCTCCAATTGATAGTGATGCACCAACCGCACCAGTAGTCTAGCTTAGCTGATACCCATTGTGGTTTCATTTTGATATGGTATCTTAGCTCGATCTACTAGTATCTGTCAGTAGATTGATGTTATTTTGTGTTGTGTCGGATGATAGCATGGATTGTGTTATTTGTGATGTGTAGGATGCTAATATTTTGGTTCTGTTTTGGTTGTTATATGTAAAACTGGTACTGTTGTTTCTTGAATGAAACGGGCTAACAAAGCCTTTTATCAAAAAAAAAAAAATGGTTTCTAATTAGGGGTGTAAACGGAGCGGATAATGCTGATACCATATCCACATCCACATTTCAATAAGCGGATACAAATACGGATACGGATAGTAAACGGATACACATACGGAGCGGATAATCCACGGATACGGATACGAATACGGATACGTGACGGATAATTGTCGGATAGTTGAATTATATAAACAATTACTCAAAAAAAATCCACTTATATGATATAATACAAATATTTTAATCAAAAATTTTTTTTGATAGCACAGAAATAAAGATAAAATAAAACAACATATTATACATTGTCAATTGAAACATCCTTCTAGTTATTCAAATTATTGAAACATCATTCTAGTTATTCAAATTATAAAGCCATTCTTTGTTTTGTCCGGTTTTAAACATTACCAATTGTCCCACAACATATATTAAATAGTATTACAAGGCTATATATAAGATTATGTCCTTCCACCCACGTGATGAGTAGAATAAATGAGCTGTTACCTTGGGAAATGTGTTGCCCTCTCAGTAAACCAAGAGGCACTGAAGCGGGCTTCGGAGAAAAGCTTTAAGCCGGGCTAGCGGGTTTGAATTAATATCCAGAGTTACCGGATATTAGCTCCGTTTTCGGATAAATAAAAATTATGCGAATCCTATATATTCATAAATTATCCGGATCCGTATCCGTTTAGTTCGGATCCGGAGCGGATATCCGTCCGGATAATCCGACTCCGTTTTCACCCCTATTTCTAATTCACTGCTTTCACGTGCGATTCTAAATTAATACAATTTGAATATAAAGTGCTACCCAAATTTTCTTTTGTTTTTTTTTGTCGTTTTTTTTTCTTTCTGTTTTCCTTCATTTTCTTATTTTTTTCCCTCCTAATTTTTTTTTAAAACTTTCTGATCATAAGACTCAATTAATCCTTTTGACTATTTATTTTTCATTTTCCAAGGGCTTTTATTTAAACCTTATCTTCTATGTAACTAATTGTGGTTTAATATAAACAAGAAGTAAACCTTGTTCTTTCTCAAAAAAATTTGTACAATATTGTTCATAAATTTAACCTCAAATCTATTGTTTTTCGTATTCATATATTTTGATTTATTTATTTTTTTATACAAAAGAAACTCTGACATTCTTTTTAAGACAATCTCCTAAGGAAATTGAATATAAAAAACTTCATAAAGAGATGAAATATCACTGTCGATGTTAGATCTACGGTTCAATTTTTAAATCTAATTTGAACGCAGCATTTATATATGGTTGAAGTTTATAATTTCTTAAGCTCACTTTATACATGATAAACATGTTAAAAGTTGTTAAGGATCTTTGACATACGGGAGAGGAGGCTGTCCGATGCTCATCGGACCAAAACAGTGTTTGATGAGTGGTTTCTACCGTCCGATCTACTTCAAAATCTGTGCGTACAAATATTAAATCAAATAGCACGGATATTAAAATTATGCATACAGATTTTAAAATGAATCAGACGGTAAAAAACTACTCGTCAAATATACTCTGGTCCGATAGACATGAGACACCCTCGACTCCCTCCCTCGACATACTGAAACAAGACAATCTTGAGAAAAAAAAAATTAATTTAGAAATATCGATCACATCGTTTGTCGGTTGTCGGTTGTCGCTAGTCTAGAACTAGAAGAAAAGAATCAAATCATAGAAACTTGCGTTCATTAAAAATCGGAGGGGCGATGTGCGGCGATAGATATATAATTACTAAGATTAAGACTAACAGTGAGACCCGGCCGACCTAGCTAGGTCTAGGTATAATATAATAGAGTTAATTAAGGAGTCCGGCCTCCCAGGACACTTATTAGTTGAATATATAAGACCCCATAATAGTTGGCTTCATGCCGCTCAAACAAATTAATTTCTTCCAAATTGCAATCGGCATATGTAAGACTTATAACTAGCGTTGGTGACAGGTGACTAGGTAGGAGATGCCTTATTGTAATTACGTCACAACAATGCTTCTAATTGTCAGCACCTTTCTTGTTAAACGGAACATTTTTTTTTTAAAACGAGTCGGCAATACGAGCATGTTCAGTTATCATACGATTATGCAGAATGAGATTTTTCGAGTATAGTAACTCACAGATTACTTTACGGGACTCATATTTTTTAATAGTCCAAAAATAATTATGAGAATATGCTAAAATGAATGTTCAATTAAACTGTAAAAATAGCCAATATCTATCTTTCTCTCTCTATATGAGTAGAACTAGGATGTTCCTAGGAGTACCAAGTTTCTTGTACTCTTAACTCTAAAATTTATTGGATTAATTTCGAACAACAAATTCAAACCGTTGAAATTCTTCTACCTTACGAGTGATGCGTCAACATGTGAAAATTTTAAATTTCGAATTAATTTAGTATAAAATAAAGTGGTCAAAATTAGAAGGTTTATAAATTAATTTTAATACATTCATTTTTTGAAAGACTTTTGACCACTTGACTTTATACTAAATTAATTCGAAATTTTAAATTTTCACATGTAGACGCATCACTCATAAGGTAAAAGGATTTCAACGGTTTGGATTCGCCGTTCGAAGTTAATCCGATAGATTTTAGAGTTAAGAGTACAAAGTGACTTGGTACTCCTAGGAGCACCCTAGTTCTACTCTCTCTCTCTCTCTCTCTATATATATATATATATAGAGAGAGAGAGAGAGAGAGAGAGTAAGGCTATTGTGCATTGCGAATTAAAGGGGGTGTTTTAATTCGCGCTCATATCGCTATTTTCAAAGTTCAAATAGCCGATCCAAACCGCTCAACATGTTCTCCATATTGAAATGTGCTTGGAGATCAAATTTTACATTTTTTGGAATTTATTTATTATTTATTAAGCCACTTTGAAAATCGCTGATCCCAACGGTTTCACTGTTTGGTAGAGCCACCGTTGGATCAGTGATTTTCAAAGTGACTTAATAAATAGTAAAAAAAAATCCAAAAAATGTAAAATTTGGTCTCCAAGCACATTTTAATATGGAGAACATGTTGAGCGGTTCGGATTGGCTATTAGAACTTTAGAAATAGCGATATGAGCGCGAATTAAAACACCCACTTTAATTCGCAATGCACGGTAGCCTTACTCTCTCTCTCTCTCTCTCTCTCTCTCTCTATATATATATATATATATATATATATATATATATATTGTAAAGACTTATTAAGGATAATAATTTTTTGGTTAATAATTATTGACAAGTCTATGGTCAATTCTAATAATCAAAAGTTTAATAATTAAAATATCGATCATAATATTTAGGAAAATTAAAAAATAGAATTATAAAACGTAAAAGCTATCATGAAAAATAAAGAAATTAATGGTAAAAACATTGTAAAATTAAAGTGATTGTTAATAATTTATAATTAAACAAATAAAATGCACTTATCATTAAAAAAAATAAAATTGATAACATGCAAATGGAGAACGAGCAAGAGATGACATGTGAGAAAAAAATAAATAAGTTCAACCTAGTATTTTTTTTTTTCCATACATTTATGTACAAATTTAATTTCCATATTTTTTTTTTGTGTGGATAACTTTTCCATTATAAAAAATTCACTGAACACTCTTCGGAACATAAATTTCCACAAAACTTCCAAAAGTAAAATAAACCAACCTAACACGCCTTCTGTACTGCCATATATATATATTTTTTGTGGATAACTTTTCCATGATAAAATCACTGAACACTCATCGGAATATAAATTTGCTTTCATTAAAATTTCACAAAACTTAAAAAATAAAAAATAAAAAATAAACAAACCAACCTAATTAACACGTACGCTCTCTATCTAGTACAGTAGTAGCTTAGCTTGAATTGAGTAGCCGACCACGAATCATAATGGATTTGTATTAACTAAAAAAATAGACAACCACTCATCTGCTGGTGTTATTTAATTTAATTAGGCCACTCCATCCTAGAAGCACAGTCTTGGAGGATAACCAATCAAGGAAAATTGATTTTCTATGGCAACTCTATATATGGGCTAGAAGATTTTTTTTTTTGCATAGCTCAGAATTCTGTTTTACGGTGATGCCTACAGTATATTCAAATATTGCATTTATATATTATAAATTACCCTCAACAGAACGTGATCTGTGTTGAGTTAACGACATGAGAATATGTGCTTGATAATCATTAATAAGTGATCATTATCAAATTTGCATCAACTCTTTCAAGCATATTAAAAATCTAGTTAACATTAATATCGTCCTAAATCACCAAAAGTGAGATGTGAAAGTCGTCTAGAGTATCAAAACAGAGAGCGAGAGTTACGACTTACGAGTTATGACTTATAGTTAGACGGCCTTATGTTTTAACTTTTAAGTCATCAGCCAGAATTAACGGCCTTATGTTGCCTTATTTTACCGTCTTGCAGTTCTAATCCTAATGAAGAACATTTGCTTTATCAGAACCTTTTCAACATTAATATTATATATTTTAAAATTAAAAAAAAAGTAAGTACCCATTTTTTCATATCACCCGTGAAATTATCATATTTTTGTTAAAACAAATACTAGAGTACGTCACGACACTTAAATTTGTATGATTTTGGTTATAAGTTGATAAGATATTTTTTATTGTGTTAATATATGATTTAATTAGTCATTTGAAAAAAGATTATATATGTAGGTTGATAAACTGATAGAAGTTGTGAAAACAAAACTTTATTCAGAATAAACTAAATTTGTTCACATGATTTTACGTACAATAATATAACTGCTCACATACTTTTCACATATAACAAGTACAAATATTGTTAGAGCAACAGAGACATATGAGTTCATTTTATTATAAACATTAGGTCTGTCGATTCCGTGCAACCCATAAATAAAATCATTCTTGCTTGCTCATATGACAGCCACACAGAGAAATTGTTATTTTTACTGCCACAGAAGATCCCAAAGATCATTTTTCGCACGAGGTACCCGTGAGAAAAATAATAAACAAATTCTCAAATTCTCAATAGGCCGGGTTGGTATTTCTTTCCCGAGTCGGCACCTTTTATTTGAATGGGACAACAGCGACCAGTTAGTTGTTTTTATTGCCCACATGCCTGCCTCCTCTCTATCATCCCCATTTGATTTTTATTAGCTGTTTACTTTGATATCTCTGTCAACTAGCTGTTTCCATGTCATGTGTTACTTGTACCTCTCAAGTATATATGTGCTTTATATATATGCGACTCATTCATCCCCTTCTTTCATTATATATTATCCACAATTAATTCAGTTTACTCATTCAACTTCTCTCTGGTATCTACCTATCTGGTATCTGGGATCCTTAATTAATTATTCTCAGTTCAAGAAGAGAAGAAAAATTAACTATGGAGATGCAAACACTGCAATCAATATTTTCTATTCTTTTCTTCTCCTTTACCTTCCTCTTCCTACTCTCTGCTCTACTCATAAAAGTATTGTCTCTCTCGCGCCGCCGGTACTGTAACTGTGAAGTATGCAGAGCTTATCTGACTGGATCCTGGATGACCCAGTTCCCCAATCTAGCCGACTGGTATGCCCACCTTCTCCGCAACTCCCCAACCAGTACGATCCATATTCATGTCTTGAACAATGTAGTCACTGCAAACCCGGCAAATGCCGAGCATATGCTGAAGACAAACTTCCACAATTACCCGAAAGGAAAGCGATTTTCAACCATACTTGGGGATTTACTTGGCAATGGCATTTTCACAGCTGATGGCCGGGCTTGGCATAGCCAGCGCAAGGCTGCCAGCCTTGCTCTTGGTGGAGCATCTGTTAGAAAACACGCTTTTGATGTAGTCACCAAGGAGGTTAAAACCCGACTCATACCGCTATTGTCTTCGGTGCAAGGCTCGGTCGATTTACAAGAGGTTTTCAGCAAGTTTGCTTTCAGTACAATATGCAAGATTTCTTTCGGGCTCGATCCTGAAGAAATGGAGCTACCGCTTCCCTTGTCAGAGTATATCGCTGCATTTGACAGTGCTTCAAGGCTCTCTGCATTGCGGGCCACCGTAGCAATTCCTTTTGTGTGGAAACTGAAGCGGTTTCTCAACATCGGTTCTGAAAAGGAGCTCAAACACGCTATCAAACTGGTCAATGAGCTCGCAACCACAGTCATAATCACTCGCCGAAAATTGGAGTCGAGAAACAACCACGACTTCCTCTCTCGTGTCATGCAAACCGCTGATGGAGAGACAATGGATGATTTATACCTTCGTGATGTCGTCGTAAGCTTTTTATTAGCCGGAAGAGATACCGTGGCATCTGGTCTAGCAGCCTTCTTTCTCCTGCTCTCGAAAAACCCATCCGCGTTATGTACCATAAGAGAAGAGATCTCCCATGTCACGAAAGGGAAAACCGACTATGAAATGAGCCACGACGACATCAAGTCAATGCATTACATGCACGCGGCTTTGCACGAGAGCATGCGGCTCATCCCACCAGTGCCGTTCGACTCCAAATTCGCAGCTGGAGATGATACACTGCCTGACGGGACTGAAATAACGAAAGGCAATAGAGTTACGTGCCATTCATACGCCATGGCAAGGATGAAGAGCGTATGGGGACCCGATTGCGAGGAGTTCAGTCCCGAGAGGTGGCTCAGCAAGGATGGTGTTTTCAAGCCCGAGAGCCCGTATAAGTACCCGGTGTTTCAAGCGGGGCTGCGGGTCTGCCTCGGAAGAGAGCTAGCATTGATGGAAATGAAAACCGTGATCGTATCGGTTTTACGCGAATTCAATGTAGAGGTGGTTTTGAAGAATGGGGATTTGCCTCGGTTTGCTCCTGGTTTAACAACAACTTTCGAAGGCGGTATACCAGTTAGTATCAGCCGAAGATAATATTGGGAATTTTAATTAGGTGTTTTTGTTTCTTCCAGTGTATATATGTCATCAATAGAGAAATGATCAATTGTAAAGATAATTAGAGAATCAATTTTTGGAAGAATACAAATGCAGCAAAATTAAGGTTTTCATATATAGTTCAAGTGATTAACTTACAACAGTTTTAACTAATTTGCTTGATATATAATTAATTGGCAGAAATCTGTTGATTCACACTATTATCCATTCAATTATAATAAAGTCAAATTAAGGATTGAATGCATGGTTCTCAGTTAAATAATCACATATATAATCATGTCTTCATCGTAGTAACATTAATTATAATTAATTAGTGGATTGATCTACTTGTAATTAAATATATTGAATTTTGGTGTCCTCATTAAAGGGGAAAATAACCCTATCATTGGTGTCCTCATTGAAACCAACATAATAAGTCAGAGAAGAAATTTTTTGGGATTCCAAACTACATCGATCTCATTTTACTTGAAAAATAAATAAATTACATATTATTGGGTCCTCAAATGAATACTGGTTTGATATACTAAAGCGGAGTAGGTCTGGGTTTCAAAACCGTGCGATCCGGTTTAAGATTTGTACGGCCTGCTTTAATATTTGTGTGTAATCATTTTAATTTTCGTGCGCACGGAAAATAAAGTGAATACTCCGCTATAGCCTATAGATATACAACTCAGCTAATTTGAAATATTTGTTTCCATCCGCATAAGCGAATTGGCATCCTCTGAGATATCTCAAACTTTGCGTGACTTTTTCGAATATCTCAATCGTTCAAATAAGTTCTGCACGTATCTCAACACACAAATAATACTGGCTCCCCTACGGGCACCGGACACGTCGGTCACGCAAAAATTGAGATATCTCAGAGGATATGCACCCATAAGCGGGGTTTTGGGGATTTCAAAGCGTGTTAATGCCGTGTTCAAAATATGCATGATTGCAAAACTTCAAATTATGTTTTTAATAATTATCTTTAATTAATCAGTCCAAGAACTTGCTTGTTATTTTTTATTTAACCAATATTGACCAATGATTTTGAGATTGGTACCGCGATCTCTAGTTATATTTTATATATGCATTTATTCTCGTGTGCATGTGGGACAGAGAGCTCCATTGCATAATTAATTTAGTAGTCTATTTTTTGCCTAATATAATAGTGTATTCATAATAAGGATTAATTAATGGTAAAAAGCCACTTGTCAAATAGTTGCTACATGGGGTAGGTGGATTAATTACAGCCAAGTCTGTGATGGATTT
Organism: Carex cristatella; assembly: GCA_024447775.1. Taxonomy (NCBI): domain Eukaryota; kingdom Viridiplantae; phylum Streptophyta; class Magnoliopsida; order Poales; family Cyperaceae; genus Carex; species Carex cristatella. The sequence continues at coordinate 1,343,660 of JAJHPF010000025.1, forward strand.
TGAATCTTTGGTGGATCTAATTGGTCCATCCAAAGAATACTGGGAAAGAAAGAAAGCCCAATGGGGGGAGCTTTAATTGGGTTCTTTCTATTCAACGGAAATAATACATTTTTCTTATTTTTAGAAAGAAAAAAAAATCAAATTACCAAAAACAAGATAGATAATTTTTCAATCCCATAGATAAGACCGACCAATGATTCAGTCTCATCAGGATATAATCTGAGATCGAATTAATTGTTCGATTCCAGTAGTTTATGTAAGTTGCAGTATATTTTTATCACAAAAAATCCAAAAACTACTACAACCAAATCGTGAAATCCATAGGCCCTCTTTTCTACTTTCTTTTCTCTTTTTTCATTTGGTCTCCATGGAGAGATGCCAACCGGTTCGTTTCCATTGATTTTTTACACTACGTGGTCATTGATGTCATAAATTATGAAAATTAGTGAGATATAATCATTAGTTCGGTTCCAATTTATTTATGAGAAAAAAAATAATATATATTGTTTCCGACCATTTAGTGTTTCAATTTTTAAAAATAAAAAATGTGGAAATAATAACTTGGACTTTGTCAGAATGTTTCAATTTATATGTAGGACACACAAAACATTTCCCATTTTTTTTATGTTACTACTGAAATCGGCAGCTCTGATCTAAATGGTTGTCAAATGATCTCTCAGAGCCTGCAAAACCTTTAGAAACTAAGTTTTATAGAAGCTGAGCAATAGAAAAAAAGACAGTTATAAAAATGAAAATAAGAGAAAACATGTTGATTACTCTTCAAATTATAAAAATCATCAGAATCGAAAATAATTTCCGGTTACCCCATGCAACACCATAGATTCAAAAATAATAAAAATAAAAGAAGAGTAACTGAAATAATTTTTTTGGCTATATAGAGTAATTTATTTTAATCTTCTATGGTAACCGAAAATTAATTAATTTCGGTTACCACCTTATTTTTTATTTGTGAAATTTGTGTGTGGAGAAAGGTGTAATGGAGTGGCAAAGGGGTAAATGAAATTTTTTCTCAGTTACTTCATAAGTAACCGAAATTTTTTTTATTGTTTTGATAATTTTTGTAATTTGAAAAGTAATTAAACTGTTTTATGATTGTTTTTTATTTACGTTTCATAAAAAAAAAAAAAATCGCTGCCGGCGGGTGCATTGTTCAAAATATTCCATCCTTTTTGCGTCTGTTGAAAGCAGCTTGCATCTGTTAAAAGCCGCAATGTTGGTTTTGTTTTGGAAGAATGGAATCAAAAGGGGTGGGTTGCTGATCATTTATGGAAACCTCAAAATTTGCACCTAGGTTTGACTCTTGGAAAGGACAGATAATTCCATCAGAGAATTTTTAATTCATAGAAATTATTAAATAATAACAGAGAAAAGAAAAAGTAGCCTCATTGTTAGATCAATAAAAAGATCAGAATTATTTTTTTCCGGTTCAAATCTTGGACTGCTAAAAAAAAAATGAAGAGTGCTGTATTAAGGACTATTATTCTAATTTTGAGAGCTGAGAATTTTTTTTTATTTCTAAATATCAAATTTATCATTGCTCTTTAAATGAATAGATTGATTAACAGATCCACTTTCTCTCTCTCACCCAATTAATAATAGAACTAATTAAAGTAAAGTTTCTTCCATTAGAAAAATGAAATCCTTCTTTTCCATAAATTATATATCCCAAAAATATTGTTTCTCATAAATATGTAGCCATGTTTCCAAAATAATTTTGTAATTGACGAATAATTGTAGGTACTTCTAAATTGGTTGAGAAATAATAGCTTGACAGTACAGTATACAGAAACATTTTTTTCCTTTTTGATGAAAACGCCTGTAAGTTTAGCATCAATATGCTGAGTACAATATACATACATAAATTATCTCTAAGTATCAACTAAGTTGGCTGACTAATAATATCGATTTAAAAAAAGACCTTTCAACTTCTCTTTTATTAAATATCGATTTGCAAAAAACATTGATACTGCCACATCAATTTACCAAAACATTTAATAACTCGAGCTTCTCAGTGGATTAATTAGCTTTATACAATAACAAACACTTGATTTTCTTATTCTAATTAATTATAGCCGCTTCTGTGCTTTTAATTAGGATAAGTCGATCAGAAGCTGAATAACAGACACAATAACCTTCATATTTAACTCTCAAGCACCTTTATCTTTTGAACCGAGCTCAATAACTCAGATTCAAAACATTTTTTTTCCAATAACACACAGAAATATTTTAATTTTTCTTACAGCCGCAAAAAATATGGCATGAAAAATATTAATCCGGATTATTTGTTGCAGTCTTTCTAATAAATTAAATTATATAGTATTACATCTATTTTTGAATAAATATATAAAATATTTTTAATATTTTAATACAAAAAATAAATAAATTATAATATTTTCTAATTAAATAAAAAATTGTAATGAATTATTACATGGAGCAAACTCAGACATTTTCTAATTGTGTAACCAATAACAATACCATCAGTTAATTAGACTGAAACCGATAACAATGTCATCGGTTCTAGGACCGTTCACTTTGTTATCAGTTCTGGAGTGCTCCAAACCAATGATTTTGTGAGCAGTTCCATTCTCTAAAACCAATTAATTTGTAATTGGTTTGAGTAGATTCTTAAATTTTTTTTTGATATTACTAAAAAATTTGGGGATATTACAACTTTTGAGGTAAAACTGCCATTTCGTTGACTTGCACCTGACGACAATTGTACAATCCCACATATACCATGCATATTCATTCGTTTAACTGCGATTATGAATTTATGAGAATATCATATACTAACGTCATAATTACAATTTTAATTACATAAATGTGAACAATTATAAATTTATCAATCTTGCTAAAAGGATACTTCACCATTTCCAAATACTTTCGAGTGTCAATTTCAAGGATGTAAACAAAATAAGGATCCCTTGAGTTGATAGGGCCATGTACCAAAAACAAAGAAAAATTAAGTTCGACGCCAATCAACCTTAAACAAAAGTACGAAATCATAATTTTTTACAGCTAAAGTTCACAATTTCCATCCATACAAAATATGACACTGATGAGTTTCTACTTAAGTTCACAATGTGCTTAATTATCCCGTATCGGTATTGTATACTTGATACAATGTGATAATATGATGCCGCAAGGAAATTAATTAAAATACTCTGACCCTTTTTCTGGAAGTTTCTTCCATGCATGGGTAAATCAACATTTAAAAAAAAATGAAAGAAAAACTAAAATAAATTTTGTGGAATATGATAAAAAAAAACTAAAATATATATTTGAAATATTTGCCCCATAAAAGTAAGTTTAAACATGACACTTATTCGATTCATGATCTAAGTATCATGAAGTACGTACTTTATTAAATAATGGATATTACATGGTTCCAATTAAAGGCTTGCATCCAGTTTGTCTCTATTAATGTAAGATACACTTATTATTAATTAATAATCATTTTTAGCTCAAGGCTAATTAAGCTGATCCAGTAACCATGACAATCTCTGGGTTGCCACCGCTCCCAAATTGGGCAACCTTACAATCAGTGGAGTATATACCAGAAGACACGAATCTCGGTGCGCCACCCATCACCGGCATCTTCTTTGTGACATCCATCTTATTAACATAGTCTGGCCGGTATGTCTGGCCCAGCACACCATCAACAGCGTCAGAGAGTGAGTGAAACTTGAACGATAGGTCGAGGTGGGCCAGGCTGTCATCGGGCCCCACTCCGTAGTTGTGTATCCTCGATTCTTCTTCCGTGATAGGAACCGCATTGGCCATGATGGTGAAAACTCCATCTAGTTCTAGTATGACTCCATTGGTACTGGCAGTTCGCATGACTGATAAACCAGGCGCTGAGCTGGACACCCACCTGGCGTTCACCTGTGCAGGAATGTAAACAGGCTCGTCGTCAAAGGTAATTCTGAGGCGGTCGGTCTCGTCGCTCCATGTCACTGTCTTCTCTACACCAATGTAAAGACGGTGATTGACTCCGAATAGTATGCCAAGGGCCTGAACCCAGGTGAAGTCACGGTTGAGGCCAGGATTGTGTTTCCCGATGAAGTGCGCATTGATGTGTAGGTTGGGCTCAGAAAGGATACAGTAATCACCGTCCTTGTGCCCGTGGAAGTAGAAGATGTTTCCGTCGCCTCCAGTGAAGCGCGGGTCACCACACACGGTACCTGGAAACAGGTCACAGACTGCATATATATATATATATATGCATCCCACCAAGCAACAGTTAGTAAGAAAAAAATCATCACTCGACCTAATTTTAATGGTTGTAAATCTGAAAGTGATTTAGCCTTAGGTAATTTTTTTTTTTTTTCATTTTTAATTTGGGTACTTTTCAAGTATATATATATATAGTTTATTTATATTTATACACTTTTTGCAGTAGCAGGCGGATTGATATAATTAGTTTCTTAATTCGGTGATCGACCAGTTTCACGACAGGATATATGAAGGTTGCATTGATATAAGGCTGCTTAATTAGTACTTACAGCAAAAGGTTCTGCAGTCTGGGCAGGACGCAATGCACTTGTCGCGACACTTGCTAGGACAGGTCGCCACGCATGTCGAAAAATTGCCATTGATGTCTTGACACGAGAAGGTGGTACGTTTGCCATGAGAACGTAATGTTATAGTCTTTGGCCTTCCCTGCGCCTCCGAGAACTTGGCAGCCGCAAGAAAGAGGAGAAAGATGAGTGTCCATGAAACTGTAGTCATGGAGGAATTAAAGTACTGTTAGATATGTCGATAATTAAATTAAACAAGTTAAATTTTGTTTGTTTTGACGATGAACATTATTCAGTTCGTTGGTTCATATATAGAACAAATGCTCAGGTTGAGTGAGATTGAGATAGCCACAAGTGCCCATGATGGCACATGCAATCATGCATCACTTGAAGGATTGCTGTCACTTTGTGTAACATTTAAGATTAACAGTTGATTATGCTTTGGGAATTTTCGAATTCTGCACAGCCAGATCAGTGTGGATGTGGTCAAAGGTTGATGTTATTATTGTAACCACTTTTTGAGCAGGGCGGTATCTTTTTTTTTTTTTTTACCCTAAAAAAGAAACACAATTAATCATTACTTGTGAGTTGTGAGAAATACAACATTCTATTTTCGCCAATCCTTAAGTTGAAACTTATTTTATATTCTGAATTAAGTTGCAAATTACAATTCTGGTCACCTTGCAAATCTAGCATACAAAAGCGATGAATCTACCTACAAATAATAAAACTTTTATTCGGAAATAATATTTTTTGTGGTCTAATTCTCGAATAGTTATTTTTTTTTTATCTCTGCACATAAAATAAATTCTTGTAGTTCCTCATTTATTTCTGAGCATTAAAAATAAAAATAAATAACCTATCGTGTTGAAATTTTAATAATTCATCTTTATTCATTTTTTTTTTAATAATTCATCAAAATAACAGGACCGTTAATCCGTTACAGTCTACAGTATCTCCTTTCCATAAATGGATGCTGTAGTTACACCTTCGAAGAGGAAATGGGTGGGTAAAAATTACATTTGTTTGTGCTCTGACCTCTGGGTGGGTAAATTTTCAAAAGAATTGATCACAATTCACAAGTTATCATAATTTACAATGATAAAGGGTTTTGAAATATCCAAATCTTGGTTGACGTGAAGGCAAGGGACTTGAGATGCATCTTGTAAATTAGAACGGTGGAGAAACAAACCGAAAATTTTATTAATCGAAAATAAATAAATAAAATATCGTCAAAGGGATCGATTTAGTGGAAATTTGAAATCTAAGTAAAAACGAGTTGTTTTACTCCGTACCACGGACAAAATAATTTGTCCTGTCGGAAGGAATACACACACGAAACGGTACGATCTATTCTGTCCGCCCTCAAAAAAAAAGAAAAAAAAGGAAAACAAGGGACGGTATGCTACATCCCGTCTGATTTCTGAATACGAGTAATGAATTTAAAGTTTTGGCTCTTCGTATGCCTTTCAAATCCAATTGAAATCTCTGGCTGTAAAAGAAAACGACAGTTATACTGCAGCTCATATAGCCTGCTCATATTTGCAATAGTGTGCTACTAAAATATTTGTGCTCATATCAATCGAGACATGAATTTGTCCCGAGTTTCGTAAGGATGGAAAGGTTTGTCCCGTTTCTGTTTTTTTTTTGTTGGATCGGATAGGATGGATCGTACCGTTTCTTACATATATATATTTTTCCTACTTAGTTAATTTAGATGGGAGGATTAAATTTTTATTAGTGAGACGGAATAAACCATTCCGGTTTACTTAGATATGGAATTTTCCACAAAACTATACCCTTTGACGATATTTTTTATTTTTATTTTTGATAAATAAAAATTTCGGCAGAAGCAAACATATATGATAAAAAATAGTTCTCTTAAAAAATAAAATATCGGCGCTTTTTTCGGAGACCAAGTAACATCTTTCTTATTTTGATGAATATTAAATTTCGATACCATGAGTAATTTTCTGTTTATGCAATGCTACAGAAAAATAATTTGGTGAACTCGTTTTTTTTGTTTCTGATAAAGTAATTTTTTATTTACCAACATCAGAAGTAATCTGCCTCTTTTTGCAATAAATTTATCAACAATGTCCTTTTTTTCCCCATAACATACAAATCTACGTTTTTTTCGGAAATTTATAAATATACTTTAGAATATTTTATTTTTGAACTTCTAGTTGGACAAGGCTAGCTACACTACTATGCATAAAACATATTGATCCATACTATGAATCAATATATTCATTTTTAAAGTCCGATCTGAACCGCTTAATATGCATATAAAAATGTACATTGAGATCAAATTTGTCAAATTTTATATTTTTTATTACTTGTTTATTCTTTTTAGATGGGTAGAAAATCACTTGATCTAAAAATAGTGATTTTCTATCTATCTAAAAAAATATAAAATTTGGCTACCATGTTTGATCATACAAAGTCATATTGAATGGTTCAAATCGACTGATTGGTCTTTGAAAATAGAGAAATAGATCCATAATAGTAACTGATATGCACTACCGTAGCCTCACTCCTTTCAACACTATATCCTTTCTTTCACTATGGATGTTTGAAGGTCTGTGTTACCATTCCACTGGAGAATAATCGTCTCTTTGTGTACCGGTTTTACAATTTCAGCTTTCAGCCCAAAACTGAGCTTTTGTTTCCTACACCGACTCATTTTCACAGTTCGCAGAAATGTATGCTGCACAACAGAGGGACATAAAGAGGGGGTTACGATAAAATATCATTCCAACAGGGAAATGATAAATTCTGAAAAGGAAACTTACACTTGGGCTGTCAAAGCCTCCATCACAAGCATCACACAAATCCAATGCCAATATTCTCAATTGCAGTAGCTTTAAGACAACAACAAAAATTAAGAGAGAGAGAGAGTAACATGGAAAGATTCCTTGGCAGGGGCTGCCAAGGTTTCAACAAAATAAATTAAAAAGAGTAACATGGAAAGGCAATGTACCTCTGAAGCAGCATCGGTAATAAAAGTCTTTGGGATACCACCTCCCTGCAATTTAGGTTCCGAAGAAAAGCGGTTATCCCAAAATTACAATGAGCATGTACAGATAATATATGTAAATGAAATAATGGAAAAAATTAGGGGAGATTTTCTAACATAGTTATATGATAAATATTGAAAGAGTTATTCACCTTTATACTATAAATTATGAGAGAATTTTGCAATTAATTTTGACTATATAAAAATTACTTTCATATCCATGCCATTTATTTTTAGGAACCTTCAATAACATAGCATGGCCATATGATTAAATGAATATGAACCGTGAGCTTAACCTCTGAAGCATTCAAAATCGCTTCTAGTAACCAATTTAAACCATTCAACTTGAGAAGCCATGTGTCCATATTTTGAGTTATTTTCAAGTTCGTTTTGAGTTATTATAATGTACCAAACATTTGAAAATAAAGTGTTTGAATTGATTTTGGAACGTGAACACATGGCTCGTCAAGTAAAACAAGTCATCAAGACCAATGGCTTGAATTCATCATTTGAAGTCTGATCCATTATTAGGTGGTTAATCTCACAATACTCTTGGCAAGCCTACTCGCTTTACTCTATCCAGGCATATGGCATCAGTTGGGTGTTTCTCAACTTGGAAGTTGGAAGTCCACTTCAATATACTTGTGATAGCAAGCATGAAAATAAATTAATAGATAGGTACTATATATTAATTTGGTAATGGTGTTTGATAGCTTCTTCTGGAATAAAGTGGAGATACCAATATCCTTCCGCTCTATTCTGAAATAAAGTGGAGATACCAATAACCCCCATATGAAACATGCAATAAACCCAGATATAGTTATGCAAACTCACATTATGGCGAAGGAGAAGATCTTCTAGACCTTTGCAACTTAAAAGAGAGGAGATCCCACTATTCGATAAGATTCCACATTCCTAAACATTTAAAAAATAAAATACAAATAGAATATTAAATATCAGCGACTTTAATGAATTTAGAATGTCACAACAATAAGATAAAACTATTTTGACTTCCTTCATATATTTGGCATCTCACTATTTGATATATGGGAAAAGATCTAAGTCGCACGGGAGCGATTGCCTAAGGGTCGCCCGGGAAATTGCACGGAAAATTGAGAATTCACATGCACTGTTTTTTAATGCGCTGGAAAGCGTGAACCCTCTACAAATTAAAATATGTACATGGTTCACCCTTTCTAGCGCATTAAAAACTCATATAGGGTTAACCTTTTCCGATGCATCAGAAGTGGGATAAAAAAGTACATCGGAGATCTTTAGCGATTTCTCTGGGTCAAGATAAGTGTGAACCCTATACAAATTCTTTTTATGCATCTGACCCTTTCCGCCACACGAAAATTTGTGTGCCAGAATTCACAATTTCTGTGCTAGTGCCGGGCGAGCATTAGGCGATCGCTACCCGGATGACAGTTAGCACTCCTCTTGATAAATAACTTGATGCTGGTTGCGACCTTAGAGAATGACTCTCTTAAACAAAGTTGTCCGTTTTTAGCTTTTTCATTTTGCTTGCTTTGTGTCTAATTGCACATTTGAGGTAAAATGAACTAGCTTGTTGATCACCACTGCAATGTAAAATTCAAGGATAATTGGCGCATAATGAGATTAAATACTAAACAGTTAAGATAAAACTTCAATTGCATGATTTTGACCAAATTGCAAAAGTACCAGCGATTGTCATTACAAGCCCAAGTTTTCAATCCAACTAACTTTCTTTTGTGCAATAAACATTTCCTGGGTCATCTTATCTTTTTTTTTATAAAAACCTTTGCAGAGGCTGCGAAGTCATGAGAGGGAATCAAACTCTCAATCTTTGGGTAACCAGCAGGCCTAGGACTTTTTCCTAGCCATCTGTGCTACCTCCCCTTTCTCCTGGGTCATCTTATCTACTCCCTTTTTTTTTTTAATCATTCATTTAGGGTTTAGAGTTTAGAAATAGAGAGAGGGGCAAGGAATGAGGGCAATGAAGACCTCTAAATGTAAAACTGTTAATCCAGGCCAACCAGCTGAAATAATATCTTGTGAATCTGCAAAAATAGTGCAAAGTTGAAATGTCAATCCCCAAATCATGCAAATATGATTCTATAACTCTCAGTTGTTTGCCTTAACTAGTGCATACATATTATAGTGCCAGATCTATATAACTAAACGAGTAAAATTGCAATTCTTAGTAGCCAGTTTTTACAAGTTAATGAAAATAATAACACTCAACATGAGTCGAGAAGTTGGCACCCAGACAAAGAGAGCTCAGTCAAGCTACAGAAAGTGCTCGTCAGGAGAGCAAGATGGTCATTTGTCATCCACTTGCACACCCACTCCAATCTCAATGTGGTCAACATCAAATTTTGAGGGACCTCAAAGCAATGAATGGTCAGATTGCCCAGACAGCAACGCAGCTCCAACACTTGTAGATGCTTGAGTGATGCTAGTAAGTTTCTTATTACGTCATCTGATGTAACCTAATGAAACAAATTGAATATTATCAACAAACTATTACAGTGCTCCTATTTCAGTTTATAAAAAGCCCCAGGATCAACAACAAACTGAAAAAAAAAGAGATGAGCACCAATCGTTTGGTCTGATAGAGAACTTGGGACTAGTACATATCTGATATAATTTATTAACTGACCTAGCAGTTTATTAGAGGACTCCACAAAAGGAGAGCATTTTAATATAATACAATTCTGGTATCCAATGCACCGGGTACCAGCACATAATGTTCAGAAGTTCACTATAGAATTCAAAATCTTAAGTTAACCATTCAGTCTGGTATATTCATATATACGAGCAGGAGTCTAATTCTCAGGTGTATTGCTGAAGCTACAAAATTAACCTGGAACCGGAGAACCAATGAATCTATTAAAGGGCACAAAATGGGGAGACAATGCAAAAATTGAAGGCCTGGAGATGCACCAAGACCCAATGTAAGCTCTCTCACTGCACTAAACACCAGCATTTCTTCAATTAATACAGAGAAGAGAGAGAATCCCCATCCAAAGGCCACCTCTTCTAAATGGGTACAATTGTCAATTAGTTCACACAATAGAGGAGAGAATGAAGAGTTGGTGGTGAGCTCTTGATGGAGGTTAGTGCAACCAGTTGCTTTAAGGCACCTCAAATGATGGTTTCTTCTTATAAGAGGCCTCAGTCCCACCATGGACACCTAAAATATATCTCAAAAATATGCTAGTGAGAACTTTTGCCTATTTGGGCCTACTTGTCAGTTGTCCACTATAAGTAAAAGAGAGATTAACTTGAATTATGCATGATCGAAGCTCAATTGAGGTATAACTTCCAAATTATATTGGAATCTGAACTAAATTGGGTTAGATCGAACAACTGAGGGTAACTGGATGTAACTGGGTCAACAGAAGAAATAATGAAGCTAGACTAGCTAGATAAATTGCAATTTTTGTCAATAGACTGTGTATTAAGGGAAATTTGATGTTCAAGTGAGGTGTAATTTACAATTGTGGATAACTTAAAGAATTAACCAGGATTAATAACTTAAAAGTGTTAATGAAGCTTAATCTAGACAAAATTAGTAAAAGAAAATTACCTTGGTGTCAGAAACATTAAGTCTCTCCAAAGATGAGACAGTGAAGTTAGAAATAGCCTCATCTGTCAGAGAGGTACCTCTCAAGCTCACTTCTTTTATCATAGTCATGTGGTTCAAAAGATGTGACATAGCAAACTCATCAACACCTGGGAATATTTCTTACACTTAGTAAGAAGATTTTCTAATTAGAATCACAGTGCATTTACATCAAATATCTACATTAGAATTTGCCCTTATCACAAGAAGTCCACCTTTCATAATCCGAGATTTTACGAAACTAAAGTAAAGGGGAGTCCTGTTGATAAGGTATAAAGGCGAGAACATTTTCAGATGAGAATATGAAATACTACACAACAATCTAGGCATCTCTTGTTTGACAAACTCTGGTTTTAACAGATCAGTGTTTATTACAGGTTCAAGCAAAATTTTCAAAAATTGTTCAATATTATCGGTAATTTACACAAAACACCAACAAACAAGGACACATGAAAGAGTGTTCAAGTTTCCAAAGGTGTGTTTGTTCAGAGATATCCAAAAAAAAAAAAACTTTAACTTGTGATATTAAGTTAAGTGACACACAATCTTACCTTTACAACCATCCAAATGGAGACGCTGCAACCTGGACGCTATAGTTGGACAACTTATTGGGTTCTGACAGTCATCAGAACAAAGGACTTTGACTGATTCCTTGCCAAAGGATGTGTAACAGAGAAGCATGGAATGGATTGACAAACATTTTCTGAGAAAAGCTGCAATAGCCATGTCTGATAAGCCACTGCAATTTGTTATGTTTAAGTATGATAGCATCTCAGTCAGGTTTGAGAGTTCTGAGAAGTGTCTGTCTGCAATAGTAAAAAGTCATAAAATAACTACAATTATTAAAATAAAGATGTAAGATTAGAGTTCCTTTTTATAGGTGACTCTGTAGACACCATGTGTGTAACAAAAGATTTATTGCATGACTAGTTAGTACCATACCTTTCATGACCTGTACTGGCTCACTGCTCAGCTTTTGTTCATGATAAAGGTTATAAGTTTAAGAGAAGGTCAATCTATACCAGTTGGAGCCAGTACAAAAAATCAAGGTCCCAAACCTTATCCGCAAAAAATAAAATAAAATAGTAAATCATAAGAGAAGCACACCATTTAGGTCATTATGGCCTTCCAATGTCAATTTTGACAGCCGTGCAACGCATCGGGTATCCACCACATCAGCTGCTATTATAAGTACATTTTCTCTACCATGACCAGACCATATGAAATCTCCAGCATCAAAACCAAGGGAAAAATCAACTTCATGTAAAGTAGGACAAGAATTTATCAGAAAATTCAAATCTTGGACCCTAAACTGAGAGCAATGGGAGGCTCTCAAGATTGCCAATGAAGGAAATGCGCGACTTAAAAATGAGATAGTGCGATGTGCATCCAGCTGATGACACCCTGAGATATCTATTTCAAGCATATTTGGAAACAAGGCGAATTTGTTATCTAGGCTTTTGAAAGAATTGCGCATGAAGGAAGAGGAAGAGTTCAAAATCTGTTTGATTAATGAGAGACTTGTGTTGGGTTTAAGCAGTGAGATGAGTAACAGGTTCTCTGACATCTGCGGACAGCCTGACAGCAATAACTTCTGAAAAAAACAAAAGGAGCATCAGACAATTACATTCATGTAAAGACAATGGCGAAACAAGGACTGATCATTGCTAGTTGCAGCAAGTTCAAGTAAGCACCAGCTGTTAGTGGAGTATATTCGGAACTCTCTTGTACTGAGTATAGTTTGCCCCTGAAGTTACTGCTTGGAATTGGTACAGCACCGTACAAGTCGGTTCCAGTACCAGACAAAGGCGAATATGGAAGACTTGATTGGGTTATGGTAGCGAGCAATATATTTTTGACCGGAATAGAACAAAAATTTACCTTTGAATAGTTTGTTATACGAATTTTAAATTGGTTGAGTGAAGTTGAATATTTCAGCTTTGAAGCAGTATTAAGAATTGCATCTACAGCTTCATTTCCAATTTCAGAGTAGAATCTTCTGAGGCCTATACACCAATTCGATTAGTAGAACAGACTATCTCAAATATGCAACCAGAAGTAACCTCACCTATACCCTTAATCCTGGACTTCAAATGGAATATTTTTTTTGTTAATCAGTTTAAATTTGGGTTGTTTTTTTGAAGCATAACAGAATAATAAATGAGCAATAACTGAACTTGAACTCCACCATATATGATATGACTGCTTAATTAGGTTTAATCCATACTTAATATAACAAATGAAGCAATTACAGAGGAAAAATTCAGTTCATTTGGAATTTGTTGTTCAATTGAGGGTTGACTTAGGTCTAATTGAATAACAGAGGGTCATCTGCACAACTGAGGGATGGTTGTGGTCTGCTTAGGGCCAAGCCAACATTGGATTAAATTGATAAAAATTGAGGTTTCATTGGGGCAGACTGGGGCCATCATGAGTCTAAGTTGCAAAACATTTGTAAGAGCTCATTTGGCCACTTGGTGGAATGGTTCAATACCAGTATATACCAGTGGATATTGCAATCATTGGTTGAAGCAAGTGTACCTGATGCAAAACTCAAAGGTAACAGACTGCTTCTGACCTGAGCATCATCATATAACAAAACATCCAGTAAATTTCATTAATGAAAGAATACAATGATTGGTTAGAAATTTTAGAATAGATAGAGAAGGCTCACCTTTCTAAGCAGGGTGAAGCTGACATTACTAGAAGATTCCGTGTTCCCCGAAATCCATTCAATAAGGGCTTCACACAGTTGCTTCTCACTTTCACAAGTAATAAAAAAGGATAAGAAACAAAAGAGGCATTTCAACTTTAAAGTCAGACAGCAATTTTTATTGGTAGAAAGTGGGTCTTCATACTGCCATACTGGTACTGAATGGTTCTGTACAATTAAATGTTGACCAAGCCCCAGCTTTCTATTACTGCCTAGTTGTGTCATTAGTCCGATATCACCGATCTTTATATCACTAAATCCTCAATTTTGCATGAAACTTCAAATGATTTAAACAATTTCATCATAATTTTGTAACTCAAAATAGTCCCTCCGCTAATATTTAGACATAGTCTGGTGCATGCTAGTAATTTATCCGACCAGCATGGTATAAATAAGAAGTACAGATACGACAGATGGTTTAATCTAAAGTACAGAGGTAAAACATACCTATAAACAGTCAAATCAGGGTGCTCAGTGCATGCCAATAGCATATCAAATGGTACTTTACAGAACGAACTAGATTTTATGACATGTGCCTATAAAGAAAGAAAGAAACATATATTAAGTCATAGATGATTCAGTTTCATAGATATAGAAAATAAAAAATGGTCTGATATGCTAACTACAGAAAATGGTACCTACAAAGTTACGTGCCACACAACCTATGCACTCCATTTGAATAAAGCCAACACCTGAAAATAACAAAAAATAAATATACAGATTTAACCAAAGCATACAATTCATTAACTAAGTACATTATACAGGTGATATCAGCCTGTACCAGAGGATTACTGTTTTAGTACCATTCAGAAGCTGTCTTTTTCTCAAATGGTTGTTTGATACTCACTAGATACCTACTTGTACTAATAATCAATAAAATATAAAGCAATTAAATATGAAGTAAAAAAAGTTTTATTTAAAGATATACATTTCTCTTTGCTGTAATTCCAGGTACCGAGTAGATATTCCAAAGATAGAAGATGGGAAAAGAGACCCGTTTCAGAACAAACTCGTCTGAACCAATCTTCACATGCACTTAAGAGAGCATCAACTCCAAAGAACAATGCTCCCTGCTTAATATAACAAATTATTTTAGTAAATGATATCCAAAAGGTCAATCATATATATCTCCTACCAGCCTGTCAACCTAAAAATGGTTTTGTATACCACAACTCTTTAGTAACTTTATCTGACATACCATATGAAGAAGCTCTTCTAATTAATATAACCAGGGTACTGGTTGAGATGTTGAGTATACATTGAAGCCTCAAGTTACATTTTGATTGTGCAATAAAGCTTATAAAGATCCAAGCAATGAAGAAATGAAGAAGCAAAATAGAAATAAAATAATAAAAAAACCTGCAAAAAGTCTGGCAACATATCTATGCTTCCTGGTATAGTACTCAAACCAGTAAAAATCATAAAAGCATAAGTCAACAGACAGAAACCAGCAATTAAATTATTAGAACAGGAAGAAACAAAAACAAACCTCAATTAGAAGGAGAAAATTATCAGGCTCAATATGGACAGAACAGCCAAAAATGGACTGTAATATTTGGAGAAAGATTTGTGGATCCCACTGGACAGAAATCTTCTCAAGGCTTGACTCACTAGATACAATTATAAATATATATAAACATACAAACACTTCCTTACGAATCAAATATTAACACATTTGTCGAGTTTGAATTCATAGTGTTACCTAAAGCTTCCATCAAGAAGAACACAGAAGTACTTAGATTGTTGTACAAGCCTACAAAAAACATATATATTTTTTACAATGACATAAATATTAAATATAAATCAAAAGTCCAAAGTTATACATAGTTTGTTGAAGTGTAGGTTTCCTCCTTTATACCCTTCTAAAGCTTTAATATAATAGACAAAACAGCAATTCAGTGCATATCATAAGAGCATCAACAAAAGCAAGCAAACTTTATACAATGGTACTTTCCTTCCAATTAAAAATCCCCAGGGTACTTACGCAAGAGAACAGAAACTAACTAACAACAATAATAGAAACAAGTGATAGTTGCCTGGATCGTTGAGCTGTGATAATGAGAGAAGAGGACTGGAGGAGAAGAGGGAGATTCCATGATTGGATGTCAGACTCAGAGGTGGAAACGCAACTGCAGCTCTCCTCCTGTAACTCTTGCGCACGTGGAATCGGAGTTGTGACCTCAATTACCACGGTCCCATCCTCTTCTTCGTCTATTTTCTCTTCATTATTAGTCATGGCTCATGGTCACTGGAGAAATCAGAACTCACAAGTCACAACCCCAGAGAAGAAGAAGAGGGAGAAAGAAGACTCTTATTACTAAAGTTTTCCCTATGGGCCTTCAGGCCTTTTGAAATCTGGGCTTAGTGGGTTGGGTTTCATTCTCAAAAGCTCTCACCCATGGGTGAATCGGGCTGGGTAGGGTTTGATTTGGGTCAGGAAAATTGATCCATTAAAGAGCTTACGAAGTACCCAAAGTCCCAACTAACCACGGTCCACGGACGCAAATATCATAACATGTCCTCGGACACGATATCGGATAAGACTTCATGCACATAGAATTATTATTATTATAGTCAAAATAAAAAAAGCATGTAATTTACGGGCTGCAAGAACTCAAAACATCACGATATCAGTAGCACTGTCGGCCGTACCAACCATTAGCAGCATTTCCTTGTACTCATTATATCATGATGAAAAATAATTAAAGAAATGAAATACAAAGATGAACCTAGAACTAGAAGAAACGTTAGCACTACCTTTATTTTTAATTTATATTAAATTTGAGGTCAACCAAGCAAAAATAAATTAAAAGTTTGTGCCTGTGTCTGTCTGTGATGTGAAATTATAAGAGTGCGACTAGGATAAAGTACCTATGCATTTGCACGGCATCGTGACTGTTTTTTTTTTTAGATCGAAAAAGCCCGTAAGCATATATTGAAAATTATAGAATTAGAGAGTACAGAAAATAACTGGATATAAAGTACCAATCTACTTTTACTCCTAACACAATATTCTTGAAAAAGATTAGAGAAAATAGATTAAATAAAAAACTAGAAAAACTAAGCTGCTGCCTTGGTACTGTAGTGTTATTGCTTGCTACAGTTCCATTCCTATTCTCAGCTTTCATTGTTCTGTTCTCTTGATTAGATAAAAACCAATTTTGCTTGTGTTTGCACTCCTATTTTCTCTCTGAAATCATCACTTGGATATCCATTGAATGCTTGCTTTGATTTTTTTTGCCCATTTTGCCAGTTTGTCAGCTGCATGTAGGTGTGATCTTCTAGCAAATCACACCTGAATTTGTGGTCCCATTTTTTGTGACAGATTCATTCTCCTTGCAATTACCTGCATCGCTTGCCATGAGGGTACACCTTCAATGCATTTGTTATTTATAATCTTGGTCAATGTCAGAGGTGGACGCAGGATTTCTGCCCAGGGGGGAGGGGGCGCAAGAAATTGGATCAAATAGCTTAATGGGTTCAAATCCATTAACTAATCGGATACAATTCAACATAAGAAAAAAACAAGGATAAATTAGCTAATCGGATACAATTCAACATAATAAAAACAACTAACAATCCAACATCACAATAAACAATAAACATAACAAACAAATAAGATAATCTTCCATAATAAAAAAAACAACACTAATATCCTTTTACATATTAAAAAACACTAAAAAAGTAATACTATATAGTAGACAATCGAGTCGATGAATTGAGCATTCCTCGACGGGGCTTCATTTTTTGAAACATTTCCATAATTCTTTCATTGCTCACCCTCTTGAATAAATCATTCTCAATGAAAGTAATCAAACAATCATTCATCCACTGATCTCCCATGCTACTTCTCATGCAGGTTTTTACCAAATTCATTGCCGAAAATATCCTTTCGACACTAGCTGTAGCTACCGGCAATATCAAACCCAATTTCACTAACTTGTAAACCAATGGATGAACATTGTGCCTATTCGTTTTCACCAATTTTTCAGAAAGTTCAAGTATGGTACTTACCTCCAAAAAAGCTCTATCATCTTTCACATCCAAAATATAATTCTCCAATTGACTTTTTCAGAGAGGAAGCTCGAATTGGTTGAAATCAGAGTGATAAAATTGAGCTAATTGAACTAACTCGTCAATGTCAAATGATGAAAAAGAGTTTTTGGGATCTAAACATGACATACAAATAAGAAGTTGAGTATTTGTTTATGTGAATCTATCATTAAGTTCACGCAATTGCATATCAATAACCGTGTTAAATAGATCCACACAATAATAATGCAAATTAGTTGTGCTTGTTGGGTACCTTGGGTTATCGAAGTACTCTTCCTCCATATTTGAAACTTTAATACTGTGTTTCTCACAAAATACACACACATCTTTGAATAATGATTTCCAACCACTATCTCTCAGGTTTTGTAACCGAGATTTAGCAATTTTCACCAACCGAATAACATTCACCATATCTTGATTTTTGCATTGCAATGTTTGCGATAGATTATGCGTGATGATTAATGTTTCCCTCATGAGAAACAACACAAATACAAATTCAAAAGTTTGCATTTCTCTACGTAATCCACGCGCCTCTGATCTTTTCTCCCATGTTGTCCCATCCTTTTCTAATTCTGCAATTACCTTAACCGTGGGTTTAAATAGTATCACCAAACTATTTAAAGTCTTGAAATGAGAACTCCATCGAGTATCACCAGCACGTGCAAGACTCGTTTCTTAGTTCAAACCTCTTCCAGTTACCATCTCTTCACTTGAAATAGCTTCCACAACATTAATTCTCGCCTTCTCACGCAATTGATCACGTCTTTTACAAGATCCACCAGCAACATTGAGCAATCTAGCAACCATTTGAAAACCGTTCGACAACGGAACCTCTCTTGTTCACAAACCGAATAACAACTGCCATTTGCTCTTTGGTTGAGGCATCTCTTGCCTCATCAATCAAAACCGAAAACAATTCATCTCCACGCTCCGCAATTATATCCTTAGTTGTCTCCTCTGCACAAGCGTTGGCTATATCCTTTTGGATTATAGGTGAAATCAACTTCAGGTTTCCAGGAGCCTTATCCAAAATCACCTTATCTATTTCTTCATTATGATCTCCTAAAAATCTATGTTCTTTTTTTTCGTTGAAATAGAAGTGGCTATCTCTTGCATCTGTTATTCAAATCGACTATCGTCTGTCTATGTCATTCATTCTTATCTTTAGTAGTGAAAATGGGCTTTTTGATCGACCCATCTCTTACAAAGTCAACCCACATGTTCTAGTTTCTAACCTATGCAATACATCTAGAGCCTCCTTTTTATGTCTCTTCTTAACTCCTACATAGTTTTTCTGCCAACCTTTAATCTTTCTCCTCATGAACTTGAATTTATCATGTGCAGCGTGCTAGGTATGAAGATTTTGTAATCAAACTTGCGTTAGCATACGAAGGGTATCAATTATATTTGCCAGCATTCATGGACTTCCGTGGTAAAAGTTCAAGAAAATTTCCTTCATTGAAAGAGTCTTTGGACTTGTCATGTCCGCGGAATGCCAAGTCTTGCCTGCAAAGAAATTTAGCACAATCTACGCCTCTAACTGTATTCGATAATCCCTCTCTTGTGTAACAGTTTGTTTCTCTACCACAGCACGAAGGCTTTGTGCTTGGTTCATCAAATCTAAACATTTCTTTCGAGCCTGATTGTGTCAAGAATTAGAATCCCCAACATGCTCCTCAAAAGCTTTTGTGGCCTTTTTCCAATTTCTAAAACCATCTCCTACAAAGTTTGTCCCTTCACCTGAACCAAGATTTTCCGGTCTAAATAAATAACAACAAAGGCAAAAGGCCGCATCCTTTTCAATGCTGTATTCCAACCAAGTTTTGTGTAGACCAAACCAAGCATTGTTAAATCTTCTCATTGTATTACCAAAACTACTTTGGGGGAAAACATGGTTGCTAGGTTGACATGGGCCATGCCCATCAATTAGGTAATATCGACGTATACGATCACGCTCGTTTGGATTATAATCCAATATAGGTTTTCTTTGAGCAGGATCAGAAGGAGGGTCTTGTTCATCACTAATAACCTCATTTCTTGAATTAGAACCCGAAGATGAATCAATTGGACGTTTGGGTACTCTCGGATAGAACATATCCATTTCTCCTACCCTACAAATTAGAAGAAAAAAATTCAAGTAAATTAGAGTTCTAATTCTAATTGCCATTCCCATTATCAAGACATAGTTTATCCTAATTTAATTCAAGTAAACCCTAAACCCTAATTCAAGTAATTTCTGAAAGGGGCAAACATAATTTGAGACACTATAATTTTCCTAATTCCAATCTTAATTTTATTACAATTTGAAGTCATGCTAACTTAACAAAACCGATAATTGTTGAATTGTTCTTTCAAAAAAAAATTGTAGAAATACTTTATTCCAATCAATTAAATTACATCATTTTATTAAAACACTAGCAGCAGTATCAAGATATAGCAAACGCCAAACAGAAACATAATCAAATTTCCCCTTTTTCCAACTAGACCAGTATTTTATTTTCTTGTTTGACCAAAGTAGAACTAAAGTAGACTAAGAACAAACAAAGATACTAAATTTACAAAGGGGTCACAACAGACAAATCAACAATTTTTGTAAATAGAGTAAACTCACAATTGTTGACTTCAACGGAAGTAGAGTGTATGAGCATAATTAAAAAAGAGGAGATGCGGCGTCATTACTTCAACGTAGTCAATTAGTCAATTGGTTCATTACTAATTGACTATGACCCAACCAAAACCAGATTCTTTGTGCCAATACACAATTAAGGAAAAGATGGTTAGTTAGTTTCAACAGCATTACAAAACTGACATTTCATGTCACCAATCCAACCTTTGGCTGCTAGATTTTCTTTAGTCAAAATAGTATTATGGTAAACCAGCCACATGAAAACCCTGATTTTTGGTGGGACCGGTAAATTCCAATATAACATATCTTTAAAAGGAACTACACCACCAAAATTAAGAATACGATAAATAGAGTGTGTGGAAAACTTTCCTAAGACTTTCCAGTTCCACTTAATGGTATCAGTAGGGGAAGAAAAAGAGACAGAGCTGATTATGTGAAGAAGTTCGGTCCATTCTGTATAATCTATGCCTATTAATGTAACCCTAAATTTCAGATTTTGCCTTTGAGAATTGATGATAATGATAAGCCTCAATTATATACACTTTTAACACGAGTTTTACTCTGATTTCATAACCAATTCTCATGCATCTTAGTTTGATTTAATTAGATTTATACCAAAAAACCAAGTTACTGCTTCTAGTTTATTTTGATTTCAGATTTGGAGCTTTTCAATCTCATGTGCGGTGTCTGGGGCACTATATGCGACCGCACAACTCATAAACCGACCCCAAATTGATTGGTGCGGCCCCCTTGGAACGCACACCTGGGCGCACAACACAAAAGGAGTGCTTCAGCCGAGTTAGTGCAGAAATGCGGCCAAAGGTGCGGCCTCCCTAGGCCGCACAACATCTCAAATGCTCCCAAATCAGCTGGTGCGGCCCCCTTAGCACGCACCCCTGACCGCACAACAGAGGTTGGAGAAACAGCCGAGTTAGTGGGGTTATGCGGCCATACATGCGGCCCCCCCTAGGCTGCACAAACTGACATTTCACATGCGCAGGATTTTGTGCCCCCACCCCTGGCCGCACAGCTGGCCGCACCAATGCCCAGAAAAGGAAGAAATTCAATTTTTAGACGCAATATTCGCCAGATTTATTTCCAGATCCTGCCTAATTGTTTTCCAAGTCACGAAATTGATTATAAAAGAGGCAAGGGACACCAGGAGAGGATCATCTTCCCCACCACAGAATACATCTCTTCTCTAACCTTAATTCTCCATTCATCTCTCTTGAAGTGTTCAAAGGCGAAGAAAAGGATCGGTGGATTGTTCAAGGATGCGAAGCAAGCAAAGACGGAAGCATAGCTTGGGAATTGGTGTACTCTATTTTCCTGTTATTTTCTTAGTTTTAGTTGCTTAGTTAATTGAATTTTAATCATGAATACTTTTGTTGTTGCAAACATGAGCGGCTAATCCCTCTTCTAGGGGCTTAGGTCGTGAATCATGAACTTGTGTTAGTTTAATTGCTTGGAATATTTTCTTGTATGATAATTGCTTTGAATTGATGTTTAGTTCTTATTTTATATATTTGTGAGTTATGTATTACTTGTGTTTTTGAAACCACACCTTGCGGAGGTAGTGACAGTCCTCTTGTCTTCAAGGGTGTTTAAGCCATTGATAAAACTGAGTCTTGTACACGAATAAACCTAGGGATAATAGATTAGATGGCCCAAATCGAGTCTACCCCTGATCATAAGAACTAAATGTTGGCCATGGAAAATTGTGGGAAACTAATTTACGAGTACTTCGCAATCGGGATACTTAGAGTATATTTAGTGATCGATATGAATTAGTGGAATATTTAGCCTTCAATTAAATAACCCTATTAGATAGTGACAGCCCTAAGACGAGGTAAATTAATATGATAGGCTTGAAACATGAAAAGTATAGATTCTAAATAGAAACAGGCCAACCTAGTTGGAACTCCCATCAAAACAAAGCATGAATTAAGAGAATAGACCAAGTGTTGAGTCAACCAAGGGATTGTAGACCAAATGTCCTTAGACTTCGTTAATTTGATCACAATCCTATTTTCTTATTTTGATTTTTAATTAGTTCTTGTCACAAACAAACTCTTCTCGGGTATTGAACCCAACAACTGTTAGATTAGCAACCCCCCCCCCCCCAATTTACTTATTTGCATTTAATTTGAGATTAATTAATTTAGTAAAAATTATAATTGTCTTAGTCTTTGGATCGATACCCATAATCACTACAAGGATAGATTGTATGCTTGCAATTCAATCTACTTTGCGTATTTAGGGTTTTATAAATTTAAAGCAAAAGTGTACGAAATAGACCAAATAATTCTATATCCAAAATACACATCAAGCTTTTGGCGCCATTGCCGCGGGGACTAACGGCAATTTATAGTTTTTTACTTTTGAAATTAATCTTAAATTTTCTTTTCTTTTATTTTTCAGTTTTTGTTTGTTTCTAACGTTGTTTTGTTAGTTTTGTGTTCTAAAAGTTATCTTATATTGATTACTTTTATATGTTATGTTTATGAATTGGATGTTATATGCATTTTGTTCCATGAAATTTATGTTTATCTTTAGAAGTGTTCAAGAAGATGCTTTTGGTCTTGAACCATAGAACTCTATATGATAACAAACATAAATATCTAAAATATTCACAAACTTGGTTATTAGCATGGAACACTAATACACCATGATAAGTTTGTCATGTTGATTAAAGTACATTGTAGTTCTATAAATGTTGATAAAGGCTTATAATTTAATAATATGAGTATATGAAATATTTCATATATTGAACATACCTAACAAATGAAAACATTATATGGATTATGTTAGTGTCATTAGTGTTTTCATTGTGTCTCAGAATTCTCAGATATGAGATGTATTTCTTTTTCACATGAGAAGTATATAATATAATTAATATTAAAAGCTACTTATCACAAGTGGTGATAAAAATATTAGTTCATTGTATATAACTTGTGCGGGAGAAAGTCATATGTCAATAGTATCATTGCCCCTCATTAATAATGAGTGATGATATTTTATGGGACCCTTGGTAAAGTAGAATTATAATGCATGCAATATAACTGAAGTGCAGTTATATATTTATAATTTACTTAAGAGACCAAGAAACGAATATAATACAAAAATGACACAGTCCTACTTTGTATATTATTCATAATATCATGAGGCAAGGAATAGACACAAGTAATGTTATTTGTAACGTTACTTTAAAAGGATCGTGTATTGTAAAAGGATACTTTACATTTATGTTATTTGGGTAACTATAATGTATAGCTAGAATATCGCTTATAGTTTATGGTAATAAAATATTTTATGACATTATCAACATAACATAGATCATCCATATAGGTCACACCAATTGAACAAGAAACAAGAAATGATATTTTATTTATATGATGTATATTATTTCATATGATATGAAATAAAATACATGTGATGTTAAATATCATGACTGCTTAGAATGAATATAAATTTATGTGAAATGTGCATATATATTATTTGATATAATGTGGTGCACATTATATAGTATAATATACATGGCACATAAATATAATAATGTGAAGAACATTGTTATAGCATAAAATTATTAAACCCCAAGAATAATATAAGTTGAAGATGACACTGTAGCAAATACTGTAGCATGTACTGTAGCAATTACACTGTAGCGCGCACTATAGCAGCGGCTAGGGTTTGGCTCTTTTAATTTAGGAGAGCTATACTAGGAAGGTTATACAATGGAAACCCTAGTATATTTGTATATAAGGAGAGGTAGAGAGGTTTTATGATTATGCAATTTGTGTGAAAATTATTTCCTTCTCTTTCTCTCCCTCCTAGCCGCCACCTCTCTTCCTCTCATATTATTAGTCTCTCTAATAAAAGATTATTAGAAGAACAAGAAGGGTTATTAACTAGGTTCTAAGCTTAGATTAGATTAAGATCTCTAGCAAGGTCTTTCTAATTTTTGTTTAGTTCAAGGTGAACACTAGGAGGCCGTTTCGACAAACGAAGGTATCCAAGAGACCTAGAAGAGAATACGACTTCTCTCTATTTACCAAATTGACATTTGGTAGAGATATATCTATATCACCTTTTAGTATATAGATTTGTGATGAATGAATGAGTAGATTATTATCCATGCATATGAGTTACTTGAATAAAATTAGCATAATAAAGTAGGTCCGTAGATGTTTGTAAAAGGGACAAAAATTTTGATTTTTACCGCCTTAACGCATCATGAAATCCTTCAGTTTTTGATCCTTTTCATGCCAGTGACAAGAAGCCAAAGTCGTAAGGAACAAACATTTGCTTCTTCCTCACAACAAACTCCTCAATCAGTTTCCAAGGAAGAAGAGCCGACAATGGAGCTTGGCGTGAATAGAGGGATCAACAATGAAGAGCACGAGTGCAACCTCAACAATCAACAAATTCCACCTTTTCAACCACCAAATGGCGCATTCCCTCAAAGACAGCTATACGAGAATCCCAACGATCGTTGCCCCATAAGGGAGTTTGCTAACTTAGGGGAACCGGGACAAAGATTTGGTTATATTGCACAACGAGGGGATAACCCAAATTTAAAACAAACTTTAATTCATTTGCTAGGTCAAAGTCAGTTTGGAGGAGCATTGAATGAGGACCCCCACCAACACTTTAGCAATTTTTGAGGAACATTGTGCCACTTTTTCACCAATCGGACCAGCTTTAGATGTCTTGAAATTAAAATGTTTTCATTTGTCATTTAAGGACACGGCTAGAACTTGGTTGAGAACCTTAAATGAAAGAACAACTGGTAATTGGAATGAATTGCAAAAGGCATTTTTGGGTAAGTACTTTCATTGTCCAAAACTCAACACTTTAGAACCAAAATTACCACCTTCAAACAAGGTGAGTATGAATCTTTGACCAATGCATGGGATAGATGGCAGGAGCTTTTAACGTTATGTCCGCATCATGGTATTGACAAATGATTACTTTTTCAGTTTTTCTATGGTGGTCTGAGTTATCCGACTAAAGCTCAGCTTAATGCAGCCGCAAGTGGAAATCTTGCCAACAAGGATTCGGTGGAAGCTATGGAAATGATAGAGGACATGACACAGAGCCAAAGAGAATGGACTACCGACAAGGATGGTCGGCAGGATGGCACCCACAAAAACATCGAAGTCACCGCATTGCAAGCAAAGATCGACGCTCTGCAAGGTCAGATTTTGAATCTACAACCGGTAAGTATGGTTGTTAAAAATTCACCGTGTGCTAATTGTGGAGATTCAAACCATATTACACCAGAATGTTATTACATTAGAAATACTGAACTCGCGAACAGCTTGTATTTTGGTGACCATGACAAGAGAAACTATCAGTACAACCAAGACAGGATTGAGAAATTGTTAGATAGAATGGTAGTTGCTCAAAATGAATTTGCACAAAACTAGAAACAAACTGATAGTAATGTGTGCGACCAATTGAAATGCTTGAGCCAAAAATAGAACTGCTCTCAACAAACTGGCAACTACTCGAGACCAAAATAGCGCAACAAGATAATTTACTTCACTCACAAAACCATAAAACCCCGCGAGAGCAAGCTCATGCTGTGACCCTGAGGAATGGAAAAAAAATATGATGAGCCAGAAATGCCAAGGGATGGTCTACCAAAATAGCAACCCAGCAAGTCAACCTCCAATCCAGAAGCCGACACAGCCACAATAGGGCAAAATCCCTCTCAAGTACTGGGTAACCATGATCCATCAAAGGTAACATCCTCTGAGGTACCGAAATATGTACCCCCTCACAGGTTTGTTCATTTCCCTCAGCATTTAGCTAAGCAAAAACTTGACCAACAGTTTGCTAGATTTGTTGACCATCTAAAGAAAATGAACATAACTATACCTTTCACTGAAGCCATAACTCAAATGCCCACATATGCTAAGTTCTTAAAGGAAATCCTATCCAACAAAAAGACTCTTGAAGAAGTAGGTACGGTGTCCCTCAATGAAGAATGTTGTGCGCTTTTCTTGAACAAATTACCTCCAAAACTCAAGGACCCCGGTAGTTTCAGCATACCTTGTAAAATTCGAGAAACCACGTTTGATAGGTGTTTGTGTGACCTTGGTGCTAGCATTAGTTTAATGCCCAAATCAGTCTATGAGATGTTAGACTTAGGAGACCTAAAGAACACAAGAATGTCCCTACAACTAGCAGACAAATCCATAAGGTTTCCAGAAGGTATTGTTGAGGATGTGATAGTCCAAATCGGTAAATTTCTGTTACCAGTCGATTTTGTCGTCGTAGAAATGGAAGAGGATACCCATACACCTCTTCTATTGGGGCGTGATTTTCTGATTACCGCAGGTGCAAATATAGACATGAAAAAGGGTAGAATTTCCTTTCAGATAGGCGATGAGACAGTTGATTTTCACGTATTTAATGCAATGAAATTTCCTTCTAATGATAATGATTCAATTTGCAGGGTTGAAATTGTAGACTCGATCGTAGCAAAGGAGATGGATGCGATTATAGGAGGCGAAAATTTGGATCAAATTCTAAGCGAAGCTGATTCTGAAATGGCCGAAATTGACAACTCAGAGGGTTTGTGCGGCCAATTGTGCGGCCCAGAGAATCCGCACGATTTCGGCCCGGATGAAGAATCCCCACTGTGCGTCCAACCCTGCCCGCACCAACCAGTAGAAGGAAAAACCAACACGCTGTGCGGCCAATCCTGCCCGCAGACAGCAGCTAACAAAACATGTTTAGTAGTACATTTCTTGATATAAGGAGTAATACCTAACAGCTAAAGGACAATCACCAAGTTTCTTTGTGAACTCAACTATAAAACTTATCGGATTGACTTCAAATGACGAATCTGAACTGTTGAAGCTCTTCTACCTTATGAGTGATGCATCTAGCTACATGCAAAAAATTTAAACTTTCAAATTAATTTAGTATTAATTCAAGTAGTTAAAAGTACAAGATTTATAAATTAATTTTAATGCATTTATTTTTTGAACAATTTTTTACTAATTGACTATATACATAATAATTAATTCAAATTTTTAAAATTTTGTATGTAGATGAATTAAGGTATACGGATTTCAACAGTTTGGATTCGTCATTTGAAGTTAATCCGATATATTTTAGAGTTAAGTTCACAAAGAGCCTTGGTGAACTTAAGAGCACTCTAGTTTTCTCAAATTAATTAAGTTAAAAAAATTACAATTTATGCGATGGTACTAGGGGTGTAAACGGAGCCGGATTATCCGGGTGGATATCTGCTCCGAATGCACTTCATATCCGGATCCGGATAATTCGGATAATTTACAGAAACAAAGAAAACACCCGGATCCGGATACGGATAAATCTTGCCAACTGTAAACGGAGCGGATATCCGCTTATATCCGTTTACATTTCATTTGATCGGATCCCAAATATTCCTACTCATAACCATAACTACTCTGCGCGCTCACGTGATTACATCGACCGGCCTTTATCTTATATACATACTCTTCCTCTAGACAATACAAGTTGTGGGACTAATAATCACCCCGTAATCCGGAGATAGTTTCCGACTATTAAAATGATATTGGGCCGAGCCCAGTTTATATTTCAATCTAATCTACTCGAAACTGTAAACTCAATTATGCGACATATATGACAATAGGTAAACCTATTTTAAGTTTGCAGATATATGATCGATCAATAATTAAAATTTTAAAACAGCTTTGTTAATACTTTAATTAAACTTGATATTAGACAACCTACTTAATTTCAACATAGTTTGCATTAGTAAGTTATTATTAAATTTATAGTTTGCATTAGTAAATTATTATTAAATTTTTTTAGTTTACATCAATATTCCATATTCAATTTGAATTTTGTTGATTAATATTTGTATCTTAAAGTTTATATAACTCAATTATCCGACAATTATTCGTTTCGAATCTGTATCCGTATCCGTTTAAGGTAGATTTGGTTTTATATTTTGACATCCGTTTACTATCTGTATCCGTATCCGTATCCGCTCACTGAAATATGGATGTGGATATGGTATCAGCATTATCTGCTCCGAATCCGCTCCGTTTACACCCCTAGATGGTACAATTGACAAAACAAAATTACATTAAACGGTGATTAAAATTCACTATGGAATTAAATAACGTATTTGTCCTTTATTCTTTGAATGATCTCCTTCTGGAAGAGGAGTTTAAATTAAATAACACACTCATAACAGTTGAGATATATTAAGTGATCACTGATTATCAGCTTTCTCGGTAACCATGGCTATTTCAGGCTTGCCATGGAACCTGGCAACAGCACAATCAGTGGCAAAAATAGTGGAAGAGGAGTAGTTGGCCGCCCCGGTCATCACCGGCATATTCTTTCTGACATCCAACTTGTTGACATAGTCCGGCCGGTATGTTTGACCAAGAACTCCATGCACGTCATCGGTAAGTGCATGGAACCTAAACGACAGGTCAAAATGAGCAAGGCTGTCTTCGGGTGTTACCCCGTAGTTGTGGATATCAGATTCTTTCTTCGTGATTGGTACTGCCTTTCCAATTATTGTAAAAACTCCCCTCAACTCGACAATAATTCCATTTGTTTCTGCTGTTCGTGTAATGAAGAGTTCAGTTGGCAGCACTGTTTTAGGAGTCCAGTTGGCTTGCATCTTGGTCGGGATATCAATAGGCTCCCCATCAAATGTAATGACGAGGCGATCGATGCTGTCATCCCATGTCACGGTCTTTTCTACACCCATGTAGAGCTTGTGGTTGTCACCAAAGATTATACCCAGTGCCTGAATCCAGGTGAAGTCGCGGCCTTTTTCGGGGTTGTGTTTACCAATGAAGTGGGCATTGATGTGCAAACCACTGTCAGAGACTATGCAAAAGTCATCATCTTTTTTCCCATGGAAATAAAAGATGTTCCCATCAGCACCGGTGAAGCGAGGGTCACCGCAGACTGTGCCTGGAAAAAGGTCGCACACTGCACGAATTCCAATACCATGCAGAAGAATAACAGTTAGGTAATTGAAGAATGAATTGCTATGAGAATTTTATAATATTCATAAATTAATCAATATGAAAGGTCTTTTCAAAAAAGGAAATGCTTGATATATAGCATGTACCAGGCTAATTTATTAAGGGTTAATAACTCGATATATCAGTTGGTACCATGGAAACATTGAACTGTCGGATGATAGAAAAACGTGTATATGAAATCTCATTATATGTTCTTGGATGTTATATATATGTGCACGTGCATGTATATATGCATGCGTACGTCGATAGATACTTACTGCAGTAGGTCTTGCAAGTGGGGCAAAGTCCAATGCATGTGTTGCGGCACCGGTTGGGACATGTGGCGGTGCAAGTTTGTGTCTTGTTAGCATCCACACAGGTGACCACTGTATCGCGTCGACCGAAATTGTTATGGACTACATGGTAGTTCGGAGGGAGCTTTCTGCCATTTGGCAATGTGTCCTTGGCAGCTGAGACTGCTACAAGGAAGAGACAGCCTGACAGGAGCAACACAAGCACGGCCAGCTGTGGACCGGAGAGAAATGCAACCATGGATGGAAAATAAAATATAAGTAATTAATGTTTATCCCTAGCTGGATGAAGATTTGAGGAGTTAACCAAGGATTCTAGACATTTTATAGCACCAAAAAGTGAGTCAATGATTGAACCAAAGAAGCAATGGTTCAATTAAATTAAATTAGAGATAACAGTTGGGCAGGTCGAGTGGAGTAAGGTTTTGTTGTCTTAAGAGAGGGACAAGAGTGAATTAAAGTGAGGTCAATTAATTGGGGTTAGGTCAAAGGCTAGCTCAATGCTGAGGATACTAATTAAGTTATGCACTGGCACATATAACTACAGATCGATGGCTAGCTAGATTTATACAAGGTATGCAAGTACATGTACATATATATACACAAAAATATTCAATATATATTCTTGACTGTATTTATAATTTATGACATTTAATTGTCTTGTATATATTAGCATGTTAAAAGAAAGGTAATCAGGTAAAAATGTTATTATCATTAAAACGCGCGTATATAGATATTAGTAACAGCTAAGTCGACAAACCAACAAATATTTAATAATTTGTGAGAGGTTATGGGTTCAAAATATGAATAAGGAATATCATTTGTTGTAATAGAATGGATATTAAATAATTGGGTAGCTTGATCTCCAACCTTTACTAAAAAAAAATATTCAATAATTTGAGAAGATGACTTCATCATATATATACTTCTGACCATCAAGTACTTTACCATTGGAACTGCTCATTTTTATTTTATTAATCTTATAGTTTTGATGTTACAACTGCGAGGTCTAAGAAAGAGAAGTAAATGAATTATAATTCAATATTAATTAAAGTATAAATCAAATGACAAATTATGAAGATATGATACAACAAAAAATGGTGAGGAAATATGAAGAGGAAAAAAAAAAAAAACTTATACAGATCATGTCAAATTCAGAAACTTCAGGAAAAATGTTCACGTATAAAAGAAAAGATGATGACAAATGGACAAACAAAAACAAATACCCTCAGATGTAAGGGCTAAAATTTGCTTGTCCAGGCTTAGGAGAAAATCAACAGCCCAGCAAGGACATATATCTTGAAAATCAATCAATCACTCACTAGCCTTATCAAGTGGATCCTCAATTTTCCGGCCCGATAGTAACCGTACTCTATGCACCCGGGTCCAATCGGCACTAGTTTATTTGGGCCTATATGGGCCCAATAAATTGGGAGAAGGATACACAGAAATAATAACGGATCGGGTTGAGCTTATTTGGGTCGTTCAAGAGTCAAAACGTATGTACGGATTGTAAAGAGTAGCACCGTAGCAGTAACCAGTAAGCTCCAGCGAGTCCTCCCAGTCCCAGGTACCTGACTGAGTAAAATTAGCTCTCTTGTTAAATCTCAGCCGAGCAATTGAAATTCCGTGTCTATTTAAATATTGGGATATATTTTGAGATTCGTGCTTAGTTAAACAAACTTGACTGATTTGGCCGTTACCACTAGGTGTTTGACAATGAAAATATTATCTTCATATTTTTTGGTATCAATGAAAATATTATCTTTTCTGATTGTGCTTGTGCGGTAAGAAAATCTGATTATAGTATACTAGTGCATATTTTTGGCTGATTTGGCCGTTACCACTAGATGTTTGACAAAATTCCGCTTAGAGTCTTGTGGTCTTTTTTATTGATTAAAAGGTACTGAACCTATTAGTCTTGTGCTTGTACCCAACTGGTATGGATCTGGTGTGCTTCGGTTGGTTTAATTTGGACCTACGTCAGTAAAAAAAACACCAAGCCACTGAGCCGCAGAATACAATGTTGATCTTAAATTACTGTTATAATTGCATTGTGATTTAAATCATTTAATGTATCCCATCCAGAATACAGCGTGAAACTTGGTGTCTAGTCTTAAAGAAATAAGTATTTTAATAATCGATATCAACATATCAAATTGTTCTGTTTATCAAGAGGATGACATTTGTGAGCCATTCGGGGTGCGCCAACAGAAAGCTGGGGGCATTTGCCAAAACGCATCCTGTTTCTGCTACTTAAACCATGATTTTTTGCGGTGATTGTTGAGCCTCTGAATCTTTTATTACGAACATATCTACATCTATTATTGTTGTTGTTGTTGTTCAGTACAAATTATGTTATAAAACAGATGTTATGTAGTTGTTTCAAGAACAATGGACAATGTAGCCTACTGCAAAATAAATCTGGACCCAAAGAAAAGAATTTAACTAAATATTATAACTTGCTTAATTAGAGAAGTTTATTGTTTATGTATAATTAGCAAAATAATGGCAACTAACTACTTATAAGGCTGTAAAACTAGAGACAATTTTAGAAAAAAGTATGGAAAAGGCAAAAGACTAATCTCTGTGGCAAGATTTGTTGATGTAGAAATAATAACCTTGCAGGTTGCAGCAAATGCTAGAAGCATTAAAAAGAAGTAAAGTGTTTAGTAATTCAAATTAACAAAAAGTACAATGTCCTGATACAATGGAATAATAATCATTAACATTTAAAGCAATTGCAAACTCCTTAAGAAATAACATTACACCCTGTCCTTTATTCATTCTTGCTCCATTTTTGGTTGAACAGTTTCAATTAGATCTTATATATACTACCTTGAAGTATTATTAGCACAGTTTGGCGCATATAAATTTGTCTGCAAAAGCATTAATTATCAGACTTTTCAGTAACCATGGCTATTTTAGGCTTGCCATGGAACCGGGCAACAGCACAATCAGTGGCAAAAATAGAGGAAGAGGAGTAATTGGCCGCACCAGTCATCAACGGCATTTTCTTGCTCACATCCATCTTGTTCACATAGTCTGGCCGGTATGTTTGACCTAGAACTCCATGCACGCCATTGCTAAGTGCGTGGAATTTGAACGACAGGTCGAGGTGGGCCAAGCTGTCATCGGGCATTACCCCATAGTTGTGGATATCAGATTCCTCCTTTGTGATTGGGACCGCATTTGCTATTATTGTAAAGATTCCCCTCAACTCAACTATAATTCCATTTGTTTCTGATGTTCGTGTAACAAAGAGCGAAGGCACTGTTGTAGGGACCCATTGGGCTTTCGTCTCAGTCGGTACATCAATGCGCTCCCCATCAAAGGTAATGACAAGGCGATCCGTGCTGTCATCCCAAGTCATGGTCTTTTCTACACTGATGTAGAGCTTGTGGTTGTCGCCAAAGATCATACCTAGTGCTTGAATCCAGGTGAAGTCGCGGCTCTTCTCAGGGTTGTGTTTACCAATGAAGTGAGCATTGATGTGCAGATCATTATCGGAGAGAATGCAAAAATCACGATCCTTTTTCCCATGGAAATAAAAGATGTTCCCATCAGCGCCAGTGAAGCGAGGGTCGCCGCAGACTGTACCTGGGAAAAGGTCGCAGACTACACGAATCCCAATACCACAAAAAAAAAGCTGTTAGCTACTTGAAACTTGTGACAGAGTATCTTTTTGATAGTGCAATAAGGATTGACCATTAAATTGATATCCTGAGCCCCTTTTTTTATTTTTTATTTTTTTTTATCTATGTACGCATGATACATGTACACCATACGTAGATCATGCCAGGAAGACAACAAATGTTAAATTTCGGATACCGTTTTCAAAATTATTAGGATATATTCGGTTCTGGTGGATCTTGTTACAGAAAAAACTGTGGTTCATATAGTATAGCTTTCTCTTTACCAAACATCCATCAATTACTGGCATGACTCTATTTATTTTGAAAATATACAACCTTACTGTGGCTTAGGAACACATCTTTTTTACCAGATGGACTTGTACTGTTATATGTATGACTGTGTTTTTAAGTACTTACGGCAGTAGGTCTTGCAACTGGGACAAATGCCGACACACTTATTGAGGCAACGGCTGGGGCATGTAGCAGCGCATGTCTGCTTCTTTTTACCGTTCACACAACTAATCAACACATCACGTCGACCGGGATGGCTGGTGATTACATGAGAGTTTGGAGGGAGTTCTGGCATTGTGTCATCGGCAGCTGAGACTAATACAACGAAGAGACAGGCTGACAGGAACAAGATGAGCACCGTCCATGGATGAGCAGTTGCAAACATTGCAGCCATGGAATTAAGTACAAGAAATCTTAATTATTCTTTGAGGATCAGTGAGTACAGATTAAAGACTTTGAACACCCTGCCATTTTATAGGAGCAAAAAGTGGGTCAATGGTTGACCTAACATAGAAGGAATGAATGAATTAGTTAATAATTAAGAGAACATATATATGCAGGTTGGCAGGTTGACTAAGGTTTTGTTACGTCACTTAAGGGAAGGGTAATTGGAAAGAATTAACTGAAATTGAGGGATAGGTAAAGATTGAAGTAGTTTGTAATTATGTTAGGCACGAGCATGCATGTGCAACTGTGCAAGTCATATATAGTACACAAAAATACAAAATATTGACTGTATGTACGTACAAATTAATTAAGTTAGTATAGCTGAATATTTTATATTTATTTAAAGCACAATTAATTATATACTCAGTTCTCGTTTTAAAATAAAACTTCGTTCTTAGTTAAGCAACAAATATATTAATTTGTAAAATGATAAACACAACTAACTCCTAGTTCAATCTGTACCTCTATCTGAACTTGGAAAATAATTTAATCGTTTTCCAATTATCTGAATATACGAGCTTCATTAAAATTATAAGGCATATAAATATATAATAGTAAACATTTTTTCGAATAAATAAATAATAGTAAACTTAATTTTTGTCATACTTTGTAATTCAAACAAAACAGTGTGCTATTCCTTGGAAAATTGGGATTATTTGAAAAAAATAATAATAATATTGACAATGCTGATTTTGCTTCACACGACGCACAAATAATAAAAGTTCAAATAAAAAAATATGTAACTTTTACGCTGCGTAAAGTCAAAACATTACTGTAAATATCTTCCTAAAAAAAAAAAAAAAATGCCCCTGCCGAGTGCCGACTAAACTGATTAAAGCATCGTGAGATGAAAGCATCTGAGCAAGTGTGCCCGAGGTCTACAGAGCCTCCCTTCGGCTAATTAAGTTTTAAAGTTACGTAAAAATATACAATCAATTCAGTTTCAACCTTTGAAATCTAGAGATAAGAGAAGCGGGAGTTGAATGTTTGTTGGTAGTAGAAATATTTCACGTGGCTCATGTTGTGCTTCTCTATGTATTTTCCCCGATATTCAGTTGGATGGGACGGACCTCTAGCAAACCACCGATACTCAAAACTATATAGCTTACAACATTTTTAATGAAAATTATCAAAACTGTATATATGAAACATGTTACATATGTTATTGCGTGTTTTTATTAGAGATCATTTTTTATCCTAATTACAAATTATTCTAATTCTTTATGTATAATATAAATTATATTTTTTTGTGAGATTATTTACGATATCTATATATGGCACGTTACTTTTTTTTTTTTTTTTTTTTGAATACTTGCCAGAAGCTGCATCTATGGCACGTTATCGAATTATGAAATTAAATAAGTTATTTAATGGTCGATATATCTTGTCTACCACTTTTTCCTTAATGAGATGTCCATTTTAATATTTTTTTTATAAAACATTAAACAATATAAAATCAGTGATAAAATAGCAGGTATAAATAATCCAAAATCGGTTCTTGAAGGGCTGGTTTACTGGTTCTCTTAGAAAAATCAACCAGCTATTTAATTTTATTTCCGAGTCATATGAATTTTGATCTTTTGTCTGGATCGAACCATTTTTAATACTGGATCCGTTTTTTTTTTTCTTGTCTAACCAGCCGGTTCAGTCTTAATAATAGTAATTATAACAAGAGGAGAGTTCCAATATCTCATGTTTTTCATATTTTATCATGTCTCATATTTTATATTTTTATTTTTAAAGTTTAAATTGTTAATCCGAACTGCTCAACTGATATTTGACACGTGCTATCTCAGAGAGATAGCCCGTATGTGGAAAGAAAGGTTCTCTGAATGTGCTCGTCCTGTCTCGAGATGATAGGCTAAGATGCGAGTGGGTTATGAAGATGATTTGACTTATCTCGGGTCGGTTGGTCGGGATAGAATGAAAGGAAATGAGAGTAGGAGATATTCGAACTTTTTCCTATGCGATATCTTTTTTAGTATGTCTGAGGCTAGAAAAATTGATCCCTTTGTCAAGGATCTTTTTGTCTTATATATGTTGTCCCTTAACCGCTATCCTGTTCTAGCGGGGGATGAGCGGTTAAGGGAGATCGTGGGAACTACTATCTTTATTGTTGGGCTTCGAGTTTTATTGAAACTTGGGTTTTTCTTATTGATCCCGGACTAGCCTCTTAAGGGAGGTCCGAGTCTCAGTTTTTACTAGCCCAAAGAATTTAAATGAGGGTCTTGGAACATGACTCTATCAAAATTTATATTAAAATATGTTTGGAGACCAAATTTTATAATTTTTGAATTCTTTTTATTATTTTTTAGATAATATAAAATATCTATTTTTTAACATTTCGAAACAACAATTTTGTACTTATTTTAAAAAATAGTAAAATAATCAAAAATTATAAAATTTTATCTCCGAGAATATTTTAGTATGAATATCATATTGAGCGATTCATCAGATCGACAATTTATACTTTGAAAATAAAAATATTAAATATTTTTTGAAAGAGAAATTTGAGGGTCAAGCCCCCATATTTCATTAAACAGACACCAGTGGTGTCAATGGTACAAGTAAAAGTCTAAGAAAGTGAAAAGTGAAAAGTAAATGAAAAAGAAAAATAAGCAACAAGGAACAACAAATAACAACAATACTAATGAAGCATCTATCCTGGTTCTAATCTAAACCACCCTCTGCATTCCTGTTTGATCTCTGCCGCCAGTAGAATGTGCGTCCTGTTTTCACCAGCAAAAATGCACTTGCATCGCTCTCGCCATATCACAAAGCAGGTGGTGATTTGTACTTGTCGTAACAGTTTATCTTCTGACTGCTGAAGGATTTTCCTGTAGTGATTGCACATGTATCCCGGGTGCGATCTCAATTTCGGCCAGCTGCTAAATAATTGCGACTTCACCCTTCTTGTGAACTGACACTGATCGAACAGATGGTGACATGATTCTTCCGCTGCCCTACACATATAACACATGTTTGGCAAACACCAGCCCCATTTAACTAAGTTATCTATTGTCACTACCTTGTTCTGTAGCATGATCCAAGTGAACACCATCACCCTTCCCGGCGCCTTAAAAAAATATTAAATATAAAGCATAATAATATGAAAGACGCGAGATCTAATTTTGCAAACTTGAGACAGCGTCTCCCTTAATATCTTTATTTATTTTTTTAACGGTAGGAAGATGCTGTTAACTACTAATTTGGTACATAGGGTAATTTCGGTGTTATGAATTTAATTGATTATTTTTAATGCAACTTGAGAAAAGTCGGTAACAATTTGAGTGGAGAGAGAAAGAGCGTCAGTTGCAATATGCAAAAACTCGAGGGACCAAACTAAATCCGTTTATTCCCAGCTGGGCTCCATAAGCAGAGATACAGAGAGTCAACTCTCCAGCTCTATATTGTTCTCCAGTTGGGACTTGGGAGAAAGAACTAAAAAAGGG
The DNA here is from genome assembly GCA_024447775.1 of Carex cristatella. Classification (NCBI taxonomy): domain Eukaryota; kingdom Viridiplantae; phylum Streptophyta; class Magnoliopsida; order Poales; family Cyperaceae; genus Carex; species Carex cristatella. Next base: position 1,381,369 of record JAJHPF010000025.1, read on the forward strand.
ACAAAAGATAGGAGAATAAAATGGAGGAGAGAAATTAAGCTAGTAATATTATTGAGCATTTGAGCGCAATGTCTTGTCTTTCAATTCGGCAAGCTTGGATAAATCAATCGTGCCATTTACCCGGTTAATCTCGTTGTAGTTTATATTTCCTTTTTGGTGTTCAAATCCAAAGGTTTAATTCAAATAATAATCCTGCGTTTTTGTATTCGTATGATGATTATAATCTGATTATATTACTTGCATTTTTGTTTTTTGGGCTACTTTGGTTGTGCACGCAAAGTGTTCGACAAAATTCGGGTTAAGAATTTGAGTGATGCTTCTATGGACAAAAGGACTTATTTGTAAAATGAACATATTTTTATTTTCAAAGTTCAAACAGTCGATCCGAACGGTTCATCTTGTTCTCCATATTAATATGTGCTTGGAGACCAAATTTTACATTTTTCTGAATTTTTTTACTATTTATTAAGATGGGTACAAAATTCAATGGTCTGAATTTGATATTTTTTGTACCCATTTTAATAAATAGTAAAAAAAATTCAAAAAAAATATAAAATTTGGTATCCAAACACATATTAATATAGAGAACAAGATGAACGGTTCGGATCGACTGTTTGAACTTTGAAAATAAAAATATGTTCATTTTACAAATAGATCATTATGTCCATAGAACCATTTGCCTAAGAATTTTGTGGGTATTTTATTTCTGAAAAAGGTATTGGACCTACTGGTATTGTGCTCATACCGAAGGTACATGTGACATGTCTGGTCTGATTTGGTTGGTTTAATCACAACCTAGCTAATAGTTTCAAGCAAAAAAATTTGCAATTAACCTAATAACAACAAAGAACAAAGCCCCCCAAGTTGCAGAATACAATTCTGATTATATATCTTAAATTACTTTATAATTGTATCATGGCATTCATAATGTATTCCATTCAGGATACAGTTTGGTACTCAGTTGCCTAATCTTAAAGAAATCAGTATATTTATAACCCATGTGAACATAATAAACTTCATTCGGACTTATCTTTATAAGCACAGTAGAGGGTGGGCAATATAAAGTTGGTAGCATTTTCCAAAATGGATCTTGTCTCTGTTCGCTTAAACCGTGATTTATGTCAGTGACAGTTGAGCGCTGAATCTGTACTGCAGGCTGAAAGTGGAAATTTAATTTCTCTATATCTCTCAATTAACAGTTCTGCACAAATATATAGAGAAAAGGAAAATAAAAAATATAAATTACCGCTATCACATAATTTCAGTCCTAATTATAACTATACTCTAATTAGCAATATTGTTATCAGAATCGGACCGGACATTGACCCGATAAAGCTTCGGATCAACGGTTTACTAGTTGGACCGGTGGATCAATCGGTTTAACCGCTATTTTAAAACATATATTTATTGAATAAATATTTATTAGAAATGAAAAATATATATAATTAATCATATTGCTACATACTTTTGATGAAAATTCACACATAAAGTGAGTAATATCATATATGATGATCACTGTACGAATAACTACAAGAATGGGGCACTATTCTGTCGGTATATCCCTACAGATACTATCGTCGTTAATAGAAAAAAATACCTTTCTGTCGGTATACTCTCGTGGATAGTCACTATTGACCCTCGCGGATACTCTTCCATTCTTGTATATATGATATTTCAAATATCAATGATTCGATTGGATTTGAAAAACTAGTTTAATCTTTAAATAAGCGATTCTTGAATCAACTGAATAAATTGGGCTACACTACACTGCCAATATATTTAATTGCATAGTTGAAGAACTTTATACTTCTACATACAAGTTTCAACAAGAGAAAAAAAAATGACACCCATATATACACTTTAATTCCAACATGCCCACGACAAAACTGAAAACCAATCCAAATTCTCATGTAGACTTGTACTTTTTTTTTTTTTATGGTTAGCGTGTAAACACTAACAATTTGTATTAATAGAAAAAGTTTATTTACACCAATTTACTAATTCTATATATACTTATTTACATACTCAAATACAGTAACTCTCGTTTGTTCACAATGAGACCTTTCATTGATCAATTTCTATTGCTGTGTCATTGATCAGATAATGCACCATTTTTTTTTTGTCTATTTGAGAATAAATGTCTGTTCTGCTCTCGCCGTAGGGCCCATGTCCCTCCCGCCCATACTATATTCCATCGTTTCCTCCCTTCCCTGTCCATCGTGTGCAAGCTTGTTTGCCAAATAGTCAGAATGTTCTCCCTTCCACCACTTATCGAAATATTGTGATGTACCATGATGCCCCTCCAAAATCTCTGCACGTAGGTACACTCCCACATGATGTGATATCTTGTTTCTATCAAATCCGTTGCACACAGGTGGCAATCCCGTTGAACTGAGCATCCTCTTGATAATAATGCCCCTTGTGTCAAGATCTTGTTCTCCAACATAAGCCAAATGAATATTTTAACCTTCGTAGGTGTCCTTATTTTCCAAAGGGTTTCCTATGTTTCTGGGAGGATTCCTCGGTGGTGCAATGCTCTGTAAGTCGAAGCACAGGTAAATGGACCTTGCGCAGTCCATTGCCATCGGTTTCCCCCATTCTCTATGCGTACCGAACTCGAGTAAAACGGTAAGATTTTGATCATGTCCTTGACAAAGTGATGTGTATTTTGGGTATTGGATTAAATGGTATATTTCGTACACTATTCGCTTTAAAATTTATAAAACCCTAAATACGCAAAGTTATATTGAATTATAAGCGCACAATCCATCATTGTGGTAATTATGGGTATCGATCCAAAGACTAAGGCGATTGTAATTTCTACTTAATTAATTAATCCTAAATTGAATGCAAATAAGTAAATGGGGAGGGGGGGGGTTGTTGCAAATCACACAATTGTTGGGTTCAATACTCGAGAGGAGTTGGTTTGTAACAAAAGCTAAATTGAAATTGACTAACAGAAAGGATTTGTGATCAATTTGATAAAGTCTAGAGACTTTTGGACTATAATTACTTGGCTAATTCAATACTCGATATATTCTCTTAATTCATGTTTTGTTTTGATAAGAATTCTAACTAAGTTGGCCTATTTCTACCAATAATCAATACTTTTCATTTTTCAAGCCTATCATTTTAATATACCTCGTCTTAGGATTGTCACTACCTAATATGGTTATTTAATTGAAGGCTAAATACTCTACTAATTCGTACCGATAACTAGATATATTCTAAGTCTCCTGATTGAGAAGTACTTTTAAATTGGTTTCCCACAACTTTTCATATCCAATATTTAGTTCTACTGGTCAGGAGCAGACTTGATTTGGTCCATCTAATATATTATCTCTAAGGTTATTTGTGTACAAGACTCGGTTTTATCTATATCATAACACCCTTAAAAATTAGAGGGCTGTCACTTCCTCCGCAAGATATGATTTTAAAAACACAAATTATGCATGAATCATAAATATATAAAATTAAAATCAAACATCAATCCAAAACAATCATCATACAAGAGAATATCCAAATAAATAGATCAACACAAGTTCATGCTACAACCTAAGTCCGTAGAGAGGAAATTAGCTTCTCATAGGTGCAACAACAAAAACATAAATGATAGAAAAATCAAATAAACTATGCAAATAAAATGAGTAAATAACAAAGGAAATAAAATACACCAATTCTCAAGCTACGTCTTAGTTCTTTCTTGTAAAGTTTCCTTGAAAAGTCCTCTAATCCGCTTCGTTGCCTCGATTTCACTTCAGGAGGATGAGAGATTTAAGTTAGGGTTTGAGAGAGAAGAGAAGATGTAATGGAAGGTGAATTGATGATCCTTTCCCGCTGTCTCCTGCCTATTTTATAATAGTTTTCGTGGCTTAGAAAACAATCAGGTAGAATCTGGAAGTGAATCGGGCGAAGATTGCGTCATTAAAACCAAATATCCTGTGAAATTCTGTGTTAGTATGGCCAGGCGTGTGGCCCAGGGGGGTCGCACAAAGTTGTCTACGCTGAGGATTGGGGGTTGTGCAGGTAGAAGAGGCCGCAGAGGCTCTCTGACTCTGCTGGTGTCTCCCTTATGGATAGTACACCGAAGCATGCGTGTAAAGGGGGCCGCACCAATTGATTTCGACCCACTTGAGGGTTTGTGTAGGCTAGGGGGCCACATCTTGGGCCGTACAGTGGCTCTGAATAGCCTTCGCTTCAACAGGATCAATGTCGAGACTTCAAGGATAGTTGTGTGACCTGATGCAGCGAAAACATACTACACAAAGTTTCAGTATAGTAGACTATACCTTTTTAATCTTGATTACACTTTCGACTCAGATTGCAAGTATATAATCCTATAGCGTAGTATTATTAGGTATCGATTCACAGGGATAGTGTATTAAAAACTAACAATTTTACTTAGTCTAGGTCGGATTTGTTGTTAATTAGGAGTTTTGTTTGTGTGTGATCTTGAAGTAATTAATTAAAAGGTAAATTAAAATACAACCAAAGTTGTAGCAAGGTTTAATGCGTGGCGCTACAAGTGATCGACAGAGTAACATGGATTCTCTTGGGTTCAGGACGACCTATGAGTCTAATATAATTATCTGTTCAGACACTAATCCAACCCACATACGACACTGTCAGAAGCTATCAAAGTAGAGCAAAATCAGGAGAGCGCGAAGGAGAAAAGGGAAAGACGGATCAACTTCTGCGAAAGAAGGATATTATTGTCTTTTATTATATTTTAACTAGAGATTTAACTAGTTATTTTCAGAATTATTTTGTAATAGTTAAAAGGGAAAGAGTTGTAAAAGTTAAGTGCATGACAAATTAGATATAATAAAGAGTAGAGGGGTAGATAAGAAATTGAAGAATTTTTGAAGGGTATGTGAGAAATTAATCCAAAAATAAAAATTATTTGACAAAACTATTGTTTTGCTTAATTTGATAAACTTAGTTTTTTCATGTTTAGATAATAAAATTTTCTCTGTGAAATATAGGACTGTAAAAATGAAGATAGTTTTAAAGAAAACAAAAAAGAAAAGGAAAATGATTCTGTGTGCCAAGGTCTGTTTGATGTTTAGAATTGAAAGAAAAAAATATCCTGACAGCAAAAGATACAAGCATAATAAAAAACTTAGTATTTATAAATAATGCAACAAAAATTACAGTGTCCCAGTAAATGGAAAAAACAATCATTCATATTGAAACATATAAAGCTACTATAAATTTTGTAAGAAACAGAATTGTACTGTTACTTTATTCATCTTCCTCATTTTCTGAGGGAACGGTTTCAATTATACTACCTTGAACAATCACTCATAACAGCTTAGCGCATATATATTGCTCCGCAAACACATCAATTATAATTTTTTTCAGTTACCATGGTTATTTCGGGCTTGTCGTGGAACCTGGCAACAGCACAATCAGTGGCAAAGATAGAGGAAGAGGAGTAATTTGCTGCACCAGTCATCAGCGGCATGCTCTTTCTTATATCCATCTTGTTTACATAGTCTGGCCGGTATGTTTGACCTAGAACTCCATGAACATCTTCGCTAAGTGAATGGAACTTGAATGACAGATCAAGGTGGGCCAGGCTGTCGTCAGGCGTTGCCCCGTAATTGTGGATTTCAGAATCTTCCTTTGTGATGGGGACTGCATTTGCCATTATTGTAAAGATTCCCCTCAACTCGATCATAATTCCATTCATTTCTGATGTTCGTGTCATGATAAGCAAAGGAACTGTTGTAGTAGGGTCGACCCACTTAGCTTGAACCTCAGTTGGTAATCTAATAGGTCTCCCATCAAAGGTAATGACAAGACGATCGACACTGTCATCCCATGTCATGGTCTTTTGTACCCCGATGTACAGCTTGTGGTTGTCACCGAAGATAATGCCTAGAGCCTGAACCCAGGTGAAGTCGCGATCTTTCTCAGGGTTGTGTTTACCAATGAAGTGGGCATTGATGTGCAGATCATTGTCAGAGACTATGCAAAAATCTTGATCCTTTTTTCCATGGAAAAAAAAGTTATTCCCATCAGCGCCTGTGAAACGAGGGTCTCCACAGACTGTACCTGGTATCAGGTCGCAGACTGCACAAATTGCAATACCGCAAGAACAAACAAGTTAGTTATATAATATGATATCTTAATAATGAAATTCTATTTGATAATATTTCTTGAATCAAACCTAGAAGCTAAAAGGCAGAAAAATAATATACTCCCAAATTAAGTATGCTGTGTGGGGCATATATATTGTTAACTGTGCTATACAATTTTCCAATTTAAGTATAATTCTAATTAAATTCATATATTTGGATGAATAATAAAGACATGCATCAAATCTCTCTCTCTCTCTCTCTCTCTCTCTCTCTTTTTCTTTCTGCATGAACTATTCATTGTGTAATAAAGTATGCCAAAGTTTTTTGAATTTCGATAATACATTAATATGATCGATTGAGATCGATCTTAGCCAAAACAAGTGGGTCACCACACACACATTGTTTTTGGCGAGTTCTATAGAATAATTTGCTTCCTAAAACAAGTGTTATCAAAAGAAAATATACAGGTTTACTATCGAAAGATCCACCAAATGAACAAGTCATTTGCATGCATATATCAATGTACCAAATTGTAGATTGGCTAAGAATTGAACATTCTTCAAAAAAAAAAATGTACGCTTTATGAATGTTGTATATACATGTAAATGTACTTACGGCAAAAGGTCTTGCAACCGGGGCAAATTCCGACACACTTGTTGCGGCATCGACTGGGGCAGGTTGAGGCACAAGTTATCTTCTTTTTAGTATTTGTGCAAGTGACTAACACTTCACGGTGAGCATTCGGGTTGGATTTGAATATGTGTCCGTTTGAGGGGAGTGGCGCATGCGCTGCGTTGTTGTCGGCGGCTGAAACTGCAACCAGTAATAGGCAGCCAGAGAGAAACACTGCCGCTATCACCCATGGGCGGGCAAGCAATGCAGCCATGGAATAACAACAAATGTAATCAATCTACGTACGTTTGGTTAATTACTCACTAGGCGCTGAATCCTTAATTTTTTGCTCAAAAGAGTACGAGAGTATTTAATTGTGTGGTTTGGAGCGAGATACTCTCAAGCAAGGGAACTTGGCCGTTTTGTAGGCGGTAACAATGTGAGAATTAATGGTTGACTTAACACAAAAATTAAAAAATTAAAATTAATAAATAAGGTCATGTTTCTAGCGAACATTTGATTGTATATATATAAGGGTGTTTTTTTTTATGTTAGTATGTATTTAATAATTTAAATGTAAAGTTGATAAATATAACAATCTTTTTTTTTAGTAAAAGTGTATTTTCTATAGTTTGTTAAATAGAAAATAATAACATATTCTGCACTAAATTTATTATTTAGAAATGAAAAAAGTTTCCTAAAGAATTACTTTCTTGATATATATATAAGTGTCATTCAATTTAATATTATTACTGAAAATGATTTTTTTTTTTAATTAGCCAGTATTAGAATAGGGTTTTGGTTTTTTGTGGCTTACAGAGGCGTAAGGTTGGATTTGAGTAAATTGGGGATTGAGTAAAGGTGAGCAAATTATTCATGTATAAGCACCGTCTCACATGTGGACGTACATGACAACTTGGCTAGATATACGCGTCAAATTTATGGGTTTAATTATTAGTATATTTCACACTAATTAAAGTTCCAAGACATGCTCAAACGCTTACTTTCAAGTTGGAGAAACTTGAATCCGAAGAGAGGGTATATATTTTACGCGAAAATTAGGCGCACTGTTGGTCAACCGGACTATGAGTGCATTCCAAACCGTCTTTAGATCGTTCTCGATCATAATCTCATGTGTAATATATAATTAATTATTCCTTTTATACTGGGGATCGAGTTACGCGAGGTAAATGAAAGAATGCAGAGGGAAGACAGACCAGGCTGAAAGTAATAAGTATTAGAAAACGAAGGTAAGTCTCTTATTAATATTGAAATTTTTTAATCTCTTTCATAAAATGAAATTACATAACACATATTATTTTAGTCTTTGTAATCTCAATTTTCAAATTCTGCTATTGAAACCGACCTAACGTACAACACTCGGTTATTTGTTCTAGAATGATAAAATTAGAAAGGAAGCAGACAGAAAGAAAAGGGAGCAAGATAAAATGGCTGTATAACTTCAACAAATTTTCTCATTGATTCTTACTCCAAAATATTATGTGATATCAAAACAATACTGTAGAGGAAATTAATTCTTTATGATGTCCTCTCCGTCTCTCATTTCTTTCATTTTTAATTAAGAGTACGTGCAATCTTACTCATCGATAACAAAGTTATAATCAGTGTTTTAAAATTTGGTTCATTCGGCCGAATATTTTTTCCCGCATTTGATCTATTTGGCCGAATAATGATATGCATTAAAAAATATCGGTTCCGCATAATAAAAAATCGGATCCCAAACAGAACTCCTCCGCTAAACACCTAAACCTAATATCTCACTTCTCCTCTCAATCGGAACTCCTCGGCCAGCGCCTCTCCACCGATCGCCGGCGCCGTATCTCACTCTCTCAGTCCTCTCAGCACCTCTCCATCGATCGCCTCTCCTCCCAGTGCATCTCGACCGATAATCGATCGCCTCTCCTCCATCAACGTCAGGCTCCGCGCCTTATTTTGCGGATTGCATGTTTCGATCGTGATTAAATTGCAGAACCCTCAGTGACCTTTGTTGTTTTCTCCCCTAGTTTCCGTAAGTACTCTTAATTAACAATATACCAGTAGTCCAGTACCTTCAATTTCTTCAAGGCTTCAAAATTAATTTCATCTGATTTTTAGGCATATTGTTCTGCATTGGTTTGCCCAGTTAATTTTTTGAATTAGATTAATTTTTCAAACAGTCAACAAGAAATCGACCCAGTTAATTTTTCTATACTGGTTTTCCTTAAAATAGCCAACAGTTAGAAACTTAGAATTGTGCACTGGTTGTATTAATAATAATGATTATAAGAGTGTTGAATTATATTAATCTTTATATTTAGGAGTGATATGTAATTCTAATATGTACATTGTTTTTTTTTAACAAGATCATGTCTAGTTCTGGATCTCATTCAATGCCGACATCAGATTCTATTTCTTCAGATTTGTATAGGCCGTTAAACTCAACTGATCATGGCTGGAAGTATGGGAGAATGACAAATAAGAGTGACTCAAATATAATCAAGTGTTTGTTGTGCAATACAATTTGTTCAGGGGGGATAACTAGGTTTAAGTTCCATCTTGCGGGGATCAAAGGTAATATACGGAAATGCAGTAAAGCCAACATAGAAGTGCAAAAAGAAATTTCTGAGTATTTGGAGACACTAAAAAAGAGAGGAGAAGATAGAAAGAGGTTAAAAGAAAATATAGTAGCAGATGTCAACATAAATAGTGATGTTTCTGAGTCGGAAGAGTTGGAGACAGAGAGGGATAGGAAGAGGCAGCGGCTCAAGAAGCCGGTGAATTTAGTGAAAGACAAAGGGCCTTGGAAGCAACACGTCATTAAGAATACCTATGGTAAGGAGCAACGAGAGAAAGTCAATGACTTTTTAGCCTTTTGGGCTTACAAGTGTGGGATTTCATTCAATTCACTTACCGACCCGGCATTCCTTCGTTTCTGTGAAGCGGTAGGTCAATTTGGAACAGGCTACAAACCTCCAACAGTTTATGAGTATCGAATACCACTTTTGAAGAGGCAAGTTTCAAAAACCAACATCAGTATAGAGGTTCATAAAGAAGCTTGGGCAAAAACTGGTTGCACCTTAATGACAGATGCATGGACTGATCGAAGAAATAGGAGTCTAATGAACCTTTGTGCAAATAGCGCCAAAGGAACAGTTTTTTTGAAAGCTATTGATGCATCTTCAGAATCTCACACGGCAGAATATATACTACAATTTGTGGAAAGTGGGGTAAAAGAAGTTGGGGAAGAGAATGTGCTTCAAGTTGTGACGGATAATGCTGCAGCAAATATGAAAGCCGCTGAATTATTTATGGCAAAATACCAACGAATTTATTGGACCTCATGTGCAGCACATTCTATTGATTTGATGTTGGAGAGCATCTCAAAGCAGAAGGAGATAAGTGATGCAATAAAACAAGCTAAAGAGATTGCCAACTTTATCTACAGTCATCATCAAGTGCTATCTTTGATGCGTGCTCATACTGAAAATAGAGATATTGTGCGACCTGGAGCTACAAGGTTTGCTACTTCCTTTCTTACCTTAGAAAGCATTTTCCAAAAGAAGTTACAATTAAAACGTATGGTCCTTTCTGATGAATATAATGCATTGATCGATCCTTCTAATAAAAAGAGAAAGAAGTTTGCTGAGAAGGGAAGAAGAATGACAGAAGTTGTTGTTTCCAATAATTTTTGGAAATCAGTGGCATTAGCAATCAGAATTTTCAAGCCATTAGTTATTATTCTTAAAATTGTCGATGGAGAGGAGAAACAACCTATGGGATTTGTTTATGGAGGTTTGAAAGATGCAATAAAGGAGGTGAAGGCGGCTTTTAAATATAATGAAGATGTGTTCGAGCCTTATGTAAAGGCAATTGTTGATGGAATGAAGGGTAGACTTGATAAAGAGCTCCATAAGGCGGCGTACAACCTCAATCCCTTTTATTTTTATAGAGATTTCGAAGAGATGAAAACAGACCCTTCTATTATGGATGCTATTTCTAATTGTGTTGTACGGTACTATCCGGATTCGAAGATTCAAGATATTGTCATGACCGTTGAAATGCGTAGTGATACCTCCTTATTTTGCTTAGATTACGACCTTGATTTGTACCAAAACCTATGCTTTAAAGCCTACAAATATGGACATTTTTACTTAATTATCATTAGAATGTGGTACTGCTGTGTTTTGTTTGTTGTTTTGTAGGAAACAGACGAAATTCTGGGTCTGACACCTCTCCATATGGCCTGTATAGGTCCCCATACGGCCCGTACAAAATCAGCCCAAAACCACAGAAGGTTCCATATCAGAGGCAACAATTCTCCAAGGCAAAGCACAAGTATACGGTCCGTATAGGATTTTCATACGGACCGTACAAGCTATTTCGGAAACCCAGGCTGGAATTGGAAACAGAGACAGCTGGAGGGACTGAAAAAGAAGGCTTTCAATACGCGATTTGGGGGGATTAAGGCGGATTATTCCAGATCAGAAGGAATCTTTGGATTTATTCTTGGTGCTTGGGAGAGAAGAAAGAACTTGGAGAAGAAGAAGAAGAAGTTTTGCAACGGATCTTCGAATTTTCTATAGTTTTTCTATGAACTCTTTCATAACTTTTATTGTGCTTTCTTTTGAGAACAAGAATAGCTAATTTTACTGTTTCTAGGGTTAAGATGTAGTTGACGTTTGGTTTTACTTGTATGCTACTTGATTATGTGTTGAATGATTAGTCTTCATCTTGTTGTGTAGTATTTTAATTGCTTGGTTTTTGCTTGCTTGAGTTTGATTAGTCATCTCGTTAGATGAATGCACACGTCTAATTGTTAGGAGCCAAGTCTATGATACTTAATCCAACTGAACCAAGTATATGAGGTAGATCTACGGATCAAGGAGTACGAAAGTGAAACTTTCCTCGAGACGAAAGTCCTTGGATACCTTTAGTAAACCAACAAGTGACTTAGATAACTTAGTCCAAAATTACGAAAGTTGAGGGTTAATGCATCTAAGAGGGGAGTAGTTGAGTCCGGTAAATCGGGTTCTAAGCCAAAATTGCGAACGCTGAGGTTAGGAACTTAGACACTGGTCGATGAAAACCCTAGACAAAAGCACCAACACGAAACAAAGTAGCTGCAGTATTCACTCGGGGGCCTATACGGACCGTATAGGATTCTATATGGGCCGTATACCCTGGGGCCAGACAGATACAAAGTATGAAACCCTGGAAACCCTTTTTATAATCTGAAAACAAACTTTTAATCTTCTTTTTACTGTTTTAATTATTGCTTAAATCAAGTAGAATTAAGAACCAACCAATCAACTTTTCTCACTTCTAGCATTTTTGTAATTTTAAGTTAAGTCTGGTTATTTTCCTTCCGTCCCTGCAGATACGATACCCGACTATACCAACGGTAGGGACTGTGCACTTGCAGTCTCGACCAGAGGTAACACTCGAGTTTTAAAAGGTACAGCTCACTGTACTGAAACTTGGGAGTGCACACCTGTGGCACAAAACACGTAGCTTTCAAGAATCAAATGGACAGTTTGGAAAACCTGCAGCAAAGAGGCAAAAAGAAACTAATGATGAAGCTTTCAATCCAGGTTTGTATTTTTCACCTTTTAATGGCTTTCAAGTAGCAACAACCTAATTAACTGTTATGGTTCAGCTGCTGTTCACCTTTTAATGGCTTTGAAGTAGCAACAACCTAATTAACTAGTATGATCCAGCAACCAACAACAAGCTACTTAACTTTTTTTTTTTGTATTGGCAGCTCAATGGTGGTATCTCCATGGTTCAGAAGCTCCTTATTTAAGAACTATGGCTATCAAAATACTTAGTTTGACATGTAGTGCTTCCGGATGCGAAAGAAACTGGAGTACATTTGAATGGGTGGCTGTTTTTTTTCCATAGATCTTTAATGTCATAATTATTTATTGTTCTTTGTAGATATTAATTATTTTTTCTTTACTTGTACAGACCCATTCAAAGAAGAGGGGCAAGCTAGAAGTGCAACGTCTTAATGATATTGTTTTTGACCATTCAATGCACGCATAAATGATCGAAAGATCTTGAAAAAATCTGATCCAATGTGTGCAAGAGAAGAAGAACAATATGAGCATGTGAGGGATTGGACAGGCGGTCCGGCCTTAGATTTGCCCGAAGAAATTGGTTTAGCTTCAAATTCAACTTCTTCGTCTACATCGATGGCAATAAATACAGATGAGATGGACATTGATGACATAAGTGATGATGATGATGTTGATGATATTCCTAATGATGATTTTGATGAAGAACTTAATTTAATGTAGTACTTTTAAGAAAGTTAATTTATGTTTCATTTAAGTAGAAGGTAAATAGTACTTTTAAGTTCTAACTTATGTTTTATAGAACTTTTATATTTTTGTCATGAACTTTGTAGTATTTTGACGAATTTGTTTGTACTTGATTATGTACTGTGTTGTTGGCTTGTTTGGACTTTCTAGTATTTATCATTTATGTATAACTTTGTATAAACTGTGATTGCATATGATATGCACATTGCAGACTCTGCACATATATATAGCTTTGCATATAAATTAATATGAATTCTTATTTTAAAATCCGTATATATAAATCCGAATAAAAATCTGCATATTCGGCCGTATACCGGATATGCGGTATTCGGTGGCCTTCCGAATACCGAATGGAAACCGAATTTCAAAACACTGGTTATAATAGATATATGTTTCTCTAAGTTTTAGTTTATCTTTTTTATTTGCAACATAGTACATGGCCCAAATTCATAATGTGATACAGCAAATTTAACAACTGATAAAATAAACTACAACATTCATGGTACATATATGCAAGTGGGATATTTGTTTTTCTGGGCCATAAATTAAATTTGTTTGAGCAAGATCAACTTGATATAAAGAACATAGAGCTCATTTTTCAAACTTGAAGTTTCTAGTTAAGTTAATTGTCAGGTCAAAGCGTGTTTTCTTTTCTTTAGATACAAGTTTTTTCGTAGAAATTGAAGACCATCTTCTCATTTTTTTTAATACCCAGTTGATAGCCAAAAAGCGCTATTTTGTTAAGCAATTGACTTTACATGTGTTTTTAAATTGCTGGTATTAAAAAAAATTAAGAATAAGACTGATCATGCAAGCATGTGTAATTTGTAAACTACAATAATGACGGTGGATGTAGCCTGGTAACTAAGACATAATTTTCTGTGTGAGAAGTTGCATGTTCAAAATCCGAAACGGGACAATTCTTTGTGAATCTTGCCTTCCAACCTTTACTAGAAAAAAAAAACTAAGACAGAGTTCTTGCTAATTATAACTTAATTATAATTTTAACTTTTTCATACTCATCCTTGATTTTTCTTTTTTGACAAATAGTATTATCCAAATTCTAGAATTGGTGAGGTTTTTAAGCCGGCATTTTTTTCATAACCAACAAATCAAATAAAGTAATATTAATAACCACTTTTTAAAAAAAATGTCAAACATAACCAAACCGCCCCCCTGTGGGGTGGTCTACTGTACATACCAAACCGCCCCCCCTCCCCATGGAGCGGTCTAACCTTCCGACCAAACCGCCATCTCGGGGGGCGGTTTACTATATTTTATTTTTTGTATTTTGTTTGTATTTTTCTGTTTTATTTTTGTATTGTATTTTTGTCTTGTATTTTGATTGTATATGATGTACACTTTGCTTTTGCATTTAATGGAGCATATCTCTGATACCCAAACTAATACACGAACCTAATTATCTAAACCGCCCCACTGAGGGGCGGTCTACCTTGAGCACCAAACCGCCCCACGGTGGGGCGGTTTGCTATCTGCCCTATAAAATGATCATTTTTTTCTCTCCTGAGTCAAACAGTGCTCCGAGGCAATTTTTAGGTGATTCTGAGGCGATTGCGCTCAAACAGTGACCGAGGTATATTTTTTTAAAATTAATTTTTAGAAACATGTCGGAAATTTCAGAAATAAACAAAAAATATTAGAAATTGTTTAATCCATCCTCCAAATTTGAAACCTTATTATTTTATATGTTGTTTATGATGTTGGTTTTTTTAGGTTAAAACGATGAGCAAAAACACACCAAATAAATTGTCCGGTGGTGAAAAAGAGAAATCTCAGCCCTTGTTTAGTAATTGTACTAGAAAAGACTGTATCTGTAAGCATATTGTAGGTCAATCCAAGTCAATAACGATGATGATTTTGAGGAAAGCCTTTACAAAAAATCAAACTCGATTAATCCAAAGAAAAATACTGGTAAGACTATCTCTTTGCCTGGTGCGACTCGTACCGGTGATGTCAAAAGAAAGAAAAATGCTGGTAAGGCTGTCTCTTCGTCTGCTGCGACTGAACCAGACTCAGACAATGATTTTGTTCCTCGTACCTTCGGTACTGGTTCTCAGAAGTAGTATTATTTGAAGGTCTGTAATAATTATTTAGTAATTGTGATGTATCAATCGTGTAATAATTATCAGGTTTTGTAATCGGATTGAACAGAATTTAAAAATTCATCTAAGAAAAATAGTTCACAACATAAGTTAATTGAATAAGTTCATAGCATAACTTAGCAAATAAGTCTGGAACACAAGATACAAATATAAATACAAACATATGCTGAATTAACTCTTCCTGTGTCCGAGCAGACCAAGTCTACTTCTTAGGCTTCTGGAAGTGGATGACGGCGTGACACCAGAAGTTGTAGAGCCCTGACTAATCCCTGAGTGGCTTCCCTGACTGGGTCGCCTGCTTCCAGAAGGTCCCGCATCGACAACCACTCTAGCATTCTCTCTTTCGTTGGCTTCGATTATTGCCATTGCAATGCATTTCATTGAACATTCAGTATCAATATTTAAATTTAATTTCAAATCAATTTTAAGTTGTGTACGATCATCTACATACCTGTTCTCTGCCTGTCAGTAGTAGAATGGTGAGCCTCATGTCCCACTTGCCGACCTTGCATCCTGTCCATATGCATTATGCGTCGCTTGTGTTTCCTTCTCCCCTTCCTGATCTATTTCTTATCGGGAACCACCGTAGGCCCAAGGTACTATGGCCACTGGTACTGGTTGGAGTAGCTATGAAATGATGCTCTTCAGGTGTTCAAAAGGTAATCGGTACGGTAATAGTTGTCAACAAAGACGTCTTCAAGGAAATTCCGTTTTTGGCAAATTGCCATAACATGAGAACACGGTATGCGAACTAACTGGAGGCCTTGGCACTCGCACGTTACTTGATTGTTCGCACCTAAAATGACTCTGTACTTGCATGCGCGTTCATGAGTTTCTATAATGCCATTTTGTCCCACAATCGGTGGAATGATCTCACTTGGAACCTGCACTTCATATTCCGTACTTGTGGTACCATACGCTACAACGTGTATGACAGAACCTTTGACTCTGTATTTTCTTAATTTCTCCTCCACCCTATCTGAGAATACTTGGTCCCTACTCGCTAATATAGTGGCTTTAGCATGCCTCTCAACAAGCCAAGCATTTAACTTGTAGAATGTCTCCTCCACTAGTGAAACCACGGGTAATATACGGCTTTGTTTGAAGACACTATTTAATGACTCTGACCCATTAGTGGTCATAATTCCACATCTCCAACCTCCATCACATGATTGAAATATCTTCTCATATGCTGACGGCTCCATCGGATCGCGCGGACGTCTCTTGCCCGCCTTCGCTAAGTAGGCATTTGCCTCTAGAAATATCTACAAAAAATAAAAATATACCTCAGTGATACAAGTCGTGCAAATGTCTAAAAAAATTGTATACATACTCTGGCAAAATCTCTGAACATCTCTGCAATCCGTTGTGGTTTTTTCCTCTTGCAGCTAATCTTGAACCTGTCAGCAACCCAGTCTCCGCTGCCGGTATTCTTGCACAGGTTCTCTAAAATGTGTTGCATGCAGTACCTGTGCATAGACTCTCCGGTATTCGTGTTTCACCCATAGTTGGGGCTATTAAATACATGCTTGATGCCCTTGTGCTGGTCTAATATCACGCAGACGAACCTATTCCTTACCACCTCTCTTCTCAGAAAGGATATGAAAAAAAATCCAATTTGGACCATCCTCCTGTTGAACAATGGCAAAGGCTATGGGCAACAACTGGTTTTCAGCATCATATGCACATGCTATAAGCAGAGCCCCACCATACCGGCCGGACATGAAGCATTCATCCATGTTGATCACAAGTCTAACATATTGAAAGGCTTCAATACATGGACCAAAAGCCCATGCTATGCCCTTGAATTGTAACTCACCGGGTGTACCGGTTGGTACATGTCACTGCTGGAACTTGGTTCCCGGATTTGTACTTGTTATGGCCATGAGCAATGGTGCGAGGAGATTGTACGACCACTTCCATGTTCCGAAGCATCTGCATACTGTAAGTTCCCGACCCCTCCACAACCTATTGTAATGTGGGGTTATATGTTCATAGACCCGTCTCACCGCACGAGCGACCTCCTTAATGCTCATCGCAGAGTCTTCCTTAATGTCTTTCATAATTACATCGGCAATAATTGATGCCGTTAGTGCAGTATGGTCTGTCCTTCTTGACGCACTCTTGCAAGTGTGTGGTCCTTCGAGTTTCTTAATGATCCATGCCTCTCCCATGCCTTTAGACATGGCAGACATTTTCCATTTGCACTTTGTATCCTTGCAAATTACAGCATACCGGTTCCTTTCCCGCCTGGCCACTGTAAACTCCCAGTTACCCTTCAAATGGAACTGCTCAACTTTGCTCGATAGTTCTTCTATGTTGGTGTAAAGCTGGCCCGGACTGATCTCTTCGTTGTATACAACGCGTGTCCCAAAAAAAGAAATGTCTGCTTCTTCAAAAGAAGTAGCGTCATTGAATGTCCTTACCGGGTGCTTGTCTCCTCGTTCTATAATCGGAAATCTGTCTTCAATTGGAGGAGGCATAATATCCTCATCGTTGCCCTCTGGTAATCTGTCTGAATCTCAATCCCCGTCCCAATCATCACCAATTTCCATTTCGATCGACTGCGGACTGTCTTCTAAGTTCAGGGGGCTGTAGTTAGGTAATGGATCAGGTACTGATTGGTATCCAACCCGACCAACACATGACCGTCTTTTGGTTTCAGCCCGGGGTTCAACACTGCGCTCAGGTACTTGCAAACAGCTATCTCGTCTCACAGGTTCACGGGGGGGGTGAGGTCACATCCTGGTTGTGATCATACCCATAATCAGTGGCATCATTGTCATATCCCGGGTTATCATAATTCGAGAAATAATTCTGGACAGAAGGTCCAGTCCCGGTGTCCAAGTTGTGCTCTGTAGAAGGTTCAGCCCCGGTGTTCAAGTTGTTCTGGATAGAAGGTCCAGCCCCAGTATCCAAGTTGTTATGGGTAGAAAGTTCAGACCCAGTATCCAAGTTGTTCTGGGTAGAAGGTCCTACCCCGGCACCAACTGGTTGAATCGAAATTTTTTTGCAAAATAGGTCAATTACCGGGATTAAATTGGACTCAAAAAACCCGTACATAGCTGTGCATATATCCTGCTCTGCCATAGGATATTTTACATAGTAAGGTTTGGCACCGGGCGGTTGGTTGTTAATTCGTGTATTGATTTCTACGGTAAATCGGGCATAGTCCCAACCGGTTTGTTGCAAGATTGCTTCATTTATTTCATAAAGAAGTATTGGCATTCACCTAGAAGCCATAAGTCGCATCTTTCGAGTATTGGCATCTGAACTCCCCTTTCGTGATTTTTCCACCCAAGTACAATGCAATGAACATTTTTGGTTTATTTCTTGACATTACAAAAGAAATTCGTCGTTCAATATTACTTTTTTTGTTTATTTCTGAAATTTCTAATATTTTAAAAAAATTAAATTTAAAAAAAACATACCTCGGTCACTGTTGATCGCAATCGCCTCAGAATCGCCTAAAAATTGCTTCTGAGCACTGTTTGAGAGCAGGATGGATTAAAAGAAGAAGTGTGAGTGAATTATGGTGAGACAAGAGAGATAAAACAACAAAATATAGGCCAGCCAGTGCAAACCGCCTCCTGCGGGGGCGTTTTTGTGTCCAGGGTAAACTGCCCCTCAGTGGGGCGGTCTGGTATGAAGGTTAAACCGCCCCCCGGGGAGCGGGTTGGTTATGAGTGAAAAAAATTTAAATATTGGTTATTAATAATACTTTTTATTTTTATTTGGTTATGAAAAAAAAATGCCGGTTTTTAAGTATTATCCAAATTCGTTCTAAAGTGTCCGATTTGCGTCAATATTCGTGTAGACGGTATAGATTTCCAAAATCCATAACAGGTCGGAGCATAAATTCATAGTCCATACTTCCATACTCCCCGAACAATTTACGGCAGCGCCCCAAAACCCCCGCCGGGAATATGGCCGAAGCCCAGGTCGGGCGCTTCTCTGCATCAGCCTCGCAATCTACGGCAGAGATTTGCTTAAACTTTAACCCTAATTTTGACGGGGATGGAAAGGATGAGAAGAAAAAGAAGGTGGTGGTGATAATGGGAGCGACTGGAGCGGGCAAGTCGAAGCTTTCTATCGACCTTGCTTCGTACTTCTCCGGTGTGGAGGTCGTTAACGCCGATTCCATGCAGGTTTGTTCGTCCCTCCTATGTACAGAGATAAAAATAATAAATCTGACACAAATGTATCAGCCAATTGTTACTTCAGTGAAAAGAATACCAATTGAAAAGATAAGGGCCTTTCTATGTGTATGAAAAATGCCAACTTTTTTTTAATTTTCCTTCTATTTTTGAACTTTTTACTGATTTTCTGTAGGTTTATTGTGGACTCGATGTGCTTACGAACAAAGTACCCCTCCCAGAACGCAAAGGTCTCTCTCTCTTTCTGTGTTCGTGTGCATCCGTGTGTGTGGCATCTGTCTATTTGTCTGTCTGTAGACTGTAGTTTAGTAATTTTTCATAAGTTTGTTGCAGATATCCCGCATCATCTTTTAGGAACGGTTGATGCATCCACGGAGTTCACTTCGAAGCACTTCCGTGATTTTGCCATTCCGGTAAGGCCTAATTCTAGCACCTTGAACCATAATCCTCTTTAAATTTGTAATTATTAGAGTACTAACTGCCATCATAGGTGCATGTAACCTTAGGCAGCTAAGGCAGGCATAAAGAGTTTCATATCATCTGAAATATTAACTGCTTGGTAAGCTATGCATGAACCCAATTGTGTAAGTTTGAGCTAAATTAACCCATAAGTTGGGAAATCAAGACCATGATGCATTAATTTTGCAATGAAACTTCATTGTCTTGATTTTGCCTCACATTAGCCTCGAGTTATGAAATTTTCTAACCTAACTGCCATAGACCCTGTTTATCCCCAGTTGTTTAATCAGTAAAAATAAAAGAAGAAAGTGAGAACACAGTATTTCCAATGGAATACGCAAGTGCAGACTGACAAACGGTACTAATATTGTTATTAATATATTATTTTCTATCTAACTTCCATTTAAATGATATGCCAGATAATAGATGATATATTGTCTCGTGACAGTCTTCCAGTTATTGTAGGAGGCACAAACTACTACATCCAGGTTATAATTTTATACCCACAACTGCTGTTAGTATTTTCTCGTGGCCCTCATCATAAATGCAGAACCAAGGTCTTTTATTATTGGAAAGAAAAACAAGAAGGAAGAAGTTCCTCTGCACTGGAAAATGATTAATTTATCCTTGATTGTCCTAGTACAGCCAACTGCAACAGTAATAGATAAATGCTGTATGAAACCATTTGAAATGATCTAATAATCAAGTTGCGCTTTGTCCAGTCAATCTTGAACACAAGTTCATGCTCTGATTCAGACAACAGGTGTAAAGTGCCAAAATATGAATATATTTTTTGCAACAACTACTACAGAGCAAGTTCAGCTGTTTGCTAAATATATGAATCATCTTACAATTTCCAAGATGTTGGTTGTTATGTTATTTTTAAAGATTTGAAATAGTGGTCGATTTGCAAATTGTAAATTCATTGTTTATGTGCATTATAACATGGATATACTTATACTTGTATATGATGTCTTAGGCTCTACTAAGCCCATTTCTATTTGATGACATGCATGAAACCTTGTCAGAGTTCTCAGACACTTCTACTCCTGGTGAAAGAGGTACATCAGACTTGACTGAACTATAATTGTTAACATTTTTAGAAATAATATGCAAATAATGTTGCGTCACAAAACCTACTGTGTGAGCATATGGTCGTATCATTATGGGCACCTGTTATAGTTAAATTACCTGTTTCTGTGTCTTCATTGCTCTAGATCTTGGGGGCATCGAGCCAGATGGAGGATATGACTGTCTCAGAGAAATTGACCCAATTGCTGCGAACCGTATTCACCCTAATGATCATAGAAAAGTAACCTCTCTCTCTCTCTTTCTTGATCAATCGATCAATCTATGTATCTATTATATTATAACTTATTTAATTTATTTCTGTATAGATACGGCGATACCTAAGCCTGTATTCAAGCACTGGAATGCTCCCTAGTAAACTTTTCAAAGGAGGTACTTCTCAGGTTAGATTTTCTTCTTCTTTTTCTGGGGTATTCAACAGTTTTACATAAAGGCCACTTCAAACTTCCAATTTACACAAATATATTACAATTTACAGACAGACCCACCTAAAGCTTTGTTTTTTTAGAAAGTCTCTGTTGAGTTTGTAAATAACCTTGAACTTAATTTTGCATGCTATTTCTATTCAAAGGTAGATTCATTTTTTGGGAAAGAGAGCTTATTTGCGCTTTTTAGTAACAAGAGAATAAATTTGTCGGATATATTGTCATAAAAAAACTGTAAACTCAAAAAGTTAAAATATGGAGCATGCATTAGAAAACCCCAATACCTAACAGTATTCATATCTGTTAAGGTAGTTTGCTGGAGAAGCATGCTTTTCATGGCTCTTCACTGAACTGATGGTACAAATTATTGTGGCAGGACAGGTGGGGGCGAGATGGTAATTTCAGATATCAGTGTTGTTTTCTCTGGATAGATGCTTCATTAGAAGTCTTAGATAAGTACATAAATGAAAGGGTTGATGTAATGATGCATTCAGGTATGTTAGATGAGGTCGCTGATATTTACAATTCAACTGCAAATGCTGTGTATACCAAGGGGTTGCTTCAAGCAATTGGTGTTCGAGAATTTGACGAGTTCTTTAAGAAATATGAAGAGAATATTTTTGAAAATCACAATAATATCAATAGTAGTTGGGATGTTGTAATGCGGAGTGGTGACGAGGAGATCAAAGATTTGTTGAAAGAATGTGTGGATAAGTTCAAAAATAATACATGTAGGCTTGTTCGCCGTCAGGTAATAATATCCTTGACCTGGCCCTACATTTTTTATTTAATTCATGTTTCTCAGTGAACTTCTGTTAGGTTTTGCCAGAATCAAGTAATATTTAATCGTGCTGTACTTCCCCACTGTCGGGAAGAAGATAGAAAAAGTTCCTCCTGTGTCTTGCTATTTGATATTGAATCCTTTGCTATTTATCTCCTGTTTGATTGATGTTGTCATTTTATTACTAATATGTGAAGTCTCCTTTTTTTTTCTAGAGAAGACGACTAGCCCATTTAAGGGAAGACTTTGGGTGGGATTTGCACCATATTGACGCTACCGAAGCATTCCTTTGTATGTTCTTCCTTTCTGGACTTGACAAATTAAATCTATACTTTCTTTTTTGTCCCTTGTAAATTACTTTTTATCTTTTAAGTGACTCTACAGCTGCAAAGTTGCTCATAAGTGGAGGCAGGGGTGGAACTAGAAAATTTGAATAGGGGGGTTTGAAAATTAAAATACACAATGTGCTGAGTGGGACTTGATCCTCTCAACCATAAACTAGAGCTTTAACCACTAGGCTACAACTAAACATTTGTTATTTACTAAAGGGGGCTGGAGTATATAAAAAGTTAAAAAAAAAATTCAATTAAATTTCTATATACAACAACAACAACAACAACCAAGCCTTTAGCCCCCAAACAAGTTGGGGTAGGCTAAGCCACCTTTGGCTAAGCCTTAGATCTGCTGCTAAGTGGAGGCTAACTGTATAATTTTGGTTTTCTGGAGTTTAATGGAGATAGAAAACCAACTCAAGGTTAATTGGACAAATTAGAGTTGATCTAGGTTCGATGGCACATTAGAGGGTTAAGTAGAATGGGTCTCGTTGTGGTTTGATGGTGCAATTGAGATGATGCGATAAAGAAACTTATAAGAGGGGAGAGAGCAATATGAATCATAAGAGGGTGAAATGGAAAGAAAAAAGGGGATTGTGTGCCTCGAAGGCTTTTTACAATTGTCTATTATATAAAATATGAGTTATACCTGACCCTTTCTAGCCTATAAAATAGACTTTTGACCTAAGACTTGCCATAAACCTAAGTAAATCACAATCAAGTAAAATGCTAGTCTCAACTATGTAACATAAGAGAGCCTTCCAAAATAAATTGAATTAAAACTAAACAAAAGTATACACTAGACGGGACTGAATGGCTCTACAAAGAGTAACTAGGAGCCATGACTTAATTTTTTTTATGATTGTGAAGGTAATCCATTGTCATGTGATCTCATCCCGAAGACTAATTGACTTGTGCAAACTTCAAATTATGTCATGGGAGTTGCTTGAGACAAAATGAGACTTTATTGTGGTTTATTTGAGGTTTATTAAATTGTTAGGGATAACTGAGGCGTTGATTGCAGATTTGGAAGTTAACTGAATTTGATTTGGGATATACTGGATGCTACATTTTCATATAACATAATAATATTATTTAATTAGTAGTTAAAGAATATGATGAGAAATTAAGGAGAGATTGCATATAATCAAATATTGGTTAGGTAGAGAAGAAGAGGTATGGAAAAGATGTGTTGTAGAGCCATCCGTTGCTGTCATTTCTACTTTTTTCTCCAAGGATGGTGCAATCAGAAGTGACTGCACACCATGCACTGAAAAGTTGCATAATAGTGTCTCGAGGGACTTGTGGACCCAGTTCACGTGTGAGGTTAGTATTATGTTTGTTGCAAGCAAAACATTATGCAAAAATCCTAAAATTTTAGTAATTCTCAAGTTTGCATATTTTGTGTACAACGAAATGGAATAGGCATGTGGAAACCGGATATTGCGAGGGACACATGAGTGGGAGCAACACAAGCAAGGTAGAGCTCATAGGAAAAGAGTTGCCTCATTCAAGAAAAATAATACTAGTACTAGAGTTTTGTACTGAATGTTCTGTTGGTGTTCTTTCTATTTCATTTCTTCAGTTATAGCGATTCAATTTTCTCTGCTAATTTTTTTAGCTCTTCTACTGGAAAGAGGAAATTATCGTAATTCAATGAAACAACATGCGTGTTTTTATCTGAAGTACAATGACATCTCGAAATCCAATTCTATATTATAAACAGCTTCAAATCTCTCCAAAGGAAAAGGAGGCATAAACCCATGAGCAGGTGAATCTGCCTCTAATTAATCCTCAACCATGTCAAACTCACAATTTAAGCACAAATTAAACCTCTCATTTCTCTTTGTACATAACAAAATGCAAATGTTCACAGTATCAGCACTGAATAAAATAGTCAAACATTACACTCACACTGGGGCATCACTCATGAGACCTAGAATCCTTGTCATAAACAAAGTTACAATAGGGCTTTCATTTTGTAGTTTTGTAAAATGAATATTTTCAAATTGAAGTTATGGGCTTTGATCTCTACCAAGCGTTTAAAAAATAAAAAATAAGTATGAATAAGTATGGGCTTTGAATGCCATCAACTTATTAGAAGTTAATTTTTGGATTCAGATATGTTGTACTTATTAATTGCTTATGATACAACGCATAGAATTAAATATATTTTAATAATTTCTATTTTCTTATGGTATGTTATAATGTTATTCAGGTATGTATTCTTGTTTTACCTTGTTTTTATTCTTTAGTTTTGTAAAACTGCGATTGTCAAATAGAAACCATGAGCATGAAAACCATTAAATTGCTATATTCCAACGATTAGGTTTAGAAGTATATTTCCTTTTTATACCGTCAAATATAACTGCACTATGATGGAGTTATAGTTTCTATTGTACCTTGGATTTTTTATCCCATAGTTTTGTAAATCACGGTTTTTAAATCGAAACTATGGATTTGAAAACCATCAACTTATAAGTTATGGATTCGAATATTTTGTACTTTTCTATTACTATGATCCAACGAGTAGGATTAAAACTATATCAACTATATATACCTTGAGTTACTGGTCTTTCTGACTTGTATACCATTCTAACCTAACCTTCTTGTTGATATCCAATTTATATTCCATGTTAAGAGATGGTTGTTTCTACATCTTGTTAGGTTAGAGCAGCTCTAAGATCAAGCAATGCTAGTTTTTCCCTTCACCATCACGTGCATGGAAATTTTGGCTGATTCGTTATCTCCTGTCGGTAAGCAATCAATCCCCTAACAACCTTTTATATATTTGTATGATTTTCCTTGCAATTATTTGATTTATTTTCATGCACTATTTTTTGGATCAAGCTTTAGTAATTTTTCTTCCCACAATATTTTTGTTGGTAATTCTTCATATCAACCTTGCTTTCTGTTGTAAGACCATGAACACAACAATGAAACAATACTTTAGGCACTTTTGAAAAATATAGTTTGTAATATTATAATTTATCCTTTTATACGTGTATGTAATTATTTAATTGAATATTAAATTGGTGCAATCCTTCTATAACTTTGGAAAGTGATATGTAGAATTGCTATAAATAAATACACTATAAAAGGCAATAAAAACGTTAGAATAATTCTGAGAACTTTTGTTTCAGTTGTTAATTATTCCCAACCGACATTATAAGATCTTTCTTTCTTTTTTATATTTTGATCATAATCTGATAAAAGTATAGATAATACGTATTGAATGATGTTATCAGATCGATAAAGATAAATTTGTTCTAGATCAAGCAATCTGATTAAAAAAAAGGACCCTACAATAACAAGGGAGAATAATATCATATACAAACTCGATTTGTAATAATCGCAATCATCGATTGCGGAACATAATTATTAATTTTTTATTTACTAAGATAAACTATCTGAAATAGTAATTATTTTCATAAATCTTTGCACCAATAGTTCAATCATCATATGGAATTTCTACATTAAAATTCGTAATTTAAAATACTTGTATGCCTTTTAAATTGATTGATATTATGATCAATTTAAATCATTTTGCTAGTTTGATCATAATATTTCAATATTCCCACAAAAACTTGACATTTTATATAATATTCTCTTTTCTTTATTTAACATTTTATTAAATTATTCTCTTTTGTTTATTTATAGTGTGCTGATGTTGTCACTGCTGCTAGCAGTGAGCGAATGCTACATGTTGAGTTCCCACCTTGCCGCACGTCAGAAGTTGCACAAATTAAAGGTTAGCTTATTTTGTTTATGTACAGCATATATATATCCTTGGTAAAATTCTCTTACACCAACTTAATTTTCTACCAAAAAATAATAAGAGGGTAAAGAGAGAGGAATGCGCTAAAGCCTAAAGAAGAATAAAATTTATTGTACAGGTAATATATATAATGCAAGGGATGGCGGTAGGGAGAGAAGTGGACCTGATCATGAGGTTCACAACATATATATGACGAGCTGTATGCCAAACTGGACGAGATGTTCGGTTTGGATAAAAATATATATCTAACAAGGCACCTCTGCTTGAGAAGTTGTCTTCACGGATGAAGAAGATGAAGTGAAAGGATATATAGTTGTCAAGTCAATTTGTAAAATAACTAAATAAACAAAAGAGGATATTTTTGGATCCGTCTAATTTTTATTTGATTGACGGAAATAATGTAACAATAACATATAATACTGTAACAGACAATATCTAATACTGTAAAAGATGCGATCAATTTTTAAAAAAATAACAACTTCCAACTTCCAACCTCTTTGTACTTGTACTTTCAAACTTGTTGTACTTTGACAGTTAATAATAGTTAACTGTTATTGTACTTTAAAATGTCAATTTGTGTACTTTTTTCCTTCTAGAAGCTTTTAATTTTTTTTTCAAAGTTTTTCCAATCGTTCTAGAAGTTTTCAATATGAATTTTTTTTCGCATTTTTTTAAATTTCTCATTTTCTAATTTTTTAAATAATCTCTAAAAATTATAGTTTCAAACTATCGAAATTGAATACGGTAAAAATATCTACGTAAACTGCAAAAATGACGAAAAAATCTATATAAAATGATTACGTAACAATGAAGTATGAAAAC
This sequence comes from Carex cristatella, assembly GCA_024447775.1. Lineage (NCBI taxonomy): Eukaryota > Viridiplantae > Streptophyta > Magnoliopsida > Poales > Cyperaceae > Carex > Carex cristatella. The sequence goes on from JAJHPF010000025.1 coordinate 1,408,356, forward strand.
TGTAACAATGACGATTAATACTATAAGATATCAAAAATATCACAAATATTATCAACAAACATGACTTTGTCTAAATACAACTATATTCACAGTGATAAATTTACTAGATACACAATATTTTGTCCAAGAAACATTCTCCAGCAAACAACATTACAAACTTTGTCCAAATAATAAACTTTCTATAGCAAACAACAAATACAAATTTTGAAACAAAATCCCTCTTGGTAAATTAACTGTTGATTGTTTGAAAAATTAACCTAATTCAAAAAATTAACTGGGCAAACCAATGCAGAACAATATGCCTAGAAATCAGATGAAATTAATTTTGAAGCCTTGAAGAAATTGAAGGTACTGGACTACTGGTATATTGTTAATTAAGAGTACTTACGGAAACTAGGGGAGAAAACAACAAAGGTCACTGAGGGTTCTGCAATTTAATCACGATCGAAGCATGCAATCCGCAAAATAAGGCGCGGAGCCTGACGGAGATGGAGGAGAGGCGATCGATTATCGGTCGAGATGCACTGGGAGGAGAGGCGATCGATGGAGAGGTGCTGAGAGGACTGAGAGAGTGAGATATGGCGCCGACGATCGGTGGAGAGGCACTGGCCGAGGAGTTCCGATTGAGAGGAGAAGTGAGATATTAGGTTTAGGTGTTTAGCAGAGGAGTTCTGTTTGGGATCCAATTTTTTATTATGCGGAACCGATATTTTTTAATGCATATCATTATTCGGCCGAATAGATCAAATGCGGAAAAAAATATTCGGCTGAATATTCGGCCGAATATTCGAAACCGAATATTAGACCGAATACTTTTTTCCATTCGGATTCCAACCGAATACGAATATTCGGCCGAATGAACCGAATTTTAAAACACTGCCCATAACCGTACCAATAAGCTAACGAAAAAAAAATCTTACTTATACCTGTCTTATCGAATACGATACGGGTAGGGTAAATAAGTAAACGGTTTTCATTGACACCCCTAATTCGGAGATAGTGCAGGAGCAGCATTAGTTGTGATTTGAGATTCGTGTAGAGCATCTTTGAACAGTTGCGATTTTCCTGAAATACACACACAGTTTGAGATATCTCAGAGGATGCGAATTCCCTTTGATCAAGTCCAAACCAAGCTCATGTGGGGTTATTATTCAAAGGAAGATCTAAACTGACGGATCCGCGTCAAAATTTTTGCGGACCATTTAGATTTAAAAAAACATTTAAATTTATTAAGTTTATGCATGTCCGCACGAATCTCTACGCACTTGTCGGATATGTTTGGTTGGATTGAGAATATGTTATTCTTAGAATTAGGCTATACGGAATTGTCTATTTAGTATTTAGTTGGGTTAGAATAAGCTAAACAGTGAATTCAATTTTTTTGTCTTATTAGAATACACTATTTCTAAAAATTTTGAGATTTGGCTTTTTAATAAGATAAACAATAGTTATTTTTAGTTTGATTATTCTAATTATTAATTCTTATTTTACAACCAAACATACTCCTAAAGATTAAGATCAGTCTTAATTTGTACGAAATTTCTCCAAAGCCATTTGAACAAAACCTAGTAAATTTGTGTATTATGTACATGTGCCCTCAAGCTTTGGCATCAACCTAAACCCATTCGCCTACGGGTTTCAAATAAAAAATAAAAACTAAAATAATAATAAAATAAAATAAAACTAAAGCCATTCTCAACCTATATATCAGATCCAATTTTAGAATTACGATGATATTAATTAAAATCTTCTAGAAATTGAATTGAAAATGGAGTTTGCTTTTGTAGTGAAAACACTATATATTGGATTAATTTAATCAATTCACAAGTGCCTTATCATTGTCATTACTGCACGGTAGGTGCATGAATGTACCGTGGAAAACAGGAGTTATTGTTTCCTAATTTATTTTTCAAAACCATGGGCTTCAAAATCATTTAGTATATATGTGGGCCTGGATACTTATCTTTTGATTTAATCCAACGGCTAGGATACAATTTTGTTTCTTATTTATACTCTTGATGCTAATGACTAGGGCTGCACAAAATATTCGTAGTTCATGATTTAATTCGAGTTTGATTCTAAAAGGTTCGTAATTATTGCACAACATGGATGAGAGCAACTTGTGGCAGCTGAGGTAATTGTTAAATTATAATTTAACAGCAAAAGATTTTCTGTTGTGGGAAAGAAGAACAGAAAAAAAGGAGATTTAATTGGAAAATAGAGTTAGAGGGGACAATAAGAAGCTATGGTAAGCACAATACTGAAAATGGACGCACACCTTCTGATGCACATTGAATTTAGTAAATCAAGATTAATAAAAAAAAGATTTAGTAAGATTTTTTTTAATTAGTATACATATAAATGATATCTTACAACATTTACGTGAAATTTAGAGACACTGAACCTACGTAGGCTAGTCTAGATAAATGAATCTTTATTTCCTTGGAACACATATCACTAGTAGAAGAAAATTTAGTATATCAAGGATTAGAAGAAAAAAAAATAGTAAATCAAGAGTAATGAAAATGATTTAGTGAATTTTTAGAGAATCTGTAGAGATATAGGATTGCTTTGCTTCTTCTATTAGTAAGATTTTATTTCAATTAGTATACAAATAATATCTTACAATATTTATGTGAATATTAGATTGAATCTATAACAACTTACGGTACTCAGGCCTCACCTCCCCTTGCCCGTGCAGAATATTACATATGAATCAGGCTTCATACGTGATCACAAATAATTGGAAAAAGAAAAAAAAAAATCCAGAATGCTATTATTTATCTGGTCCACAAAGAACTTAGCTTGGTATGAAAGCCAGTATTGGTATATATATATCTACTTCAACTATAACATATTTTTTGCCAACTGGACAAAAAATGGGAAAAATTTAAATTGAAATGCAACAATGATAGCACTGGAAGTAATTGATAACAGAAATATAATTGAGAAACTTGTATACTCAAGTTTGAAATAATAGAAATTATGCAAATATGGTCCCTATCGACCGGTCAGCTAACGCGGCTCGAAAGATCGTTCTGGGGGTGGTTTGGTCAGCAAGTATTTGGACGCTTTGAAAGAAGAAGAATAGGAGTCTTTTTTTTTTGACAAAAGAAGACCGGTGAATCTTTTAATAAATGATATTGATATTATGTTATGTCATGGGCTCGCTTCATTTAAGAGGGGTGCATTGGTTGCGTGTGCATACTGCACAATGCTTACAGCTTTGTTTACACGTTAGTTACAGTATCTCTCATGGGTACTTTGCTTCTTTTATAATTAGTTAGAGGGCTTTTTAATATATATTTGTGTAAATATTATTCTTATCTCTTTTTATAAATATATTTGTTAGCCGGCTTTGCCGCTAACCATAAAAAAAAAAGTTTGGAATAATAGAGGATCTTATATAGTTTTTAATAGTATCACTTGGGAAAATATATATAAATGCTGGTTTGCCCGAGTGGTTAAGGGGGAAGACTTAAGATCTTCTGTACATAAGTACGCATGGGTTCGAACCCCATAGCCAGCATTTTTATTTCCCCTGTAGTTTTGTTTTTTCGGAAAGTATCTTATAAATTCTCAGGGTTCATGTATTTATTTGTTGTGCTTTTAGTTTTAGAACTAAAATAATTTAAATAATTAATATATATGATCAGGAGCGAATCTACTGAATAACCCAAATCTGTTTGGTACTAACTCTGTCCAGACTATGCAGGATCATGAGACTTGTGCATCTCCTGTAACATTACATATAACTCCTGACCCAACCATCAAATCTGAGCCTGACCCAACCACCGAATCTGCACAATTTCCTACACAAGCTCCTGACCCTACATCAATTCTTGCCCTTTGCCCTCCACCTAATATCTCCTATCATGATCTTCCCATTGCCCTTCGCAAAGGATCACACACATGTACTAGATATCTACTAGATTGTTTTTTTACCTATGCAGCCTTATCCACCGATCACCGTGCCTTTACTGCATGTCTTGATAGTTACTCTGTTCCTAAGAATGTGGCAGATGCTCTACAACATCTAGGGTGGTTTAGTGCTATGCAAGAGGAAATATCAGCTCTGTGGAAAAATAAGACTTGGTATCTCTGTCCTCTCCCTCTTGGTAAACAAGTAGTTGGTTGCAAGTGGGTTTTCACTGTTAAAGTTCAACCCAATGGGTCTCTTGATGTGTATTTTCGGTATAGAATTACATGGTCTATTTCGTACACTATTGTTTTAAAATTTATAAGAACCCTAAATACGTAAAGTAGATTAAATTGCAAGCGCACAATCTATTTTTGTAGTAATTATGGGTGTCGATCCAAAGACTAAGACAATTATAATTTTTACTAAATTAATTAATCCTAAATTAAATGCAAATAAGTAAATTGGGGGGGGGGGGGGGTTGTTGCAAATAACACAATTGTTGGGTTCAATACCCAAAAGGAAGTTGGTTTGTAACAAAAGCTAAATAGAAATTAAATAATGAAAAGTGGTTTGTAATCAATTTGACGAAGTCTAGGGGCATTTGGTCAACAATCCCTTGGCTAACTCAATGCTTGGTTTATTCTCTTGATTCATGCTTTGTTCTGATGGGAGTTCCAACTAAGTTGGCCTATTTCTATTTAGAATCAATATTTTTCATGTTTCAAGCCTATCATATTAATTTACCTCGTCTTAGAGCTGTCACTACCTAATAGGGTTATTTAATTGTAGGCTAAATACTCCATTAATTCGTGCCGATTACTAAATATACTCTAAGTATCCCGATTGTGAAGTACTCGTAAATTGGTTTCCCACAACTTTCCATGTCCAATCTTTAGTTCTTATGGTCAGGGGTAGACTCGATTTGGGCCATCTAATCTATTGTCCCTATTGTTATTTGTGTACAACACTCGGTTTTATCAATGGCTTAAACACCCTTGAAGACAAGAGGGCTGTCACTACCTCCGCAAGGTGTGGTTTCAAAAACACAAGTCTTGCATAACTCACAAATATATATAATAAGAACTAAATATCAATTCAAAGCAATCATCATACAAAAAAATATTCCAAGCAATTAAATCAACACAAGTTCATGATTTACAACCTAAGTCCCTCGAAGAGGGATTAACCGCTCATGTTTGCAACAACAAAAGCATCCATGACAGAAAATTCAATTAAACTTAGCAAATTAACTAAATAAATAACAAAGAGAATATAATACACCAATTTCTGAGTTACGCTTCAGTTTCCTTGCAAGTCGTCCTTGAAAATCCTCTAATCCGCTTCGTCGCCTTGAAATTACTTTAGAGGTGGATCAATGGAACTTAGGGTTGAAGAAGAAGAAGAGATGTAGAATGAGAGGTGACTTGGTTTCAATCCCCAAAGGGGAGAGATAATTTCTCCTGTTGCTTGCTGCCTATTTTATAACAATTTTCGTGACTTGGGAAACAATCAGGCAGAGTTTTGAAGTGAATCGGGCAAAGATCGCATCATTAAGGCAAGAGATCCTGTGATTTTCTGCATTGGTGCGGCCAAGAGTGCGGCCTAGAGGGGGCGCACAAAGGGGTCCGTGCTGTGGATTTAAGTTTGTGCGGGCAAGGGAGGCCGCACCTTTGGCCGCAATTTCACACTGACTCGCTCGATTTTCCATTCTGTGTTGTGCGGCCAGGTGTGCGGATAGAGGAGGCCGCACCAATCAACATTGAGGCTCTTGAGGGAATGTGCGACCAAGGGAGGCCGCATGACAGGCCGCACAATGGCTCTGAAACGCCAGTTCTTCAGCAGGATTGATGTAGGGACTTCAAGGATAGTTGTGCGGCCGCACATAGTGCCCCAGAGACTGCACAATATGTGAAAAAGCTCCAAAACTGTAATCAAAACAAACTAAAAGCAATAACTTGATTCTTGGCATGATTCTATACTAAATTATACTAAAATACAAGGAGATTGGCTATAAAATTGAGGTTAAACCCGTGCTAAAAGTATATATAATTTAGGCTTATCAAAATTCCCCAAGCTTAAATCTTGCTTGTCCTCAAGAAAAATCCAAACCTAGGTATCGGGTCAGTCTCGAATCTAACCAAAATAAAATTCTAAATGCGAAAAATTCATATGATCTTGCTAACGTTAAAAACTTCATAAATCCTTTTGAAAATAATTTGGACTTCCTTGATAAATTTTAGTTCACTTCACAATTCGATCAATCAAATTCCATATTCAAAGATGCTTTAATGTTTGCAAAAACTAATCATTTGGAATTATCAATATTTTATTTTTCTCCCGAAAGTATGCTTTCATTTGATGGTGATTTTTCTTCCTTTTGCCCCCCAAAGCTTGGAACAAGCTTGGGCTAGAAAGTTGTGACTTTGTGTGTTGATATCATGCAAAATTATATTTTCCTTTTGTTGCTATTTTATGACACTATGAGCTTAATCCTTATTACAAAATCGGTTAGTTATAAATAGTGAACCATACCCAACCGCTCTAATTCAAAAGTGCTATTGCATGCTCTTAGTTCAACCATTCCATGACATAACTCTACACTTGCGATGCAAACCTAGTCAGTTTATCGGGCAAACTAGCGGAGCAAAGTGTCAAGGACTCATTGCCATAAGTACGTCATGACGCCGTAACATAGGCAAGCGGAATCCAATTTTTATTTCAAAAACTTTCAATTTAATTTTCTTTCAACAATTTTTGCAAAAATATCATGAATACACACATCCAAGGGTATTCTTTCATACCCATGGATATCCAATTTTTCTATCATTCAAAAATCCCAAATTCCCAATTTAAAAGGCAAAGTTTGGTTTCCAAATGCTTTTTCGATAAAATCCAATTGTTTCATTTTTTCAAAATTTAAAACATCTCATCCTATGCAATTCATTGATCAAATATGGGTTTATTTCAAACTTTCCAAAGTCATCCAAATTATAACAAAAAAATTTCAAACAAGTCCTTAATTCTAGCAATCACACAAATTTTTCATCTAAAAATGCAATTTTGCGAAAAATAAACATGACCTAAATGCAGATACAATTTTCTTCTATTCCACCCCCCCAAGCTTGAATTAAGCATTGTCCTCAATGCTCAAATTCATATAAGAAAAAGTAAATAGAAGAAAATATGGAACTTACAAAACATGGAGTAGTGGGAGAGGCGAAGACGCATCATTATTTGGGTGGAAGATCGACGAGGGCAAGTGCCTCCTTTTCACCGATGGGTTCCATGTGATAAAATTGTGTGCGCCCATTTGAACAACTGACGTAGAGGCGTGGAGACATCGGTTGAGAGTTTGCCAATCAACAGAGAAGAAAGGTTGAGTGGCGATAGTGAGGAGAGGAGAGGGCATAGTGGCAACCTCGTCGATCAAATATGTTTTATGGTTGGTGACAACCCGTTTGATCACCATGTTGACCTGAAAGAACTGATAAACAGAGATAATTCAGGGGCACGTACCAATGTGCGACCCAGAGTGAGAGAAAATAAATTTAGAAAGATAAAAACTCAGGTTATGTGTAAACAGGGAGTTGGTGCAGCCAGATGTGCGTGCAGAGAGGGCCGCACAAAATGGGTTTGATTTGAATTTGGGCAAACAGAAAATAAGTGCGGGCCTAGGTGCGGGTAGGTGAGGCCGCAACTCCAGAGGACAGAAACAGGGGTTTTGTGCGGGCTTACGTGCGTGTGGGGTTGGCTGCACAAAAATTTATAGTGAAGAATTCATGGCTAGGGTTAGATGGTGTGTGCGGGGATGGTCGCACAATGGGCCGCACAAATTGAATTGGAGACTAAGTGTTAGGTCAGTACACTGGTGGTGCGTGCAGAGTTGATCGCACCAAAGGCCGCACAAACAGGGTGAAAGTAGAGTTCATTCTAGTCAGAGGGTATGTGTGGGCCTAAGTGCGGATAAAGGGGGCTGAACCATCTGCAAAATTAAAGAGAAAAGAAAAAAAAAAGTCAGTCAAGCTTTGTGCGGCCTAGGTAGAACGCACGAGGGGCCGCACCAGCCTTTGATAGTGCTATTTTTTGTTGTTTTTTATTTATTTTTTATGAAAATTATATCTAAATTTTTTTTTTTTGGGTTTTATGATAAAAGAATGGAATAAAATAAAGATAATTTTAACAAAGAAAAAATGAAAAACAATTTGTTTTGATCTTGGGTTGTCTCCCAAGAAGCGCTTGGTTTTAGGTCCTAGCTCGACCCCTTTTTCGAATTTGACGAGGTTTTGAACGGAGATGATTTCTCCGTTTCTTGCTTCGTTTGAGAATATCAGTGGCCTCGAACTTCTTCTTTCTTTTCTTGTAATTTTTTATCTTATTAATGTACTTTTCCTTCGAGTACCAAGTTGAGCTCATCTTGTTGGATTCTCGTGTCTTGCCGGTTTCAGATGTTGTCACCGACTTTTCTTGCGAATATATGTCATCCACCTGCAAAATCTCTACCATGTGCACTAAATTTTTATTAGTAGAAGGGGTATTTGGTTGGGTATAACAAAAAGTTTCTTTCGTCCTACCCATGGAAAAAGAAAGTCCCCCCCCTCTTTATCCTTATTATGTACACCCACCGTTGCTAAAATGGTTTGACCTAAAAGATTGTTTGAATTAACACCTTTTTCATTTTCAAGTACAACAAAATTGGCAGGGATCTTAATTTTCTCATTTTTGAAAACCACATTTTTCAAAACAGCAAGCAGAGATTGTATTGAACCATCGACTAAAATTAATTTTGTATTGGTCAACTCAAAATCACAAGACCCAAGTTGGTCAAGTATCTCTTTGGGCAAGGGACTCACATTTGCTTCTAAATCGCATGTTGTCATTTCAATTTTTGTAGTGCTTATTGAGGAAGGAATTGAGATGTCATTGGAATTTTCTAATTTTGGAGGTAAATCGTTTAAAAGGTTTTCACTATTTTTCTCACCTTTGTTGGTCAAATTTTCTTCTAAAAATCCTGACAAATTTGGCATTTGAATTATTTCATCAATTTTTCGTTGCCTTTCTTGGTTTGCAAAATTGCCAATTTGATCATTTGAATTTGATTCAACAAAATATTGAGAAGAGAAAATAGATTTAAGAGTAGAGACATACATTTCCCTTTTTTGAGGTGGGATATACCTTTCTATCCTTGGAGATTCGCTTTCCTTCGTGAGAGATTTATCTTCCTCTTTTGCAATTTTCTCAGATTCTTGCCTTCTTGGAGATGCACCTTCCATCTTTGGAGATTCTTTCTCAATTTGCTTGACTTGCCCGTTTTGCATTTCTTACATCATGGGGGGTTCCTTGCTCTCAATTTCGCCTTCAATAGCATTGTTGTTCCCCCTTGAGTTGATTTTCGGTTTGATAAGGAGTTCTTCAGGTTGGGCTGCAAATTGTTGGGCATTTTGTGCAAGCATATTTGAGCACCTATCCATTTGGGTTATGGCAGAATCTAATTTGGCATTTGCGTCTCTAAAATATTTGAGTATCTCTTCATTTGAGGCTTCACATTCTCTTGCAGAAACATTGAGACGTTCTACCATTTGTTCTAACATTTGTTCCATTATTGTTATTGATGAGCTTTCTTGCCAATTTTGACATGAGTTTCTATATTCTTGGTCATAAAGATTTGAACGGTTTCTCAAGGGATTGGTGACCTTGCTAAATGTTTGTCTTTGTTCAATTATAAAGTTTTCTTGGGCAGAAACAAAGTCAGTCATCTTTTTTTCTAGCCTGAATAATTGAGGTGGTTCTTGGTTTTAGTATGGGCTCTCATAATCATGGTCATAAAAATTTGAGTGGTCTCTCCAATCAAAATTGTAGATGTTTGAAAATGGGTTGCTTTGGTATTGATGGTTGTGCCATTGGTAGGTTTCATAGTCGTGGAATTGTGCCATTCTTCTTCTTTCTTCTTGAGATGAGAGCTCGCACGAGAAAAAGAAAATCGTGAGAATCAAATAAATCACAAAAAGCATAAAATAAAAGAAAAGAAAAATTTAGAATTAATTTCAAAAATAAAAACTACAATTAGCCGTTAGTCCCTGGTAACGGCGCCAAAACCTTGATGTGTATTTTGGGTATAGAATTAAATGGTCTATTTTGTACACTATTGCTTTAAAATTTATAAGAACCCTAAATACGCAAAGTAGATTGAATTGCAAGCGCACAATCTATCCTTGTAGTAATTATGGGTGTCGATCCAAAGACAGAGGCAATTATAATTTTTACTAAATTAATTAATCCTAAATTAAATGCAAATAAGTAAATTGGGGGGCGGGGATTTGTTGCAAATAACACAATTGTTGGGTTCAATACCCAGAAGGAAGTTGGTTTGTAACAAAAGCTAAATAGAAATTAAAATAATGAAAAGTGGTTTGTAATCAATTTGACGAAGTCTAGGGGCATTTGGTCTACAATCCCTTGGCTAACTCAACGCTTGGTTTATTCTCTTGATTCATGCTTTGTTTTGATAGGAGTTCCAACTAAGTTGGCCTATTTCTACTTAGAATCAATACTTTTCATGTTTCAAGCCTATCATATTAATTTATCTCGTCTTAGGCCTGTCACTACCTAATAGGGTTATTTAATTGAAGGCTAAATACTCCATTAATTAGTACTGATTACTAAATATACTCTAAGTATCCCGATTGTGAAGTACTCGTAAATTGGTTTCCCACAACTTTCCATGTCCAATCTTTAGTTCTTATGGTCAGGGATAGACTCGATTTGGGTCATCTAATCTATTGCCCCTATCGTTATTTGAATACAACACTCAGTTTTATCAATGGCTTAAACACCCTTGAAGACAAGAGGGCTGTCACTACCTCCGCAAGGTGTGGTTTCAAAAACACTAGTCATGCATAACTCACAAATATATATAATAAGAACTAAATATCAATTCAAAGCAATCATCATACAAGAAAATATTCCAAGCAATTAAATCAACACAAGTTCATGATTTACAACCTAAGCCCTTCAAAGAGGAATTAGCCGCTCATGTTTGCAACAACAAAAGCATCCATGACAGAAAATTCAATTAAACTTAGCAAATTAACTAAATAAATAACAAAGAGAATATAATACACCAATTTCTGAGTTACGCTTCAGTTTCCTTGCAAGTCGTCCTTGAAAATCCTCTAATCCGCTTCGTCGCCTTGAAATTACTTTAGAGGTGGATCAATGGAACTTAGGGTTGAAGAAGAAGAAGAGATGTAGAATGAGAGGTGACTTGGTTTCAATCCCCAAAGGGGAGAGATAATTTCTCCTGTTGCTTGCTGCCTATTTTATAACAATTTTCGTGACTTGGGAAACAATCAGGCAGAGTTTTGAAGTGAATCGGGCAAAGATCGCATCATTAAGGCAAGAGATCCAGTGATTTTCTACATTGGTGCGGCCAAGAGTGCGGCCTAGAGGGGGCGCACAAAGGGGTCTGCGCTGTGGATTTAAGTTTGTGCGGGCAAGGGAGGCCGCACCTTTGGCCGCAATTTCCCACTGACTCGCTCGATTTTCCATTCTGTGTTGTGCGGCCAGGTATGCGGGTAGAGGAGGCCGCACCAATCAACATTGAGGCTCTTGAGGGAATGTGCGACCAAGGGAGGCCGCACAATGGCTCTGAATCGCCAATTCTTCAGCAGGATTGATGTAGGGACTTCAAGGATAGTTGTGCGGCCGCACATAGTGCCCCAGAGACCGCACAATATGTGAAAAAGCTCCAAAACTGTAATCAAAACAAACTAAAAGCAATAACTTGATTCTTGGCATGATTCTATACTAAATTATACTAAAATACAAGGAGATTGGCTATAAAATTGAGGTTAAACCCGTACTAAAAGTATATATAATTTAGGCTCATCATCTCTTCACTGACATAAAGCTTGGTTGGTTGTCAAAGGTGGCTCCCAGTCTTATGGCATTGACTATGATGAGACCTTCTCTCCTGTTGCCAAGATGGCATCTGTTCGCATCTGTATGGCCCTAGTTGCAACTCGTCACTTGCCACTATACCAACTAGATGTTAAGAATGCATTTCTCAATGGCATCCTTGAGGAGGAGGTATATATGACTCAGCCACCTGGGTTTATTTTTCAATCATTTCGGCATGACCAGGAGTGCCAATGATTACTCGGTTTTCTACAGGAACTTGAAGGGAAAGACTATAGTGCTAGTTGCATATGTGGATGACCTTATCATTACTGGTCATGATGACGATGGGATCTCCACTCTAAAGAAGTTCTTGAGCGAGCATTTTCATATTACCGACCTTGGCAAACTCAAGTACTTTCTCAGCATTGAGGTATTACGGTCTCATGGCAAGCTTCTCATATGTCAGAGGAAATATGTGTTGGATATGCTCTCAGAAAGCGGGTTGCTTGGATGCAAACCTGCTGATTCACCGATGGTCCCTGAGACCAAGCTTATGCTAGAGGATGGAGAGCTACTACATGGTCCTGAAAGATATTGAAGACTGGTTGGTAAACTAGATTACTTGACAGTTACTCGGCTTGACATTTCTTATCCAGTGAATGTTGTGAGTCAGTTCATGTTGGACCCTCACACTACACATTGGGATGCTGCTGTTCGGATCCTCAGGTATCTCAATGGATCTTCAGGGAAAGGGCTAGTATATTCTGACCATGGACATGACAGAATAGCAGGCTTCACCGATGCTGATTAGGTAGGCGGTCCTACTAGTTGCAGGTCCACTACTGGAGTATGTGTCTTCTTTGGTGGGAATCTTGTTTCCTGGAAGAGTAAGAAACAGATTGTTGTGGCTCGATCCAGTACAGAGTCAAAATACCATGTAATGGCAAACACTTCTTGTGAGTTAGTGTGGACGAAGCGTTTGCTCAACGAACTAGGGGTTCACCATGATGGTTTGATGACATTACACTGTGACAACCAAGAAGAAATGCACATTGCCAAGAATATAGTTTTTCATGAGCGAACCAAATATATCGAGGTAGATTGCCACCTTGTGCGGGATTTTGTCAGAGGCACAACTTCACACCCTCCATACATCCAATTGAGTCATGTTCGAATAGATCTTTAGCTCAAATATATCCTACTAAGCCACTTAGAAAAACACACGTTGATAGTATATGTAACAAGTTGGACATGCTAGATGTATATCCTCCAACTTGAGAAAGAGTGTTAAAGGAAAGAAATCGTAGTGATTATAATAATAGTTGTAATTAGAAAATAGTTGTTATTTTCTTTTCAGATTTTTTTTTCTTTGGTCTATATATTTGTATAGTATTGTTAATTGAGAAATATAGAGAAATTTCCACTTTCAGCTCTCATAAGCATGTTCAGCTTTATTATTTAATTGGTAATTAATTGTAAGCCCTTCCAATAATATCCCGGCATTTTTTATCATAACCAAAAAATTAAATAATATAATATTAATAATGAAACTGCACAAATTTTTTCACTCATAACCAAACCGCCCCCCCATTGGGCGGTCTGCACAAAATGCCTATATTTAGCTGTTTTCTCTCTCCTGTCTCACCATAATTCACTCACTCTTCTTCTTTTAATCCATCATGCTCTCAAACAATGCTCCGAGGCAATTGCGATCAACAGTGACCGAGGTATATTTTTTTTAAATTTATTTTTTTAAATGTTATTTAATTTCAAAAATAAACAAAAAACTTGATATTGAACAGAAAACTTCTTTTGTAATGTCAAAATAAACCAAAAATGTTCATTGCATTGTACTTGGGTGAAAAACTCACGAGAGGGGAGTTCGGATGCCAATACTCGAAAGATGCGACTTACGGCTTCCAGGTGAATGCTAATACTTCAATTTATGAAATAAAGGAAACAATCTTGCAAAAAACCAGTTGGGACCGTACCCGATTTACCGTAGAAATCAATACCCGAATTAACAACCAACCGCCTGGTGCCAAACCTTACTATGTAAAATATCCTATAGCAGAGCATGATATATGGACAGCTATATACGGGTTTTTTTAGTCCAATTCAATCCCGATAATGGATTTATTTTGCAAAAAAGTTTCGATTCAACCAGTTGGCGCCGGGACTGGACCTTCTACCCAGAACAACTTGGACACTCGGGCTGGACCTTTTACCCGGAACAACTTGAACACCGGGGCAGGACCCTCACCCCCTCGTGAACCTGTGAGACGAGATATGTATTTGCAAGTACCTGAGCGCAGTGTTGCACCCCGGGCTGAAACTAGAAGACGGTCATGTGTTGGTCAGGTTGGATATCAATCAGTACATGATTCATTACCTAACTACAGCCCCTCCTAAACCTAGAAGACAATCCGCAGTCGATCGAAATGATACAAGCATTGATTTTGACGGTATTGATGAGATACCGACAAAGGAAATGAAAACTGGTGATAATTGGGACGGGGATTGGGATTCAGACAGATTATCAGAGGGCGATGATGAGGATATTATGCCTCCTCCAATTGAAGACAGATTTCCGATCAGGGGACGAGGAGACAAGCACCCGGTAAGGCCGTTCAATGACACTACTTTTGAAGAAGCAGACATTTCTTTTTTTGGGACACGCGTTGTATACAACAAAGAGATTAGCCCGGGCCAGCTTTGCACCAACATAGAAGAACTGTCGAGCAAAATTAAGCAGTTTCATTTGAAGGGTAACTGGGAGTTTTCAGTGGCCAGGCGGGAGAGGAACCGGTATGTTGTAATTTGCAAGGATACAAAGTGCAAATGAAAAATGTCTGCCGCGCCTAAAGGCAAGGGAGAGGCATGGATAATTAAGAAGGTCGAAGGACCACACACTTGCAAGACTGCGTCAACAAGGACAGACCATACTGCACTGACGGCATCAATTATTGCCGATGTAATTATGAAAGACATTAAGGAAGACCCTGCGATGAGCATTAAGGAGGTCACTCGTGAGGTGAGACGGGTCTATCAACATGTAACGCCACATTACAATAGGTTGTGGAGGGGTCGGGAACTTGCAGTATGCAGATGTTTCGGAACCTGGAAGGGGTCGTACAATCTCCTCGCACCATTGCTCATGGTCATAACAGGTACAAATCCGGGAACCAGGTTCCAGCGGTGGCATGTACCAACCGGTACACCCGGTGAGGTACAATTCAAGGGCATAGCATGGGCTTTCGGTCCATGTATTGAAGCCTTTCAATATGTTAGACCTGTGATCAGCATCGATACATGCTTTATGTCCGGCCAATATGGCGGGGCTCTACTTATAGCATGTGCATATGATGCTGAAAACTAGCTGTTGCCCATAGCCTTTGCCATTGTTCAACATGAGGATGGTCCAAATTGGGGTTTTTTCATGTCTTTTCTGAGAAGAGAGGTGGTAGGGAATAGGGTCGTCTGTGTGATATCGGACCAGCACAAGGGCATCAAGCATGTATTTAATAGCCCCAACTATAGGTGATACAAAAAACCACGACGGCTAGAAGAGATGTTCAGAGATTTTTCCAGAGTATGTATGCATTATTATTTTTTTGACATTTGCACGACTTGTATCACTAAGGTATATTTCTATTTTTTGTAGACATTTCCAGAGGCAAATGCCTACTTAGCGAAGGCGGACAAGAGACGTCCGCATGATCCGATGGAGCCGTCAGCATATGAGAAGATATTTCAATCATGTGATGGAGGTTAGAGATGGGGAATTATGACCACTAATGGGTCAGAGTCATTAAACAATGTCTTTAAACAGAGCCGTATGTTACCTGTGGTTTCACTGGTGGAGGAGACATTCTACAAGTTAAATGCTTGGTTTGTTGAGAGGCATGCTAAAGCCACTGTATTAGCGAGTAGGGACCAACTATTCTCAGATAGAGTGGAGGAGAAATAAAGAAAACACAGAGTCAAAGGTTCTGTCATGCACGTTGTAGCGTATGGTACCACAGGTACGGAATATGAAGTGCAAGTTCCAAGTGAGATCATTCCACCGGTTATGGGACAAAATGGCATTATAGAAACTCATGAACGCTCATGCAAGTACAGAGTCATTTTAGGCGCGAACAATCAAGTAACGTGCGAGTGCCAAGGCCCCCAGTTAGTTCACATACCGTGTTCTCATGTTATGGCGGTTTGCCGAAAACGAAATTGCCTTGAAGACATTGTTGACAACTATTATCGTACCGATTGCCTTCTGAACACCTGGAGAGCATCATTTCACAGCTACCCCAACCAGTACCAGTGGCCATACTACCTTGGGCCTACGGTGGTTCCCGATAAGAAATAGATCAGGAAGGGGAGGAGAAAACACAAGCAGCGCGTAATGCATATGGACAGGATGCAAGGTCGGCAAGTGGGACATGAGGCTCATCGTTCTACTACTGACAGGCAGAGGGCAGGTATGTAGATGATCGTACACAATTTAAAATTGATTTGAAATTTAATTTAGATATTGATACTGAATGTTCAATGAAATGCATTGCAGAGGCAATAACCGAAGCCATCAAAAGAGAGAATGCTAGAGTGGTTGCCGATGCGGGACCTTCTGAAAGCAGGCGACCTAGTCAAGGAAGCCACTCAGGGAGTAGTCAGGGCTCTACAACTGCTGATGTCGCACCGTCATCCACTTCTAGAAACCTAAGAAGTAGACTTGGTCTGTTCGGACGCAGGAAGAGTTAATTCAGCATATGTTATATTTATATTTGTATCTTCTGTTCGATCTGATTACAAAACCTGTAATTATTACACACTGATACATTAGAATTACTAAATAATTAGTACAGATCTTCCAATAATACTACTTCTGAGAACCAGTACTGTTTATCTATTTTCATCTTTTGTTAATTTAAGTATGTTACTAAAGATGTATTGTTTCACGATCTAACTTTATTACAAAAATTGAACTTTTCTCATTATTTAGATTGAAACATTCAAATCCTAAAAAAATATATATATATAGCCTCAGTCTCAGCGTAAACCGCCCCCCTGGGGGCGGTTTGGTTATGAGTGCAAATATTTGTGCAGTTTGATTATTAATATTATATTATTTAATTTTTTGGTTATGATAAAAAATGCCGGAATAATATCTGAATGAATTATGGAAACTTATGTTATTATATTTCTTCATATATATATCGACTATGCAAATCAAATTCTGATGAATCTTATTTTAAACTAACTTTACTTTTACCAATGCATGTAACAAATTTATCCACAGCAGCAGCTGGGATTCCGAAAAAGAGCTCTATCTTGGGTTAGAGGGATCAGACCTATCTGAATTTCTGAGAGACAGAGCAGACTTTGCAGAAATTGATGCTGCCCTTATACCTTCTACTGATCCCAGTGCTACTAGCTCCTCCCTTGCTGGCTCCTCCGCAGCTACTTAGATCTTACTACTATATGCCTGTTGGAATTACTTGTTTTTGAGTAGTATATGTCTATCCTCAGCAAACATTGCTTAATCTTGCTTGTAATATTTTAGTTGGACTGTAGTACCTTAGCTTTTAGAGAATCGAATCCTCTGCCCCTTGTGGGCAGGAAAATCCTGCCCCCAATTGTAATGTGAAATCTGAGCTGTTAGATTTCTGTCAAAATTCGTGTTGAGAGATGAACTGATCAGACATTAACAGCTACTCCGTTAATTAACTGAAGGAGCGTTCCATTCGCTTTCTCCCTCTCTTCCCTCAAGATCTCCTGAGAAAGAAAACCCTAGCGAATCTTTTCCAACAGCCTTCGTCCTCTCTCTCGACCAAGGAAGTGAAAGCGAATTCATTTTTCAATCAGGAGAAACAATGGTGAAAGTTGCCACCTTTTTCGGGATGAGCTTCGGCGCGTTTCTCTTCTGGCAATCCATGGATAAGCTCCATGTCTGGATCTCTCTTCACCAAAACGAGAAGGTATCTCTCTCTCTCTCTCTCTCACCCCACTCCCCTCCTCCCGTAAAATGTCAATGTTTAAAAAGAGAACTGGGTTTATTTTGCTTCGATTGGAAATTTTACATCAAGTCAGCTCGATTTGTGGCTCAGTACCTCTATGTGTCGGATTTTGATTAGCAAGCCCTTTGATTAATATTGGATTATACAGTGTTCGATCTCAGTCAATCGTATCCAGAGTTGAGTATATCCATTGTGATTGGTTTACCTGTCAGGTAAAATGGATTGAATTTTGGGTTGGTATTTGCATTAATAAATTTGACCTCAAACTATAAGAGAAATCATAGTTCTTATTGGTTTTCTGTTGGACTATTGAATAGGTAACATGAAGGATGAGATAGCTAAGCACATTCCTCGATGGAGGCCTAAGGATCTCAATCATATTCCATTACAATGTGTGGCGCCATTGAGAGCACTGCGAATGCAGGGAGGATCCACTGAAACTGGTACCAGTGGGGTTATGGACATGCTGCTATATTGAGTTTTGCTTCATCTTTTGTATTTTTGTGTTGTGAATTAAGCCTTGCAATAGTATACTTGGTTGTGAATTTTTCTTCAAGATTTTGTGTTTTTATGAGGTGCTGCCAATGATGGACAAAAAAGAAAAATATATCTTGCTACTGCCTAGCTCCAACTAGAATCAGTAGTTAGGTCATGATTTATAAAGAGAGGCAAATTGATATATGTATGAGGCAAGTATGCAAATACAAAACCCAGGGGTTTCTAGATTGGTATAGTTAGGTATACTGGATTGTACCAGTAAAAGTAGTTTTGTCTCCTGATTATACATCCTACAAAGGACCCCTATCATTTTGTTTAGTTACCTTCTAATGTAACAGTTGATCTTTATCTCCAACAAGTATTGTTAGAGTTAGTTACGCCCTAATGTAACATTTTTCTTTGAAATTATTGTTTTGGAATTTTTTTTTTTTATGCTAATAGCTGACAATAGTTGATCCTGACACTTCCCTTTGATGCTGGGACTGCTTGATCTACCTTATAGTGACATGGAATTGCTTGGTGTAGTTTCAGTGCAATATGTCTTGAAAAATATTTTGGTACTTGTATTTTTTCTAATTAGCACAAAAATATAATACGTCTGTTGTAACAGGAGTACCATAATTCTTATCTCAAATTTGTATTTACATATTAGGCATCAACATTGTTCATATATGTAAAATTATTTTTAAAATAGATTGAGCTAAATGTTTATCTATCCATAAAAAATTATCTAAATTAACAAATATGACCCAGATTAAGCAATTCGCTAATTTCTTTTGCACAAAATAAATACGAGAATTATTTTGAGAAGATATCTGCCATTGTCACTTAAAATCGGTTACTTACTATTAAGAAATTTACAATAAAACACTCCTTGTATCATATTGTCTTTGACTACTACAAATTATCAAGCAAAACACACATAACTAATAGTTGTGTCTTGCTCATAAATGATAATTTCTTTGTTGTGTTTGACCAAGGTTGATCATAACAGATCTGATGATCCAAATAATATTTGATTCACATCAAACCCTTATAATCGTGGAACGAAATGATCCAGCTTTTGACTCTATCATCATAATTGGTAACATATCACAAGTTATGTAGCAATTCCTTTGAACCTTTCAAGCACACATGGCCTCCAAGGCCATGTCTTTACAAAAAATAAACAAAATTAATAAGTTCAAATTTACATACATTTTGCTTCAATTTTGCCTAAACTAGCTCTTCAATTGAGCAAACCTAACTCACCCTACTTCAAACTGCACACTCTTAATAACATTTGCAAGAGAAGCAAGACCCAAATCATTTGGGCTAACAACAAAATTGCATCGGAAAAGAATCGAGTTGTACTTTCTTTCCTTTTATACTAATAAAAAAATACGATACAAAAATAATGGAAAACATACTACAATCCCTTATTTAATCCATGTTTTGCACAAGAAAGTTAAATTCTGAGTTTTGTCTTAGAAGTTGCGGTACCTCCACATCTGATGAACTAATCTTAAGCAATGACCTTGATAAATCTTCTACTGAAGATAGTATACTGCCATTTTTTGAGATCAATAAAGTTAAATTCAATGAATAAGTTACTGGTACAGAAAATATATGGTATACTGATATAGTTACTTGCATGTATCTTTGGGTAATAAATGAATACCAGTGTTATCTTTGGGTAATATATGGTATACTGATATAGTTACTGGTACAGAAATCAGTAATGCTCCATGCAATGGAGTAATTTTTGCACATAACAGAAGTTTTTCAGAATATAAAGAAGCAAGGTACTGCTTAGTTTATTTAGATTCCAAAGTAGGATATTATAAGCATAATGTCAAAAATAACACTGAGAAAAACTACCACTCTTACTACTCTACATAATCCCATTGTTAATACGAGAAAAGAAAACATCAATGCACTAATCAGTATTTATTTCTTGAAAACTACTCATCTTCAGTAGATCCACCAGTGCTGCCCCTATCCTTCCTCTCTTTCCATCTTCCCCAAATCCACCTTGCTACCATGAACATCCCAAGTGCATATACCTACAATCATCAATTTATACAGGAAAAAAAACTTTTTAAAGGAACAAATAATGTCTACTTCATCAGAAAATCTCACTTCAACAGTCATAATCAATGTTCAAAGGCTATCTACAAAATTCATTATGTATTGGGCTTCTACAAAATTCATTATGTATTGGTCTTCTGCATAATGTTAAAAACTAATTCCATAAGCAACTAAGCCTCAGTTGAAACCAACTATTGTGGTAAACCCTCAGTCCAGCAATACATGGAAAACACAATTTAGATCTAATTACACCTCATTTAAGTATCAATGGCTCAATTAGACCTAAGCATAATAGGTACAGAAAAGAATGTTCTTGAAAGTTCAGTTAGTAAAAGACCTCCACATAAGAGTGTGCTCTAGAAGAGGGGAGGGGAGGGAAGACAAGAGGTGACCGGATTGCCCGAAGAGTGTTTACTTGCTCCACAAATCAAAATTTTGGAGGGGAGTCAAGGGAAGGGAATGGGAGAGAGGGGGAACCAAGACACAAAATTGAATAGAGTTTTCCTCCAATATCTACCCCCAATTTGGAGGGTAGCTCCCTCTCTTGCTCCTTCCCTCCCCTCCCTTTTCCTTCCCTTCTCTTGCATTTCAGTTTCAGCAATTATGAGTGCAATTCATATTTTCAAATACTCTGCTTCCATTAGTAAAAAAGTCTCCTAGAGCCTCGTCCAGATTTTAAATCACTTATCATTAATTATTAATTATCAGTCAAACACTACTAAAAATAAGAAAGTGCTCAACTTTCACCTGTAGACAAGGTTGTCTATTTTCTTTTTCTTTTCCAAAGTTTGGTGGTTCCTGTTGTGTGTTTCATAAGACACAACAAAGTAGGCATTTACTGACTAGAAATTAGTTTGATAAACAATACTATAAATTAGGCACAATCCTGTTTGGGTCATAACTCATAACCAAGTATTGTGGTATAAGTTGGGCAATAACAGTACATAATAACCCGTATTAATACATACTGAGATAAAACTGTATATAGGACCTAATGCTATCAGAAACAATCAATATGTGGAAATACACATATGGCCAAACTATTCAAATGTTTCAAAGAAAATCCAATTAGGGCCATGTTCAACCCAAATAAACCTTAATAAATCATCAGTTTTGCAATCAGATGCCAATTTGAGCCGGTTAAGCCTCAATTAAGCACAATCTAAACATGATACTGTTGCCATTAAGTTCCCCATTCTATAGACTTCAGTTCTTCTATTAGGAAAATGCATAACCAGAGAAATGGAGATAAAATTATACATGGAGCTGGGAGTAAAACGGTGTTTGCAAAAGACCCAAGAAAATCATTGACTACTTGGTTTATACAGAAGGAAAGTAAACCAACCTTAAAAGTCACAGTAATTGAACATCTAGTACGAACTATAATTAACCTATTGGACCGTTAATTTAAACAATTCGAAAGGTGGAGTACTTCATTTCCTTTGTAATTATCCAGCAATAGAAAACAAGAAACAACAAGAAACAATAGGCGACACGACACACACCTGCCAGAGATTGGTGCGAGAAGTAGACGACGTATCATCTACCGAAGCTGACGGAGCTTGAGCGCGTTCTTCCGGCGGCACCACATCCTCCAGTCGAATTGGAGGCACTGGATTCTGTACCCATCTCCGCTTCGCATCCCCCACCTTCACTACCGGCGGAGCAGTGCTCACCATAGCAGCCCCTCTCTCTTCTCCTTCCATCTCTGTCTCTTTCCCTCTCTCTTTCTGTCTTGGCGGCTTTAAACCTTTTAAAAAATAATAATAGCAAGTCTAGAACCCTGGATTCGAGCAATATCCCGTCCATCCTAGGTTCCACTCACTCTGACCGAGTGGAGATGTTTGTAAAAACAGACCCTTTGGTTCGTAGTAATTACACTCTAAGCTTCTAACGGACTGTATAAAATAATCAGGGGTGTTAATGAAATTCTTTTATCGTTTATTCTACTTGTACTGATTAAGGTCGTGGATATATAGGCATATAGGGTAAGAATTATTTGATTAGCTAGCTGTTCCGATAAAAATACGGATATAAAATATCTGTTACTTTATACAATTGATAAATAAAATTAAATATGTTAATTATTTGTCCATTTAATTATTTAATATATTATTATTATGACAAAATTGATTTATAAATAATATTTTATATAATTTTACTTAATTATTAAATTTTCTGATGAGATTGGTTCATATGATTTTTTTTTTATATATAATTAGAAATTTATGTTCTTCTAAAAACCATGAGACCGACAATTACATTTTTTTTTATATATTTTGTAATATTATGTGCATGTTGTTTGTTTAAAGTAATATATTTATTTGTTTGCTATGCTTTTAGAATACATAACTTATAAATTTATTCAATAATTATTCGTTACTCGTAAACTTTAGCAAAGAAGACCAAGATATTGGTAAAGCTAAAAAATTTAACATGTAAGGGTGGAATCTATACTACTCGGATACTTCACACGTATCCGATACGTATCAGACACATATACGCATCTGATACGGTTACGATACATATCAGATATATATATCATCTGGCATATTGGCTGAGCTAGCGTATCGTTAACCACTCGTACAGTCTCTGATATGGTGTTATCAAGCAACGATACGGCTGGAATAAGTCCCGATATGCACAGATATGTCCAATATTAGTTTTTCTTTTAAGTTTTCAAAATAGAGCGGTTATCAGATAAGTTAAGATCCGACGCCTGAAAATTCTAAACTTTACAATCCGACATTTCTATGTAAATGTTTCAAACATTTTTTTATTAAAAAACCGATAGACAATTACATTGATAAAAAAAGTTATAAAGTAGATGTTACATAAGATTAAACAACGAGTGTTTGTGAAAACATATAGTTAAACAAAACTAAAAATGCACATGGGTATGTTCATCTGTTGACACAAATTTGATCATCCTTGCTTGATTAGAGTAATAGGAGCCTAATGATGGTTTCCTCTGTACGCATATCACAGTCGAGAAGGCACTGAATCCAAACCAGACTGAGAACTGAATCAACCGGACTAGGACAGTCACCAATCAGCTGAAAAGGCACTGAATCAAATCAGACTAGGAACTAAATCAACCAGTCCAAGACAATCACCTTTAAACAAAAAGAAAAAAAGAAAGACAGAGGAAGAGGTAAGAAGTAGCAGAAAACAATACACAAACATCAAACTAAAAATGGAAGGTATACCTACTGTACACAAACGGGAGACCACTCGTCCTTCTATCACCGAAGAAGAGAAGACACCCGCGACTGATCCATTACTTTAGTCCGACATTGATCGCTGCAAAAGCGACAGTTACTTTTAATATTTATAAATTCGGTATGATATCGGGTCGTATTGTAGGTGCATAATCTTATCGAGTAGTATAATCGAGGTTGATCCATCGGAATATCGGTTTAGAGTCTTGAGGGATTGAATCACAATCTTTCGAGAGGCTAGACGAAACCTGAAAGTTGAGAGTTGTGGTTGTGATTAATGTATATTTGACGAAAATTAAAAGTAAGTAAAATAAAGATAAAGATGTGAATTCCTAGGATTTTGGCACACCATTGTTACGTCAATCTGCTTTGATATTTAAACTTTATATGAGCTGGTTTTTTATTATTGTAATGGGGTTACTATAAAGATACTACGATATTTCATCTACCGATGTGCAAATATCAAATCTCTTACGGATGTTACTATAAAGACACTGTGATGTTTCATCCATCGATGCACAACTGCTGGAACTTTCGTTCTACATTGTTGTTTCTCCTCTAAAGTTTTCTTCATACTAGTGTAATATTTCCTCTCATTCTTGACTCGAGAAAGTACCTTATCCACGACATTCTTTACTTATGAGTACCAGAGCTTCCTTCCCACTTTACCAGTGTCTGGGCAATAAAATTCTTGATGCCACATCCTTCAAACCCTCTTCACTTTCCAAGTTCCCTTGGTCGGTCGGAACGAAGGGAAACCCGCAAAATCGATTAAGGCAAGGCTGATAAGCACAAGATGTTTGAAAAATGAGCTTTCTTTTCACAAGAATATTGGCAAATGTGTTTGCTAAGCACAAGAATAAGAAAAAAAAAGTGGTTGATAAGTACAAGAAAAAAACAAATGAGGTCGTCAATCATAAGAATAATGACAAATGAGGTTGTTAATCATAAACACAAGAACAAGATGAAATAAGGTTCCTAAGTACTAAAACAAAGGCAAATGAAGTTGGTAAGCACAAGATCAAAGGCAAACTATGTTGCTAAGCACAACAACAACCGCAAATGAGGTTGCTAAGATAAGAACAAGGGCAAATGAGCTTTCTTTGCAGAAAAACATTAGCAAATGCATTTGTCAGCACAAGAATAAGGGAAAAGGTGGTTGATAAGCACAAGAACAACAACAAATGAGTTTGCTAAGCATAAAAACCATGACAGATGAAGTTGTTAACCAGAAGAACTAATGCAAATGATGTTGCTAATTATAAGAACAAGGGAAATTAAGTTACTAAGCATAAGAACAATGGCAAATGAGGTTGTAAAGCATATGAACTACTACGAATGATGTTGATAATCACAAGTACAATGAAAAATGACATTCTTAAGCACAAAACAAAGTCAAATGAGCTTCCTAAGCACAAGATCAAAGGCAAATGAGGTTGATACGCACAAGATCAAGGACAAATAATGTTGCTAAGCACAAAACAACCACAAATAAAGTTGCTAAGCACAAGAAAAAGGGCAAATTAACTTTCTTTGATCTTGTGTTTAGGAACCTCATTTGCCTTTGTTTGTGTGCTTAACAACCTCAATTGGCTTTGTTCGTGTGCTTAACAACCACTTTTGGCCTTGATCTTGTGCTTATGAACCCCATTTGCATTTGTTCTTGTGCTTAGGAACCTCATTTGCCCTTGTTCATATGCTCAACAACCTCAATTATCATTGTTCATATGCTTCTTAACCTCTTTTGCCCTTGTTCTTGTGCTTATCAACATCATTTGGACTTGTTCTTGTGCTTAACAATCTCATTTGTCGTTGTTCTTGCGCTTTGCAACATAATTTGTCCTTGATCTTGTGCTTATGAACCTCATTTGGCCTTGGTCGTGCGCTTAACAAACTCAATTGGCATCGTTGTTGCGCTTTGCAACATAATTATCCCTTGATCTTGTGCTTATGAACCCCATTTGTATTTGTTCTTGTGCTTAGGAACCTCATTTGCCATTGTTTGTGTACTTAACAATCTCAATTGACATTGTTCGTGTGCTTAACAAGCACTTTTGCCCTTGATCTTGTGCTTATGAACCTCATTTGCAATTGTTCTTGTGCTTAGGAACCTCATTTAACCTTGTTCGTTTGCTTAACAACCTCAATTGTCGTTGTTCATATGCTTCTTAACCTCTTTTGCCCTTGTTTTTGTGCATAGGAACCTCATTTAGCATTGTTCGTATGCTTAACAACCTCAATTGGCGTTGTTCTTGCAATTTGCAACATAATTTGCCCTTACTCTTGTGTTTATGAACCTCATTTGCATTTGTTCTTGTACTTAGGAACCTTATTTGCCCTTGTTTGTGTGCTTAACAACCTCAATTGGTGTTCTTCCTGTACTTAACAACCACTTTTTCCCCTTGATGTTTTGCTTATGTACCTCATTTGCATTTGTTCTTGTCCTTAGGAACCTCATTTGCCCATATTTGTGTGCTTAACAATCTCAATTGGCATTGTTCGTGTAATGAACAACCTCTTTTTCCCTTGATCTTGTGCTAATGGATCTCATTTGCATTTATTCTTGTGCTTAGCAACCTCATTTGACCTTGTTCGTGGGCTTAACAACCTCAATTGTCGATGTTCATATGCTTCTTAAGCTCATTTTCTGTTGTTCTTATGCTTCGCAATATTATTTACATTTGTTCTTGTGCTTAACAGCCTCATTATTCATTGTTCCTGCGCTTTCCAACATAATTTGCCCTTATCTTATGCTGATGAACCTCATTTGCATTTGTTCTTGTGCTTAGGAACCTCATTTGTCCTTGTTTGTGAACTTAACAACCTAAATTAGCGTTGCTCGTGTGCTTAACAACCTCTTTTTCCCTTGATCTTGTGCTTATCAACCTCATTTGTACTTGTTCTTGTGCTTAGGATCTTCATTTGGCCTTGTTCATGTGCTTAACAACCTCAATTGTCGTTGTTCATATGCTTCTTAACCTCTTTTGCCCTTGTTCTTGTGCTTAGCAACATCATTTGGACTTGTTCTTGTGCTTAACAACCTCATTTCTCGTTGTTCTAGACCTTTGCAACATAATTTGCCCTTGATGTTATGCTTATGAAGCACATTTGCATTTGTTTTTGTCCTTAGGAACCTCATTTGCCCTTGTTAGTGTGCTTAACAACCTAAATTGTCATTGTTCATATGCTTCTTAACATCTTTTACCCTTTTTCTTGTTCTTAGCAACATAATTTACAATTGTTCTTGTGCTAAACAACATCAATTGTCGTTGTTCTTGCGCTGTGCAACATAATTTGCCCTTGATCTTGTGCTTATGAACCTCGTTTGGCCTTGTTCGTGCGCTTAACAAATTCAATTGGCATTGTTCTTGCGCTTTGCAACATAATTTTTCCTTGATCTTGTGCTTATGAACATCATTTGCATTTGTTCTTGTGCTTAGGAACCTCATTTGCCATTGTTTGTGTACTTAACAGTCTCAATTGACATTGTTCGTGTGCTTAACAACCACTTTTGCCCTTGATCTTGTGCTTATGAACCTCATTTGCAATTGTTCTTGTGCTTAGGAACCTCATTCGCCCTTGTTTGTTTGCTTAACAACCTCAATTGTCGTTGTTCATATGCTTCTTAACCTTTTTTGCCCTTGTTTTTGTGCATAGGAACCTCATTTACCCTTGTTCGTGTGCTTAACAACCTCAATTGGCGTTGTTCTTGTAATTTGCAACATAATTTGCCCTTACTCTTGTGTTTATGAACCGCATTTGCATTTGTTCTTGTACTTAGGAAGCTTACTTGCCCTTGTTTGTGTGCTTAACAACCTCAATTGGTGTTGTTCCTGTACTTAACAACCTCTTTTTCCCTTGATCTTTTGCTTATGAACCTCATTTGCATTTGTTCTTGTGCTTAGGAACCTCATTTGCCCTTATTTGTGTGCTTAATAACCTCAGTTGGCATTGTTCGTGTGATGAACAACCTCTTTTGCCCTTGATCTTGTGCTAATGTATCTCATTTGCATTTGTTCTTGTGCTTAGCAACCTCATTTGACCTTGTTCGTGGGCTTAACAGCCTCATTTTCTGTTGTTCTTATGCTTCGCAATATTATTTACACGTGTTCTTGTGCTTAACAGCCTCATTTTTCATTTGTTCTTGCGTTTTCCAACATAATTTGCCCTTGATCTTATGCAGATGAACCTCATTTGCATTTGTTCTTGTGCTTAGGAACCTCATTTGTCCTTGTTTGTGAACTTAACAACCTAAATTAGCGTTGCTCGTGTGCTTAACAACCTCTTTTTCCCTTGATCTTGTTTGTGTGCTTAACAACCTCAATTGGTGTTGTTCCTCTACTTAACAACCTCTTTTTTCCTTGATCTTTTGCTTATGAACCTCATTTGCATTTGTTATTGTGCTTAGGAACCTCATTTGCCCTTATTTGTGTGCTTAACACCTCAATTGGAGTTGTTCGTGTGATGAACAACCTCTTTTGCCCTTGATCTTGTGCTAATGAATCTCATTTGCATTTGTTCTTGTGCTTAGCAACCACATTTGACCATGTTCGTGGGCTTACCAACCTCAATTGTCCTTGTTCATATGCTTCTTAATCTCATTTGCTCTTGTTCTTAAGCTTCGCAATATTATTTACACTTGTTCTTGTGCTTAGGAACCTCATTTGCCCCTGATCTTATACTGATGAACCTCATTTGCATTTGTTCTTGTGCTGAGGAACCTCATTTACCCTTGTTCGTGTGCTTAACGACCTCAATTGGCGTTGTTCTTGCACTTTGCAACATAATTTGTCGTAACTCTTGTGTTTATGAACCTCATTTGCATTTGTTCTTGTGCTTAGGAACCTCATTTGCCCTTGTTTGTGAACTTAACAACCTAAATTGGCGTTGCTCGTGTGCTTAACAACCTCTTTTGTCCTTGATCTTGTGCTTATGAACCTCATTTGTACTTGTTCTTGTGCTTAGGATCTTCATTTGGCCTTGTTCATGTGCTTAACAACCTCAATTGTCGTTGTTCATATGTTTCTTAACCTCTTTTGCCCTTGTTCTTGTGCTTACCAACATCATTTGGACTTGTTCTTGTGCTTAACAACCTCATTTCTCGTTGTTCTAGCCCTTTGCAACATAATTTGCCCTTGATGTTATGCTTATGAAGCTCATTTGCATTTGTTTTTGTCCTTAGGAACCTCATTTGCCCTTGTTAGTGTGCTTAACAACCTCAATTGTCATTGTTCATATGCTTCTTAACATCTTTTACCCATTTTCTTGTTCTTAGCAACATAATTTACACTTGTTCTTGTGCTAAACAACATCAATTGTCGTTCTTCTTGCGCTGTGCAACATAATTTGCTCTTGATCTTGTCCTTATGAACCTCGTTTGGCCTTGTTCGTGCGCTTAACAAATTCAATTGGCATTGTTCTTGCGCTTTGCAACATAATTTTTCCTTGATCTTATGCTTATGAACATCATTTGCATTTGTTCTTGTGCTTAGGAACCTCATTTGCCATTGTTTGTGTACTTAACAATCTCAATTGACATTGTTCGTGTGCTTAACAACCACTTTTGTCCTTGATCTTGTGCTTATGAACCTCATTTGCAATTGTTATTGTGCTTCGGAACCTCATTCGCCCTTGTTTGTTTGCTTAACAACCTCAATTGTCGTTGTTCATATGCTTCTTAACCTCTTTTGCCCTTGTTTTTGTGCATAGGAACCTCATTTACCCTTGTTCGTGTGCTTAGCAACCTCAATTGGCGTTGTTCTTGCAATTTTGCAACATAATTTGCCCTTACTCTTGTGTTTCTGAACCGCATTTGCATTTGTTCTTGTACTTAGGAAGCTTACTTGCCCTTGTTTGTGTGCTTAACAACCTCAATTGGTGTTGTTCCTGTACTTAACAACCTCTTTTTCCCTTGATCTTTTGCTTATGAACCTCATTTGCATTTGTTCTTGTGCTTAGGAACCTCATTTTCCCTTATTTGTGTGCTTAATAACCTCACTTGGCATTGTTCGTGTGATGAACAACCTCTTTTGCCCTTGATCTTGTGCTAATGTATCTCATTTGCATTTGTTCTTGTGCTTAGCAACCTCATTTGACCTTGTTCGTGGGCTTAACAGCCTCATTTTCTGTTGTTCTTATGCTTCGCAATATTATTTACACGTGTTCTTGTGCTTAACAGCCTCATTTTTCATTTGTTCTTGCGCTTTCCAACATAATTTGCCCTTGATCTTATGCAGATGAACCTCATTTGCATTTGTTCTTGTGCTTAGGAACCTCATTTGTCCTTGTTTGTGAACTTAACAACCTAAATTAGCGTTGCTCGTGTGCTTAACAACCTCAATTGGTGTTGTTCCTGTACTTAAAAACCTCTTTTTTCCTTGATCTTTTGCTTATGAACCTCATTTGCATTTGTTATTGTGCTTAGGAACCTCATTTGTCCTTATTTGTGTGCTTAACACCTCAATTGGAGTTGTTCGTGTGATGAACAACCTCTTTTGCCCTTGATCTTGTGCTAATGAATCTCATTTGCATTTGTTCTTGTGCTTAGCAACCACATTTGACCATGTTCGTGGGCTTACCAACCTCAATTGTCCTTGTTCATATGCTTCTTAATCTCATTTGCTCTTGTTCTTAAGCTTCGCAATATTATTTACACATGTTCTTGTGCTTAGGAACCTCATTTGCCCCTGATCTTATACTGATGAACCTCATTTGCATTTGTTCTTGTGCTTAGGAACCTCATTTACCCTTGTTCGTGTGCTTAACGACCTCAATTGGCGTTGTTCTTGCACTTTGCAACATAATTTGTCGTAACTCTTGTGTTTATGAACCTCATTTGCATTTGTTCTTCTACTTAGGAACCTTATTTGCCCTTGTTTGTGTGTTTAACAGCCTCAATTGGTGTTGTTCCTGTGCTTAACAACCTATTTTTCCCTTGATCTTTTGCTTATGAACCTCATTTGCATCTGTTCTTGCGCTTAGGAACCTCATTTGCCCTTCTTTGTGTGCTTAACAACATCAATTAGCGTTGTTCGTGTGATGAACAACCTCTTTTGCCCTTGATCTTGTGCTAATGAATCTCATTTGCATCTGTTCTTGTGCTTAGCAACCTCATTTGAGCTTGTTCGTGGGCTTAACAACCTCAATTGTCTTTGTTCATATGCTTCTTAATATCATTTGCTCTTGTTCTTATGCTTCGCAATATTATTTACACTTGTTCTTGTGCTTAACAGCCTCATTTTTCATTGTTCTTGCGCTTTCCAACATAATTTGCCATTGATGTTATGTTGATGAACCTCATTTGCATTTGTTTTTGTGCTTAGGAACCTCATTTGCCCTTGTTTGTGTACTTAACAACCTAAATTGGTGTTGTTCGTTTGCTTAACAACCTCTTTTGCCCTTGATCTTGTGTTTATGAAGCTCATTTGTATTTGTTCTTGTGCTTGAGATCTTCATTTGCCCTTATTCATGTGCTTAACAACCTCAATTGTCGTTGTTCATATGCTTCTTAACCTCTTTTGCCCTTGTTCTTGTGCTTAGCAACATCATTTGGACTTGTTCTTGTGCTTCACAACCTCATTTGTCGTTGTTCTAGCCCTTTGCAACATAATTTGCCCTTGATGTTGTGCTTATGAAGCTCATTTGCATTTGTTCTTGTGCTTAGGAACCTCATTTTCCCTTATTTGTATGCTTAACAATATCAATTAGCATTGTTCGTGTGGTTAACAACCTCTTTTACCCTTGATCTTGTGCTGATGAACCTCATTTGCATTTGTTCTTGTGCTTAGGAATCTCATTTCCCCTTGTTCGTGTGCTTAACAACCTCAATTGTCTTTGTTCATATGCTTCTTAACTCTTTTACCCTTTTTCTTGTGCTTAGCAACATAATTTACACTTCTTGTGTTAAACAACATCATTTGTCGTTGTTCTTGTGCTTTGCAATATAATTTGCCCATGATCTTGTGCTTATGAATCTCATTTGGCCTTGTTCATGCGATTAACAAACTCAATTGGCATTGTTCTTGCGTTTTGCAACATAATTTTCCCTTGATTTGTGCTTATGAACCTCATTTGCAATTGTTCTTGTGCTTAGGAATCTCATTTGCCATTTTTCATTTGCTTAACAACCTCAATTGTCGTTGTTCATATGCTTCTTAATCTCTTTCGCCCTTGTTTTTGTGCATAGAAACTTCATTTACCCTTGTTCGTGTGCTTAACAACCTCATTGGCGTTGTTCTTGCACTTTGCAACATAATTTTCCCTTACTCTTGTGTTTATGAACCTCATTTGCAATTGTTCTTGTACTTAGGAACCTTATTTGCCCTTGTTTGTGTGCTTAACAACCTCAATTGGTGTTGTTCCTGTGCTTAACAACCTCTTTTTCCCTTGATCTTTTGCTTATGAGCCTCATTTGCATTTGTTCTTGTGCTTAGGAACCTCATTTGCCTTTATTTGTGTTCTTAACAACCTCAATTAACGTTGTTTGTGTGATGAACAACCTCTTTTGCCCTTGATCTTGTGCTAATGAATCTCATTTGCATTTGTTCTTGTGCTTAGCAACCTCATTTGACCTTGTTCGTGGCCTTAACAACCTCAATTGTCGTTGTTCATATGCTTCTTAATCTCATTTGCTCTTGTTCTTATGCTTCGCAATATTATTTACACTTGTTATTGTGCTTAACAGCCTCATTTTTCATTGTTCTTGCGCTTTTCAACATAATTTGCCCTTGATCTTATGCTGATGAACCTCATTTGCATTTGTTCTTGTGCTGAGGAACCTCATTTGCCCTTGTTTGTGTACTTAACAACATAAGTTGGCATTGTTCGTTTGCTTAACAACCTCTTTTGCCCTTGATCTTGTGTTTATGAACCTCATTTGTATTTGTTCTTGTGCTTAGGATCTTCATTTGCCCTTGTTCATGTGCTTAACAACCTCAATTGTCGTTGTTCATATGCTTCTTAACCTCTTTAGCCCTTGTTCTTGTGCTTAGCAACATGATTTGGATTTGTTCTTGTGCTTAACAACCTCATTTGTCGTTGTTCTAGCCCTTTGCAATATAATTTGCCGTTAATGTTGTGCTTATGAAGCTCATTTGCATTTGTTTTTGTGCTTAGGATCCTTATTCGCCCTTGTTTGTGTACTTAACAACATCAATTGGCATTGTTCGTGTGCTTAACAACCTCTTTTACCCTTGATCTTGTGCTTATGAACCTCATTTGCATTTGTTCTTGTGCTTAGGAATCTCATTTGCCCTTGTTCGTGTGCTTAACAACCTCAATTGTTATTGTTCATATGCTTCTTAACCTCTTTTACCCTTTTTCTTGTGCTTGTGCTAAACAGCATCAATTGTCGTTGTTCTTGCGCTTTGCAACATAATTCGCCTTTGATCTTGTCCTTATGAACCTCATTTGTATTTGTTTTTGTGCTTATGAACCTCATTTTCCCTTGTTTGTGTGCTTAACAACCTCATTTGGAGTTGTTCGTGTGCTTAACAACATCTTTTGCTCTTGATATTGTACTTAAAAACATCATTTGCATTTACACTTGTTCTTATGCTTAACAACCTCATTTGTTGTTTTTCTTGCGCTTTGCAACATAATTTGCCCATGATCTTGTGCTTATGAAGCTCATTTGCATTTGTTCTTGTGCTTAGGAACATCATTTGCATTTGTTCTTGTACTTAACAACCTCAATTGGTGTTGTTCGTGTGCTTAACAACCTCTTTTGCCCTTGATCTTGTACTTATGAACCTCATTTGCATTTTTTTCTTGTGCTTCTTAACCTCTTTTACCCTTGTTATTGTTCTTAGCAACATAATTTACACGTGTTCTTGCGCTAAACAACCTCATTTGTCGTTGTTCTTGCGCTTTGCAGCATAATTTACCCTTGATCTTATACTTAAGAACCTCATTTGTATTTGTTCATGTGGTTAGGGACCTCATTTTCCCTTTTTTGTGTGCTTAACAATCTCATTTTGAGTTGTTTGTGTGCTTAACAACCTCTTGTGCTCTTGATATTGTACTTATGAACCTTATATGCATTTGTACTTGTGCTTAGGATCTTCATTTTCCCTTGTTCATGTGCTTAACAACCTCAATTGTCGTTGTTCATATGCTTCTTAATCTCTTTTGCCATTGTTGTTGTGCTTAGCAACATCATGTACACTTGTTCTTGTGCTTAACAACCTCATTTGTCATTGTTCTTGTGCAATACAACATAATTTGCCCTTGATCTTGTGCTTATGAACCTCAATTGCATTTGTTCTTGTGCTTAGAAACTCATTTTCTCTTGTTTGTGTGCTTAACAATCTCAATTGGAGTTGTTTGTGTGCTTAACAACCCCAATTGGCATTGTTTATTTGCTTATTTTTTCCTTGTTCTTGTGCTTAACAACCTTAATTGCCGTTCTTCATATGCTTCTTAACCTCTTTTGCCCTTGTCCCTGTGCTTAGCAACATCATTTGGACTTGTTCTTGTGCTTAACAATCTCATTTCTCGTTGTTCTAGCCCTTTGCAACATAATTTGCCCTTGATCTTATTCTTATGAACCTCATTCGCCCTTGTTTGTGAGTTAAACAACCTCAATTGGCATTGTTCGTGAACTTAACAACCTCTTTTGCCCTTGATATTGTGCTTATGAACCTCATTTACATTTGTTTTTGTGCTTAGGAACCTCATTTCCCCTTGTTCGTGTGCTTAAACAACCTCAATTGTCGTTGTTCATAACCTCTTTTGCCCTTGTTCTTGTGCTTAGCACATCATTTACGCTTGTTCTTATGCTTAACAACCTCATTTGTCGTTGTTCTTGCGCTTTGCAACATAATTTGCCCTTGATCTTTGTGCTTATGAAGTTCATTTGTATTTGTTCTTGTGGTTAGAAAACTCATTTTCCCTTGTTTGTGTGCTTAACAACCTCTTTTGCACATGATATTGTGCTTATTAACCATATTTGCATTTGTTCTTATACTTCGGAACCCCATTAGTCTTTGTTTGTGTTCTTAACAACCTCAATTAGCATTGTTTATATGCTTGTTAACCTCTTTTGCCCTTGTTCTCGTGCTTAGCAACATCATTTGGACTTGTTCTTGTACTTAACAACCTCACTTGTCGTTGTTCATATGCTTCTTAACCTCTTTTTGTCCTTGATCTTGTGCTTAGCAAAATCATTTACTTTTGTTCTCGTGCTTAACAATCTCATTTTTCGTTGTTCTTGTGCAATACAACATAATTTGCCCTTAATCTTGTGCTTATGAATCTCATTTGCAATTGTTCTTCTACTTAGGAACCTGATTTTCCCTGGTTTGGGTGCTTAACAACCTCAATTGACGTTGTTCATGTGCTTAACAACAACTTTTGCCCTTAATATTGTACTTATGAACCTCATTTGTATTTGTTCTTGTGTTTAGGATCTTCATTTGCCCTTGTTCATGTGCTTAACTACCTCAATTGTCGTTGTTTATATGCTTCTTAACATTTTTTGCCCTTGTTCTTGTGCTTAGCAACATCATTTGGACTTGTTCTTGTGCTTAACAATCTAATTTGTTGTTGTTCTAGCCCTTTGCAACATAATTTGCCCATGATGTTGTGCTTATGAAGCTCATCTGCATTTGTTCTTTTGCTTAAGAATCTCATTTGCCCTTGTTTGTGTGCTTGACAACCTCAATTGGCATTGTTCGTGTGCTTAACAACCTCTTTTGCCCTTGATCTTGTGCTTATGAACCTCATTTGCATCTATTCTTGTGCTTAGGAACCTCATTTGCCCTTGTCCGTGTGCTTAACAACGTCAATTGTCATTGTTCATATGCTTCTTAATCTCTTTTACTATTTTTCTTGTGCTTAGGAACATAATTTATACTTGTTCTTATGCTAAATAACCTCATTTGTCGTTGTTCTTGCACTTTGCAACATAATTTGTCCTTGATCTTGTACTTATGAACTTCATTTGTATTTGTTTTTGTGCTTAGGAACCTCATTTTCCGTTGTTTGTGTGCTTAACAACATCATTTGGAGTGGTTCGTGTGTTTAACAACCTCTTTTGCCCTTCATATTGTGATTATGAACCTCATTTGCATTTGTTCTTGTGCTTGAGAACCTCATTTGCACTTGTTCGTGTGCTTAGCAACCTCAATTTTCGTTGTTCATATGCTTCTTAATCTATTTTGCTCTTGTTCTTATGCTTAGCAACACCATTTACACTTGTTCTTATACTTAAACAACCTAATTTGTCGTTGTTCTTGCACTTTGCAACATAATTTACCCATGATCTTGTGCTTATGAAGCTCGTTTGTATTTGTTCTTGTGGTTAGGAAACTCATTTTCCCTTGTTTGTGTGCTTAACAACCTCAAATGGAGTCGTTTGTGTGCTTAACAACTTCTTTTGCCCTTGATATTATGCTTATGAACCTCATTTGCATTTGTTCTTGTACTTGAGAACCTCATTAGCCCTTGTTTGTGTGCTTAACAACCTCAATTGGCATTGTTTATATACTTGTTAATCTCTTTTGCCCTTGTTCTTGTGCTTAACAACATTATTTAGACTTGTTCTTGTGCTTAAGAACCTCATTCGTCGTTGTTTATATGCTTCTTAACCTCATTTTGCCCTTGTTCTTGTGCTTTGCAATATCATTTACATTTGTTCTTGTGCTTAACAACCTCATTTGTCGTTATTCTTGTGCAATACAACATAATTTTCCGTTGATCTTATGCTCATGAATCTCATTTGCATTTGTTCTTCTGCTTAGGAACCTCATTTTTCCTGGTTTGGGTGCTTAACAACCTAAATTGGCATTGTTCGTGTGCTTAACAACCTCTTTTGCCCTTGATATTGTACTTATGAACCTCATTTGTATTTGTTCTTGTGCTTAGGATCTTCATTTGCCCTTGTTCATGTGCTTAACAATCTCAATTGTCGTTGTTCATATGCTTCTTAATCTCTTTTGCCCTTATTCTTGTGCTTAGCAACATCATTTGGACTTGTTCTTGTGCTTAACAACCTCATTTGTCGTTGTTCTTACACTTTGCAACATAATTTGCCCTTGATATTGTGCTTATAAAGCTCATTTGCATTTGTTTTTGTGCTTAGGAACCTCATTTGCCCTTGTTTTTGTGCTTAACAACCTCAATTGGCATTGTTCGTGTGCTTAACAACCTTTTTTGCCCTTAATCTTGTGCTTATGAACCTCATTTGCATTTGTTGTTGTGCTTAGGAACCTCATTTGCCCTTGTTCATATGAGTAGGGCGCAGAAAGTCGCATGGTTAGGTTAGCTAACAATGCGGACATATTTATGGGGGAATGTTCCCGCATGGGTTCAGTGCTCTAGTTTCCAAAACGAACGTGAGCAGGGCACCGAACTTGGGGCATTACTAAACATCTTCATGCATACCTTCCGGCTCACCCTTAGCCAGACCTACGTTCATGATCAGTTAGCCAGGATTTTATTATTTGATTGTATGGACGTTTAACTCCCGACGGGCGCAAGCCCCCGCTGTTAATTACATCAGGAAGACAGGGATTGCGACCCTGAATAAGTAAACAAATGCAAATGAGCAACCATTGTACGACAATGGTTCACTAAGAGCAAGAACACGAGCATCAAGCAATCGACAACAATTTCATAGCATACAAACAAAAATCAGTCTTCAGGCTTATCGGAGTGCATATCCGTAAAGAGTAAAAGAGAGAGATTTGAGGAAGAATACCACAACCACAAGGCTCGTTTGGAGTCACACTCATCCTGCCTCACCTTTGGATAGGTCTTTGCGTCCATTAGCACCAGCGGGCAACCAGGGTGAAGTAGGCGCAACCCTTGGCCGAGATTTGAGTAAAACAACGGGGGTGTAAGAGGGTAAACGGTGCAAATTGCACAAGGTCATCATAAACACAGTGTTTGAAAGGGAGAAGAAAAAAGGTAGGAGATTAACAACGAGAGAGAGAGCCAAAAATTCGAGCAGGAGAGAGGGAGATATAGAGTGAGCTTTACGGAGTCGGGTGATATAGGTACACCTCGTGGCCGTATGGGTGCATGCTCGAGTCGGGAAGTCGTTGGTAGTCACGTGTGTGAGAGGAGAGGATGGGACAGAAGGAGGTACGGCTGGAGTCAAAGTCGCCTCGTCGCGTGGGAGAGAGAAAGACGTACGGAGAGAGTTTCACGCAGAGAGCGAAGAGAGAGAGAGGGAGAAGCCGGTTCCTTCTCCTGGAAGGAAAAGAAGTGAGACGGAGAAGTTTAATTAAATTGGGGCCCGACTGTAAGTGGAATTCGCATCCTCTGAGATATCTCAAACTTTGCGTGACTTTTTGGAATATCTCAATCGTTCAAATACGTTCTACACGAATCTCAAGGCTCAAATAATACTGGCCCCCTACATTCCCCCGAATAGGCATCGGACACGTCGGTCACGCAAAAATTGAGATATCTCAGAGGATACGGATCGCTGTAAGTGGGATAGGAGAAGGGAAAGGTCATGTGGCCATTGGTGTGGCTTGGCCTGACATGTGGGGCTAATAGGTCAATGATTCAAAATCTTAAATTTCCACTAATCAAGGTTATAGCTTAATAATTATTGCTCATGATTGTTGCTTATTTCATCTGGTGTATAAGTTATAATTATTTAAATTTTCATTTTGTTTTGTTTTATTTTTAGATGTTATTAATGTTATGATGTTAAAATTGTATATTTCTTAAATTATATATGGTTGTTTTATTTTATCTTATTAACATTTTATTTATTATAATATTAATTCTTCGGCACATAATTTACACATGACAATATTAATTGCAAGATTTAATTTAGTAATTTGCTAGTCCTAGATTAGTTTAATAATAACCTTATATAATCTAATTTATTTATCTCGAATCGATCGTCTTAATTAAATTTTAGAATTTAAATTAATTTAGTGACATCAAAATTTTATTATGTCCTTTTTAATGAATATTTATTTATAATCTGACTAGTTCATTAATCAACTAAAATTTCTAATTAGTCATAATTCTTTATTGGTTACTTAGTTAATTATTTTAAAATTTTCCGGCTATAACAAAATTTTACATTTTTTGGAATTTTTTTACTATTTATTAAGCCACTTTGAAAATCTCTGATCCAATGGTCCAGAAAATTTTACTATTTTTTTACTGTTCACCCGGATCTGTGATTTTCAAAGTGGCTTAATAAATAGTAAAAAAATTCAAAAAAAATATAAAATTTAGTCTCCAAGCACATTTCAATGTGGAGAAAATATTGAGCGATTCGGATCGGTTGTTTAGATTTTCAAATTGAAATACGAGTGTGAAGTAAAATGTCGTTTTACTTCGCAACTCACCATAGCCCATCCCTATATATATATATATACATATATACATATATATGTATATACTATATACACGTACATGTATATACATGTACATGTATATACATATACTATACATATGTATGTACGTACATATGTAGATACCTATGTATGTACGTACATATGTAGATACCTATGTATGTACGTACATATGTACATACCTATGTATGTACGTACATATGTACATACCTATGTATGTACGTACATATGTACATACCTATGTATGTAGATACATATATAGATATATACATATGTAAATATGTATAGATCTATACATATGTACATATGTATAGATCTATACATATGTACATATGTATAGATCTATACATATGTACATATGTATAGATCTATACATATGTACATATATATATATATATATATATATACACACACACACACACACACACACACACACATCTATATTTATCGAATTAACTTCGAACGACGAATCCAAACCGTTGGAATCCTTTTATCTTACGAGTGATGCGTCTACATGTGAAAATTTTAAAGTTTCAAATTAATTTAGTATAAAGACAAGTGGTCAAAAACCTTCCAAAAAAATGAACGCATTATAATTAATTTAGAAATCTTCTAATTTTAACCACTTGACTTTATATTAAATTAATTAGAAACTTTAAAAATTTTACATGTAGACACATCACTCGTAAGGTAGAAGGATTTCAACGGTTTGGATTTATTGTTTGAACTTAATCTGATAGGTTTTAGAGTTAAGAGTACAAAGGGGCTTAGTACTCCTAGGAGCACCATAGTTCTACTCTATATATATATATATATAACCGATTGTTCCTAAGCTCCCGTGCAATCAAGTTGTTTTCTGATTTTCAAAGTTCAAACGGTCGATCCAAACCGTTAGATGTGATTTCTATATTAAAATGTACTTAGAGACCAAATTTTACATTTTTTGGAATTTGTTTACTATTTATTAAGCCACTTTGAAAATCGCTGATCCAACGGTGGCTTAACCAAACAGTAATAATAGAAGCCACCGTTGGATCAGCAATTTTCAAAGTGGCTTAATAAATAGTAAAAAAATTCAAAAAAATGTAAAATTTGGTCTCCAAGTATATTTTAATATAGAGATCACATTTAACAGTTTGGATCGACCGTTTGGACTTTGAAAATTGAAAAACGACTTGGTTGCACGGGAGCTAAAAAACAATCGATTGTATATTAGCCAACATGATTGTGTGTGTGTGTGTGTGTGTGTGTGTGTGAGGAGGGATCAAGTTACAACAACGATTTTTTTCATTTTCAAAGTCCAAATCATCGATCCAAACTGTTCAACATGATTATCTAAATAAAATATGCATCCAGATCAAATTTTATATTTTTTTTGAATTTTTTTACTATTTATTAAGATGGGTACAAAATTCAATGGTCTGAATTTGACTAGTTTTTGTACTCATCTTAATAAATAGTAAAAAAATTCAAAAAAAATGTAAAATTTGATATGGAAGCACATTTTATTTAGATAATCATGTTGAACGGTTTGGATTGACGATTTGAACTTTGAAAATGAAAAAAACTGTTGTTGTAACTTTGTGGTAACTCAAAATTGTGGTAATTTGATCCCTCTCTCTCTCTCTCTCTCTCTCTCTATATATATATATATATATTGTAACTGATCAGCTACGTACGTACTCTTAAGATTTTTTTTTTTATTTAGAATTCATAACCCAAAAATTAACTAAACCAGCCAACATGGGAAAAAAGTTTCAAAAATAGCCTCCACCGGATTCGGCATCCGGTGGAGCTTGAGAGGGCCGGTCTATGAATCTAAATATTTATTAAGCTCTCTCAAGCTCCACCGGATGCCGAATCCGGTGGAGGCTATTTTTGGAATTTTTTCACTCTATTGACTGGTTTATTTGATTTTTAAGTTATAATTTCTAAATAAATAAAAAATCTACTCTGAACAACATGTTGAAAATCCATATATACAAAAGGGTTAATTCACTTTACTGGCTACGTAAGAGCTGACAACATCAGAGGATAAGGTCAAACGTACAAATTAAAGAAAATTAATCATAAGCGCCGGCCGCCAGTGGGCCCAACAGATGAGATGCCTCAATGATTTTTTTTTTTTTATTTAGAAATTATAACAAATTTATTTAATATAGCAGCCAAATTATTGAAAAAGTTTGAAATATAGCCTCCACCGGATTGGGGATCCGGTGGAGCTATTTTGGGCTTTCTTACACCGAATTGGCAATCCGGTGGAGCAAAAATATGCTCTGCCACACCGCTACACTCGTGACTGCACAGAAAAATGCCACACCCGTGGAGCAACTCTCCCTTTTTTTTTTTAACATTTCAAATTACTCAATCAATTATCCAATTAAATGATTCAAAAGTCTCAGATCGTTTAAGAGAGTTAGAAATTCTTCAGATGTACGATTTTAACAGGGTAAAAATCAGATTTTTTTTATAATTTTTAATTTTGGCCGAATTAAATAAAATAACTCATTTAATTGAGTTTGTTTAGTATATTTAGTTTTTTTTGTGTAATTTAGTGTTGAATTAGCAATTGGCTTCAATTTTGTGTAATTGTAGTATTAATTTGTATAATTTAATATAATTTGTGTTATGTAGTATAATTAGTTTAATTTGTGTAATAGAGTGTAATTTAGTGAAATTTTTGTTATGTAGTATAATTAGTTTAATTTAGTATAATTTAGTATAAATTTGTGTAATTTGTGTTATGTAGTATAATTTAGTATAATTTGTGTAGTTTAGTATAATGTAGTATAAATTTTTGTATTTTAGTGTTATGTAGTATAATTTGTGTAAAATTAGATAAATGTGAAGTTTATGATTATTTGGTATAATATAGTATAAATTTGTGTATGGTTAAAATCGAAATTTTTAAAAATATATAGTTCAATGGTATGGTATGTAATTAATTTAGGTCGGACTTACATATAGTTAAATTTTCTAACATGGTGAATGGATAATCCGAATTATTCGGAGTTATTGAAATTACCACCACAGTATCACAGAGCATGGACAGTTCGTGATATGGTAATTTTTGTTAAATTTACTAATTATTTGTTTGAAATAAAAATTATATGAAATATTTGAAGGGGTTATAATGGTTTAATTTATTTTGACAGC
Organism: Carex cristatella; assembly: GCA_024447775.1. Classification (NCBI taxonomy): domain Eukaryota; kingdom Viridiplantae; phylum Streptophyta; class Magnoliopsida; order Poales; family Cyperaceae; genus Carex; species Carex cristatella. The sequence goes on from JAJHPF010000025.1 coordinate 1,450,453, forward strand.
CTAATGTAGCGATGTGGCATTTTTCTGTGCAGTCACGGGTGTAGCGGTGTGGCAGAGCATATTTTTGCTCCACCGGATTGCCAATCCGGTGTAAGAAAGCCCAAAATAGCTCCACCGGATCCCCAATCCGGTGGAAGCTATATTTCAAACTTTTTCAATAATTTAGCTGCTACATTAAATAAATTTGTTATAATTTCTAAATAAAATAAAAAATTCTGCCTCAACGTACCGGTTATCTGTTTATCTTTCATTTTCATTTGAGCTGTGATTGATTGTGCGTTCCAAGGGAATCAGCTAGATCGACTCTGATTGTAGTTGTTAGACAGGTGAGGTGATCCATTTTTCACGCATTCATGAATCTTAATACTAAATAAATATAAGACAACAGTAAGTTTTCAAGGCTATAAATTAAGAAGATTAACATGGTTACATCATGGGGTCGTCCGGCAACATGGATTAAGAAGTGAAGGATTAAAAACTTAAGGAGCGCTAAAGAATTCATGTTCGGCAAATAACAAAGATTAAGATTGTAGTATATATTTGAATAAAAAATATATATGAGAAGTGAAAGACTATTTTACCCCTTCATGTTGTTATCATATATGATATGATCGATCAATCAAATTGACTTATAATTTTAGTTAACGTAATTGACATATTTTATCAAAATTAACATGTGTTAAATGTGACCATGGTTTATATTTTTTTTTCTTTCAGAAGTTGTTCGTCAAAATTTTAGGGGTCGTGTGGTATTGGATTTAAAAGTTGTTCGTCGGAGAGGCATCGATTTGCCGCGGAGAGAGCAAATCTTTTTCTTTACCACGTCTAGGGATGCGTTCCCGCTCATAGAAAGGAGACGATAGAGAAATGAATTAAAAAAGAAAAACACCTTAAGGAGGTCAGATGTTGAGGATAAAATTGTCAAGTAAATATGCACTTTTTGTCTTAAGGAGGCCTTTAAGAAAGTCAAGATCTTAAGAAAGAGGTGTGCAGGATTAAGATTCTGTGCTAAGGAGGGAATTTTAATCTTGTTTGAGAAGCTGCTATTCAGATAGATTAACGTGGATTAAGATTTAAAGGATCTTTAAGTAAGCTAAATCATTTCCAGCCGAACAGGCACATAGGTGGTAAGGTGGGTGAAGTGCCTTAATTTGTTTGCAATTAATCCGCTAACCCTGCATGAGGCAGAGGAAGAATAATTAATATATGATATATATAGACCATACATGAAGTATGTTTAAAACTTATACATGTTATGATTTCGTATCTCTGGATAAAATAAATAACATGAGCTTTAATACCTTTTTTTTTTCTCTTTAGATCGATCATCTCATTAAAAGTACCTTGACAACTTCATTTTCAATAACTGTATAAGATAATAGATAATGTAAATATCTCCTTTTTCTTTTACAATATTCATCTCCATAGTTATTATTAGATGCATAGGAAGCACATATTGTACTTTGAATTTGTGCTGCATTTTAAAGTAAAATGAAAAATGGTTCATGAATCAATTGTCTATCTGTCTTATGTGCTTTTTTAAAGCCAGACTGCATTTTATACTCAACATCTTAGATCGATCTATATAGGCAAGATAACAGTTCGTCATTTTGCCAAATTAAAATTGGATTTTATTCTGCGTGTTACTTGAGCTTGTGCTATACAGATAATTTTATCTTTTAAGTCAAGTCTACAAATTGAGATCAATTATTATCTAATGATATTAGGATTGTTAATATGGTGGCTTCTATCATGCCTCCCAAAATAAAAAAGAGATATTAGGATTGTTAATAGAGCAGAGTTCAAATGCATTCGGTTTTGGTGTCTCCATATTCTTTAATTTTTAAATTTTAATAATTTAAAATAAAAAAAACTCCAATGTCAAAATAAAACTTATAGATACGAGTAATATTAATTTTGTTATGCACACATAAAAACTTATGATATCTTATTGTTTTAGTTGGCATAAAAAAATGTGAAAATACACTGATATGATATGGATAATTTCTATATTTAATTTTTGAACTTATTAATTCATAGAAAAACAACATTAAAAATTGATAATCTCTTACGTGTGGTGTGTGTAAAAAATATTAGTTTTATTTTGACATTTTAATTTTAATCTCTTTTAATTTTGTAGAAAAAAAAAAGTAAAAAGTTGAGGAACGATGATGACATAAAAATAAGACATTTAAATCTTTCTGTCATTAATATATTATAGATTTTCGTGATTACTCTCTATTTATTTACTTATCCGTTTGAATTATGATGAAAGCTTCCATTGAACATTTTAAGTTTGTTAGCAGTTCTAATTAATACAGAAAGGAACATCCAAAGCGACCTTTGATTGGAGTTGGACACTATTATTATTATTATTATTATTATGTTGACAGCAAGATGAGCGACATTCCCGAAACATAGAGAGGCGACATGTAAAAGCAAGGGTAATTATGGAACTAGCATATCCTCATTTCCTCGTGACAAACTCGTATAAAAGTTTTATGCATATGCTGATAATCTGATATGCCACCGAATATTAGGAAAAACTAGCATTGTAGAGTTGGGCTGGTATTTTGAAGGCCCAAGAACTTCAGGTCGGAAATTTGGGTTGGGCCCAAGTGCCTCTCTTCATTTACGGAGACGCGTGTAAGTTTGTGTTGGGCTTTTTCTGAATTAGGTCTAAGAGCGTCGGTCACTAGGCCCACTAACCAAGTCCGAAATTTAATGTCTGGAAAAGAACTATTTGAGAAGAATTAGCATTGAAAATCAAAATTGATGGAATTTCTTATTGAATTAATTGATTACAAGTAACGCCTCCGAGTTTTCAACAAAAATAAAAAATAAAAAATATTACAAGTATATGGAATCGTAAACGATAAGACTGGAATTCAACTGTAAATTCTACATCAGTAAGGACCTATACAATTTTTTAGTAATTGGGATAAAAAAAATATACAAAGCAAGAGTCTGTGGAAGAATTAGAGAGTCACCGTTGTGGTGTGGGAGAGAGACACATATAAAGAGAGTGATAACCGATGAGCTACTTTTATTTCTGAAAAAGAAAAAAAGAAAGATAAAATGCTATTTAAGTTGTACACGTTGTACAATAATTATTATTATTTTTTTAAATTAAGGTCAATCACATACAATATATACATAAAATATATGAAGTCAAATTATAATATTCATAACATTTTATTATAAAATATATAATAAAGTTATATAGTAATAATCAGTTTTTTTTAAATAATATGAAGATCAATTAACTATTATTTAATTCTCTCCTCCGCCTCTAATCTTTTCTCTTTTTTCTAGACTAATTTGAAAAGAATTGAGCAAGAGAAAAATACAATACTTCCTCCTAATTTTATTTCTTACCATCTTCCAAAAATAAAATAAAAATCTGAACAGTCACCGTTTTGAAAATCCATACTCTTAACAACATGTTGAAAACCCATACAAAAGGGTTTATCCTTCCTGGCTACGTTACGTAAGAGCTGACAATATCGGAGGATAACGTCAAACAAATTAAAGCAAATGCTGCCGCCAGTAGGCCCAGCCGAGGGCTTTTTTTATAAAACATAATTAAAAAAAATAAATTTAACAAAACAGCATGATTAGCGGAAGTTTTAGAAAAACCATAAAAACCGGTTTCCCAAACCGGTCTCCATATTTCCAAACCGGTTTGGGAAACCGGTTTGGATAAAATTTGATCACCCACGCCACAGCGCCACAGAAAATCCGAATGATAGAGAACCGGGTTCCCAAACCGGTTTGGCGGTGAAACCGGTTTGGGTAGGAATATATATTTTATATTTTTTTAAAACTTTAAACGGTCATAACTTTTGCTAGGAAAGTCGGATTGACGCGTATGACATCAATTCGGAAAGGGGAGGAGGAGACGGTCGCCATCGTCACCCTGGGGTATACCCCGGGTATCCGACAAATCAGAATCGCTAAAAAACGTCGTTTAGTGCCTCAAAAATTAAGTTTAAGATTTTTAGTGTCTCAACTGAATTTTTTTATGTTGAAAAATATTTTTCAGCAGCGAGAAATGTATCAGTAGCAAGTGCAATTGATTTAAGAAATTTTTAATTTATATTTTATTATAACAAAAATTATCGAGTTACAACCATGTCAAATAAATTTAAATTGGTATGAATTTGGATTTATAATTTATTGGTATGAATTTGGATTTATAATTATTTAGAATTTGAATTTATAAAAAAAAAAACGGGAAAAAAAACTATAAAAAAAAAAAAAAAAAAAACCGGCATTGCATTCTTAGGTTTGGACAGCAATTTAAAATTCCAACGAGACTTTTGTATAGATTGTTAAATAAAAATTGAATTTTGTATATTTATAAAAATTTCGGTCACATTTGTATTGTTAAATGAAGAGTTTTTGTAGTATATCTCCCGTTAATTGATAGTATAATACAAAATTGATGGTTATAAAAAAATTATGAGTCTATGAATAAATTGTGGAATAATATAGTAATTTTTTTTTGTATAAATAAGTTATTGTAGTTTAATTTAATTTTTGTAGTATAAATAAATTTTGTAGTGTAAAATTGAGGGTTTGTAGTTTAATTTTACGGTATATGAATGACATGTATAAACCGGTCAAAAAGGGTCAAAACCGGGTTGGCAAACCGGTTCCACTGTGCCACACGGTTCGCCACACAGCCAAAATAAAAAACGGGTCAAAACTGGTCAAAACCGGACTCCCAATCCGGTTTTTATGGTTTTTCTAAAACTTCTGCTAATCATGCTGTTTTGTTAAATTTATTTTTTTTAATTATGTTTTATAAAAAAAGCCCCCCAGCCGACGCCTCAACCGGTTATGATATGTTTGTCTTTCATTTTCATTTTCATTTTCATTTGGGCTGTGATTGATTGTGCGTTCCAAGGGAATCAGCTAGATCTCTGATTGTAGTTGTTAGACAGGTGAGGTTTACATCCTTCAAATATGGATCCCACAAACATAGTCTTCTGAGGAAACCGACTCTCCTTCTTTTCTTGAGAAAAGGAGAACGAATATTATTGACATCATCATAATTAAATCTTTTATATGGTTCACCGTTCACACAATCCTGAGGTGCAGAATAATTTTTTAAATCCTTCGCATTTATCATATGCGGGTCCCACTCCCATCTAAGCAGCTATTTTCCCGATTTTTTTATTAATCGAAATAAAATAAAAAAAATATCGAAAAAGAGTTAGATGCTGTGTTTTTTCGAAAACTAATAAGGACGTTAAATTTTTTAGCGTCCCTACGGACGTTAATTAAATTAACGTCCGTGCTAATCACAATCCCAACTAATCTAAACTCTAGAAAAAAAAAAAATTTCAGGGACGTTGAATTTTTCAACGTCCGTGAACAGTAAAATCCGTGAACACTAAAAACATCCGTGAACAGTAAAAAAATTTAGGAAACAAAAATTATGTTTGATTTTGGTTAAATAAAAAAAACTTAGAAAAATTATATTTCTAACTATAAAAACAATAATTTATTTTTCAACTAAAAAACAATAATTTAGTTTAGTAATATTTTTAAAAATAAAATTTATATTTAAAATTTAACATTATAGATACGATTTATATTTTAGATATTATGTCTATCAATATAATGAGATTTGATTTATGTTTAGCTAAATCAAATGACTTGAGAAATATGTCTATGTTATCGGATACATAGATAGTCTACCAATTAAATTCCAATTTAATGCAATTAATTATTGATTAATAATGTACCAACATAAAACCTATATTTATATTTAATTTAATTTATAGAGAACTCCATTATTAATTTATTAAGAACTCCATTACATCAAATGACTAAATTATGTTTTTTAGAAAAACCTAAATTTTTTTTTTTTGAGAACTACACTAACTATTGATTAATAATGGAGTTCTCAAGTTATTTGATTTAGCTAAACATAAATCAAATCTCATTATATTGATAGACATAATATCTAAAATATAAATCGTATCTATAATGTTAAATTTTAAATATAAATTTTATTTTTAAAAATATTACTAAACTAAATTATTGTTTTTTAGTTGAAAAATAAATTATTGTTTTTATAGTTGAAATATAATTTTTTTAAGTTTTTTTTATTTAACCAAAATCAAACATAATTTTTTTTTTCCTAAATTATTTTACTGTTCACGGATGTTTTTAATGTTCACGGATTTTACTGTTCACGGATGTTTTTACTGTTCACGGATTTTACTGTTCACGAACGTTGAAAAATTCAACATCCCTGAAATTTTTTTTTTTTTCCAGAGTTTAGATTAGTTGGGATTGTAATTAGCACGGACGTTAATTTAATTAACGTCCGTAGGGACGCTAAAAAATTTAACGTCCTTATTAGTTTTCGAAAAAACTCAGCATCTAACTCCTTTTTCGATATTTTTTTTATTTTATTTCGATTATTAAAAAAATCGGGCTATTTTCATTTGCTGTTGAACGGAAAAAAATAATAATAATTAAAGAGGGTTGCGTAGCTAGTTGCTGGACAACCTGTAAGTTTGTTCCGACCTGATAATTTTGAAATTTTTTTTTTTTCGAGAGATGATAAGAAAATAAATTCGTATACTTCTTCGGTTGAGGGTGGGTGCGAATATATATACATATATACATATATATATATATATATATATCTATATATATATATATATATATATATATATATATATATATATATATATATATATATATATATATATATATATATATATATATATATATACACATATATACATATATACATATATATATACATCTATATTTATCGAATTAACTTCGAACGACGAATCCAAACCGTTGGAATCCTTTTATCTTACGAGTGATACGTCTACATGTGAAAATTTTAAAGTTTCAAATTAATTTAGTATAAAGACAAGTGGTCAAAAATCTTCCAAAAAAATGAACGCATTATAATTAATTTAGAAATCTTCTAATTTTAACCACTTGACTTTATATTAAATTAATTAGAAACTTTAAAAATTTTACATGTAGACACATCACTCGTAAGGTAGAAGGATTTCAACGGTTTTGATTTATCGTTTGAACTTAATCTGATAGGTTTTAGAGTTAAGAGTACAAAGGAGCTTAGTACTCCTAGGAGCACCATAGTTCTACTATATATATATATAAAATCGATTGTTCCTAAGCTCCTGTGCAATCAAGTTGCTTTCCGATTTTCAAAGTCCAAACGGTCGATCGAATCCGTTAGATGTGATCTCTATATTAAAATGTACTTGGAGACCAAATTTTACATTTTTTGGAATTTGTTTACTATTTATTAAGCCACTTTGAAAATCGCTAATCCAACGGTGGCTTAACCAAACAGTAAAAATAGAAGCTACCGTTGGATCAGCGATTTTCAAGTGGCTTAATAAATAGTAAAAAAATTCCAAAAAATGTAAAATTTGGTCTCCAAGTACATTTTAATATAGAGATCACATCTAACAGTTTGGATCGACCGTTTGGACTTTGAAAATTGAAAAACGACTTGGTTGCACGGGAGCTCAAAAACAATCGATTGTATATTAGCCAACATGATTATATATATATATATATATATATATATATATATATATATATATATATATGAGGAGGGATCAAGTTACAACAACGATTTTTTTCATTTTCAAAGTCCAAATCGTCGATCCAAACCGTTCAACATGATTATCTAAATAAAATGTGCTTCCAGATCAAATTTTATATTTTTTTGAATTTTTTTACTATTTATTAAGATGGGTACAAAATTCAATGGTCTGAATTTGACTAGTTTTTGTACCCATTTTAATAAATAGTAAAAAAATTCAAAAAAATATAAAATTTGATCTGGAAGCACATTTTATTTAGATAATCATGTTGAACAGTTTGGATCGACGATTTGGACTTTGAAAATGAAAAAAACTGTTGTTGTAACTTTGTTGTAATTAGTAGAAATATAGACTAAAAATTTTGAAAATAAAAAAAACGCTATGTATGAAAGCTTCCGCTATAGCTATGCTATTCGTTATAGCGTTTTTTTTCCTCCCCGCACGCCGCTATAATCGCTATTTAGAACCTTGATCAAAATTGATGGAATTTGCCCTTATTATTGAATTAATTTATTACAAGTAATGCCTACGGGTTTTCAACAAAAATAAAAAATAAAAAAATATTACAAGTATATGGAATCGTAAACGATAATACTGGAATTCAACTGTAAATTCTGCATCAGCAAGGGCGGATGCAATTTTTGAGTAATTAGAGTCACCGTTGTGGTGTGGGAGAGAGACATATAAAGAGGGTTATGACTGATGAACTACTTTTATTTCTGAAAAAGAAAAAAAAAAAGATAAAATGTTATTTAAGTTGTACTTATTGTACAATAATTGTTTTTTTTTTTTAATTAAAGTCAATCACATACGCTATATACATAAAAGATATGAAGTCAATTTATAATATTCATTTTAATGCCAGATAGAGCTTCAGAACACATCATCCTCATCATGCTGATGCCACATTAACATGAGTAGTTTTTAAAAATAATATGGTGTTATCATCATAATAACAGTTCGTAATTAATTTGTCTAGTAAATATGGAGGTCCTAACCTATAAGTCTGTCAGCTGTTTATTATTATGGAATATTTTACAAAAAATATCTGCTGCTAATATGAATAAAAAAAAAAAGTAATAATGGATAATCTTGTCTTACATCCTTTTCACAATAAAAATATTGTATAAGTTCTCCATTAAAATTCAGGCAAGACTTATTGGCCAATATTTAATCTGCGCAACCCTCTTTAATACTTTTCTCACTGATAAGACTTTGACTCATAACTAATTTGAGTCTTTGGGTCCCACCTGATGAAATTTGTTGACCATTAAAATTTGATTCACGTGGACACATGTGGATCCCACACACACAGTCTTCTAAGGAGGACGAATATTATTTGTTCTGAAATTCGGTTCTCATTCGGTATTTGGAAGACTACCGAATACTGCATATACGGTATGCAGCCGCATATACGGATTTTTATTCGGATTTATATATGCGGATTTTAAATGATAATTCGTACATATAAATAAGAATACGGTAATATATGATATGAATCACTGTTAATATACTATAAATTGGTATTTTATCACTGTTAATATATTCTAAACCGATAATATGTAGTATAAATCACTTTTAATATACTTTAAACCGGTATTTTATTACTATTAATATATTCTAAATCAATAATATGCTTTAAACTTCATATTCGGACCGAATATAGATTTTCTATTCGGATTGCAACCGAATAGGAATATTCGGCCGAATAGACCGAATTTTAAAACACTGATTCACATCGTCATAATTAAATCTTTTATATTGTTCACACAATCCTGAGGTGCAGAATAAATTTTTTAAATCCTTCGCATTTATCAGGTCCCCGCCCATCTAATCAGCTCTTTTCATTTTCTGTTGAACGGAAAAAAAAAATTAAAGAGGGTTGCGTAGCTAGTTGCTGGACAACCTGTCTGTTTGTTCCGATCTGATAATTTTCATTTTTTTTTTTAATTTCGAAAGATGATAAGAAAATAAATTCGTATACTTCTTCGGTTGAGGTCTCTTGATAAGAGTTTGGAAGAAGACCTTCCCTAATCCCAATCCAGAGGTGCATTGCATTTGCACCTATCGTCATCATCTCTTCTACATAGATTACATAATATGAATTTTCCCTTTTATTGAAAAAAAAATGGGTTAAAAATTATTCATTTTTACAGTCGGGCGATGCCATTCAAGTGTCTTCATAATAATTCACTTGGTGTTGAATTTTTTATGCACTCGTGCTTTAATTCTTATCCTATCTTGAACATGAAATATCTAAAATATAAAGGAACTGATCAATAATTCTGTTCCTTTAAATTTTGTCAAAATCCAGCCAATTTATTACCATTTGATTTAAAACTTTAAGTAAACAATATTAATAAAAAAAATAACATTCATACACCTAGCTGTATATGTTTGCTGCGCAAAAATATATTTATATCTTTCAGATTAAACAAATAATTATTTGTAGATTTATTTGAACAAATAAATATTCTCATTGTTCAAATTTGAATAGCTAAACGTCCTTTGGATTATAAAGAAAAAGAAGAACAATAACAAGACTGAAGAAATCCAACTTAAAGTGCAAATGAAAATTCGAACTTTAAACAAACATAACTTCTGATAAAAAATTCTAATTTTTTAATATGATTAGAATTATGAAAGTTCGTAAAGATCTACAGAAATTATTAGGTATACATGTAATCGTTGTTTTCAGACCAAAAAAAGTTTGTTTGATGTCTAAAAATTTGAGATGAAATTTTTTAGTTCCTTTTATTTAAAACCAAAATTGTTCACAATGCAATACAAATAACTAGGATGTTCTTCACCAAATATTTCTGGAAACTTAACTCTAAAACATATCGGATTGACTTCAAACTACAAATATATAAAAAATGGGGAATTTCACGTATACCCCTCAAAAACTTTAAAATTACGTATTTCCTCCGCTAAATTTTAAAATTACATATTTCCCTCTCTAAACTTCGATAACTCACATATTTACCCATTTTATTGTCTTTTGTAATAAAACTCATTATAAATTTATAAAATATTCATTTTAACATTTATTAAAAGTATAAAACACCCCATTGAACTCAAATTTGAATATGAACGGTTCCTCTATCGTCAGATCTGCACGCATCGCAATAAGATATGTGCGTATTGGCTTCAAGATCCGTGCTGATCTAGTGCGCATGGATTTTAAAGCAATTTGATCTGTGTGCATTGCATTAAAATTTGTGCACGCTGCTTCAATATTCATGCGTGTTCGCTTCAATATTTGTGTTGACCTGACACACACTGATCTTAAAGTAATTCGAACGGTAGAGGAACCTTTCATATTCAAATTGGAGTGAGATGGATGTTTTATATTTTTAATAAAAGGGTAAAATGAGTATTTTTATGAATTTAAAATGTGTTTTAATATAAAATACAATAAAATGGATAAATATGTGAGTTTTTGAAGTTTGGAGAGGTAAATACGTAATTTCAAAATTTAGAGAGGAAAATATGTAATTTTGAAATTCCCCCTAAAAAAAAGATTTCCGGATGAGTGTGGTACTCTGGTAGGTTTGCCGTTGCCGATGCGGTTCAATGTGTGCATAAAGGAAAGTGAATTATAGTGGATGGAAAAAAAAAAAAAAAACCACATTTCTTCTAGTGGATTCGAATTCATCCCAACAGGGTATTTTGGCAAATTCTGATAAACATAATTCTGCATTTATTAGGTGCATTGTTCTTTCTAATTTCAACTGTACAACTACAAGACTTCCCCTTTAGATCACTCTCTCCCACCATTGTCTCTCCTCGGCCAAACACCGGGGAGAGCCTCACTACTGCCTCCGCCCCTCCCAAAAGGCAATCCTCTCCTCTCCGATCAAACTAAAACCCGAACCTCTTCTCTAATTGCGCTTAAACCGACCCAATTCGAGATTTTCAAGTCAGAGTCTCAGTAATTAGTAATCTCCTCTGTCAGATCGCACTGACCTAGGTAATTGCTCCTAATTCTACTTCTTTCGGTTTCCACCACATCTTTCCTTGAGATAACTCACAACAGTATGTTGATTTTGAGGTTCTGAGGAGAGATTGTATGCTAACAATAGTATGTGGAAATATTATTTGATTGAATTTCAATATATTATCCTTAGTTACAAGAGAGGGAATGAGTATTTATAATATCTCTGTTCCATTGTACCATTGGTACTCACTTTTAGTACCTAACGCAACTTCTTATAATTTTTCTACTTTACAATTTTACTCTTTTTCCTATTTTACAATTCTACCATTTAATTATTCAATTATTCTCAACACTCTCCCCTCAAGTTAGGATTATAGATATCGGTTAATCCTAACTTGCTTGTAAGAAATGTCGATTAATTGATCTTGAAAAAAATATTTCTTGCAGTCTCCCCTTTTTTCTTTGCTCTGATCATTATTTTGTGTTTTTGTTTTAGAGCTATAATCAACACCTGCAAGATTCAAAAAATAAACAACATGGCCTTATTTTGACCTTTCTTGGATTTTTTTTGTTAGTGAAAATTTTCTAGTATGATTTACCATTTTTTTTTTCCTTTTCTAACCAAGAGATGAGGCTCTTTAGCTCTAAGGTTCCTCTTAGTTTAAGTTTTTGCTCTTATCAATGGATGAGACTCTTTGGCTCTAAGGTTCCTCTTGGTTTAAGTTTTTTTTTTCTCTCTTACCAAGGGATGAGGCTCTTTGGCTCTAAGGTTCCTCTCGGTTTAAATTTTTTTTTTTTTTTTTGCCTTACCGAGGGATGAGGCTCTTTGGCTCTAACGTTCCTCTCGGTTTGATTATTTTTTTTTCTTACCGAGAGACGAGGCTCTTTGGCTCTAAGATTCCTCCCGGTTTGAGTTTTTTTTTCTTACCAAGGGATGAGGCTCTTTGGCTCTAAGATTCCTCTCGGTTTGAGTTTTTTTTTTCTTACCGAGGGATGAGACTCTGTGGCTCCAAAATTTCTCTCGGTTTGATTTTTTTGTACCATTGGATACAGTTATTATTTGCACTAGTTGTTTCTGGTACTGGTATTTTCAGGTTTCAAACCTCCTCTTTGTTATTTGCTGATATCAAATACCAGTATGGTTTTACCCTTGCAATCTTTTTTTTCAAATGAATTGATAATGGGTATAATAAAACTTGCTCACCTCATTTTTTTTTTTAAAGTATAATTTGTTTAGGCTATTTGAAAAACAAATTTTGTTTATGTAATCGTTAAGTATACGTTTTTTTTAACATATTAAATTATTTTCATTTAAAACATATAATTCATAGTACTCATTATTTATCAATTTACTAAATAATTTTTTTTTTATAAAAAACTAATTTCTTTTAAATTTAATTATTATGCATTTTAGAAATCTAAGAATGCTTGATGTTTAGAATAGAAATTTGATATAAATGAAGATTAGAATTATGCTTCCTTTGAAAGTAATTTACATAAAGTATAATTTTAACTAATGAAAGGTAGATTTGTAAAAAATAATAAAATATTTTTAACCTTTTACAAAATATGTTATCATTAACAAGTCTAATATAGTAAGGAGTCCCCCCCTTTTGGGTATTATTATAGTAACCTTTTTGGCACTGGGTATTGTTATGGTAGCCTTTAGATATTAAGGTAATTTTTTTTTAATTCATGATCAAATCTTAATATTCAACTTGTACATTAAATTGGATTTCTAGTAAATTGACAAACTCTGGTAAATTAGAAATTAGAAGATTTTACTAAATCTTGTTTGTTTTGCAAGTTTACTAACTATTATAATTAATACTATTGTTATAGGAAAATTAGAAAATTTAAATATTTTGTAAAAAAAAGTCCAAAAATATTGTGTCATATTTCTCTCATAATTTTTTGTTGTACAAAGATGAATTATTATTATTTTTTTCAAAAAACCATAAAGTCCATTGTAAAAAAACTTCATGTATGAATTATTAATTTGATTTATAAAATAAATAATTAGAACTTGGATATAATAATGTGGAAATATTAAGAACTTCAAATTTTATAAATATCATGTAATGTGATTAGTAGAAAGATAATTATTTTATATCGTTTAATATGTCAACATACAATTGAAAAGAAAAGTGAGTTTTGAAATTTTATAATTAAAATGTTGAAATTTATGAACATCATAAAATGAAATATTTTAAATAATTTCTTAATTGAAAGTAAATTTTATAAGAATGAGCATTTGCATTTTTCTATTGTATTGAGTATTTGTTATAAATGGTTCTATATATAAAAAAATATTTTTAATATCTCTAAAAATAAATTCGGCAATTGTTTATAATTTTTTATACTATTGATTGGTGCTTTAATTATATTGGTTATAAACACATTTGGTAATTTTGATCTAGGTATAGGTTATAGGGTAAAAATTTTGTTCTTGAGAATATGATACATAGAACCATTATAAATTATCAATTTTTAATATAAAGAAATTGAATTTAAAGCAATACCGTATTTTTTGAGCTATCTTGCTGAGTCAGCAACACGATCAGTCGCTGAATAGCTTGCCTCATTTGCTCTTGATTTTCTTAAACCGGGTTACTGTGACCCGCTACACAATTCATTTCTATTTCTTTCTTGAGGAGATTTATTTTATTGGAAAACTTAATTTGGAGATATGTTGGGCAATTCAGAGTAGGTCCGAGCAGGAGATATGTTGGGCAATTCAGAGTAGGTCCGATGCTCGGACTTACTTTGGTTGATAGGTGAAATGACCATTCGTTTGCATTAAGATCCGTGCTAAGCACAATAAAATTCGTGCTAGTATGTTTCAATTTTCATGAGCACTAATTTTAAAACTAATCGTACGGTTCTAGAGCTAATTGAACCTAAAAGTAGGTCCGATGCCCATCGGACCTACTCCTATCTCGTCGGGTCACATTTAGGGGTGTCAATGAAAACCGTTTATCTGTTTACCCTACTCGTATCGTATTCGATAAGACGGGTATGGGTAAGATTTTTTTTTCGTTTGCTTATTGGGTATGGGTAAGGATTTTTTTTCGTTAGCTAAATGGGTATGGGTACGGGTAAGGGCTATTTCGTACCCATTGGGTAATGGATAATTATAAAAAATAAATTACATATAGATATAAAAATATTATATTCAATTTATTCAATTTTATGTTTCTCATATCATTGTATCAACGTTAATCCATGAGAAAATGTATAAATTTTGTTGTAAGATGAATATTATATTAGACATATCACTTTTTTTATTCGAATGTTTTATTATTTAATTAATGAATTGAAATTTGAATTTGTTATAAGAGATATTTGTATTTTTTTTTTTTTTTTTTTTATAAAAAATTATTATTTAGAATTGATTGTATGTTTGTATTTTGATTTTTATATTAGTAATTGTGATTGCATATGTATAACATGATGAGTTTTGATGATATATTTGTAAAAATAATAAAATCATTATATTAGTATTATTCGTTATTCACCCGCTACTATTTCATTACCCACTAATTTTAACGAGTATAAGTAATTCTTAATGAGTATGTGTATGAAAATGTTTCCACCCTACCCGTATCCTACCTAGTGACACCCTAGTCACATTGTTTTCCTTTTGTCTCTGCCCCCTTTTCTTTTCCATCTCCACGCATTTTTCTTTGTTCCCACCTTCTGTCTCTCACTAATCGAACGACTACGAACTTGGCAGCGATCGCCTGAGCCCACTGGGTCTTGGTCCACTCCAAAGTCAGCATCGATCCGTCCTGGTATAGACCACCTAGAGCGGCTCGGCTCGAGTCAAAGATGCAGTAGATTGTCGAACCTAGGGTTTTCGTTCTATGAGGCAGTGTGTCTCCTCTGTACCACCCGCTTGGCGAGTGCATTGATGTGGCTTTGTTTATTCTTGGTGAAGTGTTTTGGCTTACGGCTTTTGGTTAGTTTTTCTATACCCCAGCTTACTGATTTTACTGGTACAAAGGTTTTTCTTTAACGGATTTTGATCCGTAATTAGTACTGATTTTCACCTTTTTGTGGTTTCTCTACTAATTTTGATTTCTTTCTTTTCCTTATCGGGTTCTAATACGATTTCTTTTCCCCTTCTTAGTTTTTGTTTGTTTTCCACCCCAATTTTTTCATGCTTTTTCCTTTTTACCTTGCTGAGCGATTGAGGGATGAGACCCCTTTCCTTGCCCTTGTACCAGCCGTATCTGTACCAGCTTCTTGCTGTAGCGGGTTTGGGTATTCTCTCTCTCGCTTGCACTTTTCTTTTCTTGTTGATTGTTGGTGTCAGCTACACTGTTAGCTCGGGTGCCCTGTTTCTCTTGTCGAATCTCTTGTTTCAGTCTATATATGTGCGAGTTTTTTTTGTTGTTGTTGGTATAAATCTGATAATATCAAGATTTTTTTGTTTTGGTTTATGGTTTTTGTATGTACATTTTTCTTGGTATTATGGGGTTTATTGGGTTATTTAGTTATTGGGTTATTGGTGGGTTTGTCGGGATCTAATGGCTTTGGTTTTGCTCTATCTCCTGTGACGAGTTCTAGTTTATCTTGGCCACTAAGAGCCAATATAACGGACCTAGCCCGTGACAGGTAATTAGCACCATTGAGAACAGAGGGATTGGAAGTTTCTGTCGAGTATACCTCTCTTTGTGACATTTTTGGGTGCTAATAATAGGTTGTTTATGTCACTGAATTGTTGTGTTTGCTTTGTGTTTAGAGGGATTCGTACCGCTCTGATACCATGTTGATTTTGAGGTTTTGAGGAAAAATTGTATGCTAAGAATAGTATGCTGAAATATTATTTGATTGAATTTCTATATATTATCTTTAGTTACAAGAGAGGGGATGAGTATTTATAATATCTGTCCCATTGTACTGTTGGTACTCACTTTTAGTACCTACTGGAAGTGAATCTGTTGCGATTCTTTGGAATCGCAGGATCCTGCTTTTCCAAATCCAATCATTCATTTGTTCTGAGATTCGTGTATAAAAATCAACTGTGTTTGGGATTTGTGCATTTTAAATAATGAATGGTTAGATGTGGAAAAGCAAGAACCCTGCGATTCCAAAGAGGATCGTAGCAGATTTATTTCCGTAGCTAACGGTAACTTCCTATAATTTTTCTACTTTACAATTTTACCCTTTTTTCTATTTTACAATTCTACCCTTTAATTGTTCAATTATTCTCAACACAGTAAGTACTTGCCACTTAGAACTCGATTGCAGGGATTCTTTTTAGAATTACCATTCATGAAATTCAACGAACAACTCCATTTTCGCCTTTAATCACGGCCTCTTTTCTTGTTCTCGCTTTGAGGAATGTAATTAACTAGGCCTTCGTTTAGTCCTATAGTAGATAACGGTCGCAATGTTACCTTTTCCTAGAATATTAGTCCTTCTGTATTGGATCTACTAATTCTTCAAATTATTTTAGTGAAGTGACAATGTGACATGAAGCACATAATCTCTAGTATTTTTTCACTTTTGTATAAAGTGCATGAATACTTTATATATCTTAATTGGGCTAAGAGGAAATTTGTGAGTGGGTAGGTGTAGCAAACACAGATCCTGAGGAAGAGAGAGACAGAGGCATAGAGGTCTTGATGTAGTGTGATTGAATGAAATGACATGAATACTATTATACCTAGTCAATCTTTGTTTTAGTTAAATAAAAGTGCGTGGGAGTTTTAATTTCATCTTAAGTTTGTTTTATGTCATGTTTCTTATGTGCAGGAGTGAGTTTGGTCAAAGAGTGAAAGAATGAAGATTGTAATTAAAGCTGACGATGTGAAGGATTGGGTCTACAAAGGAGAAGGAGCCGCTAATATTATACTTAGCTATCAAGGCTCTTCACCTCTCTTGGTAAATTCTGGATATCAAATGAATAAATTTTTAAGTCCTATTTGTAGGGTATTTGAATTCAGACTGTAGAAACTTATATTATACCTGACTTGTACTTTGGAGTTCAGAATTTAGTGGCGCTTGGTATCTTTAAATTATATACAATACTAGCCATTATACAGAAGAAACTCTAAGAAGTCTGTAAAACATTGAACCTCTGTACTTTGTGTTACTGATATATTCTGATTTCTTTTATTACTTTTCTGTAACAGCTTGGCAAAGTATTAAGAATTCAAAAGGTCCCCAAAGATGAAACCGAACCACCAAATGCATGTGGACAATTATCAATGCATGAACAACTTTTATGGGGTGATGTAGCTGAATTGATTGAGTCAAACTCAGAAGATAACTTGATGCAAAATTATGCGGGTTGCATCATGGGCCCACTTCTAGGCAGAGATCATATTGATGCAGGGGTATAATAACTGTTACTGTTCCTCATTTTACACCTTTTAATGCAAATCACAGATTGAATTATTTATTTTTATGTATTTCTAGGCAAAATTAACTGGGTAACTGCACATGCACTGAATTAGGTACATGTATCAGTTACAAGGGAATTTTTGGAAAATGTGGAAGATAGTACACTAAATTTTCGGCCTTCATGGAGGATAAAAGCATCCAAAATAGATACCTTAAAAAAGTCGGCGCTTCTTATCTCAGACCATTCTGTATTTTCTAGTAAGAACCCTCGAGTCTGTGTCTAATATTTTTTATATAGTTGTTAGTTTGTTGTTTATTTTTTTTTCCGAGAGAAAGTTGTTGTTTATTTACTTGCTGATTGGGGTTTATTAGGTAACTCGGCCTTGAGCATTGCTGTTGAGATCAAGGTATTTCTTGTCATAAGTTTTTTACATTCTCTTTTCAGATTCCTTTTCTCGATGGTTTTGGTATATATCTTAACATCTAACAAATTTTACTTTATAATTTGTATGCTAGCCTAAGTGTGGCTTTCTTCCCTCGTCAGAATACATATCAGACGAGAACTTTATTAAGAAGCAAGTAACTCGATATAAGATGCATCAAGCACTAAAACTTCATAAAAGCCAGGTGCATTCATAATATTATGTATATTTACAACTTGCTCTTCCTGCATGTGAAATGGTGGTTGGTCTTTTTGAATAAACTCTGCAATGCTTTAGGAACTAACTTCTAAAATTTTAACCACTTTACATCTTCCCAGACTTTAGAAGAAAGTGCATATGATCCGCTAGATCTCTTCTCACAATCTAAAGAAAGAATACAAAAGGCGCTCAATGCTTTGTACCAGGTCCCGCAGAATAATTTTCGGGTATTTTCAAACGGGCACCTTATTTACGGAGGCATGGATACTGTTAGTAACAGTCATAATGCAAATAATTCATTTGAGGAACTAATAGGGACAACTAGTGGCCTTAATTTAAACTTACCAAAAATTTTCGAGCTACTAACTGAAATGATATCCAAATCGGGTGTGCTAAATCAACTGTTAGAGACTCAAAAGTTAGATTTATATGACATTGAAGGTGCAATACACTCGTATTATGATGTGATCTCTCAACCATGCCCGGTTTGCAAAAGTATTGCTGATAAGGGCCTTTTGGAAAAGTTCAAAAAATTGCACTCTTTACCGATTCAGAGAAGTATTGAAATTGTGAGAGATTATCTTGTGTCGGCAACAGCCAAGGATTGTAGTCTGATGTTAAGTTTTAGGCCTAGAGAGAGAGAGGTTTTTGCTTCAGAGGGGTATGGATCGGTGTGCATTGAATCTGTGGACCAAGTATATGACTACAAGGTATGATATAATTAATTTATTTAAAAATGATTGATCTGTTGTGTGTTTTGATCTTTTGCTATTTGCACATGGAATTACATTAGAGGTGTCTGGATGTAAACATGACTGATGAATAATTTCATGTATATTATGTGTAAGAATTGTCCTTTATAAGTGGGGTTTTAGTTACAATGAAAAGGCATAGAAGAACAGTTGAGAAGGGACATTTCAATAATTGAAATAATCTAGGCCGTCTTACAGCAACTCATGAAATGCCATCTGATATTAGAGATGAAAGGAGTAAACTAAACTAATCTAAAATTTTGACCTGATATTAGACTGTAAGATGGAATGCACTAATATATTCTTTAGCAAACCTACATACTTTTTTTTTTTTGATAAAGCAAACCTACATACTCATGCAGTTGGATATTTGTTATCAATTTTTTGACAGGTGTTTTTCATCGATCTAGATATGAAACCTCTTGAGAAGATGGGGTACTACTACAACTTGGATCAGAAGATAGTTAAATTTTACAAAAAAATTTTATCAAAATTCATGGTCGGTAATCCACCGATTTAATATTTTATGTATTAAGGGATCAATTAACATATAGTTGTAATAAGTTTAAGCTGGCAAAGAATTAATAACCATGGGTTTGTGTTGTTGACATCTGCAGTTCATCTGCTTGTTCTGAGATCTGATATGCTCTCTGCGAACATAAAGCCAGTTATATAAATACTCTAAGGTAACCCAACAAAGGATCTGAAGAGGGAAGTTGGCTCGGCAGTGAATTAGGCCCGAAATTTTTATTTATACCATATTAAAAATAAAACTATTTCATCATTTTTTCTAGAAAATTTTATATATACAACGTTTGTTAATTTAATTGGTGGATCCAAAAACAAAAATCTGCTAATTGAATTCAATGCTAATTAAATTAATTGAATTGGCTTTATTTTCGTTCCCAAGACTCCTCCATAGAAAAACAAAATGTAGTTATGCTTTCGAGCAGATAACTACTACATATTAATTGTATATTGTCTTTTGGTGTTTCTTTTGCGTAATTGACACCTAATGTGCAATAAATTATAGAAACAAAATCTTGGTTCAAAACTCATTGAGTTTCAAATTGACACCAAACAATATTGGACTTTAACTGGATATTCTGACAGTCTCAGTACTTTTAATCATACAATATTAGATTTATTAGATTCCAGAATAAACAGTTCAGATTTTTCTCTGAACATTACTTGGATACAATAACAGTTGTAGAGGATCCAGACCTGCACGATACTCCTGTCCTTCATAATAATTTCGGTTAAAAAATAAAAGATGGTACGCCAATTTAATTGGCAGACATTGTATGTTTAAAATTCTCTGGAAAAAGTGTTGAAATGAGTTTTTTTTTTGTTAATATGACACAAAAAAAAAATTTCAGAAATTAGGCGTTCTTTGTCACTCAGCGGATATAATTTGATATAACATACAAAGAAATACCTGTAATCCCAGGTAAATTCAACCGCCCTGTATCGACTAAACTGCAAATTTCAAAAGAACAAAGAATAATATTTTATTAGCAAAATTTATTTTGTGTTGGTCTCACATGAAAGACCGATCATTCTGGAACCTGAAGCATCAGTGCTCAGAAAGCTGCACACAAATGAAAAAGTGAACACTTTCTCCATACCCCTTATTCCACATATATTAGCAATAATAATGTAAACAATATATATCAACCTTAAATTGAAGCATAAGAACTCCTTGGCCAGGTGACAGCAATGGGAGACTAGTCACGTCATGCTTGTAACTCAAATTTTGAGTTTAGATCCGGTTGTCAGATCAGAGCCTCAGAGCACGGGGCTCCATTAAATTAATATCGAGCGAAAACAGATCCGACGGTATGGATCTAAAATCCAAATTTGAGTTATTTCAGCTTTACAAAGCGGACTTACTTACCCCGTGTCGCTACGTAAATGATATAATTTGGGCCTCACTAGATGGGCCCAAAACCTCTCTAATCAGTAATCTCTATCCACTGACCTTGAATTTGTGATTGTAAATTAGAGCATCTGTACTGCTAATTTGCTATCCAAAATTCCAAATCCAAGCCACCTAATGACACAACACTCGCCTATCGGATGTATCCTAACATGAACATACTGATCTAATCAAACGGTCCTAATAAACGTCGTGGATATGTAGGCCCCTGTGGTCTTCTTGGCCCATCTGAGATCTGACCCATAAAGTTTGGGTTTAAACTTTAAACTGAAGGAAGGAATATCAACAAGTGAGAATAAATGTTTGTAATTCCAGCGTAAACTTTTATGCACGTTTTCATTTGACCTCCTACTAGATCAACTTCTGTAAAGAACTTTCCAGATTAAAAAAACCGTGTCATATCATTTTTAATTATACACTTAGAGTCTAGAGATGGCGTGTATGAGATTACTGTAACCTGAAAATGAGTTGACTATTCAGCAACTTGTGCGACACTTTTAACAGTTTTCTCTTAATGATATTTTGTCAGAGCACTGGACAAATTTTAATATTAAAATGCATGCACTATTCATTTTTTATTTTATTTGAATTCTTTTGTTTTAGATGTGTCAAAAATGACAACCTTCAGTATCATAAAATAGGCAAGAAACTATTCGTAATTCTTTGTTTTTAACAACACTAAGCAATAGCTAGAAGCTATACTAATACAGAGAAATTGAGCTAATTGTTCATTTGCTATATAAATTACCGTTCAAAGCAGAGACGGTGCACACTCAGTGTATTGAGGTCAATTGATTTTATTTATTTTTAAAATTTATGTACTTACAAGTGATTTTCTATATAGTTTAGAGTAAAATAATTGTAAAATTGATCCTCATTCGGAGAATGAAAAATTTATATGATTGGTTATCATTTACGTTTGACCCCATAACTTGAAAGTCCGGCTCCGATTCTATTTCAAAGGCTTAAAAAAATTCAATTATTTGGACGTTTTGCTCCATATGACCAAGATTTGTGTGTGCATAATCTCGGAACAATTGAGACTCTTAATTAGTTTTCTTCCGCTCCAAGTTCCATTACTATCATCCTTTTAGAGTAGAACTAGGGCGTTTGTAAGTTTGCTAAGCTCTTTTGTGAATTTAGTCTGAAAACCTATTTGATTGACTTCAATGACGAATCCGAACCATTAAAATCCGTCTCCCTTACGAGTGATGCATCTACATGTAAAAAAAATTATTTTTCTATAGAGTGAAATGGTAAAAAATGTTCAAAAAATGAATACATTAAAATTAATTTATAAACTTTCTAATTTTGACCGCTTGACTTTATACTAAATTAATTTAAAAGTTAATTTTTTTTTGCTTATAGGCGCATCACTCATAAGACAGACGGATTGAACAGTTTGAATTCATTATTTAAAATCAATCCAATAGACTTTAGAGTTGAATTCACAAAATAACTTAGTCAACTTATAAACTTAGAAACACGTACTACTCAATACGAATGAGTACAATATTTTATTAATATAAAATGTTCATCCACGTTTCCAAAAGCTATATGTTTAAACTTTATATTTTACATAAATATATTTTGTGTGAAAAACATATATTGTTGATATTTAAGCCTAAAGATCCAAATAGTACAATGATGGGTCCTAAATCGAACTTTGGATTTCTGAAAGACATTACAAAAAAAATATTTCAATTACACCTGTTTTAGAGAAAAATACTACCAATATATCCTTTATTTTCAGCACTTCCGACATACAAGTTATAAAAAAATAATATTAATTGAACCATTTCATTTATCCACAACATATGCAAGCTAATTATAATAAGGATCTGGAGACTTCATATAGCTAAAATATTACACGACATATATATTATTAGCATCTATGTAGAATTCAAGGGTTTGGTTAGATTAAACTGGACTACACAAGAGCCAACCCAGAATGCTTTCTATCTAATACTAATAATCAACTACATAATCGCAGGGGAAAATAAAAATAGATAGCATCACTGCCTTAGGTGACATAATGAAGGGACAAAGAATTTGAAATTATAAGGGAGATGTTATTTAATTGTTTTCCGTTTCTATCTCATTTAATTGTTTTCTTTAGTACTGTATAATGTGCAGGTATTAATGATTATAGATATATATTAAGAAAATGAGAGTATTAATTAAAAGATTTAAAGAGTGATTAGTGAAGGTAAATTGAATATTAAAATGTAAAAAAAATTCTTAGCTTTCAAAAATAGAATAGTTTCGCTCAGTACAATACTGAATACTCCCTAAGAATTGAACAAAAATATAATGTAGTATTTCTGTTCTCTTTCTTCCTCATCTTCAACTTCTAAGACTGTGCTTCAGAATTTTAAATAAAGGGGGAGGGGAGGGGAGGGAATGAGCTGGAAAGGGAGGGGACATAATTTTTGGTGGGTCCCTTTTTCCTTTGGCCACACCCCGATTCGGAGGAGACAATTTTTGCTGATATGGGGTTAACCAGTCATCCTCTCTACCATTCACCTCTCGCGATAATTTGTTTCTGGAGCAAGTGATTTTTAATTTTTCACCTCCCCTCCTGCCCCCTCCCCTCCAATACACCCCTCTAGAGCACAACCTAAGGATAAAAAAGTCCCTCTGCTGGCAGTGACTGTGGGCCTTCTAGGGTGCGTATCCTTTGAGATATCTCAATTTTTGCGTGACTAACGTGTCTGGTTCCTATTCGGGGTAATATAGGGGGGGCAGTATTATTTGTGCTTTGAGATTCGTGCAAAACGTATTTGAACGATTGAGATATCTCAGAGGATGCGAATTCGGCCTTCTGGCCATCATCCATCCCTTCTAGAACATCGCATCAAGGTTCAATTTTGACTTTTGAACAAGTACAAGTGTTAAGTGTACAACCTCATTCACATGAGATAGGAGTAGGTCCCATGGGCATCGGACCTACTTTTAGGTTTAATTACTTCTAGAACCGTACGATTAGTATTAAGATTTGTGCATCCGAAAATTGAAACAGACTTGCACGAATTTTAATGTAAATAGCACGGATCTCGATGCAATCGAATGGTCATTTTACCCATTGAACTAAAGAAGGGTCGATGGGCACCGGACCTACTCTGAATTGCATTTACATTCTTCTCTTTTACATTCTTCGGCCCATGCGTGACACGTCACTCTTTGAATCGCATCCTCTACAGAGTTTTTATTTCACAGCATCCTGCTGCTCTTTTAATCTGGTCCGTTCATTTTTTATCGGACGGACGAAATAAGATTTTGACACGAATTTTAAAGCAAAATTAATACTGCCTCCTTCATCATCCGAGCACTCACCGGCTGAGATTAAATCTGGACCGTCCGAAAGTACAGCAGAGGATGCGGTTCCCGTCACTCTCAGTCTCTTGGGTCATTTTTTTTTGTTGCTGATGAAATTGGATTTTTTACATGACGAAATCTATGCCGTTTTGAAAGTACAGCAGAGGATTTTTTTGTCACCCTCATTCTCAATCCTCCTCTTGCTAAACGCCTCAGAATTGAACAGAGAAATCCATGACATCGAAGTACAACAAAGAACCTCTCATCCCCTCGTTTCCAAATGTTAACTCGGGCATCTCCTTCCCCTCCAATCTCGCTTTCTCCACCTCCATCGATGCTTTCCTCCTCTCTGAACCCCTCTTATCATACTCCACTAAAACCCCTCAAAGCTCAATCATTAACCTGTTCATTCCACTGCTCCTTTTTATCCTAGTTCCGGTCACCTTCTTCATAGGCATGGGACTACTGATCCTCACAGCGGTCGTACCCTCCGATTCTCCACGTGGCGAAATCTATGCCGTTCAAATCAATCAATTGACGAAAATCACAGTGGTGATGGCTCTGGCTAGTCTCCTTGCGGGACTGGCAATCGAAGTTTATGTTGTGTGGCCAGAAGTGGTCGACGCTTGGTGGTTTGGATGGTAGCGATTTGGGTCGGATGTAGTCATAGATCTGGTATTTTATTTTTGATGTCAGGGACGAGTATCTTGCTTTTCTTCAATAATTTGCGGCCCTTTCTGTGGATGAAAGCAGAGGGGATCCGACGAGGTAAAGAAGCAATGGGGTCGCTTCTTAATTTTGCGTTAGACAGATCGTTTTTTACCAAATCTCAGAGAGTGTCGCTGGATTTGTGTCACTACGATTGGAAAGAGGGACCGTGTAAATTGTTCAAGTTTGAAAGTAATTTCTGTAATTTTAAACTTTAAAAGTGAATTAGTGAGAGTTTAGGGGAAATAAATCTTTGGAACCTGTTATTCCGATTCTACCTGTTCGAATATTTTCATGCGTGGATCTCAACAAACTTGTTTATACACGAATCTCAATGAATTTATCGGTTGGGATCGGAATAATAGGTTCCTGTTAAACATTTTTAGAATAACAGCAGATGTTTTTTTTTGAGGTTCGGTGTAATTTGAGTCAAGTATTTGGAAAGTTACTCATCGGGATGTCATGTAAATTGAATGTTTTTTGCATGGTATATATTTACAAGCTGTGTTCGTATATGATTTTATATTGTCAATTTTGTTGGTTAAAGAGATTTTGTGCTTGCTCTTATCTTGCAAATTCCGGTCTAGTTTAACTTGGAAAGTGCACGATTTCTTATGCTGTTAAAGGCAAGAAGTGTCAGGAGGGGATATTTATGATTAATTAATGATTGTCAAGTGCCTTTTGATTTTTTTTTTAAGAATTCAGAGTACGTCCGATGCCCATCGCACCTACTTTGGTTCGATAGCCTCAGTCTCCGTCTGATCTACAGTAAGATACGTACGTTTTGCTTTAAAATCTGTACGATTCTGTTTCAAATTTCATGCGCACATATCTTAATACAGATCGGACGGTGTTGGAACTCATTTGACTAGGAAGTAGGTCTGATGCCCATCCGACCTACTCAGTTCTCTATTTTGAAATTCCTCCGTGGCAGGAACTGTTAGGATGTAAGTGCCTTTTGATTTGTTAGCTATTAAGTTATTACTGGTATTGGTAATTAAATTGGTACCTTTTGCTGGGCGTTAATTTGATTTTGACCAGGTGAATGATTAGTTACTGAATCACAGCTCACATCCACCTCCCTTTTCTAGTCACAAATTGACAATGACGAGAGCTAATTGAAGATTTTGATAAGTTAATTTGAAGAAGTAGGTTTGCTTGTTGCACAAGCCTTACAATTACAAGTTAATGTTATACTCTCTGTTTTTTTTTTTTTTTTGACCCAAAATACATTCCCTTTCCCTTTTGAATTAGAAACCTGTTCCAACGCTCTGAAAAAATGCCATATACCTATTTTTACATATTTCGAGCTTAATAATTTCTTAAAAGGTACCATCAACTTGTACTTAATTCTGATCACTCTGTTGCATGGTATAAAGTACTTGTATTTTCAGAAAAATGATATTAAGTAATTGCACCTATGCCTATTTTAATATTTTTGCATAATTTTGCGATAATAAAGAGGTTTTTTCCGCACCTGTTTTAACACCCCCTAAAAAAAACGATGATTACGTCAATCGAACGCCCTCTTCCCCCCCCCAAAATTTCCAACAGGCACAGCTTGCCTGATCATAATTTTTAGTTGGTCAATTTTATCATTTGTTCCGATGATCATCTAACGCCCCCCTTCCCCCAAACTTTCCACCAAGGTAGGGACCAGTTGCTTGCTCAGAATTTCTATCGAAAGTTTTTTAGTTAGCATTCCATTCAATTCTAATTAAATAAATACCATTCTAATCAACTTATTTAACAAAATACTACTCACACTTTCCCAGTCAGCGCATCAAAATAGACTGGTACGCACCTTAGAAAGGACACCACTTGGTGTGCTGGAAATTCACATTAATGAATATTACCAAAAATTGAGTATCAATATTTTAATTTCAAAAAAATTGGTATCGCTGGCCGAATTTTTTGGAATTTCATTTTGTAGGATATGAATAAAAATTTCGGAGAATCTAGTATACTATTTTTTTATTAAAAGAAATCATATTATATTTTATTGGGACCATCTGTCTTGTACCAATACGGCAATACCAGATACAAACATTTACGAAAAAAAACTAAAAGGCATATATTTCTATGCCTTAGCTATACATATAGTATTTTATTAAATAGCGACAGCGTGGCCAGTGTTATCTCCATCAATTTTTTTTTTCTTCTTTTGTTGTTACAACTTACAACCTCCATCAATTTTGTGGTGCTGATACATTCTGCCTTCATAAATTATTCCTACAACAGTCGGATACTCTGACACTTCATAAATTATTCCTACAACAGTTTCCTAAAAAAAAGAATTAATATAGTTAATTTATTAAGCAATGCTTCATATCTCCAATTGTGGCGCTCCTATAAAGACAACTTTGTAAGAATGACGAATGATAATCTCTGACAAAATTAAAGAGACGAAAGAGGGATGCTGAATATTAAATTAAACATGAGAACATATTAATATTGTTATTTTTTATACTAAAACACACTTAATTTTGACACTATTATTATCTAACTTAATTTAAGAGAAGGAGGTCCAGCTGTCCAGGTCATCGTCGGTCCCTCATCAACACACATCCTCTTTAATAACAGTGGACATAATTGAAACCATCAATTATGATTTCAAAATTACTTCGGCTTAAAAGGTTGTATATTTGTAAATTTAGGGCAATAAGAAATCTACTATTCAAGTATCTTTATAGTTGTAGAATTATCTATGATTGTTAATAGAGTCATATCATCATTAAAATTAGAAAAGATATATGTTCATAATAGAATTGGTGACCTTTCAGTTATTACGTTATTATCTATTACAATATCTCTTCAAATTAGGATTTAATTTTCATGCACATTAATAAAATAATTGACATATCTTTCTTTATCTAATTAGGAAAATCATGTATTTTTCATGTAATTCTTTGTATCTACATTTGCTAATATTTATTGTCATAATACAAATAACTTAACTATACAAAAACTCAACTATTACACAACAAATTATTTAAGATATAAGAATATCCTGATAAAAGTAAATAGAGAGAACATCATAAGTGTGTCAAACAATCACTTCAAAAATAAATATCACCAAAAAATTATATAATGGCATTCTACGTTCATAAGACAATACATATATGACTATATGAGTTCATATTTCCTATCAAACAACTTTATTTCTGTATTCCAACAAAGATCTTAATTGAAACCCAGAAGAGCTTCAAAAGAGGGGGAAAAAAATCCAATATCTTATAATTTTGTCTTCACAAAAATAAAATTTGCTACTACTTAACTAGCATCAACAACTGTGGGTCTTTGTTGGTGATCGCTAGGAGCGCTTGACATCATCCCATAATCCCATTTTAAGCTCTGAGATTTTTTTTATTTTTCTCTCTTTTTTTTTCTGATATTATAGTGTCTAAGTAGTCTAATTAGCGCGGTAAGCAACAGCAAAGACAAGTCTCTTACTCCGAATAACTCCTAAAAACTAGGAATACCATCGTATAAAAAGTTCCACAAACTGATCTGTGGGACCCATTATCAGTAGTTACAAGAAAAGCGCTCATTTGCTGAGGAACATCAATTAAAAACGTGAACCGGGTGCAAACAAATGCTCATTCTAGACTTAGCGAGTCACTGGGCACGCATTAAATGCGGGTCGCTTGCCCATCCACTTCGGGTCCCCATATTATAACCTTCCCATTTGGAGCTTTCCTCTCGCAATTTCTTCACTGTTATAAACACTGTGCACATTTTCTACGCACTGCATACTTCATCCACTTGTTGACTTTTAAATATTAAATGAAGTTGCTTGCCTTCTCCCAGAAAGTGAGAAGCGTAATTTTGTCGTAAAATATTACAAGTGAATATAGATCAGTGCTTTTTGTAGTCCGCTTAAATTCTCGCTTTACACTGTCCCTTCCTGCTATCTCATGCTGAAATCCCTTTCTCAGCGTCAGAGCTGCTCATTTTAACTCTTTCTTATCTCAGCAACAGGGGACAGAAAGAAACAGAGGTTATATCTGTAATTTTGCATTGAGCAAAGGCAATGGAGGCGGAGGTCACCGGCGATTTGGTCACCTCGCCGGTGCGTGAGGTTGTTCTCGTGTCAGCCGGAGCAAGCCACTCAGTCGCGCTTCTCAGTGAGTTTTCTTCTCCTGTGACGATGTTATGTGGCGTTCTGTGTCGCGGGTGGCTGTACCAATCACCCCCGTATTTTGGCGGGTGGAGGATTGCAGTGCAGGGACCCGCACCGTGATTTGATTCAATGGAGCGTCAAAAGAAAATTTTGGTTTGTCAGCAAATTTCGATTTTGTCTTTATTAATTTTTTTCTAGTAGTAACTGGCGGTGCTTTTTGTTTTTTTGTTATATGATTCAAAATGCCTTATTTTCTTCTACATAACTTGCCTTTCTTTTGATTTTGTTTGTATTTATTTTAATTTTCTTTTTATCTCAGCTAAAATCAACCCTAGTTGCAATAATCTAAAACTGTAGATGTTTTTATCTATGTGACTATGTCGTCTGATCGTCTCCTATCATCACAAAAATGTACATCATCGGTAAAAACAAATTGCATAAAAGAAATAAAAGAGAGAGAGAAGAACAATAAAACAAATAAGTTGTCCAAATCGAGTCATCCGTGTCCAGAAAAAACAAGAGAGAAAAAAACGAACTTTGGATTGTGGATTGACAATCACCTTGAAGTATTACAATTTAACTCGACCTTTAAGTAAGAAATAATTTCTGGTTTTGATTTAAAACAGCTGGAAATGTGGTGTGCTCATGGGGAAGAGGTGAAGATGGACAACTGGGCCATGGAGATGCTGAAGACCGGACTCAGCCAACTATTATTACCACCTTAGACAGCCCCAGCATTATCTCTCTGATTTGTGGGGCCGATCACACCACTGCCTATTCTGAGTCTGAGTTGCAAGTCTATAGCTGGGGCTGGTACACACTTTCACACTCTTTTGTTTGCTGAACTGGAAAGGACTATTCTAGATGACAACAAGAAAATGTTTCCATTGCACAGTTAAAACTGAAATTATATTAAAAAAAATCATTATTACTTGTTCCTTTTTTTTGGTCCTGATGTTTTAAAGTTTTCATGCGAGTCTCTAATTTCTGTCATTTGAACCTCATCATGCATTTGACTAAAGAAGTGATAGTAATGATCAATTCAAATGTTGGATTACCAGAATGGAAAAGTTTTCAATTTTAGAGGACCAAAATGAAAGGAAAATGTCGAGATAATGCATAATGATTAATGAAGTATTTTTTTTTTTCTTTGTTCTTCCCTTAATGTTGTGCTTTATTCTTGTAGGGGTGATTTTGGGAGGTTGGGGCACGGAAACTCTAGTGACGTATTTACCCCTCAGCCTGTGAAGGCATTACAAGGCTTAAAGATCAAACAAATTGCTTGTGGAGACAGCCATTGTTTGGCTGTGACCATAGATGGAGAAGTACGAAGGTTATTATCTATTATATTCAATTTAACATAATTCTAGTAATAGTGTATAATTCCATATGCTAAAGGCAATATGTAAGACTGTATAAGAAACTTTTTTTTAAAGTTTAATTTGTTCGAGAAATTGGTAAATATGGTAGTTTCTCACTGTTTACAAAAAGTATGATATTTTTGTGTGAATAATGTATGATGCTGTAACTTCTAATTACCAAATGTTCCTTTTAAATTTATATGATAAAGTTGGGGGCGTAATCAGAACGGGCAGCTTGGGCTTGGCACCACAGAAGACTCTCTTCTTCCACAAAAGATACAAGCTTTTGAGGTAGAACATAATATCAAATTTTGCGAAATTCACATGTTTTTATTTTTATTTCTGTTTCATTCGCACTCATCATACTGATATAATATTATTATGAAGGGAATTTGTGTAAAAATGGTTGCTGCTGGTGCTGAGCATACTGCTGCTGTCACGGAAGATGGAGAACTCTATGGATGGGGCTGGGGGCGTTACGGGAATTTGGGCTTAGGTGACCGCAACGATCGCCTCACACCTGAAAAGGTTACCTCCACTGAGGTATGTTTAGTTCCTTTTATGCTCTCTTTCTGTAATACACTTATCAATTTATTTGTGAAGTAGAACTAGGGTGTTCTTAAGCTCACCAAGCCCTCTCTAGTGAGCTTAATTCTAAAACCATTTAAATTAACTTCAAATGACAAATCCAAACTGTTGAGACCAATCACTAGTGATGCGTTATGTCAAATTTATAAATTTTGAATTAATTTAGTATAGAGTCAAACGGTCAAAACAATGAAAAATTAACATATTAAAATTAACTTGTAGAACTTTTTTTGACTACTTGACTTTATACTAAGATAATTCAAAAATTAAAAATTTAACATGTAAATGCGTCACTCGTGAAGTAGATCGGTTTCCATAGTTTGGATGCGTCATTTGAAGTCATTCCGATAGATTTTGGAGTTAAGCTTACTAATTCTTTGGTGAGCTTAAGAACGCCCTAGTTGTACTCTTATTTGTGTAGTTTTACTTTTTAATTAGTTTACTTTATAGGGGGTAAAAATGCTCCTCGTGGCATGTGGATGGCGGCACACCATAACAGTTTCGACTTCAGGGAGTTTGTACACCTATGGTTGGAGCAAGTACGGTCAACTAGGGCACGGCGATTTCGAAGACCACCTTGTTCCCCATAAATTGGAGGCACTAAAAGACGCCTCCATTTCTCAGGTCCGCTAATCTTTTGAACAGTCTGATTTCTTTGTTACTTCTTGAGCATTTGCTGTATACTTTGATCCTGTTTTGTATTGTCAGATTTCGGGGGGATGGAGACATACCATGGCCCTAACTTCAGAAGGAAAGCTCTATGGTTGGGGTTGGAATAAGGTACAGTAATTCGCAACGAGTTCAAAATGGAGTTCATTTCATCTAGTATCTCATATTAATTTCTGGCTTTGTGGGTAGTTTGGGCAAGTAGGTGTAGGTGACAATACCGATCACTGCTCTCCAGCTCAAGTCAACTTCCCTGACAATCAGGTAAATATTTATTTATGGTTTTAGAAGGTTATAATTAATTCTGGTTGGGATGCTATAATGCTGTTAATCACTGATCACTGCTCTCCAGCTCAAGTCAACTTCCCTGACAATCAGGAAAATATTTATTTATGGTTTTAGAAGGTTATAATTAGCTCTGGTTGGGATGCTATAATGCTGTTAATCAGTAAACCTTTTCTTTAATGAAATTTAACCCTTTTATGAAACCAAATTTTTAGAATATTGTTCAAGTATCATGTGGATGGAGGCACACGATTGCTCTTACTGAGAGGAAAAATGTTTTTTCGTGGGGTAGAGGTACAAGTGGTCAACTTGGTCATGGCGACATTCTTGACAGGTAATACTTTCTGCGTAAATTATTTCTATTGATCTCATGCACCGAAGGATTTCTTAAGGGTGTAAATTTAGCTCTGAAAGTTAAGAAAGGTCTGATATATATATTATCATAAATTTGAAGAGAGGCGCAACTATGTGAGGGAACCCAAAAAAGGGTGATACTAACAATCGATTTGTACCTACTTAAAAACTATTGGTGCTGCTGCATGTATTTTGTACAAGCTTAAATGTAATTGACAGTGCTTCTCTACTGTTCTTATAAAGGAATACACCAAAAATGGTAGAAGCTTTAAGTGTGGATGGATCTGCATGTAAGAAATTGGAAACCTCGAAGGTAGCCCCACTGTCAGGTTGGTGGATGCATTTAGAGCATATACAGAGTACTTACCTGATAGCTGTTTCATATGATAGAACATAATTTCTTCTATGTATTTTCAGGGAAGATTTGGGTTTCACCTTCGGAAAGATATGCTATTGTCCCTGATGAGAATGTGAGTTTCTTTTATACCCAGGGGCACACTATTTTTCAATTAGGGACTTATCTGCATAAAGTACTCTTGCAAAGTTTGTTCTGTGTTATACATCAAAGGGACTTTGTTTCCAAATTCGCACTGAAAAAACCCTGCTTGTATTTTAAGAGATTTAAAACATGCTATTCTCTTACGGGTGCAGCTGCCTGTTTTTATTGTTTTAAGTATAACCATGAGGGATATTAGAACAAATTTCAGTTCTTGCAAGGGTGTTTGTGCAAATTACTATTGTTACCTTTTCATTTAACTATGTGCCACACAAACGAGCAAATTGTAAAGCAATCTTTTGTGCAGGTACCAAAGGGAACTGGAAGTACCAAGAAAGGCAATGGTAGTGATACTAATGTCCCAGATAACGATGTCAAGCGGATGCGAGTCTAATAAACCATCACAAATTATTATTGTATCACTTGCATGTAGTGAACTGAAATTACCTATACCCAAGGTTCTTTCACTTATTTTTTTTTTTATTCTTTTTACTTTATTTTTTTTTAACTTATTTGTTCTGTTTAGGTATATTACGGCAGTAATATTATGTGCAGAGATGACGTTTGTTGCTATGGAATAGTTTTAGGGTATGATTTAGAGAAGAACAGTCAAGGGGTTTCCAAAATTGTGTTTTATGAATTTAAACAAATAAAATA
The DNA here is from genome assembly GCA_024447775.1 of Carex cristatella. Classification (NCBI taxonomy): domain Eukaryota; kingdom Viridiplantae; phylum Streptophyta; class Magnoliopsida; order Poales; family Cyperaceae; genus Carex; species Carex cristatella. The sequence goes on from JAJHPF010000025.1 coordinate 1,484,254, forward strand.
CCCTGATTGAGCTTGAAGATACAAGTTTTTTTTTTTTCACTGCAATCACAATAATGGTTGTCCAAATTACAGGTACTTATTATTTAAAACAACATCATATTTTTGTTTGCCTTTTCAATATAGGGCACACTCAAACAAGTGGATATGAAAAATTAAGATATCACAAACACAACTGCACACAACATTAGCAATGGTAAATATAAAATCAACCTAGCACACTGTAAATCGACTCTGAATAATGTGAATAATTGTCCTTCGAGCTCTTTTTCCTTGAGAAGATATTTCCAACAAGGGGTACAATGGGCTTCATCTTTTGCACCTTTCTCTTCCTCATCAAACCAAACTCATCTCCAAAGTCTCTAAGGCTAAGAGCGTGGGCCAAGCTTGGTAAATACTCATACTGTCCGGTATTTTCTACCGTCTCCTCTTCCCACCGGTTGCTCTGTACCATGCTTTGTTTTTCTCCCATGACCATACTTATCTCCTCATCTTTTGATGCTTCCATCTCAGATAATTTTGCTAGGTTTCTGTTTAGTTGCACGTTTAGACTTGCCAAGGCTATCTCCATTTCGTTCTCTCTCTTTTTAAGTGCCATGAGTTCTTTCTTTGTTTCAGTAACTTGGAATTCAAGCCGCCTTAAGTAGTTGAAAACTAGATCTTCAGCTTCAGTTTCATTTTCATTTTCCTTCTCTCCATTTGAATTTGAAACTGAAGAAGCGTAAGAGGGAGGTGATGAGGGTGCAGAGTACATGGGTTTATTTATTGGGGATGAGAAAAATGGCGGGGGAGGTGATGATACATGCATAGGTTTTGGAGATGCTTCAAGTTTAGGGATTGGGTCGGTATTACAGGAAAGCATGTTTCGGGTTTGTGGTGCAGCAGCTGGTACAGGCTCTGGAGATGCATCAAGTTTATTTTTTGCATTGGTCTTGAAGGAAGAAGAATTAGACATTGTGTTGGTTTTAAAGGAAGAAGAGTTAGTGGATAAGATGCGGTCACCAAACACTGCAACGGCTTCTTTAACCGACCGAAATGGTCGGGTAGTATCAACTTCTGACCTAGCCATCGGACTTGTTTGCACTTCCATAGGGACTTGGTTTAGGGTTAAAGAGGGAGAAAGACTCTCTATGTATATGGATTTGTTGTGGGGGGGGGGTAAGATTTTTATTTGTTTTCTTTGCTTCTACTTCAGAGATATTCTGGTAAAAATAGAAGCATTGTGTCAAGGGAAAGGTAAGTTTGCTTCTAGTCTAACTGGAAAGAAGGGGACTCTTCACCTAAGGCACTCCCAGGAGTGTACCTACTTGTTGGAAGAACAGGGAGTAGGTTTTAAAAACCACTAAGTATGAGCCCAATCAAGGATATATATACCTTTTGGGATATATAAAGTTTGTTGGCTTATTAATCCTAGGATATGAGAGCGTTAGATGCACTTTTCACAATGATTTGATAAGATTGAGATTGGTATGTTGCAACTTAGGAGGTTTTACTTGCTTGATTGCCTTTATGTGGGTCCTCTTCTGAAAATTATCTGAGCTCGTTTTTTTTAATTGTGTGGTTAATCAATCAGGAATTTTAAACAAATCATGTTGACATGGTAGGTGATATTTACATAGCGGGTGATATTGATATTATACATTAGGGAGAGGAGGGTGTCCGATGCCCATCAGATCAAACTCGGTTCGATAGATGGTTTCTACTGTCCGATCTACTTCAAGATCTGTGCGCACATATATTAAAGCAAATTCTGTTCGATGGGTGGTTTCTGTCCAGTCCACTTCAAGATTTGCGCGCACGGATATTAAAGCAAACGGCACGGATATTAAAGTGATACGCACAAATCTTGAAGTGGATCAGACGATAAAAACCACCCATCGAACCAAATTTGGTCCGATGGGCATCAGGCACCCTCCTCTCCCTGTACATTATAGTGTATGCAACGAGAAGTGTTAGTTTTCACTTTGTGAACAAATTTAACAATGGCGTGTTGCTTTTTGGTGGAACCATTGGGAGAATTTTGGCATTATCTTGTCTGGTCATCACCATTTTATTTTTTTTATCTTTCAAGTTACCTAGCTAGAAAGCTACGCTAGGAAGTAAGCAACAGGACTCTTCAATAAAACCAAATTTGAAATAATGTAAGAAAAAAAAAAGAGGACTCCACATTTATGGCAATATATGTATTTTCATTTACTTCAGTAGTACGTTAAAAAAAATCAAATATTTAAATTGTAAATAAAAAAAATTTCATCTAATAATCAGCATAATTTGGAGTGTTTAAATTTGATAGGTCACATAATGACATACATGTTGCTGCCAGGGCAGAGTCAGACTTTCAAATTATGAGGGTCAAATGTGAATAGAGACCGAACATATAAAATAGCCGTGATGCGAATGAAGTCAATTTCATAATATTCATATTATTTTACTCTAAACTATATGAATTTGTTTATATATAGACATAAATTTTGGAAAAACAGATAATAAGAGTCAATTGATACTATTCAATACTGGTCAATTCCTTCTGTCTTTTGAAGTAAAGAGGAGCTTCAGGTCCCCATCGGACCAGAGTCTGTTCGATGGGTAATTTCTACTGTCCGATTCACTTTAAAATCTGTGCGCATTACTTTAATATCTGAGTTGTTTGCTTTAATATCCGTGCGCACATATCTTGAAGTGGATCGGACGGTAGAAACCACCCATCGAATAGACTCTGGCCCGATAGGCATCGGAAACCCCCCTCCCAAAGGTTGGTAGTGATCTTATTTTACATGGTTTTTTCCTGTAACATATACTCTATAACCTTCTTTTTATCGATTGTAATAATTGAATGCTAATGGGTCAGATTCAGTACTGCACGTGTTCACCGGAGGCTGCAATTCACTTCCTGCAATAGCGGTTACAACTTACAAGTTACAACAAAGAAATCACGTCCTCTTTACACGACGTTCCATTTGCATCCTCTAAGATATCTCAAACTTTGCGTGACTTTTTGGAATATCTCAATCGTTCAAATATGTTCTGCACGAATCTCAAAGCACAAATAATAATGCCCCTACGTTCTCCCGAGTAGACACCGGATACGTCAATCACGCAAAAGTTGAGATATCTCACAGGATACGCACCCCATGGCGTCGGCGTGGTCCCGTTGAACGATTACAACTCTGTTGAGAGATGTTTGTTACCAAAGGTGCAGAACGGGTAATTCTAAATTACCTAAGGCTCGCTCTAGCTAACTAGTCCAAATCAAATCATTCATTTATTTTGAGATTCGTACATAAAAATCAACTGCTTTGAGATTCATACATTTTAAAAAAATGAATGGTTTGATCTGAAAAGGCAGAAACCCTGCGATTCCAAAGAATCGCAGCTGATTTATTTCCGGGTTAGCGAATCCTTATCGTCCGAGGTATCGAAGTATCGGACTGAGTACGATATGTACAATATGACATGGTAAATTTCCAACCGAGTAATTTGAATTCGGTATTTATTCAGATATAGGGTCTGTTTTTTAGATTGTATTACAGTTAAAGAACAATTATAATTTAGTAATTGTATGTGCGATATTGAGAGAGTGACCCGAATTTCAGATTAGTTGAGAGTAGAATTACTATATTCAAATTGTTATTAAGCTCTGACACAAATTTTAAAGCAAACCTCCTATTTCTAAATAGACACCGCAATATTTTAATCCGGTTAGAATTTAATTCAGGTTGTTCTTTTGTAATTGTACCTACATAATATCTGAGGAAATAAATCTGCTGTGATTCCAATGAAATAACAGGGTCTGTTATTCTAATTTTAACTATTTAAAGTTTTTCATGCACGAATCTCACTGAAAAAACTTTTTCATATACAAATCTAAAAAAAATTGAATGGTTGGGATCAGAATAACTGAATCCTGTTATTCCATTCAAATCACAACAGATTTATTTCCCATATCTGAGGGGATATCTCTGTGTGGATCCCCAGAGAATCCGGATAGAGTGAGACAAATTTTGATTTTAGATCTAGACAGTTCCATCATTATCGGACGGTCCGGGTCTAAACTCAAATTTTGATTCAACTCGGTGATATGAATTCTCCCACAGAGGCAGGAAACTGTCTAAAAGACAGGCATATTAGAGATGTAAATTTGTGCCATAACTAATTATGTCATGACTTCGAGTCACATTTTTTAGTTAAATTTTTTATGTATCGGGATCAAATTTGGAGAGTATCTTGACACATTAGTTACACCTTAATCATACATGTCATGTTCAAATATGACTAGTCACATTTAATCACATTTAATTATTTTTAATTTAAAATAGTTTTATTTTTAATTCATCATTCGATCAAGATTTAATAGACTTGGTCACTCGTGACCACGTGTTATGATCAAAACAATTTGCATACTATGTCGAGCCAATTTTAGTAGAAAGGAAGAAGACAATTAATGTATTATAGTCAATTCAATTTTTAAAATAATTAAATAAAAATTAAATAATTAGAACTTTAGAAGAGATAGAAGGGAGAATATAAAAATTTTGTGGATACAGTGAATATTATAATATTTTCATAAGGATATTGGCTATTTCAAAAATTTATGGACCCATTAGAATTTTCCCTTTTATTTAACCATGTAATATATATTTATTTGGTCGTCTATTCCGAATCTTACAAGAAGATCAAGTTACAATTTATGATTTAAAAGATTTGACATAGTCCGGCTTGAATGCATGCAATCAGATAGATTGAAATATTTGCGTTCCGAAACTATCCTGTATTTTAAAATGACTAATTTCTTAAGTGCCTATCAACGCTTTTAAAATTAGAGGGGGGAGGGGGGGACAACTATCCTCTGTGGAGATTTTAATCTGGGGAGCTAATTTGACGATCCAGATTTACTCTCAACCGGTGAGTGCTCAGATGATGAAGGGACAATATTAATTTTGTTTTGAGATTCGTGCCAAAATTTTATTTGGTCTGTCCGATCAAACACGAACGGACTAGATTAAAAGAACCGCACAGCTCCGTAGGTAATAACTCCGCAGAGGATGCGATTCCAGGGGGAGGGGGATATCATGTATTGTCACACCCCAATCCAGAATTTCTGGATTAATGTGTGATCATTCTCGTCTCGTGTTTATTAATTATTTAAACACGCAAGGCTGAGAGTAATCATCAATAAGTAGCGGAAGCAGAATAAAAATATATAAAATCAAAGTCAAACATCAGTCACATATCAATAAATGCACATACATAATGATACCACAGCCTAGGTCACATCCAAAACATTATCTAAACAAAAAGGCAGTACATGATCTATTGATCCCGTATACAAAAGAAACAAATACGGTTTTGCAGATCAAATCAGATGATAGTCCTAACCGTCAAGCGGGGTGGCCTTTGGGAACAGCTCCTGGCAACTCTTGTTGTGGATCGCCAAACCCTATACCTAAAACTCACGAAACAACTTGTGGGTGAGCGACGAATCGCTCAGTATGTGACCCAGTACTATTTTCTCAGGGATCCTCTACGGTCACAACACTTTTATTTATAAATCTAAATACAATTATGCTTGTAAATAAATATGCACATGTGTGAACCAATCTCAATATCTAATAAAAATGAAAACACTTTTAATCATGATGCGAATATCCTAACATGCCAACATGCGAAAGTTTCCCCAAACAAAAATCCAAGAAGAATATACTATTGATAGTCAAGTCGGGAAAATTAGTATCGAAATACTGAGTGTAGAATTTATATAATAATAGTACGAAATAAATTCACCCTGTGCTGTGCTAATCGGATCAAAGATCCCCAAGATATGTCTAAGGACTGCGATCAAAGAGTCCAAAGATACACGTTGCCTATTGACACCGAGCATTGCCTCATGTGATTAGCACGCTAGCCGATTGACATATCTCAATTCGGTGTGTGCTCCTTTCTCTAAAACGATCCATAACCAAACATATAAAATAGGAGAAATCATACAATACAAGTCGTAAAAATTGTCAATCTCATCTCTCATGAGCAGGTGAGAACTCTACCGTCTGGCCAGATCAATAGGAAAAGGGGCTCGAGATCGGCCCCACACATCAAGGCTTGAGATCGGCCTTCGGAACCGTTTTAGGTAATGTAGCTCCTAATGTAGGTGGAGATCACTCCAGAATCGTTCGTGCCTCTGGGCTCAAGATCGGCCCGCACGTAATGGTAAAATGATCGAAAATTATAGATATAATCAAGATTTATACATATAATATAAGTCCTAGAAGACCATTCGGAAAGTCAAGTGACACCCTGGCTCAACGGCTGCAAGGCCGACTCATGTCCCATTCCACGAGTTGGAGCACAGTCATTCGATCTCTACTCAGCTCTCACCAAATGCATGCGTATGATTATGCAATAATATATATATCACATTCTACGAGAAGAAGACAATCTAATAACCTAATATTCTAATAATAATATATATAATATTATTTAATTACATTACTCCTAATAAAACAGTAAATTCTTTTATTTATCGGGATTATGCAATTCTACCTATTGTGCAGAAGAGATCAACATGCTCTACAATTTAATGCATCTATTTAAAATAAAGTACGGATGACAGGTCAGGTGGAACGACTTGGTAAGAGTACGCCCACAAAAGAAAACAATTCAGATATCCCACACCTGTAGGGCTGAAGACGCGGCGGCTATCCCTCAGTGAAGGAAGCGAGATCTTCGTAGGCTCCGATCGGCGCGTCAGTCGAAGCGAACCACGGGTCAGACTCGTACGGGGTCTACGGATCTAAAATTACGTAATTTAAACTAATTAAAATCCACGCTAAATTATTCTAACCCTCACCCCCAATTAAAATGTTCATGTCAAATTCTCGATTAGTTTGGTTTATAAAATCTTCTTGATTCAGTCAGTCTGACTGAACCGATTTAGTCAGATATTGATCATTCACTTTGATCTAATTTAATCTAACTTGATTTAAAATAAATGATATTTTTAATATTTAAATTTGAAGATAAATTGCTTGTTAAAATTTATCTTACTACAATACCTATACGATAATTACGTCATTCACTACGATAGTTTAATAGGGACTTCAATTGCTTTAATTTCAGGTTATGTCTAATTATTTAAAATAAGTCATAGTAAAAAGGATTTGACTGATCCAATTCGAGTTTAGAATTATTTACCATAGTAATTAACTATACTAAATACTTATTCAATAAAGACGTGTGTTGCTTAATTACTTATTTATTTAAATACGAATAAAAACTAGATATACGTCTTATTAATTAACTGTGCAAAACTCTATGACGATTATGTTCATTATAATAGTTGTACGATTAGAACACATTACTTAATTAATCATCAAACAAAAATCTATTTTTCAATACGAATAATATAAATATACACTGGTTGCCTACTATCTTACTTAGTACGATAATTAGGCGTATTTTCATATGTAAAAATAGAGGTACAATTAGTAATTTAATACTTTGATTTAGAATAATTTGAAATTATTTTAAACTATGTATATGGAATAAAAATACGTTGTTAACTAATTGTACTAATTAATTAACAATTCATTGAGTTTAAATTGTATTTACAATCAACAGTTATTGTTCTAATTAAATTTACTAGGTGAGTTGCTTTACTTAATTTATTTCGTCGAAATGTTCGTACAATAATTAATTGCAAGTTACGGTAAACTATATGTGTTCCATTTAATTTAATATATTCTAATTACTTAGCTACTTTGATTTTACTTATATTAACCATAAGCATTTTAATCGCTCAAATTTTAGTTTCAAAAGTTAATTTATAAATTAGAAATCCCTAATGCTATTAAATTACAAAATGTGTAATTTGCATAATTATTACTAAATGTGTATTTAAACATAGTTATTTTATATTTTAGATGCAAAATTTGGTTATAAAATTTTAAAACAAGACATTTAACTAATTTTCGTGTTTTTATTATTTCTAATTCGTTATTTTATTACTATTCTAATTATGCCTTTAGTTCGTCGTTTCGAATATAAGTATAAAATAATATTTTTCGTTGAGAATTAATTATCCCTATTAATTTGCAACGAAATTCCGTTTAAGTTTCAACAACAAAAATAATTAAAAAGGTTTTAATTTAAAACTTGTTATAAATTCCTAATTTATCTAATGTGTTGGATGCCTTAATGTACCATTTAATTAACGATTCTTTAAAATACTCGGTAGGTCATTTGATAATTGTATAACTAGTCATGTGTATTTATATGTCATATAACTTCAAATTATACATTAGATTACAATCTATATAGATTTTTATTTGTCATTTTATATCCAACTAATTTTTTTTATGTGCTTAGTATGTTAGATATATCATACAATAAGTCTTATCTCATTAACAAATACATTTTTTTTTAATTTATTTCGGCCAAAGCCTAAAATACACATCTTAATTAACTAGATTAAATTCTTTGATCTACTACATCTCAATTAGTTTTCCCAATCAAATTAAATTTTAAATTCTCATTTGTTTCGGCACAAATCTGAATACAAGACGTTCCTTTCCATTTATTTCACTTTCATTGTCAGATGGGGCCCAATGCCGAAATTCATTAACTAAAATAAAATAAAATTATATAGAGGTTGGTTAATATCAAATCAGTTGTTCCTGAGGTCTCGTGCAACAAAGTCTTGTTCCTGAGGTCCCGTGCAATCAAGTCGTTTTTCAATTTTCGAAGTTCAAAACATCAATCAAAACCGTTAAATGTGTTCTCAATATTAAAATGTGCTTGTAGACCAAATTTTACATTTTTTGGAATTTTTTTACTATTTATTAAGCCACTTTGAAAAATGCTGATCCAATGGTGACTTCTAATTTTACTATTTGGTTAAGCCACCGTTGAATCGGCGATTTTCAAAGTGACTTAATAAATAGTAAAAAAATCCCAAAAAATGTAAAATTTGGTCTCCGAGCACATTTTAATATAGAGAACATATTTAACGGTTTGGATCGACGATTTGGACTTCGAAAATTAAAAAACAACTTGGTTGCACGGGATCTCAGAAACAACTGATTTGATATTAGCTAGTTTGAGATTCGGAGAAAAATAGGGGACAGTATTATTGGGCTTTAAGATTCGTGCCAAGTTAAAAGAACAGTCCAGATCAACTTAAAAAGGAATCATTCCAAAAGATACTCTTTTGCGGTACTACACCGGATACGAATTCAGAAACTAGAACCGCACATACAAATCAACGTTTAAGCATATAACGAGCAATTTCAAGCAATTTCGAGCACGTAGTGCTAAACAAAAGTCCGAGAATTTGGTAGGGCCAGTTATCATCAAGCACTTCAATAGTTGCTTAATTACAAGAACAGAAAAGGCAAAGAGGGGTTTAAGGGTTCAATTCTTGATTTCACATTCAAAGGCACGTCTCTAAGGAATTAATAACAACACCGAACGAAATCAAATGCGAGACCACGACAACAAACAAAATATACGAAGCACTTCACATTCAAGTAAAATGGGTCGATGCCCTCGTGTCATCAGAAGGCAACACAGAAAATAGACAAACAAATGAAGATTTATGAATTACCGAAATTTTTTTTCTCCAAATGAACAAGGGGTGGTCGGTACCAAGACCTTCTCGCCTCGCCTCCCGACCATCATGAGATCAACAAGCACCACAAGAAAGAGACTTCTCAGGGCCCGCACCAGCAGCAATTTGCACCAGCACAGACACCATAAGGCAAGGAACAATCAAAACCCTAGTAGGGTGTGATAATCACGAGTAACAGAGGAAAAGGAAAAAGAGGGCAGAGATATAATCTCAACACATGAGCAAGTAAGAAAAAGCAGCAACCAAAAACGAGAGAGAGAGAGGGGTTTATATAACCCGGGAAGAACATCGCACGAGGGTCAAAAACGCACAGAGAGCAGGTCCGCGAATCGCGCATCTAAACGCGATTAGTCGTCGCCCGTACTGGTTCTCTGACAAGGGAATGACAGCGGAGACGAGAGGCGCGTGGGAGTGAGAAGCTCGCCTCCTTTCTTCTCCAGGAAGGAACGAAAGGGAAGGTGGGGTCATCTGGTAAGTGGGAGAAGAGAGAGAAATTAATTGGGTTGGGACGTTGGGTTGGTTTCGCCAGGAAGGAAAACAAAATAGAAAGGAGAGGAATTAAAGGGGTGGGGTCCAAAAGACAGGCAGAACAGAGGGAAAGGGGGGGATCCGCCCCTTGAGATTCGTGCTAGGTAATTGAACGGTTGAGACAAACCTCCAAATTTCAAGATTGTTGGATTGGGCATCATATAGTGAGTTAGACACATTTAATCAACTAGATTCAACTAGATTCAAATAAAATAATAATAAAAAATGCATTTAAGTTTTTGTGCGAACTTGAACATTCTTACTGTATTTAAAAGTCAATATATAACTTGATTAATCAATTAATTTAAGCTCTAAATTATAATATGTCACAAATTAGTATTTGATTCTATGAAAGGTTCATTCTTAAATTTTATTTCAAAATTTGTAAATTTTAAGTTAGTTTAATAACAATCTTACATAATCTAATTTTATTAATTCGAATCAATCATCTTAATTTAATTTTAGAAAATCAATAAATTCTGTGACATCGAAATTTTATTATGTTTTCTTAACGAATGATTAATTATAAATTGATTTGCTCATTCTTTAACTAAAATTTTTAATTAGTCGGTAATTGAAATTTGTTAGTTAATTAATTATTTAAAAAGTTACAAACTATAACATGTATACCCTTCAAAAACTTTGAAATTACGTATTTTCCCATCTAAAATTCATAATATCATATTTTCTCTTATAAATTTCAAAAACACACTAATTTACTCTTTTTTTTTATCTTTTCTATTAATACTCATTTTAAATTTATGAAGTATCTATTTTACCCTTCATTAAAAAAACTAATAGTATGTTTCAGAAAACATAAGTCTTCTAAATGACCAGTTTCCGAGGACAAATAGATTATTTATCTACTTCTTCTGACGCTTAAACAAGCATATACCTAAATCTCATTGTGTAAGCATCAAAAGTCCTCGGAAATTGTCCAATAGAAAGACTAACATTTTTCTAAAATATGCTACACATTTTTTTAATGAAGGTTAAAATATGTACTTTCATAAATTTTAAATTAGTTTTAATAGAAAAGACATTAAAGTGTGTAGATTTGTGAGTTTTTTAAGTGTAGAAGGATTTCAAGGATAAATATGATATTATGATTTTAGAGGAGAAAATAGGTAATTTGAAGTTTTAGAGGGAGATACATAAAATTTCCCCTAACTTTTTTAATGTCTTCATCGGGACATTGAAATATCATTTTTTTTTATTGGAACATTGAAATATCTTATGAAGAAAAAAAATCTTATCTCCCTTCTCTTTATATAATATAATATAAGTCTTGAATGTCAATTATCCTTCCTCTCTAAATTGGAAATAAGTACTTTACATCAAAAATAGAAAAAATAAAAAAATGACACCTGATACATTTAATTTGAAAGTACTTTACCCTTCTGTGGGGGTCATGTTACTTTCCTATGAGCCGCTTGAATCCTTGATACATTTAATTTGAACTACGATAAGCAAAAATCAATCAGCGATTTGATTTAGTACGAGAAAGAATGTTGATTTATTTTCAATATACTGTTAAATGTGTTTGGAAGGAAGGATAAATTGGTCAGCTTATACTTAATTGAAAAACTGGGGATAAAAGAAAGGGTTTGTAGTTTTAATGGGGACAAATAAGATATTTTTTAAATGGAGATTAGGGGTGTTAACGGGTACGGTAAGGGTTGTGTGGAAACATTTTCATAAACGTATCTGTTACAAATTGTTCTTATTCATACTCTATTCTTATCCGCTACAAATTATCTTATCCGTATCATACCCATACCCGTTATGGTTGTCGGATGACGAAACGGTAGAGAGTAAATAACGTACAATACTAATATAATAATATTTTTTATTATTTATTAAATAAAATATTAAAATATATACATTCATTTGACACACGTATAGTATTTTATTGAAAAAAATTATGATCATGCTAATTAAGTGCAAATAAATCAATTAAAATACTCTTTTTTAATGTCTATTAATATATATAATTTTTTATTTATAATTATCAAATCGGGTAACAGGTACAAAATAGGCTTTATACATACCATTAGGGTGATATTGAAAATTTGAATTTTTTAATGGGTATAAAAACAATTAACTCTTAAAAATATAACACACTATAATTTAGGTTTTTAAATTTTTGACAAGATCATGTTTTATTTGTAAATATAATCTTGACCTAATTTCAAAGTGAGATAAAGTGCCATTATTCAAGAAAGTTGGAGAACAAATACAAAAGTTTGTTGTGTTGTACATTCTGTTGACAGCACTTGACATAAATGCTTTATCATCTATATATATAATAACCTTAATCAGAAGTCAAATTAAGTATATAAAAGTTAACTAAGAAGCTCTTTTGTCATGATAGAAAAAAACACTGCCACTTGTCAAAGTTAGAGGACAGATTTGAGGTTGATTGTTGAGCCCATACAACCTTAATCTTTTTCAAATGAGGAAACCAGATCTTCTGTGGCACTCCTTGTGATCATCTGTGTCGTTAATGTAGAGACCTTAAGTTTTTAAAGGTTGCAAGTTTAGTTTGTGGCTCCTTTGTGTTCAACTTGAATTTAGCTTAAGTCTAACTCGATTGATTAGAAATTTGACTAGCTTGAGAATTAAATTAAGTTCAATAATATTTAAGTTGACTCATTTAAGCTTGTATTGAAGGAATTTTGATTATTTGATATATATTTACTTATTATGTTTTGTTCAATTTCAACTGCCTAATCATTTAAATATATCATGCTTAGATGTATAGATTGAAGTACTAAATTTCTTAAATTATTTTTCATAAGATCACTAAAACTTAATTCAGAAAAAAAAATCACTTAAAAAATAATGAGTAGTTCAACATTTTCTTTCAAAAATACTTAAACAAATTCAACATATAGAATTTGAGTTCGTATAAAGATTAAGTTTGACTTAAATCTAAATCATTATGAGTTCAAGAACTCAAATTACTTTTAATTGTATTTATCTCAACTCGACTAATAAGTAAAAACCGAATCAAACTAGAATTAGAATAAATTTGACGAGTCAACTCTTTTTTGGAGCTATAATTAGTTTTTTTTTTTTTTTCACTTTTCTTATCAGTTATCCCTGAAGTCCCATGTACAAATACAAGTCAAGATACATGGACCCACATAAAAATTGTTTTTACAGATTTGATGCATGAATTTTTAGTAGTAACATGCCACAGAAAACCTGAAACTCTGACTGATTAGCGATTACATTCTAAATTTCTAATACTACCACTAATTAATATTTAGCCATCCATCCCTTTTGGTTTAGTTGGTATCACCACCCAACGGCCAATCCAACAAGTGCTCGGGCCCCACTTATCACGTAATATCTACCAATCCTCTCCAGTCCACCCTTGCACTGAGAATATACTCAACTGGATATAGTGGAAAAAATGTGCCGTTCCGTGCCGTGCCGTGACTAACACGCTGTGATTTTGGTCTCGTACCGTGACCAAGTGAACAGTTACAAGTGCCGTGCTGTGACTAAAATGTGGAGGGGTGGTCACGGTACGCGAACGGTCACGGCACGCGAACGGTCACGGCACAAGAGTCACGCCGTGACTCCTCTGCTATGACCATTCGATCGCGTGCCGTGTCCAAACGTAACTAGTCATGTTTCTCACATTTAACTATTTTTTCATAATTTAGATTAGTTTATTCAAGACTCATTATCTGATAAAGACTTAACGGTCCTAATTACATGTGACTCGCGTGATCACGTGCCGTGATCGGATTTTTAGCGTGACGTGTCGTGCCGTGTCAAATTTTCAAAAGATGGTCACGGCACGCGACACATGAGTCACGGCACGAAAAAGTCACACGTGCCGTGCCGTGCCGTAACCGTACCGTTCCGTGACGGAACCGGCTCCGCCATGTCATTTTTCCCACTCTACAGTGCATATATGGGCAGATGATATGAAATGGACATCTCCAGTTCTATATACTGGTGAGATATCAAGTGTATCACCGGTTGGAAATTCTGTATTGCCCTCCGGTAGATTGGATTTTTCCTACCTACTGATAAAGAGGTATCTTTTTCACAACAATAATCCCTGATTTATTTATTTCTTTCTTTATTTTTTGATACATCGCTTCATTTTAGTTTACTCCTTGCCAAAATTAAAATTATAATTATATCGTTGTACCAGACGCATTACCACAAAATCATCATCAAGCTCTACTGTCATCATTTTATAGAGAGGGAGAGAGAGAGATCATGGAAGAGTTTAGTTTTCCTATAATTGCAACAAGTACTCAAGATCCCCCCTTTCAACACTTTGCCTCTTCTCCTCTGTGGTTTTTCTCACCAAGTCACGATAAGAACCCGAGAAGCATACTCATGAGAACTCAAAGAGATGCCGAGATAAAGAAACCGGATGAAGATAAGATGGATATGCTATGGGAAGATTTTAACGAGGAGGGTATAACCGCCGCCAAATGCGATTTGGATAAAAAGTTGGGGTTTTCAAGTGAATTTGAAGTGACGAAAGATGGTCGAATTGTGAGTCGGAAAAGGATCGGCATGGTGGTTATGCTTAAGGTGTTGAAGAGATATTTCAATGACAAGATGAATAAAAAGAAAGAAAAGGTAAGAAGGATTTTGTAAGCTGTCAAAAGAGGGAGAATTAGTGTTTGATTTTGCATTTGGTAAAGTTAGAGAATTTGTAAATTTGTTGGTTTTGTTTGAATTTTTTTTTCTTCTTTCTTCCTCCTTTTTCATAAGAGTACTGTTAGGAATTTGAAGCATGTATTGCACAGGCAATGTTTTGTTTTCAAGAAATGAATTTTGATTTTATCAAAAAATATCTATTGAGTCTTATTAGTTGTTTAAGTGGATTTCCTTGGAAGATAATCATACTCTGTTTTGTCTATACTTGACATTAGAAATAGTTGTGTATTTGTGAAATTGTGATTGACCAAAATAAACAAGAAAAAAACCTACAATTGTCACTACATGAAGTTTAACCATCTCTGAATAATAAATGCCATATCTGACACAATTTAATTCTCTCTTTCTACTTTTGTTCTTTTAGTCTTATTATGTACCATATATTAGGTCTGATACCAGCATGTATTTATACTGTTAGCTATTCTTGCATTTCAAATATAGCATTAAAGAGGTGAAAATTGTACTAGACTACTGGTGTTTTGAGGAACCTTCAAGAAATAATTGCTTTATCTTAGGCTCATAAAAGTCATTCAATCCAAATTGCACAATGAGATGTTTCCACCAAAAGCTACTCTGTTTATGTGCTTAAATGATAACAAACTTTTCATATATATCTTAAATGTAAGTCCCACGACATAGTAAGTGCCTAACTAAACTAGACCTATTGTACATGATCAAATGGAAAGCAAGTTGTATTGATGTGCAAATTGCTTATAATCAAAGAAAGTTATGATAGCTTTATACAAAAGCCTGCTATTCTGGTATGGAAGCACAGATGGAGACCACAAGGCAAATTGCAAAGTATATATCAAGTTTTAACTTCTTATAATTTATTTTTATTTTTTTATATGCATTTACAACATTAGTTAGACAAGGACTTCTCCTTATTCTGACAAAATGAAAATTCAACCACATATTGAGAAGTGGGATTCTCCAGGTATTTATTAATTTTAAGTATTAAGTATGATATTTGAGTGAGGCTATGGTACTATGGGGCGTCAGTGGCATCCTTTTATCTGATTATCCGACACGTATCATATTCGATAAGATAGATACGGATAAATTTTTTTTTTCATAAATTTATTGGGTATGGGTAAACCTTATTTCGTAGCCGTTATCTAACCGGGTAGTTATAAAAAAATTATATATATTATAATATTAATAAGTATTGAAAAGAGTACTTTAATTGATTTATTTGTGCTTAGCATGATCATCATTTTTTTTCAATAAAGTATACATGTGTGAAATGAATATATATGGTTTAATATTTTATTTAATAAATAATAAAAATAATTATTATATTAGTATTACCTATCATTTACTTGCTACCGTTTCGTTATCCGACAACGGGTAAGAGTAGGGTACGAGTAAGATAATTTGTAATGGTAAGGGTAAAGTATGGGTAAGAACAATTTGTAACGGATACGGGTATGAAAATACTTCCACCTGATCCTTACCGTTCCAGTTGACACCCCTATGCATAGTGCAAATTGGTTTGTACTACGGATTAATATTTTCGTTTTAAAGTCCAAATAGTCGATCCGAACAGTTAACTGTGATTTTAATATGAAAATGTACTTGCAGACTAAATTTTATATTTTAAGGATATTTTTACTATTTATTTAGATAGGTAGAAAATCACGGCTTTTGTATTATTTATAATTTTTAGATCAAGTTATTTTCCACCTATCTAGAAAAAAAAGTAAAAAATTCTAAAAAAATATAAAATTTGATCTGCAAATACACTTTCATACGGATCATGTTGTTTAGATCGATCATTTAGACTTTGAAAATTGTGATATTGATCCATAGTACGGACCAATATCCGCTATGCATAGTACTATAGCCTCACTCATGATATTTTTATTTAGATTTCTCCTTGGAATATTTCCCAACTAAGTTCTTGTGATAGCAATATTTTATCATCACATAAGAACAGTAATTGGATCTTTTCCGCAACCCCTTTTCCAAAATATATATATAAAAAAAAAGGAAGAGTAAATAGTTATTTCTTACTCTGCCTTGAAGAAAACCATCTGCGTTTTTTGCATCAGTCAACAATATTTATGAACATTAAAATGCCTATAATTCCAATTATTTGTAAATAAGCAAACGACACAAGTGGCATCATATAAACCACTACAGTCTGCTAGATGCTGCCAGATACTTGGTATGCCGTGCTTGAGCTACTGTTTTCCCGGTTTTTTTATTCACGAAATCAATAGAGGTGACACCGACAGATTTCCCAGCTCTCAGTAGATTTCCTTCTATCTCTATTTCATCCTACAAGAAAAAAATAAAATTAGAACAGTACTGGAAATTTAAAAATAAATGGAGGTCTTTACAGTAAAGATATATTAATTGTAGTGATAAAAATCATTACCCAAGATAGTAATACAAAGAGGATTACCAGTGCAGCACAAGCACAGCACTAGTTGCTACTAACTATTTACCAGAACTGGACTGGTACTGGCATTAAAAAATGGCAAAGAAATATGGAATATGATATACTCACTCCAATGAAAGCAGCATCGACAAATGAAACACTGATCTCGAGGGAAACCCCACTTGTATGGATACCGGCACTGTAGAAAACGGCAGACCCTACCACATCAGCCAGTGATGCAATTGCTCCTCCATGAATGTAGCCTCCTGAGCTCTATTTTTAAGTTAGCAAACAGAGAAAATTACAATACGGATTGAACTAAAATGAATTCTGAAATGATTGCAGAAATACTGAAATATACAGGGTGAATTCGATTATGGCATTGTAAATTTAATTATGGATTTAAGTAGCTTTCAGGCACATTGCAAAATCAAATCTGGTTTGCAATTCGATTACAGCTTAATTGCACAATTGAGGATTATTTGGGGGCTTAACTGAGCTTAATTGCAAATCATAAAGCCATAACATCCATCACTTAATCAAACACTTCATTCAATCTGTATCTAATTGGTGTTTTTAACCAGAGGTAAGAGAAAGAAGTGAGGTGATGAAAGGAGACTAACGGAGGAGAGACGGGGAGGGACGGAAAGGGAGCAGAGAACCCGGCCGTTGTCGACGGCGTCTACACGGAGGCCGTGAAGAGCGAACTGGTCGTAGAAATGGTCGGGCAGGTGGGAGATGAACTCCGCCTTGTCTTCGCCTTCAAGAGATCGCTTCACCGCATCCGGGTCCATTTCTCGGCCTCGATCAAACCCGATAAGAGAGAAATTGCTGAATTTGCGGGTGAGTGATATAATTTGGAAGAATAATGATTCTTTAATTCCTTTTATGCATGCAAACCCTTGAATTTTTTTTAATTTGAGATTGTTCATCAAGAACAATATATTTTTATGAGTGATGCTTCTATGGACATAAGGACTTATTTGTAAATGAACATATTTTTATTTTCAAAGTCAAACAGTCGATCCGAACCGTTCATCTTGTTCTCCATATTAATATGTGCTTGGAGACCAAATTTTACATTTTTCTGAATTTTTTTCCTATTTATTAAGATGGGTACAAAAATATCAAATTCAGACCATTGAATTTTGTACCCATCTTAATAAATAGTAAAAAAATTCAGAAAAATGTAAAAGTTGGTCTCCAAGCACATATTAATATGGAGAACAAGATGAACGGTTCAGATCGACTGTTTGAACTTTGAAAATAAAAATATGTTCATTTTACAAAATAGAAGACTCTCTATTTTTATTTCGGACGGAGTAATTTATTTTTTATTTTGGTATGCTTATGGAGGAATGGAATGCCGCAACAACATGATATTAAACAGTATCTGTGAATTTTATATAATTATTTTTTAGTACAGATTGGAGTCAAATTAATCTAATATTTAATATCCACAAACAATTCCATCTTTCGAATTTTGAGCATGCGGTGAATTTTATATAATTATATCTCAATTTTATAGATTTATGTGTGTTGATAAGAAAAAAATTATTTAATTTATATTAATGATACTTCATAAAAACATTAACAAAAATCACATCTTTTTAAATATATTTTTATATACATCAATAGCTTTAAAAATTGGCGAATCAATATATAGTTCTAACTAGTAATTTTTTCATATTTTTAAAATTTATATGTTGACATATAACGCTATGCTAACATAGATGTAATAAGCACCAACAACTTTTGTAATTATTTTAAATTTACGACATTAAACTTCATTTTCATATATTTGACATATAATGCATAATTAACCGATTATTTGAGTATTTAAAAAAGAGAAAATTACAAAGATACTTCTATTGTTGACTTGTTCCCAAGTATTGCAGATTTGAGGGACATATAAGTAAAAGTCCAAGAAATGCGTCTAGTTGGCGCCATCCATCAATCCACAGTCCCTCGCCAGTTAAGACTTGAGACCAATGAAAACCCGCCACGTAGTCCCTCTTCCTTTCATCCCCTCCCGCTCTTCTCTCTCGCGCGCAATGGCAACGACGTATCAACGCCGCCGCCGCGTAAAACCATCAACTCCGCCGCTTGACTCCACCCCTCCCCCCTCCCTCTCACCGTCTTTGCCCAAACAAAACCCTAATCCTAACCCTAACTCCTCCACGCGTCGCTCTCTAGCGTCTTCTTTCCAGTGGGAGCCCCTTCCGTTCCCCCAATCAGAGCTTTCTCTTCCCCTTACGCTCCCCACTGGTCAGTCCTTCCGCTGGCGCAAAACTGGACCCGTCCAGTTCACCGGAGTTGTGGGCTCTCACTTGATCTCCCTCACCCACGTGGACACCTCCCCTTCTCGCCACGTTGCGTTTTACCTCCACACTGATAACTCTGTCTCATCAGCCCATGCTGCATTGTCAGATTATTTCAATCTTGGTATTGTCATGTCGTTTAAAAGATGCATTTTTGCTTATTATTATTTTTTTTTATCTCAGTGTTCATACTCAATTAATTAACTATCTGTCAGGTATATCCCTCTCTGATCTATGGCAAGAATTCTCAGCCATCGATTCCAGATTTAAGGAGCTGTCAGAGAGGTTTGGGGGTGGGGCGCGCGTTATGAGACAAGATCCAGTTGAGTGTGTGTTTCAGTTTCTGTGTTCATCAAATAATAATATAAAGAGAATTGAGAAGATGGTTTCTGTTTTGGAGTTGCATGGTAAACATTTGGGTTCGGTTGGTGGGTTTGAATTTTATGAATTTCCTTCGATTGAGAGGCTTGCTTCGATAACAGAAACTGAGCTCAGAGAAGCCGGTTTCGGATACAGGTCTGATTTCTTTTTAGTTTGCTTTTGATTTGAATTCTTCTCCTTTGATCAACAACTCAGGAGTGAATTATGTTCTGAAATTTGAATGATCAGAATCAAAAGTTCAGTATTGCCATTAATTGGCATGACAATAACATGTTGGGAGTATAAATTAGTATATACCAGAATATCTCAATTCAATGAAATAACTTAAAACAAATAGAAACTGATTGGTTTGCACCGGGGCCATTGCCACACCTAATGAAACCAGTGAAATTATCGAGCTTCATTAGTTGAGTGATACGAGTGAGACCTGTTAATTCAATAAAATGAGAACAAAAGGGAAAACCTGCCAAATCTAATATAGGTTGAAATATAAAATAGGGCAAAGTACGTGGTCGGGACTGCAAAAGCACTGCAAGAAAAGCCGGGTGGAGGCGAAAAATGGCTCGCATCTCTGCGCCAAATGGAGCTTGGCACAGTAGTTGATGCGCTTTGTACATTGCCAGGAGTAGGACCTAAAGTTGCTGCTTGTATTGCATTATTCTCGCTTGATCAGCATCATGCCGTACCCGTTGATACCCATGTTTGGAAGGTGATATATATTTTTTTTTCCTTTTTCAATTTTTAATATTATTCAATTTTTCTGGTCACCGTATTTTATTTTTTGGCAGAAAATTTTTCCTGCTTATCTAGAAACTCAAGTTGTCATGAATTCCCTGCTAAACAAGAAATAATGTGTATATTCCATCCCCATGAAAACATGGAGAGATCATATCTTATTATTTACCCAATTCTTAAATAAATTGTCCAAAATACCCCTTTGTATTTGACGTCTTTAGTAAATCATAGCATGATAAAAAAAAAAAAATTCGGCACATCCTCAGGCAAGAAGGATTGAGAAATAAATACAGTATTATTTGTAAAGTTTGCTTCTACTGCTATGATTTCGATGGCAGGTTCCTGCAATTCTAATCAATCTAAATCATCATATTAAATTCTAGTGGTCCAGATGGGCACCTTGATATTTTAGGGGTTGCATCTGTTATCTGATGGTTCCCTGCCATATCTGCACCATTTGGTAATGACAGCAGATGTGAACTCTTATTTTGTACATTTCTTATGTTTGTGCTGGCATGAATTATATTTTCTTTTTTGATAGCTTTGTTCTGGGAGTTTTATTTTATTTCCCGTGGACTATTTCTCCAAAATAACATGAATTAACTGTACGATTTATATTTCAGATTGCAACAAGATACCTTATGCCGGAGCTAGCAGGTATGAGCTTGACACCAAAGCTATGCAACCGTGTGGCCGAGGCATTTGTGGCCAAATATGGGAAGTATGCTGGTTGGGCTCAGAATGTGCTCTTCATTGGTGAACTCTCCTTTCATAAGGTCCCTTCTGCAGTTGGTGGCATCACCCCTCATGCAGCAAAGGCAGTGAAGAGAAAACGTGCCACAGAAGATCTGGCTATATCAGAAGACATTGAAGGAAATTAAAATACACAACACACATTGCTTGTATTGTTGTATTCATTGATATTTGGAGTATTTATGCCCCAATTTTTTTTTTCTTTTTTTAGTTTTCTTGGGGTGGTTTGTGTGAGTTGGTAGGGTTTGATGAATTCACATCCACTGCATTACCTGAAAAGGAAATCTTTTACATTTAGTGGATCCGGACCATTCTTTTTAGCTTGACACGAATCTCAAAGCCCAATAATACTACCTCTATTTTTCTTGAATCTCAAACTGGCTGAGATTTAACAAACCGTAAAGTGAGGCCCATCCTCTGCAGTAATGGAAAGGATATGGATCCAGGTTTGATGGGGCTAGAATGCTAGATAGGTATTAGTTTTTTTTTTTTTTTTTGTAAATGAGTTTGTGATTTTTCTTGCAAATATGCAATTAGTTGTAATATGAGAGATTGAGAATATGATAGTTTGGGGTGCTAATGCAACAACATTTCCTTATAAGTTTATAAGCCAATTAAGAAAAGCCTGTTTGGGACTATGTATTTTGGTCCCTGCAAAGAATAGTTATTTAAAGATATTATCTACAAATGTTACCTCATGAGAGATTCCCAGTAAAAAATTATAATAAACTACGCAGAGAGCCCAAGAGGCCCAGATCTTAGAAAATAAATTGAAAGTGATTCAAAAAGTTTGTTTGGTCAACAATCTGTTGGATTTCAAACTCATTTTCAGCCCGTTAAGTTGGAAATTTTTATAAAGGAGATGGAAATATTTTTTTTTTCTAGAAATAACTTCCGTTCATCTAAATAAAGAAAACGAAATGACCGTTAATTCCGATATCTATTCTTTTCAAAGATATTTTTTATAAAAATTGAACTTATATCGGAACGAGATTAATCACCATCTGTATTCTTAATTAATTTTTTCCAATAAACAACTATCTGGGGGTGGCACGGCGGAGGCGGCGGCACAGAGTCAGAGAGAGGCTAAACCTAAAACGCGGGAGAGGGAAAAAGAAGAGTGCGCGCGTGGGGGGATTTCAGTCGAAAACTTTCAGCGACCAATACAAATTAGTCGCTGAAAGTATTTTTCGCTGGTCGCTGATGCTTTTTGTTATTATTATTTTTTTAATAGGATTTCAACGACTGGCGCCTCACCGGTCGCTGAAAACCAAAAATGTTGTAGTGTATGTGAGAATTTCATATTTATTCAGGTCACAATGTGAAATGGTGGGTCCATTATTTAGGGACCGACATTTGTCATTACAAACCTACAAAAACCAAAATTTCCAATTGTTGTGTTGGTTTTTTATTGATTTGTTTGATAATTTTCAAAAATAGAAAGAATATGTTAGAAAGAACATAAAAATAGATAAAATATCTTATAATTGAGATGTACTAGTACTATGAAATATTTTTCAGGCATAATTTTTTCCGGCTGTAAAAAAAATTAAACTGTTTATTGGTGTGTTACTGGAAAAAAATATTTTGAATCTTGAATTACTGATTCCGATTCAAAAGTCACTTCTAGTAAAATTATCTTGGTCCTTCTAAATGTCAAATCAATGATTTTCCATCATTGTGAAATGTCAAATCATTTTTTTTAAAATAGATAGAGTATCTTACAATTTTAATCTACTAGAAGAATCACAAAAATTTATTTATTTATCTAGAAATGATTTTTGAATCGGAATCAATAATTCAAACACAAAACATTTTTATTTTTTTCAATAACACGCCAAGAAATAATTTAATTTCTTTTACAGCCAGGAAAAATCATGCATGAAAAATGTTTCGGAATTTTTGTAGTATATTTAAATTATAAGATGTTTTATCTATTTTTTTATGTTCTTTCTAACATATTCAAATTATTAGTTGTTTTTGTTTTCTTTTGAAAATTATTAAATTAACAAATCAATAAAAATTCAACACAACAGTTGGAAATTTTGGTTTTTGCGGGTCATCAACGACAAATTTCTATCTTGGAATCTGCCATTTCACGTTGTGGTCCGGATAAATATGAAATTCTCACAAATCAGTGGTCTTTTGATTTATTTTGTTTTTCTTGTCGAGAGTATTTTTAAAATTTTCAGAAGAAGTAAATTCAAAATAAACAAATAAGGGAGTAGAACTACAGTGCCATCACATTTTAATTTAACAAAATTAAGGCGAAAACCATAAGTACAAATTAGTGATATGCATGTGTTCGAACCTTCATAGGTTGCATTGATGTTGGGTGTTGTTCACGTGCATGAATTGTATGGTGCATGAGATATTTTTGTAATTTACTTTTTCTTATTATCTAGGCTGGTAGTTTCTACCAAGCTTTCCAAAAAAAAAAAAAAAAAAACTTAGCTTATTCCTGTCAAGCCACCAAAAATGCTTCGATTTCACACATGTGATTAAAAATTAATAAATCTAAAAAGAACATGAAATTTTGTGTTTCAGAGATTACATGAAGAGGACCAACCGTTTTTTTTTCTTAAATAAAAGAGAGGGTATAATTTGGATCCCACTCTGGTGCTTTTCTGAGAGAAAAGCAGGTTTCTACTTTTCTCCTATCCTAGACGTTAAATCATATCATACAGCTCGAAAGATTTGTTCTATTATAATAACTTTTTTCGGTCTGCCCATTCTGTCCGAGATAAAGCAACCCCATTCTTTATTACCGTGCACTTTGCTTTTTGTTTTTTTGCTATTACGTACTACGCCAGTAAGCTTCATACATGGGCCACTCAATTCCCAAAATTAGAAAAATTCACCTCATGCTTATCTTTTTTTTTTATTGCAAATCCGTAAGCTATTCATTAGATAATTGAAATAAAAAAATACAATGTTCTCAGTTCTACTAGTAAGAAGCAAACTACTCTACAAGCTTGCTGGTACACAAGCAAAAATTACAGAAATAAAACCTAGTCTAGCTTACATAATTCTACTGACATAAATTGAACATAAAGACAAACTACAGTTATTCTAATTACTTCCTAATTAATCTAAGGAATTTCTTTCTATCAAAAAAAAAACATCCCAGTTTAAATCAAAGGTCATCTAAATTTTTTCCTCCAGTTCTTTATTGGAAGTACCAGTATACTGTTGACCTGTGCATCTTGCCAGATTCGCTAGTATGTGAGGTATTTCCAGCAGTTGTCTATTAATGTACTTCACCAATATCGTTCCATTGCTACTGTGTAGAAACTCAATATGCAACTTGCCACCGAATCTATTGCTTTCCAGGATGTCAGAAATTCCAAGGACCCTTCGTGAATGGCTTGAGTGAGAACTTTGCAATCAAAGTATATGATGGTCCTCCTTCCCCAGCCCTCATTTGCCAGTGTTTGAAGGCGTCGAATTGTTGTCAGAAAAATCAAATTTCCTAACAACGTAAGGGGAAATCGACTGACCTCCTTTTTATTGTGCTCGTTTACGGTGAAGCGAGCGAGTTCTTTGATCTGGAATCTATTTCCCTTCTCTTTGAGCTGACAATGATTAAATTGAGGTGGAGAGAGAGTTACGAAAAAAGCACCGACGGTGGAATCGAGGAGGGAAAGAGCATAATGCGGCCCGCGGGGTCAAGGAGAGCGCGGCCCGTGGGGTCAAGGAGAACGCGGCCGGAGAATTCAGGGAGAGCATGGTGTGGTTCTTCTCCTTCGTTTTTAGCAACAAAATTGAGGAGATGAAGAGACGGGCAGACCAAAAATATATTATTAATAATATAATTCATCTAAGCCATTGATAAATTTTGAGAGGTTGAGATGGGATGCGAGCAGGAACCTGCTTTTCTAAGAGAAAAGCAGCAGAGTCGGATCCGTATAATTTGTCACCACACACCAACTAAACAAGAAAGTATTGCATAGCTCTGAATCTTTAAAAGAAGAAATTCACTATACATGCCTTTATATTAGAAATAGACCTTCTGGTAGGGAGAGGGGGTTTCCGATGCCCATTGGATCAGAGTCTGTTCGATGGGTGATTTATACCGTCCGATCCACTTCAAGATCTGTGCGCACATATATTAAAGCAAATAGCACGGATATTGAAGTGATGCGCACAGATCTTAAAGTGAATCGGACGGTAGAAACCACCCATCGAACAGACTCTGGCCCGATGGGCATCGGATACCCCCCTCCTGGTAATGTGACTTTAATGATTCAACATAGATAAAACTTGTAATCTACATACAATAACATCATGTGTAACTTCATTGCAACTTAATTTGATGATTCAACATACATAATGTGTTTGCACATGACGTAACAAGGAGCTATGTCTGCAAAAGTGCATTAGAAATTATGTTGCTTTGAATTAGGAATTGGAATTGGGTAGCTAGGTAAATGACTGAAGTAAAATTTTAGTTAGTTTTAGATTAGCATTGTACATTTTTAAGATAAAAAATTCAATACTAGCAAAAGATTGGAATTGGATTGTTAAAAAGGAAGATACATCAAACCTTCAATTAATAACTTCAATGTCAAGTTTTCAAATTTTATATATGATGATAAGTTTTAAAAGGTACAGGTGAATATAATAAATAAAAATTGAAATAAACTTATGTTAAGTATTGAGAACTGACCTTCGATTTAGTGCCTAAAACCAATAATATTTTTAGGAAAAATTGATTATTTGCCACTCCAAAACCTTCAAATCTGAAAAATGCCATCACAAAACTATAAATCTGAAAAATGCCACTCTAAACTTAGTTAATTCTTAAATTTGCCACAAATACAAAAAATTATACTTTTTTTTATTAAAATTAACTGAAAAATACAATTTTGAGATATGTATTTCTGTATTTCCCTACATACCCTTCAGACCCCTCATTATACGTATCTCAAAACTATATTTTTCAGTTAATTTTTAATAAAAAAAAGTATAAAAATTATGTATTTGTGGCAAATTTAAGAATTAACTAAATAGTTTAGAGTGACATTTTTCAGATTTATAGTTTCGTGAAGGCATTTTTCAGATTTGAAAATTTTGGAGTGACAAATAACTAATTTTTCCTATTTTCTACGTCAGAAGTCGCATATTTTAATACATATGAGGAATCATTTATGAATATTTAAATGCGGAAATATTTATCATTTATCTTTATTATAAAAAAAATATTTAAAATAATTGAATGGTTATATGTACTATCTCAGATATGAAAATTGGACCCCCCCCCCCCCAATTAATAAAAATGTTTCAAAAGTCTAAATTCCTGATGAATATCCAATGAGAGTTACTGGGCTAGCTCTTCCTATTTTTCCATCCAAGTTCATGCAATTTCTTCGTTTCATTAAAATTTTTGCTTGACTTGACTTGTAAGGCAAGGTTGAAAATTAAAAGTCAGTCAGTTCTAGTTGAATCCTATTTTTGCAAACAAAAAGAAAAATCATATTAGAAAAGTAGATGAACTAAAATTCATGTAAAATTTCCGCTGAATGAAATTTCAATTGGACTACACATTTTATAATATACATCATTTCTAACTTTTTGACTTCTCCAAAATTTAACTTAATATAATTTCAATTACTGATCCTAGCACCCTTCAGTTTGTACTAGATCAATTCTAATTCTTGACTTTCTACTTTGATTGGTATAAATAAAATTAACCTAATTTGACAATTCTGTATTGATCAGTAGGTTAGAAAAAGGTCAGAGGCCTATTAGAAGACTTGGAATCCGTCAATTATATTTACTATTACCGCAAACAGAGACCAAAGTCATAATCACATTTTATATCGTCAAACTTAATTTAAGAAGTTAGGAATTGAGTCGTCATGCATTTCTGAGATTAAGGTGTTTACATATCCACTCAACTATTTATTTTTTTTTTAAAATTTGCTTTTACATATTTTATTTTCAATTTTCAATAAAAGAAAAATTGACAATAACATTGTTTTAATTTTATGCATGCAACGCCCAGTCAATATAGTTAGAATAAAAAAAAAACACATAATTCATGTGTTGTATGAAATTAAAACAACATTGTCAGTTTGTCACTATTTTTACTCTCAATTTTACGGAAGCAGGTACGTCCAATGGAAATATACCCACTCAGAGAAGGAACGCGTATCCTCTGCATTAACTGAAAAAGGAATCTTTTGAGTTAATTAATCTCAGCCATTTGATTTTAAAAAGAGTCAAATCCGGCTGTCTGATTTTAACAAAAAAAAATTTAATATTAGTGCGGGATTTTAAAGTAGATCGGATGGTTGAAATTTATTAACTCAAAACATTCTTTAAGTTAATGCAGAGGATACGCACTCCTCAGAGAAGTCCAATTTGCTTAATGATTCGTGTGTATCTTTTTTTTTTTTTTTTTTTTAAACTTGGTAGCGGCTACCAAGATTATATTTAGATGTGTTTAGAACAACAAATCCTAAATAATTACATCAGAAATTTAAATCAGATGTTTCTATGGTATGCCCCAAGCCCCTGATACAACCTCCCTTTCCCACAGAATCTCATCCATAGTTTTGCATCCTCAATTGCTCTACCCGTCACCTTCCAGGATGGCAGCTTCGAAGATCGGAATATAACCTCATTACGCTGTCGCCACAGAGACCAAGAGGACTGACATGATCCGTGTGTATCATTTTAATATTTGTGTAGATCAAGAGCGTGAGAATTATGAAACGAATCAGATAGTTCCGAATGAGGTAATGCACGAGTCATATCTCATATGCAATGCAATTATGATTCAATTATCCGTGTGTTGTTGCATGAAGCAAAATCTACTCTGTTAATATATTTACCCCTCCCGTGGGAAAAATCCTAGGAAGCATTAATAAATGTAAAAAAAATGAGCATGTAGTCCCTAACGCGCCAAATAAGGTTGATTTCATTATCTCGTCGCTTTATGTTTGTCAATTTGTTTATATGTGTCAATTGACTCCACAGTCCACACGGTTCAAGATTACCCCCAAATCAAATGAAGTTTCGAAGTGTGGCCGTATCATATCTAGCAGTGTTCTAAATAGCTCGTTATAAATACGCTATAGATTTTTCGAATTATAAAAACTACACTATTTAAAAATGCACTATTTTAGTTACGACTGTTATAACTGTAATAGCTGACCGTTATTATCGCTACGTGCTATTGCTACCGTTATACTACATGATTTTTTTTTTTTGCAATTTACATGGACTTATGTAGTTTTGTTTCTATTTCAGATACTACATGAACTACTATAATAAGTATGTTAAATCGAACTATATGTTTTTGTTTATATTTATGATTTAGTCTCTCATTTTATGTCGAAATATATTCAAATATTAATTATTCCTTTTGTTTGCTCTTCGTTTAGTTTTCACCTATAAAATTATCACCGTTTGTTTCATTGAAAGTTGATTTTGATTATTATAATATATAAAATATTTAAATATGTATACTAACTTCATTTCACTTTTAAAATAAATTGCTCTTCTTCTATTATAATATGTAATACTATGAAGTATGAACTATTAAATAATGTTACTTAGCATATCTTTTTTTTATTCTTATTTGCATGATTGAAAAAAATATATACTTAGATTAGTTGTTATCCTAATTTTCTAATTTTAACCATGTTGATAATTAGTAGAAATATAGACTATAAATTTTGAAAAGAAAAAAAAAAAAAACACTACGTGTGATAGTTTCCGCTATAGCTGCGCTATTCGCAATAGTTTTTTTTATCTCTCTATATAATCGCTATTTATAACCTTGATATCTAGAAATAAACATATGCATATATGTAGGAATAATTAAATCTACAACATGTTGGACGCGTCTAATAATGTTGGCAACTAATGGAAGTCAAATTTCAAATCATATAATTATCAAAACCAACCCATATCATTAAATATTAATATATTATTCTAAATCAAAAGAATACATCAAATATTTTGTACGCAAATTAATTAATTTGTTGATTATATTCCACGCGTTTGCTCGTCAAATTTGTACGCAAATAATTAAGTCTTTATATTTGTAGCATCATTGTAGCATTGTGCCATTAATTAAATTTAGCATTTCATGCAATTCAATACAGAAAGCAACCGTAATTCAAGGAACTTAACCAAGTCAATGTTTAAGGTTTTAATATGTTGTTATTAAATCTAATAAATTAATACATCAATTGCCGAGTGATCTTTGACTCGCTATAATACATGAAGAATTTGCGCACCGTCTCTGAATTTAAGAGCAACTACATTTAATTGTTTTACGGTTGTTAATCCTATGTGACAAATTTTATTTGAATTGTTGGAATATGGATCAATTGCTAATAAAGTAAATTTGTTTATAAAGAAAATCATTTCTTTTGGATAAGTTGGCAGAACATAACAAAATTATTGGCTGTAAGAAAATAACCCTATTCTTTTTCCTGTCTCTCTTCTCAAAAGTTTAGTTTCATGGTTGCAGGGCTTTTAAATTTAAGATTTACTTAATTTCTAAATTGTGTTTTACGGCTGACATGAAATTCTATTTAATTTCTCTATAGGAGATGCTCTAATAAGATATTTTGAATATGTTTGATTGCTTATTAAGAAATGAAAATGAGTCGGAAGAAAAAATTTATTTCACATTTAAACAAGTGAATACTTCACACTTATTTACATTAATTATGTTTTAACATTTTATTTATTTTGATGGATTAAATTACTTCATATTTAAGCTGTCAAACCAGACATAAAATAAATAAATAGATAAATAAAATAAGCAATTTAATTATTTTTAAATTCAAATAACAATCTAACATTACTTCCCTATTCTTTCTGATTATTTTTATCTTATCTGAAAGGAGAGAGATCGCGATCGGAGAAATGTTTTCCTCCAAGAATAAATCACACCACCACATGCTTATGTCGACACCAATTAATTAATCTGACATAAAGACATGAGCAACATATTGCAACACTTTTGGATAATAGGGAATAACGCTTGATGGCGAGGCAATGACACTGTTATTACTTTTTCTATGCAAATTACCAAATTGCTCATGTGGCAATGACATTAATTAATTAGCACACAATTAATTAAAAGAAAATACAAGACAGACTATATTTATAATTTAGTGACCGGTTTGTGAAAAATAAAGGATTTTCGCCTCTGGTCAGGAAATTTTACCTTACAGAATAAAATCATTTTTTTTGCTCTGGTAAAATTCACTTGGTTAATTACAGAAATTATGAATTTATACAAGGGATGAGGTTTGGTCCAAATGGCTTTGGACCGAACACCGTCTAAAGCCTCTAAAAATCGTACGATTAAAGTCCGAACAGTCGATCCGAACCGTTCAACATTATTTTCATATAAAAATGTGCTCAAAGATCAAATTTTATATTTTTTTGAATTTTTTTTACTATTTTTTTAGATACGTACAAAATTATTATTTTTGAGCCGTTCAGAAACAATGATATTGTACGTATCTAAAAAAATAGTAAACAAATTCCAAAAAATATAAAATTGATCTCTAAGCACATTTTAATATGAAAATCATGTTGAGCGATTCGGATTGACTGTTCGGACTTTAATCGTACGATTTTTAGAGGCTCTGGACGGTGTCCGGTCCAAAACCATTTGAACTAAATCTTATTCCTTTATACAAAGACATGGTTGCAGTTCCTTAGGAAGCTCCCAATTAATGTCGGCGTCCCCTCAAGGCCTCAACAACATGCCAGAATGTTCCAGTCAGAAACCAATTGTTTTAGGCTCTTGCCAAGAAATTTCCTAATATCTAGATTGGTAATTCCATTCTCTTTAACAAAAGGCATTAAATTCTCATAAAAGCAACATGCATGAAATATGCTAAGAATGTTCTCTTCACATGCATTTCCCATCCCCAAGAAATTTCCCTTCATATGTTTCTTCCTCTAATACATATTCCATAAGATCAAACTTAAACCTATAAATATAGATGTGATCAAGATTGCCACATTGACAATTTGTTTGAGTTCTTAAATTTCCCTTTGTTTGTATATTCTTTTGATCATCTTAATTTATTAAAATGTCTGACCTAGCCAGGAACATCAAAATGGAGAGCGTCTTTGATTCGATTCCGCGTTGCTCATACTCTGTTTTGCCGTGCTATCTACTTCGTCTATCCAAATATGTCTTATGTTGTAGCCTCAAAACAACGCGACATTATAGCTTGTATTCATTGCTTATCAAACAATACAGCAGGTATACTCACAACAACAACCCCAATATCATAGAAGAAGAAGAAGAAGAAGAACAGCAGCAGCAGCAGCAACATATCGCATTATATAAATGCGAAAAGCATGATACAAAAGACGAGCTAACATGCGATGACATAAACACGACCATAACTAGTCTAGGCATAGAGGGTTGGCGAAATGAACAAAAACAGGACACAATGCTGATACAAGAGGCACACAAGTTCTTAGATAGCAAAAATGCAAGTTTGGAAGAATTGAAAGAGGCATTTTACGTGTTCGATCGAAATGAAGATGGATTTATTACCGCATTCGAGTTATGGAGCGTGTTAAGGAGATTAGGGTTGAGGGAAGGAATGAAGTACGAAGATTGCGAGGAAATGATTAGGGTTTATGACAAGAATGGCGATGGAAGGATTTGCTTTAACGAGTTTAAGAGCATGATGGAACAAGCTTTGTAATTAATTAAATTTAAATTGTATATGGATTGTTCAGTTTAATTAACTTATTATATTTGTATAATTGGTTTGTTATTTATTTTTAGAGAAAATTTTGTTTATTCTTGGACAACTCACAGTCTGAATTAATTAATTCACTACAATCTGCAATCCGCTAGTCATATCAATAAAAATATTTTGCTTACCCTGATAAAATTCCTGGTTATGCCCATGCTATTAACTACATCCATATTCTCTTATCTAGTCAATCTAATAACAAATAACCCTGACACTATCACCATGTCAGGTAATCCCAGCTATACACTGAGGACCTGTTCGGCGGGCCATTGAGAATGGGCATAGTCACAAAAATTAAACTAAAAGGTACTGTTCAAGTGAGAAAAAAAATTCAATTAAACTGATTTTTTTCCAGTGGAGCGGCTGAACAGACCCTGAGAGATACTGCTATATCACTTGCTAACATTGAACTAAAAACTAAACAGTAGTACATAGTATTTATATAAAATGTGCCGAGCACTGCCTACGAGGTCAATCCGATTCGGCCCGAAACAATCCGGGCCTTTTGGACCGGATTGGGTTTTGTTGAAAAGGAACAAAATGATTTGTTGACGATCATCGTCTCAGACTCAAGGTTTTCAACTCAAAGAACGCTGCATCTTCTATGCTGATTTTTTTATTAATTGAAAATAAAATAAAATAAATACCGCGGAAAGATATTATTTTGCTTGAAAATCAAAATATAGAAAAAAGAAAAAGTGAGATGGAAATCTTAGTTAGCGATCTAAGTAGAAAAAAATAGACGGAATAGACCATTCCGTTTTTATTTTTTTTATTTTCTTATATGAAATCAAATCTAAATAAAATAAAAACTTATTACAGTGATATTTCGTTCAAAATTTATTTTTTTCTCTTACTTAGCAGATTTAAGAATTTAAATTAAGTTTAGCCGATCATTAATATGAACAGAAAATTTTGTATTATTTGTAAGATAAAATAATCAATCATGTTTTTCATATATTTTGATTTTCTGATAAAACGAATCTCTTTCCACGATATTTTTATTTTTATTTTTGATTAATAAAATAATCAGTCTTCTCTGACATGACACGTGTCTGCGTCGCAGTAACCAATGACTGTCTCCGTATGACGCACAATTGGAGAGGAGCCGATCCGGTTGGGCCGACATCGAACCCATCTCTCGCGAACCCTCGCTCTCTGTCTTGTTCGGTCCGACCTTTCTCTCTCTACTCCAATCTCGGTCGGATCAGACCTTCGTCCGATTCCCCTCTTCTTCTCTCCCTCTCTTTTTCCATTGAAAAAGTTCCGAATCTTCTCACAGGAAGAAATCGAGAGCCAGGTAGACAAATTCTCGACTTTTTTTCTTTTCTTGAGACCTAATACTGCTTTCTTTCTTCTTTTTTTCTTTCTATTGTGACTATCGCTACCTCTAATTGTAAATTCGGTAGCGGAATAGGTAAAGTGTGATGAGGGTTTAGAGATTTGCTTCTTCCTATATAAAATAGTCCTTTTGGTTGTATTTTCTTTTTTGGTCCTTGATTAGAGCTACTATTGCACTTAGTTTACTCGTACCAGTTGGGAAGGGCAGGGGCTGTTCTAAGGGGACTTAAGATATCTACTGGAATTATGCTTTGAAACTAATTTGATTTACTGAATATGCTGGAATAGTTAAAATTGGATTCAGTTCTTTGTCTCAAATTAAAATATATTCTAGGCAATTACGTCTTTATTCTCCAAAATTTATAACTGGGATTTTTAGAGCTATTCCAAATTTTGTTCCTTATCTCACCCCTTTTTGCTGAAATATGTTTTTATTTTCCATTTTATGTCTTTTATATAGTTATAACTAACTTAGATTTGTTGCTCTCTGCTAAATCCAGGTTCATGGACTATATTCTAGCCCTGAAAATGACAGAACAGTCAAAGGGCCAAGATCCTGTAGTAGGTAAATTTCAAATATCTGAGACCGAAAGTTGGATTCCCAAAGTAGACATGGTTTTTGAGTCAGAAGACAAGGCATACTGGTTTTATTGTAATTACGCAAAAGAGTTGGGCTTCGGGGTAAGAAAGCACCATGTTAAGAGGCGAGCAAATGGATCAGTTTCTGGTAGAGTTTTCTCTTGCTACAAAGAGGGTTTTGGCCGAAATATCAAACCAAAGTCTAAGCCGAGACCTGATGTGCGTACTGGTTGTGGGGCACACTTGACTATTCGATCAATTGAGAAGGGACAGTTCCGTGTTACGGAATTTGAACCAAATCACAATCATGATCTCATAGCCAAAACTGTTGAACCAAATGACGGTTCAGCTAATACCTTAGCCCTTTCAAAAAGTGTGAAACCTAAGAAAACTGCGCTCGTCAAAAAGTATATACCCAAAGCTGGCACATCGACTGCTATTCCCATTGTTGGCCCCAATTCTTCTACTTTAATCCGCGGTGTGGCTACTAGGACGCCGAATCCTGGTGCTTCAGTTGGTACCACTGGTAGCCGTGTTTCAATTTCTGTTCTAAATTCGTTGGTACCTAAAATGGGGATGGAGTTTGATGATGATGAAGAGGCGTACCGGTTCTATGTGACCTATGCTGATAATATTGGGTTCAGTGTGAGAAAGCATCAGGTCAAGAGACGCGCTTCAGGTGTGGTTTATTCCCGTACTTTTGTTTGTCACAAAGAGGGGTTTAGAAAAAAGGCGGACAGTGATAAAGGTAGAGAACCAAAACCTTATGACAGGACAGGCTGTGAAGCTTTGATAACCGTGCGACTAATGAAAAATGGAAGATTTCAGGTTATCGGGTTTGAGCCGAAGCATAACCACCCCCTTGTTATACCATCTAAGGCTCACTTGGTGAAATGGCGGTGGAGGCGGCGGTACCCATCCCTCTTACCAGCTGTTGAAGAAGAGGAGGAGGAGGCTTTAGGGTTTTCAGAACAGGATCAAGATGAGCACGCTGACAATTGCATTGTGGTCCCAAAAGATTGTAAGAATTACATTCCATGTAAGAAGAAAGCAGGTGCGAGAGGTGGCGAGCTAGGGTTGGCAATGCAATATTTCCAAAAGAAGCAAATTGCTGACCCATCGTTTTATTACGGGTTGCAGTTGGATCTAGTGGATCGAGTCACCAATATCTTTTGGGCTGATTCAAAATCCAGGTTCGACTATGAATTTTTTGGTGATGTAGTTTGCTTTGATACCACTTACAAGTATACCGATTCGGTTAGACCTCTTGCATTGTTTCTTGGTTTAAACCACCACAGACAAATAGTTCTTTTTGGAGCAGCATTTCTATGCGACGAATCTGAAGAATCTCTAAAATGGTTGTTTGAAACTTTTATGAGTGCAATGGGGGGGAAGCAACCTAAGGTGGTCCTCACAGACCGCCACTTGGCGATTGATGATTGGTTGAGCACCGTTTGGCAAGGCACGATGCATCGGTTTTGTGTATGGCAGGTGTACAATGAAGGATTGAATTTCTTAAGTCCGGTTTTTCTCGGTTCAAATTCATTTGGTAAAGAATTTAACAGGTGTATGTTTGATCTTGATGATGCAAAAGAATTTGAAATTGAATGGGAAAAGATGGTGGAAAATTATGATCTAAGATCCAATGTTTGGTTGACTGAGGTGTATGAAGAGAGGGAGAGGTGGGCTCCACCTTATGGCCACGAAATATTTTGTGGGGACATCAAAAGTAGTTTGAGAAAAGAGAATATAAGTGGCATGGTTAAGAAACATTCTGACCTAGATTTAGATTTCATGGAATTTATCAGGAATTTTGAAAGAATTGTAGAGGAGACACGGCAAAATGAGTTACAAGCGGATACAAAAATCGAACAATATCTCGTTCTATTTCCCTTCACACGGATGTTAAAGCAGGCAATGGATTCCTACACTGCAACCGTGTTTAAGATATTTCAAGCCGAATTTGAGTTCTCGTTAGATTTTATGGTGCATGCTCTGAGCTCAACCGGTACCATTTGCGAGTACAAGGTCACAAATGGGGATGAACCTAATGAATTTTTTGTCAGATTCGACTCTTCAGAAGTTACAGTCGAATGTAGTTGCAAAAAGTTTGAACATACAGGTTTGCCGTGCCGTCACATCATTAAAACCCTTGATATTGTTAATATAAAGGAATTGCCAGACCGGTATTTGCTAAAGAGATGGACTAAACAAGCAAAACAGGTTGTTTATTTAAGGGAAGACGATGTAAATGTATTCGATGGGGAGTCCAATGTGGCGAGGCGGTACAGTGCTTTGTGTAACATTTTGACTAAGCTGGCGATACGGGCATCGGAGAGTGAGGAGACTTATAGCTTGGTCAAGAGCTTATCTGGTCGTGGTTTGAGTGGGGTCCACCAAAGTTTGCTTATGGAAATGCATGGGGAGGCTACTGGTAGCTAGGTTTCAGTTTCGGTTCTTTCTCAACTGAATTTTAGAAATTTAACCTCTCTCCCTCTTGCTGTTTCTATTTTTGTTTTCTTTTGTAGGAGGTGAACTTAGAGACTGTTGGTAGCTGTTGTAATGATTAGTTGGCAACTGATGGATGCTGTAGCTAATTTATGACCTTTTTATCTGGTAATCCTTGCTATTTTTAGTTTGGAATTGTGTAAACTAGTCTGAGTAAGTGTGCTATGAATATTGTAAAACAATCAGTTGTGAAATGCTGATATGTGTTACCAAGTTCTATTTTTGCAATTCGTCAAGATTAGTGCGCTAGTCCAGTGTGAATTATAATCAAAAGTGCACCAGCTTGTCAACAAGTTATCTTTCTTTTTTGTGTGTGGGTGTTTCAAATTTACTGCTTTTGGGGATCAAAATGCGAAAAGTTTTGTCACTGGTACAAAGCAAACCTGGCACACATGGAATTGTACCATTATCATGCCAAGTGCAGTCCCATCAGAATTGACATGAGAAGGCAGTGTGTTTGTAATTGTCTAGTGTAATTATTATATTCTCTTTTGAAAGTAATGTATATCTGCATTCCCGTAATTTCAGCATGATTAATTAGTATTCACACATTCTGGTATTATTTTGGTTTTGAGGTTTGAAGAAAAGAAACAACTTCAATTCTTTCAGTTTAAAGCGCGTTTTAGGTTAGAGATCAGTAATGTCTGGAAAATAGTATCTCACTGGGTACTAAAGTTCCGTGTTGTTTTGGCTGGGCATGTTCGGCGAGCTATAGGGATTGAGTATGGGCACAGGAATTAAACTAAAAATTACTGTTCACGTGCGGAAAAAATATTCAGTTGAACTGGATTTTTTTTTTTTCCGTGAAAATAGTGAAGCGGCCAAACACGCTTTTAATTATTAACAAGTGTTGCACAATTGGGTTAGCAGAAGTTTTTTGGTTTTCATCTTGTAATATAGTATCATTATATTAAAGAAACTTTTTAGTAAAACTAACCATGTGTCTTTGATGTCAAACGACACCAAAAAATGTATATATGAGATGTATTAATTAATAAATTGTATAAATAAAGGACTTAAGAAATAATATAAAATTATTGTCTACAACTTTTAACTAAATATTACCCTAAATATACTTGTAGTAAAAGCAGTCACTAAGAATTTGAAATATATTTGAATTTAGAAAGAAATTTATCTCGGTAATTTAATGCCATACTTATAAATAATACAAATTACAACATACTGCAGAAATTCATATTGTTTAATCAATAATACAAAAAGTCCGAAAGAAGCTAATTTTTTGAGAATAAACAATTGAGTTCGATCATTCAGACGATCCGATAATATAAACCAAACAGAAAATTTATAGTTAGCTAAACTACTAAACTGATTCTGTTAATTTTTTAACAAAATTAAAAACATAGGAAACGACTAAACAAATAGACAAACTTTGAACTATGTAATATAAGAGGAGGGATCAAGTTGCAATAATTTTGAGTTACAACAACTATTTTTTTCATTTTAAAGTCTAAATCATTGATCCAAACCGTTTAACATGATTATCTAAATAAAATGTGCTTCCAGATCAAATTTTACATTTTTTTTTAATTTTTTGACTATTTATTAAGATGGTACAAAATTCAATGGTTTGAATTTGACTAGTTTTTGTAAAATACTTAATAAATAGTAAAAAAATTCAAAAAAAATGTAAATTTTGATCTGGAAGCACATTTTATTTAGATAATCATGTTGAACGGTTTGGATCGACAATTTGGATTTTAAAAATAAAAAAAATCGTTGTTGTAACTCTAACTTGATCCTGATACGGCCTATCTGGAGTGGATAGCCCGTATGCTGGAAATTAACTGGTTGGGTTGAATCTCTTCTTATCTCGGCCGATAAGTCGAGATAATGCTGAATGCTGGATCTCTCCTTATCTCGGTTGACAAGTCGAGATGCCGATGGGCTGACTTACTGCAAGATGCAAACCAACACAATGAAGGAATTGGGAGGAGGATGTAAGATATTATAACTCTTCCCTATCGATATCTCTCTTAGTGAAAGCTTAGTTGATAGAAAATTCAGTCCCTTTCTAAGGAGATATGAGGTTTTTTATACCCTGATCTCTAACCGTCCTTCTTGCGGTTCTATCGGAGAAGGTGGGAGCGGTTATGGAGATCGTGAACATAGTTATAGAGATCGTGGGAATCGACATCCCGCATATGGTGGTGTAAATCGTCATGTCGACATTAATTAACGACATGCCGAGCTTAGATGTGAACTTCGACATCGACATCGTCATGTCGATGTCCATTGACGACATTGACATTCAGTTGGGTTTTTCTTTCATATTCCGGACTGGCCTGCTAACGTAAAGTCCAAGTCCTGAATTTCATTTAAGCCCAAATGTCAATTAGGGTCTGTGTAACATGGCCCTATCAGATCCCTCCTCGTAATATAAACCATGTTGTAAAATATACTCGAAGAAGGGAAAAATTAGCGATTGTTATATTAAATTTAACAAAAAAATATATATAATATTTAGTTTCAGATCGCCAAAATATAGAAAACTATCAAAAAATATTGTAAGATATATCTAATGCTGAATCAATTTGTTTGTAAAAATAAAACAAATTTTCGGAAATAAAAAAGATACTCTAAACTGATATATTTATAGAGAGATGCACGTCTAAATTTTAGAAATAATGCAATGCTGAAATATTTCACAATTCTATACACTTTCTTGATGTTTATTGTATAAACAACAAAAATATCGAAATGGTTGCAAAATAAAACTAATAACGAAACAATATAACGTGGTGAAGTAAGAGGTTATTAATGTTGGGACAAACTTGGGTCTGATGTCCATCGGATTCAAACTGAGTGCGATGGCTTCTATAACTGTCTGATTTGCTTTAAGATCTGTATGTATCGCTTTAATATCCGTGTGCATTTGCTTTAATATCCGTGTGCATTTGCTTTAGCATCCGTGCACACAGATCTTAAAGCAAATCGGACGGTTATAGAGCCCATCGGACTCAAGTTTGTCCCTATTAATGTTTGAATGGCTCTGGTACGAATATTATAGGAGCTCTGTGCGTTTAATTATCTGAATCTAAACTCAAAATTTGAGCTAACATTAGGGGTTTCAGACCTCCAAATTCGGAACCACTAAAATAACTCAAACTTTGAGTTTAGAACATGTTTGATCAGAATCTCATGAACTTAAAAGGTTTTATGTGCCATCAGTTCAGATTGATCTGAATTTTGATCAGATGGTCGGGATCGAAACTCAAGTTTGGAGTTACTTGTGGGATCACACCTCTCGAAAGATTTGGGTCCGGATCCCCTAATGCAACTCAATTTTTGGATTTTGGATCGAGACTGTCTGATTAGAATTCGACGTTTCATCTAACACGATCTATCTCGGAATGTGTGTTCCATCTCGAATCCTGTGCTACATTTCATGCGCTCATCTCGAATCGGACGGTCCCGATTTAAAATCCAAAAATTGAGTTACATTAGGGCCTGCTCGGCGGGCTATTGGGAATGAGTATGAACACAGAAATTGAACTAAAAAATACTGTTCACGTGGAAAAAAAAAATGAACTGAATTTTTTTTTTTTCTACGAAACAGTGAAGCAGTGAAACAAAACTTAATGAATCTGAATTCGGAAGGTTTTGAGTTAGACATTGCACGTACGTTTGGAGGAGGGCACAAAACAAACTATTACCGCTACTAGGAAAAGACGCAAGCACAGCTAGTCAGGCACAAATTTAAACAGCACATGCAAATACCAACCACCAGCCAGCACCGACCAAGTTGGTCTGACTAGCAGGGTACAAACACAGTTTGATAGATTGATTCATGTCAAATCCTATTAGAGATAATTACATGTATGGGTCCCGACCATCCGGTTTCACCTTTTATTATACCACCAACAGCAACAGCATCATGTAGCATTTGAAGTTTAGAATACAACGGTACAACCCAATCAAAATCGGAGTTGATTTGATTTTATTTTTTCAAGATGAAAATAAATAAGAAGAATAAGAAGTGGCTGGGGATGAATCAATCAACAGAACCTACTCCCCCATCTCCACCTGTTCTCTAATTTATTGATTTCTCCTCCCCAACACAGCAACACTATTGTTTTTCACAATCTCCCAATCTTTATTATTGTTTTACTTTTGTTCACATTTTTTCCCTCGTGTCTCTAATCAATAAAAAAAATTCAATGCAGTATTCATTTACTTAGATCTCAGCAACAGTGAGTAATTCAGTTATCAAAGTTAAGAAAGAAGCATCCCGTGAGTATAATAAATTCCGATGCTTTAATATTCGTGCACTCTAAAATATGAAGAATTATGTTCACTTGGAATGGAATTGGTTGGTGCTAAAATAACTCACAACCGTGAGTAGAACCAAGGTGTTCTTAAGTGAGCTTTGGTAAACTAACTCCAAAATTACGATCTGGATTCAAATAATAAATTCAAACAATTAAAAAACAAATGATTCGATTCAAATAACAAATTCAAACTATTAAAAACAATCAATTGAACCTCCGCTACCAATTCGTAAGCTTACGAATAAGGCATCTTCATACAGAAATAAATTTTTGAATTAATATTGTATGGAATAAGTGGTCAAAAAATATTTAAAAAATAAATACATTAGAATTAATTTATCAATATTTTAATTTTAACCTAACTCGTAAAGTGAATCAATTTCAACATATTGAATTTATCGTTTGAATTTATTCCGATAAATTTTAAAGTTAAAAGTTAAGTTCAGGAAAGAGCTAGGTGAACTGTTTTAGGTGAACTTAAAAACAGTTCTACTCCATAATCCAACATTTGAAAAAAAAAAAAATTGGTAGAAAACAAAATTAGTACAAAAAAATCAGGAACATTAACTCCAAGAAAAGAATGTCTATCAATCAGTATAAACCTCATTGACATATTGTACCTTGAAAATATATTCTTTCCAAGTCTCTAATTTCAAAATGATAAATAACTCGGTTGACATTTTGGTTAAAATGTGCACAACCAGGTCCACCTCTAAGCGACCCTGCCATCACAACACTACCACATTTGAGCGTTAGCAGTCCTGGGACGCATTTGGAGTGCCATAACATTACTTCAACTAATACTAATCTAAATAGCGAGCTCCTAACTACCTAATAACACAATATTATTATTTAATCCAAAGTCGTTACTAAGCAACGCTAAACAACCTCTAAACCCCAAACACCCTAATCAGACACGAATTGCGGCAGCCTCCACAGGAGCACCTGCAGAGGGCCCACCTGGCAGAGAGACAGTCTCTACATCCATGCCTCCATTGCTACTGCCTCTGCCACCAGCTGGTGACATCTGATTCTTGTGATTGTGCATCCAGACCTTCATAACATGCCGATCGACACCAATCTCAAGGCAGAACCTGTCAAGCGCACCATCATCGTGCCGTTGTATCCTCCATCCAAGCCTCTCTGCAAATTCCTTCATCCTCTCCTTTTGTTCTGGTGTGAACTTTGTTCTATATCTTGATTGATACAATGTACACCGAGTTAGATAAATAGAAACACATCTAGAATCCATATGCATTAGATCAGGAACATTCTATAAAATCTACCTCTTTCTCCCTCCTGCCGAAGCCATGGCCTCATCAGCACGAGGAGGAGTCTCAGATCCAGAGCGGCTTAGATCCAACTGCGCCGGTGGTGGTGGGACCATCTGAGGTGGCATGGGGTGGTACGTTAAAGGCAAAGGCGGAGGAGGCGGGAGATAGGCAATCGGCTGAAGGATAGGCCGTCTAGGCGTGGCAACACCGTCCCGACGGTGGAAACTCCGGTGACAACCACAGGCAGCGCACATGAGCGACTCCGGTGAACCGGCGGCACCTCCAGCCATGAACTCGCCGCATCCATCGAAGGCTTGACCACCTCTTGCCGCCGCGTGGTTTTTCATGCACTCGCCGTACTTGGCGCCGCCGCCTCTCTCCGACGAAAATCCGTACGGTATAACACTCATATCCATGGATCCTTTTCGGATCACTATCTCTTCTTGTTTTTTTCTCTTGTTTGATCGTTTCAGGCTAATACTAGGTAGTAGTGCTTAGTAGCTAGCTTGTCGATCGCTATCGCTTTCTCGTTTAGAATTTTGTCTAATTCGAGTATTTCGCTATGGATAACCCGGGTATTTTGAGAAATTACTGCCCTTTTTAGATGAAACGAGACAAGTAAACTTGAGGAATGACTTGTTAAGATTGTCAAAATATAATTTGTGGAGGGGCTGTTGGAAGAGAGGGAGGAAGGAGCAAGATGGATTTATGGGGATGAATGAGCCAATGAGGTGAGAATAATTGTAAAGTGGTCCTAAGAGCTTTCACGAATTATGTGTGATCTTAAAAGATATTATGTACCTCTATTAAATCTGAGAATTTGAAATTCATGGAGGTGGATATTGTATGAAGCACGAGCTTGAGTGGCACTGTGACCCGATTTAAGGCGGTGAGGAGGCGAGGGATATTAATATTTCAGGTAAATCTGTTTTATTCAAATTAGTATTGTTGACTTTGCGGGCCCCGTAATTACGTGAAAGATACGGGATGATGGTTTGGTATGCCAGGTCTTTTCAAAATATTTCTCGGTGCAGAGAAGAGTCACGTGAGAAAGTACCACGTGGCAAACGGAGGGAGATTGCCGGGCAGCTACAGGATTAAAGAGCTCGCCACGTGATGTGGTTGATTAGACCTAACGGAATGAGCAGTTAAGGTACGTGTCGATTCCTTATTGGCCAGTATTTTATTTGCACTTCCAGATTTGGTAAAAGCACATCTTCTCCGTTGTTAACACAATCCGGACATGTCCCTTTTGTGACTGTCATGTTCGCAAATCGCAATAAATTAAGGCAACAATAGGTATCACTGTATCAGTCCAGTCTTTAACTCGACATTTTCCTCTTTTGTTTTAATGATAATTGCATTTTATTTTATACTTTGGAAAAGAACC
This sequence comes from Carex cristatella, assembly GCA_024447775.1. Lineage (NCBI taxonomy): Eukaryota > Viridiplantae > Streptophyta > Magnoliopsida > Poales > Cyperaceae > Carex > Carex cristatella. Next base: position 1,527,813 of record JAJHPF010000025.1, read on the forward strand.
CTTAAATTTCATTAACAAACTTGTATATTTCTTTCATAAATTAGACAATCAAACAAATTGTCTTATTGATAATACTTTATTTGATTTAACTCTATTATAACTTGATTCTAATGTTGGAGCATTGCACATTTAAATACAAAAAGATAAACTTTTACTTGTTTGTTTACCCGTCTATATTTATAATAGAACAAAATTTCTATTTCGATTTTCTAAATATTATTGTCTATTGCATTAGCCTAAGCAAATCATTTATAATTAAAAAAGAAAGAACTCTAACAATAAATTTACTTGACTGCTTTGACAATAGCCAAAAATATTTTTTATTTCAAAATACATCTAAATGCTATATATATATAGTGCATTTATAACCGTAAAATATAGCTTCGAATTTAAAATACAACATTTGAAATGTGACATGTAGTGCATTTACAACAAGCACTTAGAAAATAACGAAACTTAATGTAAATTGTACCTCTCATTAAATATCTTAAAATTATACTGGTTTATATTTATCAGTTATTAATAGAATATTAAATGTCGCCTAAATTTACAAAATTTGAGGCTCGATCATGTTACCAGGTCAATGACATGCCTATAATTTGTTTAATTTCTATTTAGTTTGATAAAATATTAAAACCATTAAAATTAATCAATTATTTCCATTTCAACGCAAAATAGATTTGGATTCAATGTTGAATTAGTCAAACTTTTGTTTTTTGTTTTTTTCTTAAATCCGGACTCCCTCAGACCTCAGTCAGGTGTACAAAACTACAGGTATTGACCGTTTGTGAAACTGCACTCCTCCAGTTTTCGAAAAAAAAACAGGGGTCTGAGCGCATTACGGACATGATAGTGGTCCCCTTGGGTTAATTCGTTTTCATACAGTGACGTGAGCGGATGTTATCAATCCCTTGAAAAAAGGTCCTGCATTTAATGCCCATGGTACATACGTTATTCTCCCTTGAACAGTATTAAATCATAAATCCAAGGGCATCTATCCAATTTCTTTTCTCAGTAATTATTCTATTACAGTGTTAAAAAAAAACATCCGGTTTGACAGATTAATCATTCAAATTAGTCGTTAGGGATGATTAAACTGTTATGAATTTTTTTGATTAATTTATCAATTATTTTTAGGGATGATTAAACTGTTATGAATTTTTTTGATTAATTTATCAATTATTTTTAATTATGATACGCTCCGATCCAAACAAACGCGATTAGAATAAGGACTATCTCAGGTAAAAAGTAGCTCAGGATGGTTTGTAGATGGAGTGTGTATGTCGAATGAAACTTAGTTTGGGTCCCTTAAGCACGCAACTCTATTACATCTTGTGTAATATTTCTCGTCCCCTTTCTTACTGAACTTCTGGGTATTTATAAGTTTTTATGTCGATTTGGGTCCCGAGTCAAGATGCGACCGGCTTACCTCGAAGGTAAGTCAATTTAGGCTTTAATTCATAACACATCATATTGATCCCGAATACAACTCAATTCGGGTCTTGTTTCAAGGTTTTGTTAGTTGATTCTGATATGTCTGAGGAGGATTAGGTTCAAGTACCGAATAGGCTCTTGATCTATCCTTTCTTTTGGGCTTCGTCACTTTTGAGCTTTTGAGATTCATTCCTAAGTGGTCTTTATAAGGCCTTCAGTACATGACCCTATCAAATTACAACTGACTATTTCTAATTAATCACTTGGTGGTACTCTATTCGTCCGACGAGCGTATATCGTTATTTACAACAGCATTCTATTGATAAACATGAGGACCATTAATTATTGTCATAGAAAAAAAAAAGAGTTCGGTTAACTATTGATGAACAGTTCAGATCATCTATTTAGATTTTGTAAACAAATTTTTTTCTGATAAAAAACAAGGAGCCCGTTTCATTATATGGAGATTGATACGTCGTATGCAGAGTACCATATCACTCTAGATCTATTTTAGGTTTTTTTAGGGAGGGTTGGGGGTTGGGAGGGGGGGTGGGGGATTATACGTATACCCTTCAAAAATTTTAAAATTATGTTTTTAATTTTCTAGAGTTTTAAAATTCACAAATTATTCCATTTTATATATTTGACTGAAAGCATGAAAAAATTATAGTTTGTTTAAAAAAATTATCATTCTTATAAGATACTCACTGTATCTCTCCTTAATAAAATACATATTTTATCCTTGAAAATTGGATTCTCTTTATTTCTTTTACCCTTTATAATATATTTATTTTGTTCTCAAAAACCGATCAATATAAGATCAACTTATTTCTTTCTTTTTTTTGACATAAGTGGGTAACCCCCACTTGTTTCATATTGAAACAATAATAGTTCATACAAAATACAATGGCAGAAACACACCATTGTGCAAAATGATAAAAAGCTAAAACATGGAATCTAATACAAGCAAAAACAGTTCAGTAAGATCAACAAAGACTAGATATGCAGTGCTACAAGATAACAGCTATGAAGCAGGATCGACTTATTTCTTAAACAAGCTATAATTTTTTTGCACTTTTAATAAAAGGTTAAATGAATATTTTATAAATTTAAAATGAGTTTGAACATAAATGACAACAAAATGAATAATTTTAAGAGTTTTAAGTTTAGAGGGAGAAATACATAAGTTTAGAATTTAGAGGGGATAATGTGTAATTTCGTAATTTTTAAGGGTACACATGAAATACCCATTTTTTCAATGGTAATGTCAAAATAATTTTATCTCGCTTTTAATGTTTGAAGAGCAGTAGGTGCCAAAGCGCATGAAGTGGAGCCTGAGACCGCAAAGGCGGAACTGTACTTACACATATAATGTAATTTTTCTATCACATCTGCAGTACATATTTAACTGGAGGTATCCAGTTTCAGGTTGTCACGAACTCATGATCAGCAACAACAGTTTGTTTACCAAAACGGGGGTCTGAGAGATGGTTACTATTGGAAACATCGGTCAAATACTGCTGTAGGAAAAATTGGACGGGCGTAATCCGTTTTTATCGACTTTCGAGTGAAAAGAAATTAAATTTGCCGTTACATTAAATGCTTTCTGTTATTAGTGTTAATGGATCAAATGAGCCAGTTCCGACCCAAACTGTAATTTGGTCATTTGGAAAATTTATTACATGCGACGACCCAGTCAACATCCTCACTTTGCTTTCTGGGTTGTTCGGCAAATATGATTTAAATTTTCTTAGAACTTAATTCGTTTTCTTAACTTCTTTAGCCGCTTAATTCTGCTAAACACTAATTTCTTAACGCAAATTAAGAACATCTTCTTTAGTCTCATTTTGTCCGGATCTTAATCTCCTGCTTGAACCTTAAAACACCTATATTCCCTCCTTAAGCGCTTAATCCTTCACCCACGGATTAAGACAACCAAACATTAATTCCTTAGCACTCCTTAAACTCTTAATTCTTTGTTACCAAACAGTCCCTCTATGTTTTATGAAGTGAGCGACCATCAGTTTTCAATCTTTATTTTTCAAATAAGTTTCGTTGTAAATGATTTATCAAACAATGGATTCGGTTTAAAAATAAATAAATCTGATATTTATGCTATCGTAACATACATTTATACTACTACGACATGTATTTATATAATTATATTACCAGTTTACGACAACATTATACTAGTGAAAGTGGAAAATAAGGAAGCTATTTTGTTAGGAAAATGTTCATATTTGAACAAAATGTTTATACTATTACGACAGGTATTCATATTATTACAATATGTGTTTTTATCAAAGAAAGTTGACGATAATAAAATTGTTACAAAATCCAAATTGGTGATTGTACTTTTGAACCAGGTATTTTATGTGTTTTTATGGCAATTACTAAATATTTTTCTATATAAATCTATATAGTCACCAAATCTTTTGCACATTAATTGTGGATGTTCAAAATCTCCAAGAGAGAGAGAGAGAGAGAGAGAGAGAGTAAGAAATATATGTTGATTTTGTTAGGATGCTGTTTAAAAAAATAAAAAGGCATGAAAGAAATATGAAAAAGACAGAAAGACGAATAAATATACTTACTAAAAACGAAAGGTTAATTAATATACTTATTTCTCTTTTTTGGTAAGAAGAATTCTCTCTCTATATATTTTTTTTAATTCGGTTGACATCTTCATTTTAAAATCGTCCGAAAACAGAAAGAAACAAGACATGTCTTCGAGTTTAATTTAATTTAATTTAATTTTATAATTTTAATGATACGAGATTTTGTTTGTTTGGGAGAAGATATCATTGTTTTTAGTACAGAATGAAAATTCCTTGTTAGACAAAGGCCGAGAGTTGATTGCTTATCTCAAGGCTTTCCAGAGCAGAACTAGAGTGCTTCTAAGTTCACTAAGTTTTTTTGTGAACTCAGTTCTAAAATTTATTGAATTAGTTTTCAAACAACTAATTCAAACTGTTGAAATTTTTCAATCTTATGAATGATAACATCTACATATGAAAATTTTAAAATTTAAAATTAATTTATTATGCAGTCAAGTGGTCAAAATTAAAAAGTTTATAAATTAATTTTAATCTTATTTTTTGAACACATTTTGACCACTTGACTCTATACAAAATTAATTTGAAATTTTAAATATTTCACATGTAAACATTATTCATAAGATAGAAAAATTTCAACAATTTGAATTCATCATTTAAAACTAATCTTATAGATTTTAGAATTAAGTTCACAGTATTAAGTTAGCGAGTCGTTAACGAGTGAGTTGTTAGTGAGCGGACTGTTAATGAGCGAGTTATGAGTAACTGAGTGAGTCACGAATTAAATATTACATAATTTAATAAAAAATTATCCATAAGCAAATTTAACAAAATCAAAACAATAATAATAAAAAAACAAGTATTAAATAGCAAAATTATACATTACTAAACAAGTTTTTTTTAGCGTCAATTATTTAAGGCTGGAGTATAGTAGTGGACTAGATCACTGGACTTTGGAGCTTCATTTTTTTCAATTTTAATTTCAACTTTAGTCAATTTGAGTTAGTAACGTTAGTTGATTTTTTTATTTATTCAATTTAATTTTAATTTAATAAATTGGGATTAAATGTGGCGGGATTAGATGTGGCAAGTTCTTAATGAGCGAGTTGGGGTATGCTCATGCTCGCTCATTACGTTAGCGAGTTGTTAATGAGCGAGTCGTTAATGAGCGAGTTATTAACGAGTCACGAGTTATGAGCGATTTACTCACCCCTAGTACAGACGGGTTTATAAATTTAAATGTTAGTTTTTAGTTTTGATGTGGCTCGCGTTTCAGCGACTCAGGAGCAGAAAAATCCTGCTTCCCCGGAGAGCAGAGAATTCAGTCCCATTTATTTGGACTTGCAATGGAAACGGAGAGGGGTGGACCGCCCGTTTAGCAAACAATAATTCCGAAATTAGAATTGTTTTTTAATTTTTAAATCAGTTGTTTCTACTAAATTTCTATATTTTGCGTTGATTAATAACATGTTTACAAATAAAATATAATAACTATAGAGAGATTTTAATCAAATTATCCTGTATATTACGTAGGAAAATTAATCAATACCCGATAAAGTAACCGCAAAATGGAAAAAAGAAAGGAAAAAGAATCCGAGGAAAGGTGGTCATTTTTAGCATAATGGCTATAATTGGAATTTGCCATTATTGGAATTTTTTTATCAGTAGGAATTATAAAATTAAAATATACAAAAACAGAAAGAGTACATGTATTGCAACAAATATAGTAAGATCGGAGTAAGAGGCAACAATTCATCCATTTATGGTTCGGAGTCAATGACTCCAGTTCATAATTTTATTATTATTTTTATTAAAACTTGATCAAATATGGCGTCTTTCTTACAGAATTCAATATAATTAATAAAAAAATATAACATTATGGATTGGAGTCATTGACTCCGATCTTACTATATTTGTTTCAATAGAGGTACTCTTTCTATTTTTGTATATTTGAATTTTATAATTTCTATTGATAAAAAATTTCCGCTATAATTGCTTTTTTTATTTTAAAAATGTTAATACAGAATGATGGTTTTTTTTTTGAATGCATTTGAATTTTGAAGGGATGAAATCATCGTTCCAATTCCTTTAAACAATTTGTAAGAAATAAAATTCTTTATTCTGACTTTTTAAAAACTGTATCCCTATTTCAAACTTAACACCAAAAATGGCGGATATGCGTACAAATATTAAGAAATTTATTCAGTTTCCTAAAATATCTAACGGAGGCGAATATATATGATTACAGGACGTAAAAAAATAGTTTTTTGTCATTGGAATAAGATTTGGTCCAAATGGCTTTGGACGGGACATCATCTAAAGTCTCTAAAGATCGTACGATTAAAGTCTGAACAGTCGATCCGAATCGCTCAATATGATTTTCATATTAAAATTTGCTCAAAGACCAAATTGTATATTTTTTGGAAATTATTTACTCTTTTTTTAGATACGTACAACATCACTGTTTTCGAACGGTCCAAAAATAGCGATTTTGTACGTATCTAAAAAATAGTAAAAAAATTTCAAAATATATAAAATTTGGTGTCTGAGCACATTTTGATATAAAAATTATTTTGAGCGGTTCGAATCGACTATTTAGACTTTAATCATGCGATTTTTAGAAACTTTAAAAGGTATCCGGTTTAAAGCTATTTGGACCGCACTTTATCTCCCGTGATTTACAAAATATTTAGTACATTTAAAAAAAAAAAAAAATTCTGCTGCAATCTCCCCAAATTCTCCGCTGAGGCGTCTGAGCAAAGTGCAAACACTTTCTGTCTATCCAGTAATATTTTATTCTGCTATGTTAAGATACGATCTTCAGATTTGACAGGTCAGATGATGTTATATGTGCTATACGGCATTGTCTCCAGTTCAAAATAAATTGTATAATGCTAGTGGATATGAATCAAATGTAGGATGTCTCTAATGCACTGTTTATAACCCGGCGTTTTGGAGATGATACGCCGGGATTCACATCTGCTGCGATCCTAAAGATCGTGTTTGGTTGTGGTGGAGTAAATCATTTAATTCATCTTTAAGAAATCAAATAAAAAGTAAATTTGAAGGAGTAAGATGGAGTAGCATTTGAGTTAATCCGGATTAAATTACTCCACCTAGAGAGTGGGTCCCACAATTAGAATAACATCATTGTATAATTTCTCTCTCTTCGTTAGCTTACTCTGTCAAATTCTAACCAAACTCTAACCAAACATGATTATTTTAATTCACCTTAGCTTGGAGTAAGAAATTTAATACGTAGTAACTTTACTCCACTACCAAACATGACCAAAAGGATGAACAGTAATCCTAAAATTTATGCTTTTCCAAATTTGACTGTCCAACAATTTCGTGCACGTATCTCAAAGCAGCTGATTTTTTCTTGCGCGAATCTCGAAACAATTCAACAGTTGGATTTGGAAAAGCAGGAATCGTAGGTCACTGTTCATGAGCGAAGAATCGCAGCAGATTCGGATCCGATACGTGGAGCAGCAAAAGTTTTCATGGAATTTTAAAAGGACTGATTAGTGTTTTAAATTAATCGACAAATTAGTAATTGCGTAATTAAACCGTTATGGATTTTTATGACTAATTGACCGATTATTTTCTATTATAATTAATTATTTCTGATTATTTTCGATTACTCGCTTGCTAGTACCTGTCTATCCGACGAGCGAATATCGTTATTTACAACACTGAGGCTGATATGTAACACTGATATTTTTTTTGAAGTTGGATATCAAGTTATTCACCTATTTAATATTTATAAAAAAAAAATGTATTTTTTGAAATTTGAATATGCGACCTTTCATGAAAGTCATTGTATTTACTACTAGACCAAATATTGTTCCGTGTAATTACGAAATATTAAGTTTAGAAGTTAATTAATATTTTAATTTGAAAAATAAATGGTTAGAGGGAGTCAGATTAATGATAATTTACCGTATATTTTTATTCTCCTTTTTATTTTTATCTTTTTGACTGATTTGCTCGTAGGCACATTTTTGCTTGCTCTTTAGGTATCATTAGATGCTTTCATCACTTATGGATAGGAATAAACTTTAGTTTACAATTTTAAAATGTCATTTTTAACTGTCTCAAGGACGCTTAATTTTTAGATAGAGGTTAGGTTAGGAATGCCCAATTCTAAGTAGATGTGTCTTAAAAATAAAACGAAGATTAAGATTTCAGACAAAAAAGAGAGTCTAAAAGCAGTGATCTTGATCCTATAACTGGTGTTTGTAAATATTAAACAACTAAAAGAAGCTACAAGAAACTTATGGGGACTTAAAAGAAGTGTTGTTGGGATCCGAGTTAATACGTATACAGGGTTTTAACCTGAAAAAGAGCGGATTCAGATCCGCTGAGATCCAAAATTCATAAACAGGAATTCTGAAATTTTTGAAATTTAAGATTCAGCCGTCCAATATTTTATGTACACGTATTTCAAAATAACTAAATTTTCTGTACACGCATCTCGAAGTAATTCAATAGCTGAATCCATGAATTTCAGCATATTTGGATCCGTATTCACGATTACGAGCATAATGATTTTATTTTATTTTTACGAGAGATTTAATTGTTCTGGATAATATATTTAATCCCAGCGTTGGGTTAGGATCTCCTAAAAACTCAAAATTTGGGTTTTGATCCGAATTGTCCGATTATAATTCATCTCCAAGTATAATTCACAGGACCTTTAATATTTGTGTAAATTTTAATCGGACTGTCTGAATTCAAACTCGGACTTTGAGTTGCTTTAGATGATCCGAATTCGGAGTTACGGACCAAGATATATAGATGGAATGCGTATTCTCTGCGTTAACTCAAAAGAGAATCTTTTGAGTTAATTCATCTAGACTATCTGATTTTAAACAAAGTTAATTCAACCGTCTAATTTTAACATAGGGACACTTTAATATTAGTGCAGATCTAGTTTACACAGATCTTAAAGCAGATCGGATGGTCCAGATGCATTAACTCAAAAGATTCTCTTTTGAGTTAATGCAGAGGATACAAATTCACATAAATGGAGGTCAATCTAATCATTATTTTTATTTAAAAAAAAAAGTAATTTAGTGAGTATATTTTTGTTATTCCATGCGAAATTTTTGGAGAAATTTCCGTGATTTTTATTAATAACAAAAAAAAATTATTAATAACCAAATACCCAAAATATTTTTACCCATGCCCAAACCGCCCCCCAACCCGCTCCCCCAGGGGGTGGTTTCGTCAAATTTTTTTTTTTTTTTAATGCGATGATATTTATAATTTATGTATTCTGTAATATTATGTATTTGTTTATATTTTTAATACGATGGATTTTATGATTTGTAAATAGTTTAAAACATAAGTGAACAAAATAATCAAATAACGCCTAATCAACATAAAATATAGAAACGGAAATATAAAAATACTACTGTCAGGTCTACAATATGAAATATAAAAAACTAGTGACGAGGAGGAGGAGGACCGGACATGACAGTCTGGGAGCCGGCCCGCACGCCCTCAGCGGCTGCACACGAGTCCTTTATCGCTGCACATGCCTTCTCCGTGGCTGTGGAGGATCCTCGTTATGAGTCAAATCCACATGCATGTCCTCCTGCATTGTGCCCGTGGATCGTCGGTATGAATCGGGCCATGGATCATACTGAGTAGCCTGCGATGGATCCGTCTCCCATGGATCAGTCTCCCAGTCCCCAATATATGTGCTCGGGGGCTGTGTCCCGAACGCAGCAATCTCCCAAGCATCAGTGGGCTGCTGTGCCCCACTGCCACTAGCCTCGTGGTCGTGCTGCTTGGGGGGTGGCATCGATGGTGTGGCTCCGGTAAGATCCTCTACACCGGCGGCGGTGAGGCCAAAGTCTACCAGAATGAAAGTGGGTTCGGCACACCATATAGGATGACCATCCTGCAGTTATATAATATTAGTTTTTATTTATGAAAATAACGAAAATTTAATTTATATAGAGACAAACCAGCTTACCTCGCCAAGCTGCACTGGCACATTATATTTATTGTAGTAGGCGTGCCATTTTTTGTTGTTGAACGCCCAATCGTGGAACGCCCAATCGTGGAACACTTTGAAAACAAAATTGTCGTGTATTATAATTTAATTTATAATACCTTCGGGGGGCTGGTGGTAGGTCATCATCATATACGAGGACCCGTTCTTGATTTGGCTGGTTCGAAGCTTGTGAGTCTTTCTTGATCTCACGCTAGCTGATATTCTCACCAGCGTCGTGCAACATGCCAATGAGGCGCCCATCGAACTGGGAATCCTCGACGATCGGAGCAGTGTGATACAGCATAGTACACCCGAATGCCCAAAAACTTTTTTTCGCCATGCACACCAAGCTGTGTGCAACTCCTCGGATCCCCGTTAGTACTTATTCATAACGATTAGTTAGAAAATGAGTTGTATGGAAAAAATTAATACTACAAGTAATCTTTATTACTTACCGCTCGAGTACTGGTCGAGCCCCACGGCAAATGGGTCTTACTCTCGTCACCCATCATTCTCCGCCGAAGAGAATCACTGTAGTCACCCTGTAAGTACACCGAATTCATGCACCACCGCTGGTACCAGACCATATATCCCAATGCCCATGGTCTCGCTCCCAAACTGACGTCTGCCGGGTTAGGCGGGACCCACAAGTAGTTCTTAGGCGTGCGGGCAATCCTATAGTGGCATAAATGGCGGCCGCTCCAATCCACCTCTGGCTTCTTATGGAAGGTACTGCATTATAAGTTAGTTAGATACAATTTGTAAAATAATATCAATATTTGGGTATGTATTACTTACTTGTGCAACTTTTCCGTCTCTTCCTCACCAAGTATCGGGTCATCCGGGATGAAGGCATCGAAGCCGAACTGACGAGGAACCCGATCAGGATAGTGATACACAACTATCCAGTAACAAACGACCGGACCACGGTATAAACCGAGATTTCTCTGTTCCATCGTCAATCGACAGAATATCCTAACCCGATACCACGCCTGATACGGGAACCAATTGATATTTGCCTGGTGCAACAGTTGGAGCTGATTCCGGACGTACGAGATACCCGCTGTTCCTCCTCTCGGCGTATTAAAATAGCGGAGACGGCTACCCCATATGGCACCGTATGGAGGGCTTTTGTCGATGTCGGAGCTCCTTTGCCACTTCACATTCGATGGAATTTCGGACCGGCAGACCGGTAGGTGCGACCAGGACCATTGCTGTAGTAGAAGGAGTGACCCATTTAACTGCTGCCTGCCTCTCTGAAATTGTAGATGTGTATTTTTTATTATCAATTTAAAAAAAAAGTAAAAAACATTAATTGAAGAAGACTTACCAGACAAGCGTGACACAGTCCTCTGTACAAACATGCAAGCACGACTCCACCCCAGTTCCACCGCGATTGCTTATTGAGTAGCCCCAGCTGCTAGAGGAACATAACCGGAACTAAGTCGCCACTAGAATCGACAAACATCGTGGTACCACATAAGTCAAGCACGAATGCCCTAACATACCTACAGTTTCAAGAGAAAGTAAATAACTTTTTATTTTTTTCAAAAATATTTTTAATGTGATGTAATGGACTTAGAAATTACCTCTTGACAGGCTCCACGTCAGACGTCAATGGGGTAATGGCAATTTCGGTGGCATATTGGCGGAGAGCCTTAAGACTGATGCAGTACTGGGAGAACTTCTCATCATCGTTCTCATTCTTCCGTTTTAGCTTCTTTGCCACCCCCTCCACATGCACACCCAACAGCTCTGGGATCAACGTCGGGAGTGTCTGATGATCCGAGACACCCCCTACCGGATCACCATTGATCCGCAGACCCCATAAGGCACTCACGTCGTGTAAGGTCACTGTCATCTCCCCCACCTGGAGATGAAATGAATGGGTCTCAGGTCGCCATCTCTCCACGAGACCGCACATGAGTGCCTGGTCAATCCGCCGTGGTTGTTTCATTGTGGCTAGCTGGTACATCCAAGGTTAATGAGGTACCGATCCATCAGTGGATTTGCGACATACTGTACATCCGGCGAGCGGTGCCGCACCGTCAACATGGTCTCGCCCTGCATTTATCAATGTTTTAGACCAGTGGAACTGAATAACTATTTGTTGTTTGAAACGTACCTCAATCGATGCAAGTGAGACACGGTGAAGTCTGTGAGTGATCCACAGGAGAGGACTAAACGTATCTGCACGATGTGGTGCGCCATCCCATGGATCGACACCCTCCGCAGTGGGATCGGCGTGAGCCTGGGAACTCTCCCCGGTCTCCGACATATCTCGTGGTCGCTCACGTCGAGGTCTTGTCATGCTGCATTTGAAACAATTTCTAACAATTTTATTTAACAATTCCTATGAGATTGTACAACTTAATTTCACTCAATTAAATTTCAACCCTGTTATTTTCTCAAATTTTCATCTAATTTTTAAAACCTAATTTCAATCATAACCAATTCCAATGTAACAATTTCTAACAATTTCAATCAACTAATTTCTAACAATTCCAATGTAACAATTTCTAACAATTCCAATCAAATAATTTCTAACAATTCCAATATAAAAATTTCTAACAAATCCAATCAAACAATTTCTAACAATTCCACTGAAATAATTTGTAACAATTTCAATCAAATAATTTCTAACAATTTCAATGTAATAATTTCTAACAATTTGTAAAAATTTCTACCATTTTTCAAACATTTCTAACTATTTCTAACAATCCTAAACAATTCCAATCAATTTCTACTAAATTCAATAACAACAATTTCCAGCAAATCCCGCAATTTCTAACAATTTCATATAAATCCCGCAATTTCGAATAATTTATACAAAATGCCATACAATTTATAAAAAATCTAAATAATTTATAAACAAGTTAAAGAAATAATTCCGGCATTTTTTTCCATAACCAAAAAAATAAATAATATAATATTAATAACCAAATTTTAAAATTTATTTTATCCATAACCAGACCGCCCAAATGTGGGGCGGTCTGGATTTTTTTTTTTTTTTTAGGATTTGAATTTTCAATCTAAATAATGAATGTATTTTGTTTGAAATTATAGATATGAAATAAATGGGTAAATTGACTAATCTAGGCCGTCGGCAAAATGATTTTCATGCATAATTAACTTCTCAGAAATAATTTTCTCCGGACTGAACTGAACGGTGCTTTGAAAACTCAGAAATAATTTTAATGCGATGATGGATACATAACAATATATGCCCAAGTCCGCAATTTCTAAGTAAAATGGTTCACAACATAAGTTAATTAAATAACTTACAAATATAAATACAATATTTATTGAATTAACTCTTCCTGCGTCCGAACAGACCAAGTCTACTTCTTAGGGTTCTGGAAGTGGATGACGGCGCGACACTAGCAGTTGTAGAGCCCTAACTACTCCCTGAGTGGCTTCCCTGACTGGGTCGCCTGCTTCCAGAAGGTTCCGCATCGGCAACCACTCTAGCATTCTCTCTTTCGTTGGCTTCGTTTATTGCCTCTGCAATGCATTTCATTGAACATTAAGTATCAATATTTAAATTTAATTTCAAATCATTTTTAAGTTGTGTACGATCATCTACATACCTCTAATCTGCCTCTCAGTAGTCGAACGGTGAGCCTCATGTCCCACTTGCCGACCTTGAATCCTGTCCATTTCCATTACGCGCCGCTTGTGTTTCCTCCTCCCCTTCCTGATCCATTTCTTATCAGGAACCACCGTAGATCCAAGGTAGTATGGCCACTGGTATTGGTTGGGGTAGCTGTGAAATGATGCTCCCCAGGTGTTCAAGAAGGCAATCAGTACGGTAATAGTTGTCAACAAAGACGTCTTCAAGGAAATTCCGTTTTCGACAAACCGTTATAACATGAGAACACGGAATGCGAACTAACTGGGGGCCTTGACACTCGCACGTTACTTGATTGTTCGCGCCTAAAACGACTCTGTAATTGCATGCACGTTCATGAGTTTGTATAATGCCACTTTGTCCCACCACCGGTAGAATGATCTCACTTGGAACCTGCACTTCATATTCCGCACTGCATCGCCATATGCTACAACGTGCATGATGTAACCTTTTTCTCTCGTGTTTTCTTAATTTCTCCTCTACTCTATCTCGAGAACAGGTTGGTCCCTACTCGCTAATACGGTGGCTTTAGCATGCCTCTCAACAAACCAAGCATTTAACTTGTAAAATGTATCCTCCACCAGTGAAACCACGGGTAACATACGGCTCTGTTTGAAGACATTGTTTAACGACTCGACCCATTAGTGGTCATAATTCCCCATCTCCAACCTCCATCACATGATTGAAATATCTTCTCATATGCCGACGGCTCCATCGGATCGCGCGGACGTCTCTTGCCCGCCTTCGCTAAGTAGGCATTTGCCTCGGAAATGTCTACAAAAAATAGAAATATACCTCGGTGATACAAGTCGTGCAAATGTAAAAAACAAAAAATAATGCATACATACTCGGCAAAATCTCCGAACATCTCTTCCATTCGTCGTGGTTTTTTCCTCTTGCGGCCAATTTTGAACCCGTCGGCAACCCATTCTCCGCCGCCGGTATTTTTGCACAAGTTCTCTCGAAATGTGTTGCATGCGCACTGTGCACGAGACTCTCCCGTATTCGTATTCCACCCATAGTTGAGGCTATCAAATACATGCTTGATGCCCCCGTGTCCGGTCCGATATCACGCAGACGAACCTGTTCCCTATCACCTCTCTTCTCAGGAATGACATGAAAAAACCCCAATTTGGACCATCCTCCTGTTGAACAATAGCAAAAGCTATGGGTAGCAGCTGGTTTTCAAGCAAGATATGCACATGCTATAAGCAGAGCCCCACCATACCGGTCGGACATGAAGCATGCTTCGATGCCGATCACGGAGTCTAACATATTGAAATGCTTCAATACATGGACCGAAAGCCCATGCTATGCCCTTGAATTGTACCTCACCGGGTGTATCGGTTGGTACATGCCACCGCTTCGAACCCGGTTCCTGATTTGTACTTGTTATGGCCATCGGCAATGGTGCGAGGAGATTGTACGACCCCTTCCAGGTTCCGAAGCATCTGCATACTGCAAGTTCCCGACCCCTCCACAACCTATTGTAATGTGGGACTACATGTTCATAGACTTGTCTCACCGCACGAGCAACCTCCTTAATGCCGATCGCTGGGGTCCTCCTTAATGTCTCGTCATAATTACATCGGCAACAAGTCTTGCCGCCGTCGCCGCACTATGATCTGATCTTCTTGACGCACTCTTGCAAGTGTGTGGTCCTTCGACCTTCTTAATTATCCATGCCTCTCCCTTGCCTTTAGGCGCGGCAGACATTTTCCATTTGCACTTTGTATCCTTGCAAATTACAACATACCGGTTCCTCTCCCGCCTGGCCACTGTAAACTCCTAATTACCCTTCAAATGGAACTGCTTAACTTTGGTCGACAGTTCTTCTATGTTGGTGTAAAGCTGGCCCGGGCTAATCTCTTCGTTGTATACAACGCGTCTCCCAAAAAAAGAAATGTCTGCTTCTTCAAAAGAAGTAGTGTCATTGAATGTCCTTACGGTGCTTGTCTCCTCGTCCCCGATCGGAAATCTGTCTTCAATTGGAGGAGGCATAATCTCCTCATCGTCGCCCCTCGATAATATGTCGAACCCCAATCCCCATCCCAATCATCACCAAGTATCAATTTCCTTTGTCGGTATCTCATCAATATCATCAAAATCAATGCCTCTATCATTTCGATCGATCGTGGACTGTCTTCTAGGTTCCGGGGCTGTAGTTAGGTAATGGATCGTGTACGATTGGTATCCAACCCGACCAACACATGACCGTCTTCTAGTTTCGGCCAGGGGTGCAACACTATACTCGGGTACTTGCAAATATCTATCTCGTCTCATAGGCTCACGAGGGGGTGAGTTCACATCCTGGTTGTGATCATAATCCTGGTTGTGATCATAATCCAGGTTGTGATCATAATCAAGGTTGTTTTGGGTAGAAGGTCCAGCCCCAGTATCCAGGTTGTTCTGGATAGAAGGTTCTCTCGGGACACCAACTGGTTGAATCGAAACTTTTTTGCAAAATAGGTCCATTACGGGATTAAATTGGACTCAAAAAATCCGTACATAGCTTTCCATATATCCTGCTCTTCTATAGGATATTTTATATAGTAAGGTTTGGCACCGGGGGGTTGATTGTTAATTCGGGTACTGATTTGTACGGTAAATTGCACACGGTCCCAACCGGTTTGTTGCATTATTATTTCCTTTACTTCATAAATTGAAGTATTGGCATTCACCTGGAAGCTGTAAGTCGCATCTTTCAAGTATTGGCATCCGAACTTTCCTTTCGTGATTTTTCCACCCAAGTACAATGCAATGAACATTTTTGAGTTTTTTTTCTGACATTAGAAAACAAATTTGTCATTCAATATTAGTTATTTTGTTTATTTATGAAATTTTTAACATTTAAAAAAAAATTAAAAAAACCTCGGTCACTGTTGAGCGCACTGTTGATAGCAATCGCCTCAGAATCGCCTAAAAAATCGCCTCGCAAAGACTTGTTTGAGAGCGAAGTCGGTTTGGAAGAAGAGTGAGTGGATTATTGTGACTCGGAGAGAGAAAATAATCATTTTATACACAAAATACAAAAAAAAAAAATATTCAGACCGCCCCACCGGGGGGCGGTTTGGTCTGAGGGTAGACCGCCCCACAGAGGGGCGGTTTGGTCTGTACAGTGGACCGCCCCACATTTGGGCGGTCTGGTTATGGATAAAATAAATTTTAAAATTTGGTTATTAATATTATATTATTTATTTTTTTGGTTATGGAAAAAAATGCCAGGAAATAATTTCATACCTGAAAATGAAATCGGAGCGACAGCGCGGCGGCGACTACGAACTCGGATGGAGAGAGAGAGGGAGAGAGGGCGGTAAGAGAGAGGGGTCGGGAACGCTTGAGAGGTGCGAAATGTCGCGTCCGGGATGAAAAAATGAGGTTTTTTGGCCAATTCCGGCGGGTTGGGGGGCTGTGGGGGGGCGGGTATGATTTGGTTTGGGGAGGGAGGCTATTTAAAAAAAAAAAAAAATTCACTAAACCGCCTCCTGGGGGGGCCGGGGGTAAACCGCCGCACTCGGGGGCGGGTTGGGCATGGGTAAAAATATTTTGGGAATCTGGTTATTAATAATATATATATATATTTTTTGGTTATTAATAAAAATCACGGGAGAAATTTCATAATATATTTTTTTTTTGAGGAAGGAGCAAGAAATTTCATAGTCGAATCTAAAATCTTCACATAGTTTTATAGTAGCGAATTTCATGCCCGTATCAAAACTACTTATTTACCTCGAAAGTTATTTATTTATTTATTTATTTCGCTTTCTCTCATTTTGCTGACCATTCTTGTAAGTTCTCAGTAGAATTTGTATCAGATGTTAATTAAATTGCATGGTTCGCGTCAGCGTATCAAATAAAACCCCAACAAATTAATTAATGATCGCTTTAACATAACAACCAAGGCCTGTTCAGCGGGCCATTGGGTAATGGGCATGAGCACGGAAATTGAACTAAAAATTATTGTTCACGTGGGAAAAAAAAATTCAATTGAACTGAAGAGCCTGTTCGGCGGGCCATTGGAAATGGGCATGAGCACGGAAATTGAGCTAAAAATTACTGTTCACGTGTGAAAAAATATTCAGTTGAACTGAGCCTGTTCGGCAGGCCATTGGGAATGGAAATGGGCATGGGAATTGAATAAAAAATTACTGTTCATGTGGAAAAAAAAATTCAGTTGAACTAATTTTTTTTTCCCGCAGAAACAGTGAAACGGCCAAACACACCCAATTTTTTTTTTCCCGAGAAACAACAGAGCGACCAAACAGGACCTCAATGTCAATTTTTTTTTTCTTTTAGTAAATGAGGGATTTAGGCTCTGCATTATTGTAAGTTCTTATTATCTGTCTTGATTGTTAGTAAAATCAAATAGTTTAGATTAGTGTATTAAATAAGAGGAAGATTCATATACCTTCAATTTTTTGCCTCTATATTCTAAACGTTATTAACTTAAAATTTAAAACTCAAATATTAAAAAAAAATCGTTATACTTAATCTATATTATTTTCTGTATGTACATATGAAAGATTTCAACATTTCAACTTTGTTTTAACCAATATGAAGAACTTGTAAAAAATACATTAATATGGATAAATTATGGACGTTGAATCTTCAGTTTATTGATCCATATAAGAAACAAAATCAGAAAGTAATAACTTTTCATAAACATGCAGAGAAAATAATATAAATCACATCTAACAGTTTTATTCAATATATAACTTTCATCATTTTTGTTAATAGAAAATTAAAAAGTGAAAATACGACGGAGACACAAAAAATAAAAACATCTGAACTCTCCTCGTTAGATAAAAATGTTAAATCATCACGCACTTAAAACAATTGTTTTCGTCTAATTAGACATAAAGTTAAATCGAGATTACCAATGTGCACCGTGCCGAAAAAAGCATTAGAGTTTTTGTTTAGTCACACGAATTAGACTTTCAAACTATAAAGTCAAATATAAATGAAGATCAAGCATATAACTTTTTTTATGTTGTGAATGATAATTAAATTTACAATATTCACAACATTTTACTCTAAACCGTAAAAAAATTTACTTATGAACAAATTGTTTTTTAAATAAATGAGATTCAACTGACTCTATTTATTATTTGTGTCTCTGTCATTGTACATGTCAGCACTGTTAATCAGTAGCAAGACTATAAAACGATTTAATTAGATCTTGAACTCAATAAATATTTTGTAATTATTTTAGATTTCTTGCTATAAAACGATTTAATTAGATCTTGAACTCAATAAATATTTTGTAATTATTTTAGATTATAAGTATGGTTGTGCAAACCATTTTCTTTCCAAAACCTCACCGAAAAAATTAAGAAGTGTAGTGCATTTTTCGGGAGTATATTTAGATACCATGATAAAAAAATTTGCACCACCTTTCATATATTTAAAGAGACGATTTATATTTTTTTTGTGAAGTTTTGTGACAACACAAACGTCACAAAAGATATATTTTCATGAAGTATTAGAAATGAGTCCGGCTAGCATGACATCGGTGTCATATGACACTAACTTCAAAATTAATTGAATATACTTCAAACAACTAATCCAAAACCGTTCAAACTGATTTACTTTATGAGTGATATGTTTACATACATTATTTTTATATGTTCGAGTTATTTTAGTATCAAATCAAGCGGTACAAATGTTGAAAAATGAATGCATTAAAATTAACTTAAAAACTCACACATATGACTGCTAGACTTTATACTAAATAAATTCGAAAAATTATAAATTTTGCATGTAAACGCACAACTAATGAAGTAGATCGGTTTGAACGGTTTGGATGCACCGTTCGAAGTCGATTCGATAGGTTTTGGAATTAGTGTTATATAGGCTGACATGGCACTGATATTATAACTGCCAAACTCATTAGAACTAACAATAAGGGCATGTTTGGCCGCTCCACTGTTTCTGTAGAAAAAAAAATCAGTTCAATTGAATTTTTTTTCTCACGTGAACAATAATTTTTAGTTCAATTTTCATGTCCATGCCCATTCTCAATGACCCCTAACAACAATAATAAAAGTGTTAGGTGCCTATTAAGTAGTAGGGGCGGCGCAGTAGCAATAGCTATAGGGTCTTTGGCAAAGGGAAGGAAAATTATGGTCAAGCGAGCCACTTGATCTATTATCCTGTTATCTAAAAAGAATCCTTTTCAATTCTTCTACTTTATAATTTTCGACTTATTGGTTATAATATTTAAAAGATAAGTTAAATCGACAGTATTATTTTTTTTTCTTCAAATTTTTCAAAAGTAACATGATCATGATGAATTGTTACACTCACATGAGAAATACGCTAATAAAAACAAGTTTTAGCCAGTCGTATACCACCAGTATCCTCTGCAGAGTTTTGCGATGCGGAGCTGATTGGACGGTCCAGATTTACTCTCAGCCGGTGAGTGCTAGCGATGATGGAGAGAGCAGTATTAATTTTGCTTCGAGATTCGTGCCAAAATCTTATTTGGTTCGTCCAATCAAAACGAACGGACCAGATTAAAAGAACCGCAGGTAAATGCTCCGCAAAGGATATTATTTCTGCATTGACGGACAGTAAATGAATCATTACGGCCATACTGTTTTTAGAAATTTTGGAAAGGATGATCACATGAGTTTAATTTATTATTATTAACTTTTTTTTGTAAGTAAATGTTGGAGGTCAGAACGTCAAACTATTTAATATTCACAAGAAATTCTTTTATTTGAATTTCGAATCCGTAATCTTTCACACGAAGAGTATTATTTTTGCTACTAGATTAAAGGCTGATTTTCACAATTTATTATTTTTAAATGATATGAATAAAAATCTACATTTTTCTGTTCTCACAAGTACATTTACGACTTGAATATTTGTATCATATAAATCAGTGGATTAGTTTTAGGTTAGGTCCATTGTCTATTATCTACATATTTTTAATTCAGTAAGAGGAGACAAATATGTCTTATTCTTGCCCATCAAAAGAGAGGATGATTTCACTAACAGATAATGTATTTCAATTTAGATGCCGTATTATGACAGATCAGTTTAATAATGAACATATGATGTATGGACAGTTAACAGTAGGATCAGATGATGTATTCAAATATGATTTAAAACAAGAAAAAACTGAAAATTCATTATTTCATCTTATACGCAGGAGCAGTACTATAAAATTAAAATTGAAATTGAAAAGGCTTAATTAGTTGATTGGTGTATTTTTATTTCATGAGAAGACTTGAAAAATATCAGTACTTGTAAAAATTAGGAATTATATAGGAAACAAAATGCTAATATTTTGGCGCTTAATCTGATTAAAATCAAAATATGTTAGTTTTTATTTTTAATAAAAAAATTAGTTTCAGGAGCTTCAAATTCGTTTAATCAATACAATCGTTTTTTATTTGCTTTTTTAAAAGGCTTTTTCGGCGTAGACAAAGGTAGGGATGAGTAAATTGCTCATAACTCGCTCACTAAAAGTAAAAACTAATTAACAACTCGTTCATTATCAACTCACTCATTAACAACTCGCTCATTATTTCTTGTTAACTTAATGAGTCGAGTATGAACATGCCCTAACTCGCTCATAACTCGCTCATTAAGAAATGAGTTACATGAATCCTGCCACATCTAATATCAATCTCTTGAATTAAAATTATAATTGAATAAATGAAAAATGCTCATAACCTAAACTACGCTCCAGAGTCCAAAAATTAAAATTGGATAAATGAAAAATGCTCATTAGAAATGAAAATTAATTTTTGAATGATATATCTTAAACAAAAAACTCAAAATAAAATTTAAATAAGTTTGATTTCTTAGCTTGCTTATAACTCGTGACTCGCTCAGTCGCTCATAACTTGTTCATTAACAACCTGCTCATTATCAACTCGCTCATTAACAACTCGCTCATTATCGCTCATTAACTTAATGAGCCGAGCATAAGCATACCCTAACTCGCTCATTAATAAACCCTAGACGGAGGTATGTTCGAAGCTTACATTTGATGCGCAGTACTATGGGGGATAAAAAAAAAAAAAAAACTAGAAATATCAAATACATTTTCTACATCAATCTTTCTCACAGTTTTTTTTTCTTGTTGCGATGTTTGATCTATGATAAAATAATTTGATAGGAGGAAAATATGTTGTATACTTGTCAATTGTCATTAACAAAAGTGGTGTTTTTTCAGACGAAATACTGCACATTAAGTTGCACTGAAAATTTTGTTTTCTTTATATCTTCTTTCAAATTCAAATGTATCAAAACACCCCTTTGCTGAAAAATGGAGAAACCCATGACACTCCAGGTCCTTGTGGGATTATTCAAAATACTTGCCGTACCTCTAGACTCTAGTAAATTACATGACATTCATGTAGGCATTTTTTTTCATTTATATAATAAGCCATTAGTGGAATGGTGTCTGCAAAATAATATACATGTCGAACTTGGCAGCTTCGTATTATCAGCCCAACACAATAAAATGGGCCGGGTCTTTATGCCAGATATTTAACTTTACAGGCTTTAACGGGCCTTGATTTCCTGTCTGGACAAAAGTGCAAAAATGGTTATTCAAATCACGCAAGGGATACACGGGCTTATCAAGAGAAAAACCACAACTAACTTTCCCTGTAGCGGGTTTATAACACCAAGCCTTGTATATCCGGACCGCCATCCTCTGCGGAGTTTTAAAAGAACCGCACCCTGCGGAGCTGATCTGACGGCCCAGATTAAATCTCATCCGGTGAGTGTTCGGATGATGGGGGGCAGTTTTAATTTTGCTTTAAAATTCGTGCCAAAATCTTACTTGGTCCGTCCGATCAAAACGAACGGACCAGATTAAAAGAACCGCTCCGCAGGTAAAAACTCCGCAGAGGATGTGCTTCCTTGTATATCCTGAAATGCCCGCAACACAGGAAATCTTTTCTTAAATTGCACTCAAAACCTTTCCCTGTTCGACAAAAGGGGATTCGAAAGGGAGCAAAATCAGACAAAATTCCTCTGCAATTAGGATCGATGAGAAGTGAAGTATCAGATTATCCGATCTTCGCCGCGTGGAATCCGGCGGTTCTCTTCGTCGTTCGCCCCCTTTTCGCGATTGCCTTCGTTTTCTCTTTTATCGCACTCAGTAAGCGGTTCATCCAGAACTTACAATTGCGTCCGATTGTTCTATTAGTGTACTTATTTAAGAGATAAATTTTCAATGGTTATTCTATAAACTCGTTGGTCAAAGTCTAGAAATTGTTTATATTGTAATTTTAATTTTGTTTTCTTAATTAGTTCCTTAAGTTATCATCAGATTTTTTTTGAAAAAAAAAAAGTAAGTCATCATCAGGATTATGTTTAGGATTTTTTATTTACAATATGATCAGAGTTATTTTAGTAGATGATTTTTCTCTTGATTAATTATAACCTAATGCAGTAATAGAGGGAAATGGTGTTTTCTGTCTTTGTCAAAGGGGAAAAGAAAAGAATTATTTTTATCTGATTCTGGCATGTTAATTTCAAATTTATTCTCTATCAGTGAGCACTTCAAAATTATCAAAATAAAGCAACTCAGATATAAATCTTGGATTTGATTCAGGCTGGTTTGTTGCATGGAAAACAGTACTGGTACATGTACCAGTGGTACAAGAAATATTTGGTCTACGCAAGAAGAAGTTCAAGCCTAAACCATCCACTCGGCAGCGAATCTCACGATTCTATAACTCTCAGTCTAGTTCTAGGTCTCTCTCCCTCCCTCCCTTAACCCCTCCCCTCTCTCAAACCGTGGTCTCTGCAATGTGGTTTCTTTTTTAATACTGTTTTGGACTTTTTGGTGTCAAGTTGGGGTTATATGGGGTAATGTGGTTGAATTCAGGGGGTTTGAAATCTATTTATGACCAAAATAAACATAAATCCTTAATGACAATTATAACATTGTACAGTGTTTAACATGTATTAGCTTTCATACTGTTTCAGCAGCATGTAATGAGGAGCAAAAGAGAAATAGTCTTTGAAGATCGACTGTTGGTGAATTTTCATGTAAATCTCAGTGATTTTCTATAACCTTTACATTTTAATTCACATAATTCATCTTTTGTTTCGGAGAAAAATCTCTTGCAATATAGTTCAATTGAAACATACTATCATTCCAATTGCTACTCAAGTTGTTTGATAGAAATGGCTTCTATATAGGCCTGTAACAGGCCAATCAAATACCTCACAGAAATGGTACGCTTTAATTGTGATGTTTTATTTAATATAAAGGTTTTTTTTTTGGTCTTACAAGACCATACTGCACATTAGTTCCTACTAGTCACTAGTGCTTTGGTGTGTGACAAATACATTTGCATCCTATGGAAGAAATGGATTTTGATAAGATGATAGAGAAATCAGAAAACGAAGTCTTTGGTAAAGGTATCAAACTAAGTTGGGTAAGCTTGGACCAAACTAATTTGTCTTATTGAGGGACAATAATTGACAAATTGTCTTTTGGACTTTTATAATTTTAATAAAATAGCTTGCTTTTTGGTATATTCACTGTGTTTGCATGGTTTGGCTTGACGACTGAATTGTTAATTTATTGTTGGGATCATTAATAATATTTTTAATGGTGGAAATAACTGTTAAATCGGTACCCGACATTGAATTTAATACTATATCATCCATATAAAAAATGAGAAAGTTTGATGCAAAGTTTACTGTTCATCAAACGATTTAAAATTTGCTACAGTTCATATAGAGGAGGGTTCCAATGCCTCATGCCTTTCATGTCATCATACCTCATATTTATATCTTCGTTTTCAAAGTCTAAATTGTCGATCCGAACCGTTCAAGATGATATCCATACTAAAATATGGTTAGGGATGAAATTTTAGTATGGATGTCATGTTGACCGGTTCGGATCGACAATTTAGACTTTGAAAACGAAGATATAAAATATGAGGTATGATGAGGTATGAATAGCATGAGGTATTGGAATCCTCCTCATATATATATATATATATATATTTCAAGAGCTAGGTAGCAGCTACCAAGAGTTGCTACAGTTCATAATTGACAGCCTTTGCTGGACTTCTAAACGATACTGAAGTTGCATGGAAATTTATACAGTACCACATGCCTACAATTTTTTTTTCCTATTTTTGAAATTCTTTTTCGCTTGATTTGAAAAACATGGTTGAGATTATCATGTTAATTTATTGTCCATGAACCCAATCCGTTGTTTTTGCAACTTGTTGTTTCCCTGGGAAACGTAGATGCTGCTAATCCTGATTTGGAGTTTTTATTTAAGAAACGGTATCAGTCATCAAATTTGACAACCATATTCAAGGAAACATATCTAATTCTGATTAAAGTTGAATATTCCTTGTAAGAGAATGAAAGTTGTAGGTTCTTAGTTTTCATCAGTTGACAATGCTTTGACAATTTAAACAGACTAAACTTGAAATGCAACTGTGAATTATGATGTGCGGTTAGCAGAATTAGGCTGGGGTAATGTGTGTATTGCTTAGGATATGAGAATAATTCTTTAGATTTTAGGGTCATTTATGTGAAAGAATCTGGAATTTCACTACCATGTTATAGGTTTTTTACATGAAAGCACCTATATGGATATTTTTGCCGACCATATTTTTTTTATAGTGACTTTTTGAAAGGTGGGTTTATTTTCACTTTTTCAGTATTGGCTGAAAATCTAGGGAAGATTCAAAACATCATTATATTACTTCTTAGTTCTTAACAGATAAACACATAAATTTAAGTGCAAAAAGTACTGATGTATATATATTTTTTATAAACGGCACACACCGCTTATTTTATTTTACTGAAACAAACTGTTTTACATATATTTACATAGTTACATATGTACATTCTCCTAGCCATCTACCCCCTCTAGATGTGATTTATATCTGCTCAATTACAGAGAATTGACTTAGCTTGGCTAATTGCCGGGCATATCTCCTCAAAATATTTGTTACTTTTATCAAATAAATCATTTATGGCATCAGTACCTGATATTGTATAGTGTCTAACATGGCTTAGCTTTCAAACACTTTCAGCAGCACAAAGTTGGAGAACAGGGGCAAAAGAGAATGAACTATTGTTGATGCACGGCTCTCAGCAATTACTTGTGTCAAATTGTATTTTTTCTTTTTTACAAATCTTTGATATTTTCAAGACTTCAACTTATGTAATTCATCTTTGGTAGGAGTACATGTATTCCAAACCAGTTCAAGTGGAACATGCTTCCATTCCAATTTCTGCTTGAATAGTTTGGTATGTAGCAGTTTGTAACAAAGCAATCAAGTACCTCACAGGAATGGTATGCTCTCAAATGTTTTCGGGTCATAGGAACAAAATTTTATAATGTTTTTATACTTCAAATCAAAATAACAGAGGTGTGATAGCCATTGTTAGAAGCTCGGATCATTTTGGCACATGTTACTGTGTTTGTAAGTACTGTAAATCTTGTTTGTTTTAAATGTCAATCACATATATATTTTGAAATGGATTTGCTCCATCTCATATCCTCCTACTAGAATTTTTATTGGCCGTTAATATTAAGATGTTTGGTGAATGCTTTCTATATGATGATGGAGAAGGCAAGGTGTTTTGGGTAAGGCATCGGACAATGCGAGAAGAGCTGTACCTAGTTATAATTTTGTCTAATATAAAACCGGTATTTGATTAATTGTCTTTTGGCACTGTAAATCTTTTAAAGCGTACTGCTTTGGGTCATGTTTGATTGCATCTCAAGTGGTGGAATAAGATGAAGTAAGATCTGAGTTTCTACGAAGTAAATCTAAGCTTACTCTGCTTGTAGAGTTCACTGTTAGAGATAGACATTCATTTTTCGGTTTCTCTCTTCATTAGTCAGTAATTTAAGTCATAAGCTCCAATTAAACAAGAGAAAGAGGAGGTAGCACAGTTGGCTAGGAGAAAAGTCTTAGAATTGTTGGTTACCTAAAGGTCGAGAGTTTAATTTCTCCTCACGACTTCGCAGCTTCTGCGAAGATTTAAAAAAAAAAAAAAAAAGTTCCAATTAAACAAGAACAACTCAAGTCACCTTAGCTTGAAGTAAAATATTTAATCTTTTTAAGTAGCAATCAAACTTGATTTTAGTGCTTTTGTTATTTTCTTGTATTGTATGGTTCAGCTGAGGCAACAAAATTGTCAATGTGTTATGCATTTACATAAAATATAAAATACAGTGTAGTTTATTACTTGACATAAAATGGATTTCTATTTCAAATTTGGAGACTTTCATTTGGAAGAAATAAGAATATCAGGTGTCTTATTTTACAGCTGTATTCAAGCAAACACAACCCTAACTCCAATTAAAGTTGGATGTCCTTGAAACAGAATAAAAGTCATGAATTTTAAATATCGACATTTATTTAGGTTTCAATTGAATTAAACATTTCAAGGGTTTTGAAGATGGATGTTAAATTTTCCAATTTTAAATATTGACCAAAACTCATTTATTTAGGTTTCAATTCAAGTCAGATTTTTTTTTTTTTGTGGGTTGTTGAAAGATGAACGTAAACGTAAAGTATTCCAGTTTTAAATATCGACAAAAGATCTTTTATTTAGGTTTCAATTAAAGTTAGATTTTTCCATGGTTGTTGAAAGATAAATGTTAAATCTTTCAAAATTAAATATCGACAAAAAAACATTTATTCAGGTTTCGTTTGAAATTATAAATTTTCAATGTTGTTGAAAGATGAATGTTAAGCCTTCCACTTTTAAATATAGACAAAAAAATAATTTATTTAGGTTTCAAACATATAATTTTTCACACAAAAATAGAGCGTAAAAGGCTTAATATTTTGAGCTGAGAGAATTTTTTATTTTCAATACCCAATTTACCCTCATCTTTCTTTAATCTTTTTTTTTTTTTTTTTTTTTTTAAATTTCATTCGTGCTTGGACTCATTAATGCTTGCATGCTAGATATGAAGGAAAACAATTAAACTCATTTAAATGCCATAAAAAAATGTTGCTTTGTATTTTAAACACAGACAAAAATACCGACTTAGACGCTGAAATTTTTAAGTTGAATGATAACATATACAATCATATAATATTCTATATATCTCATATAAACATTATAATTGAAGAACACTAAATTAAAACCATCAAAAGTTACAAATCAAAGCTAAGTTACAAAAGACAGTATCTAAATATACGAACTTAAAGATGAAACCTACCCATATAAGTTTGAAAATAAAAAAAGTTTCTCAAGTGCATTGCAAAGGTAAATTTATTATTTGGAAATGAAATTTTAGTTTTATTTCATTTGCACATGATGTTCATTTGTTATTATTTTTTGTCAAAATTTTAAAATTCGGCTGCCTTAAGTACCATAAAATTCTAACACTTAATAATTAGACTAAAATTTAGTTCTTGACATAAAAAATAGATATTAAAAATGAAATCCAACGCATTAGTTCGAGGAGTCTGCCCCCCTAAGTACCTGAGGTACAATTTAAAAAAATGGACGACTCAGATTAATTCCAGGCCGTCCAAACTCAATCCAGTGCCGTGAAACTATGGAAGGTCTTCTTTGAGATCCGTGTCAAGTTAAAAAAAACGGTTCGAGTTTATCACTTGCACCTCAGATACCTGGGATGATACGTATTCTTAGTTTGAGATGGATCCTAATTATGACTACAGATTTGAGATTTGATATATGAAATATTGTGCTTACATTCTCTAAGTTTTTATCCTCTTAATACTTCCTAACTGTTTTTAATCAACTTATTTAATTAATACTGTTTGAGCGTATAAGGTTCTACAGATAGATTTTAGTTTCCAGAAAATTTATTTATTTTGTCAGCATTATTTTATATTGTCGGTATTATCAAATGTCAACGCATTAGTTCACTGTCCCCATTAGTCAATAATTTATGTCATTACTTAAGTAACAAATTCCAACTGAACAAAAACAACTTTAAGTCACCTTATTTTGAAATAAATTTTTTAATCTTCTTAAGTAGCAATCAAACTTGATTTTAGTGCTTTTGTTTTTTGGGAAAATTGGTTATTTGTCATTCCAAAACCTTTAAATCTGAAAAATGTCATCATGAAACTATAAATCTGAAAAATATCACTCTAAACTTAGTTAATTCTTAAATTTGCCACAAATACACAATTTTTATACTTTTTTTATTAAAAATTAACTGAAAAATACAGTTTTGAGATACGTATAATAATAAGAGGTTTGAAAGGTATATAGGGAAATACAGAAATACGTATCTCAAAATTATATTTTTCAGTTAATTTTTAATAAAAAAAAGTATAAAAATTGTGTATTTGTGGCAAATTTAAAAATTAACTAAATTTAGAGTGGTATTTTTCATATTTATAGTTTTGTAATGATATTTTTCAGATTTAAAATTTTTGGAGTGGCAAATAATTAATTTTCTCTTGTTTTTTTTATCCCTTGTATTGTATTGTTCGGCTGAGACAACACAATTGTCAATAATTGTGTTGTGCATTTACTTCAAAATATAAAAGACAGTGTAGTTTATTATTTTGACTTAAATTGAAGTTTCTAATTCAAGTTTGGAGACTTTCATTTGGAAGAACATCAGGTGTCCCATTTTACAGCTGTATTTTAACAAACACATCCAACTCCAATTAAAGTTTGATGTCCTTGAAATAGAATGAAAGTCATGAATTTTAAAGTCAAAGACTTTTCTAGGGTTGTTGGAAAGATGAATGTTAAGTTTTATAATTTTAAATGTCGGCAAAAGATGATTTATTTAGGTTTCAAATATAGTTTCAAGGTTGTTGAAAGATGGATGTTAAGTCATTCAATTTTAAATATTAACAAACAAAAAAAATCATTTGTTTAGGTTTCAATTGAAATTAGATTTTTTTTTTTTCAGGGTTCTTGAAAAATGAATGTTAAGTCTCAATTTTAAATATGGATAACAAATTATTTATTTATGTTTCAAACATGCAATTTAACAGAATGTATATATGTTAAAGACAAAATCCAACGCATTAATTTGAGATGGATTCAAATTATGACTAAAGATTTGAGATTTGATATATGAAATAATAGAACTAGGGTGCTCCTAAGAGTAACAAGTCTTTTTATACTCTTAACTCTAAAATCTATCGTATTAACTTCGAACGACGAATCCAAACCGTTGAAATCCTTCTACTTTACGAGAGATGCGTCTACATGTAAAAATTTTAAAGTTTCGAATTAATTTGGTATAAAGTCAAGCTGGCAAAATTAGAAGGTTTCTAAATTAATTTTAATGCATTAATTTTTTGGGAGCCTTTTGACCACTTGACTTTATACCAAATTAATTCGAAACTTTAAAATTTTCACATGTAGAAGCATCACTCGTAAGGTAGAATAATTTTAACAGTTTGAATTCGTCGTTCGAAGTTGACCCGATAAGTTTTAGAGTTAAAAATACAAAGAAACTTGATAGTTCTAGAAACACTCAAATTCTTCTCATATGAACTATTGTACTTAACTTCTAAATTTTTGTCCTCTGTAGTCTGTACTGACTGTACACTTCCTAACTGCTTTTAATCAACTTATTTAATATTATTTGAGCGTCAGGTTCTACGGATAAATTTTAGTTTCCAGAGACCACAATTTGTATTTTATTTTGTCAGCATCATCAAATCTCAAGCTACAGATTGCTATACCAATTTTATAACTTTTAGCATTTTTCTTGGACTGTTGCATGACATGAGCCTTGTGACAAAGTTGTGCAGGATATAATTTATTTGTAATTTTGTGAAACAAAATATAATATACATAAAGAATCCGGACTTCGGTTTTGCTTTTCTTGACGTTATAAAATGTCTTTATTTGATCACCATTTTTTTGAAAAAAAAAATTACCACTATAAAACATCTTATAATATTATTAAAAAAAAACAAGAAGATTTTGCAAGAAAAAAACACATGGAAGGCATGCACAAATTATATTTTTAAGGGATATTTATCGTGAACGCTGCACGAATTTTAAAGCAAAAAATAATGAATTTTGAAGCTCAGTCCTTGATGAGAGAGAATGAAATTATATTTTTAAGGGATAGCATCCTTCAAAAATTTATATGATGCTCTGCTGGATCCGAATCTGATGCGGTTCTTTACTCATGAATAGTACCTCACAATTTCTGTCTTTTCAAATTCAACTATTGAATTGTTTCGAGATTCGTGCACAGAAAAATCAGTTGTTTTGAGATACGTGCACAAAAATTATTGGACGACTGAATTTGAAAAAGCAGAAAAGATGTGGTATTTTTTGTTTAATTCCAATTGTACTAGCATCTGATAGCCACTATCAGACTTTTTCAAAAAAAGAAAAGGCAAAATTTTTAAGATTACTATTCATTGCACTCGGATTGCAGCAGATCCAATTCCATGCTCTGCTTCAGTACCTTGTAATTAACTTCTTGATGTGTTTGGCATTTTAGACAGATTTTTGTAGTGTTGATGTTAGATTTCAATCATACAATCTCACATGAAGTCATGATGTCTTAACTACTAAATTAGACGTGATTCTAAACATTTTAAATATGTTTTTCATGTGTGGCTGGTTTTATTAACAAAATTCACTATTATATATTTACACTTTAATCAATTTTTGTTCTGTTTTCCTGGATCCTTTCATTTTGTCCTCTCAAAATCATGTGTAGAGATTTTCTTACGTTTTGAATTTTCTACAGTACATTTTTAATTTCATTATAAAATGAAATATTTTTCTACTTTATTTTACATGGGTATTTTTTTTATAATTTGAAATTTTGTAATTTTTGCATGCATCAATATTTTTATCCATGTTATTATAAAATTAGTATTGTGCCCGTACGTTGCAACGGAAACATATTATAAAATTGAATATAATATGAAAATATCTTTTTGTTTGACATTCACACAAAATTAAGAAAAAAATAAAAGGCACACATGAAAAAAATATAAATTCAAATAATAAATAACAAAAAGAACAAACAAAATCTTAAACCATTTATTATAACATGACCAACCATTTCTGAGGAGAACAGAACATGAAACCTTGTTAGTGACATTTAAACAAAATCTTAATCAGAGAAATAAAATAAACAAAATCCAACTAAGTATTCAAATCTAAGCTTCTTCAATCCCCAACTGCCTGAAGAATAATTCAATAATTTTCTTTCAACATTGATTATTTTTCCTTCCCTAAGAAGTATCAAGTATGCATCATCAACTTGGATAGGTTATAATAATCTTATATTGTAAGGTTCTTTTTCAAAATAATTTCTCAGGACGGCTGTGGTACAATTCTAGAGCTGTTAAAGTTATCTTTTATTTGAGTCAAAAGTGTAAATATGCCAAGAAATCTGTGACATGTTTTCCCTAGTGCTTTGCTACGCATACCCAAATAGACCCCCTAAATTTCTCGCCGTCGGTACTTTTTTTAAAAATTGGATGTGCACCTCTTATGTTATCGACTGTTTTGAGAATTTGATCTATCGTACAATTGCTTATTCATGCAAAAAAAAAAAAAAATGCCAAAATAAACTATAAAATTGAATTTTATTTTACATCCTCTAAATCGACTATTTGACGTGTATAATTTGATTATCGATTGTACCATATTATCTTGCTCTAAAAGCAACATCATACTAAAAAAAAAGTAATTTATTTTGCTCTATAATTGCTCTTACAAGTAAATTACTCCAAACTTGACGTACCAGATCACTACCTCATTTAGAATAATGGTACTTAAAGTAGATTATTCGGAACTCCGATGTACTAATCCTTCAGTGGTATCAATACCTCAATTGCAATAATGGTTCTCAAAAGCAAATTATTCGGAACGACGACGTACCAATTTTTCAGCAGTATCAATATCTCATTTAGAATAATGGTACTTAAAAGCAAATTATTCGGAACCCCGACGTACCAATGCTTCAATAATAAAACTAGCTTACAAAAGGAATAATTGTCTTTTAAATTATAAATTGGTTACTAAATAAACAATTAAAGCGAATAATTGCTATTAAAGAACCTTGACCGTACACATGCTTTACTGATAATTAATATAACAAGCAATTGGTTAGCGGCTCTTATAAAAAAAAATGACTTATTAATGCTTTACTAATAAGACAAGCCGATGGAATAACAAATCATTGAAATGAAAAAAAAAAGAATAAAATATATAATAATAAGTAAGCATCGCACAATTTCACTTTGTCCATAAATTCTATAACTTACGTTTTGCTTCTTGTGTGTGTGTGTGTTGTGATATGTATCAATTTGGACATAAAATTGTTGAAGGACGAAAATTGAAAATTCTCAATTTTGAGGGACCCAAGATGAAGATACATTATTTATACTATCTATCCTCAGGAGTTGCTCCACTGTTCATCTCCAAATAGGATTCGCAAATCTTATTATTATCATTTGTTTTAAGTTTGTTCAAGTCAATAAGCGCATAATTTCTCTCTTTTCACAAGCACACATAACTAAGATGTGAAAGGGCCGCTCAGCATCCTCGTACAATTATGGGCCCCACCATTTTCCTGACTTAGCCTCCCTCTCTAATCATGATTTTACATTTTTGATATAATGATTGTAATGGTATCTGTCATTAATTAATTAATTATATATAAAATAATTTGATTATGTACTTGACGCCGGTGGCAAGTTTATGTGAGAAATCACAAGATTCCACTAGAAACAATGAAATTTCAACTACTTGAATTGTCTGTGAACATAACCTCAACCAAAAAAAAACCATTTTAAGTGACTAATTAGAACAATAATTTACTTGACAAATGTTTTTTTTAGTTCATTTATATTGAGAACAAGACATTGAAATAAGATTTTATTTTTGTGTGTGTGTATTTTTTTTTATTTCATCATCGTTCATCTTGATGCAAACCGAACTAAAAAGAAGTATTCGACATAACTTTTTTTTTTTTTTTTTTTTTTATAAAAGACACATTGATGCCCGTTTCATACATTGAAATCGAAAGTTAATTTACAAGCCATAGGTGTTTGTAATTACGAAACACCTATGAGAAAGAAAAACACATAAGCCTCCGCTTAATCAACCGCCAAAATATCGTAATTACGAAACTAAACAGTAAAGTTAAGAAACTATAGAATTCCAACACTAGATCAATGTCAAAAGTTTGAGGATTAAGCATAGAGACTAAAATGGCTGGAGGATCAGCTAACCTGCCTTCTTTTGAATTGCCAGGTACATCACCAATCCACATAAACATTTGGCTCATTAATTAGATCCGAATTAATAGTTATAATAAATGCATCATGTTAATTAATTTATTGTGCCCACATAGTTTAGAATGCGTATCCTCTGCATTAGCTCAAAAGATAATCTTTTGAGTTAATGAATCTCAACCGTCTAATTTTAAACGGAGCCACTCCCGGCTACCCCTATAGCATAGGGGGTCTTTTAATATTAGTGCAGATCTAGTCTGCATGAATCTTAAAACATATTGGACGGTTGATATTCATTAACTCAAAAGATTCCTTTTTGAGTTAATGCAAAGGATACGAATTCCATAGTTTATATGACACCCAAAAATAATAATTCCGATGTAGTTTGGATGCTTAACTGATGATTGGAATTTGGAAGCAAAATAAAGTTTGATCTAAGTGGCGTGCAATCAAAGGATGGTGGTACGGAGGGATCAAAAAACATTTGAAATCAGAAGAAACGAGATAAACCTTTTGCTAATAATAGGTAGGTACAAGTAGGGATGGTGGGCTTAATGATGATTTTAGAGAGAGAATTTGAATAGTTTTGGGCCCCAAATCATTAGAGAGAATCCTACTGATTGTTGTATCTTAAAAAAATATTTTAGTTGTGTGAAAAAAGTTTCATTTGAATACAACTAAAATGGAATTTTTTTTACTCAATTTATTTTTTATTCATTTAAATAAAAAAAGAGTTTCGTTTGAATTTTTTAGATGAAACAATCAGTAGGATTCTTTCTAATGATTTGGGGCCCAATTCTATTCAAATTCTTTCTAATGCTTGTTTTTTAATTAGAATTTGAAGTATTGAGTTGTTTTGATTCTACTGTAATTCTTCTAATGTCCTTATTTATTTATTTATTTTCAATTTAATTTTCAAGAAAAAAAAATCTATGATCCATACGTTGGCAGCTACCTCAAAACAAATTTTGAAAAATGACTTTAGGTATATTTGATGATTCATTATTTTGACAATCTTTTAAAAATGGCACTTAAATTTTAAATTCAAAATTATAGACATGATCCATATTATTCGCATATAATGTCTATAAAATATGATGAAATTTGTTGTATTTCAATGCATATCAAATAACTTGAAATTCTAACTCCGCATTTTAGCAAGAATTAGTCTCGTATAATGACAAAGAACAATACTCTTCGTGCAAGAGACTGCATGAATAATAAAACTTAAAATGTTAGAGCTCTATATTTCTCTAAAAAAATAAAAAAATTACGTTCTCTTTGTATATCTGAGTCGAATAACAAGATCCGGACTATCATTTCGGATCTTAAAGTGAACCGATTCCGAAGTCAATCGAACGGTCCATATATGTCTTAGTCAGGTACATATAAGTCTTGAGTGACAAGTCATGATCAAACCATTCAAAGTGAGTGATTCAACTCATGAATAAACCAAAGGGAATCCAGAACTATCACAAGATGTTACATCCATCACATTCACATAGCATTCAATCAACACCAAATTTGAAAATTTTCTCTTTGAATTATCATATAATGGACCACAATCTCTCATTATTGTCAACACTTGCATCATTCATCACCCCATGTTCCAAAGAGTTTGGTTTAAGAACCCCCAAATTTAGGAATTCACATCCTCTCTCTTATTGCACAACAGAATCTTTTACAATTATTCAATCTGGACTATTCATTTTAACTTGGCACGAATCTCAAAGCACAATAATACTGCCCCCTATTTCCTCCAGAATCTCAAACCGGCTGAGATTTAATCTCAAACCGTAAAGTGATGCGCATCTTCTGTAGTTTTGTCAGTGTGATTATTTTATTTTAATCAAGTTCAATGAAGTTTTGATATAATTTCAGTTCACAAGAAGATTAATGTTAAAGTTAAATATTTACCAAGGAATTCTTTTAAGTAAGGTGCCTCAGTTTTTGTACTGTAACTTTTGAAATTTTTAATAATAAAATTCTAAAACCCAAGCAAAACAAAACTAAATAGCCACATGCAATCTACATTATTTTCTCTACATATCATAAAAATTTGTATTTTGGCTCATTTTCATAGAATTTAAGAATTTGAAAATTCAACAACTAGAAATTACTCAAATCTTTGAATATTTACATTCACTTAATACTAATAAAAAATAAATTCATAATATTGTAATTTATTCTACGTGCACACAAAAAAAAAGTAAATCGCTTTCAATATTTTATTTTGATATTTAAGTTTAGATTTTGTAAATATCGTATTTTAAATCGGCTGAAATTTCAAGATTCTCTGAAATTCCTGAAATTCGAGATCCCAGCCGTTCAATTTCTTCTGTGCACGCATCTAGAAATAGCTGGTTTTTTTGCTCACACATCTAGGAACAGTTCGACAGCTGCATCCAGATTGCAGAAATTTCATAAACATTGTATATTCGTCTCGGATTTCAGCAGATTCGGAAGATTCAAATCCAGTGCGAGTGCCGTCGCAATTAATTGAGGAATAAGAAATTACGAATCCTCTCCTATTATACAAAAATTGCATGCCAATTATGAAAAATAAGGGAGGCATTTTTATGTGGTTTATAATATTAGAATTAGGCAAACTTGAGAAAGCAAAGATCTGTAATTCTGTATGCTACGGCTTTTTTTGCCTTTTGCCTACGCTCAAAATGAGAATAAAAAATAGGAGAAAGCAAATATTGACCGAGAAGCATCGAATTAGCTGGCATGATAGCGTTGTTAGATGATTTATTGAGATAAATTCATTTAACTTTTGAAGATAATTTATTTGTCTTTATTTTTTTTTATCTCTATTACGTGTTTACTTTTTAATATTTTAATTACATTTTTTAATAAACAAATTATGTCAAATCGGTAAATGAGTCTGTGTTCGCTGTCATAGATATATCTAAGATTGATTATATAGTTTTTGAAGATAATTTATTTGTCTTTATTTTTTATCTCTACTATGTGTTTACTTTTTAATATTTTAATTATATTTAAAAAAAATTATGCCAAAATAAAATCAGTTCATGTGATATATATTACTTTTTCTACATGCATATGAAAATTTATCGGTATTCGATTTTGGTAATCTATGCAAATCGGTGTTTTTTTTGCAGGTTCTTGGTGGAGAAATTATGAGCGTCGCTTCTTTCAACTTATTGATTCACATAAAGCTTATGTTCAAATGTCATGATTTTTTACGAGTGCAGAGAAAAAAAATGATATAAATCATATCTAATGATTTTATTTGAATATTTATGTTTTAAAATTTTAAATTATTGTAGATTCAAAAATAAAGAAAAAAATAATGACATTTTCCCATAAGCTTTTTACATGGCATATCTGACTTATCAGATTAATCCAAACTGGTTTTGTTATTACAATATATCTTAACAAAAAAAATGTTTTCCTCCGCTGGCAAACTTTTGATATATAGGAAGTATACATGCAAAGGAACCCAGATTAACTTTCTGTTAAGTACTAAATTAAATAATAACTAGAAAAAGATATCCCATGATAATAAACTGATTGATTGCTTTTGGGGCCCAATATTGGTCAAAGAGGATATTGGCTCCTTCTAATAAGCCCCATTTTTAAATGGAAATTGCATATTGTACCCCAAACAGCAAGCATATATAGTTGGTGACCAGTATTCTCTGCGGAGCTTTTACCTGCGGAGTTAATTGGATGGTTCAGATTTACTCTCAGCCGGTGAGTGCTCGGGATGATGGAGGGGGCAGTATTAATTTTGCTTTGAGATTCGTGCCAAAATCTTGTTTGGTTCGTCCGATCAAAACGAACGGACCAGATTAAAAGCACTGCAGGAACTCTGCAAGTAAAAGCTCCGCAGAGGATGTGAATTCATATAGTTGGAGGAAACATATATATATATATTTTGGCATAATTACGTTTAAGATCAATTATGAGTTATGACCGATTTTATGGTAGTAATAATTTATAACTAGACTTTAAGATCAATTTTATGTGTAAATAAAATGTTAGTCTCAAATGGTCCAATGAGGATCCTACAATAATAAATTATGAGTAATATTTGTATTGTATTTGTATTAATCTTTTTCAGCACAAAGTAGTTACGATCACGTTGTAAGAAAATTACGACAATAACATGATATAACGAATAAAGGAGCTAATTAGAGAATAATTTCGATAAAACTCGCATGTTACCCCATATATCAGAATGCTAAATTCTTATTCCTAAAATTATAGATTAACACAATTAAATCCGAAATAACAACGTAAAAGAACTTTACCGATAATTAAAATATAATTAAAA
Source organism: Carex cristatella (assembly GCA_024447775.1). Classification (NCBI taxonomy): domain Eukaryota; kingdom Viridiplantae; phylum Streptophyta; class Magnoliopsida; order Poales; family Cyperaceae; genus Carex; species Carex cristatella. Next base: position 1,565,932 of record JAJHPF010000025.1, read on the forward strand.
TTTTCTATAAATTTAAGCAAACTAATTTATTTTGATAAAAGGAACACACAAAGCCCCTTGTGTATCCTTGTGGGTACAACATAAGGAAGCATTGGAAATTTATAAATAAAATGGATTTGGGGGGCTAGTTTATGATTTGTTTGAATAATTAAAAAACGAAGAAGAAAAATTGCGAGTGTGTTGATGACTTTATTCTTGCTTTGAAAGATATCTCAAAAGAACAACATGCCATCCCACGAGTCCCAAGCATCACACTCTCCAAAAGCCCACGAGCACCAACTCCTTGATAATCATAATTTTTAATTTATTATTTTCATCTAAGATGGGAATATGGGATGGTATATTATATAGTGTGACTTATTAGTTTCTCTACCACATCTCTTCTATGGCATTTCATAAAACAATATGGGTTTCCTTTTTTAAAAAAAAAAAAGATTGGCGAATAGCCGATAATTTATTGAATAGGCGAAGTAAATGGAATTTATAATTATTTTAAAAAAATCGAATTATTTGTGAATTTCATTAATGAGTCCGGCTAGTATGACATCGGTGTCATATGACACAAACTCCAAAATTGATGGGATATAGTTCAAACGACTAATATAAACTGATTTACTTTATGAGTGATGCATTTACATGTAACTTTTTTATATTTTCGAATTATTTTAGTATCAAATCAAGCGGTCAAAAATATTGAAAAATGAATGCATTAAAATTAACTTAAAAACTCACACATTTGACTGCTTGACTTGATACTAAATAAATTCAAAAAATTATAAAATTTGCATGTAGCGCACAACTAATGAAGTAGATCAGTTTGAACAGTTTGGATTCACCGTTAGAAGTCGATTCGGTAGATTTTGGAGTTGGTCTTATACATGCTGAAATGACACTGATGTTCTACTAGTCGGACTCGTTAATAATTATTCGCGAACAATTTTCAAATTATTTGCAAAATTTGAGTTCTTTGTTTAATCTTTAGAATTTTGATATAATTTTATACAAGTTAAGAAAATAAATTATTCTCAAGACCATATATGTATTATCAAATCAATAATTTATATCATATCGAATTATTCACGAATCTGAGTTCATCACCATAGTACTAATCACATTACAAGATTTCGGAATAATATCCATATTATACTTGAGTTATTCATTTTGAACACCTCTTAGAATTATTTTCATATTTGACGAATTTGAGCATACACACAATATTTACCCATATTATTTATAAAATTTACCTACTATTTTATTTATATGTAATATTTCAATATTTTAATATATCATTTACATTACATAATATTTCTGAATGTTTTCAAAGTCCCGAACTTGTCAATACGGTAGTGAGACTATATTCACAATGAAAGATACGATCAATGGCAATGTAATTATGACACACAATCTCAACTGTTATCACGGAAGGCTAAGATCAGAGACAGAACTAAAAAATTGAGATGAGAGGGACTAAAAAATAAAATGTAATGTAATTTTATTTTATAGAGGGGGCTAAAAGTATTAATACATATAAAAATTATAAAATTCAATGGATAAAATTACAAATTTTCAATACATAGAGATGGTTTAGCTCTTTTTTAATTCTATTACCTTCCGCCCCTGGCTAAGATACCATGCCATTGTTTTATAACAAAGATGTATGATGGACTATTAATATACGCAAGTTCCTTAAGCGGACCAAACTTTTTTTTATGATAGGCTATTAGCAGTTGTACGAAATGATTTTGAATTTGAACTGTTTGTTATAAAATGATAAGAAATTTAAAACAACTCTGTAAATCTCCTATTTCTCTTTCTGAAAATAGCCCAAAATGTCAGCCGCCCAGACTACTTCCTAAAACCGTTCGTTGTTGCCTTGTCACACCAGGATTTCCCATTGCCTAGATCTGCCAGATGTTGTTTTCCTTTAAGATAATATTGAAATGTGTCAGATTCCCTCTCCATGATCTGTTAGCAATTTATTAGCATAGGTATATTCTCACATGATATAGTCTGTTATCTCCACACCTGTTGAACCACAAAGTTGGCATCCAATTTGGAGTGTGCACTCTCTATAGATAAGCACCTCTCGCATTAATTATTAATCAACATGAAAGAGAAGTTTGAATTACTTAAATCCAGACCCTTGAAATTAGGAATTCACATCAAGTGCAATACCTGGCTGTACAGAATGAGATCCGAATCATCTATTTTAATCTGCACAAATCTCAAAGCAGACTCTATAATGAATTCGCATCCTCTAAGATATCTCAAACTTTGAGTTTTTTTTTATTTTTTGTAAGATCTCAATCGTTTAGATACTTCTGCACGAATCTCAAAACACAAATAATACGGGCCCTGTACTGTACACGCTGGTCACGCAAAAGTTGAGATATCTCATAGGATACGCACTCCTCGATAATGCGGTACCGCACGGATACTCACTCAATTAGCTGCAATCTTGAGAAAGGGAAGGTAGCACAGTTGGCTAGGAGAAAAGTCCTAAGATTGTTAGTTATCCAAAGGTCGAGAGTTCGATTCGCCCTCACGACTTTGCAACTTCTGTGAAGATTTTAAAAAAAATTAGCTGCAATCTTTTTAGGTGCATTTAGTGTTTTACCATAGGCCACAAGAAGCACTGCAACACAAGAACCAAAAGAATGCTAACAGGGAAGGGGACTAAAAAGTCTAAAAAGAAGATCAGCATTGGGGATGGCGACATGGTTTGATACAATGGAGACCATCATTCCATGGCCCCCTCCTACGACCGAGATTTGGGGGTTCGTACGTACTCAAACCGGTACCATATTCCTGACCCGGTACTGCGTACGCATAATTCATATTATAAGCCTATGGCCCCAATGATGATTCAAATTATGTAGAGCCGCATCTAGGAACAGGATTCAGATCTGCTGAAATCTGACATTGATGAACAGTAAATTGAAATTTTTGAAATCCGAAATCCAGCTATTCAATTTTTTCTGTGCACGCATCTCAAATTGTTGATTTTTCTATGTACACATCTCGAAATAATTCAATGGCTGGATCTCAGATTTCAGGAATTTTAGAGTTACTATTCATGATCTCTAATTTCAGCAGATTTGGATCCCTAGGAACATGCATATTTATTAACCAGTGGCAAAAAATTTAAATAATATTTGCATTATGTATGTATTTTTTTACACCTCTTCAAATTATTTTTTAATTTATTGAATTGTATGAAAATTGCATTATCATCTAATATTATTATTAAATTTATAAAATATTAATATTTTGATATGTTATTTATTTATAAAATAATGAACTATTTATGAATTATTTTTAAAACACAAACTTATCACTATGTGTTACCATTTATCAAGTGCCTTTAAAAACACTAAACTTAGTTATTCCTTTTATATAAAGAACATAAGAGGCACCTATAAGCATTTTCATTCTCAAATCTTTTCTTTTTGTAAAAGAAACAAAGAACAGCACTCGTTTACCAAAGATAAACAAACCCAATGCTTGGTGCAGTGCACAAATGTGGTAAAAGATGAAAAAGGTAGATAGAAAATTAAATAAATTAGGGGAAAAAATGGAAATGGGGACAAAAGGGAAGTTGGCAAGTTGCTTGAGCAGAAAGGGGATGAAAAAAGAAAATTAAATAAAAGAAGTTGAGAGCACTCAAAACACAAAAGTACTTTGCAAACCCAAAAATACTATAGAGAGCTCCTTTTGGGGGCACCCTTCTTTTTATTTAGAGCAAGTCTTCTAATTGATATTTTTTTAATGACTGATTTGCCCTTCAACTATTGCTTTTGACTATTGGCGTGTGTTATTCTTTAAAAGTCTATTTAAGTGTAAGTAACATTTTAGAAATCAAAATTTCTTAATCAGATTGGCATACTAACAGGTGCAGTATTTTGATCAAATTAATATTCATAAAGAAAGGTTCAACTATCTCAATTTTTCTACCTTCATTTTTAAATAACTGAAAATTTAAAATTTAAATATCAAAATAAAATTGCTACGTATAATCTATATTATTTTCTATAAGTGTATGTAAAGGATCATGATATTTTAACTTTGTTTGGATTCTTATCAAGAGTTTGCAAAAATATTCCAATCGAATGCACACTACCGAGCTGGACTGAGCTTGACAATATTAAATGCACACAAATTCATATAAATTCACAAATTGATGCCAAACCGAGCTAGCGAGCAAACTAGGCCCCAGCTCAAACTCGTTAATTCTGGACCGAGCTAGTAGCGAGCTGGCTCGTTACCAGCTCGGTCCAGTAACGAGTGAGCTGTTAGCGAGTGAGCCAGATACGAGTCACGATCAAGCCACGAGCTACGAGCTTTCATGGATGAATGCTCATTTTTTTTAAATTAAATTATGTTATCTTGGAATTACGGGTGAAAACGGATATTATCTATATTCGATTCGTATTCAAATAGTGGATATTCAATATCCGTGTGGATAAAGATACTGATATGATTTTACGTTTTAATTATCCGTATCCAAATAGTAGATATATACCTTATATTTTAATATATATTATGAAAATTTTATGTTATTCAACATTATAATCAGATAAATATTATGAACTTTAATATTTTTTAATAAATATCTGATCTAATCTGATCCAAATCCGAATCCGTATTCATCTAATACATCTGATATCCGCTCTGTAAGAAAGAATATGAAAATGATTTTACCACTATTCGCCATATCCGCTCCGTTTCACCCCTATTATGATAGGGCACCCCTATTTTTTTTAATAAATATCTGATCTGATCCAAAAATGTATCCGTATCCATCTAATATATCTGATGTCCGCTCGGTAAGAAAGAATATGAAAATAATTTTACCACTATCCGCCATATCCGCTCTGTTTTCACTCCTATTATGACAGAGCACCTCTATTTTTTAATAAATATCTGATCTGATCCGAATCTGTATCTGTATTCATCTAATATATCTTATATCCGCTCTGTGAGAAATGTATTCATCTAATATATCTTATATCCGCTCCGTGAGAAAGATGATTTCACCACTATCCGTCTTATCCGCTCCGTTTTCACTCGTACTTGGAATTTATGATATTTTGGAGAGCAGCGGTCTCGGTTCCATGATAAAAAAGAAAAATATTGATTTGACATGGGAGAGCTGAGCATGTAATGCCTCTGAATCTCTGATGGACGCGGTAGAAGTAGAACCAAGGCAAGGTGGTCTTTTCCTGTGCACTGGGTCCCGCATGTAATAGTCGCCGATTTGAAGTTTTTGCAAGATTCTTATCCAATCAATCAAATTTAGATGAGACTGGGGAATATTCTTTTCTGGTGCATTTCAATAATATCTTTAGTATAATAATATGTTTGTGTTCGTTAGTATCCAACAAAAATAAATTACAATATCCCTCTAGTTGGTTGTCTTCAAATTTTTATTTATCTTAGCCACTTTTTTTTTATCAATAAAAAAGACTGGTAAATTTTACCCACATTATTGATCCATATAGAAGTGTGAATTATATGTTAATTAATATATATTTTTCACGCAATGTGAACATTGGCTAGTTCATATTGCATAGAATTAATACAAAAAGTATGTGATTTGATCAAGTTATGTGATGTTCATCTACTTGAATATCTGAGAATTACAGTGCTTTAAACCTTGTTTTTTATATGTAACATTTAAACCCATTGGGGATCAACCATGGGAGATACTTAGGAGCCGTAATATGCTCCCAAATTAAAGAAATTAAAGCAAGCAACGGTATACATACATCTGAAATTTTTATTAATACAACAACAACTAAATATTTAGTCCTAAACAAGTTAGGTAGGCTAGAAATGAAATCCAATTGTGACTCGTAGTCACAAGATGAAGTAGATAGTCATAAAATACTAAAATAGTAATAACTACTAATAGTAATAATAGTACCTTATTTTTTAAATATTTTTTATTAATATTAACAGAAAATAATAAATTTTGAATTTTATACATTGTTTGACAAGAATTTGAAAAATGTCTAAACTGCAGTTTTAATTCACGATTTTGGGCCAACTTCCGCAAAAAAAATCCACGGTTTTAGCCCCTCTAAAACTGCAGAATAGATCCACGGCTATGAGAAATCGAAAAAAAAATATTCACAGTTTGGATATTGCCTATATTAAGGCGCAACAACTCTCACCTTCATTCCATAGCCCCTCCTTTTCTCTCTCTCTGTCCGACTGTCTGATCGATCGCCACTTCGGTTTTAGTATTTTTTTTATTTTTTGTCATTTAATATTTTATTAAATAAATCACTTTAGAGAATAATAAATTAGTTTAGGACATTGCAAAATGGTTTAGAATATTGTCAAAATAATTTAGAAATTCTAAAATGGTTTAGAATATTGTCGGAATAATTTAGAAAATTTCAAAAATAGAAAATTCTAAAATATTTTAGAACATTGTCAGAATAATTTCAAAAATTCTAAAATGGTTTAGAATATTGTCGGAATAATTTAGAAAATTCCAAAAATTGTTTAGAGTATTGTCTGATTAATTTCAAATTTTCCGAAATGGTTTAGAATAATTTAGAAAATTCCAAAATGGTTTAAAATATGGTCCGAAAATTTCAAAATTATTTAGAACATTGTCCAATTAATTTAGAAATTTTCAAAGTGGTTTAGAATAATTTGGAAAATTCCAAAATAGTTCAGAATAATGTCGAAAATTCCAAAATGAATAAGAATATTGTCTGAATAATTTGGAAAATTCCAAAATGATTTGGAATAATTTAGGAAATTCCAAAATAGTTTAGGATAATTTAGGAAATTCGAAAATGGTTTAGAATAGTTTAGAGAATTCCAAAATGATTTAGGATAATTTGAAAAATTCCAAGATGGTTTAAAATAATTTAGAAAATGAAAATTCCAAGACTATGATTGTGGTTGTTTGGCCGGTTGAACATCATCATACAAACTCAATGACTCATCTGAGAGCATCTTATCCCTGCTTTCCAATCTGTCATCATCAATTGTATCTGCAGGTACATGCGAATAATTGGGGACCGGTGCCAGTTTACGGATCCGGACAGTTTTGGGTTGAGTTATGGATTAAGCGTTCTAATTGGTACTGGGTTGGGTTCGAGATTCAAGGATTTGGCTGGTTACAAGGGCATGACTGTTCATATCCAGTTGGGAATTAAAACTGACTTGATTTGGTTTTGATTTTACATACAACTCCAGAACCGGTAACCTTTATGGGAAGGACGCCACAATTCCTAAAATCATTTGGAACGATGCTTGGTTTGTTATCGATACCAATTGGTAGTTTCGTTGGCCATCAGTAAACATATTAAACCTGGTTTGGATTTTCATATTTGCTTGACTAACAGTATACCCAACCAGTTTATAAATCTCATTCTGGAGATAATCAAAATTATGGTTCACGGTTATCGAGACTGTGTATTTAGTCCGAGTACTGTAAAAGACCTTGTCATCATTGTATTGGATTTCCCTCCAATAAAAAATTTCATACAGATCATTTTTGGGTTTGGTTGGACTGGATAACAAACTGCAATTTAAAAAATAATAACTCTATAAGGACAACATAATTTGAAAAATTAAAGAACTAAAAAACTTACAAAAATTCGCTCTTCGAGTCTGATTTTCTCTCTCTTTTTTTGCTTCCGATTGTGAGAGAAGGAAGACAGGGGCGCTATTTATAGAAAATTGGGCCCAAAACTGCAAAATTAATTTCCAGAACCCCAAACCAGAGTTTTAATTAACGATTTTAGTTCTCTCAAAACTGCAAATTAAATTCACGATTTTTAAAATCAGAAATTAAAATTGTAGTTTTATGAAACTGTGAATTAAATTTTTGATTTTGGAGTGGCTAAAACTGTGAATTTTATTTACGGAAAGTTGATCCAAAATCGTGAATTAAAATTGCAGTTTGGACATTTTTCAAATTCTCTCGTGACGTAGAATTTAACATTTACTATTTTATATTAATAAAAAATTCGGTGCATACACCCACAAAAATTCCCCAACAAATTTCTGCATAAAGTCCAGAGAATTAATCGGTGCCCCTCTCTCTCTCTACATCCCTTTCTCTCTCCTCACGCGCGGGCCTCTCAAGCCTAAACAAAGGAAACCTCAAAAGCAACTACCACCCGTCACAAACCAATGAAGCAACTCAATTAATTGGAAGTAAATCTGCTGTTATTTCAAAGGGATAACAGGACGCTGTTATTCCGATCTCAGCCATTGATCTTTGTGAGATTCACACATGAAGAAACAATATCATTGAGATTCGTGCGCAGAAAACTTTGAATAGTTTTGGATAGAAATAACAGGGTCCTGTAATCCCTTTGGAATAACAGTAGATTTATTTCCCAATTAAATTAACACCATAACATAAACAACAATACCCAAAGAATTAACAAAGAGAAAACAAATCAAACTATATCTGTGCCCAAAATCCTCTCTCTCTCTCTCTCTCTCGCGGCCTAGCCATGAAACCAGTGAAGAGAAGAAATCCATCATTCCCCCCACACTTTTCATGAACTTTGTGCTCATTTTAATTTAATTATTTTCTTCCTCTTAGTTTTGTTTGTTTTTAAATGTAATTCTCTCTAAACAATTCTCTATAAATACACCTCTCTTCCCTTTCTCCCCTTCTATCAATTCACCCCACCACCACTTGTCTCTCTCTCTCTCTCTTTCAAACATGAATTCTTCTTCTTCATCTCTCAACTCATTCTATTCATCCTTAGCTAGAGGCATAGATGGTCTCGATCGGTCAGCTTCACCGCACCTCTTTTGTCTCCAGTTCATGCAGAACTCGCTCTCTCTCCTTCGTTCGACGCACACCCAACTAACCCAACTCGTCAAACGGCTCCACCTGCCAGCTGGAGAGTCGTGGTTGGACGAATACATGGACGAGTCGACCCGGTTATGGGAAGTATGTGATGTTTTAAAACTAGGCATGTCTGGCATGGAAAACTACTGCACAAATGTAACTCATATGGTTTCTTTGGTAGAGGATTTGATTAGAAATGGAGACTCCATTCATTCACACATTGGTAGACAGGTATTAATTGGTTTGTTTTCCCTTTTTTTACAATACTTATATATGATATATCTTGCTTTTCAAAGAAACAGGATTTATTTATCTAGTGCTTTCTGAGAATAATTGATGGTGGTGTGACCTGAGCAATGGCCAATGGATGTCTCCTTCATTTTCTAGAAATGGAGATTACTCAGAACTGTGCTCAACACTCCTTTTGCTTTCATTTTCACTTTTCAATTCTTTTGTGAAGATACGACCCTTTTTGCTTGTAAAAAGTCTGTAGTTGTACAATATATCTATTTATTTTTTTAAGTAGTACTCTCCTTTATACAAGCACTAGATTCCCATCTTGCTTTTCCTATTTTTAAATTTCTTAATTCTAGTTGTTTTTTTCCTTATCTTACATATTTATTTCAAGAGGCTTCTGTTTTTTACAACATACCCATCATTAGTATATAGAAGTGGAACTCTATGCAAATGAGGTTTTCCGTTTTCCACATTATTTTTGCTTTGTGATACAATAATCACCTCATCACCTGCCAATTAATACTATAGACTGAGGTACTAATTAAAATGTAACCTAACCAGCCAATACTCTTGCTTTACTTCCAAGAGTAACTTTCTTATGTTACTTTTTTATATTATTAAATCAGGTTGTTCTTTTTCACAAAAGTAACAATCAGCAATTCAACATTTGAAACTTTAAAAATTGTGTGCAATTAATATTGTCGGTATAAGTAACATTATAACCACAATAGTACTGTTAATAGATGCATGTAATTATCTTTTGATTTTATATATGAAATTTAGTTTAAGTAGGTTTGCCTCTCGTTGCATATAGGTTGCAAGATCAATAACTGGATGCAGAAGAGAGGCGATAAGTCTCGAGGAAGAAAACCGGGTACTAGCTGAGACCCGTTTAGACATGCTACCTCTACAGCAGTCTGACGAGGTGTACCCCACCGAGTCACGGCTTAACGGGTTCAATGGATTCCGAGGCGTGTTATATGCCATGCGAAGTGGCAGCTCCTTTCTACTGACAATTCTGACATGGGGCTTGGTTCACTGGTGGCCCTGTTCGGGTCCCAGTTTTAACGGGTCGACTTCATTTGGATCTGCTTATATGACTTCGATCGAGAGGTTGCATCAACGGGTTCGAATTGAGATTGAACAGACAGCAGAACGGCCCGGGATATTATTGTATGAATTCCAAATAGTTCGTGCACTGATACAGGAACTGGAGAGGAATGAAGATGATAGATTGGAGATGAATGAGAAGGTGAATGGATTGAAAATTTGGATAGGTTTGTTGAGAAATGGATGTGAGAATTTAGTTGGCCAACTAGATGATTTATTTGATGAAATTGTAGAGGGGAGAAAGAGGTTGTTGGACTTGTGTAGTAACAGGTAGATTTAATTTAGAGATAGAGATATAAAATTAGTGAGAGTGAGAAGGGATTAACAATTTAACATACATCTTTTGTAAGGTTAAGAAATGAGAATTTTACAGGCTCTAAGTTTATGTGGCCTCATTTGTGAATTGTGACCTTCTATGAATTTGACCTTTGATATATACTTTAATACCTCCTAGAAGGAGGGGGGGAACAAGAACACATGGTGTGTTTGTAAAGAAGAGGAAGCGAGAGGTCAGAGAACAGATTCTCTCTAGCTGTAAGAAGTTTTCAGTAAATGGAAAGGCAGTTTTTGTATGATGTAGGAGATGTGCCTTCCTTACTTGATATGAAAATCATAAATATTTGATTTAAATAAGAACCAATTTAAATCCTCTATTGAGAATTATTGATGAAATTATCAGAAGCGAACATACAATACAAGTCTAATTTTTAGAATCAAACAATACAAGTTTTTGGTTTAATATTACAGTGAAAAATTGTGACAGAGGTATCTAACCTTTCCGTTTCTGAGAAGATTCCTTGGCTGATAAATCTTTTCTAACAAAAGAAAGATAAAAGTGAGCTGTCCCAGTGCAGCTTTTGTCTGATGGAAGTAATTAACATAGTAGATGGAGAGCATAAAGCATAAAGGTGAAAAAAAAAAGGTTTTGTGAAATCACAGTGTCTGTCTCACCAGAATCTACTGCTACAATTTCCAAAGGATTAGAAAGTATAGTAATTTTGTATGATTGATTGAATTTTTCATTTGTTATGATAGAACTATTCCAAATCTCAGACCTTACCAGGCTTCCAATAATGTAGTGTTTGTGGCCTTTTCATGTTTAGCTAGCTTCATTCCATCCAAAGGGCAAAACTTTTTCAGGGAATCTAAGAACACAAAAGTTGAAAATTGTATTGATCCAGCTTCTATTTTGTAATTTCCTCCAATTTTTTTTAAAGAAAAACAAAGGACTGAAACTTCCAACAATTTGTACAGCAATACATCAACACTATTATAGGAAAACGACAAACTATGCTTTCAAACTTCCATCTCTGAGCAAACAAAGAGACAGCACATTTTTTTTCTCTCACCATCTAAAAGTGTTTCATGAGAAGGCAAAAGAAAAGAATCAGAATTCAGAACTACTAATTAAAGCTTAAGTAGTAACTAGTGTACAAAGAAACTTCTGAAATGGATTTGACTATGACTTGCACAGTTGCACATAGGACCGCACCCAAAATTCGTAGTTCGTGATTCGATTCGAGTTTGATTCGAAAAAGTTCGTAAAAAATTTGATTTGAAATAGTTCAAAATTAATTCAAACCAAACTCAAACTAGACCTGGTTTGTTCGAAATAGGTTCACAAACTATTCTAGTTCAAATTTCAAAGTAACGTGAATCGTTGATTTCTGCTGATGACTTAAAAAATAAGGTTGCCCAGCCATGAGTTCTGAAACCCTAGGTGACTTTCACCTCTCGCTCTTGGTGACTACGATCACTCTTCCTTATCGTAAAAAAATTCGTAAAAGATTCAAAATTGAGTTCGTAAAAAAATTGATTCGAAATTAATTCAAATCAAATTTAGTTCGAAATTAATTCAAACTAAATTCAAATTGAAGTAAGTTTGATTTAGTTCGATTCGTTTGCAGCCCTAGTTCCACACCAGACTCTGTCTTTATTAAATTTCACTTCGTTTTTTAGAAGCAGACAATATAACGATACTTCCAGACATTAATATAAATTGCAAGTGCTTTTGTTAATGAACTTGTGGTTCGGTTTGCCTTAAAATAGAAGTACACGTGCTTTTGTTAGATAAAAATGAGAGAGTGGGTCTCTGTTTGTCAAGAAGTTGCCCATTTACAAGATGTTATAAATATGAATAGAGCTGACAGATTCAACACTTCGATCAAAAGTTGCCTTGCAAGCAAATTAAATTCAGAACACAATATAACAAGAGTGAGGCTATGGTAATATGCAAATTACATAGTGACCTGCACAATGGATTTATCTATTTTTGAAGTTTAAACAGTAGATCTGATTCATTCAACAAGTTCCTCATATTTTTTTTAGACAGGTAGAAAATCACTTGATTTGAAAATTTTGAACCATCCAAAAGCAGTGATCTTCTACCTGTCTAAAAAAATAGTATAAAAATTCTGAAAAATGTAAAATTTGCTCTCCGATTACATTTTCATATGAAGATCATGTTTAATTGTTCGGATCGAATCTTTGAACTTTGAAAGTAGAATATGGATCCATAGCATAGGTTGATCCGTAGTATACATATTACCAGAACCTTACTCGTATAGTCGTATAACAATTACTTGCAACAATGATGGGAATGTAAATTTATCACACAATATTACACCGAGTCAAACAATAGTCGATGTTCGCCACACATTTCACACCAAACCAATCTCAAAATCCGTCACAAAAAACTTATCACAGATGAACAATTTATATTTCCAGTATTCAAATCAAACATTGTAGCAAAGGCCAAATAGAACTTACAAAACCAGCACAGTCACATTGAACAGTATAGTGATGTACTACAGTATGGTATATTTAAAAAAAACATCGAAAAATAATCCTCCTAACATCTGTACAACAGTTATGAAGTGTTTGGGGAAACTACACCTGACATGTCTACTATCAGGTATGTATATTTTATGTGTAATTTATAAGGCCGCGTCTTTCCTGCAAGGAAGCAGGAGTGTTTCAGCCAAAACTAATCACTCATAAAACAAACCTGGCATGGCAAATTGTGAAGCAAATGTGCGCACACAACTCGCCAGCACAGCAACATCTCTGTTTTGTTCAAGGCCCCTAAGAAAGTCTTTTTGTAATTTACCATAATCCCTTTGCACGTTACTAGATATTTTGACAGCCCTCAAGAGGAACTCGGCTATTGTTTCAAAATCTCCCTCTAAGCAACCTCTTGTTGTCATAGCCGGAGTACCTAGCAAGATAAAAAATGCAATAAATAGTAAATAGATTGATGATAAGAATCATTCGACAGGTAGTTCAACAAATTAATCTTTAGCATATATAATTCTGAAAGCACATACCTATTCTAACTCCAGCAGGACAGATAGCGCCATTGTCACCAAAAATCGGGGTTTTATTTACTGATATGTGGCACGCCTCACAAACCCTTTCAAAGTTCTTCCCTGATAATATATTGCACCAAAAATCATCACGATCAGATTATTTATAATCTTATAGAATAGACAACACAACAAATATTACAAAAGCAAGTACCAGTCAAGCCAAAAGTTCTGAGGTCCCAGAGCACCAGGTGATTGTCAGTCCCACCAGTCACCAACTTACAATTCCTTCTAATCAAAGCATTGGCCAGTGCTTGTGCATTTTTCTTCACTTGTTGGATGTAAGCTTTGTATTCTGGTGTGGCCACCTGCTTCAGTGCTATGGCGAGCGCAGCTATGTGGTTGTTGTGGGGCCCCCCCTGCAGGGAAGGGAACACTGCAAAGTTGATTCTCTCCTCGAAATCGTACATGCTCTCAGTATTGGCGAGGGAGAGCCCATTCTTTTTTCTTGGTCTTTTTGGGCCTTTGCGGAAAAAGATTATACCACCTCTTGGACCTCGAAGGCTTTTGTGGGTTGTCGAAGTGACTATGTCACAGTAATCAAATGGGCTAAGGCATTCCTGCAAAACACCAAAGTTAAACAGTAACTATCAATAGAGGTTTATTACATGTACAAGTACTAGAAGCATCTTGTGCTTGATTGCATTTCTTAAAACTTGGAAACTGGAGTTCTACTTTATTTAATTGGCTTTTGTAATTTTCAAAACTTACACATCTGTCAGTTAAAATACAAAGAATTATTGTCCAAAGGAATTTGATCAAAGATCCCATATCATACAGGTCAAGTCGGGTTTTGGTATCCTATTATTTCATACCAGCTCATATTTACATCCTCAGTTATTTTTCATAGTTTGGAGTCTATTGACATAATTGTAGTAATTAAGATATTTTTGTTTACTTAGGGCTGTTATATACTATGTCTGATGTAAGTACCGTCATCCTTAATTTGAACCGACTGTAACTAACACTTTAAAAAGAAGAATCCAACAGTATCAGATAATCAGTGCTAGAATACCTTAGCTGCCACAATGCCACTAATGTGGGCCATGTCGCACATTAAAACAGCACCACATTTATCAGCAAGCTTCCTGAACCGTGCATAATCCCATTCCCTCGGGTACGAACTGCCTCCGCAAATTAGAATTTTGGGGCGGTAGTCCAGCACCTTGTCTTCAAGTTTGTCGTAGTCAATGTATCCTGTTTGCGGATTCACTTTATATGGAAAGCTTTCGAAAAAGATCGATGCACCCGAGATTCTCTTCCCACTTGGTGTTAGGTAACTGGAATTGACTCAGTTAGCAGCTTGCAAGTGTAAACTAGTTTATAAAACAATCATGTCTGTGAATGTATGTATGTGCCAATGTCTATGTGTGTACTGATTAAAACGGGTTGCGGTCTCAAGATCATGGTAACAAAATGTATCTCTCACAAACAGAACTACAAATTTTTAGTAACTATATGGTCTCCATTTGCACATATTTATTTGCTTTGTTTAATGTGAGGTTCATGCTGGGAAATGAATCAGTGTGCTAAAAAAATAGTCATCTTATCTACACCGGTAAAGGAACATGAAAGCTGATATATGTGCACAAAGATGTTACTCGTACCCATGACTGACATGGCCACCGGATGGTGAATCAAGACCCATAATGCGATCCTTGGGAAGCAACAACCCGGTATAAACCGCAAGATTTGCCGAAGTGCAAGAATACGGTTGCACATTCACACCCCACTCATCAGGATCAAGCCCAAAGGCCTTCAGTGCCCTCTCCTGACACAACCTCTCCAGTTGGTCGATGTACTGGTTGCCTCCATAGTACCTGGCACCAGGTAATCCTTCAGAGTACTTGTTGGTAAGGTGAGAGCCGAGCACTTCAAGAACCGCACGGCAAACAAAATTCTCTGATGCAATCAGCTCGATGCCGCATATCTGACGCTGTTTCTCTTTATCCATTATAGAAGATATCTGGCAAAATTTAGAAAAAATATGAAATCAAGTACTGGCTTAGAAATCTAGAAAAAATAATGCATTCAGAGTATTTATACGTCCCCAGTGTTTGCGCCTGACTGTATATGATACCTAGACAATATTTAATTCCTCCAACAAAGTGCAATGTCCAAATTAAAAAAAAAAGGACTTGAAAAATTTCAATTCACGAAAAGAGCAGCCAACAACCTCAAAAATCCAATATGGTTCAGTATAATTTATTAGTTAATTGCTTGGTGCTTTTGTTGTTTACTGGTTTCAGTAGCTGTACTTCATAAAATTACTACCTGAATTTGGACAGGTATGTACAATGGTTGAAAACAGCATACCAATATTACACTAACCTACGCAGCTTCATACTTTAAATGTTTTTCTTGATTTGAACCTTGTATTACGAAGTCTGATCCATTAGGTGCTGGACTTCTACTAGGGCAGTGTTAATTACCACAAGCAAGCTCTAATTCAATGAAGTTCTCAACTGGACAAAATAGTACAGTGCCAAACAGTATAAGCCACTTGTTGGTGCAGTAGCACTGAAATGAAAGACGATTAATGTTGGTAATTCAAGTATTCAACCATGTGCTATACAGCCAGACTATTACCTAAAATTTATAAATTCATAATTCTCTAATTACCCAATTTTTTTTTTAGTATTGACAGGTTCATTAGTTAACATACCTCGGGATCAGCAACATGAAGAGGTTGGTTCCCCCATGATCGTACAGCCGCATTGCGAGATTGGAGATCAGGTGCTTGTTGCCTCACCGGCCGAAGAGAGGAGGCCGATGAAGAACATGAAGAAGGTGAATCAGGCCTCTTTCTTTTCTTAAGAGAGATTGAGTGACCCAAAATGCTGAATCCACCCCCATTTTCCTCTTCATCCGATGAGTACTCCATCGAATTCAGTGATTTGAAGGGTTATGCGTGCAAAAAAAGGTACGATCTAGACAGTAATAACTGGCAAAAAATAGTAAAATCGGCGCTTGAGAAGTAGTATCAAAAAGGTATATTTAAAATTTTCTCAATTCGGAAGAAAAGAATTTAAAAACAAAAGAAAAATCTTACAACAAATTAAGAAGAAGAACAGCAGTAGCAACAACAGAAGCAACGACAGAAGCGGCGGCAACAGTCGCAGTAGAAGTATCGGAGTCTAGGGTTAGGGTTTGTGTGAGGGTAATCTCCCATTAATGGAAGAGGCGAGAGAAGGAATAGAGATAGAGGAGTAGAGGGCCTTCGAAATGTCTGAAGCGGAGACCAGACGAGACGACTAAAGGCGAGAGAGAGTATTAAACTAGGTGCAGAGGGGATGAATCTAGACGGATCCAAGGGAAGGAGATGTTAAACAAATACTGATTTTCTTTTACTGTTTAAACGAGTACCTATTTATCGGAATGGCATCCTCTGCGGAGCTGTGCGGTTCTTTTAATCTGAACCGTTCGTTTTGATCGGACGGATAAAATAAGATCATAACACGAATCTCAAAGCAAATTAATACTGCCCCCTCCATCAAATCGCGCACTCACCGGCT
This sequence comes from Carex cristatella, assembly GCA_024447775.1. NCBI lineage: Eukaryota > Viridiplantae > Streptophyta > Magnoliopsida > Poales > Cyperaceae > Carex > Carex cristatella. The sequence continues at coordinate 1,582,995 of JAJHPF010000025.1, forward strand.
GGAGATTAAATCTGGATCGTCCGATCAAAACGAACGGTCCAAATTAAAAGAACCGCACAGCTCCGCAGGTAAAAACTCCGCAGAGGATGCGAGTCCCTATTTATCCCCTCGTTGGGGGTATGCTCCGGAATTCGCATCCTCTGAGATATCTCAAACTTTGCATGACTTTTTGGAATATCTCAATCGTTCAAATACGATCTTCACGAATCTCAAATCTAAAATAATACTGCCCCCCAACGGTGCCCCGAATAGGCACCGGACACGTCGGTCACGCAAAAATTAAGATATCTCAGAGGATACGCACTCTGTGCTCCGTATGTTCAGATATGGTCTCTCCTCTTCTCCAGTTAAATGTAAAATGGAGTATCTTTTGTTAGAATACTAGTAAAGCTGTGAAGTAGGTTCAAAATACATCTTGCAATCGACAGCGCAAAATAAAATTGATAATTTTAATGAGTAACTTGAAAATTTATATTTAATTCGGTTTTAAAAAAAAAAATAGGTAGTCACCTACCGTTGTCCATTTCTCGAAATTCTATCCAAAATGGAGATGATCAACGGCTTCCCACAATTTAGCGCCAGTCAAAAAGTCTGATTTTTTATTTTTACTTTGACCTGCTGTTTTCCTGTGAATAGGCGCAAATCTCGTTCAGCTTGAGAAAAAATATTATTCCCCTTTTAGCGAAGTATATCCTTGTTGAAAATATGAAACTTTCTTTTTATATATATTTTTTTTGATGAATTGGCAGCGGCTGCCAAAATTTTTATTGAATTGAAAATATTTATAGAGTTGTTAGGTACAGGGTCACTTACCCTGACCCAGTAACACAGATACAGTAATTACAATATGTTTAGCAATTAGGTAACCACAATCTACCCATTGCCAGTGCTCTGTGAGCCAGTACTTCCGGTGGTAGGGTGGTCTCCCTGAAAATTCTTTTTATATTTTTATGTGGTTAGCTGGCGAAAGCCAATATATTACGAGACTTTCCGTGTATAACGCATGGTCAACTAAGTCGTTGCGGGGGGGCGGGGGAATCTAGACTATTCGATTCGAATGGGGGGGGCGGCGGGGGAATCTAGACTATTCGATTCGAATCTGACGCTCGGAATTATCTTGGGATTCAAATTCGTTCTCGAGATGTGTACGCTCCAGATCCGAATAGATTGTCTTGGATTCGAATCAGACGGTTCCGATTTAAAATCCAAAAATTAGGTTATTTCACTGGATCTGAATTCCGGGGGGGGGGGGAGCAGGGGTGGATTTGTAGCAACTGAATCTAAAGAACCATTTTATCTTTAAATCTCTTGATGTTGGTACAAAATAAACGTAAATCAATGTCCAAATATCATCCGAACACATTGCGAGAAGAATAAAATTAACGATTTAAATTCATTATTTATTTTTTAAATTTAAAATAGTAATTCAAGGAAAGGTGATAACTAGCAACAAACCTCACGACGAGATGCATTGATTTCACTTTAAAACTTAACTATTAATCCTAGAAACAAACTAAGTCCGCTTCAAAATTTTAATATTTTAGGTTGATCTTTTTATCAAAGTTCCAATTCATTTATTGTAATTTTAAAGTTTAAATAATCTATCTAAAGTGCTCAGTATCTTCTTCATATTAAAATTTACTTGGACTCTAAATTTTATATATTTTTTTTTATTTTTATACTATCTTTTGATAAACCACTGTTTCTCAAATCTAATTCTTAAATCTAAAAAACAGTGATTTTAAAAAATAGTAAAAATGTTCCAAAAACTATAAAATTTTGTCTCCGGTGATATTTTAATACAAAGAAGATATTGAGCACTTCATATCGACTATTTGAATTTTAAAATCGCAAAAAATTAATTGTTAGTAGCGAGACATTAGTCATACTACTATGACTTTAGTTGATTTTCAAGTAGTGCAAAAGATGGGAGTAGAGGTGCTATCGGGTCGGGTCGGGTTCGAATACTATTATATTTGGACCCGTACCCTAAAAGTGTTCGGGTCCAAATTTCAATCCATACACTTATTTGTTTCAAATCGGGTTGGGTCCGGATCCGGATACCTATCTACCCGTAGATATTTCAGATCCAGTCTTTCGGTTCCGGGTAGATAGATACCCATAACTTGTTTGTAAATTATCGGGTCCGGTCCGGATCCAGAGCGGTTTTGGATCCGGAGCAGGTATATGTCACAATTCATAAGTATTTGAGAAATCATTTACATTTAAATATAATTATAATTTTTTTATACTATCTCAGTATCTCACATAATAAATCATTATAATATAAATTAAAAGGTTGTTGTAAAATAAAAATTATACTATTGTTCTTGTTCATAAATAATATAAAAATTATACTATTGTTCTTGAAATTAAAATATTGAAGAAGAGATATAATTTTTAAAAAGTAAAATATTGGTTGACAAAAGATCAAGAAGAATATATAGCAGATTTTTTATTTTAATGAGATTTATTACAAATGACATATCAAGTAATAAATTTCCATAATTATGGGGAGGATATAAGGCAAATGATATATGCAATAAATTTCCAACGCAATAAATGTTATAGAAAAAATTAATATGCAAACAAGATTATTGGAGTGGTATGACATTTGTTGATCAGATATTAAATTAATATGCAAAACTAATATATGTTTTATCGGGTACTATACGGGTATCGGGTCGGGTTCGGTTATGGTCGGATAATAAAATCAAACCCATATCCTACCCATTATAACATTGGTTCCGGTTCGGATCCGGATCGGATATTAAATCATTAAATTTGTAACCGTACCCATAATTTAACCGGTTATATTTTTTAAACCATACCCTACCCAAATGAACCAGCGCCGGGTCGGTTCCGGTTTAGATCCGGTTCGGTTCCGGATAATCGGGTAAAAGTAGCACCTCTAGGTGGGAGAAGCAGAGAATCACTGTTTTTTAACAACTCGATTTTTTAAAATCACTGTTTTTGGAATTTTTTTACTCTTTTTTAAGGATTGTTTAAAATTACTATTTTTTTAAATTACGCACTATAAAAAAAGTATTGGAAGTAGAAAATTGGGCTATTTTTCGTTTCACCGCAATTGGTGGGAGTTTAGATCCAGTATAGTACTTGACCAAACACAATGAAATCTGAATAGTCAAGTTTAATCCTACGACTAATTTTAAAATAGACTCTGTAGGTACTGAATTTCTACTGCTAGAACCAATTTTACAAAGTGCGGTACATAAGAGGATACAGATTCACTTGGTGGACCATCTTACTAATTTTCGTTTTGTTTGTCTGAGAAGCCTTCACAGTGAAGATGAACAGTAGCACAGTTAGTTAGATAAAAAGATTCTAAAATAATAGCTACCAAAGATTGAAAATTTGAGTTCCGGTCATAATTTTGCAGCCTCTCTGCGAAGATCGTCAATAATAATAATCAATGTTATCCTTTTTCTCCTTATTTTGAATGTAAAATAATAAATTATTGTGAAATGATCGTTTTATGTATATAGGATGTACAAAATCGTTTTCAAGATAATTGGAAATTATCATTTTTTTTTTATGATGTTACATTAAAAGTGACCGAGGAGGAGCTCCTTTTAATATTCAGCATAATATATTGAAAAATAAAAACAGAGATCGACTTATCTCAATTGCAAGAGGAATCTACTAAAAACATATTTAAGTACATCTGTGTGGTATTTTTTTTTGTTTCCATTTAAACATAAAATAATGTGGAGGGAAAGGAGGAAAAAAAAAGGGGTCCGTCAATTCAATCAGCGGACTCTATTTTTTTTTTTTAATAAAAAGAAATCTTTGGTGGACTCAAAGAATCTTTGGATTCGTTGATTACATTGGCGGACGTGGTAGATTTTTAATTATTCAGTAAAAATAGTTAATTGGTTTTTTTTAATGGGGGGTAAAAAAAAAATTGGGCACGGGGCTAGTATTATTTCATTATTTGTGATTTGAGACTCGTGCATAGCGTAATTTTTTTTTAGTAAAGGCTGGAGGTCAAGTCACCTAATTATTTAATAATTTTGTTATTACAAAGGATTTTCTCCATCTGAGTTTTTAATTCATGACCTCTAACATAGAGACTATGTGCCTTACCCACTAGACCAAAGACTAATTCTCCGTGCATAACGTATTTGAAGTTATGAACGGTTGAGATTTTCCAAAAAAAAAAAACACTGAAAGTCTGAGATATTTCAGAGGATGCGAATTCCCGGGTTCCAACTCCTGAACAAGTTTCTTCGATAATTTTCTTTCAGATTGTCAATTTAGTTATTACGAACAAAGCAAATTCATTACAAGTTCAATATTGAACTGATGCCTCAATAAATATTTAGAATTTTACTTGATTTACATCTTAAAATTATTACGAATCTGAACTACTCTTCGCTTAATGAGACGAAAATCAGTATTCACAGATTACACTAGACAATAATTAATAAAATTTCGAACATATAACCTTTCGTGTAGATTACAATATCTTACGAGCTTTAAAAGTTTTTTTCTTGACTCTTTTACTTTACATTACATTTGAGTATTTGGCTGATTTAATTAAGATGTTTGCACATCTATTTTGAGTTTTTGACTAAGAGCTAACATTCAGCGGTTATTGGGAGCTATTAAGTACGATCTTATTGTTTGTGTGTTCCGTGTCTCGCATTTATAAAACGGTAATTTGTAACTGTTTAAAAATATAGTAATTTTAAAATATATATATAATTAGGTTTCAATATTATAATATGGAGATATTGTTAAGTGGTTTAGATTGACTGTTATTTTGAAAACAAAAATAAATATGTGAAATATGATTGGAGTTTGGATCCTCCGAAGTAACTCAAACTTATATTTACATCTAGATCCTTCGAAAGAACTAGTCATGCTGTCACATCACGTGATTGTCCTTTACCATCTTAGTCATGTTACGTGACCAACTTTTTCAACATTTTTTCTTCATTATAATTTATTATACAATAATTTCTTTTTTTTATATATTTGCTATTTTTTTTAACTAACTTTAAAATTGAAAACAATAATTAAATACGATCAGTCACGTGACGTGTGGTCACGCCGTGACTGTCCTTTACTATTTTAGTCCGAGATAAAATGCACAAGCTTGTGTTAATATTCACGCTAAATTATATCAGAATGTCTAAATCTAAACTCAAATTATGTGACGTGACAGTCTTCTGTCATTTTACTAATATTCCGTAAAAATAAATTTTAATCATGTCACAGCACTGATGAATTCGCATGATTAAAACACCAAAATAATGGAACATTTTATGATTTTAAAGCTACTCATCTAACCATAAGGGACTATTCAGCAACATAAGATACTATTCAGCAAAAACGAATTAAGTCTCTTTTAATTTCAGACATTTTATGATTTCAACACTACTCACTTAATCATAAGACTTAATCTGTTTCCTTTAACTTTCTTGGCTGCTTAATTCTGCCGAACACCGGTTCATAGCGCAGATTAAGATAACCTCATTTATCCGAATCTTAATTCTCTGTTCAGATCTTAAGGCACCTTTACTTTTTTTTTTTTTAGCTTTATTAGCTTTCACTCACAGATTAAAACAACCGAACATCAGTATCTTAATAGTTAATCCCTTGTCGCCGAACGACAAGTATTTCCGATCTTCTGGGGTTAACTCATAAAAAAATAAATCTTTTACAATCAGCTGAGATTTTATCTCAAACCGTAAAGTGAGGGCGTGACAGAGAGGATACGGATCTCCAACTCTTTTGGGACCAGTAACCTCTGCGGAGCTGATCGGACAGTCTAGATTTACTCTCAACCAGTGAGTGCTCGGATGATGGAGGGGGCAATATTAATTTTGCTTTGAGATTCATACCAAAATCTTATTTAATCCGTCCGATCAAAATGAACGGACCAGATTAAAAGAACCACCCCTGCGGAACTAAATGTGATTCCACTCTTTTGATGCACTCGCAAATTGGAGTTTTCTATATAAAACACAAATAAAATAAATAAATTTACTAAAACAGCATGATTATGGGAAGATTTACAAAAATCATAAGAACCGGTTTCTCAAACCGTTTTCCATATCCCAAAACGGATTGCCAAACCGTTTTGGATAAATTTTCATCAACGCAGCAATCTACGCCACAGAAAATCCAAATGACAGAGAAACCGGTTTGCCAAACCGTTTTGGCGGTGGAAAAAAAAAATCAAAACCGGTTTGCCAAACCGTTTTGGCGGTGGAAAAAAAAAATCAAAACCGGTTGTCCAAACCATTTCGATGGGGAATAAATTTGGTCCCCTCTCTCCTTCCCAAATCGTTTTCAAACGAAACCGAACTCGGGGCTGCTTCCTCTCTGCCTCCGAAGTGAAGAAGGTAAGCCTCATAATTTTTTTTTCAGCTCTAAATTAATGATTATTTCTTATTTTAAATGCATATAATTATAGGTTTTGTTGAGAAGAACAAAATAAGCTTCAGATCTACTAATTTCATTAGGTATGTAGTTTATATTTTTTTTTGGAAGATATAATCCGAAATTTTAATTTTTTGTTAGTTTAAATAAGTAATTGTAGTTAATTTCACATTTGTATTGTTAAATTAAGAGTTTTTGTAGTATATCTCCCGTTAATTAATAGTATAATACGAAATTGAGGGTATATAAAGAAATTATGAGTATATGAATAAATTGTGGAATGATTTGGTAATTTTGAGTGTAATTTAGGTAATTTTTTTATAAAAATCCGAAATATATTTTGCATTTTAATTTTTTTGGTATAAATAAGTTCTTGTAGTTTAATTTAATTTTTGTAGCGTAAAATTGGGGGTTTGTAGTTTAATTTTAGGGTATATGAATGACATGTATAATTTAGGTATTTTAGCGTAATTTTAATTATTGTATAATGATTTAGTAATTTAGAGTTTTGCATATAATATAAATAAATTGTATATTGTTTTAGTTTAGTTAGTGTTATTTTAGTAACTGTAGAATGATTCACACATTGGAGTATATTACCTCTTAAAATTTAATTTAATGAATGTAGAATAATTTTTTTTGGTTGTAATTTAGGCTAGTTTTTTCGATGAATTAGAGAATTTATTTAATTTAATTTTGTTGTGAAATTTCTTTGAATAATTTCTTTTTTTTGCATTGTAGTTTATGTAATTATAATTTTATGTATATAGGGAAAAATGTATTCTGAACAACCCTTACCCCCTTTGTTGGTATTGTCTGAAGACCTACACAAAATAAGCCAAGCGAGTATGCAGGTATTTGTCATAACTTTGTGATTTTTCTTGAAATTTACTTATAAGGTTGAATTCAATTTTGGGATTTAATTTTTTATGCATGGCAATTATTGTTACAAGACGAGTCCACGCTACGTACTAGCACTCGTCAAATGGGCATTCCTTACCAGCCTCAGATGAAATCAGGTTTGGTGAATTTAGGCTTGTTTCAGATGAAAGATGTGAATAAATGCTATATTGATAAAGGATTGATCACCGCTCTTGTTGAGAGGTGGAGGCCGGAGACGAATTCATTCCATCTTCCGGTGGGGGAGTTGACAGTTACATTAGAAGATGTCAGTTGTTTGTGGGGATTGCCCGTTACCGGTAATTTTTTTTCTATTAATAATTTATTTGTTTTTAATTTATATGTTCGTCTAACATTTGTATTTACAGGTACGGCTGTAGCTGGATGTACCGATGATAATTGGTCCCAATTAATCGAAGACTGCTTGGGACATGAAGTATACGATGGGTACGAATACGATGACGATGAATTTTTCTTGAAAAAAGCGGATGGTGAGACAAAGTCGAAATATCACATGCGTTTAAAATGGTTAAAGGACAGATTTGTTGAGAAGATGACTCCGCCCAGTGACCAGCAGACAATTGATCGGTACACCCGTGCATATTGCATGGACTTGTTTGGTTCTATAATGTTTCCTGATTCATTGGCAAGCGGTGTCCCGATAATGTATTTACAGTTTTTAGAGAATTTGGGACCTCGATCTGTGGACTACAATTGGGGAGGTGCAGTGCTTGCTTGCCTGTATCGGGAGTTGTCCCGGGCTTGTAGAAAATCGGCTGTATCGATTAATGGTCCGGTACTACTGCTCCAAATGTGGTCTTGGACTCGGTTTCCTATTGGATGGCCGAGGCCCAAAATTAATTTGCCATTTGGTCAAGGTGACCCTAACGAAAGAATGGCTTTTAGAGCGAAGTGGATTCAACCGCATGAATGGGAGGGTAATCCGCTGAGAGGTACATTTTAATAATAAATATTATTTTCAATTCAATTTAGTGTTCATTCAATATTTAACCACCATGTTTTTACAATTTAGGCACATCGCAATTCCGGAATCAATTTGAGCGTCTGAGAGCTAGTGTTGTCAACTGGAAGCCGTACACCGATTACTACCAGCTCGGCATACATTCGCGCGGGATTAGAGACTACTCATGCTTTACATGCAGGTTGTGGTGCGTCCATTTCTGGCAGGTAGAGATTCACTGTCCTGAGAGAGTTCTCCGGCAGTTCGGCATATTTCAGCCCATTCCTCCTTGTCCTCCACCACCCTTTCAGGATCTTGAAGAACTTCGGCTTTATCAGCGAGCGAGCGGTTTGTCCGATGACAGACACTCTGTTAACTGGAGCGACTATCTTGAAGTGTATTACATGGCACAACCCGTGATTATGTTTGAGCATGTACCGTACGACGATGCTAGGTACAAATAAAGATACTTTTTGGCTTAAAGATATTCGTGAATAATTTTATTTGGCTTAAAGATATTTTTTCGATTTATTTTATTTGCAGGTACGACGAGTACATGCACTGGTTCTTCAATAATGGCATGCCATCTGTCTTTCCGAATCAGAATAATGCAATAATTCTGAGCCAGTCAATGCCAGAACCAGAAGGAGATGTCGGAGATCTGGGGTATGTATCAGATGCCCTATTTCAAGCTCGAATTGTAAGTATTTCTTCTTTGTAAATTATATCATTTTATTTTATTACGCAAATTACACAAATTAATTTTTAAAATATAATTTTATTGTAGAAATTTCGTATCACAAAATACACTGCGCAAGGAATTGCAATGGTGAAGACACGTGGGCAAAAGGCTTATGGACTACAACTGCTCAAATATAGTCGCGATATTCTGCAGGATCTAGGTCAAATGGCACTATTCAGAGCCATGCTGAACCATGCAGGACTTCCATCTGATATTAGGCGCATTAATACCAATGATGATTATCCAGACCAATTTCCGATTAATCCAGATGTCCAGGTTCCTGAAACAACTGCCGATGATGTAATGAACGGAATTTACGAGTCCCTTCAGGCAATAATGATAGACGGCCGTCATATCGGAGATTCTACGGGGTCAGCAAGTGCGGGGTCATCAGGTGCGGGGCCATCGACCCCAAGGCCGCACATAGCAGAAGAGGAGAGAAGACAACCCAGACCAACTAGGCGGTTCAGTCACTCAAAATTCTTTGGTCGTAGTAGAGAGAACGTATCATGAAGTGTGTATTTAATTGGACAATTAGGTGCATTTTGTTTGGATTTTAGTATGCCTATGTTTTAATTGGACAATTAAGTGTATTTTGTTTAGATTTTAGTATGCCTGTGTTTTAATTGGACAATTAAGTGTATTTTGTTTGAATTTTATTATGCCTATGTTTTAATTGGACAATTAAGTGTGGTTTTGCATAAAAAAAATATAGTCTTACAAACAGTACTACAAACATATACATATAGTCTTACAAACACAATCTTACAAACACAATCGTAGTTTTATGAAATAATTCATCGTTCTTTACGTCGGAATATTCTGCTAATTAAACTACCAGCTGTTCGGCTACCAGAAGGTCGACTGCCAGATGCTATACTACCAGATACGCTTCGTCGTGATCCTTGTGTAGCAGATTCGTCCACGTGCATAGCAGGTGCACAAGGTCGGCTACCAGATACGCTTCTTCGTGATCCTTGTGTAGCAGATTCGTCCACGTGCATAGCAGGTGCACAAGGTCGGCTACCAGATACACTTCTTCGTCTTCCACCTGTTAAATAATGACAAGTATATAGTTAGGCGTGTGTAAGATGGAAATATTTAAAATATGAACTTCATAATTCTTAACCTGATGTTCTTGTTCTATTGGATCCATCTGCCTCTTGTGCTGCACTGCATGGCCTGATACGAGCATCCATATGATCCATAGAATTAGGAATTCTTTGGTGCTTCCTCCTTCCCTTGTTAATTTTTGTAGGGTCCGGTCTGATTATAGGTGCTCCCATGTCATATGGCCAATTTGTAACGTTACCAAATCCGTGAAATCCCCCTAACCATGTGTTCACATAGTTTGAAATGCTATAGTAGTGACTTACATATTGTATCGGATTTAGGCGTCTCAAACAACACACCGCCAGTACATGGTTGCAAGGAATGCCAGTAAATTGTAGCTTCTGACACTCACAAACAGGCATTCCCCCTCCCTCTAAAAATATAACTTCATATTTCATATCCCCCTTCACTCCCTACAATTAGTAAAGCAAAATAATTACAATAATATCATATATAAATTTTGTACGAATTTTAATAAAATAAATGACATACCGTCTTAACAACTCCGTCGTGATCTATGACCTCATAAGTGTCGGGTCCCAAAGGTATCACTCGGTGCTCCTTCGCTTTTCTAATCCGATGTTCCAAAACGGATAATATTTTTGGTGATAATTTCATTCGGTTTTGAAGCCACTTTTCGGTAACCTCACGTCTTTTCACGAACCAGTCCACAACTTTGTAATATGTGCGATCCACTATCGCTGATACAGGGAGTTGGCGAACGACACGAAATACACTGTTCAATGATTCTGACCCGTTCAAAGTCATAATACCCCACCTATTCAGGCCTCTGTCATGACATTGTGCCCATTTATGGAGTTGCAAATGCTCTTCTTCGAGATTTTGCACCCTTTTACCACACCACATTACATACCACATTACATACTTATGAGTAGTAATACTCCTATCTTTTATCATTTCCATACCCTCATTAAACCTCCATGGTTTCATCTTACCCACAAATTTAACAAAAATATCTTTCAACCTTTCGTCCTTGCACTGACTTGTAAACATTTGCCGCAATATGTTGAATACATAAACGATGCACTCGCTTCACCGTTTTCCTCACACCACCCTAAATGCGGTCGATCAAACACCGAACGGATTGCCCGTCTGCGGTCCGATATAACACAAATCCGACCAGGCCCCACCACATATTCGCGTACAAATTGCATAAACCAGCCCCAATTAGATGAAGTCTCTTCATCTGCAATCCCAAATGCAAGAGGAAATACTTGTTGTTCTGCATCATAAGTACATGCCATGAATAGTTTCCCTTTGTACCTACGGATAAATGTCCCGCATCTACACTTATAACTGGTCTGAGATATGGCCATGCTTGAATGCATGGACCGAAAGCCCATTCCACGCGGGTGAAAATATGGACACCCATACGTGTAGATGGTTCATGCTCAATTCTGTATTTTGTGCCTGGGTTAGACCTCTGGATTGCACCAAGCAAATAAGGTAGCATTTCGTACGCTTTTTCCCAAGAACCAAATAAATTAGCCATAGCTAACTCCCGTCCTCTCCAAATTTTGTTGTATGAAGGTTCAACCATTGGGTATTTTTGTCTAACTGAATTGTAACATGCTTTTATTGACATCTCCAGATTCCTCTCCAAACTAGGTTTGATTATTTTTGCAATCTTCCTAGCAGTCATCTGACTACTGTCTGCTGTACAAGCAATACTGAAACAATTGTGTTGGTATGGGTTTGTTGCAATTGTCCACTTTCCAGTTTCAGTAGTTTTTGCGTATAACCTCTATGGACACCCCTCTGCTTTACATATAACAACATAGCCAGTACGATTCGAGTGAGTTTGTTTTATTTGTAAGTTATTATCCATGGAAAATCCACCCAGCTTGGATTTAAGTTCGGCTTTGGACTCGAACATCTGTCCCACTGAAAACAAACCGTCGATTCTGGGTGCATGACCAAAAAATGCTTCATCTTTGTACGGCATCGGCACATCATCATTAAATACCAGACAAGGATGCTGCAAATCCCGATTAATAAAGGGAATAGACGATTGCCACTCCTTTATTACCTCTTCAACCCTAATCTCATCCTCAATTTCAGCCATGTCCTCTTCCCCGACAGCCGGGCCATCAGCATCAGAGTTTGAGTCAGAGTCAGTATTATTGTTTAGTTTGTCAAAATAATTAGGCAAATCATCTGATACTGGCATTTCAGGGGAGCCATCACAATATATAGGTGATTCAAACACCGGTCTGTCTCTACTACTTCCAGGTTCACTACCCGGATATGGGTCATAATTGTTCTGACTAACAACCGGTACTGACTCAACAACTAATTCAAGACCGGAGTGGCGTGTTGAAGCACCATCTGCCATACCAGTTCGTGGTCTATGTTAAACAATTGGTATTTTTCTATCGAGCCGAGGTGGCGCCGTGTTCAAACGCGCCCTAATTGTGAGATCGAAGCGGCTAGGGAGCAAATGAATACCACCATATACGTGTTTTCTTAGCTCATCAAGACCGGTTGTGTCGAAATCGAAAAGTACGGGTGGGTGCGTCTAAAATTTCACAATGATAGTACACGTTATTAATACTTGAGACATTTCTGAAAAATATTTCACAATTAATCTAAATATCATTTCGAATTTGACATCCTAAAAAATAATCGAAATTGAAAAAAAAAAAAAAACTTACTATAATCTTCAGACGAATACGAAAAATATAATGTAGAGGTCGATATGTAGATCACAACTAACTCTCAAAACTAAAAAAAATTAAGATGGCATGGCCATATAATACTCTCAACTCTCGGAACTTTCAGAAATCTGAATAAACTTACTCTGGGAACTCTCTCTCTTATAATACTCTCCTCCACCGACAGAAAAAAGCAAAAAGAAAAAAAAAAGACCAAAACGGGATCCCAATCCGGTTCAGAGGCGAGCCGGTCAAAAAGGGGTCAAAACCGGATTGGGAGTCCGGTCCCGTGTATGAAACCGGTTTACCAAACCGGTTCATAGGTGCCACACCATTCGCTACACAGTCGAAACATGAGCTGGTCAAAAATGGATCAAAACCGGATTGAAAGTCCAGTTCCATGCATGAAACCGGTTCTTATGGTTTTTGTAAATCTTTCCATAATCATGTTGTTTTAGTAAATTTATTTATTTTATTTATGTTTTATATAAAAAACCCCGCAAATTGCGTACCAGCTGCTTCCTTCATTGGCACGTGGTGCCAAAACCCTAATTAGCAACCAACGCAACACAATCTCTTCACTGCAGCGCCGTGAAAAACAAGAATCAGCAGCACGAGAGATATCCATTTTGGTCAGAAATGGAGGTGGGGGATATCGAAGATGTGGTGGCGGGTCTCGGAGCTCCTCCGGGTCTCCGATTACCCATAAATGCTGTGGCGATGAAACCCAAAAGGACGTCCAGAGCGGATCGGATCCGTGGCGAGCTTCTCTCTAACCCTCTTGTGCCCGGTACTCAGGTCCGAAATGAAATATCCCAATTGATTATTCTGTAATTCAGTGAATAACCTTACATTTGCAACATCTATTTACATTCTCTGTTTTCTCTTACCGTGGTTATTGCCAGACAATTTATATGAAGACATTTGGATGCTCACATAACCAGGTACTTCTTTCATTCTCTCAATACATTTTTTTTAACTCTGAGACTATATACAGCAGTACTTAAATTTTCATATGTTGATCTTTTGCATTACAGAGTGACAGTGAATATATGGCAGGTCAATTGTCAGCATTTGGATATTCACTTACTGATGAGCCTGACATGGCCGATTTATGGTTGGTAAACACGTATGTCTCTGATCCCTTCTGAATTTTTTATTTTTTAAATTCATAGCCTCCTTCCCTGACTGGATATACTGGTGTCAATTGTCAGCATTTTAATTTTCTGAGGATGCTACAATTTTTTGTTGTTTGAAATTTTCACCAAATACTCTGCTGTTTGTCCTACGCATGTAAATCAGCTTTTGTTCAATTATTCTACTTCATCTTTCAAAAAAGATGTCCGGCTCATTTAGAAAACAAAATATTATAAAAAATATAAAATGAGTATTTTCTGCTGATTTTCTTTATCGATTGTAGATGCACGGTTAAATCCCCAAGTCAATCGGCCATGACAACACTAATCAACAAATGTAAAAGTGCCAAAAAGCCCCTGGTGGTGGCTGGATGTGTACCTCAAGGCAGTAAAGATTTAAAGGAACTTGAGGGCGTTAGTGTAATTGGTGTACAACAAATAGATCGGGTTGTAGAGGTAGTAGAAGAGACTCTAAAAGGCCATGAAGTGCGACTATATAGCAGGAGAACCTTACCATCTCTCGATTTACCCAAGGTTCTTTTTTTAATTCAAAAATAAAGAAATAAATCACTTTTTTTTTTCTGAGAACTTGGTAGTGACTTCCAAGCTTCTATTTGTTGTTGATGATTTTCTATTTTTTCAGGTGAGAAAGAACAAATTCATAGAAATTCTTCCAATAAATGTGGGTTGCTTGGGCGCATGCACTTATTGCAAGACAAAGCATGCGAGAGGCCACCTCGGGAGCTACACCATTGACAGCCTCGTAATATTCCTATATTTTTTATTTGCTTTTTTGTTGCTTGGAACTTGAAAATTTAGGAGTTCATTATTTTTTATGCTTGTATTTTTCTATAGGTAGATCGTGTTAGAACGGTAGTTTCAGAAGGAGTTAAAGAGATATGGTTGAGCAGTGAAGACACCGGTGCTTATGGTAACTTCACAATTTTATTCCATCTCTCTTGGTGTTTAATAACTTCATCCTTGATTATTTTTTAAGAGGAGGGGCTCAAATGCCTTCATTTTTTTAATTTCCTAATAACTAAAATTCTTAAATGTATATGTAAAAAAAACCGTTAGATGTGTTCTATAATATTTTCTCTACATGCACATAAAAAATTATCACTTTTTAATTTTGGTTTTATATGAATCAATAAGTTGAAAAATCAACGTCGAGAATTTATTCACATCGGTGTATTTTTGCAAGCTCTTGATACTAATAAAAAACAAAATCGAAATATCATGATTTTTTACATGTGCATGGAGAAAATGATATAGATCATAACTTGTTATATTTTGACATTTAAGTTTAAATTTTAAGTTATTGTAATTCTAAAAACGGAGGCATGATGGAGGAACAAAAAATGGAGACATTTGAACTCTCATTTTTTTAATTACTGAAGCTAGTTTATGGATTAGTGAATTGTGAAAAAACTTTAAATTTCAGGGAGAGATATCGGCACAAACTTACCAAATCTTCTCAATGCATTAATTAAGGAACTTCCATCCAATAGAAGTACAATGCTTAGGATTGGCATGACAAACCCTCCTTATATATTGGAGCATTTAAAAGAAATAGCTGACGTGTTAAATCATCCCTCTGTTTACTCTTTCTTACATGTGCCGGTACAGTCTGGCAGTGACCCTGTATTAACTGTAAGTTTTCCTAATATACTGGTGCATGTTTTGTGACTAAGTTTTCTCAAGTTCCAAATTAATTCCTATTAATGTTTTGATTTAGCTTAAAGTCTTTTGTGAACGTCACTGATAATTACTAACTCTACCGTTGGTTATAAAATCATTCTAGGCAATGAATCGTGAATACACGGTTGGCGACTTTAGAAAGGTGGTAGATACTCTCATGGAACTCGTACCAGGCATGCAAATTGCGACTGACATCATTTGTGGATTTCCGGGTTCGCTCTCTTCAACTTAACTAAACCCTTATATTATTTTTCTTTTCAGTGTCTTAGACTATTTTTGGTTACAGGTGAGACCGAAGAAGATTTTGCACAGACTGTTAACCTGATAAAGGATTATCAGTTGGCACAAGTTCACATTTCACAGTTCTACCCTCGGCCAGGTACTCAATTTAAATTTTTCGAAGGGCCAGTTTTGGTAGGGTTTTTTAGTTATCTTTTGTTCCTCGACTTATTCACCTGTGCTTTTCTTATTACTAAATTGAAGGAACTCCTGCCGCAAGAATGAAGAAAGTACCAAGCGTTGAAGTGAAGAAACGTAGCCGCGAATTAACGACAGTTTTTGAGTCATTTTCGCCGTACCAAGAAATGAAAGGTTGTATAGAGAAAATTTGGATCACTGAAATTGCAACAGACGGCATCCATCTGGTAAGTCGTGCAAATTTTCTACAATCTTCTGTTAAGCTCGGTGAATAATTGCATCAATTCCCTCAAATGAAAAAAAATAATAATTAGACGGTTCAAATGCCTCCATTTTTTGCACCTCCATCATGCCTCCATTTTTATAACTAAAATAACTTAAACTTTCAAACTTAAGTGTTAAAATAAAACCGTTAGATATGAATCATATGATATATCATATATATATATAATTTCTTAGTATGCACATGTAAAAGATCATTACATTTCAAATTTGTTTTGATTAGTATGAAGAGCTTGCAAAAATACACTAATGTGGATAAATTCTGGATGTTGATTTTTCAACTTATTGTTTCATATAAAACCAAATTCAGAGAGTGATATTTTTTATGTGCATGGAGAAAAAATAATATAGATCACATATAACGGTTTTATTTTAAAATATAAATTTTATAGTTTTTTTATTAGAAATAAAAAAATGGAGGCATAATGGAGGCACAAAAAATGTAGGCATTTGAACTCTCAAATTATGCACCCAAAAAAAAACAAATACAGAAAAACACAAGCGCGTACAGAACAAAGATAATAATAATAATAAGAAACTAAAAGTTTCTTCATGCTCTTTTTCCTTTGCGACTTTTGGACTTTGTAGTTTGTATTACTGGGTGCATTCTTGATGTTCATTTCGCATTCTTGATGTTCTAAATGAATACTTGTTTCCTAAATTGAAGGTTGGTCATACAAAGGGCTACATACAAGTTCTTGTAATTGCACCCGAGAGCGTGCTTGGCACCTTGATGGATGTCAAGATAAAATCTGTCGGGAGATGGTCAGTTTTTGGTGAACTTCTCGGAGAACCACCGCTTAAACCAAACAAAGAAACAACACCAAACATATCTAAAATCAACACTGTCAAACTCTCATCCCCAATAGATGAGCTATGCAATGAAGACGCGTCTTGTTGTGCCGACACATGCAGTTCTTGTGCATGCTCAAATGAGAAGAGCTCCTCTGTCAGGGCAAAGGAGTCATCAAATGATAGATATGGAGATGTGAGATTTGGTTCTACAATTCGGTCTTTGTTTGTCAGGAGAAGACGGTCAGATAAGTCAAGTGCAGAGAACAATGCAAAAATGGTGGTAGAGAAGAAAGGGGATGACAAGCTGGCTTATTTGGATTGGTTTTTGTTTGGTATAATTATTTTGGGTTCAGTAACTATGTTAGCTATTCTAGTCAAATTTTCTTCGGTACTTTTCTCATCCTGAGATTGTCAAATTTTCTTCTATTCTTTTTGTACCGGTTTATATCTCTTAGACAAATTGATATTATTTTTTACCATCCTAGTTACATGTCATGCTTCACCATATACTATACAAATATACTACATGCTAGTCGAAATAAGGCTCTTTGAAGGTTACTAAGGTTCCATCCGTGTGCTGGCATCAGTCTAGAAGATTCTGTTGAATGTTGTTCGGTTCGGATCCTCTGCACGGCAGGTTTGCATTAAATACCATAAAGTTTGTGGATCTCTCGGATTCCTAAAGAGTGCTGTTGCATGGTCCTCGTGATTACTGCCTTTTCATATCATTTTCAGCTATTGAACTCAAAAGTTTGAAATTTGACGTGTATGAGTTGTATTGTTTTCAGTCGTTCAAGTCATGAGTTTGAAGTATTGGCTTCACATTTATTTTGTAAAAGCAGCAGTCGGAGCTGCTATTTTAACATCATTTGATGTACATCTTAAAATTCCCACTACTGAGATATCGATCAAGTATTTAGTATGTGAGGTTGTAATGCAAAAGCAATGTAGTTGGCTGTTGCCGAGTAAAGCTGGCTAGAGCCTGGATAGATACTGGTAATTTTCTGATCAAGTATGAACCTCAATTGTTTTTGAATTGCTGGTGCAGCAGATCGAGCAACTACATTTTCAAGATAAATGTCTCGAGACCCAATATAACTTGCAACTAATACAGCAAGGGGCAAAATTAAAAGAAAAAACAATTATAGAAAAGTAGTTTCTTGAAAACCTTTTCTTTTTCTTCATCTTCAGTAGTTCTTCGCCTTAGTTAACATGAACACACACCCGCGCACATATTGCATGCTATCATACTAAAGTTCAACAATATCATGTACATTGGAACATAAAATAATAATAACAGAAGGAAAAATGTTCAAACAAACTTCTTCTCTGGATCTATAAAAAAAATAAACAAGATGCAGACTAATATGAGTGGATCATTCAAGCGGCAATTATTGATAATTGTTCAACAAATAACAATTTAAACAAAGAGTAATTGTGCTTATATAATATTAAGTATACAACCTTCTAGGCGACTACAACA
Organism: Carex cristatella; assembly: GCA_024447775.1. Taxonomy (NCBI): domain Eukaryota; kingdom Viridiplantae; phylum Streptophyta; class Magnoliopsida; order Poales; family Cyperaceae; genus Carex; species Carex cristatella. The sequence continues at coordinate 1,601,611 of JAJHPF010000025.1, forward strand.
ACTAAGCAAAAGTATAATTTAAACTATAGGCCGGGATGAATTGCCTTAAAAAGACCACATAGATACTTGTCAGATATATAACAAACTCTTAAAAATTGTAAAGGGAAATACAATGCCCCTCATTGGGGTTTCTGAAACTATGAAACAACATATTTAAGTCCGCATTTTTCACCAATTCTTCAATCCTAAGTTTCTACAAAATGTAGGATGCCACCACTTGATCTTTAATGCAATTAAAATTTGGTTGCATCTAGTCACATTTGATATTTCTGTAAATTCTTCTCACAAATAAGGTAGAACCAAGATAGCCCACAGCACCTGTATTCCACACACATCACGGTCAGAAAAAAAATAAAAAAAAAAAGGAAAATGAAACAAGAAAAAATGTGTCCGTGCAGCCAATTAAAACTGAAGAACCAGAAAGTCATGCGATTGAGTATTCTACCAGTACCAGACCTGACCGTTACGGTAATAAAATAGAAGATGAGATGGCAATACGACACAGTTACCTCAACTGATGTCATATTTGATATCTTTTGAATAAATTTACAAATGGAAAGATAATATCCCAAAAAGTGTAATAAAACCAACTCTTGCTTGATCTGGACTTTCAGATTAAAAAATTATTCCACACAAGAAAAGAAGTGATTTTTTTTAGCAAATCAAACCCTCTCTATAGATAAGGGTAAGCTTCGAGCAAAACTTGGAATTATTCTAACACGGTAACAAAACCAATTGAGGCGTTTCGTATTCAAATGTTGTCCTCCGAATAAGTAAAATTAAAAACACACATTTAAATGACACGAACAAAATTTTTGGAGAAGGTGGAGTGTACCGCATAGAGTGCCTAGACCGAGGCAGAACATTAGAGTATAGCCAAAGTAGAAGCTGGTCTGGAAGAATCCAGACATCTTAGTCTTGACATGATAGTAGTATATGGAGTAGAGGTATACGTATACAGCTGTAGAAGCGGCCGAAAAGAAAGAGGTCCACTGCCAGTGGTAATTCTCCGCATTTAGCAAGAAATATGTACCCACAATTGTTACACATATTGTCACTATTATTAAGATAATGAAAACGAGTAGCATGAAGCCATAAACATAATACACCTGAAAAGAAAATAAAAGAGTTAAAAAGGAATTAATAAAACCAGCTTTTTTTATCTTTATTATTTATTATAACTTTTGTGTTGCTTTTTTTACTCTTGTAATATAGTTATTAGATTAAGGTTATTTCTGAAAATGACTGATACTTAGTGTCAAGGTTGTTTACCAAATAACTCAGCAGAAAAAGAGAACTGGCATCATACATGCGTGTTTTAGTCAATGTTGTATATTTATATTCTTGTATTTATACATATGTGTTTTGCCAAATAACTCACAGTACAATTGCAACCGATTATTATTCCTTTACCTTGTAATTCCAGAAGGAGGTGAAAACAAAGTACATCTCGATAAAAATACTTCCGAATGGCAACAATCCTCCCATGATTGAAATAACAGATGGTGTGAGGTACCATTTCTTCTCTGGAATGGGTCTGGGAATTGTCTTGACCCGGCATGGGTTGTTGGGGGCCCCACTCCAGTTACGGCCCACCACGGTGCCAAGGAGTGCTAGAGGGAAGGAGATGAAGGCCCACATGACAAAAACGACCACCATTGTGCCAAATGGGATGGCAGCAAGAGACCGGTAAAAGATGGCAATTGTGTTGAGTACCAGGCCGATTCCAAAGCACATGAAGGGGAATAAAGAGGCGGTTAAAATCATTGCCTTTATCCAGTGTTTACCTGAGTAAAAAAAATTGAATGTAATTTTTCATAGTTAGTTACAGATTTAAGTAATGTGTATTTCTATTTTAGACGGGACATAATAAATTTATTTGTCAACCAGCCCAACACTTGTCAAAACCAAAATATTAAAATTGCAGATATTTTTTCTATGATTTAGGTAGGTCATCTATCAATTTTGGTACAATTTGAACACTGATTCATCCATCAAGCAATTAAAAAATTTAACAATTCAGTACTTCATAAAAATTTGATTGGTAACTAGACAATTCTCAAATCGCACCAAATTTGTTACACTGACTAAATGATAAAGAAAACATCTATAAATTTATTTTTCAAGTTCAAAAGGCTTTGACATCAGTTGTCATGGTTGTCAAAATAAGATGTGTTTTCTTTTCTTTCCCTTTCTGTTTCTCTATTTCTGTGGTGTAACTATGCAGTAATCCTTTTCCTCTTATTGAAAAATGATAAAGTAGCGGCAAAAGTTTAGGTGACAATCATTCAAGGCGGGTTGGCTCATTTTACCCAGTTTATCAGGTGTGGAGTTATTCGGATTTTATTCATTTTTCATTAGGCTGTTTTAGTCTCAGGTCATTGTAATTTAGGTTCAGGTATCGGGTCAATCAAGTCAAAAACCAGGTTGTTCCTGGGTATTGCCATGATAGAATTGATATTGGACCAGTGGATGTTTTTCCCGTTATTTCTACTAGTACAGGCATTAATAGGTTAAATAAAAGTACATAGGCTTTAAAGAACCAATACCAAACTAAATTCAAATCAGTACCTCCGTTCCTCGAGTAAAGCGCACCACTTACATATCCTGAAATAAAGGAGGTAAGAGCATAGCATACTATAAATGTCGTGACAATTGTCCCCCGCCTGACAAAAAATAATCACCATGTTAACAAAACAAGAAAATGAAGGTCTGTACAAATGATAAATAGTTAGTACTCAAAACACTTACCCAATGTATAACATACCAATGATGGCTAACAAAACTACAATCAAGACAAGTGTAGCTAACTGTGCACCAATACCAACCACGGCTGAAAGTAGAACTAAGCTATGAGGTGGCCTAAATACATCTCCATGTACCAGTTTCCATCCAGATTCTTCATTGACATCTCTTTCCTGTCAAAAGGCAAGCATGGGTTTTAGTAAGCTTACATATTCTGAATGGAAGAGGTGTAACAGGAACAAGAACTGGATTTTCCTTCTTAATTTGGCAATTCAACTTGGCCACTTAACACGTCCTTGTTCAAAATTCTAATTATAAATTGGCCAAAAATAGGATCAAAGCACAACCCAAACAGATGCACATGATGAAACAAATAATAATTAGCAGTACATAGATCACTGTGGTGGCTACAGAGAACACTATACAACATAGTGGCTTACATTAAAAAAAAAAAATTAGTACAGAGCAAACCTTAATTAATACGACATCTTAAGATAACTCCTGCCAATATACCATACTAGGGTACTACAATACAAAATCTAATTTACCATGACAGTCCATAAACAACACAATTGCTCACAAACAAAAATGAATCAATCCAACATAATATAAAGCACACTCTCGCGCAACCATTACCAATTACTGTACAAAACACTCTTGAAACATACAACATAGTATTGGTATAAATTTATCATACTAATGTATCAAAGTAAATTATCAGCCTACCATGGTCCATACTCCATACACCAGACAATATATACACACCAAAACAAAAACAAAAATTTAACACATGATATTACTACTTAAATATCACGCATTGGTGTAGCATAACAAATATATATATATATATATATATATATATATATATATATATTACCAAAGTTAGAGCTTTTTATCTCCCAAAAAGCCACAGCATGTTATTTACAACGTAGAAAAAAAAATACATTACCAGAGTTTCAAGATCATCATCTTCTCGAGCATATTTTGCATAATCATTTCTAAGTGTACGCATCAGAATCATTGACACGAGACCCGTCAGGAATATAACCATCATGAATGAATTAAAAATCGAGAACCAGTGGATCTGTCATTTATACCACATAAACCATCGAAAATATGAGGCAAATAAACAATATATGGAAACACAAAAATGGATAACAGTGAAAACATGCACAAACCTGGTGCTCAAAAAAGGGATAATCTAAGTACACATCAAACCGGTGCAAAAATGTCACATTGGTCGGCGTCCATTTTATGGAATACGTCATGTCTAGGACCTTGCCAGCTTCTAATAATTTGGGATTTTCTTGTGTAAGATTGACGTGAATAATCTAAAAAGATGTAAAAGAAAACTGTAAGGCACGGACATGGACAGTTTTTACGTAGAAGAGAAGCCCGATATCTTAAATTCTAGATATCTTACCTGATTGCCATTATACTGAACAACAATGTTTTTATGCGTGAAAAGGAAGTACTTGCTGGTGTCACTTGATTTGTCAGCTTCCCCAACAAATCCTGTTGATTGTGATTTTAAGATGACAAATGGTCAACATCTAGAGTCTAAAATTCTAAATTACGTAAGATAAATGCAACAGAGTACTAGATCTAGTTAGCATTTACATACCCCATAAAGGCAGGTCATCTGAGCATCAGTCCAGAAGAAAAGCATCCATGGCCCGGAAATAGTGTAAACTTTCAAATCAGCACCAGAAGAAATAATCCTTTTCAATTTGTAATTATTCAAGGAAAAAATGAAAATAAAAGAGGGTTCGAGGAAAGTACCAATGAAAAATTCAAACCAATAGCTGCTCTCTATCGCATCTGCGAACTGCCTCACCTTAGATGCATCAAGTTCAATTGTGCAAATTGTGCCCTTGTCAACATTTTCTGCCAAAATAAGAATTTAACATTATAAAATGCCATACAAATACTTACTTCAGTCATATATGTTATGATCTTATATACAACTCTGATTTTAAATTGTAAGTTGTGTAAGGCCATGACTCGTACTATGGGTTTTTTTTTTGGTTCCTGGTTATGTGTTGGGCTCTTTTGCAAATGGCTAAAATATTAAAAAAATACTTTTGACTTTATGTTATAACTCTTGACTAGTATTTTCCGAAAGGAAGGGATCAGCATGCCTTTTTAAAAATAATTGCTTTTGATAATGTATGGAATTTCTGCAAAACTTCCAAAACGACAATTGCACTTACTTCTATACTTTATGTCAACCTGACTATCAATAAGCTCGTTTCCACCTAGGACCTCGCCAAGGCCACCCCATTTGTGAGATGGATTTTCTGACGGGTGGCAAAAGGGAAGGCTAAAGTAGTTGTACGTCTCTTGCGGATTGTTGTATGGGCCCACCTTGTTCACCCATAGAGTCACAGGGTCTTCTACTTGATACTGCCATATAAAATTATAAGTAAAATCAAATTACAACCGACAAGAGAGGTGTTAATTTACTACTGCAAGAGTGGCTTGACACTATTGTTCTCATTCTGAAAAAAAATGCTTAGGCTGAAATTGAAGCTTCATTTATGCATAGAACAGAATTTAGAAAGGCAAAAGAAAAGGAAGTCAAGACAACCTAATATCTGCTGATTCTGTGTAAAGATATGGAAAGATGATGTACTATATTTTAGTATTATACACTTGCCTAACTAGTAACTACGATTATGGCATCACTCCTAGTTTCTTGATAGAGACGAACACATTGTCTGTTATTTCTCATATAGATATGGTTCTCAAGGTTTGTGTGAAAATTTACGAAGACAACCTTGAAAACAATGGATGCATATACAACTCAAGAATAGTTTATTGGAGAGTGTAGATTCTCCTGTGGCACTAGGGAGTTGCCAAGTGGCAAGCCATGGAAAGCACGCCGCACACTCGCCATGCAAATGCAATTATTTATATTGAAGTTCGAAATTTAATCAAGTTAATCAACAACTCTATGGGATTTATCTAATGTCAAAAGAAACTAATAGATGAAGGTCTCTCACTTCAGATCTAAATACTGAACGGCAAACAAATATAAAACCGTTGATTGGCAACAAAAGCAAAATGTGCTCTGTATTTATATTAAATCACCCAGATCAAATACGTTATAATCAGATCCAACGTCAGAAAATCCGTTGAACTAGATCTTACTAATAACCAATACTATAAGGAGTGCTAAAATCAAGTACTACCACAACAAAGGTTGACCACTAGACTCCCGAATTAATAAAAATTACAGAATTAAACAATGCTTTATATCTGTTCAAATACCTTATGATCGGACTCCGACGCATAGGCCGAGGTGGAGAGGAGGAGGAGAAAGAAGGCCGCGAGAAAGTGACCGGTGGAGATCATCGCGTGGCCAGATCTGACGGTTGGGATGAGACGAGCTCTTTGTCCGACTCCGACCACGATCCGAGAGAGAAAGAGAGAATCTGAGAAGAGAAGAGAGAGATTTTAGGAGGGGTAACGAGAGATCTTTTATTTATGCTTAGGTCAAAAGGCACCAAAAACGGAGCTTTTACTGTCGGAGAAGTTCCCGTTTAATCAGGGATCGGTTAAAAAATGGGAAATTAGTTACCCACTTACCTGTAGCAGGGTGTCAATGAGGAAATCTTTTAACAGAGTAGTTTTAGTTTCATGCAACACACGAATGTATACAGTTCCGTTTTTAATTCTATAGTCCGTGCGCTGCACTAAGTCAAAACTACTCTGTTCAAATATTTACCCGTCTATGGAATTCGTAATTCAATAAGTCAATGCTAAAACCAGTTTAAATCACTGATTCTGCATAGATGGATCGATCCATAGCGGATCCAAAGCGGCTTCCAAACAATGTTGGATCCACGTGTGTTGCGTTGAAATTTGAAAATGGATCTACGCCTAATTAGATTTGAATTTACGTTAGTTAATTAATAGAATAAAATTTGAAACGCAAAATGGATCCGATGAAACTGTGCCTGTGTTTATTTCATTCTAAGCATCGATTTGTTCTGTGAATTTTTGTTATTTTAAAGTATTTTTTTTAATAATATTTGAGTATCTTTCTGCATCTCATTTAGTTGAAGTATGTATTATGGTCCTCACATATTATTATTCTAAAAAAATATTATCTCCTCACTATTATTATTCTAAAATCTCTACAACAGTTATGGTCCCCGCTAATTATATAGTTCTTCATTTTCAGTTTCCGTATTCGTCCCCACATCAACCTTTATAAAAATATAAATATTTAAAAAATAAAATATTAACACTTATGAACCAGCATGGATTTCAAGATTGCTTGAGTTCAAATTTAATTGAGCTGGAAAAAAACGTAACTTTTGGGATGAGCAACAAAAAAGAAAGCGGATTTTTAGAAACCTAGCAGCTGCCACCACCATTCCTCCTCCTCACTCCTCTTTTTCCCTCTAGTATGTCCCTCTCATTCTTCTAAATCTCACCACTGATATAGCTCCTCTCCTCTCTCACGACTCTACTCTCTTGAGTTGAGAAAGAAATGAGAGAGGAGAGGGACCATAGCCGAGCAGAGCCGATCGGAACCGAGAGTGCAGTATCGTTGGAGCTCGGAATATTTATTCTCTACGTCATCTCGATCGGAGCACGGGTGAGTAGATCCAGATGTCAAAGCATGACGGCGGTCGAAAGAGCGGATCTAGTCGTAGAGAGCTATAGAGTTTAAGGTAATAGAGTAATTATGAGTGTATATAGGTGAGATTAGAAAATTAGAGTTACTTAGAGTAATTTAAAGAATTTTGTAAGAATAAAAATTTATATTTTGTAATGGGTAAGTTCGTTTTTCTTATCAATAAAATTGTCAGCTGACATTAAAGTCATCAACTTTCAAAAAAATATTAACACTTGAAAAATAAAATATTAATACTTTAATGTATAAACTATTTATGATCATTCATTTGTCCTCCAATTGCCTCCGTATTAACTTTTCTCTTGTGAAGTAGTGGTAACCCCATTTTATATGTTTAATATTTTACAAAATATTGATTGAATTTTGGTGAAATGAAGTTAGATGTATCATTTGTTAGATATTGAGGATTGTTATCATCCGTGAAAAATAGTTCATTCCAAACCATTTTTTCACCTTAAAATTTAGGTAAGGTTCGCTCTTTTTTATGCGTTAAAAATCACGACAGCGCACTAGTTAGAGATTTGGGCAATTACCATCACCCTTTGATATATATATATATATATATTTTTTTTTTTTTTTTTTGGTCAATATGTCCGTAGGTTTTCATCGATTTAAATATTTCACTACATCTATACAGAATCAGCACATGCCAGTAGAAACTAGAACCAGAAAAAAACCAGAAACTAGAAAAACAAAAGCAATAGGCAGAAAAACTGAAACACTGAACGTACCGGTCCGTACCAATATCAACTGGACACTCTGCAAACAAAGTAAAACATGAATAAACTCAGAACAACCGAACCAAGACGTGTACATATTGTGGGCTCAGATTGAGACGGCGAAGCCATCGGTTTTTTTGTTCGTAACACAAAACGTGCTGAAAGAGAGCAAAGCGAGACAGAGATGTTCAAAATTTTCTAACTTAGAAAACAAAAAACAACAACAACACACAAATATCAAGTCAAAAACGGAAGGTACCTACTGTATACAGGAGACCACTCGGCTTTCCGTTGCCCAAAAAAGAAGACACCCGTAACTATCTGTCACTTCAGTTCAACACCCAATATGAGACGAGCGCAACAGCAGGAGGTCCTCATAGCCCATGGTGTTTCCCTTTCTGTTTAGCCTCTTTTCACCGGCTTGTCGCCACTGCTCAAGGACGCCGCTCTTTTACTCCCCTTTGATATCTTTTACAGTACATCATATACCTTTCAGTGATTCTCCAAACTCCTAAACCTTCCTTTTCTCTTTGTTTAATCGGCGTTGTATTCTGTTCTGTTATTAATAGTATGAAACTGTGACGGAATTTAATAAATTGAGAAAAAAGTGAAAAGGAATTGGATTAAAAATATGAAGTCCATTTTTTTATCTTTGCACAATTGCACTAACTCTTTTTATTTCATCCCCACTATTCTATGAAAAGGTGAAATTGTGAAAGAGTGAATTTTTTGTTTTCCTCATTGAAGTACTGAATTCCACCTTTTCACTGATTTAAACGTACTAAACACACAAAAAGATAATAATATAGAATAGAAGCTTTATTTTTTTTTATTTTTCCACAATTCATAACTGTCGAGCTGACATAATCCTCTTAGATTAAATGTATGGACAATTTTAATCCTTTAAATGTCTTCTTAGCTATCATAAAATTATTTATTAATTATTTAATTTTCATAATTCTTATAATTCTTTAATGATCTTTTATTTTTTAATTTCCTATAATAATACTATAATGATACGTGAGATATACTTTTAAAGAAAATAATTAATAAAAAGTAAAATTACATGTACATTAAAAAATTTAGATATTGCTGTATTAATAAAAAAAGTTACTATTATTAATATCATGACTCGCCTATTTCATATTTTCAAAAGATCAACATCAATATATCTAAAACGCAATACAAGTTTTCAAGACTGCTCTCTCATTTAACATACTATATTCCGTGCTAATTTAAAATTTACCTCTTTTATTGGGAAATGCAAAGAGATTATCCAACACAAGTTACAAGGCAGCAATACACATTCTGAAACATTACGTGCTAATTTAAGCCACTACAATCGCAAAAACAAAAACAAAAAATGATAAAGAAAACCTACTTAAAGAATAAGGTCATGGTGCAAAAATTATCCTCATTTTTCCCCCCAATGTAAAAGGTAATTAAAAGGCCGATACACCATTAAGCCTTTCATCAGCAGCAAACCTAACAGGCTACAAATATTCTAACTGCCTTGATGACTCCAGACATACGGGATCACGTAAAAAAAAATTTACAAAGGATGAACGCAGCATCGCAGAAATTTTTCGGGCCAGAATAGAATTATATTTTTTTTTTCCAAAAGGATCCTTTAATCTTCGTCTTCGGTCTCTTCATCATCTCCGCTGTCATCGTCATCCTCAGTCTCTTCACTATCTTCCTCGCTCGCCCATTGGTGACCAGATCCCGATGCATCAAATTGCATGCTGGGCACTTCCTCCTCTTCCCGCCTAACGATCTTCTGTGCCCGCGCATTGTGTGTCACCACGTCCTGCCTCTCCCTCTTATTCGTTCTAGAGACATTATTAGCGTACCCAACCTCTTGGGGGGCCCGCAAGGCGGAGGGAGGTGACATGCTCTTGCCGTTGTTATCTTCCGAGTCGGGGTTCGCATGCTCTTTTCGAAGGTGAAGCTTGAGCTTGTACTCGTGTATGTATGCCTTGCCGCAACCTTCATGGTGGCATGCAAAGGGGCGATTTGGGGACACTGTTTTGGGACCTGTAGCAGGAGTCTTTGGTGTGGCTGTATTTGAGCGTGGCTTCTCTTTTGGTGTAGATAGCTTCGGAGTTTCTAGGTTGCCATGCTGTCAATCAATGTAACACATCAAGTAATTCCATAATTTATATATTAATCAATCATATGATGATGAAGTGACCATAATATACTGTTACATTTTGAGTTTCAATAATACAATCATCAAACAAAATGAAACTATACACAAGACTTCTCTTTTCTGGACTCATCTGTAAAGCTATACCACCAGATTCAAATATACAAATAATAAAATGCAGGTGTTGGGTACAAGGAACTTATTACCAAAAGATGCTTTCTTCAGAAAAAAAACAAAAACAAAAAAAAAAGAGTTTATTACCTTTTGATGGTGCGACCTGATGTGGGAATTTAATTTGTTCTCCTGAGTATACCTTTTACCACAGTCAGGGTAGGGGCATACATGGTAATTATCGAGTGAATGTGTCTTCATATGGGCCCTCAAGTTGAAATCCAATGAAAATGCCTAAAATTAAATTAAGCATTTACAGTGAAATGACCATTAGCTCTTGACAGTAAAAAAAAAGGCAAACTTGCAAATATGAATAGATGAGGACCTTGTGACAGCCTTCATGAGGGCAAACAAAGTTTCTCTCTCCTGTGTGGATTAAGAAATGTCTCTTCAATTTTGAGCTATCCAAAAATTTCTGAAAAACAGATACGAGAGAAAAGAAAAATATAAATACTACTACCAACAATAGACACTAATAAACTAATACAAGTATACAGTATGTATAAACTGAAAAAATACAGTCAAGGATATCGGTCCAAAAATTATGGCAACAGTTGCAAACTGGAACCATTTTCTTTAATAATAGAGGGGGTAATACTCCCACCAATTTCCATGAAACCATAACAGATTTTTGTCTGGTACCAAAGTGGTACCATATTACAAAAAGTCTAGTATTATACTAGACCAGAACTGCAAACTAAAACCACTGCTTTTCACACCTCACATAATTTCATTTCTCATCTCCTTTGTTGTTTTCCTAGTGAGATTTCTACACATTTTGCTTTCTTTTCAAATTATTCACCAATTCTGCACTTGGGCTAAAACCCGTTTGGCAACAGATGTACAGCCAAGACCTCCACACCAGTAATATAAACTCTATTGATTGCATTAAAAAGTAAGAATAACAAAATTATATATTTATCGCAAAAGATACCTTGTCACAGCCCTCAAAATGGCACGCATATTGCCTCTCTCCATGTACTTGCAAGTGTTTCCTGATCTGTGGGGCCTCAAGAAAAGCCTTGTGGCAGCCGTCATAACTACACAAGAAAAGCATTTCTGTAGTTGGCTCTTGCTTAGGCACTTCTTTCACTTCTCGCTCTTTCAATTTCTCTCTCAAAGCCTTTAACTTGTCCTCTGTAACACCGCAATAAAGTTTAGTTCGGAGAAAGTATATCAGTAAGACAGTAACCCTTTGCAAGGCACAAACACTGCCAAGCATGCCTCTTCCCAAATTGCCCGTTCGGCAACATGTGGAATAGGAATAGGCTTCTATTTCATACAATTCCGGACGTGTTCGGTTGATGGTGGAAGAGTCTGGTAAATGAGCAAATTCCTCTATTCCACAGTCCACCCCGTGGAATAGAGAATTGGCTCATAGAGGAATAGAGGGACCAAAGTGTAAAAGGCAGGGGTTTGACTGCAAAAGTTCGATCCCATTTCCACAATTCCACTCAATTCTTTTCTTGTTTGGCGGGAATAGAACCTCTACTCCACTCTATTCCCCTTTTCCACACTTGCCAAACAGGCAAAAAGTATCTGGCATCTATCACTGTTTTGTGCCAATGAATGGGTGGAGAGAGGTGGTTTGAGCAATTCTCTAAGTCTCTAACTGTGATGAAGAAAGTGTCTTGACAATTTACAGAAGCAGTCTCTGAAGTATTGCCCCTAATCAGAATTAATATCCCATTTTAGTCCCTAAAGACTAATTTGTGCCCAATTTAGGCCCTGCCATCATTTTCATTCTAACAGAATGAAGGCGCTGGCAGGAGATGATGCGAAATTGGTCATTAATCGGTTAATATATGCCTCGCCATACATCATTTCAGAATTCTTTGTGTCCATCTTTTGAACAAAAGATTATGCTAGCAACAAAATGATACAAAATTGAATTCTTCAAGGATCAAGAAGACAGCTTCAGAACTTCGTGACACCGAAAGGAGAATAGGGTATATATTTAATGGATCATCTGTAGACTTCATTCTATAAAGGGGAGTAATTCTTATTCCAATTCATATTATTGTAATAATTCATACACAGCTTTGAGATGTCTACCACGGCTCATTATCTAGAATTCCCTTGATAAGAACAGGACAGTAACTTGAGCATTCAGTATACAGATATATGTGGTTTTCGAGATGAAATAAGAAGTTGCAAATTTGCGGCCATTAACCCCCCCCCTCCACTCACACACACACATATGAATAGACAAACCCAAATTAAAACTAAGAATAGGGAATTGCGAAAGGATGTGTATTTTGATCAAATTAAAGATAAAAATCATAAACCCTTAGACCTCTCTTAGCGTTTTAAACTATGGAGGTGAATCCAAACAGTGTTCAAAAGTGCAACAATTTACCAAAAACTATTAGGGTTTATATAGAAGACACCACCATCTCTTTGGTAAGCATTGAAAGTTTAAACCAACAAATACAGGGAAATTAGAATATTAATAATATTCACGAAGGCAAAAGGTAGAAATTAAAAAAAAAACTTTAATATAAATTCTACCTCTAATCCACTTTAGAAGGGAACACTTCCCGCCTGGAGAAACAACCTCTTGAGGAACCCTAGATTAGAAAACCAAATCAATTTAATTTATAGAAATTCCAAAAGTAATTTAACCAAACGAAAAGGTACGAAATCCATACCATGCTTTCACCCACCGCACGGCGGCGTGGCGGGGCGCCATGGCGAAGAGAACTCTAAATTACGCTGCAAATTGAGGAAGATCTAGGCTATTTTGGAAACCCGAAAAAGCTTTCCTCTTTTATTAATCAATCTGCCTCTGCTACTTGCTCCTCGCCTTTTCTAAGGAGGGGGGCAATGGGGATGGGGAGAAAGGGAAAGAGACCGAAGAACATATTTTCTCTTCGAGGGACTTGGTTCGAAGAGTCTACGGTGTATCATAAACCAAGTGTTGGGAACGAAAACAACGGGAGCCATTGATAGAAGCCGCTTGGAAATGTGGTAAGGTTAAGGTGAGGCAATGGACTGCTGGTCTAAAGCACTAATGGGGCTGGGGTTGCATAAGGGTAAAGATTTTCAACAGAGTGATTTTGGCTTCATACAGTGCAAGGACTCCAGAACCAAAACTGAGATGTATATGGTTCATGCGCCGCATGTAATTAAAATTGCGCTGTTAAGATCTTTACCCCCTTCTCTCATCGAATTCGGATCCTCTGACATATCTTAAACTTTGCGTGACTTTTTGGAATATCTCAATCGTTCAAATGCGTTCTGCACGAATATCAAAGCTCAAATAATAATGCCCCCCTACGTTCCTCCGAATAAACACCGGACACGTCGGTCACGCAAAAATTGAGATATCTCAGAGGATCGCACCCTCTTTCATCTCCGCCCTCAGTAGGTGGTAGATTTTCTGCGGCGAAGGAAAAAAACCTGATGGTAGGAAGGAAAGACGATAATGAAACCACACGACCCTATTAGCTATTAGCGAATGAAACAGACTCGCTGTACGTATTGTATGGTATGTTCTTGCCGCATGGGATTTTTGCAGAATAAGGGGCTCTACTCCTGGACCCCAGATGTCTGTGGGGCTAGAGCGGATGTATATTGCATATAGCACGTGCGTCCGTGAGACTCTTGATTTGCCTCAGTTTTTATCTGAAAATATCGTTCCATTATTAGGCTATTGATATTCTCGCAACAAGATTTATTATTCCCACAAGATTAACTAAAATATTTAATAAGATTGACAATTCTATCCTCTGGCTAATATCTCTCATCCATTGAAACAGATTTTATGTTTCCTTTTAAAACTTCAAATCCATGTATAGTAGTATAGTACTAAGTAATTATATTTTTTATAAAGTTTAGGGTGATATGGATATTATATATTAGTTTGTGGTGTTATGGATTCGTGTTTTTAATTTTAGTGTCTAAATAATTGATTAGAGCCACATTACATGTGAAAATATATTTGAAGATTAAATTTTATTTTATTTATAATTTTTTTAGATATGTAAGAATCAGTCTTTTATTCGGTCCATAATCTTTAAATCAAGTGATACGGGATGTCGGCATTTGAGATGGGGAGTTGGTGTTGTCCAGAAACGCCATCAACTAGTCATATCTTATTACAAGAAATGAACAAGATTCGCAAGGTATGACTCGCCCCGCATAAGTATTAGGATAAGCTAAAGATAGAATTTTTATTTAAGTTATGTCGAAAATTCTTCAACGAAAATAGGGTCAACACCTTTGCAACATGTACCCACACATATGTTACATGTTACACCTTTGCTCCCGGAATGTTCAAGTCGAAAGCATCGGATCGATATATTCCGACTTCGGGGACTAATGATAAGGCCATGTTACTCATGCCCTAATTTCTATTTGGGCTTAAATAAAAACCGGAAATCGGACCTTATTTTTAAGGCCAGCCTGGAATATGAGAGGAAAGCCCAGTGAATATTAAAGCCGAAGCCCATTTTTGATGAGCCCGGCATGCAAGCGGTTAAACCGACATGAGACGTGCACCACCACATAAATTACACCCACGTCTCTCGGTTGATCCGCGGAGGAGCGGTTAGAGATCTAGGTATAAAAAAACTCATATTTTCTAATAAAGGAGATCTAATTTTGAGCAACTAGTCCATACTAAGAGAGATATCAAAAGAAAAGAGTCTGAATATCTCATATCCTCTTCCTACTCTCTTTGATCGGCTTACTATTCCATTGTAAGTTGTTTCCTTCAACCCCATCTCAATTTATCGATCGAGATAAGAAGAAATCAAGTCAATCCCGTTCACTTTCTATCCAGTTCACTTTCTATCTATTCCAGATAGCACGTATCACACACACCGTAGCCTCGCTCCATTATAATTATAAAGTGGCGTTCTACCTGAGCAGTTATCAAGAACGAGAAAGTCTTGCCTTGGATCAAGTAGGTTATAAAAAGTTAAACCAATCAGAAGTCTTTTAAAAAAGCTAATATGGAGTTATGTCATAAACAGGGGCGGAACTAGAAAATTGAGATAGAGGGAGCTAGTTGAATATGCATCACATAATTTTATTTTATGAGGGGCTAATTAGTATTAATTTTTATAAAATTTCAAATTTTTAAAGGACAAAAATGAAAATTTTCAATTAAAAGGGTGGCTTAGTCCCAATTCAATTACACTATGTTCCGCCACTGGTCGTAAAAAGTAATATCATGCTATATCATACCAGACTCTCATAATTTTTAATGGTGTTCGGGATGGGACATTTTATAATTTATATTGTTCGTGATTTTTTTTTACTTAACGGAGTTACGGCTGTGGATTAGTGGTGATTGGTGATTAATCTGGACGGTATTAATCATATTTTATCTATATTTCTTATTTATTTATTTTCGATTAATAAAAAAATCAGTACCAAACCGGAGCATACTTGCAGGAGCTCAAATTTCGGATATCGAGGCTTTTGAGTCGGTGGAAGAACCCCTGGATTCCATTCCAATCGATGCCGAATTCATAGACAATGTTAGAAAGATACCACAAAAAAAATAATGTTAGAATGCAAACGAATCGGGTAAAATTATATTTATATTTGTTTTTATTTTTTAGATAGAATACAGATGGATATTAGACAGATATGTACGGATACGGATCGGATATTATATCCGTAAATATATATATAGGGATGGGCTACGGTGAGTTGTGAAGTAAAACAACATTTTACTTCATGTTCGTATTTCAATTTGAAAATCCAAACAACCGATCTGAACCGCTCAATATTTTATCCATATTGAAATGTGCTTAGAGACCAAATTTTACATTTTTTGGAATTTTTTTACTATTTATTAAGCCACCTTGAAAATGGCAGATCCGAATAAACAGTAAAAAACAGTAAAATTTTCTGGACTATTAGATCAGCGATTTCAAAGTGGCTTAATAAATAGTAAAAAAATTCCAAAAAATGTAAAATTTGGTCTCCAAGCACATTTCAATATGGAGAACATGTTAAGCTGTTCGGATCGGTTGTTTGAATTTTCAAAATAAAAATGTGGGCGTGAAGTAAAAATGACCTCTTATTTCGCAACTCACCATAGCCCATCCCTATATATATAAATGTTTTCATAATATATATTAAAACTATATGATATATATGAACTATTCGGATACGGATAATTAAAATTCAAAGTCATATTCGTATCCGTATCCGCATGGATATTCAGATATTTATTTGTATCTAATTTTTGAATACAGATTCAGATACAGTCCGATATTATCCGATCCGTTTGCACCCCTATTGCACCCCTAGATAATGTGAAAAGAGATGCTAGCTCGGGTCCACATGCCAATAATTTCTCATAAAGCACCATGAGATCAAATGTGCGAGGTATGATTATCCTTCCTTTATAAACAAACACAAAAAAAAGGAAAAATAAAATAAAGTAACATTAGTTTTTCAATTATGCGGTTGCTGCCTGAAGACTTGACGAAACCTTATTGTCACGAACTAGCGCTACTTCTAGTCTTCTACCCATCTGCATCATTCTCTTTTGGCTTAGACCTGCCTTTGATTATGTAATTATAAAAAAATAGGAGGTTTAATGTCAAATTGCTTACAGTTACTTTAAGGGGTCGTTCGGCAAGCATGGATTAAGCCTCCTTAAGACTTAATCTGCTTCTTTTATCTTTCTTAGCCGCTTAATCCTGCCGAACATCAATTTCTTAGCGCGGATTAAGAACATTTCATTTAGACTCATTTTGCCCGGATTTTAATTTCCTGTTCGGGTCTTAAGGCACCTATACCCCCTCCTTAAGCGCTTAATCCTTTACCCACAGATTAAGACAACCGAACATCGGTTCCGTAACGCTCCTTAAGCTCTTAATTATTTGTTGCCGAACGTCCCCTAAAAGAACAAAAACAAGGCAAGATAACATATGATTTATGAAATTTGGGGTCTTCATTCCCATCTTTTACTAAAAAATAAAATTTAAGGAAAGAAATGCAAATTGAGAAAGATAAAAAGTAAGAGGAAATTAACACTTATACCCATTGTAACTGAAATTTTCTATATATTTTCTTTCAGGTCGAAAACCCAAAATTCAAGCAATAACACAGCTAAATGCGTCGCTAAGGGAACGCGTATCCTCTGCATTAACTCAAAAGGGAATCTTTTGTGTTAATAAATCTCAACCGTCCGATTTGTTTCAAGATTCGTGCAAACTAGATCCGCACTAATATTGAAAAGCCCCCTACGTCATAGGCAGAAGCCAGATTGGATCCGTTTAAAATCAAACGGTTGAGATTCATTAACTGAAAATATTCTTTTTTTTAGTTAATGCCGAGGATACGCGTTCTCGCTAAGGGGCACAGGAGGAAATTTTAGCTCGCGAGGTGCAAATTTTGACATTCTGAACCCTGTTTCATTTTTCGCTGATAATTTGAAATTGTTTTCTGTTAACTTGTTGTAGCATTTGTTGATTGATCAATTGTTAGTTCTCTACTAGTTGGGCCGAAAAATGGATTTAGGCCAGCTGTTTAGGATATAAAGCTGATTTTGTGTTCTACTAATTATAACAGGTTCTAAATAGCTCCAATAAATTTTTGTTTAAAAACAGCACTTTCAGACTATAAAAACTATGACACTATGACAATAAACGCTATTTAAATCTTTGATTAAAAATGTTGCATTAGCACCCAAGCGGACTCGACAGAAGCAGAAAGAGGCGTCTTTGGTGGAAAATGGGTTGAAACATTTGGAGAACTGGATTGTTGGATATTGTATAGATCATTTACATTATTTTGGGTACCGATTTTAACAGCTAACCTTTTAATTATCACATATTTGAGATGGAGAAATAATATTTTTTGGACCAAATTGCCCGATAAGAAAATAATAGAACTAAATTTCGAATCTTTTAAATTAGAGAATCAGAACTAAATTTCAAATCTTTTAAATTAGGAAGTTATTGGAAATCTGCCGGCACTAATGATACTAATAATTGGTCATGTAATTTTACACGAGTGATATTTCTATAAAAGTTATTATTTTATCTAATAAATTGTGTTCTAAACAGTATCCTGTGGACAAAAAATAATTTTGTAAACTAGTAAAATAATAATAATTACCAAATGTAATTCAAATAAAATATATGAAAAGTTCAAACTATAATATGACCAATTGATATTCATTAAGATCCATAAAAATTCAAACTATTTAAATTAACAAATTAACAAACAATACATAACAAAAATTTGAGAAGCATACGACCTAAAATAAAAATTATTACTACTACAACATAAATTCAAATATATATCTGATTGATAATTTATTATTATTCTAACAAGCAAAAATTAAGAATATAACTCTAATTAACAAACCAGTCTAAGATGCATATTGCCTTTTCCTTAAAGAGTTTGGTACAAAAAAATAAATGTCAATTTCCTTGAGAAGTCCCATTCAATATTTGTGGCACTCTGGTCATGCTGTTAGCATATTTAAAGATTCTATCATCGCGCCAGTTTACATTTAGAGTTATCAGACCTTTCTCTTCAACTCGTCCCGTCTCAGCTTCCCAACCAAGCAACCTCTTTGTGTTATCTTTGTCCTTCAGTGGCACCACGATGTAAATAAATCGCCCGTCAAACCCTACTGGGCGTATGAAGCTAAATCCATCCACCATGCGGGCCCAACGTGCTGCATGTAGCCTATCCCAACGGGACCCTCCAGTTAGTCTCCACACCATGATCTTGCCACTCCAAATAAAAAAAAATGTGATTTCACCGGCATAGACTCCTATATCATGCATTTCACCTATCATGGCTGCTTCTTCCACTGGGAATGCGAGGGATCCTGCTAAATCCTTCTTTGTATCATACCACATAAGGAACTTTGCACAACGCCAATATAACCCCCTTCGCACACACTGCTTTAATTGGTGTAAAAATCGTGCGAAGATCTACCTTCTGGTTCGAACGGGTCCATTTGCCGGGTCCAAGATGCCATTTCAATGGTGGTTCGCCACAGGGTCAACAATGGCGTAACAATCAGGCAACTCGCAAGGATCATAAGCAAGACCCATTTCACAAGAGAATTTTTTCTCTCGGTCAACGTATGGTACAAATACCATCTCTTTGATAGCTGGATTACACACACAGAGGGATTCCATGCCATTAAATTCACCATAAAGTAGGAAGAGGCCATTTGTTGAGATGACTAGCTTGATCTCAGTCAGAGAGGTTGGGTTGAGGAACTTGAGGGATGGATCAGGGACACCTATCAATGCCGGGTCGGGAAAGAATGCAAGGCCACCATGTGTCATGTACACAAAGCCGCTTGATGAAGTGTCCGCTGAGCGAGATTGATTGGCAGCAAATTTGGCATCAGTGCTGATTAGTTCATACATATTCTTTGAAATACATTTAAATTTGTTGAGGCATTTAAAAGAAATACGAGGTAGGATGGTATGGTGAAGTAGGTGGTCAGGAAGATCTTTGTAAGGGTTGTTCATCAGTTAGGTTCGGGTGAAACCAAAATAAAATAGGCAAAACCAACTAAACCAATTAAATCTTTCAACCGGTTAAGAACTCAACCGAACAAAATTTCGATTTGTTTGATTCAATCCGAAGTATATTAATTTCCAGCAAAAAATCCAAATTTTGTTCAATCAGAGATTTAGTGTTTTAATTGAATCCAAGAGCGAAATCAGCCCGACAGAGAATCAATAACAGAGCAACAAGAGCAAGCATTTAGAAAACATACATATCTGGAGAGATTTCGGCGGTCCCCTAACTGAGGGAGGAGGTGGTTTATACCCAACCCTCTCAGGGGATAGAGTTGAAGTAGTAAGTAGAGAGACAATAAATAAATTAGTATTAATAAAAACAGGAGAGGAGAAGAGAAGAGAAAGAAGAGATGGTTGGATACTTGGATGAATTGAATGTGAGAGAAATGAGTTTTGGGGAACGGACGGAGGGAATGTCGATCGATCGAGAGGGAGAGGAAGTAAAACAAAAGTCGGTTAAACCTGAGAAGCGCGAAACCCTAGTCCGATTGGAGTTATATCATATTTTTCGTGACCGACGTGAGCTTTGAGATTGGTGTCGAATATATTTAAACGATTGAGATTTCATGAAAAGTCACGCAAAATATGAGATATCTCATAGCTGCGACCGTGCGAGTCCGTCCGATTGGAGACTTGGGCAGGTTCAACCACTTCGCTTGAATTGAATGGATAAGAATTAAGAAATGAACCGAACCAAAGCTGGTTCAAGCGGGTTTAATAAAGACTGGTTCCGTCGGTTCAGTTTAATTAGTTCTTAAAATTTTAATCGGAACCGAACCAAAGTATGAATTCAGTTTTTAGACATAAACCGAACCAGTTCATTAAACGGAAAGAAAAATGAAGTGTTTAGTTTAATCTAAATCAGTTTGGTTTAAAATCAATTAAACCGGATCCAGTAAACGCCCGTAATCTCTCTGTTTTTTGGGAGGAGAAGCATCATGTACGTATGAAGGATGATATGATTCGCTATATATATTTTGCGCTAGAATTAGAGTGGTTAAATCTAATTCTAGACTATTTAAGCATCTTTTGTTATTATTACATATTTGTATTAAAATTTAGGGTTGCTATTTGATAGCTCAAGGGAATTTTTTTAATTGCAGTATTGCTCCCAATTAAGATTATATATATTTGTCAAAACTAACGCATTGCTAGCCAAGAAATTAAAAAATAGTAAATATTTTAATATTTTCTGTGAAAGATATTATTCTTTTCATTTTAAGTTTATTCTTTATCTTCATAAAAAAAAAATCCATTTGTCCCGAGGAACTTCTATCTTTATGTAAACTGAATATTTTACTATGTTTTACTAGTTTTAGATTTTTTTCATTTACAGTTTCCAATTATCAATAATTCATGATGCGTGCGAGTTTTCTTGATATTTACTTTTACGATTTTTTATATCAAACGGCGAAAGTTATAAGTTTTGACTAAACACCTAATCTAATTATTCTTGTATTGAGTTGTAATATGTAATATGCATCAGTTAGTGCTCTCATTGTTTTTGTTCAGGTTAAAATTAAGGAGTTTGATAATTGTATCTCAAACAAACTTCTGAGCATATTTCTCAAGTAATTAATGTTAAATTCTATTTTCAAGTGCATATTCAAGCTCTTAAAATTCTGTTTTAGTCTTTTACAATACTAACAAAATTTTAAACATCTATCTACCAATATTTAAATTTTAAAACACTACAGTTAAGTTTTTAAACAGTAGACCATGTAGATAAATAGACTGGACTGATCTGACAAATTCATTTTAAACCCACCACAAACACTAAATACCAAGAGCATACTAAACAAGTAAGGGAAATTTCTTTTGAGCCCAAATCTGTTAAGCACTAAAACATGTATTCCTGATGCGTAACGTACTAACCATGATCCCTGCTATCATAATTAGAAATTAGGCGATACCCTTTCCAAAGAAAGAATTTTTGTTCATTTGTGATTAGAACATGGGTGAAATTAATACTGAACGCTAATGGGGCAAGCTATTCTTCTGTTGTGAAGACCACTATTTTGTAAGAACTAATTTAGTACATTCAGAATTCACAGCTTTTTGTCACATTTCCTAAATGTTGTGATTTTGATTGGTAATTTTCAGGTTGCCTGACGGTCAATGAGATTAACGCAAGTATAAGTTATAAAAAAAAATGAATTAGGGACTTTAATCCTATATCTACATAAACAACATTCCATCTTTGTTTAAAATTCACAGTAACGGTTATACTTTTCAAGTATCGGGCTTTGGGTTTCATCAATAATCGTGCAGAAGCGAATATTGGGCTTCTGATAGATATTGGTTTTATGCAGGATTCGGCTTTTTCGGATCATGTGATTGCTTTAAGATCTATGTTTGGTTTTAAGCACTTTCTTCGACATTTGAATCTAACGCTCGTAGATGCTTTAAAATTCGTGCTAAAGAGAGGGATCCGAGATCAGAGGCTTATAAGAGTTTGTCCTTGAACTCAAACCATTGGATCATCTTGTCCATTTCAATAAAATAAAATGTCAAATAAATAATTACGACATTTTTGTTCTTTTAATAACTACAACAAAGTTGACTTAAAAAAAAAAAACAAAAAAACTAAACCGAGTAACATTTAACAAGTACAAGTTGCTGGTTCCATCTATAATCTATTTAATTGTTTGCACGAGTTGGAATCACGATCTTGATATGTTTCCTGCATGTATTCACAGTGAAATCACTGAGTTACAATTTAACATGTACTCTGTTAAAATCTTTTCCGTCAAAATCACAGTGAAATTAATTTAAAAGGTCCTGTCTTCATCTCATACAAATATTGATGTGAAATTTGTAATTTTAACGGTAGAGATATCAAATTGCTTGATAATTCAGTAATTTTAATTTTGCAGTCGCTTTGCAAACGATCATCTTTTATCTCAACAATTACAGAAAGAACACACTCATTATTAACTTGCAAATTAATTATTTTATAATGTCGGTGAAATTAAAATTACAAGTATGAAAATATTCTGAATTATTTCGAAAAAAAAATATATATTTAAGCAGTATACTGGTAGTCAACGACAATTATTATACCGAAATAAAAAATTGCAGTCCAAGAAATTTTGATTGAAAAAACCAAATCCACAATTGTATTTCAGATATTCTACTAACAATTATTATCCTATTTAATATCTCAATATAGAGAAAACAAAAATTCTAAGCAATTAGTCAAACAGAGCATATAGGCACAAATTTCTACAATTTATTACAACTCAAAGTTAAGCTTAGTAGTAAAAAAAGAAAGCGATTAGTGGAGGAGACAGAGGCTATGACATCAGCCGATCAGCTTGCTATATACTCAACAACTGCAAAACAAAAATATCATTATAAAAATTATCAGAATCCTAGCTAATCAACCTAAAATAGAACATACTTTGCTCTTGTTATCCTTTTTGCTTGCTAATTACCTCAACACTACATTTCGATTTTATAACAATACTATCTTGTTTATGGCAGCAGATATGCCATTACTGACATCAAAATACAATACAAAAAAATATTTCATATTTGACTAAAAACTTTGATGGGTTTGGCTCTGATCAACAATTGGTTCCACTCAAGGTGCAATCCATCGCATTCAACTTAGATCGGTCGGCTCTGATCAACAGTGGCAGACTGCTACCATCATTATAATGGCAGAAAATGAAAACTCTTAGGGTTCAATATACCAAAGACACAAAGGGGGTCTTAATACAAGTTAACTATACTAACTTCACATTAAAAACAAAACTTCTCTCAGGTATTGCGAGGGATGATTGACAAACTAACTAAGATAATAACATACCAAGTTATGATCAAATTTCCTATTTTCTTTACATATCTACCCAAAGTCTCGATCATAGCATTGATCATCTCCCTTGGACAATTCACCCACATTTCCATAGAGACCAATGATTCAACTGTCTTAAGATACTCGTGCTGGAACAAACCATCTCCTGAAACCTATTGTTGGGACTCTTGTGTTTGACATTCACTCTGTTAGGATTGTAAGAGAAACATAAGTTTGCTAACATGATAATTTATCAGCATGTTCAAACAATTGGTAGCACACAAAATAGCCAAGGTAGACCTCCGCCAATCAGACGGCCTTCGTCGAGGATCGCCACATTTCAGAGACTTTCATTGCAACTAGAGAGTCTCTCTAACACATGGTGGCAAAAAAGGAAACGGCTCTATTCGCAAAAATTGATTTTAGTAAACCTTTCGATTTTGTTGATTGGTATTTCCTTAAAAGGGTGTTGTGTAGTACGGGTTTTCCTAGTTGTTGGATATGATGGATAGAGAAAATCTTAGAAATCTCTTCATCACGAGCGACGATCAATGGAGACCAAACATAATGCTTTCCCCACAAAAGGGGCGTCAGCCAAGGAGACCCCTTATCCCCTATGCTCTTTATACTAGTGGTTGACATTCTCCAAACAATGGTGCAAGTCACAAATGAAATCCTGGACACACCAATTTCAGCAAAAATCCATGAACCGATCATTGCACTATAGTATGCCAATTACACTATCTTAATAGCCAATGGAATGATAGAGACAGTGGTTACCGTAAAGATCATTTTGCAATTGTTTGCTAAGGTTTCAAATTTGGAGATCAACTATGCTAAGAGATGCTACATTCTAATGAACATGAGTGTGGATACAGTAGGGGCCATCCTAGGATGTGAAAAGGTGCAATTTCCAGTGACCTATATCGGAATCCCTAAAGAGTGGACAAACCGGGAAGGGATCTCGTTGTACTGCTAATTGAGAAAGTCGATAAAAGGCTCCAAGGATGGTGGCGGAACCTGATATCAAGAGGTGGCCGCTTACAATTAGTTAAGTCACTCTTTTTACCTATCCCAGTCTATTTTATGACTTGTTTCTTGTTGCCTAAATGTGTGATCAATAAGATTGACCACATCTATACTAACTGGTTGTACAAACTTTGCTTGTACGAGTGCAAAAAGAAAACTTACTTCTACGGCGGCATTTCTTGTAGAGGACCCCACAATTGCAATCTCTGTATACCATCACGTCAACTTCTGTATCCAGATGCCATTCTGCTCCACAATCTAGCCATTTTATTTATGTTACTTGTGCAAATGTAGATTTTATCTATCAAGATTGATTAATCAACGCAAAAGGGTTTACCTGAGCAGCTGTAGAGAGGCAGGTATTCTGGTGCACCTGAAATATTGCAAAATCAGAGAAGAAAATTTAGCAAAAGTCGGTTACAATTCCGCCAAAGGTCTAGAGAGAGATATTGGCCTAGAGAGAAACTTTCTGACCTGCTAGCAAAGATTCACGGTGAAGAATAAACTTGCGAAGTTTGTAAAGCGAAGGAGTTGGATCGCGGAACAAGACCTCTCCCCGTACAGAGCTGTAATCCAGTCCAATACTATCGATAACCAGTTCAACAAACTCTTTTGGTTCGACAAGTGATCTGATGGAGCAAGGAACTTTACAAATTTAATATATTCTTAAATATTTAACATGTTTTTTAATTTTCTCTGATATATTATTGTAAGATTCAAATATAAAGAAATAAATCATTGATAATAATACGTGTTTATCAATTATTTAAAATATAATTATAATATTTGATGACAAATTTTTTTCCTACATACAACAATTTATAGTTAGTATCACTTGCATACTTCATACGATATTAAAATTATAAACAACACATTCATGATAGATCATACAAAACTCATTTTCTCTCTTTCTTTACATGCAAAACTTCTTTTAATGTTTTTTTTTTTTTTTTGATGTTAAATTTGAAGTGTCTCCGAGCTTATTAGACCAGAGAAGAAAGTATTATTATTTTTTGGACCATACAAAAATAAGAAAAATTCTTAATACATAATGAAACCAAAATTCTTTACTTAATAAAAATGAGCATCAAATTAAATCTTCTAGTAATTCTAGTGAAATTTTCGAGAAATAGAAAAAATGACATACTTTTTTTTTATTACGTCTTGTGCCATAAAAAAATTAGGTAGACACAAACATGAATGATCTGTCATTTCTGTTTTTAAATTTAATTATACGTACTCTCAAAAAGATAATCTGGAAAATAATTTTGGTTAAATAAAACAATTTCGGATTATGAAATATATTTAAATTGCATGATATTTGACTAGGGGTGCAAACGGATACGGATTATCCGCGGATAATCCGCTCCGAATCCGCTTATTATCCGTATCCGGATTAAACAGATACGGATACTTGCGGATACGGATAATTCCGTGAGGATATAAACGGAGTGGATATCCGTATATATCCGGATCCGAAATTTAATCTTTCAGCAGCTTTCAATTCATTTCACCCTTGCGAAATTTTCAAAAAACATACATATTCGTTTAAGTCCAAGAATTTTGGTAGAAAAATCATATAATCTATTAGGATAATGGATTGGTTCTCTGAAAGCAATTAGTCACGCATAATCATCATTGTGCAAACTTAAGAAGACTATTAAATTTTTGTCAATTTAGATAATCAAATTATGAAATTTAGTAGAATTACTCAATATTCGACAATTATCCGCTCCATATTCGTATTCGAATCCGTATCCGTGGATTATCCGTATCCGTTTACGGATATAGTTTTTAATTTTGATATCCGTATCCGTATCCGCTTGTTGAAAAACGAATGCGGATATGGTATTAGCATTATCCGCTCCGTTTACACCCCTATATTTGACATACATGTCTATGTGTTGAATAATGTACTTGTCATTTTTTCTTGCAACGAGATCCCATCTTGTACACCAATTTTGATTAAAAAGGGGTTAATAAGAATTTACCAATATTTAAATTTTAAATATGAGTAGTTTTAATTTCTAACTACTTTTGTCTTAAAACAAAAAAAAATATTTTAAATTCTCAAGATTTTAAATCTCAATTTACAATATTTTGAACCTCTTATGTCTCGATTTTTTTTTGTGACACCCGGACTTAGAAATCTCAAAAAATGACACTTCCGCAAAACCATTTTGCGCACCAACCAATTCAGGCTCGCACAACGGTTTGGCGCACCACTGGTGTGCGAATTGACGTGGCGCACCAGGTTCGCACAACTATTTCGCGCACCAAGCCAGTCCGCACAACCATTTGGCGCACCAATAGGTGCACGGAAATTGACATAGTTGCACGGATTTTATTGCACTTAGCACGGATCTTGATGCAATTGAATGGTCCTGAATTGTGCGCATATATTTTCATTGGAATGCGTAAAGTCAAACATTGCGACTGACCTAAGGTGCGCACAAAAATTGACACAATTGCACGACTTTTAAAGTACGTAGCACGGATCTTGATGCAATCAGATGGTCCTGAATTATGAGCGTGTATATATTCATTGGAATGCGTAAAGGTCAAACATTGCGGTTGACATATGGTGCACACGAAAATTGACATAGTTGCACAGATTTTAAATTAATCAACACAGATCTTGATGCAATCGAATGGTCCTGAATTAAACGAATGGTTGCGCAGAAGCATGGTGCGAACTCCCTCGGTGCGCAAAATCACTGCGTGGACCCGGTTTGGCTGGTGCGCGAAATGGTTTTGCGGAAGTGTCATTTTTTTATATAATTTGGTCCGAGTGGTTTTTAATTAATAACGAATTTGCAGTATGTTAAGGAAAAAAATTTCGGCTTATGTCTACCATTTAAACTACTATGTTCAAGCGTTTAAACTTCTAATGTCGATAATATATTATTAAAGTAGTATACTCTAACATTTAAAATACTAGAATTAAGTTTTTAAACATCTGTCTACAACCTTTTAAAGTACTCGTGTCAAGTATTTAAACCTTTATTCACAATTGTTTAATGTACTCGTGTTAAATATTTGTGTCACGTATTTAAACCTTTATTCACAACTGTTTAATGTACTCGTGTCAAATATTTAAATTTCTGTGTACAATCCTCAACTTTTATTTTTTTAATTCATATAAACTTTTATTTTCATTTAAACTTATGTGTACAAGCATTTAAACTGGTTGAGGGTGTTTTTAAAAATTTCGGAAGAAGTAAACCAAAATAAACAAATAAGGGAGTAGGAACTACAGTGCCATCACATTTTAAATTAATAAAATTAAAGCAAAAACCACAAGTACAAATTAGTGATTTGGTATTCTTCCCGCAAACCGCCGCAAACGCAATAAAGTTTAAATTGGTCGAATTATTTCATATCAATTTTTTTTCAAAATATATGTAATATTTTAGGATTCAAATGTACTAGAAGGACCACGATATTTTCTTTATTTACTTAGGAGTGAACTGGGATAAATAACTCAAATCTAAAAGATTTGTATTTTGTTTCCAATAACACACAATACCAACTTATACCTTGATTCGAAATATCCTTTGGCAAAAGTTTGTTGTTATCAAATTTGGATTAATCCTTCAGGGCGGAGGGGGTACACTCTAGATCTACCAAAATACCAAAAAAGAGGTAGACAATAAAATTACTAAAATTTATCTATCATGGAAATTGAATAATAAATATCGACGTTTCATGAACATATAATTATTAAGAGCAGGATTCCAATGCACCCAAAAATTCATGCTCCTATTTGCTCTCAATTCTTTTATCTTCATTTTCAAAGTCCGAACAGTCAATCCGAGCCAGTCAACATGACCTTCATAATAAAATATGCTTGGAAACCAAAATTTATATTTTTTGAAATTTTTTTACTATTTTTTAAGATAGGTACAAAATCACTCTATCGGATGGTCTAGAATCTCCTTTAAACAATAATTTTGTATCTATCTTAAAAAATAGTAAAATAATTCCAAAAAATATAATATTTGGTCTCCATACATATCTTATTATGAAGATCATGTTGAATGGTTCGGATCGACTATTCGGATTTTGAAAATGAAGATAAAAGATATAAATAATTGGAAGTAAATAAGAGCATAGAATTTTGAATGCACTGGAACCCTCCTCAATTATTAATATACTTTCAAGTATGAAGAAGAAGAAGAAAAATAATATACATATATATTACGGCGCTCCTGTATAACTAACAGGAACCATTTACAGTGTACCTGTGGAAACTTTTAAAATTACCAATTTCTCTACTAAAACATCTTAATATCAAATTTTTTCATAAAAAAATAACATTCTTTTTTTATCCTCTTCTATATATTCATTAAATTTGCATTTTTAGATATTGTGTATTCTTATTATGTTTGCAATTTCATTATATTATTTTAAGCGAAGGAATATATTGACATTCAAACTAATTTGAGAAATGTGATAAACCACAAAAAGTTACTCATTATTAAAATCGTATATATATTTTTAATAGCGTATAGAGGCTATATAATAAATTAACATATAAATAAAATTCATGGTGAGTGACGATCTCATCTAATTCTGTTTTTCTAGCTTATATTTTTTCCCTAAAGGGTGAGAATCTTTTTTTTTTTCTAAAACAGTGATGGATGGGTTCAAAATAGAGATGTAAATGGAGCGAATTCGGAGCGGAGAATCTATATTTACATTCTAATGAGTGGATACGAATACAGATACAGACACTAAACGAATGTTAAAATGTAAAACGAATAATTGTCAGATAATTCACGAATATGGATACAAAACGAATAATTGTCGGATAATTGAGTTATGTGAATTTTAAGATACAAGTAAAAATACGAGGAATAAAAATAATAAGAATGAGTCTATGGTACTATGCATATCATGGGTTGATCCATAATACGTATCAATATTTATGTTTTCAAAATTATAACGGTCGATCCTAACCGTTCAATATGATTTTCATACGAATATGTACTTGCAGACCGAATTTTATATTTTTTTAGAATTGTTTTACTATTTTTTAAGATAGGTAGAAAATAGCTTGAACTGAAAATTACGAACCATCCAAAAACGGTGATTTTCTACTTATTTTAGAAAATAGTAAAAAAATTCTAAAAAATATAAAATTTTGTTTGCAAGTACATATTCATATGAAAATCGTTTTGAACGGTTCAGATCGACCGTTAGGATATAAAAAATGAAAATATTAATCCGTATTACAGACCAAATTGTGATATGCATAGTACCATAGTCTAACTCAAATAATAATATAAAGATACAATACTTGTTATATTAGAAAATAATTAAGAGAAAATATGATGAAAATAAAAAACAAATCTGAAATAGAAAAAAAGTTCAGAGTGGAGAAGAACGGAGGTAAGGAAAAAAAAAAAGAGTGCCATGTCCTACAATAAAACAAAACTGTTATAGTATAGTGGGCTAGTGGCTATCTGCTATGGCGATCAACTTTGATTTCGTGGTCTCGATTAGGGGTGTTCATTGGGTCTGGTTTAATCGGTTTTGGACCGAACTGATTTAGATCGGTTCAAACAGTTCGGTGAACCCCCTCTTCTCTCACGTGCGCAAACCGTTCGCCGACTCTCTCCTTCATCTCCTCATCGGAGTCTCTCTCTTACTGCGCCCTATGATCGATCCTCTTTCTCACGTCAGCTCTCCATCGCCCTGTCGCAACTTCTCTGAATTTGAAGCAGGTTGCTGGGTTGAACCTTCAAC
Source organism: Carex cristatella (assembly GCA_024447775.1). Classification (NCBI taxonomy): domain Eukaryota; kingdom Viridiplantae; phylum Streptophyta; class Magnoliopsida; order Poales; family Cyperaceae; genus Carex; species Carex cristatella. Next base: position 1,632,146 of record JAJHPF010000025.1, read on the forward strand.
TTAATCAACAACAACATCATACTTATGGGTTTAAGATCCGGTAATAAGGTGGGATTCTTCTTGCTTCTCATTTTGCAAAATTACAGGGAGACAAGGGAGTTGAGGTAGAGAAAGACGAGAGAATACTTAACGGTTTGAGAGCCGGTAATAAATGAAATTTGTTTTAGAATGCACAGAGTTGTTTTGACATTCACGTCGAAACATATTGCATGGTCCATATCTAAACTCAATATCCTATTACCTCTCAAATCAGATTGATAAATTTGTTCACTCTCAAATCAAAGTCAAACAACCTCACACATATCCAGTGAGAAAAATAGCATGATGAAGCCAATTTCGTCACGGAATGACACAATTATGACACAAAACGGTACTATACACATGTAGGTTATGTGTCATGACGATTTTTAGAAATTTTGGTACGACACAGCATGCGAAAGATTAAGTCACAGCACCAGCATGTGGTCACACAAGTCATGTTTAATTAAGACCGTTAGATCTTGATCAAATGATGAACCTAAATTATGATCAAATAGTCATGCTAAGTCACGCGAGTCATGTTTGAGCACGGCGTGACTCACGTAGTGTGACTATTAGCATACCATGATCGATCATATTATTCATATCAATCATGCTCTTCATCTTGTATTGATCATTCTTTAGTAGTTATAATTTGATTTATCAACTCGATTTCGTAAACAAAGCTGTTCACAACTCTATGGTAAGTACTTTGGGGCTGATCTAAGATTTGTAGACAACAGAACACTCGAAATTTATATTTTTTTTGAAGAATTTCGTTAGATTTCTATAGAACAGATTTAGTGTCGGTGCTAATGGTTTTTTTTCATCCGAGGGAAGAAGATAAATAACCCTTTATAACTCATCAAACACAAAAAAATAACCAATCAAACACAAAAAAAATTACATGGAGAACTAATTGGCAAACCGTTCTCCATGGAGAACGGAATGCCAACCTATTCCCTCATAGGGGCAACACAGTAGCCACACCAAATTTGTGTGAAATTTGAAAAATTGTCAAGAAACGAGTTGGCAGTTCTTGGAGAAAAAAAAAATATGAGGAACGGATTACCAACTCGTTCTTTGTTTTTTTTATTTATGATTTATGAAAAAAAACTCGTTCTGCAGCCTTTTTGTCGTAAACCGAGGCTTCCTATTTCTTCCTTTTCTATTATTTAATTTTTGCAACATCCCGCGTCTGTTCCTTTCGGGGTCCGTATTGTCTCTGTTACCAAAGAGGATGCGCATCGCTTTACGGTTTGAGATTAAATCTCAGCCGGTTTGAGATTAAATCTCAGCCAGTTTGAGATTCGGGTGAAAATAGGGGACACTATTATTGAACTTTGAGATTTGTGCCAAGTTAAAAGAACGGTTATAAAAAGAAAATCATTCTAAAAATTCCTTTTGCGGTACTAGATACGAATTCGTCCCCTTCGGTCTTCCCTGCGCGGAAAGAAATCAATAGAAAGGGAAATCTTTAAGAGCTGTAACTTACTAATTTCTCTACCCCCATTCGCCAATTCAAAAATCGAAGCAACATCCCGCCATCCCATCGATCTTCTAATAAGAATTGCGATCTCTGGTGCTAGCTTCTATGGTTTGCTCTTAGTGCCACTAACACTGTTGAAGAGGAAGAGAATGCTAACTACGAGTAGTACCAGTAGAAAAATGCCAGATAATTTTATGATTTTATGATAGGTCTATGCTTGATAATTTTAGGCTCGGCGAAGGTGGGAATGTGCTTCCAGTGAGCAACCACAGGAACTCTCTCTCTAATTCTCGCTCTGGCGCTCGCCTTGGGAGAAGCCACCCTCGCCTCTCTCGCGCGAACCTATTAATGTCCTCCAGCGACTCACCGTTTCTTTCTCACGATCTTCCGCTCTGAGTCTCCTAATCGAAGGTATCATCCTTATGTCGGCGACTTTAGTCGTCAATCTGATTTGGTGTTTAATTAGTTGTGTATGTCTTAGGGTTTGAGAGAATTTTGATATTTTGGTATTAAGTGGATACAGAAGAGAATAGAGAGAGGAGATACAGGGCAGAGAAGAGAAGAGAGGCAGGAGAGAGGAGAGTAGAGCGGGTAGAGAGAGAGAGAGAGAGAGTAGAGAGGAGGAGAGTTCAAGACATACTCTTATTAATGTCAGCTAAACCTGACACCTAGCAGTAGCTACTTTCTGATTTCTTGTAATTTCTACTCTCATTTTATCACTAGACAGATTTTTGACACACAAGGGTAATTAGATAATTACAATTTATAGTCTATGGATACTGTCATTGTTATGTTCGTATTTCTGTTACTATCATACTTTTGCATTAACCAGGGAATGAACAGCAAGGATAAGAAAGCGCCAAAGGTTAACTGGGAAAAACATACAACTGCTTTTCATGGCACCACATTGAAAGAAAACATCTTGAGCTCGAGTTTTCTGTTCTCTTTGCCTTCACAAAAGCCTCCTCCAGACTCAAGTTCAGAAGCCATGCAAATTTTGAGGTACAGTGCATGCTAAATTGTATATAATGAGTAGTTAACAACACACCAGATGGAAAACGGGCAATTTAATATATACCAAGATCCGTCCACTAACACCTTTTACTTTAGATAATGTGAGAAATGGGCCAGTTGTTTAGTGATGTTTTGTTTTGTACTATGTGGAAAAGTGCTGAATAATTTATGTATTCATATTTTTAGTGACTCATAAGACAATTTTTGTTTTGCTAGATTATGTTTCATGTTTTAAGGTTTTCTTATGTGTGGTGTGCATGTGTTATTTTCCCTCGGGAGATGCTGAAAATAGTCCCATAAGAAAAAGGAATCAACAACAGAAGCTTTGTTATAATATTTGGCATTTTCCAGGCCTATTACATTTATTTTTGTATCTATCACATTTATTTATGTATGCATTTTCCAGGCCTATCACTTTACAAGGCACAGGACGGCTACAAGCCATGAATACAGAGAAGGTACAAATATATGTAATAAAATAATGTCCAGCTATTTGAGCAAAAAAATTCTCTTAATGTTACCATGTTAGCAAAAAAAAGAATTCCTTTTCCTTTGCATTACTTATTTTTCTGTTGATGAGGCTACTTCTATGTTGGGATTAGGATTTTTGAGATTAAATATTTAGTTCTGTCATGCTACAGGTCAAGTCATTTAAATTTTTATTGTTTTGTCAGGCATGGCATGCTCTTTGCAACACTCAGAAAGCACATGCAACTTATTTAAGACCTGGAGTCTCTGCTCCAGTGCAGCCCATCAAACCTGTTAACAAATGCACGTCAAATATTTACAGCCACACCTCCAATGCACAAACTCCGATTTCTCAGAGGGCTGGTGTGCCTTCTCAGGGGAACCTATACCAGTTCAAAGGTGATAATTTTGATTCCCCAAGCAATCGTTTCCATGAAAATAAAAATGCAGGGACTAGGGTGCTGAGTGCTGTTAGAGAATTGAGGCCAAGTGGGGCTTTTGACAGTGGATTAAGAAGTAACGGCGCAGTTTGCTCTGATGCTGAAAAGCCTGGTGTGTCTGGTTCGTGTTTGGATGATAACTTCATGGATGATGAAATTCTTGAGGTACAATAACTAATACATACATTCAAAAATGCCATTTCGTCAATATCTTTTAAGATTTTTTTACCAAAGTATGCATTCTTTAATGGCCACAATGGCAATGTATCTGGTAAAGTGATGAAACTGTAATTTTCAGAATTTAGATGTCGACCAAATTGTCATGGAGTATCAATCAACTAGTACACCAGGTGGGTTGGCACCTAAACAAACACTTCACTCACCTCAAGGTACTACAGCTGTCCCACAAGGCATCAAGCAAGATCCAATCCCTCTTGAATTGTGCGAAATATGCATTCATGGTGTTGAGGTATGTGTCATGCCTATTTTTCCTATGAATTTCTTTCCACAAGAATGTATCTTTTGTGAAATTTTTTACCACCCTGCAGAAATCACATTTTTTCTCTCTTTGCAATTAACTTGTTCAAGATCCAGAAATTACAGCTTTTCCTACTCTTCCAATCTTTTGTCCACCTCAGGGTTAGCTAAGGTTAACTATAATGCTTACCAAATTGTGATATTTCTAAATTAGCTTTGTTTGTGATGGGACAGATCCGTTATGAAATGGTTTGTGGACACTAATGTTATTTGGCTTAAGAAATTTTAATATTTGTTTCCATCCGTATAGTTACTTCTAAAATTGCAGCTTGCACATTGTCCGGAGGCTAGTACTCACCTACAAGAGATGAAGGATCAGTTAATTATGATATCAAATGAACTTCTCGACAACATGGACCTGAGCACTAGACAAATGGAAGATCTCCGTGAAAAGCGGTTTGCTATTGTTTTGTTGATTTGGTATAAGTGTCAAATTGATGAGTTAGCTAGCCTAGACATTTTGTTACATTTATTTTTTATTTTTTCTTTTTCTTTCAGAGTGCATTTAAACAAGCAGATTCAGCTTTTATCGAAGCACCTCCAGGTACTGTCATCACAAGAGGCAGATGGGCCATTTTCACGCTTGACAGCTTCTTCCACTTCCACCCCAGCTGCAAGTTTTTCAGTAGACACTGAGAGATTTAATTCTCAAGTCTATATTAGAAATGAACCTGCCAATGGCAGCTCAACATGTTACACTTCCACCTCATTTTTCTATGAGAGAGAGCCTTATACGCCGCAGATCATTGATGTGAATTATATAGATGGGTCTGCTGATGAGAGATGGAAGAGTCGGGATTTTTCTTGGACCAAGGAACTTGAGGTGTGTTTCTCATTTTATTATGGAAATTTGACTCCTGTTAACAATCTGATGGTTTAATAAAAAGTTTCTCTATTGTATTTTTTTAGATCAAGAATAGGAAAGTTTTTGGTAACCATTCATTCAGGCTCAATCAAAGGGAGGTGATTAACGCAACCATGTCGGGTCATGATGTCTTTGTTTTGATGCCAACTGGTGGTGGCAAAAGCCTTACTTACCAGGTCTCATTTTTTTTTCCTTGAGCTCTTAATTTAGCATTTCTAATATTTGATTGCTCATAATGCTTAAAAGCAATTTCGGGACCTTCAGTTTGTTTAAAAGATTGTGTGACTTTTGCTATTGTGAACTCGGGTTAACAAACAAAATGTGAACTCACTGTTATTTTTGACCCTTGACAATATAGTTTAAAATCAAAATTCCAAATAACAAGTACAAATCATTCTTTATAGCACATGTCAATATGTGATGCATGCACATAAAGAATCACAAAATCTGGAGTTTGATTGGTCCAAGGCCTAGAGCTAGAATGATTAATTTAATGCACCAATTTGTTATTGTGAAACAATGACTAGTTTGACCCTTTTGATGTTGTATAAAATGAACAACAAATTACTCAAATTTTAACTCCACGGCTCCACGCATCGCATAGGATATTGAACAAATCGAATGGTTTGGGCTTGTTATTTCAAATTTGAACTTCAAATTGTTATGCATAACAAAAGTGAGTTCACAAACTACTTGTGAACTATGGTTTATGAAAGCCAAACTAAGAAATATGGCATACTTCTGTATGCTAAAAGCTGGAAGAATTTGGTGTATTAAGCAAGTTATTATACAATCCTTTTATTCAAGGAAATCACCTTTTATTTAGTAAGCAGGTTATTATACAATCCTTTTATTCAAGGAAATTACCTTTCTAGCTTACCAATCAGGGATGGAGGCCAGAAAATTGACATTTAGTTGTGTGTGTGGGTGGGAGGGGGGGGGGGGCACTTGTAATTAGAAAAAACAAGGTCCAAAGGAAATTTCGAGTGGGGGGGGGTTGGCCTCCCTTTCGATCTTTTCTCCTCCGCCTCTGCCTATGACTGATAGTTAACAATTGTTAGATGGTTCTCTTGAACTCGCGGAAATAGAATATTTGTTGTGTGCTCATGTTCAAAAGCAACAGTTTGTTATTTGCTTCATCTTTAATATAATTTATGTTTTCTTGGGACTTCTTTTGCTCTCTTTTGCAGCTCCCAGCTCTTCTAAGCCCAGGAATCACACTTGTGGTTTCTCCGCTCGTTTCTCTTATCCAGGACCAAATGATGCATTTATCACAGGTAATGTAGTCGATTACATGAATTGAGCTCTTGCTCAAATTAGGGGTCCTAATGCTGGGTAGAATTCAGGCTGGTGGGATGATTGGGTTGATAAATAAAATTATGGGTTCTGTATATGAATCAAGCTCCTGTTCAAATTAGGGTCCTAATGGTTGGGTAGAGTTCTGGCTGGTGGGGTTGTGACCTGATATGACGGGGTTGACAAATTTTTAAAATTATTGGTTTTCCGTTCTGTCATTCTTTACGTATCGCATAATGAAATATCTTAGCCTAATTGAAATATGCTCTTCGTCTTAGTCTACGACTTACCAAAATAGGTCGAATCAGACCCAACATAATATGTCTGTGGGTCCAGACATCCTAATCCGATCTCACATTACTCACTGCTTTGGGTCAACAATGTCTAGCCTTGCTACAAGTACATTCATTGGTGTTTAAGTGAGTTCTGACAGCACTTCATCCTGGTAAACAGGCCAACATACCAGCTCACTATCTGAGTGCAAATATGGAATGGTCACGTCAACATGATATACTTCGCGAGTTGACATCCCAAAACTGCAGTTACAAACTTCTCTTCGTAACTCCTGAAAAAATTGCCAAGTGAGTTTGATATGGCATACTTCTGTTGGCATATTGAACCTTCTTTTCAATGTGCAGGAGTGATGGCGTGGTAATGCCTGATATTGAACCTTCTTTTCAATGTGCAGGAGTGATGTCCTGTTGAGACACTTGGATAACTTGTATTCACAAGATTATTTGTCAAGGATAGTCATTGATGAAGCGCATTGTGTCAGCCAATGGGGCCACGATTTCAGGCCTGATTACCAGGTCAGAACCCATGCTGGCGCTATACTTGCTTTTACCAAACCAATTTCTAAGTTATTTCTGTTCTAGCATAGATTAATTAAGACATTGTGTATATGGTGTTGTAGTGGATTAAAGGCTAAAAACCATTTGGAACCGGACCACTTTATATGGTGAAACTTTTTCCAATTTTTTTCTCAGAATTTTTGTATTATTTATATGTCTATTTAGGGCCTTGGAATCTTGAAGCAAAAGTACCCGAATACACCAGTTCTGGCCTTAACTGCTACAGCAACAGCTAGTGTGAGAGAAGATGTTGTACAAGCACTTGGTCTCAAGAATTGCATTGTTTTCAGACAGAGCTTTAACCGGCCAAATTTGTGGTATGTGTTAAAATTTGGTTAACTTTCCACAGGTTACTCCTTTTTTTTTTTTTAAATCTCAGCACTACTCAGGATCTCATCGGTATCCTAGTGCCCTTTTCATTTCTTTTAGCAATTTGATGGCTATAAAACAAAGGTGTTTGATACGCTACACAAAATTAACCTTTTTTATTTTTTTTTTCCATTTTGTGAGAAAATGTTTTTTGTTAATCATGTAAACCCACATTTATCGTAGAACTCGAGATAGCGCTATATTTTAGTGGAGCTCATTGCAAATTGTGGGTAAAATTGTCATTTTAGCTTACAATTAAACTTTCCGACAATGCCTCGTTATTTCGATGAGATGTAAATAGAATAGCACTAAGGGATGTAAATAGCAAGTTGGCAACAACCAAATTTTAAGTCAGTGCTCCTAAGAGTAGTATGTGTGTGGGGTGGGGGGGGGGGTTGCTTGAGAGGGAGGTAGCGAAGGATGCAGTTAGATATATTCTTTTTTATTTGACTTATTTTTTAACCTGGCGTGAAGGGGTACAAAAAAGATTACTTTTTATAGGGGTAAAACCCTCCTCTTCTCTTCCCCTCTATTCTCTACCATCTATGTTACCCTGATACTCCACCGAGGGCCCCGTACTTGTATCGGGTGTGTATCGGATACAGAATGTATCCGATGCGCCAGCTGGTGTATCTTAATCTCTTGATACGGTCTCTGATACGGATTGACTTGTTTAGATACGTCTGGGCCACTATGCACCGCATGAATACACTAGGCACCGCACTGTGTTGATCATCATGCACCATGCCAAAACCAAATTTTTGTAGCTGCTGCGGAGAATCGAAGTGGGGATCCGTGGCATATCACCCATACCCCTTTACCAGTACACCACTTCACATTTGTTGTTATAAGAGAGTAGCTATGATATTTCATGTATACTTGGCTATAGTATTGCATTTTGATATTTAATTTATATAATACAAGTGTTGAATAATAATGTAATTAAAATAAAAAAATAATATATAATAGGCATATCGTATCCTTGATTTTTTTTTTTAATTGCCGTATCCCGTACCTGTATCCATGCAAATCTACCATTCAAGATAACCGAGTCATGGAGTTAGGTAAGAAGCTGGCGCAGTGCTGGTCATGGCTATCCTACCCTTCCCGTCTCTATTCTCAATTGGAGCATAGTCTTAAAAAGTTATTGTAAAACATGCCCCTCGTTTTGCTCGGTTTATATTTTTTTTGAATAAAATTGGGTACCCCCCCCCCAATTTCTATTAAGAAACCACAGGTTTAGTGGATTAGTACCAAGCTGTGTTACCAACACATAGTCTTACAAAGCTTTACTGTATCATCAAAATTACAGATCTCAAAGCATCACTTTCTAACCTAAGATGATCTTACAAAACAACAACTAAATGAATTCAGATGCTCATTTTATATTGTAGTTATAATTATGTTGTTTACAGGTACTCTGTAATTCCAAAGACTAAGAAGTGCATTGAAGATATGGATCAATTTATAAAAGAAACCCATAATGAAGAAACCGGCATAGTTTATTGCCTCTCAAGAATAGACTGTGAGAAAGTCGCGCAGAAGTTGCAGGTTCGTTCTTTATTCCTCTCGGCCTTTTCGAGATGTTATTCAAATTATGCTTCCAAGCTTCTTTTCCTAGTTATTTCTATCTTCTTTTTCTTTATACAGGAATTAGGGCACAAGGCTGAATATTACCATGGAAGCATGGATTCCCTGCAAAGGACTTTCGTGCAAAACCAATGGAGCAAAAATGAAATTAACATAATATGTGCGACTGTGGCTTTTGGAATGGGTATGTACTTATTGTTTACTTCCAAAATCCTTATTTATATCTCGTAAGGATATTGTACTAATTTAGGTAACCACAGGTATCAACAAGCCTGATGTACGTTTTGTGATCCATCATTCACTCCCAAAATCTATTGAAGGTTATCACCAGGTGCTACTCGGTTTGACAATTTGTTGATCTTCTATTATTTTCCTTCAAACTTCTTTTTACATTTGATTCTTTTTTTTTTCTTGCAGGAATGTGGACGTGCTGGTCGAGATGGACAGCGAGCATCTTGTATTTTGTATTATAACTACAGTGATTATGTAAGTGAACAAATGCTTCTATATTTTCTGTATCAGTTTTGTATATTCTTCTCCAGCTAATACTTTTTGATATTTATAAACTATTAAGATACGCGTGAAGCACATGCTTACACAAGGAGCTATTGAGCAAGGATTTACCAATAACCGAGTAAAGGAGAACAACACTGAAAATCTTTTGCGCATGGTATCTACTGTATAATTTGTTATCTTTGCTAATTAGGATTATTATTATGGACAGTACTGTACATCCGGTAGTTACTGTGATTTTGTGAGTTTTCAAGTTTATTAGAAAGAACTAAGCCAAGGAAAAGTTCATTTAGTTCATTTCTGATGTTTTTTTCTTTCAGGTAAGTTATTCTGAAAACAATTTCGAGTGTAGGCGGTTCCTCCAACTGTTGCATCTAGGAGAGAAGTTCAACCCCACTAATTGTAATAGGACTTGCGACAACTGCTCAAAAGTGCTCAGCTTGGTTGAGAAGGATGTAACTCATATCGCGAGGCATTTGGTCGGTCATAGCTATAGTGTATCTCAATAATTATACTTTTGTATTGCATTCTGTTGTTTATGATTTTTTTTTTTGAATTTTTACTTCTTTTAGATTGAGTTGGTTATGTGCACTAACCAGCAATACTCGTCTTCTCACATTCTTGAAGTTTATAGGGGTTCTGCGAACCAAAATGTAAGTTTTCATTTATTAATTGCACTGCATATTATAAGTTCTGCTTATTTTATTTACTTATTTCGATCATTAAAAATGTAACTGAAGGTGGTTAAATAAATTTAAAATAACCTGCACTACCGAGTCAATTTGAGTCTGGGCCTGTTATTACGTGTACTACTTCATCTGAACCCCACAACCAAACTTGTAAGATAGCCGCAGCATGCAAAATTAGTTAGGTTAGTAGACAGATTGGTCACATTCTTAATTTTAGTACCTTAACAATGTACAGTTTACTCATTTCCACATTAATCTCCTTTGTGTGAATCCAAACTTTTATTGTACTTAGTGTTTTGTTGTATTGAGACGTGTTTTAATTTTATTATGTAGATCAAGAAACACAAGCATGATAAGCTTGCTCTTCACGGGGCTGGTAAAACTTTTGACAAAGGAGAGATTGCACGGGTTTTAAGGCACTTAGTGATTGAAGATATTCTGGTCGAGGAGGTGAAAAAGAATGACGTTTATGGAGCTGTTTCGTCTGTCTTGAAGGTAATTTCATGTTGTTTATCATGGATTCTTTTGTATGACCCAACATCTACCTAATTTACACCAAGAGAATCCATAGCATGCATATGTTCACAGGAAAAAGCATTCAATCAGTTTATTTATATTTATTTATTGAGATGGGCTATGGTGAGTTGTGAAGTTACGGCTTTGTTTTACTTCACGCCCATATCTCTGTTTTCAAAGTTCAAACAGTTGATCTGAACAGTTCAACATGATCTCCATATTAAAATGTGTTTGGATACCAATTTGTACATTTTTTAGAATTTTTTTATTATTTAGATATGTAAAAAAATGATTGATTCAGAAGATTCTGGAATCTGGACCATAAATAAAATAGCAAAAAATTCTAAAAGATGTGAAGTTTGGTCTCCAAGCACATTTTATAATATGGAGATCATGTTGAATGGTTTGTATCGACTATTTGGACTTTGAAATTGAAGATATGGACGTGAAGTAAAACAATTCCCTTAGTTCACAACTCACCATAACCCATCTCTTTATTTATTTACATAGCAGTTAAAGAGAAAACATATCTATTTACTCTTGCTAATTGAGTTAAAAGATGGGTTCTGGTGCCAGAAGTTTCAGCAACCTCTCTTTTCCATTGATATTTCCAAATTCAAAATCCAAATGACAAATCCAAACTGTTATCTTGATTAACTTGACAAGCAGTGTATGCATGTCAAATTTTTTATTATTTTTTGAGTTTATTTTGTACAAGTACATTGAGGCCAAAAATGAACAGATCAAGTCAATTGTAATTGGTGAATTTTTGTGTGTTCATCTTTCGGTCTCTTGATCTCATCAGAACAAACTTGAAAATTACAAACTTTTTGCATGTGTGCTACAAAGTTTTTGCATGCGTGCATCTCTTGTGAAGAATATTATGATCAACGTTCGAACTTCTGCATTTGATTTTGATTTTTAAAATACTAACTCAATGATAAGGTTGTCACTTCAAAAAATTGTCATGCTGAAGCCTTCCTTTCTAGTTAAAAAACATAAAGAGAGCAAATATTCTACAGGCATGCTAAAATAGAAGCAAACACCAGTTTGTAAAATCTTTCTCCGAGTTTTATTCGCTTGTTCTGAACTTGCAATTTTTTGTAAATGACTCCTGAACAGGTCAATAAAACTAAAGGTTCGCATTTCTACTCCAGTGGTCAACAACTTGTCTTGAGGTTTGATGTTTCTCCTTTTGGCCTTGTCACCAGTGAATTCTTTCAATTTATTACATTTAAAGGTTAGAGTGAGGCTATGGTACTATTCATGGCGCGGATTGGTCCATACTATGGATCAATATCTCCATTTTCAAAGTTCAAACAATCGATTTGAACCATTTAACATGATCTCGATATGAAAATGTACTTGCATACTAAAATTTACATTTTTTACAATTTTTCTACTATTTTTTTGGATAGGTAGAAAATCACTCGGGGTGCGTTTGGATGAATCAAGAATAGTAGCAAGGATAGAGCTATCCTCAATTTTAGGATAGTAGCTATTCCAACATTTTTTAGGAATAGTAGAATAGTGGGCTATCCCACAAAAGACAAACAAAGAATAGTGACTATTCGCTAATCCAAACACATCCAAATGCCGGATAGTAGCTCGGAATAGCGCTAATCCAGAATAGTAGCTATTCTTCACCCATCCAAATGCACCCTTAATCTAAAAATTCTAGATCATTCAAAAGTAGTGATTTTTTTTACCCTTCTAAAATTCTAGACCATAGCCTCATCTAAAGGTTAAATTATAAATAACACCCTTATAATTTGGGTTGATTATTGTTTTAGGTTTCCTGCACAAACTAAAACATCCAGAAAGGGGAACTATGAGAATACACCTGCAAAGGGCTACCTCCAACCCAAACCCAGTGCCAGCATGCCGACTGAAATGACTGGTCAAGCAAAATGCAAAAAGACGGTAATTATATTAGTTATACTTAATTTAAAAAAAAAAAAGCAAACATTCAAGTTTTCGAGTATATGCCTAAAGAATCATTAGGAAATCAACTATAACTTCTGGAGGACTAGAAAGTTGAATGTGAAAAATTTAACCTTGAATAAAGCGAGTTTGATTTTTTATTTTATTTTTTTGTTCCTTTTTGTATAGGGAGCATCAGAAAAGATATATCAAGCTTTACGTAATCTCACCAGGACCCTTGCAAAAGAGAACAGTCTACAGCCTCATCACATTTTCCCGTGCGTATTCTTTTTTCACTTTAATAATAATTTTAGGGTAGCTTTACTTTTTATATATGGTACATCCATTTAGTGTTTATGACATTTACTGTCATCTAACTTGTCCAAACAGAAAAACTAAAGTTGTAGTGTCATTCATATTTTAATATGGTACATGTAAATTTTGGTTCAATTAATTCAACTGTTAAATATTCTAAGTCTTTTGATATAAAGCTAAATGACTTCGTAACTGACCCAATGATACACATGCTCTAGTTAAATGATGGTGAACACATCTAAAATTTAAACTTTTAGTTTAATAATGTTATAGAAAATGTGAAAATGTACACAGCTACCTGTAATTTTACAGTTCAAGCTTGAATTATATATGGCGTTGATTATTCTTGCAGTTAAGTTCGTCCTACCATTTTGTATGGGTTTACATTATAAGATCGCGTGTAAGGTCAATGCTTGGTATAGAAAAGTAAAGTTGGTTCAAGGCAGATTGAGTTGAGTTGATATTTCAGCATTCCAAATTTGTGTAATATGGTTAATTTTTACTTTCTTTCACATATATATAATGAGATATTTCAGGCTACTTGACATCATTTTGAATTCAGAAATGGGGTGCTCCAAAAAATCAGTGCCAAGATGCCAATGACAAAGGAGGAGTTAATGGAGATCAATGGCATTTCTGAGTAAGTTTTTTACATTTATTAAGCCATTTAAGGCTTAACATACAACGTCCAAGTTCAATACATATGGGAAAATACAAGAGTATTTTATATGCACACGTTTAAAATGGTAGGAAGGCTATGTTGCTTTTCAAAGCAATGATCCTCCAGTGTTTTGTCTTGAAATCTCAACTTTTAAGATTTGAACAGTTGATCTGAGGCGCTTCATATGATCTACATATTAAATCTTGTAGGAAACCAAGCTTAAAATTTTTTATTTTTTATTTTTTTGACTGTGTTATCTAAATAGGAGAAAACGTTGCTATTGGATGATCTTATAATGTTTAAAAGCAATGATCTTTTTCTTATCCAAAATGTATTCTCCTAATGTGAAGAATAGCCTCTGTACTCCCTCACACCATACAAAACTTGCCTAAGCTGATGCACTACTACTAACTCTTTTAGCTCTAATTAATGAGGGAGAAAGCAGGGTAATTTTGGTAGCAGTATAGTTGACTTTTGTGATGCTTTGTAATAGCATCTGAGGAACTCTCATTTTATTGGGGTATAAATTAAATTTGTGTTTATATTAACAAGAAATGCATTTTCTACTGACAAAATAAACAGTGTGAAGTTTGCTAAGTATGGAGACCATGTGCTTGCAACAATCGAGAGTGTTGTAAGAGAGTTCTCAAATTCAAGCAGCAGGAGCACAGGCAGTGGTGACAGCTCAGACCAATCCAAGAGGCGGAGGCGGGTCCCACTGGTCAGTGGCCCTAATCCCTATGAGGATGATTTCGAGGCCGCAACTGTTCAATCCAAGAAGCGTGCCACTAAAGCAGGGACCTTGGGTTTGCAAAAGGAAGATGTCTGTATTGACCTTGATTTAGATGGGTGTGAGACGGACAATGCAAAACCTAACCCTAAATCAGGTGGCAGGGTTTTGCCTCAGTGGAAGAATACGACTGGTACACAAGGTAAAGCAGCTAGTTCTGGAGCTTATTCTTTCAAGGATTATATGTTTAGGAAATAGTAGTGTACAAAGACAAAAAGCCTTCATTGTTATTTAGGGTTAACGTTCTTGGCCAGGGAGGTTCATAAAAGAGAAAAGTCTGAAGTTTTCTCGCCTCCAAAATCTAATGTAATGAGCAAAAAGACTGAATCATAAACCAAATTTGAGAATCACTGTGTGACATTAACAGAAACAGGACAGTCCTTTTGACCTGTAAATCATTCCTTTTATGGGGACGTTTCTATAGTAATGAAGCTAATTTTATGGGTAGCTGCTAGATAGCAATAAAGGGGTGTACCCAGTGCCGAAAGCTCCCACACATTGTGGGGTCTGGGGAAGGGAATTTCTAGGCAGTCTTCCCCTTGCATTTTGCGAGGAGGTTGATATGAACCCAGGAGGACACAAGTGGAGATACTCTACCACTGCCAGGCCCACCCTTTAGATGCTAGATAGCAATAGCTGTCATAATTTGAATTTTCATACCAAGCAAAAAAATGTTAAAATCAGCATTCCAGTGCATGAAGTAACTGGAAGATCAGTTGCTGCTTGCATTTTTGCAACCATTCTTGTTATCATACAAGTGAACTTAGTAATAACACAGCTGGTTGATTGACAAGGTTCAGTGACATTAGATGGGGTTAATTCTCCGAGAGATTGAAGATTTGATTTGTTTTAATTAAATGATTTTGTTATTTCTTCATCCCCAAAACATTAGATTTTCTTTATGCTGGTAACATCCATAAGAAATGTTGCTCACTTCAGCAATAAATATGTTGGTCTCAGCAAAAGTTGTCTGCATCTGCAAAAAAAAAGACTATGTTAGCAACCCATTAGTTCTTGCATTTGCTTCAAAGTTTCGTTACTCCATTTGTTTTGAATTGGCAAGTTTAGTGCATGTGTATTGGTAAGAAACAAGGTTATAAATAGCTATTATCGCGTCATCGTATAAAGACTATTAAAAAAGCTATAGCGTAGTTATTGTGTAGAATCCTATTAAAAGGAAAGCGGCGGATAGCAATATAGCTTTTAATAGTGTAGTTATTGTGTGGCTGTAGCTAGAACCCTGATAAGGATTCATTGACAATCTTGACAATATTTTTGGATCAAGTAAAAAAATGAATGGAAATTTTGATATATAAAAAGTTGTGGACATGTTCTTTGCCCATGTAGTTTGGTTGGATATATTGAATTACATATTATTTGAGCGTTATTTGATGGGCTTCTGGGCGATCAAAGGTCATTTATGTTGCAAATTCCAAGTCATTTATGAGTTCGTTCAAAAGATGGGAAAAGACAGAGACGTTGTAGTAGGCAATGCATCGAATTTATTATTTTTCATTTTTGACATGTTGATTACTTTTTAATGTTTAATTTCAAAATTGGAAATCGTTTTTGCCTGGTTTTTCTTTTTAAGGCTAGTGACTTTACTAACGATTGTATGATAACAAAAAAAATATTTATAACACATCAATTGGCTCCCTCAATTTTAATATATGCTTTTATTCCAGATATATCTTCCTATTCTCTTTAATTCTTCTTAAAATCTAAAAACGTATGTACTCTCTGGAATGACTATGACATATTTGCCTTATAGGCGATTGTCAATTTGTGAAGTTCGTTTGTTGTTAATGGATGCCAATGTTTCAAATGTCATTGATACAATTTACGGCCACAGTTCCTGTAGAATGTAAAATCGATTCTTTGTTCTACTAATCAAATTGATAGGACATTATTGTATGTTCCTACAAATCAAATAAATATAAATCGGCCCGTGGAAATTCGAGAAATATTCGTAGCAACCATTGCTTCTCCATTCCCTTTTATAGAAGCCCAAGATCATTATTCTTCCAGTCCTAGAGTCAGGATATACAGAGAGATCGGTGAAATTTTCCATACCAGGTGAGTAGATATTAGATATTGCTTAATTTTGAAATGTTAGGTGTAGAGATGTAAATTTATGCCGTGTTGTTTAGGGGTTAAGTCACTGATGTGCTGGGACTAATATAGTAGGGATTGGTCACGGTATATTAGTCATGTTGTGACCAAATGTAATCATATTATAACATTTAGTCACATTTGATCTCGTGTATTTGGTCATGTTTAATTATTTTTTTTCGAACTTTAAATTTGTTCATAGAAGAAAAAAATATATCGAAAATGTGAAAAATATTGTAAATAATTATAAAATATAGAATTTTTTTTGCAAGAAAATATTTATGTACAAAAATAAATTTATTGTCCGAATTGAAATGTTGTTTGGAATAGCTGAAGGCATAAATATTATATTATTTTGGTCACGTGTAGTCATGTTTAGTCGCATGTCATGTTATGTCGTGTTTTGTGCCGTACTGTAATAAGGTCAATTCACGAGCAGTGTCATTTTTTTCGAAAGATGATCATAAATGCAACATACGAGTCACGTCACGTGTGCCATACCGTGTTGTTTTCGGTTATGCAGTGACTTTTAGAAGTCCCTATTAAGTTTCTATTTTGAATGGGTGTGAAATGTGAGCAATATTAATTTTGTATGAGAGTTCTTCTTTATACAGTTTTCTTTTATTGGATTAGATTAATTAATGTTCTTATTAAACTATTACTTTTTTCATTTTTTTTTTCTAAATCATTTATTTTGTTGTTGGAATATGTCAACATAAACTGAAAAGGGGTAATTTCCTAATACATTACAGGATGATGTGTTTTGCTGATAAATATTACACTGAAACCTCGGTAGATATGTCTTAGTATGATGCAATTATTTTTTTTCAGTTAGTTTTCATGTATATTTTGTTGCGTCAAAGTTTTGGTTTATATTGTATTATAAACAGGCTTTAAAAATTAAACCAAAGAATGAATTTTGGGAGAGGCCATGATAATTTGCAATGCTTACATAGTTTCGTACTATGAATTTATATTTATATTTTTAAAATTCAAATAATTCACATTATATTCATATAAAAATTTACACTAACTTTTAAATTTTTATAATTTGTTTATTATTATTTTTAGATGAGTAAAAAATCACATGATCTACATATTCTAGACCATCAGAAAGTCATGATTTTCTACATATCTAAAATAACAGTAAAATAAAATTATAAAATACAAATGTAAAATTGATATGTAAGTACATTTTCATATAAAATCATATTGAATGGAGAACTAGCCTTTGGTCTAGTGGCTAAGGCACATGGTCTCTATATGAGAGGTCATGGGTTCGAAACTCAGATGGGAGAAATCATTTGTTATAATTGTTAAAACTTTAAAATATATAAATAGAGCACGTACCTATCTTTACATTGCAAAGTTCGTAACAAACCCTCACTCGAATTTTATAGACCTCAGCAAAACTTGTATATCATTCTTCCTTAATTTCTCATCTCTGAATATTCTGTTTTGACTTGGAATATATTGCATCCTAGTAGTGGAGTTACTTTATTATGTGTGGGAAATGCAATAATGCAACTTCATATATATTTGCAAGGAAACAAACAAAGTTGCCGACTTGTGCCAATAAAAAAGACTAAAAGAAGCAACTTTCACATAGTTGACCTTAACATACATGATTATTCAATGAAGCAACAAGCTATAAATAAATAAATAATAGATCACAGATCCAACCTAATGATAGCTATCTTAAGTTATTATTTTTCTAATAACACAAGTGCACATTGTCAAAGGGTTTGCAATTAGTGGGATATCAGTGCACGAAAATTAATGCTAAGTTTGTTTGGGAGTTGGGACCAACCAACCATTCACTTCTCCAATATTCTCGGTTGATACACTATGCTATTATTTGTTTTATTTTTATCTTTTTTCGAATAAATTTGTTATATAAAGTCAAATAGATTAACAATATTGTTTCATCGATCGCTTATCAACCTTAGTCATTAACGGTTTATTCATATAATAATTATATAAAAAATGAGCTTTAAATGGGCTAATTAGTGTCAAATTGTGCTCAAGAGGAATTAATTCATAAGCTTGAGTAAAAAAAAATGCAAGGTTTGAGCAAAATATTTGCATTATTATACCCCAAAATTCCTAGAGTATCATCGATCGATCGCTTATCGATTTTTCTTTTTCGATTTCAAAAAGCAAACTGGCATTATCTAATTGACTTTCTACGATGTAGAATAATTTATAATTTTAAAAAGATTTCTTTACAGAAAAAACGCTTCCTAATTCTCACGCTGGAAAAATATTATATTATATTCGCTTATGTCTCGGTGCTCTCTCTCTC
Source organism: Carex cristatella (assembly GCA_024447775.1). Classification (NCBI taxonomy): domain Eukaryota; kingdom Viridiplantae; phylum Streptophyta; class Magnoliopsida; order Poales; family Cyperaceae; genus Carex; species Carex cristatella. The sequence continues at coordinate 1,650,907 of JAJHPF010000025.1, forward strand.
TCTCTTCCTAGCAGGTACGTTAAGGAAAAAAAAATTTCTTTCTATTTTTCAAATATGGTTTTAACCATAAAAGAATTATTGTTTATTCAGTGTATCCGAATCATATTTCAACCCTAATCTGAATGATATGGAATATTTTTTTGATGGAGAAAATGATCTCTTCAGTAAGCACAAGCTTATTTTTGAACTAATATATACTGATTGCTTTGTAAACAACTAATCAAGCATTATATCAAATAATAAATGAAATGATGATATGCACTTGGCATAACCATTCATCTAATTAATTAAGGAGGTAACAAAATTTCATGCAACAATATCCAAAGAAGAGTTAAGAGATAGGAGCAGGTCGGATGGGCATCGGAACTTTTAGGTTTAATTAGCTCTAGAACTGTATAATTAGCATTAAGATTAGTACGCACGGAAAATGAAACATGCTTGCACAGATTTTAATGTACTTAGCACGGATCTTGATGCAATCTAATGGTCATTTCATCCATCGAACCAAAGTAGGTCTGATGGGCATCGGACCTACTCTGAATTCGTCCAGAAAACCTCTCCCTCCCATCTGGGTGCGTATCCTTGAGATATCTCAATTTTTGCGTGACCGACGTATCCGGTGCCTATTCGGGGAAATGTAGGGGGCCAGTATTATTTGAGCTTTGAGATATGTGCATAATATATTTGAACGATTGAGATATTCCAAAAAGTCACCCAAAGTTTGAGATATCTCAGATGATGCGAATTCGCTCCCATCTCAGAGTTGCAAATCATATATTTCTCTTTCCTCTTGCCCAAGACTTTATGGCGATGGGAGTTGGAGGCGGTCCGATCGGATCTGTTCAATTAATCTACGTTAAGATTGTACGCACTTGATATATATGAATCTCAAATTAAGATGTTCGTAAATATTCATACGGATCGAATTACGACTCTGACCGGGCATCGGACCGCCCCCGATTTCATCGCGATGACTTTATCCAAATTAACAATGAGTAAAATGAAGGGCTGGGATTGAATTCAAAATTTCTCTATCATATTCAAGAGCTGCTCTGTGCTGCATCAGATAAAACTTCTCTATCATATTGTTAAATCGCATCCTCTGAGATATCTCAAACTTTGCGTGACTTTATGGAACATCTCAATCGTTCAAATACGTTCTGCACGAATCTCAAAGCTCAAATAATACTGGCCCCCTACATTTCCCCGAATAGGCACCGGACACGTCGGTCACGCAAAAATTGAGGTATCTCAGAGGATACGAGCCCTATGGCGATGGGAATAAGAGGCGGACCGACTGACGAATTCACATCCTCTGAGATATCTTAAACTTTGCATGACTTTTTGGAATATCTGAAACGTTCAAATATGTTATGCACGAATCTCAAAGCTCAAATAAAACTGGCCCCCTACGTCCCCCCGAATAGGCACCGGACACGTCGGTCACGCAAAAATTGAGATATCTCAGAGGATACGGATTCCCGACTAACGCTGTTAATTGAATCTACGTCAAATTTTGTGCGTACTTGATTAAGATCGAACGGCTCTGAATGAGCATCAGACCGCCCCCCGATTACATGGCAACGACTTTGTCCAGACAACGGGTAAAATGGAGGGCTGGGATTGAATTCAAATTTTGTCTAACATATATATTGAGAGCTGCTCTATATATGCTGCATCAGATAATTTATTTTTATTTTTATTTTGTTAAACAGAAGACATATATACAAGTGCCTCTGAAAAAAATAATTGAACACATAAAACGAAATGTACCAAAAGAATAGTATAATGTGGTGCAATTATACAAAGAAATTAATACCAGGCGGCATTCTGGTTTTTTTTTTTTTTTTTATGATTATAATGAGGATTGATTTTAATAAATTTGCAGATGAAGAAATCTTACAATTGTATAGCGTGTCATTACCGTCATCCATACATCAATGTGTTGACAAATTATTCAATTTAATTTATGTACGTCGTCCGATTCAAAAAAATGGAAAGAATCTGTGGAGGATTTATTTATTGAATCTAATTTAATTCCTAATTGAATTTATAAAAAGGAAAAAAAAAATCAATATCTTTGAATAGTGGCAGTGGACCCCAAATTAAAAAAAATTGGAAAATATAAATGGTGATGTGAGATTGTCATCATCGATACATCATCAAGTTGATAAATTATGTATAATTGAATGAAGATTTAGATTTCATTCTTCATGGTTTAATTTAGTAGTATTTATCTCCTTTTTTGTTTTTGAAATTTATATTTGATTTTGTGGAAGGATATTGATTTTATTTTATTTTTTATTGCTTCTACATTGAAGAGAAACGAGGAAAAAAAAATAATAATGTCAAAATATAATTTTGATAATATTATTTTATTTAGATTTTTATAAAAGAGGTGTACTCACACTTAATATTTCATATATAATATCTTTATATATATAATTTACACTTAATGTTAAATAATATTCAACTTGACATAGATTAAGTTGTATAGTTGATATTCCATTTATACCTTTGTTTGTTTATTTATTTACTATGTGAGGTCTTGAAACTATATTAGGTTTATGAGTAATTTTAGGGCCAAATACAAAAAAAAAAACAAATAATAATTTCAAATAACTAATGTTAGCTGTAAAAATACTTATTGACTTGATCAAAATGATACCTATTGCAGCTGCTTTAATTCAAATATGCAAGTTTGCATATTGCAATTATCAAGTCTACAATATGTAATAGCTAAAAATATACATCCTAAGTTGCATGAGAAATCATATGAAAGATATTTCATGAATGAGGTTAAAGAGATAGTTGTTGACTATAGATTAATTATTTGAAATTTAATGTATATTAAGTTATTGACTATAGACTAATTTTGTGGCCAAATGCTACCAAAATTCTAAATACATGTATATTGACTATACATTAATTATAGGGGCAATAATGCAAATAAAAAAATAATGTATATTGACTATACAATAATTTTAGAGCCAAATGCAAAGAAAAATAATGTAATACTGACTATACAATAATTTTAGGGCCAAATGCTCATGAAGAAAATTTCAATTAGCAATTGCTAACTGTAAAAATACCTTTTGACTTGATTAAAATGACAACTATTGTATATGCTTTAATTCAATATATAAGTTTTCATATTACAATAATTAAACCTGCATTATGCAATAAATAAATATGCATCTGTATCAATTTAAATTTCTCACGAAGTATACTCGAACTTTTTTTTAAGCTCAATATAAGTTATTTTTATAGGCTCAATATATTATTCAACACAAACTATATGCATATTTAATTTACTGTTAGTAGAATACAAAAAAAGGCTGCTATTGATGCTACAAGAAGAAGAAAAAAACATCAGGAAGGATAATATAATAAAGATGCATGCTCCAAAAATTAATCATGCTGAAACAAAAAAATATAACCTACTCAGCATAAAAAAAATAGCCAATTCATAATTTCCCACTGTCATTAATATTCAATACAAGTTGGATCAGACAATTCATAATTTTCCTTTTCATGTTGACAAAAAAAATATTACCAAAACGCGTTTGAAAATTAATTAGCTATAAATGACATTATTCATCAACACTTTAACAGGCACTATCAAGCATTTAAGATTTCTTTTTATTATTATTATTATTACTGTCATTGTCAGGGAAAAGCCTAGATTATCATAAAGGACAAAAATTTAGGAGACATAATTTTATAACTATTTGAGTGAGTATATATTTTAAAAAAATTTATGAGAAAAAAATGTAGAAATAGAAGCATATTTTTAAGAAAAAATTTTAAGATGTCGCGTGATTTTGTAATTTTTAAAATTTTAAGTATTTTTAATAATTTTTTTTTTATAAAAGTGTATTGTTGAATTTTTTTTTTTTTAGGCAATGGGTGAGAGGTAAGTGCTCCTTACTGACTCTTTTGGTGTTTTTCTTTTTGTTATTTTGAAAATAAAAAAAAAATACCTACTTACTGTTGTAGCTATGACATATCTCTCTTGAGAGGGAGATATATTTTAAAAGAGGAGGCCTCAAATATCTTATTTTTTATTATCTTAAAAAAAGTAAAAAAAAAATCCGAAAATATAAAATTTGGTCTTCAATTATATTTTAATGTGGATATCATGTTGAGCAGTTTAAACTGTGTTTGAACTTTGAAATTGAAAATAAAAATGTTGAGATACAATTAGAACATAAAACAATAAGACATTTAAGCCCTCCTCATTGTAAAAAATAAGTATCAACTTGCATTTAAATGGGAGCTATGTGGCATGTTGAATTCTGAATCAGAAATAGATGGATGATGATAATAATATAAGAGCATCTTCAATGCTTATTGTTTTCAGGTTTGCAATCTGATGTGGCCATTGTTTTTTGGTTTGCTGGATTGTGAGATAGTTTGTAAATTAGTAAATTTTCTTTAAAAATAAAGATTTACTTATTGCTAGCGTGGCGAATTGATTGACTCAGATTCTTTATAAGTCTTTTTAATTGCAATTGTTGGGATGGAGTGTTATAGAAATTATGAGTCTCTTTAATTGCTAAATTTGATGATGTGGTTAATTTTAATTGCTAAGCGATTTGTTGGAATGGAGATGCTCTAAGTAAATTTTTTATTAACACAACAACTTAAATATTTCAATTGTATGGACAATTTTGTCCCTACTTGGATATCTCTCTAGCCACATCCTTAAATTATTTGCTTTCTTCATATCGATTATCTTTTATTTGTTTCTTTTTATTTCCATAACATAAACGTCTCTCTCAATCACTTCTTTTCTAAAGATTTGCAAACTTCAATATTTCAATTATACAACCAACCGACTTGTAAAATTAAAAAAAAATTCTATTATAAGATTATTGTGGGACCATCAAAATCTTAAAGCTTAATTCAATAATAAAAAAATGTCCAACGATATGATGATGATCTAAGTAAAGGAATCATACAAGATAATTGTTTAATTTTATAAACCTACTTTTTAAGAATATGAAGATTGACATTAATGTAAAAGAGGAACAAATTTTCAACGGAATAATTAACAAAGATAATTTTTTTTATAAATTAGAAAATAAAAAATTTGTCACCTAAACCTTCATTTCCAAATCGGTCCTCCAACTATTTCAACTCCTAATACTGATCATTTCCGTTTATTTTTCTGATAATTTGCGATGAATTTTGTGAATATAAAAATACGAATATTTTTTACTTGATTTTCTCTTTCAAATGAGATCCATAATAAAATACAATTGAGTTATATTTGTATCTTTTATTTTTCTTAGAAACATGCTACGTATGAAAATTGGATATGCTGGGTTTAAAATATGCATATGCTGCATTTAAAGTCTTCATATGCAATGTATAAAGACTGCACTTTGGTAAGTTACATGTAAAGTTTAAATATTTGACAATAGTACTTTGAGAAATATAGAAAAATGTATAAAGGCTTGAGAAATAAAATTTAAAGTGTTTACGGATTTTTACAGTCAATTTTTTTTATAAGTTACAAGTCAGTTTTGGCATGATACAATTACTTTGAAAGGTTATAACAGAGGTTTAAAGGTTTGAGAAACAAATATTTAAAATGCCTATGAGATTTTTTTTTTACTGTAAAAAATTGATAAGTTACATGGGTTTAAAGACTTGACACTAATACTTTAAAGAGTTGTCAACAAATATTTAAAGTTTTGAGAAATAAAATTTAAAGCGTCTACGGGTTTTTACTTAAAACAAAGACATGAATATAACTCAAAAGTCATCGTGGATCTCATTTGAAAAAAAAAATCGAGTAGAAGACGTTCGTAGTTTAAGATTGACAAAATTTATCACGTTAGAAAAATAAATGAGAATGATTGAAGGAAAAAAAATAGTTGATGAAAATATTTTTTCCCTTTTTATTTAAAAAAAAAGTAATTAGAAGTTGAACTAGTTATATTTTAAAATTTAAAAACTTGTAGAACAATGATTAAAAGCTTGCTAATAGTACTCTAATGAGTTATAAACAAAGCTTTAAAAGATTGAACAGAGACATTAAACAAAAGGTAGTTTGGGAACGTTTTTGGAAATTGAGTTTGGGACTACTAGTTTATCCCATTAGAAAATTTGAATAATGTTGTGTTCATGTAAAATATAATTTTATCAAAATTTGAACAATGTTGTGTTCATGAAAAATATAATTTTATCAGTCCCCGATATATATTGAATCAGAATTGGCCACATAAGGGACAAAAAGAAAAGAAAAAAAATACCACCGATTGTATTTAGCAATTTTGTACAACCCTATAGTTCTTAGGCCGAATTTTTTATTACTGCCATTTAAAAAAAAAACATAAATATCACGATAATTTATTTATTTACTATAAGTGACTTTTGAATTGAAATTAATAATTCAGATACAAACTTTATTTATTTATTTTTCTAGTAACAGACCAACAAATAGTTTGATTTTTTTTACAGCCGAAAAAAATTATGTTTGAAAAATATTCAATCCTTCTAGTACATCTAAATTATAAGATGTTTTATCTATTTTATTTAATATTCTTTCTAACATATTTAAATTATTAATAAATCTTTCTATTTTTTAAAATTATTAAACAAATATTATAAATTTAGATGAATTAACTGAGTATTTTCTTTTTTATAAATGACGGCCCTAAAAAATAGAACCACCAATTGTCATTACAAGAATATGTTTTACATGATAAAATTGCTTACCATTGTTGATATCCTCTGTAATACGCATCCGTATCCTATGAGGTAACTAAAAATTTCAGTTTATCTAAATCTATGCCATATTTAATTCGGTGGCTATTAAGAATGCATAGGACAATATTAATTGTTGCTTTCAGATTTGTATAGTAAATAATCTGAACGGTCCACATTTTCTGCAAATCAACTCAAAACTTGAGATATCGCAGGTGAGAATTCCGCTAATATTCTTGTTGGTAATAATTATATCATCGGAAGTAAAGAGAATAATCACTTCTGTAATCTTACTCAGAAATAGTCATTTTTTATCCTTGCTTTTTAAAATAGATTTTTTTGTGGATATCAGAATGTGATATTGTACAAAATAAGTGTAAATTATGTACAAATTATTCAAATAAAAATGAAACCTTTACAAGTGTAAATCTTGCAAATTTTATATTTTTAAAACTACTGTATCCACACATCAGTGAGTTGACAAATAAAATCATAATGTTTCCTTTTTCATCTTTTTTCTTTCATTGTACAAAAAATTAAACATACTGTCAATGCATATGAATTAATTTAAGAGAATAAGAAAGAAAAAAATGAATAACTAATCAAATTATTTTTCTCTGAAAGAAATATAAACATACATAAAAATAATGTATAGTCAAATTAATGCCAGCCCAAATAAAATGCATATTTTCTATGGTTTGAATATAAATTGCTTTACTTTTTCACAAGTTCTTTCTCTTTGAATTTGGGCCCCTCTAAATAATAGTTTACTTCTTTACAATTTTTAAACAAGAACCTTCTAGAAGCACCCTATGGACGTTTTATTTTTTTATTAAAAAATAAGACGGGACAAGCTGAAAGTTGTAATAAATTTTAATAAATAAATAAATTAGGAAAATAATGTTAGTCAGTTATGTATCCCTGAAAATTTGCTTGGTATCGCAACAAAAACAAGAAACCTAAATAGTAAGTATAGTGTTCTTTTTTTTCCTTTTAGAGTATGACATAATTTAAAAAAAAATTGAATGTTAATTATATTTTTATAATAATTTTGAGAAAAAGGCATAATAATTAATTTTAAAAAATTTGAATGTTAATTATGTTTTTATAATAATTTTGAGAAAAAGGCATAATAATATAAGTATATTTTGAGTAGAACTACTTCACGAGTGATGAGTTTATCGTATTGGTTTCAAGCGACGCATCCAAACCGTTGAAACCGATCTATTTCACGAGTGATGAGTTTATATGTCAAATTTATAAATTTTCAAAATAGTTTAATATAAAGTCAAATGGTAAACAAATGATAAAAAATGAACACGTTAAAATTAACTTATAAACTATTTTTTTACTACTTGACTTTATACAAAATTATTTCGAAAGTTTATAAATTTGATATGTAAACACATCACTTGTGAAGTCAATTTAATAGATTTTTTTAATTAAGCTCATAAAGGGACTTGATGAGCTTAAGAACACCCTAGTTTTACTCATATATTTTGCAAAAATATTTTAGGTCGAGGCACTCATGTATAATATTTTCAATCTTAGGTATATTTTTATATTTTACCATTTCTGAGGAAAGCCTGAGATAGGACTATAGGAGTAGGTCCGATGGGCATTGGACCGACTTTTAGGTTCGAGTAGCTCTAGAAGCGTACGATTAGCATTAAAATTAGTGCGTACAAAAATTGAAACAGATTTGCACGAATTTTAATGTACTTAGCACGGATCTTGATACAATCGAATGGTCATTTCGCCCATCGAACCAAAGTAGGTCCGATAGGCATCGGACCTACTCTGAACCACCGCCGCTGATGCTAATATTAGAATCCATTGAAATCTAATAATTTGCTGAGTCATTTGGAAATTTTTTCTTCAAAATATGATACAAATAATAAAAAAAAGCTAGCTCATGAAGCAGATGCTGATAGCCACACCATAGTATAATTGGTGAAAACATTTTTAGTAATTTTCTAGATTATTTTAAATTCCTTTTTTTTTTAATAATTACGTTGAATTTGGAAAAAATAAAGCCACGCGCTCTCTATGAATCCACTATTATTTTAAGGGGGAATTTCATGTATATCCCTCAAAAGTTTCAATATTACGTATTTATCCCTCCAAAATCAATAATTACATATTTATCCTTAAAAATTATAGAAAGTCACATATTTGTCCAATCTAACTCTATTATATATCAAATATCTCTAAAAAATAATTAAATAATATTTTTTAAACATTAAAATTTATTTTAAATATTAATTAATATTGTAATGACCATTATACCCTTCATCTCTTTCTAATATGTTGAGTTGCCCTTTAATTTGTTCAGTGCAATTTATTACGTACAATTCAGTTCTGGTACGGTTCAATGGCTGTACTGGTACGTTATGGTTCAGTATTGGTACGGCAATGTACTGATTCTGGTACAGCACGGTTCAGTACTGGTATGACAATGTACTGATACTGGTACGTTTTAATACTGCTTTCTAACACACCGACCTTAGAAAGAAAAATAGAAGAAGGGTAAAATGGGAATACATAAAAAATAATGTTAAATATAATTGATTGGACAAATATGTGAATTTCTACAATTTTTAAGGATAAATATGTAATTATTGATTTTAGAGGGATGAATACGTAATATTGAAACTTTTGAGGGATATGCATGAAATTCTCCCTTATTTTAAATAAAAAAAATAATCTTAGTTGTCTTTTTTTTTTAATATTTTAAAATGTCGTCATAAATGCCAATCCAAAGTTGACCTAGAGGCACAGACATAGATTAGTTGCTCCACACCTTTTTTAAAAAGAAACCTCCAAAAACAGACAAATAAATTTAATGGAGCATAGAACTTTGGGTTGGTCTTTTGTGATCATTTGCATATATATTATAATGTGTGCTAACTTCTACCTTCAAAATTTTTGGTTGACAATAATTTATTTATTTTTCTGACAATTTTATTGGCAATTTTCATTAGTAATAGCTTATGGCTCCTGTATGACACATAACATAAGTTAATTAAATGGTAAAACAGTAATTTTCGTAATCAATGGATGACAATAGGTCCGGCGGCTTGCGATTAGTCCAAATTGGATGTTAATTATTAGTTATTTTAACACATTATTAATTCCAACCATAGTTTAATTACCAACGGATGAAAATAAAAATATATCTTTCATTGCCGGATTAATTATGTGACGTAAGGAATGATTGTTTTTAAATTGCATTTGAATTTCTTGGGTCAATTCATTTTTTTTATATATTTATTATTACAGTCTTTTATGCACTGAAATATAACCACGTCCTGTGGGCATTGACTTTTTTTTTTTAAAAAAAAAAAAAAAAAAATAGGTCTTGATTCAATCCAGATAATAGGTCTCATGGTATTATTCTTGCTAAATTGTTCATTCAAAAACATGTTTACAGTATATATTTAATTGCTTTTATTTACATTAGAATTGTTTTTAGATTTTTGATTTGGTTCTGAAAAATAATATATAATCCAAAATTAGTTGAATTTTAGCAGTAATGATTTATATAAATATTAGCCAAACAAATTTTAAAGAGACAACATGATTAACCATATAAAAAGACAGAGAACAGTTTGGGTCCGATGCCCATCGGACTCAAACTGATTTCGATGAGCTCCATAATCGTCCGATCGGCTTTAAGATCCGTGCGTCTAGCTTTAATATCCGTGCACATTTGCTTTAATATATGTGCACACGGATCTTAAAGTGGATCGGACGGTTATGGAGCCAATTGGACCCAAATTGCTCTATAAAAAGACAACGTTATTAACTACATGAAAATTCTTACAAAGAAATGCAAACTCTCTTAAATGAGAAGAGAGATTATGAAAAAAATTTAAGCCCAGCAATTTAAGATCAATATTCGATCTTTAAAACTTCTAATCTATAATAAGCACGAATATTCATTCTCTAATTAAAAATCTGGTTCGGTATTTCTACTTCTGTAAACTAGAACAATTGGGAAACAAATGAACAATTCATGATCTCCAGTTGTTGAGAATAAATAAACAGAGACTTCAGCCCACAGAGAATTTTAGAAATGAAAAGATGACCTCAGCACCACAAAAAAATGTCGTACCCTTAATTTTTGCTACTATAGACCATATTAGATAGGAGTAGGTCCGATGGGCATCGGATCTATTTCTAGGTTCAATTAGTTCTAACACCGTATGGATTAGTATCAAGATCTATGCGCACAGAAATTGAAACAAATCTGTATGGATTTTAATGTAGTTGCACGAATTTTTATGCAAAACGAATGGTCATTACACCGATCAAACCAAACTAGATCCGATGGACATCGGACCTACTCTGAATTTAGACCATATACATTACATACTTGCCACGTAGCATCAAACACTCCACAAAAAAAGCACTTGTGATCTGACTAAGATTGGAGTAGATCCGATGGGTATCGGACCTACTTTTAAATTCAATTAGCTTTATTACTGTACGACTAGCAATAAGATCAGTCCACATGAAAATTGAAACAGACTTGCACAAATTTTCATGTAGTTCGTACAAATCTTAATGCAATCCAATGGTCATTACACCCATCGAACTAAAGTAGGTTCGATGGGCATCGGACCTACTCTGAATTCGATCTGACTTCTTGTCCGTAGCATTTTTATTTTACCATTTTTTCTTAAATAAAAGTGGTTGGTCGAGTCACTTAACTATTTATCAATTCGAATTTTAAATATGCAATATTTTATGTGAAGATTGTTGTTTTTGCTATTAAATTAAAGATTATTTTTTTTGTTATTTGTAGTACTTAAAAATAAAAGATAAAATTATTGTATTTCATTTTTGGGAGATCTCGTAACATAACATGATTGTTATAAATCTTAGTTAGTGAAACATCACAGGTAATTAGGAGTGCACAAAAAGCTCATGATTCATAATTTGTTTCTAAATAATTCGGATTTCACTCGTCACAACTCAAGTTGAAATTGATTCGTGTTAGCTGAATCTGAATTGCTTCTCAACTTTGATTCGGAATTAATTCGGTTGGAGTCGGACCATATCCTGATCCTATATTCCTACTTTAGTAAACTCTGCGATGTTTTATTAGACTTTGATATGTAGTATTTCTTTTGTTTTGATAATTTATTAGATTGTGTAAACAAATTAACTCACCGGACCGTTATGGACCATGTTTTACTAAACCGATATGGTTCCCAGCAGCCATGTTCTGTTCCGAAATTTTTCAATGTCAGGATAATAATCTCCGATCACACATCCCCAGGATGAGAAGCACCTGAATGGATTTCAATGTCAAGGTCGGTTTGAAATTGTGCAATTATATTATTATATTAACATATTTAGAGCCTGTTCGGCGGGCCACTATGAATGGGCATGGGCACGGAAATTGAACTAAAATTTACTGTTCACGTAGGAACTGAATTTTTTTCCCGCGGGAACAGTAGAGCGGCCAAACACACTCTTATCATGTGATTGATGCAATTTTGGTTTTAAATAAATTAGAATTACGTGTAATGATTTCTATTAAATTTGGATGGCAGTTTTAAATTCTACCAAGATAAAATTTGTTCAATTTTATTAGCTATAATAATGAAGGCTACATGTCAAACTTCTCTCTAAAAAAAGTTAATTTTACACATTTTTATTAGACCAATATTTTTTTATCCTAATATATTTTGGAAAGAAAATATTTAATAAAAAAGGAAAGAAAACCTTTCTAACATGATAAAAATGAAGTAGATCAACTAATACACAACTGCTACAATTTAAAAAGAACGAGTAACTAGCTTTTGGTCTAGTGGCTAAGACACATAGTTTCTATGTGAGAGGTCATGAGTTCAAAACTCAGATGATAAAAATTCGTTATTGTAATAACAAATGTATTAAATAGTTAGGTGGTTTGACCTTCAACCTTTACTAAAAAAAAAACAAAAAACAAAGAATGAGTATGCAAACACACAAGCAAGAAAAATGAGCAACAAGTATCTCTCTATTTTCTTAAATTACTACAAAGCCTGTGCCATCAAAATTTTTGAGTTCTACAGTAAATCACAATAATGTAATATATGATAAAAAAAAAATTGTTAGTGGTATAGTACTAATATCTTAACTATTTTTTATTGGAAAAGTTCGAAGTTGCCAATTATTTATCACTAGTTCGAAACCAATTTTTTATTCATAATATTACACAAATAAAATAAAAATCATTGACATCATTTTTGCAAAGTGTTCAAAACTAAGAAAACTGTAATGAATTCTAACAGCTCACAAACAATGAGCTAATTATACCGAGTTGTACATTCTTGAGTCGCAGCAATAAATCATTGAATTTCTGTTAATTTGAACATTTTACAATATTGAAGTTATTTATTTATTTTTTAAAATGCTATGAATAAAAAGAATGAACAGCTTTTTAAAAAAAAAATTGGCAGAGACTATCAAGGTTCCGTCTGGAGCAGCTTATTGTGGGACCACCGTCAGAAAGAGATTATTATTTTAAATTTGACCACCAGTTCCACCGAAAGGTCAGCGCCAATAAGTTTCCCTCATTTTTTATCTCCTCCATTTTTAAACAATGGATAGTACATTTGCACATTATTAACCGGATCAGCGCTTCGTTATTAAATAAACCGGAAATTCCAGTTACTGTTGGACAGGAGATATGTTGTATCCTTTACTATTGACGTTGAATTTGGGTTTTGTGATATATATATATTTTTTGTGATATTATCCCGCATTAAGCGAATACGAATCCCCTAAAGTAACTTAAAATTTGATTACGAATACGAACCGTTCGATCAGACCAGGGCAAATTCGTGCTAAAACAGATCTGACGGTTCGGATATAAACTCAAAATTTGGGTTACTTTAAGCAATTCGGGCCCGCATCAAGCCCCTAGAAAACCATTAAACAAAAATAAGCAAGCAAAGATACAAAACACCAAAAATCATATTTTAAATTAAATCAAGCAGCCACTGTTTCTTTCATAAATTTTATTTCCTTTGATCAAATCCTCCAAGCTTTGACATATTCTCTCCTCTCTTCAATGGATTACGACAACTCCGCCTCTAAATTCTTTCTATTAAACCTCTTCCTCCTTGACCTTTTACCTTCTTCAAGAAATCCAGCCTCTTTCGTTGGTCTACAAAGGTGTGATTTTCCTTCCTTCCAGTTCCTCATATATTTTATTAAGATTTAATTTGAAGTCGTTGTGTAAAGATCGAATCTTTCTGGGGTTCTGGGCATTATTCGATTCAATCGGATTTGGGGTTTCTGTTCTCAATCCAGTCAATCATGCACTTTCAACCTCCTCATATTTTGATCCGCTTTCTTATGTCGTGATTTGGTTAAGTAGGTATTAGGGTATCCTTTTATAATATTAGGATTGATTTTCTTTCCCTTTGATCATTCGTTAATTTCTGATTCCCGCAGTCAAGTAAAAAAATCCAATGTTTCAAACTCTCTTAAATCAATTCACCAATATTTCATAAACAAATTACTCCTCAAATACCTTCCTCGCGATTTCTTAGTTTTTTTTTTTTATATGTATAATCGGTCGGTTTTTTTATAAGGCAATTCAGCATTCTCCTCTTATGTGACAGGTTTATGCTGATGGAATAATCTTCTCAAGCTATATCAGCATCATATCTCATTCCAATACACACCTTTATATGGTTTTACCACTTAATTCCAACTTCAAACAAATAATCCTCATAAAAATAAAGAGAGAATGGGAGGGGTTTGTTCGAGTGCAAACCCTTTAGATAGAACACCTAGCGAACTATCCTTTCGTGCATTTCAATTAGTCGAAGATTTGAAACCATTTACATATACGAAGCCTCCAAAAAGGCATAATGTTACACCAATTGATGAAATAGTTGAAACAGAGACCGAGCCTCGTCAGACCTCTGTATCTGAAAATAAGCATCAGAGTCCCGAGACGATGGCCCCGAAAGAAGTTCAAAAAATGAAGGGCATTACTGTAAATAGCACAGCAGCAAAGAACTCGGGGTCAAGCAAGGTAATTTATTTTATTTTTTTCTTTTTTATTATTGACTGTTTTCAGCATGAAGGGTAAGCAATTTTTGGTTATGGTGTCATGACTTAAAAATTGCTGCAATTCTAGGCCAAATTTGATGTATTTAATTTACATTGCAACAATTGAAGGGTCATATAGAAAAAAATAAATACTGCTATGTTTGATGAGTAGCCTGGAATTATGTATGTCTTAGTTCCTATAGAATTAATCAGAAATATCCACACTATTACTTATTTACAAGAGATATTTAGTTCCCCAAAGCTTATTACAATCTGGCATGAATGAATACTAATTTATTAGAAAAAATAGCGCCCCGTATTCATGGTGAATTTCATTATGTAGACTTCTGGGGGGAACATTGTGGGGAGAGTTAGCAATGCCGGCTTCGGCAAGGCCGTAGAAGGGTTTGATATGATCGTGAGTGGAATGGTGAATTTGACTCCGAGCACCGGCTTTGCCTCCGGGTCAACCGCAAAGGGAACTGTTATCTGCATTCTCGCATTTGAGGTGGCAAATACCATTGTCAAAGGCGCGAATCTCATTAATTCTCTCTCAAAAGAGAATATTAAGTACTTAAAAGAGGTGGTTTTCAACTCTGATGGGGTTCAGAGATTGGTATCAAGCGACCTTGGTGAGTTGGAGCGTCTTGTTGAAGCTGACAAAAGGTCCGGTGCAGTTAATTGAGTGTTATATATTTTGGTGCACTTTGTTCTCTTGTTTTTTTGTCTGTGCCATTCTCATCCTTAAATTTTTATTTTTGAATAATTATGAATTTGCTAGAAGTATAAATATAATTATTTTCTATCCCATTTGTAGGCGTGAACTGAATGTATTTGCAAGTGAGATTGTTCGCTTTGGAAACCGATGCAAGGACCGACAATGGCACAACTTGGATAGATATTTTTCCAAGTAAACTACTTATTTTGATTATCTTTTCATTTTTTTTTTTAAAATTTTTGTAATCTATTATTAACTTTTTCATATTTTTCTTTATAATTCAGGCTAGATTCAGAAGTAATGCCACAGAAGCAGCTAAAGGAGACAGCAAGGGCCGAGATGCAATACCTTCTCAACCTTGTTAAAAATACCGCGGTACATGAAATTTCAATTGATAACTAAAATTTTGCTTGCTTCCAATTTTATTTTTCAATTATCTTTGAAATAATTTTAGGAGTTGTACCATGAGATGCATTCGTTGGATAAGTTTCAGCAAGAATTCAAACAAAGGAGGAACGATGTTGGCCTTGCGGACTACGAAAGAGGTTCTTTTATTTACCATTCTCTCTCTCTCTCTCTCTCTCTCGATATCTCTCTCATGTCGAATAAAAACTGAAATGTTGCAGATACAATGCAAATAATAGAGCAGGAACTGAAGAACCAAAAGAAGCATGTGAAAAGATTGAAGAAAAAATCTCTTTGGTTTAAAATGCTTGAAGAGGTAGACATCCATTTTTCTCTTGCATATGATTCACATCTCTAAAATATAACCTAATCATGTATTATATTTACCTTTTGTTCTATCTTTTCAGGTTATTGAGAAGCTTGTTGACATTGTGCACTTCTTGCATTTGGAGATACGTCGAGTTTTTGATGTACCTGGTAAATATATCATTGTTTATTTCTCTCTTTATTTTTTCAAATATTAGAATTTGCACATTGTTCCTTGAAATTTTCTTGCTTTTGAAACATTTTTTGTTATGTTGCAGCTGGAGAACTTGAGAATGGGTCAATTAATAGTCGTCAGAGTCTTGGGCCTGCTGGTCTATCTTTGCACTATGCCAACATTATTACACAGATTGACTTAATAGTAAGAAGAAAAATACTTTATTTATTGTTTCATAATATTATTTTTTTTTTTCATTTTTTATAACATGAGATAAGTTAACCAGCAATAGCCAGAAATTAGTTGGAGGATTAAATTTAGAATATTTCTAATATATTCTTTTTAAAATATTTGATTTTAATGTTTCTGTTCCTTCTATTTTATTTTAATGAAAAAGGCATCTAGGTCAAGCTCAGTTCCTCGAAATACAAGAGACACTCTATACCAAGGTTTGCCACCAAGAATTAAATACGCCTTGAAAAATAGGTTACAGCCGTTGCCTCTTGCTCAAGAGGTATTATTTACCAGTCCTGTTTAAGCACTGTACCGATTACTTTTTATTGGTCATTATTCTTTTCTATTTTGTATAATTAAATAATAATATTATTATTTTTCAGGTTCCGCTACCTCTACTGAGAACCTCAATCGAGAATACCTTACAATGGCTAGTACCAATGGCAAGTAACACAACTAGGGCCCACCATGGATTTGGGTGGGTCGGTGAATGGGCTAATACCGGGTACGTACCGTATACTATTTTTAAGTATTTAATTAAAGAGGAGGGTTCAAATGTTTCCAATTTTTGTGCCTCCGTCATGCCTCCATTTTTTAGAACTACAATAACAGAAAATTTAAAACTTAAATGTCAAAATAAAAGTGTTAAATATGATCTATATCATTTTCTTTATTCATATGTAAAAGATCATGACATTTTGATTTTATTTTAATTAGTATCAAGAGCTTGCAATGATTTTTCTCTCTATTGGTTTTATTTTGTCATATAACTTTCATAATTTTTGTTGCTAGAAAATTGAAAAGTGGAGGCATGATGCAAGAACAAAAAAATGAAGGCATTTGAACCCTCTCTCAATTAATGAAACTTAATAAACGCCGTTAATATCCTTTGCTCATTTTCCTTGTAAATTTCAGGGGTGAAGTACGAAGATCAAATGGCCCAGTGCAAACCGAAGTCATAAAAATAGAAACATTGTACCATGCTGATAAAGTAAAAACCGATGCGTACATCGTAGACTTGCTTACATGGTTACACCACCTAATTAGTCAAACGAGACCTCTAAATGGGGGCAATAGATCTCCATCCAAGTCCCCAGTGCGGTCTCCCCCGAAAATAAAACAATTGACTCTCTCTCTGAAGCCTCAACATTCCGAGAGTTCGTCATCAAATGCTAATTCTCCCAGAGAGAACCCAGAAAAAAAAGTGTATAAAATTGTGTCTAACTTAACAAAGTATAGAGGATTGAGTAAGAGTCAAGAATTTGAGAGGAAATGTAATTTGAAATTGAGAAAAAATGATAGGTTGAGTAAGAGTACCGGCAACTGGCTGCCTCCAGTTGTGGATCTCGAAGCGGAGAGGATTAGGGTTTTGGATATGATGGATAGAGTGGATTTTGCTAGAAATATTTGAGATTTCTTTATTGGCCGGGTTTGGAGGGATT
Organism: Carex cristatella; assembly: GCA_024447775.1. NCBI lineage: Eukaryota > Viridiplantae > Streptophyta > Magnoliopsida > Poales > Cyperaceae > Carex > Carex cristatella. Next base: position 1,668,965 of record JAJHPF010000025.1, read on the forward strand.
GGAGTTTTGTTTTCTTGAGTTTTCCATTGGGGGTGTGCTGTGTTTCTCTGTACTGGCCCTTCTTTTTTCATAGTCTTGATTGTACATTAAATATGAAATGAAAGAGCAATGTTACTGGTAACCTACTGTCTTTTGTCCCATTTTTGGAAACTTTTATGTAACTTGTTTTGGTTGACAGTAATCTTATATCACGTGTTGTAAACTTTTAATGGTCATGTTTAATTATGGAGTAAAAGATGAAGTAAATTTCCATACTTAAGTCATTGAACGAGGATTAAATAGGAGTAAGAGAAGAGTTAATTCAGAGTAAGTTATTTCATTTCTTTAGACTGATTAACTTACTCTACACTTCTACACTTATTCAATTTGTGAGTTTGTTTTTCAACATCTTATTCCTTATGGTCAAAATAAGCAATTTAATCCTTATTAACTTTACTCCAATAAAACCAATCTAAAAGATTAGCTCAAAAATTAATCAAATGAAGTGAACAGAACAATATCAAGGAGGGATGGCCATTTTTTTTTTATAGTTAGAAACATTATCAGGCCCATGAAAACCAATTTTGTTATGGCCTATGGGCCTCAAATCAGATGTTATTTGACAACAAGCAACCAACTTGGGCTTCTTATTTTCAGTGACTTCCATTGTATAATTTTGTTTTTTGAGAAAGGAATTCCATTATATCATAACACGGACATTTCTCAAATCAACTTATCCAATAAATTTTATAAGATTGCATTTAGTGTGCAGGTGAATTAGAAAAACAGTTCAAAAGTACAAAACACAACCTTTTGTGTGTTAAATGGATCTGGACTAGTTAGTGAGCCCCACCACCATCACCGAAGCAGAAAAAGGGCCAAGGCTTCTCATGGAGTTATTGCTGTTTTATCTTCTCCAGTTCCTGAAAAATGGAGTGTACATTTCCTTAAACTGTCTGCAAATTGTCATGCAAAGGTGACTTACTAGACATCCAAATCTTGGCAATACAAGGTTTGGTTTATATACAATTCTAGGTTGTGTTCTTCTCTATTTTTTCTATTTTACTTGTCATTTATAGGCTTTCTATATTTTTACTGTAACATCTTTTGCTCTTTATAGTTTCTTTATTTGTTACTTTGACAAAAAAAAATTACTGAAATAACAGGGATATACTGGCCTAGAATGAAAAATAAAAAAATAATAGAAAAAGAGATGCACATTGCTGGTCTGAACTCTGAAGTACTAGATCTGGAAATTAACCTACAACTAACTTGATAATTGCCAATAGGGAATGATGTCTGTTTGACCTATAAACAGAAGCAAGATGAATATTTATCATGTTTTCTTTTTGGTGGAAAGAGATGTGCCAAAGCTTTATGTAATTACTGGCATTATGACTTGTTCATTAATAAGTTAGAGAGGAGGGTTTAAATGCCTCATTTTTTTGTGCTCCAATATGCTTCATATTTTTTATTTCTATTTTCAAAGTCTAAACAGTTGATCTAAACAGCTCAACATGATCTTCATAATAAAATATGCGTGGAGACTAAATTTTATATTTTTTTTAGATAAGTACAAAATCACTGTTTTAAGGAGATTCTGGACCATCCGATTAAGTGATATTGTACCTATGTAAAAAAATAGTAAAAATAATTCTAAAAAATATAAAATTTTGTCTATTTTATTATGAAGATCATGTTGAACTGCTCGGATCGACTGTTTGAACTTTGAAAACAAAGATAAAAGATACAGAGCATATTGGAACACAAAATGATGATGCATTTGAACCCTCTTCTAAGTTAGATATGTATAAATAAACAGAAGCAAGATAAATAATATCATGTTTTTCTTTTGGTGGAAAGAGATGTACCAATGATTTTTGTAATTACTGGTATTATGATTGATTCAATAATCAGTTAGTCATGTATAAATAAGGAGAAATCAGAAAATGAATAAATATAGGATGAGTTTATTTTGAACAACAATTGAATGGGCTGAGAAGACGAATTTGACACGCTAATCTTGATGCATTTCACGAGCCATTTGTTATGCTTTAATTTTACAATTTTCTAGTTTATTTTGTATAAAATAAAATGATAAAAAAAATTAAAACTCCACTGCTGAAAATTTATTTATCATTCATCATAAATTCATTATAAAACTCTACCGCTGTAAATTTTAAATTATTTGATATTAGAAGGCTAAATATATATCAAATTCATCCAAATCTGATAATCCCTCTCTAAATAATTATTTTTAATACTTAATTTAATAATATTTTTTTAATTATATATGTCCTAAGTGTTGAATGTGTTATAAAAAACTGGATATACGCTATATAATTATCTGTAATAAACATAAAGAAATTAAGATTTTCTATCAATAGAACTATGATCACAAATGACAGGAAACAAATCTGGTGCCATTCTTTTGAATCGCAGGTCCCTGCTTGTTCAAATCAAACCATTCATTTGTTTCGAGATTTGTACATAAAATCAGCTGCTTTGAGATTCGTGCATTTCAAAAAAAATGAATGGTTTGATCCGAAAAGGCAGGACCCTGCTTTTCCAAAGAATCGCAGCAGATTTATTTCCCAAATGACAATATTTCCTCCTACTATCTCTATGCACTTGTTTCTTATGGAGCACTAAAATATCGGCACATAGTGAATTAGTGATACTTGATCAAATCAATCTTCTCTAGCTTTTCTTGAAGCAATAATTTGATCTTAAAGCTTGATGCAGTGGTGAAACAAAGTGGACAATTTGGAACATAGTGACAAGGTTTGCGAATAATTCCCGAATTATTAGCGAATTATTTGGTTTTTCGGTGATGCCAAACCGAACACCGAATTATTTGGTTGACCGAACTTTGTTCGAATAATTCCCGAATTTTACGAATTATTCTCAAATTTTATGAATTTTTTCCGAATTTTTCGCAGAAATTTTTTTTTGGTTATTTTTTTTGTTTTTTCTCCCTTACAGAACTGAGATATCTGATCCAAATAATACCGAATCATTCCTGAATTATATCCAAATTATTCCCAAATCACGAACTTTTGACCTCGCCGAATCAAACCCGAATAATTAATTTGTCACTATAATTTGGAACAGCCATCTTTAAAAAACAAATTTCCTTCTCTCCTAATTAAAACTCATGTTACAATTGTGTATAAACAATTAGAGCGCCTTTTGGCAGATGTATCTTTTTTTTTTTAATTAACTACACACTTTTCAGAATTTATGTTTTAGGTACATACACAACTTTATAGAACATTTTTCAGGTCTTTTTATGTTGCTCTCTTTTGGTACTTCTATCTGGCAATTATGGGGCCATACTTATTTAATGAACTTTATTCAATTATATGAACATATTAATCTTACTTTAGTTGTTAATAAAAGTGCACATAATATTCCGGACACCATTTTAGGTTCTAATAATTAAGTACCTGTAAAGGGGGAATAATCAAAGAATATATAAATCATTATGTTGCTAAAAACATAGAATTTTGGTAGATTAATAATTTGCACATCTATTGTGAAAGCTTAATAACTGGCTTTTACAGAAAATTTACAACTGTTTGTCGAGCTTTACCAAAGAAACATTATTCTCTATGCAAGAAATAAACATTGTTAAAAGAAAGTGTTTAAAGATACAATAAAACACTTAACATATTCTCGTAGTTTCTGTAAAAAATATTCTGCAACTTATCGTAATATTTTTAATTATACATAATTTTATTATTTAAAAACAAGTTATTTATTAGTTTTTACAATTTACTGAATGTAAGATTTTTTTATGCAAGTTGTTCATTTAAAAAGGTTAACCTTTTCTTTAAACAGATATTCTCTTTACGAAACGAAATATATATGCTAGTTTCAAGGAATCAATATCATCTCCGGTTTCGTGCTGAATTACAATAATCAGCACGATTCAAGCCAAGCGATTGAAATTCGATATCTATTATATATATAGGGCGACCTGTTTTGAGATTCGTGCTGGGTTAAAAAATGGTATGGATTTCAAAATCATACCGTCCAGTACCGAACTGATTCTGACTTCAATTTCAAAATGAGAGTTAATATAATTGAAATTTCAAGCATGAAAGAATTAGTGTAGCGCGATTTTAGATTTATATTGGTGCCAAAATTATCTTTTTTATATCCATTCCTATATTAATCACGTAGATGTTCTGAACCGCAAATGTGATTAAAAAATTAATTTTCAGATTAAATATCAGCCCGCCAATCAAATTATATGTCTTCTTTTGATTGAATACATCATTTTTACGTGTATAAGTCTAAATTTAGTTAGAGATGTACTCGCCACACGTATTGCCACACATAATATCAAGAATTGAGGAAATGAAATTATCATTAAATTTTTATTACCATATCTCTCTCCAGCTTTGATTGGCACATAGAGAGATTAATTTCCGATTTTAGCAAATAACACATCTTATTTCTTAATTGACTTCCTCTTATTCACTTTTAGAAGAGAACAAAAAAGACATATTATTGATTTATTTCCAGTCAGATTTCTACATTTAATTTAATTGAATTTTAATGCATTGAGAAGGGCATTTTTTCATTTTCATTGCAAAGAATATTGTTGGATTAAAGTAGCTATTTGTTGTTGTTTCTTTTATTGTTATTTATTATTTGTCTCTTTGTTCAATCTTAATGTTAAATCTTATAGTATGTTACTGTTGCAACACACAGGGTACGATACTAGTATATATATATAAAATTATAATTTTCTAATTTATAAGGAGGCAGCACTGTGCCTCACTTTTGCCTCTGACTATCTCTGTAGAAGAATCAAAGCTCAATTAGTAAACAGTTAATACATCAATTCGGTTGATTAGAATTCCATCAACGTTACTGTTTGATGTTTGATGACAGTGGCATACTCTCACCACTAAGACCTACAATCAAATTCTAGCGGACGTTGAATACAAATTTCAGGCGGGTCTATACTCTATATGTCAAGTTTTATTTTTAGAAATGTATTAAATGTTTTTATAAGGAACTAGAAAGATATATTTTTTTTAGTTATATCATATAAAGAACCAAATCATTAATTTTTCTCTTAAGTTTGTATGCATACATGACACTTTTTTCGGCTAAGAATTGAAATCATTCTTAGAAAATGTCTAAAGGAATCAAATCAATAATTTGGTTCCTTCTATTGCATAAAAAAATGTTCCATTTTCTCCTTTCCGATAAAATATTTAATATATTTCTAAAAATAAAAATTTCTATCAATGTACTTGTAGTGAAAAAAAAAATAAAGAGAAAAATGATGGGAGCTGTGAGCCTGTGACAGCTATATGTTTACTTTTACTTAAAAAAAGAGAGATGTAGAGCTTCCGTTATCTAATTTTGGTTTGAGAACATGCCTTGATTGCCTTACAAACAAGAAAATTGACTGATTAGAATATCTTTTATTCTTTCCAAAAACATTACAAAAAAATAATGTTGCTTGTTTAGGACGGCTCATCCTACACCATTGTTAATACCCTTCTAATTTTTTTCTTCTTAAAAAAATAGTATCCTTCAGTGCAGGGGCAGAGTCAGACTTTCGAACTATGAGGGGTCAAACATATAAATTTTTCCTGCGGAGTCAGATTTTCGAATTATGGGAGTCAATTATATAAAAAATTTCGCGGAGAATAGAGGTCATTTTTACCATTTCATGATATTTTATTGTAAAATATAACAAAATTACATATTAATAAAAAATTTAAAAATGTGGGTCAATTGATCTCCATTGATGCTTACTAAATCCGCCTCTGCTTCAGTGTTATGTCATAATTCGATGTTAAGTTTTGATATATACAAATGTAAGCATTGGAATTGCATGTTACAAAATAAGCTATGCACTGTAACAAAATTTTCAAAAATAAAGTAAAATATATTATAAAATAAAATTTAAATATAGATTTGATATGTAGAAATTATATTTCGATTAAAATACAAATATTTTTATAATAATCTTACTCGTTTACTTGCATTTAGCCAAAGAGCATTTTTCTAGATAATACCTTTTTTTTCATAGGAAAAGAAAGATAACCAAAACTTTACTCCAGGTTAGGCAAACACCTTGCCCCTAACCTCTAGCCTAGCTAGTGATTCCTCTCTACTAACAAAATATTTTGCTCATTTGGAGCAACAAGTTACTTCATACAAAAACCAAGAAATCATGTCAACTTTTGGATCTTATAGGAAGCATCGTATCAATACTTTTCTAATTTGCATTAAATAAATGATTGATAAGCATTGGATCAACCATAGAAAAAAGCTTAGTCCAAAAGTCATCTATTTGGATCTTGTGCTTTCTTGATCTTGTAAAAGGATCTCCTATGGCAAAAAATTTATAAACTTGATATATAAAGTATGTTTAGTTCACCTTATTGTAGTTAAAATATGCTGCTTGTGGAATAATCAAAATGATATTTTATGATTTATTGTTGTTGCTTTTTAATTTATGTTACTTATGCTTAACCTTCTTAGTTTTATCAAATGATATGTGCAAGTGTTTGTTTTATTATCTGAAAGTACCTTTTTACATATATTTATATGTTTGTGGTACATATATTTTTTCATAAATAAATTTCTTTTATATGCAAATTCTATAAATCAACCATTAAAGATGTCTAGATAAATTCAACAAATATGAGAGTATACCTAAGGAACAAAATTCAATTAAAATATAAATATTTTCTGTAGTCATGAATGGTGGAGGTACATGCATTAAAAATGGAGAGTTGCATGTATATTCCAATTATGGAAATTATCTTACAATTACCAAAAAAGAAATTATCTTGCTATTGTCTACAAGACTACTATGGAAATATTGCAATTACCAAAAGAGAAGTATCTTGCTACTGTCACACATGATCTCAGTATCTTTTTCTGATTTACCTTTTATGCATAATTCTACTTTACCAATCTTTTTGGTGCGACGCCTTTTTGCACGAGCCTTAGTACATGACTTGTACTTAATTTCGATGCCCATACTGAGATTAAGTATCATCGTATGCTTCATACCGAAGTTTTTATTAATACCCTTAAAAAATCAACTTTTTTTTTTTTTTTTAAGAAATTCGATAAATATCAAGGGCGCAATGGCGAATGGCAGCTCTATTCTTGATGGCCGGCTGGCCGCCTTGTGTCATTGGGCTCCAAGAATGAGACCGCCATTCATCATCCCCCCCTCCCCCCTGCTTTTTTACTCTCTTTTTTAACATAATTGTATTTTGATTGTTTATTTGTTTTCTATATATTTTAGTTTTTTTAACATAATTGTATTTTGTTTGTTTATTTGATTACTAATCTAATTTAATTTTGGTATTAAATAATATACAGTAAATCTAATTTAATTTTGGTACTATTCTAATTTAAATTTTGGTCCTAAATAATTTAATTTTGGTACAATAAATCTAATTACATTTTGGTAATGGTCTAATTTAATTTTGGTACTAATCCAGTTAATTTTGATACTATTCTAATTAAAATTTGGTCCTAAACAATAAAGCATAAAATTTAAACTCAATCCTAAACCCTAAACCTATCTAAATTACTACTAAATTAAAAATTAAAAGAAAAGAAGAGAAAACTTATCTGAGCTCGAAGGAATTTGAAAGCGACCCGGAACAATGAAAATTTCAACCCAGCGTTAGTTATGCCGTAAATATCTAAAAGTTAATTAAGGCGGTGATGTCCAAATAATTTGAATTTTAAACTCGATGTTAGTTATGCCGTAAATATCTAAAAGTTAATTAAGGCGGTGATGTCCAAATAATTTTTTTTTTTGTAGTAAATATGTCCTATTAATCTTGCACAAATAGATATATTAATCTCGATAAATACTATAACACTAATTTATTTTATCTGATAAAATGAAACATTTTGAAATTGATGTTTCAAATTTCTTTTATGTATAGTGGACCCAACAGAGAGCTAAGTTATTTAGTGGGATAAATTTTTAAAAGGTCTACGAAATTATAAATATAACAAGCAACAAAAAATTCAATATCAACTTGATCAAAGTTAAGGTGTGATGTGCTCACTAAGAGAATTTGGTGAACACAACTTCAAAAGTATATCGGATCGACTTCAAACGACGAATTCAAACTGTTAAAATTCATGTACTTCATGAGTAATGCATATACATGCAAAAATTTGAAAGTTTCAAATGTATTTGCTATAAGATCATGTGGTCAAAGAAATTATGAAAACAATTAATATATAAAACAACTTATAAAAGAGTCTTCAACGATTTGGATTCGTCATTTGAAACCAAACCAATGTACTTTTGAACAGTGGCGAGGCTAGGATTTGAGATAGGGGTAGGCAAAAATCGAATTCGGATTTGAATAAATTAACGGATTTGGGTTCGATTTCAGGTTCGGGTACGGATTCAAGACACAATTCAAAAAAATAACAAGAAATATATTAAAGGTTTCAATCAATTTTCTAAATACCAAATTTTCTATCGAATTTACCCAAATTTACCCAAATTTTCTAAGTTTCAACCAATTTACCGAAGGCGCAGAGCGAGGGCGCGAGGCTACAGAGGCGGGGCAGCACAGTGGCGGGCTGGGCGACTGGCTCTAGTGAGTGCCTGAGTGTCAATGTTGTGAAATGCAATTTTGTTCATACATGCGGAAGGTTGCTGCATACCACATATGCAGATTTTAATGCAGACTTATATATGTGGATTTTAAACTACATATTAATTTATTTTCACTCAAAACATGCAATATATTCTCATTAAAAATAACTTGTGTTACATGTCAGAGAAAATCATCACATCAAATTCCAGCATATTAAAATCATTCAGTGAATTGGGTCTGAGCATATCAGAATTGGGTCTAAGCAGTGATATTGATCCTAAAATAACTCACTAAATTAACCAGATGCAAATAATTTTTTGACACTCAATGATAGAATTGCATAATGCCAGATGCAAATAATTACATAATTAAAAATCAACATGCCTCTTTAAACTGGAAATATGCAATTTTCATGCGAAACCGCATATATGAGATTGGATGAAGATTTTCATGCGAAATCGAACTGCATAAGCATATACGACCGCATATGCGGCCGCATGGACCGCATTTTACAACATTGTTGAGAGGTGACTAGCGTCTCTCTGCTGGCCTCTGGCGTCAGCGTATCTTGTGGCGGAATCGCGCATGGTGGCGAGTGGCGTTGACGCGTAATCCCCTCTACGGCTCGCGCGTAATCCTCTCACTCGCGTACGGGCTTCAGTCACGAACTCACGATTCTATAGTTCAAAGTTTCAATTTTTTTTAATTTCCATGTGCTTCAATGTGGACTCTGGGGTGGGCAAGCCCATATTTTAGGGATAGGCAAAGCTAAAAAAATACTCGGTTCTAATAAAAAAAAAATTTCAGAGGTAGGCAGATGTCTACCCCCTGTGACAATGTGGCCTTGCCACTGCTTTTGAAGTTGTGCTCTTTCACCCTAGCTTTGCTCTATCAACTTGCAGTTTGATCAAATTACTGGTATTTGACTCATATTATTCAAAGACAGAACTAGAATTTGAAATATGAGGGAGCTGACGCTGAAATTTTTATTAATATAAAACAATAATAATAAATTTAACAATTTATTCAAAAATGACAAAGAATTCGAGATCTACCCATACCGATGACATTGCCATCAATTTCAGAGAATAAAACCGATAGCAAAGTCATCGGTTCTAGCCTGTCTAGAACCGATAACAAAATAATTGGTCTCAGAACCGATGATTTTGTCATCGGTTTCACCATCTGAAATCGATGACAAAGCCATCGATTCCAGACTCAGTCTCTGCACAAGGATCCGAATCTACTGAAATTTGAGACTAATAAACAGTGTTCCTGAAATTCCTGAAATTCCGATCCAGTCGTCGAACTGTTTCGAGATGCGTGCGCTGAAAAACTAGATGTTCCGAGATGCGTGCACAGAAAAAATTGAACGGCTGAGATCTCGAATTTCAAGAATTCGAGAGAATCTCAAATTTCAGCCGATCTAAATTCCTGCAAACAAAAATGACTATCGAGATTTGTAATAATTGTAGTATGCTCTATGGAAACAATCATTGTCAAATTGTCGTATTACAATTGTTGTATGTTTCATTTGTAGTTTTACAAATATGTATATATCAATGCTAATAATTGGATGTATTCTTCCTTTTGATGCGGGTCTGTCAGGGACCGATGATTTTGTTATCGGTTTCAAAGGGTGAAATCGATAACAAAATCATCAGTTCTGAACAGGCTGGAACTGATGATTTGGCTATCGGTTTGATTATCTGAAACTGATGATAATTTCATCGATATGGGTAGATCTTGAATTTTTTGTCATTTTTGAATAGATTGTTAAATTTATTATTTTTTTGTATATTAATAAAAAATTCGGGAGCTAACGTCATCTTCAAATATTATTTTACGTTATATTATTTTCTTCCTCTTTAGTGATTTACTCATTGTTCAAATTAAATTAAAAAAAGTAATCCAAATCAACAATCATATTAACTTTTCTCCTTTAGACAATGCTTGCATAGACTACTACATATAAAAAAAAAATATTAATTAATTATATCTATATGATCAATATACTAAAAATCCTTACTAGATCCGCCCCTAATATTACTTTGATAATTTATCTTTATGACCGAAGCACATTTTATCAAATAAAAATGAAGATAATGTTGCAAATCTAGGGACATAAATTAATCCCATTAATTGTGGTAGACGCTGTACATTAGATCATAGAATAATATGTAACAAACAAATATTGCAAGACAGTAAGGAGGCAGACATCGTGCCTCAACAAACACTCCACCTTTTAATTGCTTGTTTGTTTTTTCCAACTCTGTACTAGCTTCTAAAACTAATTAATATTTATATGTATATTCTCCTATAATTAATTAATATCCCATCCCCACAAATGATTAATTACTATCTCCATAATTAATTAGCAATTATTAGTGATGAGTATACGCATACCCAAATTAAATGAACTCGGATATGTGATGCAAAATTCTCTAACTTGTTTGGCGGGCCATTGGGAATAGGCACGGGCACGAAAATTAAACTAAAAATTACTGTTTGCGTGAGAAAAAAAAAATCAATTGAACTGAATATTTTTTTTTCTGCGGAAATAATGAAGCGGCCGAATAGGACCTAATTATATATCGAGGGTGAGGAATATGGAGCGATTCAATGTTCGTCTTGCATGTAGTTTAAAAATCGGTGCTGATCAAGTATCACGAATTTTGACGTGGATCGAATGGTTTTGACTTGACATTAGAAAAGAAATAAAAATTACAATAACAAGTTTGTAGAAATTTCATTTATAAAAAAAGGGTAAAATGTTTTGCAGAAAGAACAACTTTTGAGATTTTTAATGCGGAAAAAAAGGCATATTAAGCAGCGTGTATAACATTAATTAATGCACTATGATAGTATCCTAAACTCAAAATCCACATATCCCGACAAAACAAACAAGAATATTAATTTTCTATACTAATCACGCTCGAAAAATAACGAACACCACAATATATAGCCTACACTCTTGAGAAAAACCAACGAAAACAAACAAAAAAAATAATGCGAAAATCCACACAAGGTACGAGAAAAATTACCTTAACTTTATTCGGTATATTATTTATGGTATCATGACACAAATTAAACAATCACCATTTTTAGAGTAAATGAAGTCTCAGCTTGGATCTTACATGGCGCTTGCATGCTCTTATGCAAGATCAGAATTAATCAGGTGCTCAACCAAAGCGCTCTGGTGTGCAGCCACAGAGAAGACCACACAAAGAGTGCTACACTAGAACCGAAACGTACCATATATTGATCTCTCTCTCTCTCCTCTCCCTATACACTACACATTACACAGCACAAGCTTCGATTTCATCTCCTATGGCGTCTGCGAGAGCTCCAGCTGGTTGTCTTAGCCTCACGATTGGTCACATCATCGGACGCCACAGATTTACACGAGCGATACGGATCTAGCCCCGCCAAGCGTCCGATCAAGGCGAGAAATACCTCAAACCCTTTTCTCCTCCGTCGGATTGTGGCGAGGTTTCCGTCGATGGATTTCACTTTTGAAGGAGGGAGAGGTAAGGGGCGGGATGAGGGGAAACGAGGGGGAGGGAGAAGGGGATGGAGAGGAGTGAAGGGAACGCCGGGTTTACGCTCCCAGGAGAAGGGAACGGAGGAGGAGAAGTGGTAAGGGGAAGGGGAGAGGGAAGGGGAAGGGAAGGTGGAGGCAGTGGAGGAGAAGGAGGAGAAAGAGGAGGAGGTTGAGGTGGGTTGCGTCTTGTCGGAAGGGGAAGGTAAAGGGAGGGGAGGGGAAGGCTTGTTCCTCTTCTTCTTCATTTTTCCTTTCCTTTCTTTTTTTGTGTTTCTGAAGGGAAGAGAGGGGGGATGAAATGAGAGAGAAGGTATCTAGCCGAGAGAGATAGTATTAGGAGGTGATTACTGATTAGAGTGTGCATGTAATGTATGTATATGTTGTTATATATATAAAAATAATTAATTATATATAATGTAATAAATTGCCTCACGCTCTTCGGCTCTTGTGAGGAAGTTAAGTAAGAAAAATAATAAATATTTTCATGAACTATCATGGAAATAATAATAGTGCGATGGTGGAAGTAGTACGGTTTCTCAATTTTCCCCGTCGGAATCATGGGGTGAGAGAAACAGAGAATTGCTTCAAATGTGAATCTTGTCATGGTCTCCATTGACAAATAACTTGATATGTCCGTTAGAGCGTATTTGTTGATATTCTCACCGATTTGACACTTGCCAGCTTTTGGGAAAGTGTCGCAGACTGGAGATGGTGTATGGACACCAGATTGGGACCCAAGCTGTATATGTTTCCAACAAAGCTTCCGAGAACATATAAAGGAATTCATATCATCTAAGTTACCTCATTTTTTTAGTTTGAATCCGATCCGTCCGTTATATACTAGCGATTATAGAGATTCCTTGCTTTACATGCTTGAGCTGAAATTCTGATTGAACGGTCTGGATTGAACTCCAACAGTGGATTATTTCAGAATATCCGGATTCGATCATAAAGGAATTGACTGGAACCATCGTTTAAGAAATAATTAGTTTATTTTTAATGAGGTTAGGGTGGTAAGCAGAAGTTTTCGTATAAATTTATATTTATATTTTCAAAATTTAAACAGCCGATTGGAACTGCTTAATAATTTTTATATAAAATACGTTTGAAGATCAAATTTCATATTTTTAATTTTTTTTTATTGTTTTTGTGGATAGATAAAAACTTTGCTTCATCTATATAGTTTGAACTAGTGAATTTTTTAAATAAAATTAGATTTTTAAGTATATTTTCATATGAAGATTATGTTAATTTATTCGTTGACTGTTTAAATTTTTAAAACCAAAATAAATCCGTGTTAGGACTGATCTATAATATGCATATCATCCTAACATCATTCTGATTTAATATAATAAATTAAAAATATAACTGTTTTAGAATTGAATTTTTATAACCGGAAAGATGCATTGTGGATGACAAATTCATTTAGAGAAATTGTAAAAAAAAAAAGAAGAAGCCATAATTATCTTCCAATTTACTACAAATATCATTCAAACACTAAAACTAGAATTACAGTTATGAAGGAAAACAGAATTGAAATTTAAAAAAATTTACAAAAATCACTAAATGGGAATAAGATTTGGTCCAAATGGCTTTGGACCGGATACCGTCCAAAACCTCTAAATATCATACGATTAAAGTCCGAATAGTCGATCCGAACCGCTCAATATGATTTTCATATTAAAATATACTCAGAGACCAAATTTTATAATTTTTGGAAATTTTTTACTATTGTTTTATATACATAAAAAATCACTGTTTTTGGACCGTTCAGAAACATTGACTTTTAAAATTGTCCGGTATCTGATCCGTTTGCATCCCTAACTAAAAACGAAAATTCTTGTTGTATTTGACGGAAAAAAAAAATAGTTGCTCTATCAACTTTTAAAATTAATCACGTTTATCCTTTTCATTTATTTTATTTTTTATTTTTAGAAAAAAAATTATCCCATAAATTTCTTTTCCTATTATCTCAATTAAATGAGAGAGGCGAAATAGACTTTTGTATTAAATTCTTTCTTTCTTGTCCGTCTGTACTTGATCTAACTGTCATAGTGTCATGTATTATTTTCTTCCCAAAGGCCGGATTTTCTATTACACATTTCTTGGAGTGTGCTAAGGTAATATGCATATTACACAACACAGTTATAGACTTTAGTAACAATTAATTCACGTTTTATTCGCATTTTATTTGTTTTTTGACGTTTCTGAACCAAACTCTGAATAAAATGCAAAAATTGTATAATATATTTTATTCATGAGTAAAACACGTATAAAACGTGAGTCACGAATTATTCGCGATAAAAACGCGAAAAAGACAGCTAATTTAATATTCAAATATTGGGCCGGTCCGCTGGGTGAACTGATTTTAAAAAAAAGGCATTGAGGCTCTGTCATTGATTTCAAGCGTGTTGGATCCGCTCCAACCAATGGAGCACCCGCATTTTGAATGATTTTTTTTGCTTCGTTATTGTACCGAATTATTTCTAAATTATATCCGAATTATACCCGAATCGCGAATTTTTAATCCCGCAAAACCGAACCCGAACTATTGATTTATTACTATGCAACACACATCTCATATTTTGGACATATTTTTGTTTTGAAAGTTCAAATAATCAATCTGAATCTTTAATATAATATTCATATGAAAATGTACTTCAAAAACAATTTTTTTTTTAGAATTTCTTTACTAATTTTTCAGAGACAAAAAATTTCTTGATTTTAAAATTATGAACAATCTAAAACATTGATTTTCTACCTATTTAGAAAAATAGCAAATAAAATCTAAAACATGTAAAATTTTCTCTGCAAGTATATTTTCATATATAGTTCGTGTTTAACAGTTTAAATCAACTATTTAAACTATTAAAATAGAAATATAGATCCATAGCACAAGTCAGTCTATAATATGCATATTACCATAACCTCACTCTATTTTAGGGAAGCTATGATACCATGCATAGCGTTGATTGGACAATCCTATGAATGAATATTTTTATTTTGATAGTTTAAATAGTCGATTTAAACTATTAAATATGATATCTATATGAAAATGTATTTGTAAGTCAACAACTATACTTTTATTAGAATTTTTTTATTAAAAAAATATCGACTATTTAGATCAAACCAATTCAAGTTCAATCAAGCTTGAGCTCTATATATATGAGCCTCAATTATTTGGATTATTTTGTGTTTACTTTAATATTTCTGAGGTGAGAGAAGTATTTTTTAATATTAATTAAAAAAATATGTGTAATAAATAATGTTTATTTTCTAAAATTATAGTCTTTACTTACCAACATTTTGTAGATTTTTATAATTAAAATTTGTAGATATTGTATTTATATTGTGTTTTTATGACAATATTTTTTATTTACTGTTACATATTGAGTTATTTCTAGTCGAGATTGAGAAAATCAACCAAAATAATTTTGAGTAGAAATTAAACTTGGTCAATATATTTCTAATTGAGCAAATTGAGCTCAAGTCAATGCAAATCGATCTCGAATTATGATCTCGAACTACAAAGTTTTCATACAACTCTACAGAGGAGCCAAATCTATGATTAGATCAATTTGTGACTTGATCATGCAGTGCTACAGAGAAAGTGAACAGAGAAATTGAGTTTCTAGGATCCGAATCTGCTGCGATTCTTAACTCATGAACAGTTACCTACAATTCCTGTTTTTTTAAATCCAACTGTTGAATTGTTTTGAGATTCATGCAAGTAAAAATCAGCTGCTTTAAGATTCGTGCACAAAATTATTAGACGGTTAGATTTGAAAAAACAGGGATTTTAGGGTTACTGTTCACCCTTTTAGGATCGCAGCAGATGTGAATCCGAGTTTCTAGGATATGTTTTCTCGTTATGACGGAAGTAGGGGCGCAAATGGATCGGATAATATTATCCGGATCCGTATCCGAAATTTTGATACAGATATCTGATATCCGAATATCCATGTAGATACGGATACGAATATGGTTTTGAATTTTAATTATTCATATTCGAATAGTAGATACATACTACATAGTTTAATATATATTATAAAAATATTTATGTATATATTTATGGATATCCGATATCCGATCCGTATCCACACGCCGTCTAACATCCGATCTATATCCGTATTCAAAAAATAAAAAACAGAGACAAATATAATTTTACCATTATCCGATCAGTATCTGTATCTGTATCTGGCATAGTTGAAACCAATGGACAGTGGCCACGCCTCAGCTTCCATTTTTTTTAAATCAATTCACGCGGGCCAGCCCAAAATTTGGAGATTAAATCAGTCGTTTTTTCGTGTTTTTATCGCAAAAAATTCGTGACTCGTGTTTTATATGTATTTTATTCGCGAATAAAACGTATTATATATTTTTTTGCGTTTTATTCGGAGTTCGATTCGGAAACATCAAAAAAATAAATAAAACGCGAATTATTCATGAATTATTTTGTGAATAGTGTTACTATGATTGTGACAAGCTACGCCACTGGGAAGCAACTTGTCTGTGGAGCAGTTGATATTATCGACAAATGATTAGAAAATATATTTTCCATGCTCTCAGGCAGGTATATGACATTATTTTTTCTCAAACAGACAAAAACAGGAACGTGTGTACATATACGCACGTAGTTTTCCTAAACAATATAAAATGTGGTGTGTATATCGTTTCCTAACCATATGAAAAAATAGTTTTTAAAGACGAAGGATCCCAATTGTTATTTTTTTTATTACTGTCAAATAATACTAACTTCCTAATTTGTACTTAAAATAATAAATTTGAACTTTTGGACGTCGTCTACATCATCTTAGTTACATTTATATTAAAAAAAAATTATAGGATTTTGACATTACTAGTCATTTAGAGATGATAAAAGTTATTAAAACTTAATACAATTATTTTGTTAACTGTTAATACATATACTGAAATAACAGATCAAAATGATACAACTATATTTTTGGTGCACGTAGAGTATAATACACAAAAAAATAATCGAGTGAATTAGTATTAATATTTGAAAATTTAATTATATATAAATATTCAAAAGGTTTTATTCTATATAAGATGAAAAGTATTAGGGTCTGTTCGGCTTTCTAATGGGCTGGAAAATGAGTATGAGAAGGGAAAAATTATGAACTGATTTTTACTGTTCATGTGGGAAATTTTTTTTTTACTCTGAGTAATTTTTTCTCTCACGTGAACAGTAATTTTTTACTGCAGCCGAACAGGCTCTTAGAGGACAGACTGATAGACATATAAAAATAACATGGCATGCAGAA
Organism: Carex cristatella; assembly: GCA_024447775.1. Lineage (NCBI taxonomy): Eukaryota > Viridiplantae > Streptophyta > Magnoliopsida > Poales > Cyperaceae > Carex > Carex cristatella. Next base: position 1,686,394 of record JAJHPF010000025.1, read on the forward strand.
AAGTCCAGCGCAAAAATAACACAAAAGATAATATCAGTGGGCCTCGTCAATTATTGTTATTTGTCGGTAAATGAATCTCCACATTTTCCTTATTGTAAAATCAAATTGGTCAAATTAAAATGGATCAACTGACGAAATGTTTAGCTATTGGAGCTAGTAGGATTCGGGTACGGATCCCCTAAAGTAACCCTATTTTTGGGTTTTAGATCGAGACCGTCCGATTCGAATCCGACGTTCCATCTCGCATGATCCACTTCGGAATATGTGCTTCATCTCGAGTTCTACACTTTATCTCGCGCGCTCATCTCGAATCGGACGGTCGCAGTTTAAAACCAAAAAATTGAGTTACATCGCCAGATCTCGATTGGTAGGATTTGGTGTGCTTCAATACTTTACACTGTTGAGTAAAGTTCGCATGAAGTTTGGCTTGTTGAGGAAATTTATAAATAAATAAAAAATCATCAAGTAAAAATCAGCGAATCAGTGTTTATACTTTATACTGAAATTTTTATTATTTTTTATATTTATTTTGTAAAAGATTAGAATGTAAGAAAATAAATAAATTATTTTGATCCACTTTGAAACAAAACGAACTAAAAAAAAGGGGAACTTTTTAGTGCCCCCATGTAATTTCTAAAATATATCGTCATAAAAACTCGATATATTTTCTTCCATCTCCATTTATTCATTTAACCTTTTATTTATTTATTTATTTTAAAATTTTAATTGACAAATATACTCTTTCATTTTAACCCTCATCTCTCCAAAATAGCCTATGTCATGTTAATAACCTTAAAAATCTGATTTTGCTAAAAAATAGTTTTCTTTTAAATAATATAAATTGTTTTCTTTACCCAAAAATAATAAAGTAAAATAAAAACTATATAGAGTACATATTGTATGGTAGATTTTTTTTCTTTCAAAAACTACATATCCTCGTATCCGCACTATATAGAATACGATAATCATGCGTATGCATATTCATATAACATATGTTTATACTAATTTTTATTAGCTACGGGCTTTTTGCAGGATTTTTCTTTAATTTGTATGTGAATGGACCCAGAATTTTCGTCAAGAGTGGGGCAAAAAAATAAATCAAATTGAGTTTAAATAGCTAATCAGATTTAAATCCATTAACTAATTAAATACTAGATAACAAATAATTTATTAAATTATTCTTCCCAATACTCTAACTTGTAATTTCTTATGTTTTAACCTATAATTCTAATTATCAACCATAATTCGAGAAATTTATTTTAATTTTAACCGGAATTATAAATCAAACATTCAGCGGGAGGCAAAAAAAATTTCAGGAAGGGACAAAGTCGATCAAAACGTCCCGATTTCTACTAAAACGCAAAAATCCAGGACCACATGTGTCTGCTCCTGCCTGTGAATTAAAAATATCAGCTGGACAAAACATCAGAAAGCAATAAAAGTGAATTCTTCAATAATTGGGTTTTGCCTTGTTAAGACCAAAATAAGAAGTAAAAAAATGGAGGAAATCCGTTTCAGCACAAGGTTAAAAGCGACAGTTTAACTAACACGGATCATATTACATCTGCAATTCTAGAATGGTTGACCACCTATGAGAAACTATGCTTTCTATAAAGGGAGAGGGGGTTTCAGATGTCTATCGGACTAGAGTCTATTTGATGGGTGGTTTCTACTGTCCGATCTACTTTAAGATTTGTGCGCACATATATTAAAGCAAACAGTACGGATATTAAAGTGATACGCACAGATCTTAAAGTGAATCGGACGATAGAAACCACCCATTGAACAAACTCTGGTCCAATGGATATCGGACACCCCCCATCTCCCTTCTATAAAACAAACTCACATGCAGAGAAATAATAAAATTTAAATGAAATAAAGGAAAAGTAAAAAAAGAAACATATAGCCATTAATTATGGGCATCTTTTGGTCCCTTCAAAGTTCAAACAAGAGATTTCTTTTTGTGGCGAACAATAATTAAAGAGATAGTTGATCAGACATTTCATCTCATTTTCATGCAACTTTCCCCATAAAAATACAGAATAATAATAGTGAAGCAGTCAAGAATATCATGATGGATACTTGCCACATCTACCAAATTGTATTCTTAAAATTATATATCTGATTTTTGTGGTTCAATATCAGGCATGGTGTAATGCTGTGTGTTGAGCAACAAACTCCATCATACCATGTTTCCTTTGATGAATCTTTAGCTCCATACATTGAATGTATCTTTAGCTCCGGGTAAGAAGCGGGGACCTGTTTTTTTTTTTTTTTCATCCAACCTTTAAAATATTTTCAACCGTTCAGATTTTGAAGAGAAGAGAAAAACAGTAGATTTCATCTTCAAATTTGGTTCCTTTAATTCCACACTAGCACAATTTACACTAATTCGGTCTGTAACTTGGTATGTGTGCAGAGGCGGATCTAGGATTTTCGTCAGGAAGGGCCAAAAAAATATCAAATCGGGTTGGATTTAAACCCATTAACTAATTAGGTATTTGATAAAAAAATAATGCTTTAACTTATACTTTATAATGCTCTGACTTGTAATTTATGATATTCTGACTTATAATTATAATTACCAATCATATTTCAAGAAATTTATTTTAATTTTAACTATAAATTTAACCCGAATTACCAATTAAACATTCAGAGAGGGACAAAAAAATTTCCAGGGAAGGAGCAAAATTAGTCGGAACCGATAAATCTCCACTAAAACTCAAAATCCAGGAGGGTCGCCCCCCTCCACACACACACACACTGGGTCCGCCCCTGTGTGTGTGTTTAACTTGGCAAGACATTGAAAAATATGTAGGATATACAGAAAAGAAGAAGAAGAAGATATGAGATAGGAACTAATACATAATTTAAAAAAAAAAAGGAATTAGGAACTAATAGAGTCAATCATAAAACTATTTATGCATAGTGAACAAAAAATATTATCTGATCAAGCAGCAATCACAGACAAAAAGTAGTAGTTAGACTTGTATATAACACGGTTAATAAAGTTTTGACATGCTTTAAATGCAAGTATAGATCTCTTTCAACCCAGTACATGAGAAAACAAGGTGTGCTAAAAATCAAAACAACTTAATTTGCTGGACTAATTAATTAAAATCTCACCTGATTCCTGATTGATAAATTTATCATTGGAGAGCGTCACACTAATTAGAACGTCACCTGATTCCTGATTAATAAATTTGTCCTTTAATATAATTTTATAATTGGGTAGTGGTAGGTTTGCTAGTTCCATTAATTATTTATGTATTTAGGTATTTTCCAACTAGATCAAGGGTTCAAGAAATTATAAATAAGGACACATCCTAAAGAAGAAAACTGTTTTTTTTTATTGTTTAAATTTGAAACACTTCAACATTATTTGTAGAGATTCAATAAAAATATTGTCAGTTGGGAATGGCAGGTTTGCTAGTACCATAATAATTTATGTATTTAGGTTATTTTCCAACTTGATCAAGGATTCAAGAAAAGGAAAGCAATTAAGGGCACATCCAAAAGAAGAAAACTGTTAAAGTTTTATTGTTTAAATTTGAGACACTTCAACATTATTAATTTGTAGAGATAAAAAAAATTATGGTTGGTTGGTGAATCAATTTTACTTTCATCATTTTCACCAAACATATTACTATATAGTTAGTGTGCGGAAAAGATTAGCTAAGATCAAACAGGGTCACCTCAGGTTATGTCATGCAAATAACTGTACACAATGTAATGATTTGATGTGCCAAGATATGCGAAAATTGTCAACTATAAGCATCCTAAGCATCAATTTTTTTAGCATATATGTCTACTACGTTCATTTCGTAAGCATATTAAATTGTTTTGATGTTGGGTCTCTACCAAACTGTCATGCACTGAGTGCCTAACTTGTAGGGTGCACTTTGGTGGCACTGTTTAATTTGCTTAATTTCTGTTATTGGTGTATAATTTTTGTCTCTTTCCAATTGCCAATGAAATTATAGGCAAATTTTCATATATATATATATATATATATATATATATATAGTCCGGCTAATGTCATACCGTTATAATTTCAGCCTAAGTTATAACGAGTCAGTTTTCGCGATTTCAAAGTCCAAAAAATCGATCTGAACCACTCAACATATTCTCCATATTGAAATGTGCTTGGAGACCAAATTTTACATTTTTTGGAATTTTTTTACTATTTATTAAGCCACATTGAAAATAGTTGATCCAACGGTTTCACTATTTGGTTAAGCCACCGTTGGATCAGCGATTTTCAAATTGGCTTAATAAATAGTAAAAAAATTCTAAAAAATGTAAAATTTGGTCTCCAAGCACATTTCAATATGGAGAACATGTTGAGCGGTTCGGATTGACTTTTTGGACTTTGAAATCGCGAAAACTGACTCGTTATAACTTAGGCTGAAATTATAACGTTATGACATTAGCCGGACTCTCTCTCTCTCTCTCTCTCTATATATATATATATATATCCTTCGAAAAGTATCAAAATTTTCTTATTTCTCACTCCAAAATTCATAATATAATATTTACTTTAAAATTAGAAACTATTGTATCTACGCAACTCATTATCTTTTCCACAAAAGCTAATTCTAGAGTTTTGAAGGGTAAATATGATAATGAATTTGACAAATATGAGAGTTTTTGAAATTAAAAGAATAAATATGATATTATAAATTTTGGAAGAAAGTAATACATAATTTCACAGTTTTTGAAATGCGCACATGAAATCTAGCACAATTAAATTGAAATTTTATGTTGATGATGGTTTTTTTTTTTTTTTTTTTTTTTGAGAAAATATTGAGGGTCGAGCCTTCATCTTTGACATAAAGATTTGTGCATATCATTTAATTTCCTTTTTAAAATAAAAATGAGAGACAAACTTCACCTTTAAATATCCACAAGAGACCCTCAATCTACGTTTTAAACCTACGACCTTTCATACGAAAAACATGGCCTTAAAGTTTCTCGATAAAAAGCTGATTTCTCATGCGAAACAATCCTTGCATTTTGGCAGGAATAAAAGGTAAAAACAAATTCTTCAGTAAAAAAATGATTTTCTTCTTTAAATAAATCCTCTCAAGACAAAATACTAATAGTGATGTAGTGCTTGACAAATCCGTGATGCAATTTTAAAAACCCTTTTTTAAGCACTATGAAACTCATAATGGATTAGGCAAAACATCAGTATCAGAAAAATGGTTAAAGAGAGAAAAAAATACTATTAGAAAGCAATATATACAGGAGACAAACATGCTTTGAAGTAGTTAGAAAATGCAATCAAGGTTGATTCCCTCCTATAAGAGGCAATTCATTATTCATGTACTAGCAAATTTGCTCGTAATTGGGCCACATTTCATTAACTTCAATCACATAGGCCATAATAAATTGAAGTTATAAACTAATAATAACCAAAATAAATTGTAACACACGGTAGTGCAAGTGGGTTTTGACTACAGCACAATGCCTAAATCAAATGATTGACAGCTGCAAACGTGAGAGAACATGTAACAGTTCTAATGTTAAAAACAAATAAATCCATAACATGCATGATGCAAGTGCATTTGAATAGTTATTTTTTTTTGGATAAAGGCTTCAACAACTACATAAGATATATACATTGGTACAACAATGGCCAGATCAAGCAAGCAAGATATTGGATGAGCTATACATTTGTCGTAGTCAAACCCGTTTTAACTTACAAACATCAATACAATAGTACAACATATAATTGACAGATAAGCAAATCATTAAAATTAAAGGGGATTTGTTCTTGTGGTATTTGACTGTACAATTAAAATAATAAGTCAATTCTCCTTTTCTACCTTAGGGAATATATGGAGCACCATGGTCCTGAAATGTACATATAATAAAGCCATAAGGGATAGCATAACAATCTAATGCCTCATTCCTAGTGCATTAAATAACTTAGTCCATAACAACAGTTAGTTGTTGATTTTATTTAAACTTCTATTAACTAATCTAATGGTATTAAGTTTGGACCACATCACTCTTCCCTGAAATTTAGCAAACAGATTCAAGCTTTGGTGGCGTTTTGCTTAACAAAACATTCATATCCATGGTGATGTCTGACTGCAGTGTTTTTTTTTATGACAAAAGTGGGCACTCGTACTCCATCGATTTCATTAAGAAATTTTAAGAGTTTTTACAAGAATTAGTACCAAACAGCTGAAAATGCAGAGTTAAATATTGGGACTAGTTCCAGTCAAATATTCTCTCTCTACAACTTCAGCACAAGGTCTTTTGTAAGTGGTACCAGTCGTTCGGTACCCTTAAGAACATTCTGGTTCCCAATCGAATCGGTGGTCTTCCTCACATTCATAAAAAAAAAAACCTTCAATACAAGGCTTAGGCTACCAAGCAGGGACGGAGCCAGACTTTGAAACTATGGGGGTCAAATTTTATAGCACCGTGACATTTACTCTATATTATATAAAAAATTATACATGAATACAAAAAAAAAAAAAAAATAGGGGTCAATTAACCCCCATTCCATAAACTTAAATCCGGCTCTGCTACTGAGATAAAAAAAAAAATTATCTGATGTTCACTTCTTAGTTCAAGATAAATCAAACAATTTTAAGAACAAGTAATATTTAAATCAACACATTAGATCCAACATTAACTTTCTTATTGTTGAAGAAATTAATGAAAAGTGTTAAATTAAATTGAGTATGAAAGCAGTAATTGCAGGTGCAAGTTTGCATATGCTTTTACCAGTGGGTAGAAAAGGGCTCTTAAAAGACTGATCATTTCAGGTTTGTATAATCCAGGCCAGACCCACAATAAATGAAAGCACAAAGTAATATGCATTAGCGAGTATACTTACGATATTCTCTGAGAGAGATAGAATATAGGAATCTTTCTTCCTTGTACACCATCACTCAATCTTGATATAGAATTAATTACAACTTCTTCTCGGGTCCCAGCTGCAGTTAGTACAAACTACAAGAAAATAAAAGGAAAAGAAGAAGACATGGTGAGATATACTCTCCTTTTAGAAAAAAAAAACCCAATAAGTCTAGATATTACATGGAGTGAGGTTATGGTACTGTGCATAGCACAGATTAGCCCATACTATGGATCAATATCTTTGTTTTCAAAGTTCTAATAGTCAATCTGAACCGTTTAACATGATCTCCATATGAAAATATACTTGCAACCTGAATTTTATATTTTTTTTACAATATTTTTAGATAGGAAGAAAGTCACTACTTTCGAATGGTCTACCAATCTAAAAAATTAGTAAATAATTGTAGATATGTAAAATTTGACCTACAAGTATATTTCATATGGAGATAATGTTGAACGGTTTAGATCGACTATTTCAACTTTAAAAATGAAGATAGTGATCCATACTACGGACCAATCCACGCTATGCATAGTACCATAGCCTCACTCACATTATTACATGTAGAATGTTAGGATTCCCTTCTTTCAGCAAACAGCTAATAAACATAAGAACATATTTACATATCATGTGTTATTAGACCTAAGCATCCAGAATGAATGAAAGGAAAAAAGATATAATTGGTTTTGAATCCTCCAATTTCATTCACTACATGGCACGCATAATTAAAATCGATATTATTTTCTCAAAAATAAAGAATTGCATTCCTTTTTTACATACCACAGGATATAGGAAACCAATAATTCCGTTGCTAATAAGTCGAGTAAAGAAGAGGGCTGGAATCACAGACGGGCTTCCTGTTTAATAAAACATCAGCACAATGAGTTGCATGTGATTATCATTTTGATTTGACATAGAAGTGCAAAAGAAAAGATTGAGATAACCATACACGTACCAAAGCCAGCAAAGAAGGCCCAATTAGATTCAAAGAACTCAAGCCTTGATTTCAAGCTCACTCCAGAGTAGTTCCACTTGGACCTAACAGAAATTGAGCAATTGCCTTAATTTTTATTTTTGTTTCTTTTTTGTGCATGTTATAAGTAAATGTTGAGGCTACTAATACAGTTCACATAGTATATGCCAATTGAGTCACATTGGTACTGGTTGTTACTGCAATCCTTAGTTAGTGTAAAATCAAAGGTGCCTCGGAAAGACTTTGCATGCTGCATAGAACTATGATAAATGATGAATATTACTGATACTTCAGCAAAACTAAAAAAATCCCTAGCTTTGTTTCATCGGCAGGTTATTAGCAATAGGAACATTGATGGTATTTTTTAGGTTCTACATGTGTATATCAACAATATTTCTCATTTCGCAGGGAGTCAGCAAATATTTTCATGTTTTATTAGGGCTAAAGATGAAATTGCACTTGGTTTATGATCCCACAGTTTTCTCTACACTGATAGCCCACAGTCTTTCAAGGCTTTATTACATCCAGAGGATAACATATAAAAAAATTGTTTCATTATTTAAGGATTAAAAGAAAGAGTGCAAAATCCAAGAGCAATTTTATAATCCTCTATTTCCATCCTTCCTTTCTTTTTCTTTTTTGGAGAAAATGCATCTCTATTCAAACTCAGGAGGCTTAAAAGAGAGATACTTGTGTGGCGACAAGAATTTCCCTTTTAATTTGTATTTTAAATCTTTGCTTACTCAAAGCAGTAGTATGCATTCATCCAAGAAAGTAGAAAAAAACTCGTTGCTTTTCCAATAAAGGGCAAGGAATCAGCTACAGAAACCTGCTAAATCATATATTAACATCAATTTAGTCAGAACTAGCGGTAAAAGATTTCCAGAAATAAACAAAGCCGGTAACAAAGAAAAGCGCACCACCACTGCACCTCGAGAAAAAATATAGTGAGCAAAAGGCCTGAATAGATCTGTTCACCTATCCCAATGGCAAGCCTATGAAAAAAAGTGAGAAAAATACTGAACCCAAAAAGAAATTGGATAAATAAATTTATACACCCCTTTAAAATCTGATAATACCACGTATCCTCAGGTAAAAGAATCTATACTTCTCTCTTTTATAAGATATGGAAAATGGTAGATAACAAAAAGAAGTTGAATAAAGAGAAAACGTGAGGACGGAAGAGCCATTTGGAATGCTGGTGAAGAATAAGGAAAAGTGAGTGGTACAGAAAATACTTTTTCATATTTTCTAGGGGCTTGAGTTTTCTGGTCTCACAAAAGATGAATAAAAAATTATCAAAATCCGGTTATGGACCTACCCATCAACTCCTGGCCTCTCTGTGTCATTATTTTTACTATTGTCGGATGGCTGAGCCTTAGATTTTTCACGTTCTTTTATTACCTCAAAAGAATGCTTGGCTATGTCGGAATACCTAATTTAAGATATACCGAAGTTAGATAATACATATCAAATTTCATTGGAGAGATTCATTGTAAAAGCATTTCTTTGGTCTCCTCTCTAATTCTACCATTTAATTCTTGTAAAAATTAATGAAGGCACTAGTGCTTACATGTGGAGTCATTCAATTAATAAACTGCATTACAATGGTAGAGAGGAGAGATTACCATCTCGGAGTGTCATACCAGTAAGGTTTGGTACCGGTGCAGCACCACATGGACCAGCTAGCATCCTTTTGTTTGAGTTTAATTGAGGTTTATCTTACATAGGGGCTGGGTTTAATTGGGTTTATCTTTACGTAGGTTGCTTGTTATACTTATGAGTTATGATGTACCAGTTTGGTCCAGTATTACTACATATCAGCTGAAATTAAATTCCATAATATGCAACATAAAACAAAATCATATATGTTTGATGAACTAACATACCATAAAAATCCCAGTATTAAACTGAAAAGATAGAGAGGATAAACCCAAAGCACCTGTAGATAAAATAAAATAAAAAAGAGAGTAAGCAAGGATTAGAAATTACATTTTCAAAGTAAACACTTAAGTAGAGAAGAATAGGCAATGCTTGGAGTAATGACTTACATAGAAAATTTGGATTAGAAAAGAGCGCAGAGAGGAATAAAGTGCCACGGCTGATATCTGATCACATTGATCGGGTAATATCCACATGAGAATTGGAATTACGAATGATCTCAGGATAAATAAGCTACATAAATTATACATAAACATATTAATCGGAAAAAAAAAATAAGGTCTAAAAATAAACATATAAATTAATCTAAAAAAAATTACCTTCCAAGGAAGATTAGTCCGTTCAAGAGGAAACACTGTCCAGTTCTTATCAGTAGCATTTTCGAACTGTAAACAATAAATTCATATGATAATTCAACTATTTTCTTCTAATTAATTGAAAATCAGAACAAAATCCAAATAAAAAAGTAGAAGAAAATAAAACCTGGCGCAGAAGAAAATGGCGCGGTGAAAACAACAAGCCTCTTTAAACCCAGCGAGCCATAGGAGGACGTAGCGCTTAACTTCTAGAAGAAGCTTCCCCATTCATATAAGAGGAAAGGTCGTCCTATTTCTTAGAAGAGGTTCCCGGTACTTCAATCAAAGAGGCGAGAAGAAGAAGGAAGAGAGAAGGGGTTATTTCGGTTTCAGTTTTTTTTTCTTAACGGGCTTTTAGTTTTTCCATATTTTCTGAAGCAGAAAGTCGTGCATTTGGTTTCGGGTATTTTGCTTATTGGACTACCGAACCCGACTACATTAACGGGCTTTTAGTTTTTCCTTGGTTTTAAAGAAAAGCCCGATATGAGTTGGGTCTTGTTGAGCAGACCATTTTAGTATATTGGACCAGAATCTGTAGATCACACGGCCTGTTAAATTGGATATATTCAAGTGGGAGTCGTTTATGAATTATGACTACATGAATGGTATATTTGTATGAAGTTTATTCTGCGGACATTCTAGTTTCTATACAGTACATTTCATTAGTATTGTTCTCGATTGGATATTGTCACGACTCATGACTTTGGGCATTACTTTATATACAATACATTTCATTAGTATTGTTCTCGATTGGATATTGTCACGACTCATGACTTTGGGCATTACTTTATTAGTTTGTCACGGCTGTAGGAATTGATCGTTGGTTTTAAAATTTAAATATATAATTTCGCATTAAAATCTGCATGTTCAGTGATGTTTCACACGCATGAGTCAAATCACATATATTTTTTTTTTGAAACTAGTGAAATTAAATCCATTGATTTCATTAGAAATCATATCAATCCAGTATAAGATCCTAAAGCATGATCATAAGACCAGGGGCAGCCCTGAAGATTTTGGAACCTAGAGCATGAGAAAAGTTTGGATCCTTTATATATACAAATTTTTTTATGAGACATGTTAATACGCTTCCATAAGTACCACAACACCACATGCTCATAAGCTATTTTTGTATTTTCAAAATCCAAGCAGCTAATCTGAGCCGTTCAACATGATATCCATATTAAAATATGCTTGGAGACCAAATTTTACATTTTTTGGAATGTTTTTACTATTTTTTTAAGATAGGTAGAAAATCCAAGACCATAAAAAAATAATGATTTTCTACCTACCTTAAAAAATAGTAGCAAAATTAAAAAATATATAAATTTTGGTCTCCAAGCATGTTTTTTATATGAATATCATACTGAACGGTTTGGATAGACTATTTGGACTTGTAAAATGCAAAAACGACTTATAAACATATTGTATTGAAGTACTTATGGAAACGTATTAGCTGGTCTCATTTGCACCCTAATTTTATTTTTTTAATATACACAAATTAATGTTTTTTTATATATACAAACTAATTTTTTTTAAACCCCTTACATCTTGGGGTTCAGGGCAGTCGCCCTGAGTGTCCTGCACCAGAGCCGGCCCTGCCTAAGACTTGACCATCAAAATTAAAAAACATATTGATCAAACAGATAATAACAACAAACAACATAACAACTAGTGCATCACAGTTTACCAAATTACACAAAAATCAAATGAAACATAAATATAAACGAAGTATCAGTAATCAAGCAAATTTCAATTAATTTCAAAAATTAATTATGCCTTTTACCTGGACCGTCTAATTTTAATCGATTGAGCTACAAATCCTACAATCTACATGCAGACTACGCACATTGGTGCAAGAGATCTACAATTAATTATGCAGAATCACAGACGTCCAATTAGAATTGAGATTCGCAGGAACAACTTCAATTTTGATCGACAGCAGCAGATATAAGTTGTGCAGAATCATAGACGTCCGATTAGAAATGAGATTCGCACGAACAACTTTAGTTTTGATCGATCAATTAAACATTTTTGAATGTTTGATTTGAGAATGTTGATGTGAATCCGATGCGTCTAATCGGACGGCTGTGGGTTGCATCAAAGTTGATGTGAATCCGACGCGTCTAATCAAAGTTCGCGGCTGTGGATTGATTGCTGACATCTGGTACCCTCTGTCATAAATTGTTTACCATCTCGGATGTCACGTCAGTAGTTCACCACATGATAAGATACTGATTGAATTCCATAGGGAATCTGATTCAAGAAAATGTCAGTATCATCGCCCACAGTTTTGAATACCTGTTTCGTACCTTTTCTCCTGTTTCAGTTCGAGTCAGAGTCATTGCGATTTTCGTCTCCTAGATATCAACTCCTGAGAGAAAGAGAGAGAAGAGGAAGAAGAAACGAAAGGGAGTAATGGCGCTGAACAGAACTCTCCAGTCTGGCTTGAAGCTGTTCGCCGCCTCTGAAGCCTCCCTTTCGAGATCAGGTAATTTCCCTCTTAATCGGCTCACTCTAATATTTCTTAACCCGGAATTTAAAGATGTAGTTTGATTCAATTCGCAACACCTTCTCTTTTCTTTGAACGACGGGAGCTTGAGACCTCACTCCATTTCTTTGAACGCTGTAGTACAGGAATTAGCAAGCTTGCATGACAAAATCTAATAAAATACTTTGGTAATTGATATTAAATAAAATATAATATAAGTCATCTATGTAAAATAATATTTTGAATATTTCCAACCGAGCTCAATCATGAAAGCCAAGAAAGAAGCACCATGGAACCTTTGTAAAATTACAAAATGGTTCCAGCTATAGTTAGCACAATGACATAATCAGTTATTGAAATCTTTATTTCAGACTAGCACTTTCTCCAGCAAATCAATAATAAGAAGGTTTCCCTCTGTTTTTTTTTTTTTCCTGAAATGAGTAGGCCATTGCCAATGTATGCTAAATATATTTTAAAAACTCAAATCAGTCATGTTATTACAATCAGGTCTATGCTTCTGGTTTTTCAGTTCCTTCAATGATTTACTGCTAGTTTTCAAACATTTTTTTTGTAATGATTTTACTGTACAACAGCTACTCGCAGCCTGCATGCTACTGGCACGAAAAGATTAGGTGCCCATGCACATGATGAACCGTACTATCTCCATGCAAAGCATATGTACAACCTTGACAGGATGAAGAACCAAAAGCTGAAGATGTATCTGTCTGTCGCCGGTGCATTCGGTGTTGGTATTGCCGTGCCGCTGATTGCTGTTGATTTCATGCAGAAAAAGACTGCCTCTGGCTGATCCCTTTTTTCATTACATGCTGATATCTGGAATGACATGATACTTTTTTTTTTTTTTAAGAATTGTTTGTTGTTCAAAAGAAGCCTCTAGTTTGCTTCCATAATAACTTTGGCTAAGACCATAAATGTCGGGCATGAAAACTTGATCTTTTATTTGGTGATGTTAATGTAATTTTTGCCTTTCTCTGTTTAATGTTTTCCGATATTTAGAATGGTTGAGTGTCTGTTGATTCTTGTTATTGTTGTTTGCAATACTTTGAAGGAATACTGGAACTTATTTCTACCAGAAACATGATAAGATTAATTACATATTGTCAGAGACAAATCGGTTCAATCATTTATGTATTCTTTACAATAACTTCATAAAAGTTGCTGAGAAAAGACGGCCATGCATGATCTAAGGATGAGTAACCCAGATCGCTCAGTATATTTACAGTGGAAGGTGTTTTAAAGATTTTGAGCCGAATTGCAATGTGTAGTGTCAGTTTACACTGAGATGCGGTTGTTTAACGTGTATATCCTCTAGTGATGTACAGTGTGATTCCATGTCCTCTGATACATACACCGCGCAATTAAGCAGTTCGTCTGTCCTTGGTTTTCCTCAGGACGCAAGTATCTTGGCCTACTGTTGATTTGTAGAAGCTGTTGCTTTTAAGAATGCATCTCATAATGGCAAGAGATTCATATATCGGACATCATGCACTGATACATACCGGAGTTGGGCAGTGAAAAATATGATGAAATTAAAATCATTTATTAAAAAAAAAAAAAGCACAGGAACTAACAAAGAGAATCTATTTTTGGGCCGTAAATATAATGCTGTGCCAGTCACTATTTCCTTTGGGTAGATTTTGAACTTGGGTTTGGGCCTTTGGGGCCTTCCTTCACGAACAGTATAGGCCCAAATACAACCTTAAGCTTCTGCTTTCTCATCAAAATCTTGCAGCTAATCCTGTGCGAATCACAGGACCCTCGAGAGCTTCGCGGCTTTTGCTTTTGCAAACAAAATTGGCGAGTGCATTCATACAATGACCTTTCTTCTCAGATCGGACGGTTAATTTAGCTTATCGTCAAAGACCTCATCTGGACTCCTGTGAAGAAGGGAACTAAATCTGCTGTGATCCTTTGGAATTTCAGGATCCTGTTATTTCAAATCCAACTCTTTATTTGTTTTGAGATTCGTGCTACAAACAATTTTAATTGAGATTCGTGCATTCCAAAAAAATGAAAGGTTAATAAACAGGATTCCTGCAATTCCAAAGGATCAGAGCAGATTTATTTCCCTGAAGAAGAGCACTGCAACTCCGCTGGATAACGGGTTAATATTTTAACAGAGTAATTTTGGCTTCATGCAGCGCAGGAACCATAATTTTAATTTGCAGTAGTCCACGCAGCAAGCCAAAATTACTCTGTTAAAATCTTTACCCGTATTGTTCGACTGTGTCCGTGTAATGAAGAAGTATCAGAACCGGTGTGTGTAGGTCCGGCCTTTCAGTGACTGTCAATAACTCCGTCTCCAACAATCAACGCAGAGCAAGCAGCTGATGGCGAACTCAATCGCGATTCTCCTTGTATGGATCTCAATCCTGTTCTCTCCCTCCTTGGCGACAACTGGAGAGGACGAGTTCAGGAGAGACGGGTCGGTGATCGAGCTCACATCCTCCAATTTCGACGCTGCAATCTCTGCCTTTGATTTTCTGCTCGTCGATTTCTACGCTCCTTGGTGTGGCCACTGCAAGCGCCTTTCTCCTGAGGTTAGCAGTACTTCGTATTGCTCCCTCTCTTCTCTGGATCAAAATTGCAGCCTTGCAGGATCTTCTCTAATCAAATTTCACGACCCATTAGATAGATATTATATTAAGTGAATTTAGGATCTGATTTGGTTTCCTTTTTTTTTCTTTTTTTCTTTTTTTTAGTTAGATGCCGCTGCTCCTGTGTTAGCTGGGCTTAGTAAACCTATTTTTATAGCTAAAGTAGATGCTGACAAGTACAGCAAGATTGCTTCCAAATACGAAATCGAGTAGGTTCTTTCTTCCTTTTGATCTGATTCCACTACTTACTTTATTATTTAGATCTTTAAATGCAGTAATTCCTGTTCATTTTGACATTTAAGTTGTGGTTATCCATCAGAAAAAAAAACCTCAGTGCATTGCATTGCAAATTTGATCATATTTACCACTGTAGGTAAATTTGCACTTGAAAGTTCATTAATTTTTTGCATACAGTTGATTATTGTTAACACCTGATTAGATTTCATTACGTTTTTTCTTTAAAAAAAATTCAGTGGCTTTCCCACACTGAAGTTCTTCATCCATGGAGTGCCAATAGAATACACAGGACCAAGAAAAGCTGAGATATTAGTCCAATATCTCAAAAAGTTTGTTACACCTGATGTTTCTCGTCTTGAGGCAGATGATGCTATTCAAAATTTTGTGGACTCGGCCGGCAAAAGCTTCCCAATATTTTTAGGCTTTGGTCTAGATGAATCATTAATTGCTGAATTTGGGAGTAAATACAAGAAGAAAGCTTGGTTTGCTATTACAAAAGATTTCTCAGAGGATGTGATGTTGATCTATGATTTTGACAAAGTGCCAGCTCTGGTACTAATCAATCCTAAATATAGTGAAAAGAGTGTGTTTTATGGCCCCTTTGAAGGTTAGTTTGAATCTAGAATTTTCATAGTTGCACTTCAAGTTAACCACTAGGCATTTTCTGGTTATGCTGTATTTATTTTTTTTATTTTTCATCATTCTTTTTAATAGTGTTTTGGTACCAATTCCTGAGAACAAATTAACAAATGTGAAGGCTACTTGAAAAACACACTCCTACAACTAGTAAAACAAAATGCTTGTAATAAGCTCAGCAAGGTCATTAAAAGGCACATTCATGCTCATTTTTTGTGAACAAACAACAATTACACAAGTATTATTTTATTTTAATCTCTAATATAAATTTAATTCTCTCTCAATTAGGTGAATTCTTGGAGGATTTCATAAAGCAATCTCTTTTGCCGCTTACCGTACCAATTAACCATGAAACCCTCAAAATGCTCAAGGAGGAGACCCGGAAAATTGTTTTGACAATAGTGCAAGATGAGATGCACGAAAACTCAGCACAATTGATTAGAGTCTTGAGATCGGCCGCAAATGCAAATCGGGATTTGATATTCAGCTTTGTCGGGGTCAAGCAATGGGAGGAGTTTGCTGATGGGTTTGATGCAACAAAAAGCTCGCAACTTCCAAAAGTCGTTGTTTGGGATGGAAATGAAGAATATGAACTGGTGAGACTCTTTTAACATTGTTTTCTTTATTGATATTATGGCATATATTTTTTTTCTCTCATTCTAGCTTGAATTAAATAATTTAACATGAATACAAATGAGAATTTTTGATAAACATAGAATATATATTAGGTGACCGGGTAAGACATTACCGCTTAATCATTTCCCTCATGATGAATACTGGTATGTAAAGATGTACAAGTTGTATGATACTTCTTATAAACCATTGTATGTTTATAACAAAATATTATTTTGTTTAATAAAGGTTGTTGGGTCAGAGAGGCTAGAAGAAGAGGACCGAGGCACCCAAATAAGCCGATTTCTCGAAGGGTATAGGCAAGGGAACACCATCAAGAAGAAATTGAAGGGGCCTTCTTTTATGGGTTTCATCAACTCGTTAATAACTGTTAACTCAATATATTTAATTGTTTTTATTGTTGCTGTTCTCATGCTTGTTCAACACTTTGGTGGACAGAGCGGGGACAATCCTCACGCACGCGGTGAGCACTTGGACTGACAAGTGGGTCCAGCCTTTGTTTTAGATTTTTTTTTTAAAATTACTTTTACATGCCACTGTAAGACTAGAAGTATAGATTGTAGTGGGAATATTTGTATGTTCCTCTTGTTTGTTGGTTTAATTTAGGTTTTTTGTCCTGAGTAATATTATCAGAATTTGTAGTTGGAGTAAGTTAACAGTTATATGGTTCTTTGAAATGATTTAATTTTACATGGTCACTTACTAGCTGCTTAGTTTCTAATGCACAAAAGCTCCAAGCTACGATTACCTTGAGTACGAAATTGTCGACTGTGTTGCCTCCTTGGATTGCATGAAGATCTGTGTGTATCTCTAATCAGATGGTTTCTGATTGAGGAGCAGGGTGAGTACACTCATCTATAATCTTTCACTTACTTTTTTAACCACTAGATTAAATAACTTCGTTGAGATTCTCACAACTAGGATGCTAGAAATTACGAGTGTGTATCGTTTGAGATATCTCATATTTTTGCGTGACCGACGTGTCTGGTGCCTATTTGGGGATAGTGAGGGGGCTAGTATTATTTGAGCTTTAAGATTCGTGTAGAACATATTTGAACGTTTGAGATTTCCCAAAAAGTAACTCAAAATATGAGATTTCTCAGAGGATGCGAATTCAGAAATTACACCCTACTTAATCACCGCACTAGTTTCTTTTGATAGAGATAATTAGTACTTTTTCTTTAGTGGGACCCAACAGCTTAAAAAAAGAGCCATAATTTAAATGATTACTTATTTGCTTTGCTCTTTTTTTGATTAATTACTTCATAAAATAATAAATATGATTTTATTTGTTATACTTTCATTCTTTCTCCATTTATATCGAATCCAAACTGAATATATATTGCATAAAAAGGACTAAAATAATGTTACAAGTACTGCAACTCATATTAAGTTGTACAATAATGAACTCAAAACAAATTGTGCTATTTGTATCCAATTCTTCATGGTAAAGTAATTGGGATAAAAAAAGATTATTTAGTAATTAGTAATGAAAAATTGTAATATTACATTTTACTTAATCAGTGACAAGTAAAATGTTGATTGTTGGTGAACATATTCTATCGACTAGAAAAGAATATCAATAAATAAACAAGACAAATTTCAGGTAAATTTCATAATTCAAATTTCAAAACATAAAAGCATGATGGTGCGAGCAAGGAAAGTAAAAAATAAATAAAACCAGCTGCAAGTAGCATATTTGAACTCCTGTCATACAAAATATATAAAAATAGCACATACTCAATTTAAAACTAGTAGCAAAAAGAAGATACAAGACATCAAATATGTTAGCAAGACTATCATTTCAGCGCATCTAATTGCTTCTTCAAATTTATATATATATATATATATTTAGTTGCGTTCTACAATTACATAATTACATAAAGCAGAGTCTAGCTAATATAACATCGGTGTTATATGACACTAATTTCAAAATTGATTGAATAGACTTCAAACGACTAATCCAAACTGTTCAAACTGATTTACTCTATGAGTGAAATGTTTGCATGCAATTTTTTTTTTTTTTTATATTTTCGAGTTATTTTAGTATCAAATTAAGCGGTAAAAATGTGGAAAAATGAATGTATTAAAATTAGCTTAAAAACTCACACATTTGACTGCTTGACTTGATACTAAATAAATTCAAAAAATTATAAATTTTGCATGTAAACACACAACTAATAAAATAGATTGGTTTAAACGGTTTAGATTCACTGTTTGAAGTCGATTCGATAGATTTTAAAATTAGTGTTATATAGGTTGAAATGGCACTGATGATGTTATATTGTCAGACTCCATAAAGCATAGCAATTTATATATATTTTAGCAAGACTATCATTTCAGCGCATCTAATGCCCATCTCTTTATTTGACCGCCCATAAATTTAAAAATCACACGAGGTGGTTTTATCCATACAATAAGTATCATGAAAATGGAAAATATAGTCTTTCGACAAGCTAAAATCTGAACCAAATCAACCAATTGAAGCCTCTCACACTCAAATCCGCATCCTCTGCTGCAATTTTATAGTGCAGCATCCTACTGTATTTTTAATCTGATCCGTTCGTTTTTGATCGGACGGACGAAATAAAATTTTGACACGAATTTTAAAGCAAAATTAATACTGCCCCCTCCATCATCCGAGCACTCACCGACTGAGATTAAATCTGGGTCGTCCGAAAATACAGCAGGATGCTGCACTATAAAATTGCAGAAGAGGATGCGGTTCCCCTCTCACTCACTGCAAACAGCCAGCGCACTTAAAGCTGCTAAAAGTAAGGCCCATATTAAGACCAATCCTTTGGTCCAGGAATAATAACCCAGTCCATTAGAAGGTACATTAACGACCGGTTAGCTTCACAATTAAAAGAACAAAACGCTCTTTAGTCCCACAATCCCTGTGCTATCTTAGGCAAGTACCCGGAGCTCTTATAAGATACTAGGTTCGGCTTCATAGCAACTCATACCTTTCTCGGCCTTTTGGCTAAGATCAAGTGTAGTATCTGTTCTTATCAGTTTAATATCTGATATGTGGACCATGTGTTCACAACGATATTAAATTTATTTTTTGTGGGAGAGGGCCCACCACAGTAGCTTGCTACTGGGGCTCTCGAGCGTTGCCTTTGCGCTGCACTTGAATGAAACTTGGTCATAGAAAATTTTATTTTGCAACCAAACTGTTGTCAACATATTAGCATCTCCCGGCAAGATGAATTGCAGTACCAGCCACCAAAAGAGTAATTGGTAGTTCCACAGCAGCATTGTCAAGTAACACGAAAACCTAACAAATTTGGCATGATAGGAGAGTTGGGCAGCTGCCCACTTCTGAATTTGAATTTTCTTGTTATTCATTTTACTTCTTGTTATTCAGTCTTCCCAACCCTGATCCAACAACAATCCATATTTTTATTCTTATTTAGGAAACATGAATACCTTGTTTTATATGGAAAAATGCAACTTGTTAGAACTTCTAATTTTATAATTGAATTCCGTATTTGTTAAATATTTTTGCTTACTCTTGACTCAAATTCTAACTACGCTACTGCATAGTGCTATTTCTTTACCAGTTCTTATAGCATTGTGATTCCTAAGGATATTTCGGTAAATCATCTCAATAGAGAAATAACTACGCGGCCCTAACTTGGTACGACGGCAATGACCGAGAGTCCAATTCTTCCGGTAAATGCACTAGATTGCTTTGAGAAGATCAATGTGCCGGGTTGCATGAAAATAGCAAAGAAACGGGAACAACCTCACCGATCTGTCGGTCTCCTCAGTTCTCACCTTGTTCATTATCTTCATTTTATTTCTCTCTATTGAACCATTTAAATGGCTGCAGCAATTTCACCAATTTTCACTCAACGCATTTGTGACAGTTTTGGGCTTTTCGAGTTTTTGACATTTTAAACTTTTCAAAAGCCAGCTGGAGTTTGAAAATTCATCCTATCTAATTTTCAAATTGAGAACTAGCATTTGGTCTAGTGGCTAAGGCACATGGTCTCTATATGAGAAGCCATGGGTTCGAAACCCAGATGAGGGAAATCATTTGTTGTAATAACAAGGGTATTAAATAGTTTGGTGGCTTGACCTCTAACCTTTACTCAATTTTTTTTTTTCAAATTTCAATAATTTAAATTTGAAAACGATAATTATGTTGTTCAATAAAGATGCACAAAAGACTATTATACTCACATAAGGTTTATCTTACAATTATATAATTTTGGATACTATCACCTTGGCCAAACATCATATTAGTAATATTAGTATTGATATCAACTAATGATTACAAGCTTGCCAAGTTTTTTTGAAGAAGAAATTTGGGGCTAGCCCCTCAATTAAAGACTATTACCCTCAGATATCAATTAATGATTAACAATAAGTATCATGAAGAAAAAAAAAATTACTCTTTTCACAAATTAAAATTGAGGACCAATTGAAGCCTCTCTGCCAATTGCAAACGGGCGGCGAGTTTAAAGCTACTAAAGCAAAAGGCCCAAAATTAAGATCAAGCCTTTGGTCCAGGAATAATAACCCAGTCCATTAGAAGGTACATGCACGACCGGTTAGCTTCTGCTTAACAATTAAAAAACCAAACCGCTCTTTTAGTCCCACAATCCCTGTGCTTTCTTATGCACGGCCCCTGAGCTCCTATAAGACACTAGGCGCGGCTTCATAGCAACTCATACCTTTCTCGGCCTTTTGGCTAAGATCAAGTGTAGTATCTGTTCTTATCAGTTTAATATCTGATATGTGGACCATGTGTTCACAACGATATTAAATTAATTTTTTGTGGGGGAGGGTCTACCACAGTAGCTTGCTACTGGGGCCCTCGGGCGTCGCCTTTGCGCTGCACTATTGCATAGGCCTGGCGCACCCCAACCAAGTCTAAATGAAAAGATTTATTTTTGTTTTTAAAGCATCGATCTGTTGGTCTCCTCAGTTCCCACCTTGCTCAATATCCTCATTTTATTTATTTCTCTATTGTCAATAGACTATTGAATCATTAAAGGTAGCAGAAATTTCACTCAATGCAACTGTGACATTGTTTTTAGAGTTTTTGGCATTTTGAACTTTTCAAAAGCCAGCTGGAGTTAGAAAATTCATCCTATCTAATTTTCAAAATTTAATAACTTAAATTAGAAAACGTTAATTATGTCGATTAATATATCCTCACCCGGAGCACTCATCCTTCTGGGGAAAGTAAAAAAAAAAAAACAAATGAAGGGTTTGGATTTCCTAGTTTTACTGGTTAACAAATGTTATCTTATTTGGTATATTACAGTACTGGTTTGACTTTATACAATGCACAAGTCATATATATTTTTTTTATTTGGGCTCTATTCCTTGTGTGCTGTATGAAGCTAAATCAGCCTTGTTAATAATTTACCCAAAAAGAACATCATAAGTTCCTTTTCTAGGTCAAATTAATTATACTCTTCAATTTATGACATGGAGATCTACTTTACTGATTGGCAGCACAAAAAAACAATTTATCATCACATAATTAAAATCCATTGAAGTGACAACAACAAACATTCCATTGCTCAAGTCCAACGATTCAAACTTCTTTTCAGGATAAAAACAAATTAAAAAGAAGAACCAGGTGGACTTGTACTTAGCTTAAACAAACATGATATCGGCTCTAGAAACATTAAAAAACAATAAAATTAAAATTTTAAAAAGATTTATTCATTCTCAAATGATGTAGAGTGTATAAACGTTTTAAATATAAAACTGTTGTTCTCTCTTCATCTCATTCTGCCATGACCAAAAATATTCTCCTAAGAAACACATCACCATGACCAATTCTGATTCCAATTTCAAGCATCTTCCCGTAATTGGTCTCGTGCTCCTCTGTACTGTGTTTCTGTTTCCGAATCTTGATTTCTCGACCTACTCGTATTACTGGCCCCAGACGCCTCTGTGTCATCTCCAGTTACTTCCACCAAAGCTCTCTCTACCCCTTCTCCAGTTATTCTCACAGCCATTGATTCGATCAGATCAAAACCCAAAGAGTCCTTTACTGACCTTATCATGACCTTTCACCAGTGGGACCATGAAGTTGGTCGTGACAGGTTTCAAGTGAAATTTAAATATTATACTCCAAATGTATCGGCAGTGCAAGATATCGATCGGTACGACTGCTCCAAGCTGAAGATGTTGCATGCAAGCGTGCACGTAAAAATTTCCTCGTAGGTCCCAGACATACTGGACGGGTTGTATTTGTGCCGATGTGGGTTGGGTTGTTTATGAAAATACTATAATATTCAATTTCTCCATCAAAACTTAGCATTATTTCTTTGATCCCCTTTTTAATTTATTAACATATTATTTAGTTAGTTTAAAAATCAAATTAACATATTATTTGTCTCTTAGTTTTTAGCCTTCTTCTTCGAAACCCTAACACTCTCCTCACACAAAATAACTCTACTGCCCAAGAGAAAACAAGAATTACAGCACAAGTGTGCTGCTTAAGTCCAGTGTCAGAATCTAAGGCTAATTTGACAGCATGCAGTAAGCCTGTCATTTGGTTAAAAGAAACTCCTTCAAATAACTAATTGGTCAAATTATCCAAAAGTTCATATCCTCTCTGTTTCAAATATTTCATATCCACATTTCAATAGAATTGCGGTCTTTATTTAATGAATTCTTCATCTCTGCTCAAGTGCTGAGCACAAGTCATTTTATACACACCAATGGAAAAATTATTAAGTTAAATTAAACTCAAAAATTTCATATGTAACTGTGTGTCAGTGCTGGACCTGGACATGAAAACTGCTTCATTTTCTCCCTATGTGGAAATAAAAATTAGAAGTTATTAAAGGCCCATATTGAAATCAATATTCGGTCCAGGAATAATAACCCAGTCCATTAGAAGGTACATTCACGACCGGTTAGCTTCACAATTAAAAGAACGAAGCGCTCTTTTAGTCCCACAATCCCTGTGCTATCTTATGCAAGTCCCCAGAGCTCCTATAAGATACTAGGTGCGGCTTCATAGCAACTCATACCTTTCTCGGCCTTTTGGCTAAGATCAAGTGTAGTATCTGTTCTTATCAGTTTAATATCTGATATGTGGACCATGTGTTCACAACGATATTAAATTAATTTTTTGTGGGGGAGGGTCCACCACAGTAGCTTGCTACTGGGGCCCTCGAGCGTTGCCTTTGCGCTGCACTATTGCATAGGCCTGGCGCACCCCTACCAAATCTAATTGAAAAGTATTTTCTGTAAGTTTTGTAACGTGTGTTGAAATTGGACTGAAGCATGCCTGAAGCTTTTTTGCAATCAGACTGTTGTTCACATATCAGCATTTCCTTCCAAGATGAATTTCAGTACCAGTCACAGTGGTACTGACTCAACAGCAGCGTTGTCAAGTAAACCCCAAAACCTAACAAATTTGAGCCTCTGGTCTCAACCAATGGAAG
Source organism: Carex cristatella (assembly GCA_024447775.1). NCBI lineage: Eukaryota > Viridiplantae > Streptophyta > Magnoliopsida > Poales > Cyperaceae > Carex > Carex cristatella. The sequence goes on from JAJHPF010000025.1 coordinate 1,710,583, forward strand.
GCTGATGGCGCGATACCTTTACTGGTACTTTATAGCATTGTGATTCCTGAGGGTATTTCTGTAAATCATCTCAAGAGCGGAATAACAGCACAGCCGTAAATTGGTACAATGACAGGGACTCAAGGAGAATTCCAAAGTTTTCTCTCTTATTCTTTTGGCAAATGCACTAGCTTGCTTTGTGAAGATCAATGTGCCAATTTACATGAGAATAGTGAAAAAAAACGAGAACGACTGCACCAATCTGTCAGTCTCAGAGTTCTCACCTTGTTCAATATCTTCATTTTATTTCTCTATTGTTAATGGCTGCAGCAATTTACTCAATGCAATTGTGGCATTTTATGTTTAGAGTGTTTGGCATTTTGAACTTTTCAAAAGCCGGAGTTTGCAAAATCTAATTTTCAAAATTTAATAATTTAAATTTGTAAACGTTAATTATGTTGATAAATATATCTTTAGCAGTTCTCATATTTTTGGGGAAAGTTAAAAAAAAAAAAAGGATAAATGAAGGGGTTTGAATTTTTCTTGTTTTACTGGTTAACAACTGATATCTTATTTTGAATCAACCAAAAAGAGCAAGGATATTAACAGTACTGGTTTGATCTTATGCAGCGCACAAGTCATGTACTTTTTTTTATATTTACTCTCTTGTTTGTGCGTTGTATGAAAGCTAAATCAGCGTTGTTAATATCTTTACTAAAAAAAAGCATCAAGTCCATTGATTCAAACTAATTAAACTCGTCAATTTTATGACATGGAGTGATATCAATAAAGCATTCAAGTCCAATGATTCAATCTTCTTAGTTCAGGATAAAAAAAACAAATTAAAAATAAAAACCAGATTGACTTTTCCTAGGTTGAAACAAACCTGGTACCGGGTCTAGAAACTTAAAACCAATAAAATTTAGAATATAAAAAGATTTATTCATTATCAAATGATGTTGAGTGTACAACAGTTTCTAATATAAAACGGTTGTTCTCTTCATCTCATCCCACCATAAACCAAAATCATTCCCCTAAAAAACACATCACCATGACCAATTCCAATTTCAATTTCAGGTATCTCATCCTCATACTCAGCGCCGTGCTCGTCTGTACTCTGTTTCTTTTTTTGAATCTCGACTTCTCGACCTACTCAGTATTACCGGCTCCAGACGCCTCTGTTTCATCTCCACTTACTACCACCGAAGCTGTTTCTACCCCTTCTCCAGTTATCCTCACAGCGGTCGATTCAATTGGATCAAGACCTAAAGAGTCCTTTTCTGACCTTATCACGACCTTTGACCGGTGGGACCGTGAAGTTGGTTGTGATCGATTTCAGGCGAAATTTAAAGATTGGGCTCCCAATGCATCAGCAGTGCAAGATATCAACCGGTATGACTGCTCCAAGCTAAAGATGTCGCATGCAAGCGTGCACGTAAAAATCTCCTCATGGGTTCCGGACATACTGGACGGGTTGTATATGTGCCGGTGCGGGTTGAGTTGTCTATGGACCCGCAATCAGGCTCTGGCTGACAAGGCTGATGTGTGGCTTTGGGTTACCTTTCAACTTGAAAATGTAATTTCTCTTTCTTATCTCATAATGACAACTATTAGTAAATTTTTATATATCGTTTTAGTGACAATTTGTATCAGCTCATTTGGCGCCTTGCATTTTTTTTTTCTCTTTTTTCTTGGTGGTGGGGGGGTTAATTGGAAAAATTTTCCCAAATTTAAAACAGAGGTTTCAATTTTTTTATCAAAACAAAAGGGTCCTGTGTGAGGACTGAGGACACCTTCGAGTTTTATCCTCTCTTTTTTTAATTTTTTTTTTCTTACTATGTACTTTGCAACGCATGTGAATACTCTTTTTTATGAATGAAAATCGGTAAGATGGCACGTTGCCACCTTACCCACAAAAAAAAATTATCAAAACTTCGACTGAATGATAGCGGTTTTGTTTTACTGATAAAGTTATTAATTATTACTTAATTTACTTGCAAGAAAATGGCACTACTCTTAAGAAATTACAAGACCATGTTTTTCAAATCATCCAAAAATGAGTTGTTTTCATAATTAAACGGTACCACTAATAAATCAATAATATAACTGTGGCTATAATAGCTTAATTAATTACCCTGTACTGTCTGATTTAACAGAGAACAGAAGGGGGTCCTCTTAATGCATACTACCAATGCGAGGCAGCGAGATGGCGGCCAGGACATGAGGATATTTTCATCAGCTATCATGCCAGCAGCGAAGTCCAATCAACGTATGCAGGAAAGTTCTACAGGATGCACCGCAATTACAACGCACCCAACAACAAGCGCGATGTAAGTTCTTGATACTGAATACCCTTTTTTTTTTTAAAAAGAAAAAGAAGAAGAAAAGAAAGAGAAATCTGCTAGTTTCTTTTCTTTTTTATTAAAGAAGTGGGTTGTCCCACCGACTTCTACAAAAGAAACCATTACAATGTCTTAAAACTGGTACCACCTCTCTGGTACTATAGACCAACACTTACAAACAACAACTACATACGTACCTACTAACTAACACTAGGTATTAAGTATTAACAGTGATACCTTTTAGCAAACTAACACAGTATATAATTACCAACAAAAACCAGCAAAATATGTAAAAACAAGATCCACGGCAAAGACAAGAAATCTGCTAGGTAGCAATGTGCATATATACTCCATGAAAGTTGAGTAATAAAATGGATCGGGCCTTCTTTTTTTGGATCGGATCCCCTTAAGTTGCTAATGAAAAAGGATTTTGAGTTTCTTTGTGTACAATAATTCTAAAGGAACCCTTTTGAATGCATGACCAAATTGCACGTCTGCTTCGGTGAAAGATATTGACAGCGATGTTTTGATTTCATGCAGTGATTTCATGCAGCGCACGGACAACACTGTCAAAATGAAAAAAAATATAGGACTCATGCACTGCATGATGCCAAAACAGTGTTCAATATCTTTACCTGTTTTCTTTCAGAGAAGAGACCAAAATATAGATTATAATTACTGCTGGTTTGCATTGCCATTTATTGATCTTGCATAGGAGCCTTTATTAGATAAAAGATAAAATTGCTTATTTTCTGCAATTTAAAGAGATTGTTTTTTTCAATAAATGTACCCCCCTTGCTAATTGCAGGATGTACTTGTCTACTGGTCGTCGTCCGTGTGTCACGCATTCCGCAACGAAATCGCCAACAATTTTCTCTCTCTTGTCCCTCACCACTCCATGGGCAAATGTCTAAACAATGTAGGCGGCTCCGACATGGCACTGACATTCTATCCTGATTGTCGGATGGAGGAGAACCCGACTCCACACTGGTGGGACCACCTCCACTGTGCCATGTCCCACTACAAGTTCGTCTTGGCCATAGAGAACACATTTACTGAGAGCTATGTTACAGAAAAGCTCTTTTACGCATTGGATGCCGGTTCGGTGCCGATCTACTTTGGTGCACCAGATGTGTGGGATTTGGTCCCGCCTAACTCAATCATAGACGGATCCAAGTTCAAGTCTATGGAAGAATTGGCAGACTATGTGAAGGCGGTTGGAGAAGATCCAGTGGCATATGCCGAGTTTCATGCTTGGCGCCGGTGTGGTGTGTTGGGAAATTACGGAAAAGTACGTGATGCTAGTCTCGACACATTACCATGCCGGTTGTGCGAGGAAGCTAGTGTCCGAGGCGGGAGGAAGGCACCGCTAAAAACACCGCCATAATCAGTCTAATGCACATTCTTTTGCATGGCACTGTTGCCCCCTATTCATGCATCAATAGTATTTCTTCCAAAGGTTTCCTTCTCGCATTATCTTCTCTGCTAATCCCTGTATCTCTATTATCTTATCTCTGAATATGACTGCATTCCTTTCCTTCCATATCTGCCATAGAAATATGTGGATTCAATATGTTATGGAAATCTATGGTTTGAGGATCCCTGTATGATAAATTAATTCTCCACAGAATTGAAAGAATTTATGGTGTATACTGATGCTTCACTGATGAATTTTATAACCTTGGGATATTTACATATATGTTATATTTCTAGGGGAGAAGAACACCAGCTTGTAAATTCATTTACTGAATGAATTTTTCTGAGGCTCTTGTCAAACTCAAAACACTATTTAAATCTTGTTGTATAAAATCTCTGTCACTTGTAATTTAGTCTCTGAGCAGAGAGAAAAAGAAGCTAAATAATATAATTTATAAACTCTTTCCAGTACATCAATATTTAACATTTTTAACAAAGTATCTAATGGATTAATAAAATAAAAAATACACTTCCAAGTTCCAACAATCTAATCACTACTCTCTTTACAGAGAAATTTTTACCTTACCTTGATCCAAGAGAGAAACAAAAATCCCCTATTTCCATCAAAATATCTAGGAAAACAGAACAAAAAAGTATCAAAACAAAATACCTTAAAATCAAGAAAACATCTAGACTTGTAGAATATATCTAGTTTTTAGAAAATTGGTCGAACTTCGTTTTTATATTGCTTAATATCTGAGATTATTCTGAATTTGGGCTCAGGGGCGAAATTGCAAATTCAATATTACTGAATCACAGACTGTCTGTTGACATAATTTTGGGTCATAGTTTGCATGTGAACCATTGGATCTAAATCTGACGTTTCGAATTATATTAAAAATCGTAACCTAAAATTCATGGTTTACAATGAATCATTTGATTTTGATCAAGTGGTCAATTAACTCTTAGGTAGAATTATTAGTTTAATTATGATATAAAGGGGGACTGGATTCTGCAGTTCTATTATAATACTTTTATTATCTGATTTTGAACAAGGTTGTAAATAACGGTATGTGGTCATCGGACGGATAGGGTACCACCAGTTCTATTATAATACTTTTATTATCTGATTTTGAATAGGGTTGTAAATAACAGTATGCGGTTGTCGGACGGATAGGGTACCGCAAAGCGATTAACTGAAAATAATTGGCTGATTAGTCGAAAAAATCCGTAACGGTTTGGTCACCGCAAACGACTAATTTACTGATTAATCGGTCTAAATGAACGTTTTTTACAACACTAATTTTGAACCGCACAAGTCCCGGTCCATGACCATTTGTTTTAATTTTTTGCTTGATGAGGTCAAATTAAAATTAAATACATCATTTTATGAATGGAGATTTATATACTTGATACTTCATTGATCGTACAAAAACTTTTTTATACTCAATTAGAATCCGTTGAAGTTCTACTTAATTAAAAAGAACATGTTTAGCTTGATTAGGTCAAATTAAAATTAGTCAATACATCATTTTATGAAAGGGAGATAAGTATACATTAGAAATATATATCCTACAATTAAATCCGTTGAAGTTCTAAAAAGAAAGATATATATCCGTTGAAGTAGTTCAAACGTAATTGGCTGACAACCACATTCCAACTAATTCAAGTTCAATGATTCAAATTTTCTTCGTTCAAAAGAAAAAAAAAAAGAACAAAAGAAAGTTGAAAAAAAAAACAGTTAACTTAATCCTTTCATGAAAACCTATCGCTTTCAGTGTAGTAGGAGAGATTTCTATTGGTTCCTAGAAATTGTTTTCTGGTTTTCGGTGTAGTATCATGAGATTTATGTATAGTATTTTTTTTTTAGCTAATAAAAAATTGCTTGCGTGCTTTATTAACAAAGAAAATAAAGTAAGCATCTAATTACAGTCATCAACTCTAATTCATCAAATTTATCTACTAAACTATTTTACTATTTCTAGTGGTATGTTTGGATGGTGTAAGAATAGCTAGAATAACAATTTGCATCCAAACGATATTTTTGCTATTCGGAATAGCAAGAATAGCTGCTATTCTCTATTCCTTGGAAATGTTGGAATAGCTACTATTCGAAAGTGTGAATAGAGAAAAAAATATTTATTACCGTTAACACAGTTCCGAAATAATAAAATTGACACCACTTATTTTATCTCTACGTCGTGACAATTCATTTGAGACCCCACTTGCCTATCTTTTCTCTAAATAAGCGCTTTGTTAACACTATTATTTATCAGTTACAGCTATTCACTATTCCAAATGTACAATTCAAACAATATTTTTACTATTCCGAATAGCACCATTTTCACACTATTCTGAAATCACTATTTTTTCACTATTCTTATCTACTATTCTAAACAGTAGCTATTCTAGCTATTCTAGAGTGCATCCAAACGTAATAATAACAAACTAAATGATCTTCCGAATTGGTATGGATTCCAATCTTGCACGAGTCCATATCCTCTGAGGTAATGTAACATTTCTGTTTAGATCTGGACCATTCGATCAGAATTCATACTAATTCAACCCGAAATAAAATGTGGGAGGAGGGACTCTTTAATATTCGTGTGCGATTTGATTAGACAGTTCGAATCTATACATAAATATTGTGTTCCCTTAGGTGATATGAATTTATGTTTCATATGGAATATAGTCAGGTGTTTGTTATTTTTTGTGTTTATACATGCATGATACATTATAGATTGTTAATACCTTAATTCACTGTTAGATGTTTTTATCTATTATCCTATTAATATTTGACACATGCATAATCAGTACTTATACTTTATTTTTAATCATTTAATATTAAATCTTACGAAGTTGAGAACCAGTCTTTAGTTTCGTGACAAAAGCAATGTTATCCGTCTGAGATGTCGTAGGTTCGAAACTCGTATAGAAAAATCTCTTGTAAAAATATTAAATAGTTGAATGACTTGACTTCCAATCTTTACTAAAAACAAATCTTGCGAAGTCATATGCTTATGCTAAATTATGAACATTTTCTTTGAAACATTAATTGATAATTAAGGAATAAAAAAATCAGAATTTTTAAAAAAAAAAAAGCAAGAATCTTATTAAATCAATTCAAAAATTTTATATGTAATTAATTTAACAAACGATATATTAAACTATCTTATTAAATCCGATTACATGTTGATTTAAAAATTGTCTGATCTTCTTATACATGTTTACGTAATAAAATATTTTGACACGGAAGTCGAATTATATCACTTTTTATTTTGCCACTAGATGCTCTTTATTTAAACATTTTTATCGTTACATATTTGTCTTATGTTAAGTACGTCTCATTTTATCATTCTTTCTACATAAATAATAAATAAACAGAGTCATGTATAATAAATAGGAGTTAATTGATCTCTATTATTTTTTAAATTTGTGTGCTTATGCATAATTTTATAATTTAGAGTAAATACTATGTAAATGACCCACATACACAGAATAAAGATTTTATGTGATTTACTCTATTTACATTCGAGCATTTAGCTTAAAAGTCGAACTCTACTCTTGCGTAATATGTTTAGTATATTATGAGGAGTAGAACTAGGGTGTTCCTAGGAGTACCAAGCTTTTTTGTATTCTTAACTCTAAAATCTATCGGATTAACTTCGAACGACGAATTCAAACCGTTAAAATCATTTTACTTTACGAATGATGCTTCTATATGTGAAAATTTTAAAGTTTCGAATTAATTTAATATAAAGTCAAGTGGTCAAAAGTCTTCTAAAAAATGAATGCATTAAAATTAATTTAGAAACCTTCTAATTTTGACCACTTGACTTTGTACTAAATTAATTCGAAACTTTAAAATTTTCACATGTAGACGCATCACTCATAAGGTGGAAAAATTTCAACTGTGTGGATTCGTCGTTCGAAGTTAATCCAATAAATTTTAAAGTTAAGAGTACAAAGGAGCTTGGTACTCCTAGAGGCACCCTAGTTCTACTCTATTATGAGACTAAAATGTTGCTTGTTAACCTGTAACTCAACTCAATTATTAAACAAGATAATTTGTTTAGAAACTAAACATAACACTTGCTTTAGCTATTATTTTTTTGTTATGCCAACACATCAACACGCTATGAAGCATAGTAATTAAGAGACCAAATAATTTTAATGTGAGTCATTGTAACAAGGAACAGTACACTTTCCTTTTTGTTATATCAATCACTTTGGTACTGTGGTACCGTTTGGTTTCCGGACGAAACGTAAACGTGTAGACCGAAATGCCGAATTTTGTTTATTTCGGCTGAAACACAATCCTTGCTGAAATTTCTTCTCTGTTTTCACCTATTTGTACTATTAATAATTGCCTTATTATTTGGCAAAAAAAAATTAATTACCTTATTGCAACATAACATCCTAAATAATTATGGACAAACCTCAGAATTTTGAACTCCTTGAAGTAGTTAAAAGTGAAAATTAATTTTCAGTATAGCTGATCCCACATCCAGCCACACACTCTTTTAAGGCTTAAGAGGAGCATACTTTCATGAGGAGGGTTCAAATGCGGAAATGCCTCTATTTTGTTTGTCTCTATCATCCCTCTATTTTTAAAAACTTTAATAACTCAAAATCTAAAACTTAAGAAGTCAAAATAAAACCGATAGATATGATCTACATCATTTTATCTATGCGTGTATAAAAAATTATGACATTCTAAATTTATTTTGATTATCATCAAGAGCTTGTAAAAAATATACTAATGTGGATAATTTAGAGACGTTGATTTTTTAACTTATTGATTCACATATAAATAAAATTGAAATCTGATAGTTTTTTATGAACATATAGAAAAAAATAACATAGATCACATCCAATGGTTTGATTTTGACTTTTTTAAATTTTAGATTTTGAGTTATTAAGATTTTTAAAAATAGAGGCACGATGTAAGCATTTGAACCCTCCTCCACTTTCATTGGGTTTGACCAAAAAAAACATGGTGGTTTTGCACTTCAAAACTAGCAGTTCTTTAGAGAAATTAGACTTCTTTAAACCAATAATTGATTACACGAGTTTGATTCAAAAATTAAACGGGCCGTGTAGGATTGAACAAAGGATATTCATTTTTTTTTTATTCATAAACACAAAAATTATACTATTGGAAAACGATTGAATTACTTCTTTCTCGGAAATTGGTTGAGTTCGAGTCCCTTTGGTCAGACTCTTCTATAAGAAATGAATCAATCATACGCTCTATAATTTTCGAATTTTCTATGGCCTGATTTTCGACAATTTACAGAATTTAAATGAGGAAAAAAAAATAGTTCTATTAAGTTCATTTCATGAGATTAAAAAAAAAAATAAACCATATGTTTTTTTAATAATTTAATTTTTATTTTTCTAAAAATAAAAAATTGAAGCATACCGCTCACCAATTAGAATTTAAAATGAGGAATGATTCCCATGGTATGATACCTAGACATAGACGCTACTATTAATTTATAATTTGCTGATGATGTAAAATTTCCACACAAGCAAACATCCTTTGACATTGACCTTGGAACAGAGCGCTATTCTAATTTCTATTCATATAAATTTGAAATTATTTCAACAACACATCTCATCAAACCTCATTCCATGGCCAATTCAAAGTACAAATCAAGTCCCATTTTCTCATCCAAACGCATATGCTACCTTGCATCTCTCCTCGCTGTAGCCATCGTGCTCACTCTCGTTCTCCCTTCGTTTCTCGGCACATCACCATCCCTTCGAATCATTGACAAGAAAGACGATGCTAAAATACCCGTAAACATCACAACTGCAGTCGACTCGATTGGAACTAGACCAAGAGAACCCTTTACCGACCTAAAACTGGCCTATGACCACTGGGACTCTGAGGTCAGTTGCTCTCGGTTCAGGGACAAGTTTAGGAGATGGAAGGTAAACAAAACGGCAGTGCAACAGACCGATAATGGAGATTGCTCGAACTTAAAACTTGACCATGTCAGCGTGCATGTTAAGATGGTGATGTGGATACCTGACAACTTGGACGGGTTGTATGAGTGTCGGTGCGGGTTGAGTTGTTTGTGGACCCGAAACGAGGCACTGGCCGACCGAGCTGATGTGGGCTTGTACCAGTTTTACGGTCCGCCAGAGACTGTAAGGCTTTGGACACAATTTCAAGTAAAAGACTATATATATTGTGCAAAATAGAATTGTTAATGTTCAAGCTCATTATGTCATTGAGTAGAGAAAAACTGGTGAGCCGCTAAGAGCCTTCGTAGAATTGGAGGCGTGGAGAACACCGACAGGGCACGAGGATATCTTCATCAGCTATCATTCCAGTAGCGACGTCCAAGCAACCTATGCCGGCAAGACGTTTCGCATCACCCGCAGTTACAATGTGGCCAACAAGAAGCAAGAAGTACTCTCTCATGCATCCTCTCAATTTTTTTTATTTTTTTGGAGAAGTTTGATCAAACATTACATGTTTCCTTAAAATCTAATCCCCTTGTTAATACTCTTTATGAAAATCTTATGTTAAAATTTGTATTGACTATTGCAATCTTGACTATCTAACATCCCTGAACATACATCTATCTTTATGGCAGGATGTGTTGGTCTACTGGTCTTCGTCGAGATGTCTTGATTCCCGGGATGCAACCGCAAAATCCTTCCTGTCCCACGTGCCGCACCACTCCTTTGGCCGCTGCCTCAACAATGTCGGAGGCGATGACAAGGCTCTGGAGATGTACCCGGACTGTCAGATGAGGGATAACCCGGTTCCGCACTGGTGGGATCACCTCCACTGTGCCATGTCACACTACAAGTTCGTGCTGGCCATTGAGAACACATGGACCGAGAGCTATGTCTCTGAGAAATTGTTCTATCCCTTGGAAGCTGGGGCGGTGCCGATCTATTTTGGCGCACCGAATGTATGGGACCTTGTGCCCCCCAATTCAATAATTGATGCATCCAAGTTTGAGTCGATTGAGAAATTGGCGGAGTACGTTAAGGCCGTCGCAGAAGATCCTGTGGCTTACGCAGAGTTCCACGCGTGGAGACGGTGTGGCGTGTTGGGAAATTACGGTAAGGTGCGGTTGGCTAGCCTCGACACATTGCCGTGTCGGCTTTGCGAGTTTGCTAGCATGAAAGGTGGAAGGAATGCCACTTCTACACAATGACCTCTTATGTTTTGCATTCAAACTTGGGTAGTTCTATTTTTTAATTAATTGTTCAGTTATAGTTCTATGGTTTGTGTTGGATCACAAGTTATTCGATTTGTTCTCTGCTCTGGTAATTAATTTAGTAATAATCAGAAGTATAAAGATCAAAGATGTATACATATATAATAAACAATTTAGTTCCATTATTTCCTAGCAAACATTACTGGCTTAACAAATTAATTTCTAGATTTCCTATTATAAAGAAATCACTGACGAAGTTGCAGATTTGTGAAGAACATAAAAGAAGAACAGATTTGAATAAATCACACAGACAATCTTATAAATACAGATTATTTATACGTAACGCTATACTTATTCGTCGAATGATGATGATGATGATCAATCAATCAAAATAATCTCAGTACAACCAATTCTTAGAACTCGCAGCAGTACAACAATTTTATCATATCGGGTGCGGGTCTGCGACCTGTTGGATCCAATTTCCAGGTTTTTGCTTCACCTCAATTCCTCAAATATGGTTCGCAAATATAAGCTACTCCTTGCAAAGATACATTGCGGTACCTGCCGCCAAAAGACTCGTTGGTACGACCATTCTGGCAAATCAGCGGGCACTACTGTTGAGTAAATCTGAAACATAGCAAATTTAAGCCTTTTGGATTGGCTGCAACGATATAACTAAATGCAATTATCTGATTCATCAGATAATAACTACTGGTAACTTATTGTTACCAGTAGTTATAAGTTACGACTAGTTATTATCTGATGAATCAGATAATTGCATAGCTTCTACCAAGGATTTCAAAAAAATAAAAAATTATTGTTCTTTTTCTTTAATCGATATATCGTGCCTACAAAATGGTATTTTTTTTTAAACTAAAATTTTAATTAGGAAGATTGTCAAAACTTCCCAAGTTAATGAGAACTGTACGCAATTAATTAACTGAACAATCAATTAAAAAATTATTGTTCTTTTTCTGTACGCAAGATATATCGTGCCTACTGTACGGTCCTCTTATAAGTTTTTGAATTGCAGGGGAGATTCTCGTAAGCTAAGACATAATACTGAAGACTCAAAATACCATTGAGAATCAAGTTGTATATGTCGTCGACACTTACAGTTATAAGTAAGATTTTACTGATTAAGGATAAACTGGGTTCTTTGAATTGTATCTTTTGAGGGATTTATGGAGTCAAAGAATGATCTATTTTATTCACTTTCACAGAATCTTACCTTAGTGGAGTTGGTTTTAAACTTCTAAGGATCAGAGTTTAAAGTTGAATAATATTCATTCTCATTTATTTCAGCATTTTGCTAAACAGTTTAGACCATACGCAAATAATCACATTTTTCCAGGGTGGTATTGGGAAATTTTGCAGAAACTTGGCCATTAAAAAAAATAATTTCTCTATATTCATTCACTACAGAAACTCCGCCTGTGTAGTTTCTACACACTGTCCCAAATCAGAAAAAAAGAAAGAAACTAAACAGGCTGTCCCAAATCAGAAAACAGAAAGGTTAGGTGTGGCGAGCCAACATAAATATAGTCTCTTCGTGGAAATGAATCCTTCCATTTGCGACTCTCTAGCCTACCCCAAATTGTTTGGAACTAAAGAGATCAATCATATAATTCTGTCAAAAATAATTGTGCATTTTGACATTACTGCTACAATCTGTATCAATTTTTAGTTCTGTGGCTGATTAGCAACCCTTCGGTACTTTGTCAACTGGAAAATATGAACTTTCTTTAATTGATGCTTTCATCAGCAAAGGAAATCACCCAAGAAAAATGGTAGTGAATAATTATTTATATTGCAAACAAAGGTTCTGAAAGAAAAAATAGTCAGTACCAAAATATTATGGGAAAATTCCACCATTTGGCATTCTCATTCTAGAACCTCAATTTTTGACCAAAGTAAACAATATTTTGGAGCTCATGCAAAACAGCATGCATTCCTTCAAAAGAGTAAACAAAATCGAGTACCAGTGAAAGCTCTTCATTCAGACAAAATTCCCAAACCCTACTCCTATGTGTTAACATTGAACTCCTATGTGTCAACATTGAACCAATTTTACGCTTTCTAATTGAAAGATGGCAAAACAACCGAAAATTTAACAATTGTGGAAAGATGCCAATAAATTTACCACGAATGGAAATAAGTTGCCCCCCAGTCTCCAACCGACTCATTTGCAAAACCAATCCTCCTTCGGTGTGCCTCATCAAAACAACTTCTCCAATTATCGACTTCAAGACAAATGAAAAACATCTTTGCAAAATCGACCTTGGCTGGCCTCTCTGTGCTACAACACACTTTTACATAAATATTAACAAATAAGGGGTAATTTAGTCATCAAATCAAGAAGATCTAATTGCCTACCTTAAATAATTCTGATTAAACGAACAGGAGCAAAATCTATCTTGCATTCCTCTCGGCATTCTTCTTTCTTTTATTTTTTGGCTTAACGGCATCCTTCAAGCTCTTTGGAGGGCTATTTTGTTGATGAATCGCACCGGAGACACCAGTTGCACCGGATATTTGGTTATTTCTTAAATCGGGTTTAGATTCCTCATCTGTCTGCATAATTTGATCTTCATTCGGTTCACTGCTCGTACCTACTGTACCTGCATTGTGTTTGAGTTCCAAAAAAAAGGGCTGGCAAGTATAATAAGGTTACAAATATACCGCAATTTCTCTCTTTGAAAAATCTACCATTTTTAAATGGAGTGCAACAACTACTAGCATTTCATAGGTTCTTTGCAAATAGTAACAGCTAAAATAGTGAAACGTGTACTAGTAAATAAAACAGTGGATTTGAATTAATTACCAGGTAATTGAGAGGAGCTTATACTGGGCGTGCTTGTTGAATAAGGATCCCTGCACAAAATTTATAAAGAGGGAAACAAAAACAAAGGTGCTAAGATAAGCATGCCAATAATATACAAAATACAAAAAGAAACTACTGCGAAAGACAGAATATAGTTTTAAACTGTTTACCGAATTAAGAGAACAAGAAAATAATTACCAAATTTTAGGGCAGCCAACAGATGCATCGGTATTGGTACGACTTGTTGAAGCTTGATTGGGGCTGCTCTCCATATCACCATCAGAGTTTTTCATCTTTTCAAAGGAAGCTTCCTTCATTTCCACATCTGGTACAGTAATTTTCTGAGCAACCAACAAGGGGTGCCGCTTCACCTTCTTAAGTGCTACCTCGGCATTATAGGCTTCAACCTGTAACAAAAAAGAATATATTAGCTACTTAGCTATAGGTTCAGCTACCAATACATGCAGTGATATACTGATTGAATGCTAAGCTCCCTGTATGTGACAGAAAATCAGATTTTTTTTAAGCTAAATTTGCAAGTCCATACCAGTAACCAAGTACTAACAAATTTAAGTTCAAATATCTATATGATGACCTGCACCATTAATGGATAACTGCTGTAACAGTCATTTTATCCCCTATTGGGTTTCCAATACTTTTAATAGAAAAGGACCAGGAACTGGTATTGATCGTTGCAGGATTGCAAAGTTTGTTGTATAACTTTCATTTCAGACTAGTACAGTACCAATATGAGTCCAGATCCTCTGAAGTAACTCAAATTTTGTGTTTAGATCCAGACCGTCTGATCAGAATCGATGCACGGGGCTCCTTTCATATTCGGGCCCAAAAAATATCTGACGGTCAGGATCTAAACTCAAAATTCGAGTTACTTTCGGTTACGTTAGTTTGTACCAATATGGGGCATAAAAACAAAACATGGTCCAGCAGGGCTTACGGCTTCTTTAATTTTTGTGGTCATTTCAGCAGCTTTTAAGGAGGCAATACGTAAACATCGCACGACATCACTTGACAGAATGCCATCACCTCCCGCCTTCTGTATTGCGCAAACATCGCCATTTGAATTCAGGGTAACTGTCATTCTACCTCCCATCACCGCCTCTTCTTTGTAAGTAGGGTCAATTACCTAAAAGAAATGCAGTTAAAAACCCAATGATTACATAAAATTTAATGCAACGACAAAATGTCATGTTAGAAAAATACCAACGTATTGCCTTCACTGAAGAATGCGAATGTCACCGCTATGGGGAAATGGTGTATTGTCAGTGCGATTGGATCTCTCTCCTGTGCAGCCAAAGATTTGGAAAGGAAAGCATCAATATATAATATAGAAGTTTTAAGTAAAAATATTCATCAAGATAAAAGAGCATTATTTAAATGGGCAAAAAACAGCAAATCCAAAAAACATCATGTTTCGATTAGGAAGCACCAAAATAATCACCCGGCAAACCAAAAAAAAAAAAAAACAAAGAGTAAGAGAAAAGGAACATTGACTGTAACAACACCATAGCTCACCAGTCTAGAAACGTATTTTTTACAAGAGGAGCATTAAATAATAATTTAAATCCGTAAGCACTAAAACAAACCTCAGGATCATGCACAATAATTTCTTGACTATCATCGCCACCAACTGAGCACTCAGGTCTCCGAAAGGTTGAAAGAGCTGCCAAGGCAGCAATATTTGCCGCATCTATCAGATTCCTGGTTAGTGAAATTAATTTAAAAATTCTTTAGTTCTTTAATAACTTGTCAGCAGAGGACTTCGATTTTAATTAAAGATATTGTATGAAAATAAAAGATATAACAGTATATGCATGTATTCAAGTATACCCTCCGTTATCTATGATATGAAGGTCAACACGAATAGCCCACACTGATTTCCCGGCCACAACACACAAGGATTCCATATCAACTGCTCTGCTTTCCCTGTAATAAAAGTTTATATAAATTTTCCCCCTTTTGAATTGCGATGGGGAGTGAAATAACAACGCAACTTAAGCAAGTGTAATTAACAGTTCTACACATAAATTATAAACTGTGTACTGCATGAGAAGCTACAATGTCTGGACCAAGCCAAGTATGGCTCATGAACTGGTACAGTGGTACCATTACATTACCGGATGATATCACATACTTGCATAATTATTTTTTATTTTAATCTTTCTTCCATGTGCATGTCTTTGCGGTTTGTTTAGGGTTTTGTCATTTTTTTCCTTCTCAGCATTTGTTTACCAATTCTTTATAAATGTTTAGTGAAGAACTTCATATGTTATACAAAGTAAATAAACAGAAAAGGAGAGAAAAAAAAAATGAACCTTAAACCACGGTCAACCACACGACCAAGCTCTATGGCTGACTCACCAGGCCTGCCTGGCTCAAAGGAAGGATCAGCCATGGGAGAGAACTCGGTAAAAATGGCAAGTGTGCCTTCATTCGACCTATCTCTGTACGGTTGCACTAGTTGACCCGTTACATAGCCCATCACGTGGGTCTCACCGAGCTGTACCTCTGATGAACCATCCTCCCTGCAATTTTATGCGAATGAAAATGTCAAATTTTCATATGACGACATTTTCATATTCAACCTTCACAAACTAAAACCCATGGATAAATGCCAGAACAGTTATGCAAATAGGACATGTGTACCTGCCAAATTTTATGGTGAGGCGGCGATAGTCATAGAGACGGCGCCCGTCGACTCGAATCTCCGATCGAAGCGCCTCTTCTATGAATTGTTTTTCGTTTATTGTAGGCCTCCACGCATTTGCCCATCTCTGCTCCATTAATAACGCACTCGCGCACTACAGAGAGATAGATAGATATCTAGAGAGAGGGAAAGAGGCGCAGTTGATCGCCGGAGCAGTGAAAGTGAACCCACTGAGAGAAGGTCGACGGGGTCTTTGGCGTTAGGGTTTTAGCAAGGAGTGACTCGAGTGAAGAACTAGAAAGGCTGCAAACAGGATTTGTTATACAAACCAATCTGGATGCAAATTATTAGCTAATCAAAGCCCGATTAAAATGAGCGAGGCCAGATTTTTAAAAACGGGCCCGACAGGACTTGGGCCTGTATCTTATTTTTTTTTCGGCAAGTGGCCCGTAGGTTGAGAAACAAAATGATTGTAACCAGAAGCGACTCGACTCGAGAAGTTACTTAAGCAGAGTTGTTTCAAAGTTTAATTCATTTGTAATTCATATTCTCTCGAGGTTGGAAGAAGTATAATTTAATGCAGTGTAGATGCTATGTTACCGTGTATAGCGCACATCAATCTGTATTGTATATTTCTATTTTTAAAGTTCAAACAGTTAATTTAAACCTCTCAATATGATCTTCGTATGAAAATGTACTTGGATGCCACATTCTTTATTTTTTTTATTTTTTTTACTATTTTTATAAAGGTACAAAATCATTTGATCTAAGGATTCTGGACCATACGAAAGTAGTGATTTTTTGCCTATCTAAATAAATAGTAAGAAATTCTAAAAAAAATATTTCTCCAAGTACAATTTCATACAAAAATTATGTTAAATGGTCCAGATCGATTATTTAAACTTTAAAATAAAAATAAAAATATAGTATGGACTGATGTGAGCTATGCATAGTATCATAGGTTCACTCATATTTTATAAAATTAAGAGGCACTGATATGTGAAAGAAAAACCAAGTTTAATATATAAAATTAAAAATTCAATTTATAAGAGAAATTAAATCCTCTTTCTCCATCACCATCATTCACCCCTGAGTTTATGCTCCAAAATTATTAGGATGACTTTTGGAACAGTGTGTGTTTTGTCTTCACAGATACTAAATACGGATACAAGACTTGTGAGACTTATCCTTTATAGGTAATCCCCTTAATTACCCATTGTCCCTTTCAAATAATGAAGTATGGACACTAATTTAAGAAAAAAAAAAAACCAATAACCATTTTTTTAACATGTGACAAAATTGCATATTCGCATATTGAATGTAAGATTCTTTATAGATATTAGACAATTGGGTGGATTGATTTTCAATATCTTCTTAAAATTTAAGAAAATAATTAATTTTGGCTAAATATGCATACCGCGATATTTATTTATTACTAATTATTTAGAGCTAATAAAAGAAATTAAGTTTTTTTTTTCTTAAATTCCACTGATACCATTTAATCGGTTTCAAACATATGTTTTAACCGGCAAAATAGATGTGGTTGATCTAGGGGTGAAAACGGTATGAATAATATCCTAACCGTATTAGATTTGTATTTGAAAAATTAGAAGTGAATATGGATACTGATATTATTTTACCTTTCAATTATTCATATCTGAATAGATATATATCATATACTTTAATATATATTATGATAATATTATGTTATTCATCATTATAAGTAAATAAATATTATGAACTTTAGTATCTTTTTATAATTTTTTTATATTTTTAATAAAAATCTGATCTAATCCATATCCGTATCCGGCTGATACTCGATATGTATCCGAAAAATTAAAAAGAGATATAAAATTAACTGACACAAGCTAAAACCGTAGGGAAAAAAAAATATGCTTTTTTCAGCTGTGTTAGGTTTTCCGATTTAAAGGTATTATGATTATTAATACAACTTGGTAATTTTTTCTATTTCTAAGATATAAGAAAATTTCATAATTAGTGATTTTTTTTTAAAAGAAATCACTTTTTTATTTTTCACGCTGACAGAATTATGAATTCTCTTCTCATTGTTGATTGCTAATTGAAAACTGGACTTTCAAATCAACGTGATAATTCCAATCCATTTTAAAAATAGGATACTTTTAAGTTAATTTCTATTTTTTTTTATAACAGTTATATTTAATTATATTTTAATTTTATTGATATGGATACTTCTACTGATTGAAAATGAGGTAGTTTGTTATAATAAAAATAAAGGGAAAAAAAAAACAAGATACAGAAAACACATAAAAGATAACAGTCTCTTTATTCAAATATATATTACTGATGTGTTAAGTGTTTATATCTATACAATACAAAATTATTTACAAAATTTCTATTTATATGCCACAAATTATAAATAAAAAGGCATATAAATTAATTTGAATAGCAAGTGAGTGAATGAATTGAAGTGATTAATGTTGAGAGTTAGAAAACAAAAGAGTTATAAGATGAATGAACATTCACATTTATTCATAACATAGTTCGACCTTTTTTTTAAAAAAAAAAAGTTTTCCCCTTCATTTTAAATAGTTAAGGTGTGCTGATCCAATCATCTATAAAGTAATCCTAATTCTTAGCTAGACGTACAATTATGATTAGGGGATGTGGTTTCGTTCAAATGGCTTTGGATCAAATACCGTCCAAAGCCTCTAAAAATTATAAGATTAAAGTCCGAGGAGTCGATCCGAACCGTTCAACATAATTTCAATATTAAAATGTGCTAATAGACCAAATTTTATATTTTTTGAAATTTTTTTACTATTTTTTTAGATACGTACAAAATCACTGTTTTTGGACCGTTCAGAAACAGTGATGTTTTACGTATCTAAAAAAATAGTAAAAAATTTCCAAAAAATATAAAATTTGATCTCTCAGCACATCTTAATATGAAAATTATATTGAACGGTTCGGATCGACTGTTCGAATTTTAATCGTACGATTTTTAGAAACTTTAGATGGTGTCCGATAAAAAACCATTTGGACCAAATATTATTCCTTATGATTAGTTAATACTCCTTATTGTGTTGCGGGAGAAACCAAACATTAATACAGGGATTTAGGGAACAAGAAAACGACGTACAATGATGGCCCGCCCCTTTTAAAACGGGACAGACGGGCCTTGGGCTTTATCTTATTGGGTTAAGAAAAAAAATGATTAGGCCTATATCTTGTTCAATTTAGGCACATTTGGTGCACATTAGAGAAATTAATTAATTCATTTCTTTTTTCTTTTTTTGAAAGCCAGGCAGTGACTACCAGGAGAAATTAATTCATTTGTTAAGCAGAGTTGTTTCAGATACTGTAAACTTGAGATTAGAAGCTGGATAATTTAATGTAGTGTAATTTTATTTTGTAAGAAAAATAAAAGGCATTGCTAAATGTAAAAAATAATATAGAGTTTGATAGATAAAATTACATTTTTTTTTTAATTTATATGAAAAACTTAACCCTCTGTCTCCATCACTTTCATTCTCCCCTGAGTTTAAGCTCTAAATTATTAGGAGGACTTTTGAAACAGTCTCCTGCTTTGTCTTCACAAACACTAAATATATGGACACGAGACTCCTTGAATTGTCTATTCTAGGTCTTAATTATTCTCTGTCCCTTTCAAATAATGAAGTATGGACTCTAATCTGAGAAGATTATAAGAACCAATTTTTAATCAATCGACAAAAGGCAATGCTCTATGTATGAAAATATCGTTTGAATTTCAATCAAACAGAAAATTCTTTGTAGATATTACTTATTAGACAGTTGAGTGGTTTGATCTCCAACCTCTTATTAAAAAAATAATAATAAAAACACAATTGCGTTAGGTTTTCCTATTATTAGAGGTATTATGATTATTATTCCAATTTTGTAATTGTTTTTAATTTTTAAGATGTATGATAGTTTCATAATTAATGTTTTTTTTAAATCACTTTTCAAATTTTCGCACTAACAAAATTATGAAATTTTCATTTGCTGATTGTTTAATCCAACGTGATAATTATATTTCATTTTTAAGTAAATTTATATTATTCTATAACAGTTGTATTTAATTATATTTTAAATTTATTGATGTAGATGCTTCTACTCATTCTTTCTTAATGATAGAGGATGACAATTTCTCATTTATCACACACAATTAATGCAGGATAAGTTTGTAGAAAAGAAAACTGCCTTGTGCTTGAGGATAGTTCAAAATAGTACTTCAATAATATTTTTTCTTTGAACTAATAAGAGTTAGGTGGCAAAATATCATTTTAGTTTGACAAATTAAATGCTAGTGGTCCCCAGATGCATTCCTCACATAAAGTCACCACACAACTGGCCGTTTGATCTTTTGATGTATTAGAAATTATTTATTAATTTATTTCATTTTATTTTATTTTTAATAAGAAGATCAATCCCACAAGAAACACTATTTCATGATGCAATTCATGCAATTAGATAATAAATACGGACTTTTGCAAAGACAATTTAATTTCCTCAATTATTAATCAATAATACCGTCCTCTTAAATGAAACCAGCCTTAGGTGGCAATTGGAAAAATAAATTGTTTAATGGATTTTATTATTCAGCCTAAAAAAATTGGCGTATGAACTAATATTCTGTTGTTTTTTTCAGGTCAATTCCCCGCCATATTTTTGTGTTATATATATGTTTTTTGTGGTGGTACCACACAGGAGCGGATCTACTATAGCATACGGTAGGGCAACTGCTATATTCTGAAAATTCAAAACTAATTTATAAAAACGGAGTTTTGGGTTTTTGTCCTACCCTGAAAATTGATATTGTCATATCCTGAATAGTTGATTATCTAAAAGTTATGAAATCAATTGTGTTAGAATACTATTTGATTATTTTTGTTATCATTTTTTATCTAGTACCCGATTATCTAATGGATTTAGATTCGTTATCTGTTTAAATCGGATTCAATAATCTCTTGCCCTATTCTTGATCAGAATCCTGTATCCGCCCCTGTATCACATCAATGCAATAAGTTATGGAGTCTATGGTGGTATGGTCCATTCGGTGTATATTTGGAACATGGAGGTTCTTTTTAAGATTTGAATTGAAGAAAAATGGATGAGTTATATCTCATTCATGAAGGGAGGGAAGAAGAGAAAATAGGATCAATTGATCTTCATTTAAAAAAATATATTTTTAAATATGATTTTTTATATAATTTAAATTAAAATGGCATGATGTTATAAAATTGATCACCATTGTTCATAGCAAAATTTTATACGATTGATCTTTATAATTCAAAAATCTAACTCTGTTGTTGTCGCCGACATCATTACATGACCAAGTATTGCCCTGAGTTTGAATTCTTCGCATGAGCCTCTCATTTTTTAATTTTTTTTTTCTGATACTCAGTCAAGGTTCGGATCCTAATCCTCGAATAATAACTTAAATAATGATGATTGGAATTATAAAGATTCAGAATCTCCAAGCAACAATTATTATTTATATTTCATCAATCACCATCCTTGAAGATAAAAATAACCATCAACTCTATTTCAAAGATACGTAACATACTAAGCAACAAATAAATTATGACAAATTGCAAAGTATACAATTTATATACAGTTAAAAGGTACAACCTTTTTTAAAAATACACGTGTATGTATGATCATGTCGTGCTTCTCTGTTTGCCAAAATTAATTCATTCATAACCCCCTCTTTCGAGTTTGAAACCCTTTTTAACTCAAAAAATAATTAAAATTCTGAGTTTTAATCTGAACCGTCTGAGCAATTTTAGCACGCATCTTAAAGAAACCCCATAAATTTTCAATCGGACGGCCTGCCAAACTCAAAATTTGAGTTACCCGGGAGTTTTAAATGCTCACTAGCCAAATTCGGATCCCTTAATACTGCTCCGGAAACAATGGCGTAGAGGAAGAGGAAAGAAAGAGAAGGAAGGGATCAGCGTTAATTTCACTCTCGCTACACTCTGATTTGGAGGTAACGAATTTTGCAACTTTTATACAGCGAATTCCTTCTTTCTCCCATCCGCTCCTCCTCCGACTTTTTTCTTCTTGATGACTCGGTCAAATCCGAGCTGGTGGCCGCTTCCTTTCTTAATGAGCGATATTTAACCTCTTCTGAAGCACAGCCTAAAACAACTCTATTTTTTAGTTTTGATCTGAACCGTCAGAGTTGCTCGGCACGAATATTAATGAGTCCCGTATGTTCTACCATGAACCAGATTGGTCCGAAATTCTAAGACGGTATGGATCAAAACTCAAAAATTAGTTTGTTTTAGGGGATGCGGACTCTCACCAGCCTCCCCTTACTGTTGCTGTATTATCATTGACTTTTTATTTTTCATTCTATTATTATTATTATTATTATTCGTCTCTTGTTGTTCCTGATTTGCAATTTATAAAAAGGCAAAACACCTTTACGGCTCCTGAGATGCTCAATCTTTTTTTTTGTTTTTTCCCCGTCCTGAGGGGCACCGTCCAGTGCATGTATGCATATCTACGGTCAATGTACTGTTCGTTACCTCTCTGGCTCCGGTTTATTGATCTCGACATCATTTATGTGCCTCCGCCAATTTTTGTTTGCGTTCAAGACTTTAGTCGGTCATTTTTCCTTTTCTTTTCCTTTTAGAAAACAAAATATTTATTTTTTAGAGAAAAAAAATTGAATATATTTTCTTCAAAATAATAAGAACTGAACAATCGAATCGATCTAAGGGCACAAAAAATTCTAAAGATTTGGTGACCGAATCATTCATTCAGTCCCCCCCCCAAGTTCTTAAAAAGTGAGCCCTCTCATAACAGGGACCGAATTCTCTGCTCCCAGGAAGCAGAATTTTCCTACTCTTGAGTCACTGACACATGGGCCCATATCAAAACTAAAAACCAATATTTAAATTTATAAATCCGTTTGGACCCACATGTAAGTCTCACTGGAGGTATGAAAATCCTGCCACCCGGAGGGCAAGTGATCTCTTTCCCTCAGAACAACGACAGTAAATCGACTTTTTGAAAACATGATTTGATCAAATAGGAAGTGTGTAAAGCAAATAGGAGGTGAGCGAATCAATGATTCGGGTTATCTATTTTTAGAATGAATCAATGGTCTGATGTTTATTGTTTTTAAGAAAAACACAAATTATTATTTTCTTATCTAAAAATAAAAAAAAATTGTCGATTTTCTTTTGTGCTATTTAAATGCTTTTGTTTTATTCTCTTTTGGTACTATGCCGAGGAGATCAACCAATCAGCGTATCGCTTTACAGCCTTTAACAGAGAGAATGCTGCACTTATCATTTGACATTAATTTCTTGCTTAGAAGAAGAGGCTATAAATAAAAAATTAAAAAGGACTTGGAGATGAATTCAGACCGCATATGGGATGTGAATTGATATGATAATAAGATGCAAGCGTTGTAAAACAGACGTGTAGAGCATGAAATTAACAGGCATCAAACAGATAGCAGCTGGATTGGCCGATTGGAGACGGAGGTGGTAATGTTTTAGCGGTGTCAATTAATTAACATCATAATTCATAACTTTTATAAAATTTGAAAATTATATGAAATTTTAATTTATTTAGAAAATCTTAAAAAAGTTCTTAATTATTGACAGTAGTGATTAAAAATCTTAATTGTTAGTTTTGAGTGATTCTTGGCCCCCCAAAAAAAAAAAAATACGATTTTACTTAATTATTGATATGTTATCACATAAGAAATCTCGTAAAGTACAGTAGAATTGCTATCACATATATTTTTATATTGATGCAATAAATGAGCAGAGAACAACTATTGACAGAGAGAGAAGAAAAAGCGACGTGCAATGAAGAAGAGAAGCGTGAGAAAGTGCATTATTTTCAGCCGTGAGATAAATTGGAAGTTTGTAATTTTATTTTATATGCATTATTATTTTCTAGCTCTTTTTATAAAATAAAATTACACTGCATTATGCTAGATTTTTCAATTCTCTAATCTCAAATTTATAAAAAAATTATGTAATTATATGTACTTGAGCCATGGACGAAACTAGAAATTTTAAATTGAAAAGCAAAATACAATATGTGACACCTAGAATTTGAATTTAGGTCTTTACATAGTGGAATTCTAACCACTACTACAGACACAAATTTAGTAATTTATTAGAAAGATTGAATAAATAAAAACGTCTAAAAAATAATTAAATTTTAATATACACAATAATTTTTTTTTTATGAAAGTAGCTAATTACTTTTGGTTTGACTGAGAATCAATCCTGAGTTGAGCAACTATATTATATTCATGAAAAGCTAAATGGTAAGATGGAATTTGTGACCGAAATTTTTATTAATATCCAAAAAAATATTAAATTTAACTGGGAAAATTCGAAATCTATCCAAGCCAATAACTAAATCATCGGTTCTGATCTTTTCAACCGATAAGAAAATCATCAGTTATTAGAACCGACGAAATGATCATCGGTTATTGACACGGACTTGGGATCTTGTATTAAATTTAAATATATACAAAAAAATACAGAGGTCTGAGTCCCAAAGTGTGCAGAAGTGCGAAAGATACAGGCGAAATGATCATCAAATTGAATCATCGGTTCCAATTATTAAACTTTGAAACAATCAAGAATTATCTCCGAATGCAATTTAGATCTGATATTATCTGAACCGTTAAATCAAGTACAGACTATTTCGATCTGGCTACTATTCTCCAAGACAATTCCATTCAACCGGAGAGGATCCAAAAATCATCGATTTTTGAATTGTATCCGGAACCGATGGTTTAATCATGATCGGTTCAAATTTTTTTATCGGTTTCACAGTGCATCCAACCGATGATTTTTTTATCGGTTAAGAAAGTCAGAACCGATGATATAGTTGTTGGTTTTGGTAGATTTCAAATTTTCTCCATAGATTGAGTAGATTGTTAAATTTAATATGTTTTTTGGATATTAATAAAAATTTCGAAATTTGTGAACTCCGCAGCGTTGATATTATCTGAAGGGAAACAGGCTTGGGTCCGATTGGCCATGAGACCCAAAGTGGTTCCAACGGGTTCTCTCACCGTCGGATCTGCTTTAGAATTCGTGCACACGTATTTTAAAGCAGATACGAAATTGCAGACGCGAATTCTAAAGAAGATCTAAACGAGAGAACCCGTAACCCGTTGGAACCACTTTGAGTCCGATGGCCATCGGATCCAATCTGCTCTCTATCTGAAGTCCCAACAATTAGAATCCGCAGCCTCTGCATTCACGCACATGATTCTTTAATACTAGTTCAGATTTTAACGCAAATTTTGAGGTGAAGCGGAGGATCCGAATTCCAACAATTCAAGGAATGCAAAATTCTATCGCACGGAGTATAATACTGCTGACGTAACTGCAGATAAAATCGGAACGGCTCAGAAAATGGAAGTGCTCCGAGAGCAGCCACGGTCGTACTGACGTGCAGTCACGTGCGACGTCCCTATTTTGGTGGGTAGCTGTGCTACTGTAGCACGTGATTCACAAGCACGGTAGGTGGGCCAGACTCTTCGTCCGAGTTGGTGACTTGGCGCGGTAGGTGGGCCAGACTCTTCCTGCGACTCCTCTCGTCAGGAAATAAATCTGCTGTGATTTTAAGAGAATCCACCCTTCATTTTTTAGAATACACGAATTTTAAAAACATTTCATTTTTGCACGAATCTTCAAACAGATGAATGGATGGATTTGTATCCCTCTCGTCTTTCCCTCTGTCCCGGAGAAGCTGCAGTCGGTTTCTGCACCACAATTATCAACAATGAATCAAATAAGCAAGAATTTACCACAATTTCATTACTTGTCAGGTAATTACTTTAGTGAGCTCAAAATTTAATATTTAAATTTAATATTTTTATTGGAGCAAAAGTTAGAAGTAAAAGTACTTCTTTAAGTATTATATCTAACATGTTAATGTATTCGTATTTCATATTATTTTTAGACTGTAAAACACTAGATTTTATACTCCTCGCCAACCAATAAAAATAATAAACGTACGTGATCAACCTGCCTACTTTATGCATTGGTGAATTCTGACAATATTATCAAAAAATAATAGTACATCATGAATAAAAAATCTCGATAAATAAACATTTATCAAGTAATCGTAAATAAAACTTCAATCCCTAATTTAATATAATAGTTAACTCTCTCCATTCATTAATAATCTAATAACATTCCACAATAAACATCCTCAATAAAAATTAACATTCAAATCCAAAATCATTGCCCGCCTAACATCACAATATTTCAGAAATCAAACCATGGCCCACAACTCCGCGTCCATCTAAATAAGTTCGTGGTCCAGTCAACTACTTGACGAAATCCAACGGTTGCGATGTCACGTACCCCACGGTGCAGAAAGGAGACAGCCGGACAAAAAGCGTCCGATTGCGGATAATATGAGAATTTCTGGTCAAATATCGCTAGCGACACTTTTAACCAGTGGGAAACAGCCACGTCGTAATATAGCGCTGGCATCAGGAGAGAGGAGGTTCCGGTTGGTGCGCCGCGAGTGCGAACGAATAAAATAACACGCGCGCGGCTCGTGCTACAGCGAAGTGGGGCACACGTTGTGGGATTCGGTACGTCAGCTACTTGACGGGGGAGCAGCTTAGGTTCGATGCCCATCGGACTCAAACTAGGTCCGATGAGTTACATAACCGTCCGATTCGCATCAAGAGACGTGCGTGTTTCTTAAATATAAGTGCGCACGGATCTTTAAGTAGATCGGACGGTTTTAAACTCATCGGGTCCAGTTTGCGTCCGATGGGCATCGGACCAAAGATGCTCCCACGGGATTTATACGGACAGCGTTGGAAACGTTTGATTCTACACTATTTCTGCATTTTTATGCAAAAGTTTTTGTATTTAATGTAGAATTAATTTATATGTGAACTTCAACTACGGGTTTCAACTCAAAAAAAAATATGTGTGAACTCTACGCCATTTTATATATAGTGTTTATTATTTTTATCTGAGTTAAAATAATTGTTGAATAAGTAAAAACACCATCTTTTAAGTTTAAATTTTTAATTCAAAATTCTCGATGCAATTTTGAGAAATTAATATCGCACACAACAATTTTTTTGACAGTTATTGTGGAATCAGAGTTCCCCCGTATAAATATGTGCAATGTGGATTTGAATGGATGTATTTGTAAAGAGTGAGATTAAAATGTCTCCCTTGTTTTCTATCCCACTTATATATGTTTCGTACTTTTATTTTCGTTTTCAGAGTTCAAGCATTCTATTTGTGATTCATACAGTGATTCGAGAATAATTCGGATATAATTTGAGAATTACGGTACTATAAGGAGGCAAAAAAAAAAAACCCAATTTTTTCGGCATATTATTTGCAAATAAATTGTGATTTGTTTTTTATTCACATTTTATTCACGAATAAAACATATTACATGTTTTTTTAGCGTTTTATTCGGTGTTCAATTCGGAAACGTCAAAAATACGAATAAAACACGAATAATTCGCAAATTTTTCATGAACCATGTTATTATGATTAGAAATGCCCAACACTATATCTATCTTAAAATATCTTTGGAGACCAAATTTTATAATTTTTGTAAACAAATCATTATTTTTTAGATAGATACAAAATCAGATAATGTGGACAATCAAAATACAATAATTTTGTACCAATCAAAATAGTAAAAAATTTCTGAAAAAATATAAAATTTAGCCTCCATATATGTTTTAATATGAATTTGATGTTAAGATTAACTATTTTAACCTTGAAAAGTCAATATATAAGCATTTTAACCCACACATTTGTAAAATAATATATATTTTAAAGAGAGTGTCTTCTATGGACATAAGGACCTATTTGTAAAATGAACATATTTTTATTTTCAAAGTTCAAACAGTCGATCCGAACCGTTCATCTTGTTCTCCATATTAATATGTGCTTCGAGACCAAATTTTACATTTTTCTGAATTTTTTTACTATTTATTAAGATGGGTACAAAAAATATCAAATTCAAACTATTGAATTTTGTACCCATCTTAATAAATAGTAACAAAATTCAGAAAAATATAAAATTTGGTCTCCAAGCACATATTAATATGGAGAACAAGATGAACGGTTCGGATCGACTGTTTGAACTTTGAAAATAAAAATATATTCATTTTACAAATAGGTCCTTATGTTAAAAAGTTGTTGCCTATTTGAAAACCAGAGACTATCATTTTTTTTTATAAATCCAATGATGCGCAGCATGACCAGAGATGAGAATCTATATCGGTGAGTGTAATTTTGTTTTATTGTTTGTTTACTTGTTCATTCATGCAATCTCTTTTTTATTTTCATTTTTGTCCGACTATGCAACTAGATCATTTGAAATGGGTTTATTTTTAATTTTATATTCACTGTAGCAGTATCCATGAGATACGACGATTAATCCTGAATATACGCCCCTACTCGACCAGTTTAAAAAGAATGATTCATTGTCGAGTTGTTCTAACTGCCTCATTAAATATAAGGAAAATTAGTTATTTGTTACTCCAAAATTTTCAAATCTGAAAAATGCTATCACGAAACTATAAATCTGAAAAATGCCACTCTAAACTTAGTTAATTTTTAAATTTCCCACAAATACATAATTTTTGTACTTTTTTTTATTAAAAATTAACTGAAAAAATACAGTTTTGAGATATGTATAATGAGGTGAAGGGTATAGGGAAATATAGAAATACGTATTTTAAAATTGTATTTTTTAGTTAATTTTTAATAAAAAAATTAGAAAAATTGTGTATTTGTGGCAAATTTAAGAATTAACTAAGTTTAGAGTGACATTTTTCAGATTTATGGTTTCATGATGGCATTTTTCAGATTTGAAGATTTTGAAGTGGCAAATAACCAATTTTCCCTCGAATATATATTTCTAGGTTTTTTATAAAATTGATGGTTAAAATGCATGGAAAATGTTGCTTTAAAATAATTTTAAAGAAGAAGGATCATTTGACAGTTCTAACAATGATCTAAAAATATATTTGTACATAATCAACTTTTATGTAGCTATGTATTGCTTGATTTTATACAGTTGAAATTTCAAGTTCCTTAATGCATGCTAAAATATACATCAAATCCCGCTATCTATTATATACATCGTATGTGTATAATATAGATAATGTCTATAATGTTTTATTTTAAATTTATGTATTTTTATAATAGTTGAGATTGTACAAATAAATAATTGGTTTATGATTTTCCGCTTTTCTGAATGTCACCGGTAAATTTTGGGTGAGAGAATGAGGAAATAAACAAATAAATAATTGGATTATGATATTTTTTTTTTCTGGATGTCACTGATATGAAAATAAATCTGCTGCGATCCTCTCTGGAATCGCAGGATCCTGCGTTTCCAAATCTAACCATTCATTTTTTTTTAAATGCACAAATCTAAAAAACAATTGATTTTTAAACACGAATCCTAGAACAAATGAATGGTTAGATTTGAAAAGGCAGGACCCTGCGATTCCAAAGAATCGCAGCAAATTCACTTCCCACCGATGTTAATTCGCTTATGACGTAACGAGCGAGCCACAAATTTGAATTAGTCTGGACCAATCAGCCCATTGCTAGCTCACTAACAAACGAGCTGTTAACAAGTGAATCACGGTTGATTCACATGCTAGGAGTTTTTTTACCGCCCCTACTTAACATTTCTATTAATATCAAGGTTATAGATAGAGTTTATTGCGCTATAACTTTTAAGGTCCGAAAAAGTTACAGTGCAGCTGCTGCATCTATAACTAGCTATTTAGAACACTGATAAAAGAAAATTAATTATTAATAGTGCTATATCTTTTAAAGTCCAAAAAAATATAATGCAGTTATTGTGTAGTTATAGCTAGTTATTTAAAATTATGATTGATACCCTCAAGATATCATTGATATGTTTCGGGCCAGTAAAAAAAATATCTTTCTAATTTAATAAAAAATATGACAAGGGTTGTTCTAATTTCTTTTCCGTTCCCGTGTAATAATTTTTTTTTTTTTTTTTTCCGGTTTTGCATTCCAATTTTCAAGGTGATTGATAACATGCATATGTATGTATATTAATATTTATATTTTAGAAAAAAAATCAGTACTACAATTTATGCAGTCCTCAAATAGTTACAGTAGTTATAATGCAAATACAATGTGGATATAAATAAATAATTTTCTTTCTATCTAAGAAAACAATAATAGATTTAAAAATAAAAAATTTACATAAGTGCATGCTCGTATAATGAAAATATATAAATGCGCACTGTGTGCGAATTGTAAAGTATGACAGCCTCACTTTTTTTTTATTATTATTTAATTCTCCGATCTCCTCACTCTTGGGGTTTAATGGCAGCCTCAGGGGGTAGACAAAAATTAATTGTGCGGTGGGAAGCGTCTACAATTAAAAATAATTGGATTCCATTTATTGCTTCACAATTGTTGAGAATTTAAGATAGGCTTCCTTATATAATAAAAAAAATGCATTATTTCAATTGCCATATCAGCATGAATTGGCACAAACCCGCTGTTTTGGGGTCAAATTTGTTGGATTCGACGTGATAAAATGTTATAAGAGTTTCCTACTTCTCTTTTCCTTCTTCGAAACTATATATATATTTTTTTGGTTGACTCCACCTTTGGTAAGACCTCGTATATATATATATTTTTTACTAATATAATATTTTTACTGTAAGATTTTTTTTTTATCCTTCTCCAAATCATGGTCTACCGGCCATCTTTTTTTTTTTTTTTTTTTGAGGAAACAAATTTTTTTTATTTGCGAGTAAGTTATAATATTCACATGAAATCCTTCATCCGGTTTTTAATCTGCAATCTTCCACACTAAGAGAGATATGAGAATTTTGTGAGAATGAAGTTTTTTAATATGGAAATGAAAATTTCAATTTGTTAAAATCAAAGGTATTTAACTCATGAAAATTTTTAGAATATAGGTGTTCGGCAAATACATGAGAAATTTATTAGAATTTTTTTTATATAGAAGATGTAATACTAAAATTTACTATATTAAGTGTATTAATACTAATCAATGATTCTGGTCAATATAATTGTGTATATCATATTCTCAAAAAAATTGAATGAGCTTGTTTAATTTTTTTTTTTTGAAAAATTGTTAGAGGCTATAATTGTTTAATGAATTTCTTGTATTATTAAGTTGTGTTTGTTTAATTAATTTTAGTTTTGGACTTATTTAAATTGCGTTTGTTTTATTATATTATTAAATTGTGTCTGTTTAGTACTTTTTAGTAGTCTGAACAATTTTTATATAGATATAATTAATGATTAGTGGTGGTGATTAAACAAAAATTTGAAAAAAGAAATAGTTTTTATGATTAGCTACACTTTGAAGAAAAAAAAATTATATAAATCATTTGTTGTGCTATTGCAATTAAACAAAATTTTGAGAGAAGGAAAAAAAATATAAGTTGTGAGCTCCAACTTTTGAGAAAAAAAACAGAGCCTGGAGTAAATTTTATTTTCCCCAAAAAAACAAGGAAGTGGATAGGAAAAAAAACCTCTGAGGTTTTGAGAATGAGTTTTATAATCATGCTTCTGAACGGTTCATAGATAAATATATCAAAAAGGTTATTTTATCCAACAAAACCTACGAAAAATGCTGACATCGAACAATGCCTAAATCTCTGAAATTCTCGAGGTTTCTAAATAACTGTTAACAAAATTTTAAATATTTTAGACTCTCTGAATTTCTAAATCTCTATATCCTGAAATTAAAATTAGAGTTTCTTAATTGCCACATAGCGTTTAATTAAAACAGTATTAAAAATTTAGCGAATAAGGGTTGATTGTTTTGACACGCCAGAGTTTTGAAACAGTTTCATATTTAGAAACTATTGAACAAAATTGCTAAATATAAAATCTATCTACATACCTGAAACTGGTTTAGAAAGTGCTAAATCAGCTTTGAAAATCCAAGAGTTTCAGAGGTGCAGATGAGCATTATTTTGTGTTATTAGTTCAAAAGTTGATTCTAAAAAAATAATAATTAAAATAGTATTTTCTTCGTTTTTATTCTCACAACAATATTTGAAGTTGTCTTTTCATTTGCTGTTAATGAAAACAGTTCTAACTTTTTTTTTTATTTTCTTCTCTAATTTTTTTTTGTCTTTTTTGGGTTAAGTGTAGATGGAAAATAGAAACAATTAATTTAATGCACCGTGATATGAATAGAGGATTTTAGCCAAAGATACATAAGAAAAATAGACCGTTCCTCTTGTTTTATTGACATTTCAATATTTTTTTGTGTGTTTAAAGCATTATTCTTATGAATTGATGCAAATTAAACAACCAAATAGTCCGAGATATTTATTCTATCACATAACCTTATCGCTTAAAATCAATTCAACATCCATTTGTCAGAGCTTAAATTTCATTTTCGCTATCTCAATGAAATGATGAACGAGTTGTTTGATTCCCACACAAACAATATTAACATTAATTTTATCATTGTTTTAACACGCTACGTTTCCATCACAATTATAGTTTTAGTGATACAATGATTAATGTACTTTATAATGTTAGAATGTCTCGTGTTTTGTATTAATTAGTAGGGACGACTCTCAATCCAATTAAAACACATGCAATCATAAAATAGAAATGAAAAAAAAAATCAACTTTCAAAAAAGATATGTAATTTTTTCAAAGAAAGAGATGAATGAACAAAAGTAGAAAAATAAACTAACACTACCCAAAGGAAAAAAAAAAAAGAATTATAAATATTTAGAACCATTGCCGTTATTTCAGAGCAATTAAAAGATGCTCTCTTTCGAAAATTGTTGCTTGTCTGATCTTCATTCCTTTCAAGAAACCCCACAGCACAGTTATAGGTCACTGGCGCCGGGAGCCACAAGTCACAAACAGTTGACAGAATATGCACCGAGTGCATTCAACAAAACAATGTCCAAGCGAATAGGAAAGGTGGTAGGAGGGGATGATGCCCGACCCAATAAGGCGAAGGCGAAGAAGAGGAGACCATTTTCACCACTCTTTAGCAGCCCCCACTCCTTTCGTCCCTTCTCTCTTTCCTCCACTCTTTCCTCCACCTCTCTTATAAATATCCCTCTCCTTCCCTCATGCTCTTTTTTTCTCCTCTCTTTCTCCTCCTTTTAAACTCTCCATTACCCCCTCCCTCACCTCCTCTCCAGTTGTGCTCCACCTGTCCCATACAGAATCCCTTCTCCTCCTTCAAAGGAGCTCAGGTTTGCAACTGTTCACTATATCTCCTCTCTTCTGTACCTTTTTACTTTTGATATTTGTCTTTTGCTCTCCCTTGAGTTATTTGGACTGTTCTATGTGCTTTTTCTTTCGATCGTCGATTGCTCTGGATCTAGTTCATATAGGATTGGTACGTCTACGGTTTAAATCGCTTGTTGTGCATGCACTTTGACCAGATCTGGCTGTTTCCTCTTCAGATCTCTTCTCCGATGTTTCCTGACAGCGATACGTGTTCTGTTTTTTTCCCTGATCGATTTTAAATTAGCGTTTTGCCGATTACAACTGGGATAAGGCATATTACAGGTCTTATCCTTGTCTATTCCAGCGGAGATTAGTGAGAGTCGAGCAATAGAAGTCTATTCCACAAAGAAAAGTCCAATTTCTCTCTGAAAGAAAGAGATCATTATATAATCTTATTTTTAACCTCTTATTCCTCGCAGAGTGGGGACCTGATCTAATCTGAACCGTTTGTGC
Source organism: Carex cristatella (assembly GCA_024447775.1). Lineage (NCBI taxonomy): Eukaryota > Viridiplantae > Streptophyta > Magnoliopsida > Poales > Cyperaceae > Carex > Carex cristatella. The sequence goes on from JAJHPF010000025.1 coordinate 1,744,743, forward strand.
AGATCTCAAGGGACCCTCCGCGCACCAAATATATAACTCAAGAAAACGGCTAGTAGGTAGCCAAAAAAAGAAACAAGAAAGGAAAAAGAAAGCGAGAAAAAGGAAAATGGACGCAGCAGTAGCAACAGCTACTGTAGGAGGGGACATGAGAAAAGTACCTTCTCATGCTTCGATCACCGAGCAAGACGCCTTCGATGATCTATCTCGGCTGTTGGATAAGCCTCGACTCAACATTGAACGGCAGAGATCATATGATGACAGGTCAATGAGCGAATTCTCAATTGGGGGCAACATCAAAGCCGGTATGGATGGATATGACGCTGTCTATTCCCCCGGTATCATATCAGGTGTCGACACACCGCTCGGTTCAGCCCGAAATTCATTCGAGCCACACCCCATGGTAGGTGAGGCATGGGAGGCACTGAGACGGTCACTAGTTTATTTTAAGGGGCAACCTGTGGGGACAATTGCGGCTTATGATCATGCATCGGAGGAGGTGCTCAATTATGATCAGGTATGCAATCATTGTTAAAAATACTGTTTTTGCAATATTCAAGTTCAGTGCTGGTGTGCAGTACCATCAGACCTTCAACATGTATATCATGCTCGGCATGATGTATCTTTTTAGTTTGATTTGTGACCATTTGGTCATACTGGCCAAATTACAGGTTGATTAATGCTCTCTGCTGTGTATTTTTGCAAAATTTTGATACCGGGAAGCTCTTAATCGCAGGATTCTTTTCTTTCGCTGTATTTTTAAGGCATCACCAGCTCAAATATTCTACTTCCATTGTTGTTGATTGCATGCATAACAATCTTTCATTATATTTTTAAGGCATCACCAGCTCAAATATTCTACTTCCATTGTTAGTGGATTAATGTACTTCTTCCAAGATATTATTTTACCGGAATCAATTTTTTTTTTTTTTAAACACAAAGATCTCCAGCTATGATGCAACTCTCATTCGAATAAATTAGCTAGCATTTTCATGGCTTGTATTCAGAACAAATATATAGGAAATTAATATTGACCTGACTTGATTTTTAAGTGCACAAATACACTTAAAACACGTACTTATTAATAAATTTCAGTTTCTTTGTTATCTGGATTTGTTTTCATGGATTGTATTCAGAACAAATATATAGCAAATTAATATTGACCTGACTTGATTTTTGAGTCCACAAATACACTTAAAACACGTACTTAATTAATAAATTTCAGTATCTTTGTTATCTGGATTTGTTTTTTTTTATTGAAATTGTTGGCTCCTTGCACTTTTCTCAGAAAGGAAAATGAATTTGTACCTTTCAATTGCTGATTAAACTCACATCAAACCAATTTGATCCTTTCAGGTATTTGTTCGAGATTTCGTGCCAAGTGCACTCGCATTCTTAATGAACGGTGAACATGAAATTGTAAAAAACTTCCTACTAAGAACGCTTCTACTCCAAGGCTGGGAAAAGAAAGTTGACCGGTTCAAGCTCGGAGAAGGGGTTATGCCTGCTAGTTTCAAGGTCCTTCATGACCCAAACAGAGGTATTGATACTGTTGTCGCTGATTTTGGTGAGAGTGCCATTGGTCGGGTCGCACCGGTTGACTCTGGTTTCTGGTGGATTATATTGCTTCGTGCCTACACAAAATCTACTGGAGATATTTCCTTGGCGGAGAGTGCTCAGTGTCAGAAGGGAATGAGGCTTATATTGTCTTTGTGCTTGTCGGAGGGGTTTGATACATTCCCCACTTTACTTTGTGCTGATGGGTGCTGTATGATTGATCGTAGAATGGTAAGTTTGAATGTATTATTTGACTGGGTGGGATGTTGTACTAGTCTGTTACCTGCACCAGAGTTGTCATAAGTTTAATTCAGACTAATAATGTGTCAACTGTGCTGGAGAGATTGGATTAAGCACCCTAAATAAGCCCAAGTAAGCCTCAGTAGTCTAGTTTTGGCACAATGCACACTCAAATTTTCAATCAAGCCTTCAATTTCAGTGAGTAAAGCTTCCATTATGTTACAAGGCCTTAAATTAACATAAATTGTGGATTAACTTGGGAAAAGGTTGGCATAAGAAAAACTAATTAGATGTTTTGTCTTGCTACTTCTTGAGAATCACATATTCGATTTAGAATTAAAATTTGAATGTTCTTACTTTCTGTAGGGAGTGTACGGCTATCCCATAGAAATCCAGGCTCTCTTCTTCATGGCACTGAGGTGTGCTCTGACCTTGCTAAAACATGATGCTGAGGGAAAAGAGGTTATAGAGAGAATAGTAACGCGCCTCCATGCTTTGAGCTACCACATGCGGACCTATTTCTGGCTTGATTTCCAACAGCTAAACGATATATACCGGTTCAAGACCGAGGAATACTCCCACACAGCTGTGAATAAGTTCAATGTTATTCCCGACTCTATTCCTGACTGGGTGTTTGATTTCATGCCGTCCCGTGGTGGTTACTTCATTGGAAATGTCAGCCCGGCAAGAATGGATTTTAGGTACATGCTAATTTGATAATTAGTCTTTTGACGAAATTAAATATGATTTTTTCTAAACCTTGTCTAGTCAAATCCATGAAGATTATAGATTAGCTTGATTATTATGATGTAGATGATAGATCCATAGTTTATGCTAAATACAATTTATTTGGTAGTAAATTTACTTTAATGGCATCAGAATCAACAACCTTCTGCAATTCATACATTCAAGACTTTAATGTATGTTAGAATGAAAGTATAGACTATTTAATTTAGGTATGTGCATTTAAATTTATAATCAGTTACATATATCAATTATCTCTTTACTCATTGTTATTTATTTATTTGAACTCCTAATGTCAGGTGGTTTGCATTGGGGAATTGCGTGGCGATTCTTTGTTCTCTTGCCACACCAGAGCAGTCAACAGCCATAATGGACCTGCTAGAGGAGAGGTGGGAGGAGTTGATAGGAGAGACTCCTATGAAAATTTGTTATCCCGCAATCGAGAGCCATGAATGGAGGATAGTAACAGGTTGCGACCCAAAAAATACTCGATGGAGTTACCACAATGGAGGCTCCTGGCCAGGTAACTGAGATCAATGCTAGTATTTATACTGTTTATGTTAGATTGCAACTAACATTTTACCGAATTGCAACACTCCATATTTTTCTTGATTGCAATTACATACTGAATTAATATCAAATCAACAACCTTGTTTTGGAGGTCTAAGTTTGGATGACACCTTATGAATTGCTTCCTCTTTCTCCAGCAGAACACTGGTTTATTGTTTTAACCTTTCCTTTAAGTCTGTGAATGTCAGTCACAACTCCCCTGAAAGATTTGGATGTTAGTTGCATGCATAAATCTTTTTGAGTGAGGCTATGGTACTCTGCATAGCACGGAGTGGTCCGTACTATGGATCAATATCTCCTTTTTCAAAGTTCAAATAGTTGATTTGAACCATTAAACATGATCTCCATATGAAAATATGCATGCATACTACATTTTACATTTTTTAGAATTATTTTACAATTTCTTTAGATAGGTAGAAAATCACTACTTCTAGATCAAATGATTTTCTACCTATCTAAACAAAATAGTAAAAAAATTGTAAAAAAAATGTAAAATTTGATTTACAAGTAATTTTCATATGGAGATTATGTTCAACGGTTTGGATTGACTTTTTTGACTTTGAAAATTGAGATATTGATCCATAGTACAGACCATCCCGCTTTATGCATAGTACCATAGCCTCATGTAATATCGTTGGCTGCTATTTTAATAAAAAAAAAACCTTCTTTTGTTATTTTTTCCCCTTCCATTTTTGCTCTTGGAAACAAGTCAAACTTATTTTATTGCAAGAAGCTCAATTTTATTGTTCCCTGTATGTTATATTCATCTTCCAAAATTTCCCTTGCAGTTCTTCTGTGGCTTCTGACAGCCGCATGCATCAAGGTCGGTCGGCCTCAGATCGCTCGACGAGCGATGGACCTAGCAGAGAGCCGTTTATTGAAAGATGGATGGCCTGAGTATTACGATGGTAAACTTGGCCGTTATGTCGGAAAACAAGCTCGTAAATTCCAAACTTGGTCAATTGCTGGCTATTTAGTTGCGAAAATGTTGCTCGAAGACCCGTCTCATTTAGGCATGATATCCTTGGAGGAAGATCGATTGATGAAGCCCTTGATCAAGAGATCTTCCTCTTGGACTTGTTGAGGTGGGTGCGAGAAAGAGAAGAAACCTACTTATGTGTTGCTTTTTTTTTTTTTTTTAACTTTGAAGCATTCTTTGGAGTTATTAATCCTAAGTCTAATCCTTCCTTTGGTTCCTCCCTTTATTCTACATCTCCTAATTTGGAGAAAAGTATACTAGTCGGGTTTGATGTTATACGGGTATTGCTGATTATTTGTACGAAAATTGCTGTTGCATCTTTTTAGTGTGAGTCTGTTGATCTGATCGGGAGCAATAATGTGGCACTTGAGATGGGTTATTTCTGTGTTTGTTGTAACAAAGAACAGTCGAGTAAATTTAAATTTATACTTTTACTTTTTGTTAATTTATGTTGTTTCTGGATGCTTTTGATATAAATCTAATGAATGGTTTTACCGTACCTTTATCCGAAAACCATTCACCGGTACCCTCAATTTTTGTCAGGAGTCGATGATATCTTTTAAATAATTAAAAGCCGATGCAAATTTAAAAAATGAGCTTCGACACGTCTTTTTATATTTTGGCCGCTAAAAACAATAACATTTTAAAATAACTAAGATCAAAATTTACATGGAGAAATTTCTTTCCACTACGAGATACCTAACTCTGATACTTCGTTTATTTATTATGAATTATCATATTAAAAGTTTCTTTTTGAGTATTTTTTACCTTTCGACTTTTTTTTAGAATTTTTTTTTTATCTTTTTGTTTATTGTATTATGTGTAGGGGTGTAAACGGAGCGGATAATGCTAATACCACATCCGCATCCGTTTTTCAACAAGCGGATACGGATACGGATAGTAAACGGATATCAAAATTGAAAACCAAATCCGTCTTAAACGGATACGGATACGGAACGGATAATCCACGGATACGGATTCGAATACGAATATGGAACGGATAATTGTCGGATATTGAGTAATTCTACTAAATTTCATAATTTTAAATTATCTAATTTGATTACCTAAATTAACAAAAATTTAATAGTCTTTTTAAGTTTGCACAGTGATGATTATGCATGATTAATTGCTTATTGGTTCAGAGAACTAATCCATTATCCTAATAGATTATATGATTTTTCTACCAAGATTCTTGGACTTAAACGAATATGTATGTTTTTTAGAAATTTCGCAAGGGTGAAATAAATTAAAAGCTACTGAAAGATTAGATTTTTGGATCTGGATATATACGGATATTCACTCTGTTTATATCCTCATGGAATTATCCGTATCCATATTATTTTTTCATATACTAAAATTATCCACAAGTATCCGTATCCGTTTAATCCGGATACGGATAATAAACGGATTCTGAGCGAATTATCCGCAGATAATCCGTATCCGTTTAATCCGGATACAGAAACGGATATGGGTAATAAACGGATTCGGAGCGGATTATCCGCGGATAATCTGTATCCGTTTACACCCCTAATTATGTGAATGTATATTTGTAATTATTTTGGCAATATGTCAATTTCTAAAAAAGAAAACCTGTGTAATCTGTTGAGGGGACCGCTTTAGGACCCAAAAAAACCAAAACAAAGTATACCAAGGAGATTTGTAAGAGAGAATGCATGGCTGCTACCAATTGTTCCATTCATGCTGCGCCTAAATACTGGTGCACCACTTAGTTATTTTAATATTTGTTATTTCATTGATCTCACTCATAACTGCTAAAGACAAATTATTAGAAGCTTGAATGGGTCAAAGTACCAGTATTTAAAAACACTGGAATTGTTGAAAGGTCTCAAGAAAATTATTGCGTGGCTTATTATTATTTAAAAAAAAAAAAAAAAAGACAGGGCCTTCCCATCGCCTGCGCAAAACCCTGACATTTTTTTCCATAACCAAAAAATTAAATAATATAATATTAATAACCAAATTTTAAAAAATATTTTACCCATAACCAAACCGCCCAAACGTGGGGCGGTCCACTATGCAGATCAAACCGCCCCCCCCCGTGAGGCAGTTTGATATATATATATATTTTTTTTGTATTTTGTGTATAAAATAATTATTTTCTCTCTCCGAAGTCACAATAATCCACCCACTCTTCTTCCAAACTGACTTTTGCTCTCAAACAGTGCTACGAGGCGATCTTTTAGGCGATTCTGAGGCGATTGCGATCAACAATGCGCTCAACAGTGACCGAGGTTTTTTTAATTTTTTTTTAAATGTTAAAAATTTCATAAATAAACAAAAAAACTAATATTGAACGACAAATTTCTTTTGTAATGTCAGAAAAAACTCAAAAATGTTCATTGCATTGTACTTGGGTGGAAAAATCACGAAAGGAGAGTTCGGATGCCAATACTCGAAAGATGCGACTTACGGCTTCCAGGTGAATGCCAATACTTCAATTTATGAAGTAAATGAAGTAATAATGCAACAAATCGGTTGGGACCGTGTCCAATTTACCGTACAAATCAGTACCCGAATTAACAATCAACCGTCCGGTGCCAAACCTTACTATATAAAATATCCTATAGAAGAACAGGATATATGGAAAGCTATGTACGGATTTTTTGAGTCCAATTTAATCCCAGTAATGGACCTATTCTGCAAAAAAGTTTCGATTCAACCGGTTGGTGTCCTGGAGAGAACCTTCTACCCGTAACAACCCGGATACCGGGGCCTGGACCTTCTACCCAAAACAACCCTGGATTATGATCACAACCGGGATTATGATCACAACCGGGATGTGAACTCACCCCCTCGTGAGCCTATGAGACGAGATAGGTATTTGCAAGTACCGAGTATAGTGTTGCACCCCAGTTGAAACTAGAAGACGGTCATGTGTTGGTCGGGTTGGATACCAATCGTGCACTGATCCATTACCTAACTACTGACCCCCGAACCTAGAAGACGGTCCACAGTCGATCGAAATGATAGAGGCATTGATAATGATGGTATTGATGAGATACTGACAAAGGAAATGAATACTGGTGATGATTGGGATGGGGATTGGGGTTCAGACATATTATCAGAGGGCGACGATGAGGAGATTATGGATAAAATATTTTTTAAAATTTGGTTATTAATATTATATTATTTAATTTTTTGGTTATGGAAAAAAATGCGGGCGCAAAACCCAACTAAACACAGGGCCTTGTATGTCAGGCCTTCTGTTGAATTTGTACATATCTCCTTGTGTGTTCATCTTATGCACATTAGTCGGCCCATTTTAACCCACCTCTCTTCTCTCCTCTCTCAAGTCCGTATCCCCACAGGTACCGGACCGAGTACAATACTCCCAGCCGAACCAAAGAATTACGGGGAACCCATTTTTACATAGCAGTTTTTAATGCGTACAAAGTTCGAATTTTTGATGGCCAAAATACCTCTACATCAAAGGCAGAAGATTTACTCTGTAAAATTCGAACGCTGATGAGCAGAGGTATTTTGGTCCATCAAAAATGCGAACTCTCTATGCACTAAAAACTGCTCTGTAAAAATGGGTTCCCGAAATACGGTATCTATTTGGACATGAGATCCGTTTTGAGATTCGTGCAGATTAAAACTGACGACTCAGATCTCATTCTACTCGGGCAGTCAGGTATTGCACTGGATCTGGAATCGTCTGTCGTCTCTCAACGCCTCCTCTCCTCTTCTTTTCTGATTTTCTCTGTTCTCAACCAATCTCTCCTCCCATGGATCCACTTCCTCAACCCGAACCGCTTTCTTCCCCAGTTACCTTCACATCTCCAGACGACATCTCCCCTTCCCTTTCCTCCCTTCTCTCCCTCTGCCATCGTGGCCAGTGGAACCTCCTCCTTTCCTCCGTCCCCGCTTCTTCCCCTCTCTCCCATCCACCTCACCTCCATCTCCTCCATTCTACTCTCTCAGCTCTCTCACTCTTCAAGCTCCGACGCTATCCCGACCTATCCAGGCTCCTCTCCACTCTTGCCCCCTTGGACTCCCCTCAATACCATTTCCAATCCTACCCTGCCATCTACTCCTCTCTCTCTGGATCCTTTGTGCCCTTCTCTCTGCGCATACTTCATGCACTCCTCCCCCACAGGCTCGGCGACCGGCCGCAAACCCTTGATCGGCTGTACGATCTCTTATCTCTCTGTCGCACTCACCAATGGCCCCGCCGTGAACTATATGTGCTATCTCTTCTCCTTGCTCATCATTTTTCTTTCAAGGAGTATGACGTGGCACTCTCTCTGATTGAAGAGATGCTCGAGAAGGACCCATCTGACCCGGTCATTCTGTCTAGACTGGGGTATTTGCAACTTCAAATTGGAGATTTGAACGGTGCCAAAGATTCTTTTGACAGAGTCGAATCAGCACTTAGAGAAGCGGGATCAGAGATTGATGCAGCAAAAGGTAAATTGGTTATTTGAATGCCATCAAAGTTATAAATTTCATTTTGTTAGGCTGTGATTTAGGTTTATAACCAGTCTGATTGGTCAGAGAGAGAAACTTTAGTATTAGATTTCAGTACCAGTTCGTACCAGTCAATGCGTACCAGCAGTGCTCATGTATATCTGTTTGATTCTGGTGACTTCTTGTATCATTTCAGGGAATCTTATAGGAAGAAACAATGCACTCGGTTTTGTTGTGGCAAAGGACTTCACATCAGCAGTGAGAGAATATGAGACCTGCATAGAGAGAGACAGTGCTGATGTGGTGGCAGTGAACAACAAAGCTGTGTGCTTGATGTACTCTAGGGATATCTCTGATGCGGTGAAAGGACTGGAGGGTGCATTGGAGAGGATTCCAACTGTGGCTGTGGATGAAACCATAGTGGTCAATCTATGTAGTATGTATGAGCTTGCATATGTCAATCATATGGAGGTAAAGAAAACCTTGGCGACTTGGATCCAACAGGTCGCGCCTGATGATTTCGACCCATCCTGCACGAGAATGTGAGGCCTTCACTGGAGGTACTTTCTTTAGTACTTTTGTGGAGATAAATTTGTTGTACTGTTGCAAATGCTAGGAATTGGTTGTATCATTAGGCTGGGCTTTTGTGATTTTTTTTCTCGCTTTCTTGCATTATAATTTGATGAAGAGTTATGATTAAATATAAAGAACATGGCTTTATAAGATCATCGTGTAATTTGTTCCAAGTAATTATATTTTCTAATGTTCTTCCCAAATTTGCACCTCTTAAGTTAATTTGTTTTCAGCAAGGAGTTCAATTTTGATTGTTCCGTCTTCTTGACCTCACACATATTATGCGTTATATGGAGTTGTTTTTAGGATTGCTGAAGCAAGATATGCCTTGTGTTTTTGTATTTTTGCCCCCACAACTTTTGCTTGTAAGCAATGGAATTAAAATCTATATTCTATATACATCTCTGTTCCTTGAACTTCTGAACATAACCAAATTTCCAGAAAAGAGAATAAATCAAATGACTTGGAATCCAACACAAGTAATTGCTACACAATTGAACTAATCTTCAAAAAGCTAACCAAATTTAATACAGACACAAAAGATCATTGTGTAGAGTTGGCACTCCTTCCACCTTTCTTGCTAGCAAACTCGCAAAGCCTGCACGGCAAGGTGTCAAGGCTAGCTGAGCGCACCTTATTATAATTTCCTAGCACGCCACATCGTCTCCATGCATGGAACTCTGCGTAAGCCACAGGATCTTCTGCGACAGCCTTAACATACTCTGCCAACTTCTCAACCGACTCGAATTTGGATGCATCAATAATCGAATTGGGAGGCACAAAGTCCCAGACATCGGGTGCACCAAAATAGATTGGCACCGACCCAGCTTCCAAGGGATAGAACAATTTCTCGGTGACATAGCTCTCGGTCCATGTGTTCTCAATAGCCAGCACAAACTTGTAGTGTGACTGGGCACAGTGTAGGTGGTCCCACCAGTGTGGGATCAGGTTCTCCTCCATCTTGCAGTCGGGGTACATCGTCAGAGCATTGTCCTCGCCTCCAACGTTGTTAAGGCAATGGCCAAAGGAGTGATGTGGCACAAGGGACAGGAAGGATTTTGCAGTGGCATCCCGTTGACCAATGCATCTTGACGAAGACCAGTAGACCAACACATCCTGCCATATGAATAGATATATGTTGAGGGGTGTTAGCTGTTGTGAACTTTCTACTTTGGCATCTTTTAATCATCTTTTTAGTCAGGAAATAACATTTAAGGAACCATTTGATCTTGAAATTTCCATGAAAAAAATGTGTGTGTGAAGAGAGAGAGAGAGAGAGAGAGAGAGAGAGAGAGAGTACATCTCTCTTCTTGCTGGCCACATGGTAACTGTGGGTGATGCGAAATGTCTTTCCGGCATAGGTTGCTTGGACATCGCTACTGGAATGATAACTGACGAAGATATCCTCATGCCCCGATGGTCTTCTCCAAGCCTCCAGATCTATGAAGGCTCTGAGTGGCTCTCCTGTTTTTCTCTACAGAATAACATTACAAGCTTAACAATTAACAATTGTAAGTTCGCAAGAAAAGTTGAAACTGCAAACATTCAAACATTCTTTTTTAGTTTTTTCTTTTCTTTCCACATTACAATTTCGTTTTAATGCGGACCTAACTTTCTGGAACAAGAACCGTCTGAAGTAAAATATAACAGACCAGTCTTACCGTGTACAAAGATGGTTTTGTATTTGCTGCCATTGGTGTAATGGCAAGCCCTTGTGATAGCACATGCGGACTGTCAGATCAATTTTAAATGGCACATCTTGCCTAGAAGATTTGTAGGGAGTTCTATTTTATTTTATCTTTGGTGGGGGTCCACCTATCATGCTCTCAATGGCTGGCTCCTGCAGATGTGAACTTGTACAGAAATCATCAAACTGCCAGCACAACAGGGCGTTGAAGTGTACTTCTGAATAGCCATTTGACAATAATTGGTTCGTTTGTTTTCTTTCATTTCAAGAGATTCCTCATAAAATCTATAGGGTGGAGGTGGGGAGATAAATGGAAAAAAACAAAGCCAAGTCGAGCCTTACAGTTTCGGGGGGTCCGTAGGCCTCGTAGAAATCCACATCATGTTTGTCTGCCAACACCTCATTTCGGGTCCACAGACAGCTCAACCCGCACCGACACTCATACAACCCATCCAAGGCTTCAGGCACCCACGACACCGCCTTGGCCCACACGCTGACATGGTCAAGCTTAAATTCTGAGCAATCTCCACCATTGGTTTGTTGCAATGCCAATTTATTTATTTTCCATCTCCTGAACTTGTCCCTAAACCGGGAGCAACCGACCTCAGAGTCCCAGCGGTCATAGGCCTGTTTTAGGTCGGCAAAGGCTTCTCTAGGTCTAGTTCCAATCGAGTCAATCGCAGTTGTGATATTTATGGGAATTTCAGTGTCATCTTCTTTGTCAGAGACTTGAAGGGATGAGGATGGGGATGAGGATGAGCTGAGAAAAGACGGGAGAAACAGAGTGAGTGCGATGGCTATGGCGAGGAGAGGTGCTAGGTAGTATATGTGATTGGTTGAGAAAATGGAACTGGAGGTGGATTTTGTATCAGCCATGGAATAAGGTTGGTGAGAGAAGTGTGTTTTGAATTGAACAAATAATTTCCAATTTATACGAACAGAATTGGCTGCTAGAAGGTCTTTGTCAGAGGATGCTTGTTTGATTGAAATGGTTACATATTACATATGATTAATTATTGTATTGTCTATGTCTTATCTGTAAGTACGTTTCCTAGGCAAATATTTTTCTTTTGGTGGGGCCATTTGAGAACAGTTCAGTTTAATCCCAATTGAACCATTTATTTTTCATAATCAAACTCGTGTAATTAATTTGAATCTCTCTCTTCTCAAGAGTTGCTATCTTTGAAATCAACTCACCTATTTTCTAGTTTCTTGTTAGACCCAATTGATTATGTATAATCCTCTTAATAAATAACAGTATGGCTGCATGTGGGGCAGCAATGCTGAGCTGACAATTGACCCCTGAACTTAATCTTTTTTTTTTTATATGTTAAAAAATGTGCTAAAATATCCTCAATCATTTCTGAAGTTTCCATCAATTATTGTTTTACAGTTTTGAGATTTTGCACATGACCCATGCAATTAAGAATTATTTAGGTTGTTAGGTCGCAATAACACAAAAGTTTAGGTCCTTGACTTGTCCGAAAGTTCAAACAGGTGCAGGGAAATATAAAGGTCATATTTGGTTGTTAATTAATTTTAAAGAAGATTTGCTTGCTTCATCTTATATACCTTTTGTTTTACATCGTTAAGTCATGATTTAAATTAATCCGTTAATGCTGAGCTGACAATTGACCCCTGAACTTATTATTAACAAAATAGTTAAAAAATAATGCTGAAATGCCCTTCATCATTTCTTAAGTTTCCATCAATTGTTGTTTATAGTTTTGAGGTTTTGTGCGGGACCCATGGAATTAAAGAATTATTTAGGTTGGTAGGTCGCAATAACGCAAAAGTTCCAAGTCATTGACTCAGTCTAAAAGTTCGAACAGGTGCAGGGAAAATAAAAAGGCCACGTTTGGTTGCTAATTAAATTTAAAGATTATTTGTTTGCTTCATCTTATTTCTTTTTGTTTTACATCTGAGCCGACAGTTTTAAGTTATGATTTAAATTAATCCATTTGAATGATAGATAAAATGAGAAATGAATATGTCTACAACAGTGGGCTCCGTCTTACTCTTCATGTTTTCCAACTCGTTTGACAACCCAAGATCAGAGAAAAGTTTATTCCACCTTTAAACTAATCTTCAAAAAGCTAACCAAATTGAATACAAAAACAAAAGCTCATTGTGTAGATTTGGCATTCCTTCCACCTTTCTTGCTAGCAAACTCGCAAAGCCGACACGGTAATGTGTCAAGGCTAGCCGAGCGCACCTTATTATAATTTCCTAGCACACCGCACCGTCTCCATGCGTGGAACTCTGCATAAGCCACAGGATCTTCTGCGACAGACTTAACATACTCTGCCAACTTCTCAACCGACTCAAACTTGGATGCATCGATAATCGAATTGGGAGGCACAAAATCCCACACATTGGGTGCGCCATAATAGATCGGCACTGACCCGGCTTCCAAAGGATAGAACAGTTTCTCGGTGACATAGCTTTCTGTCCATGTGTTCTCAATGGCCAGCACAAACTTGTAGTGTGACTGGGCACAGTGTAGGTGGTCCCACCAGTGTGGAATTGGGTTCTCCTCCATCTTGCAGTCGGGGTACATCTCCAGAGCATTGTCCTCGCCTCCAACGTTGTTGAGGCAGTGGCCAAAGGAGTGATGCGGCACAAGGGACAGGAAGGATTTAGCAGTGGCATCTCGGTGACCCATGCATCTTGACGAAGACCAGTAGACCAACACATCCTGACATATGAATAGACATATGTTGAGGGTTGTTAGCTGTTGTCACCTCTCTACCTTGGCATCTTTTAATCATCTTTTAACCATTTGATTTTTGATATTTCCATGAAAATATGGGTGTGTGTGTGTTTGTTGTGAGAGAGAGAGAGAGAGGGAGAGGGAGAGAGAGATTGTCTGGCAGCTTCTGCCAGCATTTCAAAAAAGAGAGAGAGAGAGATAGAGTACATCTCTTTTCTTGCTGGCCACATGGTAACTGTGGATGATGCGAAATGTCTTGCCAGCATAGGTTGCTTGGACATCGCTACTGGAATGATAACTGACAAAGATATCCTCGTGCCCCGATGGTCTTCTCCAAGCCTCCAGTTCTATGAATGCTCTAAGTGGCTCCCCTGTTTTTCTCTACAGTATGACATTAAGAGCTTCAAAATTAACTACTGTACAGGGCCTACAAGCACAGCATTTTGTTTTTCTTAAACTTTGTAGGAAAAATGCAAAACTGCAAACATCCTTCCCGGTACTTTTTTTTTCCACATTACAGTTGCCATTTAAATGGACCTAATTCTCTGGATCCTGTGATAGCATTGCGTGGACCAGACCGTCTGATGATGTGTCTGGTCCGATCAAGTTTAAATGGCACATCTTACACAGAATATTTTTCTGGTCCGCACAGATCACCGAACTACCAGCACAACAGGAAGTTGTTTTGCACCTCTGAATAATCATTTGACAATTTGGTTCTTTTGTTTTCTTTAATTTCCAGAGATTCTCTTGTCTCACTACAGAAGATAAAATCTAGAGTAGGTGAGGTGGGGCTATAAAGGAAAAAAAAATTATGTCAAGCCTTACAGTTTCAGGTGGACCGTAATACTGGTACAAGTCGACATCATTCTGGTCCGCCAGCACCTCATTTCGGGTCCACAAACAACTCAACCCACATCGACATTCATACAACCCATCCAAGATATCAGGCACCCACGACACCGCCTTGGTCCACACGCTGACATGGCCAAGCTTAAACTCCGGGCAATCTCCATCATCGGCTTGTTGCACTGCCGATTCATTAACCTTCCATCTCCTAAACTTGTCCCTGAACCGGGAGCAACCGACCTCAGAGTCCCAGCGGTCATAGGCTGGTTTTAGGTCGGCGAAGGCTTCTCTCGGTCTAGCTCCAATGGAGTCGACTGCAGTTGTGATGTTTATGGGAATTTCAATGTCGTCTTCTTTGTCATTGACTTGAAGGGATGGGGACGAGGATGAGCCAAGAAAAGATGGGAGAAAGAGAGTGAGTGCGATGGCAACGGCAAGGAGAGGTGCTAGGTAGTATATGTGTTTGGTTGAGAAAATGGAACTGGAGTTGGACTTTGAATCAGCCATGGAATAAGGTATGGGAGCGAAGAGGTGTGTTTTGAATTGAAAATATATGAACAGAATTTGCTGCTAGACGGTCTGTTAGGGGATGCTTGTTTGAATTTTCTTTTTTTTTGATGAAAAGCCCTTAGGCAGATGCTTGTTTGATTGAAATGGTTGCATAAGCATAATTGACATTTCTCTTACTTATAGGTAAATACTAGGGAAAGATTTCTCTTTGGGTGGGACCATTTGAGAACTGTTTAGTTAAATCCCAATTGAACCATATATTTGTGATAATCAAACTTGCGTAATTAATTACAACTTTGAAAGAAGTCATATTTCTCTCCTCTCAAGAGTAGCTATACTTGGAAGTCCGAATCACCTATTCCCTAGCTAGTTTCTTGTTAGATCCAGTTGATTAATAAATAACAGCGTGGCTGCATGTGGGGCCAGCAAAGCTGAGCTCAAATTGACCCTTGAGCTTAAAACTATTTAAAATATTTAAACAATGTGCTGAAATGGCTTTCATCATTTCTTAAATTTCCATCAATTATTGTTTTTTTTTTATAATTAAAGACGTATATAAATTGCATGAAATGATATGATTCATACATTGACCATTGGACTTGCATGAATAGAATGCGTTGAGCATGTCATGAATTGTGTGATTTAATGAATGTAGGTGAAATGAATGGATAATGAAAGTGAAGAGGGCCGATATGCGTGCCTATTGGGATATATATAATACATGGGTCTAGTGTTCGACTGGACTCCTTGTTAACGTAACTGTAGGCGGTCCTGTCACAGGTCAAGATTTAGCGTAGGGTGGACTCCTCGTCTAGTGAGATAGTCTCTCATTGTTGGTTGGACATCCCAGCGGGTTGGCGGCCTTTTTAATATTGGACTTCCCAATGATTTTGTGAGTAAATGGTTAATTGCTGAAAGTGAAAAGAATGTGAAAATAGACGTAATAATAGTAGATGCATATACATTTTATTTCTTGAGGAGGGATTCACTTACAATATTTTGAATCTTACAACATGTTACAACATTCGATTTTGCAATTTTCAAAGTTCAAACAGTTGATCTAAATCGTTCAACATGATCTCTATATTAAAATATGGTTTGAGATCAAATTTTATATTTTTTTTTATTTTTTTTTACTATTTATTAAGTATTTTACAAAACTGTTGTTTTTTAGTAATCCAGAATTGTCTAAAAACAACAATTTTGTAAAATATTTAATAAATAGTAAAAAAATTCAACAAAAAATGTAAAATTTGATCTCGAAGCACATTTTAATATATAGATCATGTTAAACGGTTTGGATTGACTATTTGGACTTTGAAAATCACAAAACCGAATGTTGTAACATGTTGTAACTTTCAAATGTTGTAAGTGGATCTCTTCTCTTATTTCTTGTCATATTTATGAGAATAATGTAAAAGTTTTATAAACTCTGGGCTGGAACTAAATTCCGCACTGAGAGAAGGCTCGATCTCTCATCCGTTCCACACGTGGGTTCTAAGTAACAAAGAGAAAGGATTCAAGCAAGGACAATAGTGAAACTAAGCAGAAAGATATAAGATTGATAAACTGTCAAATGTTGTTTAGTTTTACTTCCATGATTCAATAATTGATACATTGAGTCGACATGGCAGTGTTTGTGTTAAACTTTTTTTCTTATGAAATAAATATGGCTTTATTTATATTGTTATTCATAACGTATATGATGTGTATATGCCTTACGTAGCAATACGTGGCGGATTATCTTGGGGGTGTGACACACTCATATTATTCAGAGGTTTTAATTTCAGTATGCCTGCAGATGAGAGAGATGTACATCACAAGAGTAGTACTTAGGTAGAATAATAGCTTTCCAAAGATCCGTATAAGTATTGTCTTTGAAATTCCACCACTACTTTAAAAGTAATGCTATATTCATAACTTGTATATCTAATATGCCTAGACCTTCATGTTTTTTTTCTCAATACAATCTTTATACCAGTTAACTAATGTATACTTTTTTTGTAGAAGTATCTTCACCTTGCCATAAAAATCTATTTCTTGTAGAGTCAATTCTTGTTATTATTTTTCTAGGAGCTCTATATATAGAAAAAGTATATAAAGGAATAGCATATAGTATCACATTAAAAAGAGTTAATCTACCACCTAATGACAAGATCTATCCTTTCCAGTTCTGTAATATATTTTATACTTTATCTGCAATGAATTACCAGTTATGTATGTTTAGTTTTTGATCTTTCAAAGGCAATCCTAAGTATTGTAACGGAAAAGTGCCTACTTTACATTGGAAAGTATCAACAAACTTAGCCCCTCATGTGTGTATTGGATATAATTCAATTTTGAGGAGGTTCATTTTGATACATGGCAAAGCTTCAAAACACATCATGGCCCACCATACTGATGTCGCATTATGGTGATTAGCTTAAAAAAAATAGAGTTGTGTCATCAGCGTAATGATAGTTTGTTATAGTTTCCCCCCCTAAATATTTAGGGGAGAGGGGGCTGTCCGATGCTCATCGGACCAAACTCGGTTCGATGGGTGGTTTCTACAGTCCAATTCACTTTAAGATCTGTGTGCATCACTTTATATCCGTGCTGTTTGCTTTAATATCTGTGTGCACAGATCTTGAAGTGGATCGGACGGTAGAAACCACCTATCGAACCGAGTTTGGTCCGATGGGCATCGGACAACCCCCTCTCCCAATATTTAGGGCCTAATCCTACTATTTTATCTTTGTCTCTCTTTGTAGAAAATTTTACACAGTATATGTTGCTAAGATGAATAAGAAAGGTAGTAGGGGATCACTTTCCTTATTCCTCTTTTGCAGAAGAAATATTGTGTGAGTTCTCCATTAAAATTAACACATGACTGTGAACTATAAAGCTAGTTCTTAATTCATCTATCCCATTTAACTCCAAATTCTCAACTGGATAATATCTCTAGTATATAATCCCAATAGATTTTATTATATGGCTTCTCAAAATCCACTTTGATCACTACATTAGGTTCATTTTGAATTTTCACTATATTAACTATTGAGTAAGAATTACATTATCTAAAATATATTTGTTTTTTAAGAAAATCTAAAATATATCTGTTTTTAAGAAATGTCGATTGACTAATATATATAACCCCACTTAGGGGTGTTCATTGGGTCCGGTTTAATCGGTTTTGGACCGAACCGAATTAGATCGGTTCAAATGGTTCGGTTTTTTCGGTTTAATTGTTCGGTTCGGTTTACTTTTTAAAACCGAATTATAATTTCGGTTCGGTTCGGTTTGAAATTTTTAAAACCGAAATAACCGAATTGACCGAACTTTTATATATTATGAATTTGGTCCGAACCGCTCTGGTTTATTTCTTAATATTCCGGTTTATTTCTTAATTAATTGCTTTAAATACTTCGATTATTTCTTAATATCCCGATTTATTTCTTAATACTCCAATTTATTTCTTAATATAATTCGGTTTATTACAAACAATTGCTTTAAATTTAAAAATTGATATATTTCGGTTTGAACCGAACAAACCGAAATAAAACTTCGGTTCGGTTCGGTTCGGTTCTATTTTTGAAACCGAACTAAAATTTTGGTTTGCCTAGTTTGGTTCGGTTTGAACTGAACCGAACCGAACTGATGAACACCCCTAACCCCACTCATAATTGCTTCTAGTATATTGGTAAGTATTTTAGAGATAATTTTAACTAGATTAATTGGCCTAAATTTACTTATAAGGTGAGCATCTTTTCAAGAGGTCATCCTTTACTAGATCCCAGAATTTCTGATAAAACAGAAATGAGAAGCCATGGGTCTGGAGCCCCTGTGCTGAGGAAGCAAAGAAAGCATCTTTAAAATACTTAATTTCAAGCCGGTAATGGGTTGTTCTATATTTAATCTATCTGTTTTAACAATTATTGTTTTATAGTTTTGAGATTTTGCACAGGACCCATGGAATTAAAAGAATTCAAAATTTACTGTTCTTATATATCCTATGGGGAATGAATTTGTTGACTAATAGGAAGTTGTAAGAAATGGTGTGAAGTTTGAATCTTGAAATAGGTGAACCATAAATAAGTAAACGGAAAGTCATTCTCATTTTATACACCCAAAACACCCACATTAGTATTTTCTTTCTCCTTTTTTGCCCCTTCCAAGTAAGATATTTGAATCAATAGAGTTGAATGGATGCATTGGAACGTGGCTGTAAAATAGTCAATTGCAATTTAACTTTCCATTGGATGCTAATTTAATTGTACGATAATTTTATAGTTTTTGACGACCAGTGAAGTCAATTGCACAATTATCTTATTTTATAGATGTAATAAATATTTTTTTTAGAAGGAGCGCGAAATTTTTTCAATGGTATGGAAGTAATCGTGTTTCACAATAACTCCGTCGTTTTACAACTTGTTTGACAACCCAAGAACGGAGAAAAATTTACTCCATCGCTAAACTAATCTTCAAAAAGCTAACCAAATTGAATACAAAAAGAAAAGCTCATTGTGTTTGTGTAGAGTTGGCATTCCTTCCACCTTTCTTGCTAGCAAACTCGCAAAGCCGGCACGGCAATGTGTCAAGGCTAGCCGAGCGCACCTTATTATAATTTCCTAGCACGCCACATCGTCTCCATGCGTGGAACTCTGCATAAGCCACAGGATCTTCTGCGACAGACTTAACATACTCTGCCAATTTCTCAATCGACTCAAACTTGGATGCATCGATAATTGAATTGGGAGGCACAAAGTCCCACACATTGGGTGCGCCGAAATAGATAGGCACTGACCCGGCTTCCAAGGGATAGAACAGTTTCTCGGTGACATAGCTCTCGGTCCATGTGTTCTCAATGGCCAGCACAAACTTGTAGTGTGACTGGGCGCAGTGTAGGTGGTCCCACCAGTGTGGGATCGGGTTCTCCTCTATCTTGCAGTCGGGGTACATTGTCAGAGCGTTGTCCTCGCCTCCAACATTGTTGAGGCAGTGGCCGAAGGAGTGATGCGGCACAAGGGACAGGAAGGATTTTGCAGTGGCATCTCGGTGACCGATGCATCTTGACGAAGACCAGTAGACCAACACATCCTGCCATATGAATAGATATATGTTGGGAACCATTTGATTTTTGATATATCCATGAAAATATGGGTTAATTGTGTGTGTATGTGTGTGTGTGAGAGAGAGAGAGAGAGTGTACATCTCTTTTTTTGCTGGCCACATGGTAACTGTGGGTGATGCGAAATGTCTTGCCAGCATATGTAGCTTGGACATCGCTACTGGAATGATAACTGATAAAGATATCCTCGTGCCCCGATGGTTTTCTCCAAGCCTCCAGTTCTATGAAGGCTCTAAGGGGCTCCCCTGGTTTTCTCTACATAATGACATTATGAGTTTGAAAATTAACAATTGTACAAGGACAACATATTTTTTTTCTTAAAGTTTGCAGGAAAAATGCAAAACTGCAAACATCCTTCCAGGTACATTTATTTTTCCACATTACAATTTCCATTTAAATGAACCTAATTAACTTTCGGGAGTTCTGTTTTATTTTATTTGGCGGGGTCCACACAGATCATTGAACTCTCAGCACAATAGGAAGTTATAGTGCACCTCTGTATAATCATTTGACAATAATTGGTTCTTTTTTTTCTTTTTTCTTTTTAATTTCAAGAGATTCTCATAAAGCTTTGTCTCATGATCACAAAGGATAAAATCTAGAGGGGGTGGGTTGGGGTGATCAAGGAAAAAAAAAAAATATGTCGAGCCTTACTGTTTTAGGTGGACCGAAAGCCTGGTACAAGTCGACATCATGCTGGTCCGCCAGCACCTCATTTCGGGTCCACAAACAACTTAACCCGCACCGACACTCATACAACCCGTCCAAGACTTCAGGCACCCACGACACCGCCCTGGCCCACACACTGACATGGCCAAGCTTAAACTCCGGGCAATCTCCATCATCGGCTTGTTGCACTGCTGATTCATTTACCTTCCATCTCCTAAACTTGTCCCTGAACCGGGAGCAACCAATCTCAGAGTCCCAACGGTCATAGGCCTGTTTTAGGTCGGCGAAGGCTTCTCTCGGTCTAGCCCCAATTGAGTCGACTGCAGTTGTGACGTTTATGGGAATTTCAATGTCGTCTTCTTTGTCATAGACTTGAAGGGATGGGGATGAGGATGAGCCGAGAAAAGATGGGAGAAAGAGAGTGAGTGCGATGGCAATGGCGAGGAGAGGTGCAAGGTAGTAGATGTGATTGGTTGCGAAAATGGAACTGGAATTGGACTTTGAATCAGCCATGGAATAAGGTAGGTGAGAGGAGGTGTGTTTTGAATTGAAGAAATAATTTCCAATTTATATGAACTGAATTGGCTGCTAGAAGGTCTCTTTCAGGGGATGCTTGTTTGATTGAATTGGTTGCATAAGCATATAATTGAAATGTCTCTGTCTTATAGGTTAAGTACAAAGCACTTTTCCTAGGGAAATATATAATCAAACTCGCGCAATTAATTACAACTTTTAAAGAAGTCATATTTCTATCCTCTCAAGAGTAGCTATATTTGAAGTCCAAATCACCTATTCGGCTATTCCCTGGTTTCTTGTTTGACCCAGTTGATTAATAAATAACAGTGTGGCTGCATGTGGGGCACCAAAGCTGAGTTGACAATTGACCCTTGAACTTAAAAACCATTTAAAATAATTAAACAATGTGCTGAAATGGCCTTCATCATTTCTTAAATTTCCATCAATCATTGTTTTGTAGTTTTGAGATTTTGCACAGGACCCGTGGTATTAAATGAATTTTAAATTTACGGTCCTTATTCTATACGGAACGAGTTTGTTGACGAAGAGGAACTTGTAGGAAATGGTGTGATTTTGAACCTTGAAATAGGCGAACCATAAATAAGTAAACGGAATTTGTGGAAAGAAGAACAAGCCATTCTCATTTAAACACCCACATGCGTATTTTCTTGTCTTTTTATGCCCCTCCCAAGCTAGAACGTGTATCCTTGACTAAATTTTTTTTTTTTTGAGTTAATGAATTTCAACCATCTGATTTTAAATAAAGATAATTTAATTTCTGCCTAAAATATAGTGGCTTTTTAATATTAGTGCAGATCTAGTCTGCACGAATCTTAAATTAGATCGAACAATTGAAATTCATTAACTCAAAAGATTCTCTTTTGAGTTAATACAGAGGATACAAATTTCCTAAGTAAAATGTTTGAATCTATAGAGTTGAATGTTAATTTAATTTTATGATAGAGTTGAAATTCATTAACTCAAAAGAGAATCTTTTGAGTTAATGCAGAGGATACAAATTCTCCAAGTAAAATGTTTGAATTGATAGAGTTGAACGTGGTTGTTAAAAAGTCAATTGCAATTTAACTTGTATTGGATACAGGGGGCGGACTCACGTTAATTATGCCAGATTTGGATGTTAATCTAATTTTATGATAAATTATAGTTTTTGAACCAGTGAAGTCAAATTGCACAATTATTTTATTTTAGAAAAGAAATTAGTATTTTGTTTTAGAATAAAAGTTAAAAAAAAATTGATGACATGAAAAGAATCGCATCAAATATGCATTTTTTTTTTAGAATTCGCTAAGGATCCATATATTTCAGTTTCTTAATATGCTACAAAAGACAAGAGTGTAAATAAACCGCATCAAATTAATATGTGGTTCCTTTATGAATGAGATTTTGTGAATTGTCGATTGGATGATGCTGTGTCACGCTAAATAATCACATCGAATATGAGATTCCTAGATAAATTCTCAAAGAAAACAGCACATTTGGTGCAGTGCGGTTCTTTGAGAATTGGTACGTGTAGAAAAATAGGCATAATATGGCAAAGTTTGAATCTGTGGTGACTGTAATTTGAACTATATATTTAATGCAAATGGGCTTTTACCTCTTTTAAAAAAAAATAGGCATAAATTAATTAGGCATGACATATTGATGACATATATTAACGTCGAAAACTTTTAATTTGGCATCTTTCTCTTTTCTTTAAAAAAATATTTATTTCTTTTCACAAAAGAAAAACTGTAAAACCCATGCCATAAATTGATGATTTTTTTTATTCATTAGAAGTCCGTAGGCCATATTTCTTCCATTAAAATCAAAGTTACATGGTGCAGTTTCAAACAGAGAATCAATTAAATCAATTTTGATTCTAACCTTTTGGACTATCAATCCAGTAAAACAAAAAAAAAGTACTGCCGGCAGAAAAAAAAAAAATCTTATGTTCTGTTAAATAATGCATCACAAAATCCAGGCACATGTACACCATCATCATTGGATACAGTAATGGAAGGACCAAGTGTGAAAGCTATATGAGGATCGAGCCGGGAACGTGAGTGAGGCTGCGAAACTTATTCTTTCAAACCCAACGCAATCTCATCTATAACTTATAACATTTATAAATTACAACATCTTATAACAATTCAATTTTATAATTTTAAAAATCTAAAAAGTCGATCCAAACAGTTTAACATGATATCTATATTAAAATGTGCTTGCAGATAAAATTTTATATTTTTATGATTTTTTTACTATTTATTAAGTATTTTATAAAACTGCTGTTTTTAGACAATTTTAAACAACTGAAAAATAACAGTTTTGTAAAATACTTAATAAACAATGAAAACATTTAAAAAAAAAATGTAAAATTGTATCTTCAAGCACATTTAATATAGATATCATGGTGAACAGTTTGGATCGACTGTTTAAACTTTTCAAATTACAAAACTGAATTGTTGTAAGATGTTGTAACTTACGAATGTTGTAAGTGGATCCCTCCTCAAACTATATTATCACATATAATCAAATAGGGTAGAACCGACCCTTTGCACGGAAAGAGTGTTCAACATCAACATGCAGGCTGGCCTTTGTTGAGATTAGAGCTGCTTATGAGCTGAGTTGAGGGCAATTTGGATTCAACTCGTTAACTCATGAGCCGAATTGAGTCCAAGTTGCTAATTCAATTTTGAGTAAGAAACTCTAACTTGGATTTAACTCGCGAACAACTCGAGTTGACTTGTAACTCGTGACTCATAGATAGTACATAATTTATCAAATTAAAAATTACCAAAACAAAATCTAACAAAATAAATAGTACATAGTTTATCAAAATAGTGCACATTTAAAACTTTACATAATGAAACAGTGGCAAATACATAATTAAATAGTACAAAGTTTATCAAATTACTAAATAGTACAAAGTCTAACAAAACATTACATAATTTACCAAGTCAATGAGTCAACCGAGTTGGGAGCAACTTGGATTCAACTCGTGAGACAATCGAGTCAAGACTCGAGTCAGTTTCAACTTGAGTTGTTAGCGAGTTGAATCCGAATTGATTCCGAACGAGTTATGAGTCATGAGTTTATTTGTGGGGAATGTTAATTTTTAGAGTAAGACTTGGGTACTATTGATAGCATAAGGCCTTCCGTGCTACCGTCTAAAAAAATCTTTCGTTAAACTTCAAATTTCGATATAAGTAGTTCAATAAATTATTTATAAAATGAACTTATAGAATATCAATTTTTACTATTTTTGAAATTTTTTGACTATTTTTTTTTAATGATTTATGATATATTACAAAAAATGACTTAAAAATAGAAAATGCCAATATTTTAGGCCCTTTTTTTGCTATATTTCATAATCATAAAAATAGCAAAAAAAATTCAAAAATAGTAAAAATTGATAGTCTACAAGTTCATTATATAACTAATCTACTGGACTACTTAGATTGAAGTTTAAAATTTATATGATAGATATTTAAAACCGTAGTACAGAAAATTTTATGAAATCAATAATACCTAAGCCTTACTCTAATTTTTATCCTCTTTTTGAGTGCTGATGTTTCTAATAACTTAATTTGTTAGATATTATGGGGGTTTAGTGAGCACCATGCCGAATCTCTCTACCATTTTCTTATCTTCCACTTTGGCCAATATGAGTTCACCTGGCACTAGCAGCTTTATCGGGGAATTTCCAATCTTAGTAGGAGCTTTCCAAAGAAATAGCTTAGTATGAAAAAGGGCCATGTACTGGGCCTTACGCGGTGCAAACTATTGCACAAATTCTGACAACAAATGTGGTCCGTGATTTACTATTATTGAGTGCACACCATTGTACTATGAGGCTAAAATCTAATTTGAATCATAAATAGCAGTTGGG
The DNA here is from genome assembly GCA_024447775.1 of Carex cristatella. NCBI lineage: Eukaryota > Viridiplantae > Streptophyta > Magnoliopsida > Poales > Cyperaceae > Carex > Carex cristatella. The sequence goes on from JAJHPF010000025.1 coordinate 1,769,774, forward strand.
CCATGTCAATTATCTAGAAAGCTAGATATAAGTCTGGATGTAGTTTTTATTTTTGGATATTCAATTTTCAATCCTAATAAGAAATTAACTCAAATAGGCTATATATTTGCATAGATGTGTTATGAAATTGTATAAACCTGTATCTGATGAACAATAATTATATACACTGCCTTGAAAGTTGAAGGAAAATATTGCATATTGATGATAAATAGCAACCAATTTTTAGTATCTCAAAGTCAATATTACAAGTCATAAAATAATTCTACAACATGAAAATTAAATTGTATCTGTAACTGACAGCTACCGTCAGCATTTAAAAAAAAGAAAAGACAATTAAATTGTGTTTTGGCAAGAGGCTCAATTGAATTCGATAACCTATATATGAAACTACAAGCTGATGTTTTGATCCCTTTTTCAAAGTATATGTAAAATCCATAGGTTTTTGAAGTCATTTTTGAAGCATTAGCGCTACCAAAAATTCTTTCAAGTCTATGGAGAATTTATTATACAGGGATCCTCAAACCATGGAATTTATAACATATATATTGAATCTATCTAATTTGAATAATGTGCATTAGACCTATTATGACGGTGTTCTTAGTGGCGCTTTCCTCCCGCCTCGGACACTAGCTTCCTCGCACAACCGGCATGGCAATGTGTCGAGACTAGCATCCCGTACTTTTCCATAATTCCCCAACACACCACACCGGCGCCAAGCATGAAACTCGGCATATGCAACTGGATCTTCTCCAACCGCCTTCACGTAGTCTGCTAACTCTTCTATGGACTTGAACTTGGATGCGTCTATGATCGAGTTAGGCGGGACCAAATCCCATACATTTGGCGCACCGAAGTAGATCGGCACTGCACCGACATCCAATGCGTAAAAGAGCTTTTCTGTAACATAGCTCTCAGTGAATGTGTTCTCTATGGCCAACACGAATTTGTAGTGTGACATGGCACAATGGAGGTGGTCCCACCAGTGTGGAATCGGATTTTCCTCCATCTTACAATCAGGATAAAAAGTTAGTGCCATGTCGCCACCACCAACATTGTTTAGGCATTTACCCATGGAGTGGTGAGAGACCAGAGAGAGAAATTTCTTGGCGATCTCGTCACGGTGCGGGAGACAATTGGACGAAGACCAATAGACTAATACATCCTGCAATTAGCAGGAGGGATACTTGATTAAAAAATGAACAATATTATCCTTTAAATGGACTATTTATTAATTGGAATGTGTAAATACTTACATCACGCTTGTTGTTGGGCACGGTGTAACTGCGGTGCATGCGAAAGAATTTGCCGGCATATGTTGCTTGGACTTCGCTGCTTGCGTGATAGCTGATGAAAATATCCTCGTGCCCTGATCGCCATCTCGGTGCCTCGATTTGGAAGAATGCATGAAGAGGATCCCCTTCTGTTCTCTGTTATTTAAATCGGGTACGTATTAAAGTCAGATATATATTTCGATTGATTGTAATGCTGCTGTTTACATGGAAAAGAAATTCATTTTTGGATGATTTGAAAAACATGTTCTAGCAATTTCTTATGGATAGTGACGCTCCTTTTGCAAGTAACAAGTAAAAAACTTTATCAGTAAAACAAGTCGCTATTTAAAGGAAGGTTGAATTTTCAAAAGATAAATAAGAGGACACTTTCTCTGCACAGATTTTCAATTTTGGACTGCAAGAAGACAACGAAATATGAAGTTTATCCTCAAATTTCTTTGACCAAAGGTTGATTGAATTTGAAGATTCAAATCATTTTAAAGTTTAAAATTGATCTTTCTGTCTGTATTAGCTCAGCAGTTGTTTCTAAGACACTACACGTCCGATTTCCACAAAATAATAATAATAATAAGAAGAAAGAAAAGAAAAATGCAAAGATCCAAGTTAGCTGACCTTACAAATTATTTGCTAAATGTTAACACTACTATACATGAACATGAACATTTTTTATTATTCTTGTAATTTATTATGAGATAGACATGGAAAGAAATATTACATTTTGAAGATGAAAGGTAACCCAAAGCCACACGTCCGCCTTGTCGGCAAGAGCCTCGTTGCGGGTCCACAGACAACTCAACCCGCACCGGCATTGATACAACCCATCAAGTATATCTGGGACCCACGAGGCCAATTTTACATACACGCTTGCATGCGACATCTTCAGCTCGGAGCAGTCATGCCGGTCGATCTCCTGCACAGCCGATGCATTGACTTTCCATCCCTTAAATTTCGCCTGGAACCGGTTACAACCAACCTCTTTATCCCACCGGTCAAAGGTTGTGATAAGGTCAGAAAAGGTGTTTTTTGGTCTTGATCCGATTGAATCAACGGCTGTGAGGACAACTGGAGAAGGGGTAGAGATAGCTTTGGTGGTAGTAACAGGAGATGAAACAGAGGAGTCCGAGGCCGGTGACACCGAGTAGGTCGAGAAATCGAGATTTGAAAAAAGAAGCAGAGTACAGAGGAGCACGAAGCCGAGGATCGGGGCGAGATACCTGAAATTGGGATTGAAGGAGGAGGGTGGAGTCATGGTGGAATGTTTTTTAGGGAAAGGTTTTTGTTGTCATGGCGGGATGAAGAGAGAACAACCGTTTTACATTTAAATGGTCATACAAGGTACATGATTTGATTTGAGAATGATATAAATTTTATTTAAAAACAAAAGGAATTTGTGATATTTTTGTTAATTCCTGGACAGTGGACCCCACACAGCATGTTAGTGTTAGTTGGAACAATGCACAAAGTGACAAAGATGCCTAACCCAAGGAATTTTTTATATAAACCATAGAAAAATCAATTTTAGATTACCAGTACGATTGATTCGGTTTTTAAAAAATCATAAAAAAAAAGTTGCTAATTCATTCTGGAATTTTTTTTCTCCACATAACAAGTTGGCAACTCGTTCTTGTCTTCTTCTTTTTTGTCAGTTTTTACCGAAAAAACTATTTTTTTAGTCCGGAACGAGTTGGCAAATCATTCTCCAATTTTTTTTTTAGGATTTGCTTATAAATTATTTTCTAGTCGAGTTAACAAGGGGTTTGAAAAACGAAAATATAAAATGTGAAACACAATAAAATTGCATTAAATTATTTTTATTATTGTCATTTTTTTATTATTTTGTCACAAATAAGGTCTAAATTTTTATTATTGTCGTTTTTTTGTCAGTTACCTTTTCTTTTATCAGAATCAGTGTTTTGAAATTCGGTTCTCATTCAGTATGCGGAAGGCCACTGCATATCGCATATACGGTATGCGGTCACATATGCAGATTTTTATTCGGATTTATATATACGGATTTTAAATGAGAATTCGTATATATAAACAAATATACAGTAATATGTGGTATGACTCACTGTTAATATACTCTAAACCGGTATTTTTATCACTGTTAATATACTCTAAACTGGTAATATGTGGTATAGATCATTGTTAATATACTTTAAACTAGTATTTTATCACTATTAATATACTCTAAACCGGTAATATGCTCTAAACTTCATATTCGGACCGAATATAGATTTTCTATTCGGATTGCAACCGAATAAAAATATTCAGCCAAATAGATCAAATTTTAAAACACTGATCAGAATAATACCAATTCAAATTGTGCTCCATTTATTATAACCAGTATAATCCCTACCGAGCTCCACCCTGCTTGGGTGCTGTTATAGTTATGATACTGATATTTACAATATTACCATTTTTGGTTTCCTTGTTAGTTTATTTGGCATGAATTCATGCTATATTTGAACAATTGTGGGCAAGTTCAAGTCCGTTGGGTTAAATTTTAGGCTTACTGAAGGTATTTCCATATGTGTCCAATTGGTTAATCTACACAAATGATGTTATAATGCAATTTAATTCCGTAACGGAGGCAACCTTTCAGGGCATCTTCTTTCCATAGAAAATAATTTAATGCAATTTTATTGTGTTTGAAATTTTATATTTTTGTTTTTCAAATCCCGCGTTAACTCAACTAGAAAATAATTTATAAGCAAATCCTAAAAAAAAATAAAAAAATGGAGAACGATTTGCCAACTCGTTCCGGACTAAAAAAACAGTAAATTGAAAAAATCAAGAACGAGTTGCCAACTCATTCTGTGGAGAAAAAAAATCTAGAACGAGTTGGCAACTCATTTTTTTTTTTTATAGTTTTTGTATAAACCAAATCAATAATATTGGTTCCCAAAAATTAATTTTTCTATTTATGGTTTATAAAAATATTTCTAACAAAAGGCCATGTCAAGCAGCACAAAAAAAAAAATATGATAATGCAACAGTACATTATATTTTTATTAAAGAAAATTCAGTAATTAACCATCTGAATCTGATGATGGTAGGAATTTTTTTTTGCTTTGCCTTTTAAAACTTAATTTTAATTTTTAGTAAAATATTAACTAATAAATATGAATTATAATAAAGTTTTTTTATATCTTTATCATTTGTTGAAAAGAAGAAACTCTAATTAGAGAAATAAAAAGACATGAAAAATTGCTGATAATAAACAAACACTTAATTAAGACTTATTCAAATCACAAGGTTTGTTAGGGTTAGATTAACTACAATTAAAAAAAAATGGCCATCTAGTCCTGCTAAATATCAACACACCTTTATTCCTTACTCTTTTGAACCGTTGGATCAGGTCAACTGTGGAGATCTGGCCACAAATTAGTTTAATTGGTGTAATTAGATGTAATTAAAATTCTTTTTCTATTTCTTTCCTGCCTAAATGCATGGAGACACTATCAATATAATTAATGTTATCAGTTGTTGACATGACAATCATTTTTGTTGTTTGGTCACACACCTTCGCTACCATTGCTTTCAAATAATTGCAAAATTTTGTTTCTATTATTATTGTATTATGTAGCATAAATAAAGCACGTCTTTACAACTTTGGTGGGGTACAACGGGTACAATGATATTATATTTAATTAATGACACCAGCAAGAAGTTTGCACAATTTCAAACTTAATAATCCAAAATAGACAACTAGCCAAAAAAAAAAAGAATAAAGAAATGTAGTAAAGACGTAATTTATAATATAATATCATTCGGTAAATCTAATTAAGATTTAAGTTAAAAATTCATAACTAAAATATTATTTTCCAATCAACACTTCTTTCTAATGTCTCGGGGTTTCTAATATTAACATAAATTGTTGTTATTTGGTAAGTGTACTCTGTTATATGAATTGTCAACTGTGTTATCATTTTTGTTGGTTGGTAACTGGCAAGTAATTAACACTTTCACACCATCTCCCTAATTGCAAAATTATTTTATAAATTAATCAATTTAAAAGGAGACAGCACATTATTCTTATTCCTCTCAATGATTAGATAATAGATAATAAATTGACATAGGATATGGTAACGACCACAACCTAGATGGATCATCATCTTTCTCCACAAGGAGGGATTTTGATGGACATTGGACCGAAATCCGTCCGATTTCTAATCTAAATTAATTGATTACATTAAGATTTGTGCAGATGATTTAAATTGGTTGAATAGTTGAAATAAGTATATATTTAAATCTGATCGTGCGAATTTCGTTAATGATAAAACAATTTAGACCGGACATCGAATGGATTTCAATGAATAAAAAGAAAATAAAAAACATCTACATCCCTGCAACTCAAATGAGTTTTTAAATATTTGTTAACTACTTTTTAGAAATTAAGGTATTTAAAGTTTCTAATTCTCACATCTCTGAAATTAATTTTGAAGTTTCTATTAAGCCATGTCAGCAATAAATTAAAAAAGAGAATTAATTTGAGCTAATCATTTGATCTGTATGGAGTTTAGAAATAGTTTCATAATAAGAAACTCTACTGCATAGTTTCTAAATAAAAAACTCTTTCACATCCCTGAAACTAAATTAGAAACTGCCACATCAGGTTTGAAACTCTAATAGTTTCAGAAATGTGGATGCTTCCAATTTAAAAAAGGGGGTTTTATTTCTCACTATTTACTGCGGGGGTTTGAGAGATAAAAGAGATATCTATTGGCTAAAGTATAAGCAAATGATAATAATCAAATTAATTGACAATCTTAACAGTATTTTGAAAGCAATCTAAAGTATAACACTTTTTTTTAGTATTTCACTAATTGCTGATAATCAAACTAATCAAATTTTAATATACTTTAATGGATCCGTCTAATTGTACCCAAAAATTTGTACCCACTTTTTACCCAAACCAACTGTCATTTGACTGGTGGGAATATTGTAACAATAAAAATATAAATACTGTAAGAAACAATATCAAATACTGTAAAAGATGAGATCATTTTTAAAAAAAATAATAACTTGCAACTTGCAACGTCTTTGTAATTAGTGTACTTTGAACTTTCACACTTGTTGTACTTTCACAGATAATGACAGTTAACTGTACTTTAAAAAATGCCAACTTGTGTACTTTTTCTCCTTTTAGAAGTTTTTAATTTTCTATTATTTTAGAAGTTTTCAATATTAATTTTTTTTCGTATTTTTTAATTTCTCATTTTTATTTATTTTTAAATAATCACTAAAAATTATAGTTTAAACTATTGAAATTGAATACGGTAAAAAAGCTACGTAAATTAAATAATTTTTTTTCGTCCCTCAACCCATATACCGTTCTTTCATGGTGAAATTTTGATTCTTTAGTTTGATATTGGAGTATATAAAATTTTCCCTTTATGAAATAATTTCGGATCTACATGATTTTTACCTTGTATATCTGATTATTGTCCTGCTTATAAGTGCAGATTTGGTATATCAATTCAAACGCACCCAGATAAAAAACTAGTTGAGTTACTGCATAGTTCGAGACCAGACCAGACCCTACTGCTACCACTGACCTCGCTCACATCGTGCACCTCCTCTTCGATTCGTACTCTAATCGCAGCCACAACCATAACTGCAACGACGTCCACACTGCAACCCTACGAAATTTGAGTTTTTGATTATTATTCTAAGCTCGATTAATGAAATCTGAAATTGGAGGCTTCACTATGTCTAGTCTTGCTTCTCTTAAAATTTGTTCATAATAGAAACATGAAGTTTAGTGGTTATGTTGTACCAATTTAATATGCTATAGTTGTGGTATTTTCAGTATTGGTATTTTTCCAGGATCATCAGAAAAATAAGGCCTCAATATGGATTGCTCTCTCGTTTATATACTGGTTGTGGCTCTTATGAGGTTAACCAACGCACAAAAACCCTAAATAATTTCAGTGCTTAATTTCAAGTTCAATTAGACACATATGATGTCTTATTTTTTGGTGTGTTATTAATTACTTGTTAAGATTTTCTCCTTGTCTCTTATTATGACAATGTTTGTAGAGAGTCGATAACTGATGCACCCTTCGCTTCGGTAGTCTACTGCTGAACTAGATCTCATGGTTCGTTTTCGACTGAATTTTCATATCTTACTATTCCTGCCTGCTTGGTAGAAAAACACTAATATATCATAAATGCACTTGCCTTCTATCTATAAATATTTTGACTTATATATTTTTGTATCTTTTGCATACTTAGAATGAATATATTTACTAATTAAATTATATTTTATTTTATAGTTTGCTTCCTTTAATTGTAAACTAAATCTCCTTCGCAGAGTTGTACCGACATAATTTACAAGTTTCAAATGAGTATATACTAAGGGATCCATGGAATGAGGTTAGAATTGGAATATTGTTGGTGAAATTTGGTGATTAAAATTTCGGTGTAATTCTAGTGAAATCTGGGGTATAATTGAAATATTGAGTTTTTGACGATTTAAGGTTGCATTTCACCTTAGCAGTATGTTATGGTATTGATAATTTGTATAGGTGATGGTAAGTTATATACAGAAGCAACTGTTCAGTTCTGATTTCGAGCTTTCGTGAAAATGTTTTTATTTCTGTTTACTCTATCTTCATGTTGGGTTTTATTTGCATTGGCCAGGGCAGCGCCAATAAATCAGAACTCATGTGAAGTATGTACTTATCTGTATTAGGTTTTAATCATTTGCTTTGCAGTTTAATTAATGCATATTGCCCTGATTTTTACTAAAAAAATTCTAAGTGTCATTTTCGCAAAAAAAGTTTACAAGATATGCAACATGTTCTGTCAGATTGTGTCTTATTATTGTTGGATAATATTTTGGTTCGGTAATATTTAGGATTTATCGAGGCTTGATTCAACAACATGCTTATCAAATTCTGCATTTGTGCAAGTTGCTATTTTTTTTCCATTGTGTAATATCTATTCAATAACGCCTATAATATGAATATTTTACAGATTGTAATGAAAAATACCATAAGACATAATAAGAATAGCACCACAAATTTATCTTACATTTTTTTTCATTGTGTAACGTCTATTAATTTTTTTTCCCGTCATTTATTTACATATTCTGAAGCTTACATTTTTTTACATATTGTAATGAAAAATACCACAAAACCTGCAAGTAAAAGTCATAGTAATTTAATTATATAAGACATAATATGAATAGCAATAATTTCTCATGAAGTTTTAAAGATAAATGACATTCTCATGAAGTTTTAAAGATAAATGACAGCTCCTATTTCAAAAGTATTTGCATTCATAGTCTCCACTCTCAAAAAGAAAATTACACAACACACAAATGAGCTTTCTATACAAAATCAACAAAAGGACAATATTAACCATACTTCTGATATAAATAGTATTTCTTCCGACCATTAATCAATCCCCTATAGTACGGACCAATAAGCGCTATCCATGAGACCATAACCTGCAATTAGTATGAAATGCAGAGGAGCAGCAGGAGGGGCCCATGAAAGGAGCTTGAATTCAAAATATTTTACTAAATTAATGTCGAATTTATTTATTAATCGCGAAAGTTTCATTAATAGCGTAAATCACTAATCATATATGTTTTAAATTGCTTTGTCTTAATTTTTTCATCCCATCATTAACAAAAAAAAATAGACATTAACCAATAATTTTTTAGATAAAATTCAATCTAAATAAAACTAATTTTGGATGTCCAAATTAATTTGCCAAAATTTTTCAGAAATTAATTCTAGAATACATAACAACATGCTTTCTCTAGTATTACATTGATAGAGAGAGAATAATCAGTTACTAGGAAAAATGTCATATTAAGAATAACGAAGATTATAGCAAATTATTCCTTATTTGCTAGAAAAAGATTGCACAAAGCAAAAAGACATTTTGGTGAAATGAAAGAACAAAGGACAAAATTATAGATTCCATTATCAGTATTAACACTACCATAACACGATCACATATAATTAAGTAGATAACAATTGTATATGATCACTCATAATTCAAAGTCATCTTGCTACCAATAATTTTTTTTTTACCAAGGCACCCTCGTAATTTATCTTTTCAGTCTTGCTATTAATTTGCACATCATGCACACACCAATAAAAATCTCCCCATTTTTATCACTCCGTAAAGAGGATATCCAGTAATACAGACCTAATACATGTCTCGTACATAAAAGAGAACAAAAATTGAAGAAAAATATGTAATTGAAGAAAAATATTTTGATGAATCTCTTTATACTTAAATTATTATCTTAATACTTTTAATAGATCTCAGAAATTTATTATAGAATATGGAACAACATGCTTTCTGTAGTATTACATTGATACAGAGAGAATAATCACCGAAATTTTTAATAATATATAAAAAAAATAGAATTCTACACCGTTTGACAAGATTTCGAAAAATGCCTAAACCGTAGTTTTAACTCACGATTTTAGGCCCCAAAACCACAAATTATTATATTTGATATACATCTAAATGATGAAAACTGACAACAATATGTAAAATTTATGAATGGAACCCTTATATTTTTACTATTATCAGATCTTAGTAACTAATGGATATAATCTACACAAGTGAAACCAGAAACAATAAGCAGTATTAAACTAGGGGAAATTGTGAAAATGCCACTCCAAATTTTATTAATTTGCAAAAATGCCACTCCAAATTATTAATGACTAAAATACCCTCGCTTGTCCATCTCCGCCGCCTCCTCCCGCACCCTCCGCCGACCCGACCGTCGCCCGTCACAAGAGACGCAAGAAGCAGTTTCCGGACATGATTTCCTTCGTCTGTCGCAAGAGGCGGAGATGAACGAGCGAGGGTATTTTAGTCATTAATTATTTGGAGTGACATTTTCACAATTTTAAAATTTTGGAGTGACATTTTCTCAATTTTTCCATTAAAGTATAATGGCCCTGAATTTCGGCTCCCTTTATTTATTTTTTATCTAATCTAAAGTAAAAATGAGAGATAAAAGTCAAAAAAAAAACGCATAAGCTTTTATGTATGCCAATCACTAGAAACTCAGAATGATACAATTCCTGAACAAAACCAAACAGTTCACAAATTGTGCTCAAAAAGAAAAAAAAACCACAGTAGTCGGGTGATTCGATTAATTACACAAGTTGAACCCATTTTTTCTCTTTAGATCACAAACAAGTAATTCAACTATTCAAGTAAGCTTACATTACACAATTTTACATTTTTCACAGTAATTGAAAAGTGCTACCCTGACACCATTTTGCTAAACCCGATTTACCAGTAACCAGTTATATAAGATTGAATACAAGAAACATGCTACCCTGATACACCATATAACTAACCATGCCCAAGTTGGCTAGTTTGTGGGCCAAATCCTTATGCTCACTGCCCATGTAATTAAGTACATTTGAAACTTTCATGCCTTCCTATGACATCCCAAACTTGCATAACCTCACCATGTGCCCTTCAGTCCACACTTGCCTATGTTAGCAGACAGTGCTTCAACAAGATGAATTTACCATGCCATACACAGGCAAATGCAGATGCTCAACAAGATGCCGCAAAAACTATTGTATATGCAACATGAAATTACCCAAATTACAGCCAGAATCTTTTAAACCAAATAATACAAATAGAACAAGAGAAAATAAAGATGCGTGCCTTCTAGTTGGGACATCATGATAGCCTCTTCCCTAAAATTTACCAAGTGAATGACCTTATTGATTTAGGTAATAAACTAGTAGTGCAAACTTAGTACCATAAACAGGGTCTCTTACTGACTGTGATAACAATGCAATGATTTCTATCACAAAACTTATCATTTGCCAAGCGCTGAAATAGTGCCAAAAAAGAAAAGTAACAAATCATCAAATTAAAGCAAAACACAAATCACAACTCAGCAATCAGAAAACACAAATTAGAAATTTAATTCAAATTCAGGGTTCGGTATTTGGATGGAATAGTTCAAGCATCACCACACCTGATCAGAATTGGTGGCCATAGACAAGGTCACAGTTATTGGAGAATAATGATTTACGCTGAGGAATTTTGAGTACAAAAATTGCCTTCTTATTCTTCTGATTATGTTTTATTTTTTTATGGCAATAAAATTTAACCTTTTTTTAGTTTTCCGCCAAAAACAGAAAAAAAAAACCAAAAGACAATAAAGACACTGATCAGCATGTACCAGCACGTGTAGTGTGGTACTACTTATTAGTCATGCTACTAATTGACTCTAATAACTAAATAAATGAAGGAATATGACAAACCAATATAATTAAATTGCCTTCGTTTTCCCTCTCAGACATCAGGACCAACCTCTGAAAAACAGACTAATGTCTATTAGATAAAAATGAAAGGTTCTTCAAATAAAGCATAAAGCTATTACATTACCTTCACTAACATGAGAGCCTCATAGACCTGCTCGAGAGAAGCAACCCTAAAATAATCGATCACAACTTAGTAAAACTGTAAAAGCATAAGTTAAGGTAGTGTACCAATTGGGCTTCATTCCAGTTTGATTTCTTTCTGCTATACGAAGATTTACCTTTAGGATAACTGGTAATTATAGCGGCAATAAGGATAATTTTCCAGTTTGTGTTCGATACAATAGTTAGTTTAAGTAAATGGAATTTAATCAACCACTACATTAAGGTAAATTTTACACAGTAGAAATCACAAGGGAATATTGTAACGCGTTGTGTACTCACTTGAGTGATCTCCTGTATAGAACATGAGATGAGAAGAGGTATTAAAATCTTATGAGATTTTAACACAAAGGCTAAATAAACAATTCCTTTACTCTGGAGTAAATGAAGAGGGCACTCGCAGAAAGAGAAAGAGACGGAAATTACTGTCCAGTGAGGAAGCAGGTCAGAAAGGGTGGAGAGCGGCGGCTGCGGCTGCCCTTCTTCTCCCTCTTGTCGCTAGGTGCAATGAGAGTTGTCCGATTAGAATAGAATCGTGAAATTGGAAAGAGGGATTAGGCGGAGAAGCTCCGAACCACCAAATACTACGCTGCTGGGTGTACGCCTCGCCCGCTCCATCCTCGATCGGCGAGGGTTTTAGGGTTCGATCATCAGCAGCGAAGAATAATTCGTGAAAGAAAGAGGACGCTTCGTTGTAAATTACAATGTTACCCTTCCGAAGAATTATTCCGTTAAATTTAACAGAGAATATTTTTTTTTCTCTTCCGACTAAGAAGACTACTGACCGTTCGATCATCAGAAAATGAACGGTTCGTATTCAATAGTATACACAGAAGCATTTGCCCTATTTTATACGTGATATTTTTTTTTTTGAGAAAGTCTACACCTATAAATTTATCTCCAATGGTCTGCAACATCAAGAACGGCCTTCAATGGTCCTTTTAGTGGAACAACTCCGCTGCTCTCCAAATACGAGAGCAGAATTCTACTTTTCTAAATCTAACTATTTATCTGTGTTGAGATTCATGCATGAAAAAAATTTAACGGTTACATTTGAAAAAGTAGGACTGCAGCAAAGTCAGATCCTCTTTTAGGGGTGGACTCAAAGTAGAGTTAGAGTGTCAACTGTCCCCTCTTTGGATTTTGAAATTTTATATAGAGAAGTAGGTTCGGATCAGCTGTCTCTTTTTGAAACTTTTTTTTGCTTCTCTCTAGAATTCTGATATCTAATTTCAGTTAAGTTAGGGTTAAAATTAGAATAAATTCTTTGAATTTAGAATGATAATTAGAATTAGAAATCATACAAATATCGTTAATATGCAGTATGTGGATTTTAAAATGATAATTCATACACATATAAACAAGTATGCGTTAATATGTGGTATGCTGTAATATGCGGTACTGTGTGGTAACATTCGATATCATACAAATAATATGCAGTAATATGCGGCCGAATATGCAGAACCGTATATATTGACTGCATACAAATTTCTATACAGATTACAACCATATACGCATATGCTGCATAGACCGCATTTTATTACACTGTTCATACCAGAGTGGCATCATTAGGTGACCCTCTAAAAAACTATCTAAAAACCAGCATCACACAAAAGAAATTTAGCCTCATCAGCATATTAAGTTATTAACAAAACATAATTCCTAGCAAACCACAAGTTGTTGGTACAGAGCTGATACCAGTCCGAATAGAGCAAACCACATTTTGATTATTATAATTCCTAACAAAGTCCTAAACAAACATTTTAAAGAACTAGATGAAATTCTTCAAGAAAGGATGTTGCAGTTTTTCACATTCATCAACTTGATGTTACTATGTACGAATGGTACCTCAGTTACAGTAGAGGCAGGGAGACAAGGTTTGAAAACTAAATCTGCTATATTTTGTAAGAAAGAAAATCAAATCACCAAACAAAGAATTAACTAAATCATCACTGAACAAGTATCAAACAAAACCAAAACAATGTGTTTTCTTCAATGCATAAATCAAGACTACAATTTGATTTAAAAAATAAAAAGGTTGACCTAAAAATTAAACTGCTAAATGCACAAGTCGATATGTTATCTTTGAACTTGTCTCAAAAGTCCAATTATATGAAGCGGTGCCTCGTACCACTTCAAAGATGCTCACATTCTTTCTTTTAGTGCTAATTATGGATCCCCATTATCATAAAACAACGGCAGCAAATATATCCACTCGACAAGTATTTGAGAGCTTTGAACATAGTTTGGCATAATCTCCAATGTATCAGTGAATTGAATTTATGAGACAATAATTCTGAGGAAAAGATTTTTATTGATATATCTTTTTTGTTTACAAGAGTCCTAGATTATTTATACTAAGTTTTGTAACAGCTCTTTATTTTATCATTGGTACAGTATATCGTTGGTATTGTATCTCTAATTTATTGTACATCTAATTCTATTTAATTGATGGATGATGAACGGCTGAGATCAATCCTTAATTTCAACAATCAGCGACACTCTCTGAATTGTGCTGTGATTAATTAGACAGAGGCCGACATTGGTGTCTCGTTAGAAATTTAATCGATAATAATGTAACACGTATGTTGGATCATGTTAAGAAATTTGTAGTGAGGAGAGGACAATATTATATTCGTCTCCGTATCTGTGCGATCCGCAGAAAATCGTGGTCCGGATCTCTGAAGTAGCCTAAAATTTATTTTTAGATCTTGACCGTTGAATCAGAATCTGGCCAATCCGGTCCGAGGTAGAATTCACGGTCTCTTAATGCAGAATCTGATCGAACGGTTCAGATACAAACATAAATTTTGAGCTACTTTAGGGAATCAGAATTCAAAAGCCCGTCCTTCACTGTATCGACTTTCCACTTCTTTCTTCTCTTCTATTTTTTTTCGCGCGACGCAGCACCAGCAAAGAAACAATGGCGCCCAAAAAGAAAACCCAGCAGCAAAATCCCAAATCAAAATCAAAATCAAAATCAAAACCAAAAGCTGGTCCGTCCGACCCGAAACCCGCACCCAAGCTCCAGATTTCAGCAGAGAACGAGCGTCGCCTCCGCCGCTTACTTCTCAACACCGACCGCCCCGCTCCATCTCAGCCTCCGCCTGACGCGGCGGCGCAACCTTCCTCCTCCAGATTAACATTCGGAGTCGGAGGAGGTGGTGGTGATGGTGCTAGTGGCGAGACGAGAGCTCAGAAGGTGAAGCGCCTTACAAATGTGTACGACAAGCTGTCGCTGGAGGGTTTCACCTCTGATCAGATCGAGAAGTCTCTCTCTTCACTCGGTGTAATCCTACTTACACTTCATCTCTGATGCTTTTTTTTAGCAACATTTAAACTGTGTATTTCTCTTCATTTTTTGTTTTTGAATTAAACGAATAGGAGACCGCAACATTTGAGGAAGCTCTAGATTGGCTATGCTTCAACCTGCAAGGAAGTGAGCTCCCTCTCAAATTTTCTACCGGTGTCACCTCATTATATCATGAAGGTACTCATCTTCTCTCTCTCTAATACACTTTCACTGACAGATTAGTTTTATTATTGTTATTCAGCTAATATGGTTCTGGTATTTGAAATGTGATTTATTAGAAGGGACAGATGTCTCGGTTAAGGTGCTCTCTTCAGCCCGTGAAGATTGGGCGCCAGAGGCACGTCAGGTTGAAGTGGTGAAAGAGCAAATTGAAGGATTGTCAGTTAGAACTAAAGGGAAGAATCCAGAGGTCTCTTTGGATGAAGATAGATCTGCACAGGCAGCTTGGATTCGTCAGTACATGGAAAGAGAAGAAGAAGAAGAAGAGGACGAGGTATTAACTTTTTTTTCTTTGGCTTATTGCTGTCCTTGTCTTTCTCCTTTTTTTTTTTTTTTTTTCTTTTGTTTTGTTTTGTTTTGATTTGTACCAGAATCAGTTCCTTAATGGCTTGGTATATTAGTGTACGTATAAGCTGGTTAGAGATATCCCCACCTTAAATTAAGCACATTACTGAGCTTAAAGTACAAACAATCTAAAAAGATTCTAACCAGGGTTTGCCTCACAAGTTGCTTAGTCTTGGTACCAATTGATTCATATAGGTACCAAGCTTTATGGTTTTGGTCAGGAATGTTATCTGGTAGTTTCATGATTTTGTCAGGCTTTTACGTTGGTTTTATTACCTTTATGTTGTGCCAGAGTCTCATTTAAGCACAATTGATAAACCTTGAATAAAATACAAGATAATGATCCTTAGCTAGTGTTCTGTACATGACATAGTACATTGTCTTATGCACTGTAATTCCTGTTCGTAATAGGAGCTTGATTCTTGTAAAAGGCCGCCTCGTGATGCTGATTCCATAATTGAAGAATACCGACTTGCCAGAATTGGTGCCCTTGAAGCAAAGCAAAAAAAGGATAAGAAAAGCCAAAGTCACTTTGGTAAAATTATTGCTGTACTCAAGCAAGAGTTGTCTTCTTTAGGTACGAACCTTTTTAACAAGCATAACATTTCATGTATATATCAAGTGCATATATATATTACTTGCCGTATTAAATCCTTAGATTTTAAAAAATACTTTTTATATCTGCATCTCCAGGTCTCAGTGATGAAATCCTGTTTTTTGAGCCGGTAGAAGAAACAGTAAACACAAGTGTTGATGTTACAGTATTGGGAAAGAGAGAGGATGAGGATGGTAGTACACTGGAGAGAAAGAAAGATTCTTGTGAGCCTGTCAGTGAGAATGAGGTGGAAGAGGAAGTAGAGCTTAATGACTTATTTTTTGAAGACTCTTCCACAGATAACCCTGATGCGTGGAAGCAAGAGAAACCAGAAAAAGTGTCAGATGATGGTTATGGTAACATGTTAGGAAATATTGATGACATATGGAAGAAGGCAATTTTCTTTTACCTCTTCCTTCTAATAATATTTATAGTTATTTAGCACTGTATTCTTTAATTAATATTTTGTAATTGCAGGGTGAACCTGGTAAACTGCCCAAGGCAATTCTTCAGAAATTCTGTCAGAGGCTGGGGTGGGAGGCACCGAAGTATAGCAAAGTTTCTGACAAGGATAGGAACTTCATATATTCTGTCAATGTAATGCGGACCACCACTGGCAGAGGTAAAAGCCGCAAGGCTGGTGGTTTGACCACTTTTCAGATATCTAATGAAGAGGAGCCATCTAAGTCTGTTGAGGTCTCTCTCTCTCTCTCTCTCTCAAATACAAACATATCTTGAAAATCAATTCAATCAATGTAAAGATAACTACAATATTATTTGCAGGAAGCACAAAGTAAAGTTGCATCCTTCGCCCTTTATCAACTTTTTGCCGACCTTCCTCTTCACCAAATACTTGCAGAACCATACTCATCTCTTGTGTCAAAATGGCAAAATGGTAATCTGCTACCTCTCACTTCATTTGGCTCTATTTGTAAATGTTTCAGAATTATTTCATTATCCTTCATATTTGAAATATATACAGGTGCACTCTCACCAAAAATCTTAGATAGAGATAAGAACCGAAGGGATGGATTCATTGATACGTTATTGAATAAAGTTAAATCAGATGCGCTTACTTCTGTTAGTGCACAAAATGTTGAAAATACGAATGTGCTAGAAAACACATCTCCTGAAAAACATAAGAGCAGGACAGAAAGTTCAGGTGCTCTCTATTTTAGCTATCTTTTACTTTTGGATTTCTCCTTTACCTTCTTCAGAAATTGGGTTGGAGACCCACCATGTAAAAATCTAAACTAAATGTGTTGGTATCATTTTTCATGTATGATTAAATTCCTAGGACTAACTGCTCGTCAACAATCTGAAAGTTTACTTTTGAAAGAAGAGATGGACAATAAGAAGAATCTGCCCAAGTTTATGGTAAATTTACTATCCTCTTTTACAAATATAAACAGTTGCCTACTCACATACACTATCATGCACTATGGGTGATAAAAATTTTGTTAAAAAAAGACCTAACTTAGACAAGAAAAGAAATTAATGGCAAGTCTCAAGCTGTTAACCTGGAATTGTACAATATACAAGTATTTTAAAAGAAATGAAACAATTTCAATCTTGTGGTGTCACAAATGATCCTTGTCTTGTTTCAGAAAATGATGGAGGCCAGAGCAGCTCTCCCAATAGCTAAGTTAAAGGACCAATTTTTAAACTTACTTAGAGAGAATGATGTGATTGTTGTTTGTGGAGAAACTGGGTGTGGGAAAACAACACAGGTAATCTCTGTATCATGCCAAAAGTTTCTATCAGATGTTATGTTTCTTCCAATTGCTGTCTTCTAATAACTGTTTTTTTATTTTCAGGTCCCTCAATTTATATTAGATGACATGATTGAATCTGGTCTTGGCGGATGCTGTAACATTGTTTGCACACAACCCCGTCGAATTGCGGTATGGTAGCACAGTTGAAACAGAGACTATTTTTTATGAAGTATAAACCAATAAATAAGTTCACTTTTGCTAATTGTTAACTTTGTTTAAGATTGGGTGAAAACGCTTTAGGAAGCTAGTATGGCTCGTATGATTTTCTTGTTTGATATTCATATGAGAGGAAAGAAAGAAACAAATTCAAATCGGAACAATAATCTTCTTATTATATCTACTAAAGAAGTCAGATAAGGATGCTATTATTTGTTTTACGTAGGGTTATTGTTGGAAAAATGGATCAAACTATAAATTTACTACCATGCCATTATTGCTATATATCAGGCCACTGGCTCCTATTTGTGAACCAAGCTTTCAAGTTTTCATCTCGTCCTATCATTTTGTCAGGCAATTTCAGTGGCAGAAAGGGTGTCAGATGAGAGATGTGAACCCTCACCTGGTTCTGATAGTTCATTGGTTGGCTACCAGGTTCGACTTGACAGTGCCAGGTGTCAACATTTCTTCCCTGTACTTGTTACTAAAAAGTTCATTTTGCTGGTTTTATCATGCTACTCACATTAACATGTGGCCTCAAACTGATTTAAATTTCTGATTTTGTTGATGACTATTTCTTTTGTAATGATATAGGAATGAACGGACAAAACTCCTTTTTTGTACAACTGGAATACTCCTTAGGAAACTTTCAGTGAGCCTTTGTTGTCTCTAATATGATTAAAGTGCACACGTGTCTACTTGTTTTTGCTGATTTTAATTTGCTATTATGTAGACAAATAAAAATTTTGAAGGTATCACCCATGTTGTGGTTGATGAAGTACATGAACGTTCTCTTTTGGTAATATCTTGCCCTTTCTTTCTAAGCTTAACATTTTAGTTGTATTAGCATTTATCCAACTCTTTGTTCTTCCAGGGTGATTTCCTTCTTATTGTATTAAAGAGCCTAATTGAAAAGCAAGCCTCTAGTGGATGTTCCAAGCTGAAGGTTATTCTCATGTAAGTGCTCTTCTTTTTTTACTGAATTGAACAACTACCTCATTTTGATTTATTCTTACATGCATTCTATATCTAAATTCTAGGTCGGCAACTGTGGACGCAAGTCTATTTTCAAGATACTTTGGTGATTGCCCTGTGATTAGTGCAGAAGGGAGAACTCATCCTGTTTCGACAATTTTCTTAGAGGATGTTTATGAGAAAATTAATTATTCTTTACCATCTGATTCTCCTGCCTCTGGAGAATTCATGTTATATAACAGAGAGAAGGTTTATTTCTGACCTCATTTTCCTTCATTAAATAATTTGCATATGATTAATCTTTTTTGTTCTTTTTGCTATTTAGGGACAGAAAGGAAGTAATTCGGTAAATAATCGAAGAGGAAAGAAGAATCTGGTGCTATCTTCTTGGGGTGATGACTCCATACTCTCTGATGAATATATCAACCCCAATTATAATGACAGTTCATACAAGTCATACAGTGAAAGAACATGCGAAAACTTAGTTAAGTACCTAATAATTTATCAGAGTGCTCTTTTTTTTTTTGGAAGGGGGTAAAGTTTGTCTTTTCTTTCTCTTTCCTTCAACTTTATCCTTTATTTTAAATTATTGTTGGATCTAATATAAATCCTTAGTGACCCCAAAGCTCAAAGTTTCCATTTAAAGTCCAAATTAGTGTCTTAATTTTACTTATTATGTTTTTGTATGTATTTCTTGAATGTAAATATATACTCCCTTCTTAAAGGTGTGATTTTTGGGCTATGGAAAGATTGACTCTAGCCTACAGCTAATACGTTTCGTTAGTTGATTAAATAGATGCCAGGCCTTCAAATACCAGATCTTATTTAGTGCACAATGCCCTTGCACTATTCATCTCCAACTGATCGATGCCAATTCTTGTGTTCTTTTCTGTCCACAAAATAAAAAACAATGAAATTTGCAGCCATTTCTTGTTAAAAATGCGCAACCTTGCTTTCTCCATATACACTACCTTATTGACTTCTCCATATGCAGAAACGTTTAAATGAAGATGTTATCGATTTTGATCTTTTAGAAGATTTGGTCTGCCATATAGATGAAAATTATCCACCTGGTGCCATTCTTGTGTTTCTTCCTGTAAGTTCAACTTTTTTCTTGTTTTAGTCTGTATAGTGCTTTAAGTTTGGTTAAATTGATAATATTAATATTATGTGTTGATACTGTTGTGTTAACTTTGGAAGACTAATTGGTAAAAAGTATGGGAGATAGAGGTCCTGAATAAGTACGGCTAGTCCTTCATTATAAATTAATTGTCATAGAAGTCTTGGAATGCATGAGTCTACGAGAATGCCATAGAGAAGTATTTAGATTATAACATGTTTAAATATCAGCTGCCTACTCTATATGCTCAAGCTTTGAGACCATGTACCTGGTACTTTTCACTGCTCATATGCTCAACCTGAACAATGTTTCTATAGGGAGTAGCTGAAATTGATTTGCTTGTTGATAAACTGACCGCCTCGTACCGGTTTGGTGGGCCTTCTTCAGATTGGGTTCTTCCCTTGCACTCTCTTCTCTCATCAGCTGATCAAAGAAAGGTTTTTCAATCTCCACCTGGAAACATACGAAAGGTAACTCCTGATGGTACCCATTAGCATGGCTTTGACAATTTTAGCATAATTCAAGATTTAATGTTTGTAAGTTTTTCAAAGTAAAACTCTCATGTAGGTAATAGTTGCAACTGATATAGCTGAGACTAGCATCACAATAGATGATGTAGTATATGTTCTTGAGACTGGAAAGCACAAAGAAAATCGGTACAATCCACAAAAGGCATGTATTTCCCCCTTTTTTATTGTTTATATCTCTAATTTTATTTTTCTTCTTTCTCTTTTTTCTGGATTTTAGAAAATTGCTGACCACTGATGTTCTTTATATAGAGAGCATGACATGCAAAGCTATATTACATGTATCCATGTGAAATAAAATTGAAACAGCTGGGTACCATAAGTACTAAAGTGATTTCCAGCTTTAACTACTAATATAGTTTTGAAATTGTTATTTTTATGTTTATATTTTTTTCCAGAAAATGTCAAGTATTGTTGAGGATTGGATATCCCGTGCCAATGCAAAGCAAAGACGGGGGAGAGCGGGTCGGGTCAAACCTGGTATCTGTTTTTGCCTCTATACCCGTTATCGGTTTGAAGTTCTTATGCGCCCATTTCAGGTTCAATCTTTGTACTTTTAAGAATTTATTTTCTTTCTTATATATGAATATTCTTTTTGACAGGTTTTATATATATGTATTGTTATTCTTGGTCTTGAATTTCTTTGTAAATAAAGGTACCTGAGATGCTGCGAATGCCCTTAACTGAGTTGTGTTTACACATAAAATCACTCTCTTTGGGAGACATAAAATCATTCCTTCTTAAGGTGCTCTCTCTTTCTCTTGTTTTATATCTTTACACATACTTTTATATTGAATTATTGATCACCTCTTTTTTTGTATTGCAAAATATGTTTGTGTTGTTATGCAAGCTAGGCCATAGAGCCCCCTAGAGAAGAAACTGTTACCTCTGCCATCGACTTGTTATATAAGGTACATAACTCTTTTCCCTTTTTCATTTCAAAATAAGTCTTTTTCATTATTTTTGTGGTCACTGCTAACTTTTTTTCGACTTTTAGGTGGGAGCCTTTGAAGGAGATGAGAAGCTTTCACCTCTTGGTTACCATTTGTCAAAACTACCTGTTGATGTTCTGATTGGAAAGGTATGTTCTATATATGTAATTACTATTATTAGTTTTATTGTCAATATGACAATAAAGTGAATAAACTGTTGTGTTTAATTTTAAATGTTTCCAATATTATACTTTTCTTGTATAGATGATGCTCTATGGTGCCATATTTGGTTGCCTCTCCCCTATTCTATCAGTAGCAGCATTTTTGAGCTACAAATTTCCATTTGTCTATCCCAAAGAGGAGGTAGTTTCTTACACTTAATGCATAATTCATAGACTTTTCAACTTCTGCATGTTTATCGTTAAGTCAGTCTCTTTTGCTTCATTCCATGATTTATAACTGAACAAAAAATTAAGATATGCCCCATGAAAATGGGTTTTATGTTGACTCAAAATTCAGTTCCCTTTTTTGTATTTTCTTTATTAAATTTCTTAATGTTAGAACGGTAACTGCAGATGAAGTAAATATGGGCCTTCATATAATAAAATGCAATAATTAATATTTGTAGAAGTCAAATGTGGAGAAAGCTAAAATGATGCTACTAAATGAAGGTCTTGATGGGACTACTGCTACTGGTGGCCACAAGCAGTCAGATCACCTTCTAATGGTTCTTGCCTACAACAAATGGGCCAAGGTTCTTACTGAGGTATATATGTAATAAATTTTTGGATTATTAGATACTGGGCAGGTAGGCTCTACTCATACTGGTACATTTGGGCATGATTTCCGAGTTTGTCTGACCTTTACTAGTGCAAAATTTGAATGATTGGTGCAGAATGGACCGAAAGCCGCTCAGCAGTTTTGCCGATCTTTCTTTTTGAATAGCTCAGTTATGTACATGATCAGGTTATGAGCCTTTTTTTTGGCTATTATTTAAGACATAATTCGTACAATTTTGAAGTGAATGTGAGACATTGATTGATGTCTTTCGCATTGCAGGGACATGCGTGTACAGTTTGGGACTCTCTTGGCAGATATTGGGCTCATTGAGATGCCAAAAAATATTTTGGTAGTAAATCAAATTTTAATTTTCTTCTTCTCCCTATTCTTCTGATTGGAGAATGTTGCTTGACTATTATTTATGTGGCGGTTATGCAGCGTATTGATAGGAAAAAGAAAGGCAACCTTGATACCTGGTTCACAAATTTGTCTCTTCCATTCAATATCAACGCACAACACTCATCAGTGATCAAGGTGATTTCCTTTTTACATTGTGATTTTTACTTATCATTTTACATTTCATTCTTTGCTAAAAGACTGCTATTTCTTCCAAATTAGAAATTCAGTTTTGATTTGTTTCATTTTTTATTCTGAACCTCACTTTGCAAGATGTTGATCCTCCCCTTTGAAATTCTGTTCACAACAATCGGTTAACAAGTCACTTATAATGGGGGACCACAAGTTATACGCACTCCTATTGGTCCTGACTGGTATAATGCAAAGCTTGTTTATAGGTAAAATTGTGTCGTCATCCTTGAAAAAAAGAAAAAAACCCTCGGTTAAAGATAGAAAGTCTACTCAACCTTACAAAGAACCATAAATGAACAAGAGATATGAAGCAAGAATGATGTAATTGGTTCAAGTTATAACAGAGTAGCATATAGTCGGTTATTTGTGCAGGTCTGTATCCAAATGTAGCTGCTACAATAGAAGGTATTGAAAAAGGAGCCTTAAGTGGTAGGGGGACATCTGGCACTAGATCTAATTTCTTGTTTGATGGACGACGTGAAGTTCACATACATCCTTCTTCCATTAACCATAGTTTGAATTCGTTTCAATACCCATTTCTCGTCTATCTTGAAAAGGTACATCTAATCTCATTATTTTTTTTTCCCTATTCAATAAGTGTATCTTTTAAATTTACCTGAAAAGATATAATGGAATCATGTCTCCTTTCAAGCTTCATGAGACTATTATAATCTAATACACACACACACACACACACATTCTTTTTAAGAGTTCCAAAATTACCCCTCCATCGTGGTCGGTGTGTCCAATAATTGAGGATGGAAATAGTAGCTTAGATAAGTTAGGATAAAACTTGGGAAGTCCAGAAGTGGTATTTTCATATTTTGTATGGTGTATGTGAAATTTTCCATGCTTTCGAGTGATACAAATGATGTGTTTATTTAGTTTTCAGATCATATTTCTGAAACAAACAAGGACCCTAGAGGAAAGATCTCAATTTCTTTGATTATTCTTCTTAATTTTATTCTAGGTAGAGACAACAAAAATATTTTTGCGTGATTCAAGCACAGTCTCTCCATATTCGATTTTATTATTTGGTGGTCGCATGGTTATTCAGCATCAGGTAATTTTACTCTGGTGATCTGATGGCTATTCAACATGTTAATGTTCCTTAAAGAGAGGAACGAGAAACTCATATGTTCATTGCTTTTGTTTTATCCTTTGCTAGTCCGGATCTGTGGTAATAGACGGGTGGTTAAGGTTAACTGCTCCAGCCCAAATAGCAGTCTTGTTTAAAGAACTCCGGACAACCCTTGATGCAGTTTTAAAAGAACTCATAAGAAAGCCAGAGGTAGTATGTTATTATTCAAATATTTCTCTTCTTGTTTTTAATTGGGGTCTAATACTCTGCATATTCTGTGTGTTGAGATATTTTTGGAGTAGATAAGTTAATCAGATAAGCTGAACCTGACCCGACTCTTTTTCTGAATGGTCAATGACCCAAAACTTGATCTGACCCTAACGTGATCAACCCGCACCGTAACATGACTATACTCCAGGACCTAAGTAGACCTGAAATTTGAGCTGACCGGAATTTTACTAGATCGAGACCTCAACCTGACTGGTTGACATGACCCCTTGATCTGCTTGACCTGACTTATGAACTGATTCGACCTCGAAAGCATAAATGCTACTCTAAAATCAACTTTACCAGGTCAATTACCTGAGTCTTAGACTCAATTTGCCTGAAACCTGAACCCCCTCGATCTGAAACTAGGATGATTTGAGTCCTAAAACAGCTCAAACCAAAAGTGACCGGAAACCAAGTGACCGAAACACAAACTACAATGACCCAATATCCCAAATGACCTGAACCCAAACAAATGATTTTCTGAAATGACCCAACCCGAACTTGATACAACCTTCTGGATCCAAGACAGCTTGCGCAATCTTTAGATAAGATAAAGTGCTGCATATTTAAGGTTGAAATATTTTTTGTTGTTGTCAGGTGACCACTTCGGTCAACAATCAGGTGGTTAAGTCCATTGTGCATTTGCTTTTGGAGGAAGAAAAAGATCAGCAATCCTCAGAAACTGTATAATTTTGCATTTTAGTCCTCTCAAAGCGCAAATAAAAATGCTGACATTGCACACATTCTTGGCCTAAGTTTACTTCAATTATTTAGGTATAACACTTCTTTTGTTGTGATAAGTTCTTGTCATATTACTAGCACCTCTTGGATCACTCGACTCTGAGTTCTTGTTTTTGTGTAGGACTAAATGCATCAAAGGCAAATGTACCATCAGTAAATCATCATGACCTGCTCAGCACGATAACAAAATGTTCAATAGATACAATTACTCGTTACAGTGAAACAGATGGAGTAAATGAATCACGTCAGGTGTAATCTATATATATTTTCTTTTTAAGTTGGGTGTAATTGTCATGAGCTAAAGCTAATTTTTAATGAATTATAGCTTGAACCGAATCTGATTTAACCGACCTGATAAATAATCTGATCAGATATCTCAATATTTTTGTATTTTGTTTTAACAGGTCGAGTTTAAAAAACTAGATTTATTTTTTTAAATAGAACTCAATTTAAATAAATTAACCAAAGCAGAACAACAGATTGTAAAGTTATGAAAATAGTCTCCACCGGTTTTCCAAACCGGTGTGACTTAAAAGAACTTTGCTACACCGGATCCCGAAACCGGTGGAGCACTTTTATTACTTGGATGACCCATTTTTTCACCAACTGTGGCTCCACCATAGAAAATCAACAAATAATGCTCCACTGGTTTGGGGAACCGGTGGAGGCTGTAATAGTTTCCCATGTCTATCTAGGACTAAGAGAATCTCATATTTCGTGTTTTAATTTTTTGATGTTAGAATAGAATGGTCTCATACTCTCATAAGATGGCTATGTAGCAGGATATATAAAGGACAAAAATTAAAAAAGTTTGATTGAAGTATAGTGCTTGGTGTCCGTGTGAGTCAATCCAATTAAAATGGACGTACTGTGCTTGATCTCCAAGGAAAGAAATCACCATTCAGCAGTACTATTTAATTGTATAGGTATGCACAACATGATTTTATCATATTAAAGCAATCCTTCACCGGTTTTTCAAACCCGTGGAGCATTGTTTGTTGATTTTCTGTGGCAGGGTCACAGTCTGGTGGAAAAATGGATCATCCGGATAATAAAAGTGTTCCATCGGTTTCGGAATCCGGTGTAGCAAAGTCTTTTTAAGCCACACTGGTTTGGAAAACCGATGGAGGCTATTTTCATAACTTTCTAACCTGCTGTGCTGCTTTGGTTAATTTATTTAAATTGAGTTCTATTTAAAAAATAAAATAAAAAAACTATCTAATATTTAATTTAATTTTTGGTCTAGTGTAAAAGTACTGTCTTCCGCGTGGGAGGTCACGTAAGAGGTTGTACGTTTAAAATCCGGATGAAAATTCTTTGTGAATATTAAATAATTAATTGGTTCCACGTTCAATATTTATTCACAAAAAAAAAAAAAAAAAAAAAAAAACAAAGAACTATCCAATAAGCAGGTTGTAGAGAGTTGTTAACGATGTAGGACCGGATGCTCTGGAAGGTACTCTAGTAAACACATTAACACAGTGCTCGACTAGTGTATATTAATAGAGCAAGGTTAAAATGTTCCACTATTTTTTTTGCGTCGTAATCATGTCTCACATTTTAATTTTGATTTTTAAAATTCCAATAGTTAATCAGAATAACTCTACATGATCTTCATATTAAAATGAGGCCAAATTTTATTATTTTAAAATTTTTTTGAACAACTTTTTATATAGATGCAAAGTTAGTGTTTTTTCTAAAAAGATTTTGGACCATCCAAAAATAGTTACTCTATGACACTATATTTCTATTTTGAAAATTTAAATAACCGATATGAACGGCTCAACATGATCTCCATATTGAAATGTGATTGGAGACCAAATTTTACATTTTTTTTGGAATGTTTTACTATTTATTAAGTCAGCTTGAAAATCATTGATCTGATGGTCCAGAAATTTTTACTGTTTTTACTGTTCACAATGGATCAGCGATATTCAAAGTGGCTTAATAAATAGTAAAAAAATTCCCAAAAAAAAATATAAAATTAAGTCTCCAAGCACATTTCAATATGGAGAACATGTTGGAAGGTTCAAAATAGCTATTTGAACTTTGAAAATGAAGATATAGCGTGGAGTACAAACGTGTTTTACACCATGAAGCACCCTAGTCAACCTCTATATATATAATTTGGTCTTTGACTATATTTTAAGAGTAGAACTATATAGGGTGTTTGTAAGTTCACCAAACCTCTTTGTGAACTCAATTATAAAATTTATTGTATTAGCTTCAAACAAAGAATCCAACCCATTTAAATCCATCTACCTTACGAGTTATGCATCTACATGCAAAAAATTTAAATTTTAGAACTAATTTTGTATAGAGTTAAGTGGTAAAAAATGTTAAAAAAATGAATGTATTAAAATTAATATATAAATCTTTTAATTTTGACCGCTTGACTTTATACTAAATTAGTTCGAAAGTTTAAAATTTGCACACGTAGACACATCACTTAATTGTAAGGTAAATTAAATTTTAACGGTTTGGATTTCTTATTTGAAGTCAATCCGGTAGATTTTAGAGTTGATTTTACAATATCATATTGAGTGGTTTGAATTGACCGTTGGAGCTTTTGAAAATAGAGATAAAATGTGAGCCATGTTTGAGACAGAAATAATTTAACATTTTAAGTTTTTAACCTTGCTCTCATATTATAATAATGTCACTAGTAAAACTGCCCATCCAATGATCTGAGCCCGTTTTCTGCGTTCATGAAGTCTCAAATCATGTGTTCCATACTTCCATTTGACTATTTGAATTTTGAAGGGGTCAAGTATCTATTGCATCATGCAATATCCTGTGCGATTGCAGATGAGATGGTTCCAATTGAATTTGTCGCCGTAGTCTATCCTCTATTATAGTCTGTACTTACCCCGTGATTTCTACTCTCTGTTGCGCTGTACTTAGTCGACTGCGTCATGTACTGATGAGTTTGTGTCTGAACCATTCTCTTGCTCCTATAAAATAATCCAAATTCATCTATATCTATATGAACTTTTTTTTCTTCGTCCTTGTAAGTCTGTCACAAAAAAAACCACCATGCAGTAAAACCAGAGAAAAATGAAGCATCAACATATGCATATCCTTTATGAATTTGATGATGTATTTCCGTATACTCAGTTGCCTTCCAAAAGGAAAAAGTAAAGGATATCTTTCTAGTCAGTGCAAAGGATATTTGATCTAAAGAATAAATATAAAATTCACACGGAAAATTGGGGCTTTGCCTTTGCTTGAAGTAACATAAAAAAATCATCTCTTCTGTACCGGCATTACAATTGATTATATACTAGAAATGATTCCAATCAACGCGTTTATGCATCTACACTAATACATTTGTATTAGGTACAATTCAAAAGTATTATAGGACTAATATATATTCTCTTTTCCTTTTCTATACTAATTAAAACACACTAGCGTACAAGTCAAGTCAATTGCAACTTGCATAGTCAGAAAAAAAATGATTTATTCTAAATTAAAAGAGTTTAGCAATATTGTATGTTAGGCGATTGACGCATACAATTCCAACAAGAAAACAAAATGCATGGCTGCTTGGAAGAACCGGTTACAAAATCCATAAAGAAAAGGACAATTTAATGCAAGGAATAGAATTATAGAAGAGGTTAATTTATCCAAAAGGAAATGTCCCTCACCTAAGATTCCTTTTGCATTCCTAAAAGGAGGCCATCCATGACCAACTCTTCTCTCTCCTTTTCTTTTTGAAATCCTTTGCAGCGACTGTTAAGTATAACCTCTCTCTCTCTCTCTCTTTCTCAAGAAAGAAAGAAAGAAAGACACACTTTGACTACATTTAATTCCTATTAGTACCGACCTAGCAAACCTCTCATTCTACGTACACGCCAAATTGTACAAACATTTCTCAAAAACATTTTCATGTTTTGAGCTAGAGTTTAATTAATTAAAAGAGAGGACATGAGTGAAATTCTTGATGAAGAAGAACTCTTAACCCTACGCTTATGCATCGACAGCAAATGGACCTCTAAAGAGAAGGGAGAAGATGATTCCGTCAGCGCAGGTAATATTTCCTCCGTTGACAGTAAAATTTCGAGGTTATTGGAAGCAAGAGATAAAGTGTTCGGGGAAGGTCGTGTCGATATTCCCCGATATCATGAAGAAAGCAAGAATGTAAGATTGGTTGGTTTACTTTTTGAAGCTGCAACAGCTGTAGATATACATGATCTGAGTTCGGCTATCGATACCTTGCAGGAGATCTACATGAGTTCATCTCTTATTAGTGATCCGATCCAACGAGTGGTTGCATATTTCGCTGATGCGTTAGCTACTAGGCTTTTTTCTCCTAGATCGCGGTTTTATGGTTCTATGAACAAAATATGTGCTACCCAAGAAGACGAATTCTTGGCATTTTTAGAGTACTATAGAGTTCTTCCATTCTATCAATTTGCACATTTTACCGCAAATCAAGAGATTATTGAAGCATTCGAAGAAGAAGCGGTGATCAATGGAGGTCGCATTCATGTTATCGATTTTGATGCATCCTATGGATTTCAATGGCCTTCTCTTATTCAGTCCCTCTCTGATATGGCCACAACTAGTAGAACAATCTCTCTAACTATAACAGGGTATGGTAGAAATGTCGAGGAGCTCAGGGTAACCAAGGAGAGGCTAGAGAGCTTTGCGAACGGTTGCGCTAACCTATCCTTTAAATTTGAAGGGATCTTGACAGGTTCAAGTTTTACTAGTATAAATGTTGAGGCTAATTCTACACTAGTTGTGAATTTACCTTTTTATTTACAAACTTTGAGCAGTTCACAAGAAATAAAGGAAACACTGGCCTCTGTATATTCTATGAATCCATCTTTGGTGGTTTTGGTAGAGAAAGAAGGAAACCAAAGAACAAGAAGCTTCCTACCAAATTTCATGGAGTTGTTGTACTTCTACACGGCAATATTTGATGCTTTGCATGAGCTTTTGCCTTTGGAAAGCATTGAGAGATTTAATATAGAGAGGAACTATCTTGGTAAAAAGATTAAACTAGAAATTGGTCAAGGGCATATAGAAGAAACATTTGAGCATGATAAATCATGGAAAGAAACTATGAAGGGGTTTGGATTTGAAGGAAAAAAAATGAGTTCTAGGTCATTGAGCCAAGCAAAGCTCCTCCTTAAAATTAAAAGCCCATGCACAATGATAGGAGATGGTGCCAATTGTGGATTTGAGGTTTTTGAGAGAGATGAAAGCCATGAAATAGCCTTAACATGGCGAGATCGAGCACTCGTCTCCATATCTTGTTGGCGACGCACTTCATGGTGAATTCAATTCGTCGTAGTTCAATAGTTTTTTTTTTTTTTTTTTTTTTTTATCCAATTGGCATTCTCACAGATACAACATAGAGGTTTCTTTATTCATATATACATGTTTAATTACTTGATTTTTTTTGTTTTATTTATATTTTTGGGTGTAGCCCTTTATTGCATTATCTCGTATATTAATTAGATGTATTGCATAATAATTTGAAGCAATGATGGCTGTTGATCTATTTTGTGATGAAAATAATGAAGTATTTTTTAGGTAAAATAGTAATATATACATGATAATTAACTAATTAATTTGTTGACTAATGGTCTGTTTGAATGCTTGTATATATTGACAAAGATAAATAAATGCATTTGTATCAGGACTTACCCAAAGCAACGCTAATATAATATTTTTTACATGGGCTTCTCAATTCACCTTTTTTTTTTTTTTTTTTTTTTTGACAAAAAGGCAACGAGAACCATTTCATATATGAAACATAAGAGTTAAATTACATACTCCTAGAGTTATTATGCTACTAAGTCTCAAGCAACCCAAAATCAATCTCCAAGCAAAACACATAAGCACGGCGCTTAACCAACCACCAAAAAGTAGTAATAGAGAAGTAAACTAAGTCACCGCTAACTATGTAATTGAAGAAATATAACGCTAACAAGTCACCACAATGACAATCAAAATGCATCAATTTAGTTGGCTGGAAGACCAACATCACCCTCATTGCGCAGTGGATTGCCAACCTCTCCACTATCAATACCCAAAAATGCATCATCGGCAGTCACATCAGCGATGAGAAGAGGAGGAGCATCACCCTGGTATGGCACCTCATGTTCTTCAGTTGGATCCCAAACCGCAATGGAATGGCATGAATATCTTTGGGTAGCCAATTTGCCATAGCAGTCTTAATGCGCTTATCCATATGCCCTGTCCAGTAGTCAACAAGAGAGATGATTAGCAAATTAAATTTCGTATTGTT
Source organism: Carex cristatella (assembly GCA_024447775.1). Classification (NCBI taxonomy): domain Eukaryota; kingdom Viridiplantae; phylum Streptophyta; class Magnoliopsida; order Poales; family Cyperaceae; genus Carex; species Carex cristatella. The sequence goes on from JAJHPF010000025.1 coordinate 1,801,178, forward strand.
TTGAGATGAGCATCTTGGAATATAAGGGCATTGCGATGTTTCCATATCGTCCAGCTTAGAGCACTATATACCACCAACAACGCTATTTGGTTAGTTTTATCGAGAGAACCTGCAAAGTAAAAAATATTAGCACATGTTTTCCAATTAAAAAAACTATTTTGACAACTACTCATCCAAAACCAAATTTGTTTAGCCATTGCACATTTGAGAAAGAGGTGTGTAATAGTTTTCTTTTTTATGACAAAATTGACATGTCAAATCCTCTTGCCATCCCCTTTTTTTTTAAGATTATTTTTAGTTAAGATTCTATTGTGCATAACTAATCACATAAAAATCCTAATTTTAGGTAGAATTGGAAGTTCCCACAATAGAGTATATCTATTATTACTAATTCCTCTAAAGTTTAAAATTTGATAAATGGACCTAACAGTAAACTTTCCATTAAAAACTTTCCATTATTTTTCCATCTCCATGCTATTTTATCTACACTATGAGTAAAACTACACGAGCTAATAAGAGTTAGAAGTTGATGCCACTCTTGGAGTAAAATATCATTTAATATACATCTAAATCTTAACACTTGACCTTGTGAATTAAAGACAACTGTAATTGTAATATTAGTACAAATTTTGTAAAGCTGTGAGTATTGAGCAGCAAGACTACAATTTCCAATTCAAATGGAATTCCAAAAAGATAAACTAGACTGTTGGCCTGGTTCAAAAGAAACACTGATTTTCCCTACTTGTTCTAATTTATTAATGGTTTTCCAAAATTGAGAAAAATGAATAGGGTATTCACTATTATAGTTATATGTTGGATCACCGTTTTCCAAAGTCCTCGGTAAGTGGAGTCTTAAAACCTCCACCACCACTTCTCAATTCACCTTATTTTGTTGAAGTTAAATTAGCCGCTAATAACTAAAGCAAGAAATTTAACTAGCCAGAATTGCCACAACGAGAGCGCAATAGAACTTTCCATGGTCTACAATCCCCCATTTATATATAATTATCTGGTTGCACCGGTTTCTACGAAGAATCTTCTCTTTCTCTTCCGTCATAGAGCCCACTCACCGGCAGCCAAAACAACGTTTCTCAGCAATCGAGCTCTCTTCGATAAATTTGCATTAAATTCCATCTTTTTTTATCAGATCAAAAGTTGATTTTCAAAGAACCTTCATATTTAATTTTTTTTTTTAGAAAAAGTGGATATAATCCCACTGATTTCATTAGAAATCAGATAGTTTTACGTTCCCTACTTCAAACAACTGGAGTAGAGTACAGGTACGGTATCACAACAATGAGCAAAACAAATGCCCAAAGGAACAACACAATCAGCAGCCAACCAGGCATAGACTAACTACGACATTCATAAACTAAAAAAACCCAAGCAGCAAACCTAAGCCAATAACATGAGACAGAACACATAACGAAAAACTCAAGCATTCCAATCAGCCAGGGATCCGAGCGCAAGCGTAAGGGTTGAAACTCCTTGTGCCAGCAGTGCTGGTACTGCCCCAACCCCGTCCTCGAATCCATTGCCCTGTTGTACCCCTTGAGGCCCTACCTGAATCAGGTCCTGACAAGGTATTCCATTAGTATTTATAGGAAGAATTAAAGGCAAATGTTGGAAAGAACCATCATTTAAAGATTGACACCAAAAAGTCGATAATAAAATAATCCTAGAACCCATAGCCTGCAAAGTAGGAATATTAGAATGTTGGAAACACAACTTATTTCGTGCAAGCCAAATACACCATAAAACAGCACCTCGAACAAGCTCCACCAATGGCATGTAACCTTCATATTTAATTAATGTCACTTAAGTTAAAGCGACACTTTTTATCTTAAAAAACAAAGCAATAAAATTTATAAGTTTCAATTAATATAAGGAAACCAAAGTAAATTAATTTTCTTAATTATCTTTCTGAAAAGTTATTATTCCTTTTTTATTTGAGGTATGCAGAAGAAAATTAATCCTCTACTAGTATTTTTCATATATATCGAGTTCAATAAATAAATTATCTAGTAGTGTAAGGGCACAATATATATTATAAGTGGGTCACCCAAAAATTAGGTTTCACCTAATGAAGATATGCAAGATATCAATGTTGAATTACTTTAATTATGCGAATCTGCATGTGTTTACAGTATCTATCCTCTGACTGAGTTTTCATGACTTAGCTTCATCATAAAGGACCATGTTAGTATCTCTCTTCTGTGGCACTACTCGTGTAGCAATTCCTATCACCTAATGAAAGGACTCTCGCGAGACTTTCGACATTCATTTCTTTTTTCTAGTAGGGTTCGAATGCCTCATGTCATGCTTCAATTGTTCCTCACATTCTTATTTCTATTTTCAAAGTCCAATTAGTCAATCCGAACCATTTAACATGATCTTTATAGTAAAATGTACAGGAAGACCAAATTTTATATTTTTGAATTTTTTTTTTTACTATTTTTTGTATATACACAAAATCATTAGTTTTTTCAAAATATTCTAGACCATAAAAAAAACAATAATTTTGTATCTATCTAAAAAGTTTCAAAAAAGTTATAAAATTTAATTTGTAAGTATATTTTAACTGTTTAGAATTTGAAAACAGAGATAAAATGTAAATTACGATTGAGATATAAAAGACATGATGCATTTAAAATTCTTTTAGATGCATATATCTTTGAGAAATGTATAATTAATCATAGAACAATTGGTGTATATATATTGACACTTACTACTTATAGTCAAATACTTCTAGGATGTATTATTATCGTAATTTCTCTAAGAAAAGTTGTTTTTATTAAATTTGGATGATTTTGATTCAGACCAAATTGCCTATAATATTTTATAGCTATGATTCGACACATTTAATTTTGATTGGACGGTACAAAATTTTGTAGAAAAAAGTCAGAGCACTGTTTTTCAAAGTCTGCAATAAGTCATCTTTCAAAAGAAGTTCATTATTTTCGAGAAGAGGTCGGAGTCAAACTACCCATCTAATATTTACAAAATTATTCATTTAATTTCGAATATTTCCAACTATCTTTAATAATTCTGACAACACAAAGTCTGACCGACAACCCAATTTAAAAATGTAATTGCTAATGCAGACTCTTTCAAGCCAACATATATATTAATATGTACCTTTTTTTATTTGTGAAATGTAACATTTTTCCTCATTTTTTGTGAAGACAGACTAACATAGTTGCTATTGTGCTGAATAAATTAGATATTAAAGGATAATGTCATCATGAGTAGAACTAGGGTGTTCTTAACTTTATCATTTTTTTTTTGAACTCAATTCTAAAATCTATCAGATTGACTTTAAACAAAGTATCCGAACTGTTGAAACTCTTTACTTTACTAGTGATGCGTCTACATGTAAAAATTTTAAACTTTCGAATTAATTTAGTATAAAGTTAAATAGTCAAAACCAAGAAGTTTATAAATTAATTTTAATGTTTTTATTTTTTGAACGTTTTTTTTACCACTTGACTTAATATAAAATTAATTCTAAATTTTAAAATTTTCGCATGTAGATGACATCACTCGTAAGGTAAAGGGTTTTAACAGTTCAGATTTTTTGTTTGAAGCCAATTCAATATATTTTAGAGTTGAGTTCATGAAAAAAATTAATGAATTTAAGAACACCGTAGTTCTACTCAAATTTCTGTATTATTTATAAAATCTTTAAACCAAGTCAAATGAAAAGGAATGTAAACTTCTGTTTATATAACAAATTTTAGCACTTAAATTATTGATAAAAATGTTAACAGAAATTAGAACTGATTGCATAGTTTAAACATAAATGGACACATTGAATATTGCAACTAAAATTGTGGAGTTGAATCTGAGATCAAATCTAGACAAAACGCCGCTTGCATAATTAGCACTTTCCATTATTTTAAGATTATCATTTTCTTTTTTCTTGCTAAATCATCCTTCAAATTTTAATTATAGTTAAAATGGCTAGATTTGTTCATCATTACTATATCCTTTATCATGTGAAAACACATGGTCAGAAAAACGGATTCTGCCTTAACTAGTTAGTTTTTTTTTTATGAGTAAAGATTTTGTTCCCCGTCATTTGGTTTCTTAAATGTTTCCCTAACTAACTTATCTATAAAGTACAATGAAAACCACTAACTAATTGGGGGAAAACAATAATTACTTGGTGGACTACTTAAATTTGAAAAAAAATTACAATTAATGCGCACATGTATAAACACTTATGCGCATCAGTATTCATATATAATATATCAAGTATTCATACCTAAGATATTAAGTATTTAAACAAAAAATTGAACATCAACTTTCTTTTGTCTATAGTCACACATCCATCTTTTACATGTTTTTAGAAATGAGTTTTTTTTCTCCGTTTAATCTAATCAATATTTCTAACGATCCGCGAGGAATTTCGCAAATCTAAAACCACGAATATTTTCTACGTAATTTTCTCTTTCAAATGAGATCCATGATGAAGTATTTTCGGGTTCTTTGTCGTTCAAGTATTCATACTTCAGCATGCAAGTATTCATACCTCGTCGAGCAAGTATTCATACCTTGTAGTGTGAATACTTTTAATCTTATAGTGTGAATACTTATATTATTTTAGTAAGATTAATTTTATTGATTTTGTTATGCATACTTCCAATGTTCTAGTATGAATATTTTATATGCTTTACTATGAATATTTTGCAATTTGAATATTTTATAGTAATGATACTTTGAAAGTTATATTATGAATATTTTTTAAGTTTTAGTATTAATACTTTTTAAAGTTTATTCATTTGTGTATTATTTTGTAGGACATTATACCTACTCTTTTATGAAATTATTCCCTGCACAGACAAGTTTGTTATCTAAACAATTTGAAATAACAAAATGGCTCTTTATTGAGTAAGTATTAATACTTGACAATGTATGAATACTTGCATGCCGAGGTATGAATACTTGAACGACGAAGAACCCGAAAGTACTTTTTCATGGATCTCATTTGAAAGAGAAAATTACGTAAAAAATATTTGTAGTTTTAGATTTGCAAAATTCCTCGCGGATCGTTAGAAATATTGATTAGATTAAACGGAAAAAAAAAATTCACTTCTTAAAACATATAAAAAATGAGTGTATGACTAGGGAGAAAAGAAAGTTGATGTTCAATTTTTTTTGTTTAAATACTTAATATCTTAGGTATGATATAGAAATACTTGCTTGCATAAGTGTTCACACATGTGCGCACCAGTTATAAATTTTTTCAAATTTAAGTGGTCTCCCAAGTAATTATTGTTTCCCCAGTTAGTTAGTGGTCTCTATTGTACTTTATAGATAAGTTAGTTAGGGAGAATATTTAGGAGATATAATAGAGGAGACTATTAGTCGATCCCTTTTTTATATATAAAAGTTGAAATTCAAATTATGTAATTGTTTAATATTTGTTTTTTTTTTTTTTTGAGAAAGAAAACTAGAGATCAAGCCTTTAATTTCCATTAATATGGACAACAGTGGTGTCAGGTTTACAAAATGTGCGTACTTAAAAAATAAAGCCAAATTAACAAAAAAACAACAAAAATAAATAAGATAACTTAGAACCAGAGTCTCTCACACTGATTTGTGAACTTAATTTCACTAACCAACTCTAGACCAGCTATTGAAATCCTCCATTATCTCTGTTGTGATCATGGCATCCGTTTTTTCTTCCTCGCGGAATATTCTTCTATTGTTTAATATTTGTAAGAGATCTTTTATTCAAATTTCAAATCTACGATCTCTTATCTAAAAAAAAACATTGTGTTTTGTTATTAATCAAGAACTTATTATGTACTTGATAAAAGTTGTGAAAAGCAAATTTTCTTATTATAAGCTTTGCCAATTGCCACAGAAGAACCAATCGTGGCATGATAATTTTGACTTCGTTTGTGAAAGATTCTTCTCTCATTGATTTGATTGTTTATCATGTTTTATAATATACAATTATTATTATCTAACTTGAGCAACAAGGTTAACATAAGAGGTTAAGGAATAATGACAAAAGCAGATGGTTTAAAGTCTTTATTAATTGGTATTCCCAACAGACCTAACTTATTGATACTGAATCAATTATGCGGAGGCTTTCTCTTATTACCCTTTTTTCTTGTGTTAGAAGGAGAAAGTTTTTGCCCCTTGAACACACACATAGGGGAAAGAGAGCAATGTCACTCTATAAATTATTATCTTTTTTATAATTTTAGAAAAATTAATACTATTTGTCGTCGAATGAAATTACACAACATTTGTTTATTCAGCCCCTTAAATTATTGAAAAAGGTACAAGTACGTTTTACTTAACAATCCCTGCATCGCTGTAAATTAGTATACCTTCGTCTCAAAACTAAAATAAGAAAGAAAAGAAACCAATAAGCAAAAATATTTAGTAAAAAACACTTGAGACTTTGGCCCTCAATTTATGCTAAAAAAAGAATACCTCTATTTTGTGATAAAAATCACTAGCTAATACCTTTATGTTAAAATTGTACTTGTTTAGACTTTAGACACATGAGGTTGTGAAGTTTCCCGGTTGTGAGCTGTGACGGTTAACTAGCCGTTGCTTTATTAAAAGTAATGAAAACGATAGGCACAAACTTCCTTTTATGTACCGAAATTCCAATGAAAATTACACATGCTCTGACATAACAAAACACATGTCCCGACATAATAAATCAGCCAAAGGATTATGTCTAGATGCTTTTATATATATACACATCCTGGACCTGGAATCAGTCTTGGTGCATGGTGTTAAATATATACATTAATTGCAGACTTCATCTGGGCGGATCTATATCCTTGTGAGAGATGTTTAGCCACTCTCATAGTTCTAAATTTTATAATTTTTTATAATTATATATATCCGAAAATTTATCTTTCAATCTCAACCGTTAACGGATAAGGACAACTACGTACATTATATAAGAATGGAGATATCTCTTCTAATAAAATTTTAAAGTGTTTTAGTTTAGCAGTTGGAAATTTACTTTATGATTGTGAAGATTTGAATTCAAATCTCAATAACCACACATTATATATTTTACATTTGAAACTTCAATCTATTTTTTCTAGTTTTGTTTCTGCACTTCACATCTAAAAATTGGTTTCTATTTGTTTTTTTCCTCTGGGTCTTACTGTGTTGGCTAATGTCTAGCTTAGAATCAAAGTCAAAATTTCCAAGTTCTTCGTGCAGATACATATTTCGCTGACCAAAATAAATTCCTTTTTAAGGTAAGACGGTCTGTAAAATTATGATTTTAAACTTTTAAACTATTAATTAGGCAACTACTTTTGAGGGGATGTGAAAAAAAGAAAATACCACAATTTGCCAAGGTTTATGCTAAACTTCTAACATGTACGTAACAGCAACTTGCCACCTTATACCATCAAAATACATGTACGTAAGAACAATTATTTTCTATGGAAGGATCGTGCGTGAAGGTATGAAAGGAACAAATCTCTGTAAAAGTAACTTGCCGAAATCGAAAAGGTTATGCGTTTTAAATTAAACATAATATATTTTGTATAAAAAAAAGACATGACTTTGTTGCTCATGATATAAAAGGACATGTCTTTGTTGAACATGATGTGAAATTCTCGACCAAATGTGAATAAAATAAGGTTGAAGATAGTGCTGTCGAGATCTCAATATATCTCAAGTAACCCTTTATTAATTATAGGGAGTGGGGGTATATATATAAGATAGGAATCAAACCAATCGTCTGATATCGCATCTGAGTCATTTAATCTGTATTAAAATTCGTACAAAAAGTTAAATTTGTAAACCACCCACTAAATGTAAACGTACGTAAAAATCTTAATAGCGGATCGCACGGTCTATATTAAACATTTGATTGAAATTGATTCGAATTTGATCATAAAACAGTGCGTACGGGCTTAGAAGAAATTGGGCCTAAAACAGGTGGCTATTTGAGATGGGCTCGAACTTAGTTCTTCAATGGAGCTCAAATTGGACATGGTTTTTGTTTGTATTTATTTATTTATTTATTTTATTAGGAATCAAAACGAATTTTTTTTTAATAAAACGTAAATAAAAAATAAAAAAAACAGGTTGATTACTTTCTAAATTACAAAAACTATTAAAATCGAGAAAAAATTTCGGTTATCTCATGGGATAATCGAAATTAATCAAAAATAAATTTCAGTTACCCCTTGCCACTTCATTACATCCTCGGACACAGATTTCACATTTTAGTGATAATCGAAATTAATTTTGATTACCCATGTAGTAAATTTTTTTTTTACTTCATGTAATTGAAAATTTATTTTGATTATCTTTTTTTCTTTATATTTTGTTGTGGATTTGTGTAGCTTTATGTACAAGGGTTTTTTTTTTTTTTTTTTTCAGTTACCTCATAGGACAACTGATTTTTTTTTTTTATTTTGATGAATTTTGTAATTTGGAGAGTAATCAACCTGTTTATTAATTTTCTTTTTTTATTTAAGTTTTATAAAAAAAAATCCAACCAAAGATTGTTTTATGTTAATTATTTATGAGTATTGGCTTATTGATTTTGGGGGTATTTTCTCTTTTCTTTTTAGTAAAAGTGGTGCCCAGTAAATCCTCAGCAACATCAACACTGAGACACTGGTAACATTGTACTACTAAAGATCTCGCACAACTAGGGGCGGAACCAATGCCTGGGCCCTAGTCCCCCCTTGGCCCAGAAAATTTTCATATATAGCAGTTGAGTTATGGGCTCTTGGCACCTCCTAAATTATTTATGGGCCCTTCGCACCCTCAACCCGTTGGCACCCTCTAATTTTCATTCCTGGTTCTGCCACTACGCACAACTATACCATAAAGCTACTATACACCCTGCACCAACTCCATGCTTTTGCAAGAGAGGTTTTTTTTATAAAATGTAAATAAAAAAAACAGGTTGATTACTTCTTAAATTACAAAACCCATCAAAGCCAAGAAAAATTTTCTGTTACTCCTTGCAACTCCATTACACGCTAGGCCACACACAGATTTCACATTTTATATTTATTTTTTACTCCATGGGTGACCGAAAATTAATTTCGGTTACCACTTTAATTTTTTATTTTATATACTTCATGTAATTGAAAATTTATTTCAGTTATCCATTTTTCTTTGTTTCTCGTTATGGGTTGTGTGACCGTTTATAAAGGGGTTATATCATAGGATAACCGAATTTTTTTCTCGGTTTTAATGATTTTTATAATTTGATGAGTAATCAACCCATTTATTGATTTTTTATTTATTTATTTACGTCGTCCTTTAATTTGTAAGCTCTAGCTCAGAGATTGAACTACATCCTCTTAACTGGTACCAAGAACCAGTTCTTCCTTTCTTCTGCCTCCACAGCACCTGGACCCACTTCTGGTCCACTGCAAGGCTACTGTATATGAATCCTTAAGTCATTTAAAGTAAAAGGATGTCAACGGTTTTAAATTCATTATTTAAAATCAATCCAATAGATTTTAGAGTTGAGTTTACAAAAGAGCTTGGTAAACTTAGGAAAACCCTAGTTCTCTCTATATGTTTCATCTTTAGAATTAACTAGAGACCAACATTCATACCTAGCCGAGTTAGATTCAGCTCAGACTCCTTTAATCTGAATCGATCAGTAATGAACTAACTCGCTAACAATTCGAATCAGTAATGAACAAACTGTTAGCAATCAAATCACGGACTAATTCTGATCGATCCAGTTCACATGCATGCCTAAGAAATCCATCAGCTTCTCCCTTCTCTTCTGTTAAATAGACATCCCTTGTGATTGATCGAGCTCCTGCTATCCCATGCTTTCCACTCAACACCTATATATAAGCTTACCGGTGCTTCTTCCTATTAGACTACTAAATGCTGATCTTCTTGACCTTTCCCTTGCTTGACATCAAGGCCTAGCTAATTTGTGGAGATTTATGACTGCAGTTCTTTACAAATCACGATCCTTTTTTGCTGGCCCTACACAACCCATTCCTTGTTTAAAACAAATGCTGCGTTCAACATAGCTTAAAAGAAATTGGGCTAAAAGAATATTGGGCCTACAGGTGGCTATTTGAGATGGGAGTGAACTTGGTGCTTCTTTTTTTAAGGTTTGAAGCCGTTAGGCAAATGTAGTGATCCCATGAGTATTATATCAGGTACAGAGAACAGTGTACATCAGTGCAAACCAGTGTTGTAAAAATTGCCCTTAACGACCGTTTAAACGAAAACGGTGGCCACACCGTTACGCACACTGTTAACGGACGGCTATTTGCAGTTTCGAACGTTTAATCGGCCGTTTATTCCAGTGAAAATTTATTTTTCACATTGTTTTTTTTTTTTCTATGATAGTGTGTGATAATAAGATTTATAAATCAAGTATTGTAGTTTTATTTGTGCTTGGATATACATCCAATATTTTTTACATATGTTTTTTTTATTCTTACTTATTTTGAAATTGATTAATTCTTCTATTATTTATATACCATATTTTTTTTTAATTACTGATGTAATTTTTTCAATTAGTACAACATATTTATTTATGAAATTATGTTATTATCATAAATTAAATTTAGTGATTTTATGTTAAAATATTTTCTTTCTTTCAAATAATATGTTATTAGTATTTGAAAAAGCTTAATTCTCAAATTTATTTTTCATTAAATAAATGTGTTACTTACACATGCAAAATGCTTATGTGTTACGAAGAAATAAGTATAGTGACATGTTATAATAATAAAACTAACTTAAATTAAGTTTATTTGATAAGTTTAATGAGTTAACTAAATTATCTTTAATAAATTATGATATATATACATAAATTTAATAAAAATGTTAAATTGTCCGCATAATTCCGATTAATCGGCCGCATACCGATTAATCGCTTAGCGGCACCCTGTCTGTCCGACAACCGCATACCGTTATTTACAACACTGGTGCAAATATGCCTGAGTACTTGTCTATGAAAATATAAATATGCTGTTATTCCTATCCCAACCGTTCAGAGTTTTTCATGTGCGAAATTCAAGGTAAAAAGTTTTTCATGTTTGAATCTCGACAAAGGTCAACTGCTGAGATCGGAATAACAGAGTCCTGTTATCGGAATAACAGCAGATTTATTTCCTGTCTATGGAGCTCAAATTGGACAGTTTGCACCAGATCTTGAATTTAATAAATTCATTAATAGTGTCTTCCATACATTCAACTTTAATCCATCTATAATTAACAAAAGTGTCACTACTTTGATTCATATCACTGATAGTTTGCAACCGTCACCAATGTTCATTATCATCATCGATGGTACCATCGATCACTGACAGATTCATAACAATCGATCATTGATGTCAATTAACGAGCCGTCAATTGTTAACTATTCTGTACTAGCTAGTGACCCAAAATAAATATTGAAACAGCAAAATTACCCTGGAGTATATCAACTATCTAGACCAGAGATTAAACTTCATTCTCTAACCGGTACCGACGACCAGTTGTCCCTTTCTTTTGCCTCCATAGCACCTGAACCCACTTCTATTCCACTACAAGTTTAGCTACTGTCCAATTTGACCTAGAATAACTTGAACATTTATTGTAAGAATTTCACAAAAATAAATTACAAAGTATAGGGGTGTGTTCATCAATTGTAGAAAAAATATTTTACTTGTGGAAAGAAGCCGGTGGTAGCGCCACCTGATCGATACACTTGGGCCAGGTACTAATAATATAGTATTTTAGTCAAGCTTGATCTGATGAGGTGGAAGGTATTAGTTAATTCCACATTACTTCATGTATTAGGAAAATATAAACATAATTCCACGATTTGAGGTCATGTTTGTATGCAACGTAACTCAAATAATTGATCACTTAACTTACTACTGCAATTTAAAAAATTCTTCCGATTAGTTATAACCAAGGAATTAAAGTTAAAATTAAAGTCTCCTTGCTGATAGCCTATAATCCAGAGGGTTACGTACATGTATATCATACTATACATCTATTTCCAACTATATATTATTATTCAGATGAGACGTCATTGCCGTACATACATCTATTTCCAGCTAATAAATTCGAATTAAGTCTCGGAAGTCAAATTATATTACATGTATTTGCCCACATAAATGTTCAACAGGGTTATTGATCAGGAAATTTCCAGGTTCATAAATATATAAAGCTACCAGTAATTTCTTGGGGGAAAAAAAAAAACCAGTTAAACAAATAGCACGTATTGGAGTGGAGTCAGACTTTCAAGTTATAATCAAATAAAAATGAGAGTAAATTATATATATTTTTCATACTACGTATATGAGTCAATTTTACAGGATTTGAAAGTAGGTCCGATGTCCATCGGACCTACTTTGGCTTGATGGGTTCATTCACCGTCTAATATGCTTTAAGATTCGTGTGCAATGTTTAAGTTCTACGTGCATCTGCTTCAATTTTCGTTCGCACAGATCTTTAGATGAATCTAACGGTTATAAAGCTCGTTAAGTAGGTTTGATGGGCATCGGACCTACTCTGTTCTCATTTTACAGTACCAAAGCATTTAAATTTAAATTATTTAGAAAAGTATAATTTTTTTGAAAATGAATTCACTAGATTTCGCATCCACTGAGATATGTGAAAATCCGGACTGTTCAAATTGTTTCTGCATGAATCTCAAAGCACAATAATACTGAAAATAAATTGACCCAACTTTATACAAGCTGAAAATTTGAGATATGTCAGAGGATACAGACTCCATTCACTGTACATGGATCCGCATCTGACACACTCATCTTGGACCTTTCAAGAACTACAAGAGATGTAACAGAACAATAAACAAGAAATGAGCATCCTCGCCGGTAAGTTTATAACTTCAAAATCTACTAGATTGACTACAAACGACTAAGTCAAACTATTAAAACCGATATATTTCATCAGTGATAAATTTAATTACAAAATTTATAATTTTTTTAATTAATTTAGTATAAAGTCAATCACCAAAAAGAAGATTTATAATTTAATTTTCATACCTTCATATATAATTAATTATCAACACAAAAATAATGTTGTGACTCTATCAGATGCAGGCAGGTAACAATCTGGTCATTCATTAAGAACGCAAGCTAACAATCAACATAGAAAAGGGATAAGATTCCCATATATTATTGAATAGTTATCAGTCTATTGTTGCACAGGAAAAATCAATATAGATGAAATTATATCTGTAAGTTTCATAACAGCTTGATTATCAAACAATATGAATTTTACATAATAAAGTCACAATTCAGTTAAATGACTTAAGGATTCAGTTAATTTAAATGATTTATCATAAATCAGTTCAGTTCAATTAGAACAATGATATAAATAAAGACATCATCTGAACATTTTTTTTTTTTGTCCCCTGATATCCATTATTTAATGATACCTATTACTATATATCAGTTATTAAATTGGTAGATGCCAGTGGGTGTGAAAGCTACTTAAATTGGAATATATAAGTTATTTTTGTTAATGTCGCCTCATTAGCGTTAAGTAGAAGCATCATGTGTTTTGTCTCTATTAAGCAACCTCAAAATGGAATTTGATCCAAAGAATTTTGGTACCTTGCTATTATACGTATGTACAATCATGCATGAACCAACAATTTTCTCTTTAATTTTATTTATCATGACTTCGTACATTGATTACTTGGGGAAGTTAACTTCTAATTAATGTGATCCAACTACACAATTTGGATTATCAATGATTTAATTAGTCAAAAGAAATATTTGTACGCTCTCTCTCCATCCTTATCTCTGTTTTGTTTCGGCTCAAAAACACTAAAAATAAAGTGCTGCTAAAGATTCCAGCTAATTAGTTGATAATGGTACTAAGGAGGCTTAATCTAATAGAATTGGTGTTTTAAGAATTCAGACAAAAGGAGCTAAGTACACTTAATCCAGACAACATGAGCAAAACTTAATCCGGACTAAAAAAATTGTTCGGTGAAATTAAGAAATCTAAAGTATCTTTTAAGGATACTTTAAGTGAGTCTTGCCGAACACCTTCAAAACTTGTAGTGAGCTTAAGAATATCCTAGTTGTACTCTTATTACAGAAGACAGCCATATTTTTCCATGTTAAAAAAATCTCTGTTTATTTGTTTGCCTGAACAAAATTTCTTTTCAATAAGACCAGTGGTATATATTTCTACTTGTTTTTGTATTTGTATCTTATTAAATGAGACAATTCTACTAGTAACAAAACATAATGATAAACTGATAACTATATCCTGCTGACATTTCTTCTTTGACAAATGACAAGCTATATATATATTTGTTACATAATTTGTGTGCAATTTAAGCCCTTTCAAACTTACTTCTACATGCCTTCTCTTCAAATTTATCATTAAAATTGTGCATACTATAATTATCTTATAAAAAATCTGCATGCAGAAATTATGCAGTAAAGTAAGGAAACAAAGTAAATTTTTTTGGAACTTTGGTCCAACAGAGATTGCAAGTCTACATATGCATGACATGGTACTCTACTTCAACCCCTTCCTTGCTTCTTCATAACACAATTTAGTACAATTTTTTTTTAATTGAACTGATAATGCAATTGAATTTTAAATGTGCTCATGTATCTAAAGAAGCCATTGACTTTTTCCTAGAATCTCCAATAGTATGTTTTCTCATAAATTTATTAGAATCTCCAATTAATGTGAATAATTGTGAGGTCTTATAAGCAACTTGAGTTGTCTTATAATTTCTCACTTCTGAAAAAAAAAATTGAATATTAGTCATGATCCTCCAATTAATGTGAACAATTGTGAGGTCTTACAAGCAAGTGAAGCAACTGATCTGGCATGACTATATTTTGGAGTGGAATATAATGAGAAATATGAAAATAATTTTATATTAGTCATTTGTTATTTTATCCAACGGATGACCTTAATTACAACTGTTTCCTTTTATTTAATTTTGTTTTGTTGGTAATATTTGTTTATTAAAAAAAATCAAATAAAAAAAATATATGGTGCTATTTAATTATGTTTGTTAATGTAAAATGGAGATCTCTCCAAGAGTTTCTCCAAGGTCAAAGAACACTTTTCTTAAACCATGTTGATACATATTATTTTAAAGAAAGATGGAGATCAAGCCCGCCTCCAAATTTCATTTTTTTTAAAGCCCATTAGTGGCTACTAGGAGTACAAATAAGATGTGTTTAAAACTACAAAACTAATTCAAATAACTCAAACTAATCCCTCAATCAACCGGCTTGAGCATACACGACCTCTGCCTACAGAATTTGAGCCACAACTCTGTTTCCTCCCGCATTTCAAGTGCCAGTAGCCCCGGCGGCTTGGACCGTCTTCCAAAAACACGGGAATTTCGCTGCTTCCACAAAATCCAGAGAACAGCAAGAACCCTCGTCAGCCACACCCGTTTAGATTCATGTACCCGCGACCTGTAGCTGCTCCATGATGCATCCCACATTTCCTCCAGTGATGGTTTAACTTGTATCAGTTGTCCCATAGTCGCCCATACTTGCTTCGCATATTCACATTGAAAGAACAGGTGGTGGATGGTTTCAAAGGAGCAGCTAGAGCAAAGGACACACCGAGTATCACAAACAAAGCCTCTAAATTTCATACTCCTGTTATTATAGTAAAAAAAATCTATTCAAATTTGAAACCCATAACCTTTCTCATATCAGAGATCATATATCTTTGTCATTAGACTAAAAGCAAATGCTAGTTCTTCATGTAGATACAATTTAAAATGTCAACCATATTGATGTATTGCTTTCCATTTGAATTTTTGGCTAATGAAACTAAAATTAAGGAAAAAAAAATAAGGGACAATGATGAAAAATTATTTCTTAAAAACGCATAGTTTTTTCTCCTTTTTCTAAACATAAATTTCTTGCAATTAAAAATTCAGACCAATCTTAAACAAAATTTAAGTTCAAGATTTATTATATAACACTATATATCATTATTATTCGACCATAAATCGTACATACCTCGAGTGTACGTAATTGAAAGTTATCTAAAGAAATATTTATATTTTTTAAGGATTAGGTACATTCTACTTTAGTGAAGTTTCAAAATTTGACCAAGTCCTTCATAATTCGAATCCAATATAATCCTGTCTGAACAAATTAATGATAGATACAATATGTTCATTTTTTTTCTTTATTAATCAAGAAGGTCAAAGGTGTTGCTTTCAATTAAAATTCAAAGTTTCAGTAGGTAAATGCTGCGTTTTGAATTCTAGAACTCCCATTTTACCGGGAGGGAAGGGTGTCCGATGCCCATCGGACCAGAGTCTGTTCGATGGGTGGTTTCTACCGTCCGATCCACTTCAAAATATGTGTGCACAGATATTAAAGTGATACACACAGATCATGAAGTGGATCGGACGGTAGAAACCACCCATTGAACAGACTCTGGTTTGATGGGTATCGGACACCCCCTCTAGCCATTTTACCGGATCTGTCTGGTTTTCCTTTAATATAATATTAAAATTGTTAAAAAAAAATGAGTCGGGTTAAAGGGATCATGACCAACCCGAACCAATTGTATCGGATCAGACAATGCAGATTCAAACCCGATTCATTAAGTCGTTAGATCGGATCGTCCCGTTGAGTCAGATCAATGATTGACATCATGTTGCTTATTTGTTAAATTTGATAACATAACGATAACAATTCTTTGTGAGTGAGGCTATGGTACTATGTTGAGCGCATATTGTTCCATGCTATGTACTCAAATGTTTAGTTTGAGAGTTTTAATGGACACGTTGCAACTCCTTACAGACTTGAAGATTTCCAAGAAGACCAGAAAAGTTATGGCAATCACACATTTCATCACTTGGAGAGAAAGATGCAACATGATATTTAAAGATCAAAGCAAATCAATAAACAAGCTGGTGGAAGAGATTTACAGTCAGTGGTCTTATTTTAATTAGTGCACAACATAATAGAACATTAGATAATCATTTTCATTTTGGTTTAGTCTTAAATTTGTGGGGTTGGTTTCCTTTTTATTTTTATTTTTTTTTACTTTTCTGTTTTAGTTTGCTCTCTTTCAATTTGGACTCGATATGGAGTCTACATCTGTAACGGGTGGGTATAGGTTTTCAGACGGGTTTTATATCAATACCTGATAGTTTGTAAGCATTTTATAATTAATACACAAATAGGAACAAGATTCCTATTTTTCATCGAAAAAATCTTTATATAAATATATACTTGTAAACTAAATAATACAATTTTTTACTATTTTTTAAATTCGGGGCTATTTAAAAAAACATTTTTCTATCTATCTACAAAAACAGGAAACAAATTCTCAAAGAAAAAAAAAAGTTTGTTAATAAGTACATATTCACGTGGAGACTATATTGAACGATTCGGATTGACTGTTAAAATTTAAAAAAAATAAAAATATTAATCTGTAGTACGAACCAATCCGCGCTATGCATAGTAGCATAGCCTATAAAATCTGAAATTCCATTAGATATTATTTTTTTTAAGAACTAGGAATTCCATTAGTAAGGACAATGGAAGTGTCGGTTTACTCAATTAATATAAGAGATATAACATAGTATTACTCAATACATTGCACCCATGATATATAAAAATTTTAAGAGTTGGACTATTGTGCTTTTATGAAGTAAACATATTTTACTTTATGTCTAGTCGATTCAAACTATTCAACATGATCCCATATTAAATTGTATTGGGAGACTAAATTTTTTTTTTTTTTGGAAATTGTTTGTTATTCTTTTATAATTTTTGAAAGTTGTTGTTTTCCATGGTCCAAAATTTTCTAAAAAACAAAGGATTTTAGAAATTCTAAAAAATTAGTAAACAAATTTTAAAAAATTAAAAAATTTGGTCAACATGTTGAACAGTCCGGATCAACTTTTTAAATTTCAAAAATATAAAGATATGAGTATGAAATAAAACGTACTCTTTACCTCACGAAGCATAATAGTCCAATTCAAATTTTACTCACTATTGTAATCCTTAGAATTTTCAATTTGTTCCAAGTTCATCCTACATGTAAAATATGAACATTCATTATTATATTTAAGTTTATAGAAATAAATATGCGCTCATGCATCCATGAATAAGGCTTACTTTTGTTTTTGCAATATTATAATTATTTCATCGTTATTAAAAAAAAATCTTTAGCACAAAAAATTTAAACCCTTTCAAATTTATAAAAACCTGCGGAGGCTCCAGAGAGCTGCTACGGCTACGGGCTACACGGTTAAAAAGAATTCGGATCCGTAAGGTAGCACATTTTTTTAGTTTTGATCCAAACCGTTCGATATGCTCTAACACAGTATTAAAGCCCTGCCAGATGGTCCGGATTAAAATTCAAAATTTAGGTTACTTTAGGGGATACCGACTCCGTTTCAAAACATGTTACATTTCTTCCTCAATTTTTTTTTTTTTGCATTTTCGGATGGGATGTTGAAAATAGGACGAGTTAGCACGAGTTATGGACAACTTGAACTCAACTCAAAAGATAGTGAGTCGAGTTGACTCGAGTTGAAAATATTGAGCCGAGCTGGCTCGCTAACTCGAAGTCAACTCGCGAGTAACTCGAGTTGGCTTGTGACTCGTAAGTCAACTCGTTTAAAGTGTTGAAATGTTGAACACTTGAACTAATGATTGTTGTTATGTAATAATATGAGAAGTAAATATTGAATTAACAAAACAATCCACAACAATTTAACAAACAAACAAATTTAACAAAAAATATTAAACAAAATGAGTCCATGGAATTTTAATTAATCAAACGAAACAAGTCCACGAGTTGTAACGAGCGAGTTGAGCCCAACTTGAACTCAACTCATGAGTTAAACGAGTTACTCAACTCGAGTCGGACTAACTCGAGTTTTAAATGAACGAGTTGTTAGCGAGTTCGTTACCGAGTTGAGTTCGAGTGGCTCACGAGTCGCGAGCATTTTGTACAGCCCTAGTTGAAAATGATTAACATGTGATGTGGTGGGCCCGGGTACATTATGAAATCGCATCCTCTGATATATCTCAAACTTTGCGTGACTTTTGGAATATCTCAACCGTTCAAATATGTTCTGCACAAATGTTAAAGCACAAATAATACTGTCCCCGCGCTATCCCTGAATAGGCACCGGACACATCGTTCCCACAAATGTTGAGATATCTCAGTGGATACACACTCGTACATTATTCCCTGGCCTCACGAAGAAATTCGCATCCTCTGAGATATCTCATGCAGCACCTCCAGGCATCATGTAGCATGTGTATCATGCGGAAACAAATCTGCTGTGATTCTTAGGGATGGCAGGACCATAGTGACAAATGAATAGTTCGGCCTCGGTTCGGCGGGGTCAAAAAATTCGTGATTCGGAAATAATTCGGATATAATTCGAAAATAATTCGGAAATAATTCGTTTTTCTACACACCAAATATATATGCTGAAAACTAAAGTTGTAAAAAGCAAAAAAAAATTGAGATTGTTTCATTCATTTTAATTTTTTCCTTACTGTATGATGGATGAGTCCTATCAATTCATTTATTTTTAAGAAAAATCCGTAGGTATCAATTGAAATCAATATTTGTTACATGACATTGCGAGGTTAAGTAAAAGCCTAGAAAGAAAAACAAGAAAACTGGAAATAACATCAACCTAGGTGGAAACAGTGAACAAAACTGCTCCAACCCGTACCAGTTTTCTAAAATTACAATTGTTTAAATATAAAAGAGAACCATAAAATAAATTAAGGAAATCTGAAAATTAAGACAACTACCTTACACGCCATGTGACAGTGCCCAGCTCCTTTCCTTAGGTTCCTTGCTTAAAGAATTCTGGGTTTAGAACTGATACCAATTACAGATGTCTTGCCACCGTACCAGTACCGTCTATGAGTCCTATCAATTAATTTAGTTCTACTCTATGAGTTCTATCAATTTCATGGCTTAGTTTAACAAAAACCAGTATAGCAAGGATGAGTACCAGTAAATAGTAAGCAATATAAACATCAAGCTTGATCTGAATTAATTCATTGATATCCAAATAATTCAACTTGTCCGAAAATTGAAAGTGTAAAATTAACATTTAGGTCCCTGGTTCTATTCTTTATCACCTTTATACACATACCTTGCAAAAAATTTGAGGTACCTTTGTGCATGCCTTGACATCTTTACAAGCTATCTTTGCAAAATGATATCGCATTCTATTTACTCCACCCGTGCACCGTACCACATTTCTGGTCTCCCTTGAGATATACTCCCAGAGTCTATCTTTCTCTCTTGGCATCTCTACAAAATGGAACACAAATTATATGCTACATATTAGAGTAAGATTCAATTTTTTATTACTATCTGAATTTGAGTAAGATTCTATTTTTATTACTATCTGAATTTGAATTAAAGTGCCAAATCTATAAATCCCTTTTACTTCAGTCATGGTAGTTTTAGAACCTAAGTTGTGATTTTGTTTAATCACAATGAACGCAAACTCTTAATTAGTTAGTTTTCTTATTAATTAAAGTGCTTGGCATTGTTGGCAAGAAATAAACAAAATTAGGACAAATGACAAATGGGAAATACTAAAGAAAGAACCAAATGTGGAGTACAAATGACAAATGTTTGGCAAGAAATAAACAACAAGGTGTTTGCTAAAGAACTGAAAAGGGGGAAATGGTTTTTTTTCTTCTTTTGATTTGAATTTCTATTTTTTTTTTTTTTTTTTTTTTGTATACCACCGGGTGTAGCTGGGAGCGCAGCCTTCCTGGCACAATTTTATCTCAAATAGAAAGAATGTAAAGAGAATAGAGATGTTACCGGCTTACTGCTGCTAAGTGCCAAAATTTTCAATCAAGAATTGTTCTAGTCGTTGTTCTAGTCACTCAATTTTTCTCGTTGTTCTAGTCGTAGCATCGTAGATCATAAACCTAGGGTTTTGAGGGAAAGAGAAATGACGGAGGGAAATGAACTCAGCGAAGACAAACGACAAGACACGAACTTTTCCGATTAAAACGCGAATAATACGGAAAATCCGTCAAATTCGCGAATAATTCGCGAACTCAGCGTTTAATTCGCGAACTGGCGTTTTATTCGCTGATTCGTTCGCCGTCCGCTCAAAATCGAATAATACGCGAATAATTCGGGTATTATGTTACTACGGGCGGACCCTGCTTTTTCTAAGGAAATTGATTTTCACGCATGAATCTCAAAAAAATTAAAAGTTAAATATGAAAAAGCAGGACCATGCGATCTGTTTAAGAATCGTAGCAGATTTAATTTCTTATCCTGCATCTCTTCCCATGTTGCGCGCGATCTGTAATTCTATAGATTTAGATTTGTTTTAACAAAATTAATTTCCTGCATCTCTCACGTCTGACTTTCATTTGACGGTCCAGATTTTTAGTTAAAAAGAACGTTACAAAGTTGTTTTACTTAATTCAGATTTTGTTCTTCTTAATCTTATCAAATGGCTCATAATTTGTTTTACAAATATTATGACTGAAACTATGGTACCATGTATAGCGCAAACTGGCATGTACAATGAATCAATATCTTCACTTTTAAGGTTCAAATAGTCGATATGAATCGTTCAACATGATCTCTGTTGAAAATGTACTAGAAGACTAAATTTTATATTATTTTTAGAATCTTTCTTACTATTTTTTATCCACTCATGTTCAATAACATACTTATAAATTTAATTTTAAAATTTTCAATTTATTTACATTTATCTGAAAAATTGTTGTTAAAATTATTAAAGTAATCGTTATCAAGTTTTCCCTTTCTCTTTAATATAATAATCAATATTCGTTTGACATGTGCATTTAAATTTAAATGGATACAGATGTTATTGAATTCGTATCCTCTGCATTAACTCAACAGGGAATCTTTTAGTTAATACATCTGGACCATCCCATTCTCTTTAAAATCTGTGCAAATTAAATTGTCACTAATATTAAAAGGTCCTATCATCCTATGTTAAAATCAGACGACCGGATTGACTCCATTTAAAATCCGACGGCCAAGATGCATTAACTCAAAAGATTCCCTTTTGAGTTAATGCAGAGGATACGCCAAAATTTTTATAAATATACAAAATTCGAATTTTATTTAACAATATATACAATTTTTGGATGGAATTTTAAATCTATCATTACCGCTCACAGGAGGAGCGGTTTCAAGCTGGACACCCAACCCAGAACCGCTCGCTATGTTAGCGGTTTCAACTCCTGGAACCACTGACAGAGTCAGCGGTTCTGGGAAGGCCTATAAATCCCTCTCCTCCCGTCCCTTTCACTCGCGAGGTCCCCCTCTGGAGAAGCACTTCATTTCACTCCAACAGGTTTGTTTTTTTTTTTAATTTATTTTTAATTTTAGATAAATTAGTAAGGTTAGTTTAAATTTAAGATACATTAGAAGATGTAAATTTTTTTTAAATAATTAGAAAATGCGTAAATAATTTTAGATAATTAGAAGATGTCAAAATAATTTTAGATAATTAGAAAATACCAAAATAATTTTAGATAAATTAGAAAATGTCAAAATAATTTAAAGTAAATTAGAAAATGCCAAAATAATTTTAGAAAAAATATAAAATATTGAAATAATTTTAGTTAAATTAGAAAATACCAGAATAAATTTAGGTAAATTCTAGAATGGTTCTTGATATTATAAAAAAAATTAAAATTATTTAGAATGCTTTTCAGAATTAGTTAGAAAATACTGAAACAATTTAGAAAATCACCAAAATAAAAAATATTATCAAATTCCAAAATTGTTTTAGAAACAATACCAAAATTTCGGCCAAAATTGTGTAGAAAATGCCAAAATAGTTGAAAATGCTTAAAAATTTCCCAAAACGGTTTTTAAAATTAGTTAGAAAATACCAAAACGGTTTAGAATATCCCCAGAATATTTTATTGAGAAAACTACAATATATAAAATTATTTACATATGACTTGAAGTAAGTATGTTTATGACTTACAAACGAATATTTACAAAATGAGATGAACATTTTCAGATGACACAAGAGCTGCAGGCGCAGCAGCAGGGTGTTGATGCATCAGATTTTATTCAAAATCTGTTCGGACAGGTATGTTACATGTGTTTAACGGTATTTCAATGATCTCAGCTTACTAATTGAAAGTAAATATGTTTATTTTTTAGGTAACCCAGGAGCAGCCGGAGAATTTCTATGAATGGCAATTTCAACAGCAGAATGTGCAAGCCCAGCAGGCATCACGCGAGGAGTTCGTCCGGCATCAACGTGATGTTCCGCTGACTCCCGGTAGGAATTGGCATTTCGGGGATGCAGGGGCATCATCATCCCAACCACCGCTGGATACGCAGACTCACCCGGAGGTGACACAGCATGAGGAATATGGACATCCCGCACAGCGAGTCCAGCGTGAGGTATACGAATTACGTCGTGATGTCAGCTCTCCAGACCGCTTCTCGCATTCGCAGTATCCTGAACATTGACCTATTTTCGGAGTCTATCTATCTTTTATTATGTTTGTGGACTTTTATTATGTATGTATTGTTGATCTGTTTTCGCTTCTATTATGTTTTTATTTCTATTACGTATGTTTTATTCTGCACATTCAACGTATGCCTCAGAAAAACTACCGGACTGTGATGTTCCCTCTAACAAAAACTTTCACACAGATCATATTTGATTTTTATTTGATCTGGATAACAAACATTTAAAAAAATTAACGTTACAAAATTAATTAGAATTAAAATTAACTAACAATGTACAAACAAAAAATAAAATAACTCACATCAAAATTAAACGTTCAAAATAAAATTAATTAATTAAAAATTAATTATTCCGAATTAATTAATTAAAAGTTAATTATTCCGAATTAATTAATTATCCAAAATAATTAAGAGGAAGATCTGAAACCGCTTTCTATGTCATCGGTTCTAAAACCGCTATCTATGTCAGCGGTTCTAGATGGGGTGGAACCGCTCCCCCTGTGAGCGGTAAGGATAGATTTAAAATTACATTCAAAGATTGTATAAGATTGTTAAATAAAATTCGAATTTTGTATATTTATAAAACGATACGTGTTCGATGTTATTCAGGAAGCAAGACTTCAAAGATAGTTTGTGCCGTTTACTTTTGCTATTAATTAGTCGTTTATGCCAGATCTGTATCTATTATCTATCTGACATGATGTAAATTTATATTTTGAATCACCAAACTGGCAAACTCCACCAATGAATATTCTTCAATGGACATGTCACACATACATAGGTACTAATTATTAATTCATAATAAGTTACCAAAACCAATCATAACAAGGGACCCATCTGTCAGTATATCCCTTGTCGCTACCTAACTGGGTTGCTCTGAGATTAGAAGCAACCTATAAGGTCGCAATAAGACCAAAGCATCCGACTTTTAAGGCCTCTAATTAAACGAATTCAACGGTAATAATTAATGCTTTAAATGCAACAAATTTATAATCTTTTTGTTTGTCGTTTCTGTTCTTCAACGGGATTACCAGATTATATATTGAACATCCTCTATGTCTCTCTCTCTCTCTCTATATATATCTTTATATATCACCTCTTAAACCCTTGAATTACCAAGAAACAAATAAGAAAGCAGAGCA
Organism: Carex cristatella; assembly: GCA_024447775.1. Lineage (NCBI taxonomy): Eukaryota > Viridiplantae > Streptophyta > Magnoliopsida > Poales > Cyperaceae > Carex > Carex cristatella. Next base: position 1,825,777 of record JAJHPF010000025.1, read on the forward strand.
CTCAAACAAACACACACAAAAACACCAGAAAGCAGAAAGCAACATGGCAGATTTTGTGCCATCTGCGTACCGAAACTCAACGAGTTCGCCGGACTGGTTGAACAAAGGCGACAACGCATGGCAAATGGTATCAGCCACGGTGGTAGGATTGCAGAGCGTGCCGGGCATGGTTATCCTTTATGGAAGCATTGTCAAGAAAAAGTGGGCTATCAACTCGGCCTTCATGGCGCTCTACTCCTTCGCTGCGGTTTGGATATGCTGGGTTGCTTGGGCATACAACATGTCCTTCGGCGAAAAGTTGCTGCCCATCTGGGGCAAAGCGAAGCCCGCTCTCGGTCAGGTACGTAAGTACCATTTATAGTAGCAGATAAAATGATTTCATTCAAGTATTGATTTAATTAATTTTTTTTTTCTCTGGACCACTGCAGAGTGACCTGATTGCGCAATCAACACTGCCGGCGACCACGCACTACTACAAAGGAGGAGATGCAGTGGAGACGGCGATGGTGACCCCGTTCTTTCCCCTTGCCACGATGGTCTATTTCCAGTGCGTCTTTGCTGCCATCACCGTCATCCTGCTAGCAGGTGCGCTGCTTGGTCGAATGAATATCAAGGCCTGGATGGCCTTTGTGCCGCTCTGGCTCACTTTTTCATACACTGTTGGTGCATTCTCGCTCTGGGGTGGCGGGTTCCTTTTCCACTGGGGTGTCATTGATTTCTGTGGCGGTTATGTCATTCATGTCGCATCTGGCGTCTCCGGCTTCACTGCAGCATATTGGGTATATATTTAGCAATTAAGGATTAATGTCGTCATTTAAGTTTTCTTATTTAACTATTAAGTCTTCTATATGTCTGAATTTTCAAGTACATGTTATTTATCTTTTCCTAAAAAAATGCATATGCTCTTTACTCTTCTTTGAGTCAATCAATGTAATTCATTTTGATGAACCTAAGGGATCATGCTGGTACTGTTATTGCATGTCTGTTTTCTTTGATATTGAACAAGTGCATATGATCTGTTTAGGTGGGACCCAGAGCACAGGTAGATAGGAATAGATTTCCCCCGAACAATGTGCTACTAGTACTGGCCGGAGCGGGTCTTCTTTGGCTGGGATGGTCAGGATTCAACGGGGGCGGACCATACTCGGCAAATGTCATCTCATCGATGGCTGTGCTTAACACTCATATTTGCGCATCGACCAGCCTGCTAACGTGGACTACTCTTGATGCTATTTTCTTTGGCAAACCGTCAGTCATCGGAGCTGTGCAGGGCATGATCACCGGCCTTGTCTGTATCACCCCTGGCGCAGGTAAGAACAATACCCCTTCTCTCATATCATACAGAACTAATTAGTAAAAATTTAAACATCATCTAATATTAATTACAGTTCTCTTAGTATTTTTAGTAAGAAGTTTTTCTCGTAATTCTGCGGAAACTTAATTTTTTTAATCAAAATTTTCAATTTGGTATCTAAATCCTGAAGGAAAAATATTTGAAATGTAAAATACATATTCTGTCATTTTTACCATTTTCCCATGCTATGCGTTTGTTGTTGTTCTTGTAGACAAATGATTTAAAAGTAAAACAAGTATTAAATATAGACATAATCCAAATATCTTATTAAAAACATATATATAATTGAGATGGAAATAATAATTTTGTCTTCTTTTGAAGTGGTACATATTGTAATAATCATAACATAAGGTATCTTTTGTTTGTACACTACTTGCATATATTAAATTATCTTGTTTAATTTAATATATGCAACGAGTACAACTACTTAATTAAAAAAGTACAAGTACTCAATTATATTTATTTTCACCAAAGCGTGACATTGCTTCCATCAAGGGAGAATTCACACAAACGGCCATTTTGCATATGCTCCCTTCAAAACCTGGCTTTTCATTCAACTTTTTCAAGCTTGAATATATATATATAGAGAGAGAGAGAGAGGTTGGTTAATATACAATCGATTGTTCTTGAACTCCCCTGCAACCAAGTCATTTTCTGATTTTCAAAGTCTAAACGGTCGATCTAAACCGTTAGATGTGATATATATATTAAAATATACTTGGAGACCAAATTTTACATTTTTTGGAATTTTTTTATATTTATTAAGCCACTTTGAAAATCGCTGATCCAACGGTGGCTTATGTTTTTACTGTTTGGTTAAGCCACCGTTGGATTAGTAATTTTCAAAGTGGCTTAATAAATAGTAAAAAAATTCCAAAAAAATGTAAAATTTGGTCTCCAAGTACATTTTAATATATCGATCACATCTAATGGTTTAGATCGATCGTTTGGACTTTGAAAATCAAAAATTGACTTGGTTGCACGGGAGCTCAGGAACAAACGATTGTATATTAGCCAACCTCTCTCTCTCTCTCTCTCTCTCTCTCTCTCTCTCTATATATATATATATATGAGGAGGGATCCAATTATACCCTTTTTTTGACACATCATGACATTGTTTTTTTTATAGTTTAATTTTGCGATTTCAAAATCCAAATTGTCGATCCAAACCGTTCAACATGATTGATATACTAAAATGTGCTTGGAGATCAAATTTTACATTTTTTTTGAATTTTTTTACTATTTATTAAGATGGTTACAAAATCGCTGTTTTTCAATGGTTCGAAAACAACGATTTTGTAACCATCTTAATAAATAGTAAAAAAAATTCAAAAAAATATAAAATTTGATCTCCAAGCACATTTTAGTATATTAATCATGTTGAACGGTTTTGATCGACTATTTGAACTTTGAAAATGGTAGGTGTCAAAATGTGTAAAAAAAAAAAAGGTGTAACTTTATCCCTCCTCTCTCTCTCTCTCTCTCTCTCTATATATATATATATATATATATATAAAATTTAAGTCCTATCTTTCTAAACAACTTCGATCATCAAGCTTCATTAAGAATATATTTCTATTCACAGGTCAAAGTGCATGAATTTGTTACCTTCGAACTTATCTTGAAAAAAATAAGGAGTGTGGTCTATTTTGTAAAATATCAAGCGGTCCAGAGAAAATTTGTGTGTATATTAAAACTTTCTTTTCTATACCTTCATCTGGGGAACAGAACATGTTTAATCCAAATTAATGTCTGGAAATCGGAAAATTCATCTCTTGGCTGCACGTTTGTTGCACCAATATAAATTCAATATTGTGGATACCAGCTTCCATCAATTGAATTTAGATATATATTTTTTTAAGTATCAAGTTGAATTTCTTTAAAATAAATCAAGTCTATATGTTGACATAAACTTATAGGGCAGATTCTGTCAATATTGAATCTTTTTTTTTTATTACAACTTGAACTTCTCTTTAAAATAAGCAAAGTGTACCAACAGAAATCAAATGAAAAGATATTTAAATTAATTAAGAGATGCATGCATTGTACACACTAGGCCCTCTGGGATTCCCAATTGTTAAGCATAAATAAACTAATGTTATTTAACTAATTCATATCTTTGATCATGCTTCCTGGTCACTCTTAAGCAACACAATTTTTAATCAGAATAGCTGCAGGAATAAATAATTAATTAGGCGTAGTCCAAATAATAAACCTATAATTAATAGTGAATAAAGTCAGACGTTATACATTTCTGGAAGAATAAGTGCACCTGGATATAATATCGGACAGGGTAAAGACGGTGAAAAACAATATAGATATGATAATATATACTGACAAATTAAGCATCAGTATTCTAACCTTTCCGCTGATCTAAGTTCTAAAAACTTTATAAAAAAAATTCTTATTAAAAAAATAATAAATCTTACCTAGCTTTGCTTCTAGATACGGTTTTCTGGGCTATGTAACTCCAAATCCATAAAATATTGAACGATTTCTTAAAGCAATAATTATCCAGTCAGTCTTGAACTTTTCTTTAACAATTTATGGTAGAAAATTAACAGTAGAAATTGGAAGTCAAAGAAACTTATCTGAAACCCATTTTATAAACTTAACAGATATTTTTTCTCTGACAGTGAGATAAGTCATTGACTAAATATATTATGGGTGATTTCCAAATGTTCTTTGGACCTTTGTACCTAAGTATACATTTAAAATCTCTTTTGAAGTTTGAATAAAGTACACTCTGAGGATGAGAAAATGGGGTAAATTTAGCTTCAAGCAAAAAGTACACATCTGAGCAATTATACATCAGATTAAGCAGCTTCCGTACACGATTTGTCAAATTGCTTGAATAATGATCATAAGTAGCAGTAATTTAGTTGTTCAATCCACTTGCATTCGAACAAGTCCTCAAATCATGGAGATCGAAAAATTAATATGTTTATCTTTTCCCATTAAATTAAGTATTGTATAATAAAGGCCTTCTGAGTTCTGATCCATCAGATTAAGCAATTATAATATATATTGTCAGTACAATGGGCATATAAAACATTAATAACACAAATCAAACAATTTGAAACCTGGACAAGCTATCCAAACCGTTCATAGCACAATCATATTGAAAGCTTGCTTTGGAATAGCAGCTATATATCACTTCCAATGACTAACCAAGTTTTACAAATAGATCATGTCTCAATGTGTGCTGTACAGGACTCTCAAATAATATATTGCAGTTATTTAGACTTGATCATATATTACATGTGAATATTACATAGGTGGTATCACTTAGTGGCTAAGAAGTGTGTTCTCTCATCTTAAAACAGTTATACTAACAAAATACATGAGAATATGAAAAATCATATCTTGATGTCTGAATGCAGGTGTCGTGCAAGGATGGGCGGCGATAGTGATGGGGGTCTTGTCAGGAAGCATTCCATGGTACACCATGATGGTTGTACACAAAAAATGGAGCCTGTTGCAAAAAGTTGATGACACGCTTGGCGTAATCCACACCCACGCGGTTGCGGGCGTGTTAGGTGGTATCACCACCGGCCTCTTTGCTGAGCCTGTGTTGTGCAACCTCTTCCTCCCTGTCACCAATTCCAGGGGTGCCATTTATGGCGGAGTTGGTTGGTACCAGCTCGTCAAACAGCTGGTCGGTGCCAGTTTTATCATTGGATGGAATGTTATTGTCACGTCTATCATATGCATTGTTATCTCTCTAGTTATTCCTCTGAGAATACCTGATAAAGAGCTCATAATTGGAGACGATGCGGTGCATGGTGAGGAGGCGTATGCATTGTGGGGAGACGGCGAGCTGTATGACACAACACGGCACAGTGATGAATATAATATGCCGCAGGTGGGGGTACTGGCCACAGGAGTCACTCAAAATATGTAAGGTTGTAGATCAAATGCAAAAAAAAAAAAAATAAAGATGGAAGTTTGTATCTGTTGGTTTTTCTGTACATTAATTGATTGACAATTTGTTTATTTTTGGGGGTTTAATTCTATTTACAGATTAGCTCTTTTCATAGTGTGGTCAGCAGGTGTGTAATTTGCACAGTTTCTGATAGAATACTCAAGATAGTGTAATTTTTATTTCTATTAGATTCTGTTAACAAAGGAAAACAAAGCAAAATCATCAATTATAGACATTATTTTTATGTATATGATTGAAGGAGCAATAATTTAAGCCCCTGCTTGCATTCACCCAAGAAGAATCAAATCATATATGTTAGGCCCAAGAAAAGATCCGATCCGGTGAGCAGTTTCTTCATTACTCACTTAATCCCCTGTACTTTTCTAATTCATGCACTTGCAGAGGGAACGTATTTTCGTGTAAACATCTAAAGGTAAAAGCCTCAACGAGGGATTAAATTTAGCTTCAGTTGGCAGTGAGCGGCAGCAAATTTCCACCGGTACCCTGAGTGGTACCGTCTCTAGGTTGCCTGTCTTTCCTTCCATTTATTTCATATATAGTTGTTAAGTTTAATTATTAATCAATCCTACCCTCTAGTAACAAAAGAAAAAATAATACAAAACTAAAAGCAAATTAGAATTTTCTTTTTACATTCTTGCCAAATTATGTCTCAAGTGTTTCAACTTTCAATTTGCTTTTAACTAATCATGCTGTCAAATTGACTGCCTTCATATTAAAACTAATCGCCTCAACAATATGTTCTATTTTGTACCAAGTAACAATCATAAGGCCATTTTACAACTCGTACCTTTTTACAAGGATAGGTCTAATATATTCTAGTCATGGAAAACTTCAACCAAAGTTGGGACACCAAGTTACATAATTATCACAGCAACACTTAAAAAATTACAGCATAGTGAACAATATTTTAAACAGTACTAGAAGTAATGTTGCCTCATGCAAAAATTAACTAAATATCAACAACTAATCGATTGTTCATGGTCAAGGCCCTAGATAATCAGTAGACACTTAAGATTAGCTTAGATCATGTGCTATCCAAGCACATAAATCAACCATGTGATACAAGACCCAAACATAAATAGAGAGTTCATGACACTAAACAGACAGATATATCCCCACTACTACATTACATAAACAGTAACACAAACATCACTACATGATCTTCTTTCTAGCCCCATTTTTGTTGGAAGATGCAGGTGCCCCTCAACTTCCTAACAGTTCTGTGTTAAGAAAACAAAAGGCTTTCAATGATAATATACAATAAAATGAAAAGAAACAAAAATTTCAACCCATATTCAAATAAACAAAAATTTCTACCCAAGAAAATCTATAGTAGTTATTAACCATGACATTTTACAGCTTCCATTCAAATAAATATGTGATATTGCCATCAATTTTTTATCAGACAGTATGCTGACAAGCAATCAACAGCTAACACACTATGCTCTGTGACAACAATACACCATACTTGTATAGAGATTAAACATAGCATCCATATTTCTGAAGCTAATTTAATTATTCAAATTAAAAAGGAACGAAGATAAAAATAATTGCATTGATAGCTAACAATTAAACAACATAAATACATGTACTCCATTCCAAACTATATTGGCATTGACATCAGAAATCTATTTTTTTCTTTAAAAAATAAATACTGGAGAGCATTACAGACATTTTTCCCTGCAAAATGTGAAAGCTAGAAGTGCTATTGTAATGACCTTTTATTGTTTTGTTTGTTCTAATCAGTACTGAAAAAAGGATTTTCAGACTACTATGTATTATTTTAGGGGTTGAAACTCAAAATTTTCTTCCCAAAACAGAAATATTACCAGTTTCATTATATTTATCTGATCGCCAAGTTATGTGCCTGCAGATTTGTTATTTCACCAAACTTCTCCAGTGCCTGTTCCCCTCCCTCCAGTGCAGTCCAGAGCTGATCTCTCAATTCTGCATGTCCCTGACTCTTCAGCACTAGATCATATGCATACCTCATCACCTTGCTAGCATATGCCACCTCGCCTTCCCCTTCACTCTCTTCAAATAGCATCTGGCTGTAATTCCTCTTTCTTGCAGATTTCGACCATCGCTTTATGATATACCTCTGTGGGATGTGACGTACATTTTTCACACTCATGGCCTTGAGAGAGTGTGAGCAGAGTATACCCATGGTCTCAAATTTCTTACAGTCACACGACACTACTACCTGCTCTGAGATGTCAAGCATGACAGTGTACGATTTCGACCCCCGTCCCTGGTTGGTACACTCAAACCGATACAATGTACCACCAAGTGGTGTCTCCTTGAAAAATGTGGCGCCACAACCATCCAGAAACTCAAGTTCAAACAGTTTATATATCTTGTAGGTATACTCCTTAGCAGCGTGGTTTAATACATCACTATGCCGAATTGCACACACTATAGGTTTCTGAGCATTGTGCAAGTCCTCTTCATATTCCTTTTCTCGCCAGTCTTCGGTCAATTTGTCAACAGAGAGAACACACTTCTCCAGTGGGCCTGCCTTGTCAGCAATTCCATCTAACACATTGTTCATGGTCTCAGTGCGCTGGTCCCATTCGATGCCTCCATCGTATGCATCTTTGTTAAGAGCTGTGCACCACTTGGCTCGCATCTTGTACAAGTTGTTAAGCCACTTGTGATCTTGTAATTTGAACTCCTTGAGCATGGTGGACCAGGTCTCTTCAAGTTCAGCCTCAAAGTCACACCCATGCAAACACTTGTTAAACATTTTGTGAAAAGATTTCGAGTCATTTAGGTTTAGAGAGCCAAGACGAGGCATGAGGTTTTTGTGTATGTACCGCTGGTATATCCGGTGCCGGGTGTTGGGAAGCACCTCTTCTATAGCCTTCCCCATGTTCAGATTTTGATCAGTAAATATTGACTTTGGTGCACGACCCCCCATCGACTCCAAAAACGACCTAAATAACCATGCAAACGACTCAACTTTGTCATCCAATAGTAGAGCACAGCCAAACATTATGTTTTGCCAATGGTGATTAACCCCGATAAAAGGCGCACATATCATGTTATACTTATTAAGCCTCAAACTGGTATCAAAAACGACTACATCACCAAAAGAATCATAATCGATCCTACTCCTACCATCTCTCCAGAAGAAATTACACATGCGGCCACCTTGGTCTAACTGTACGTCCCAAAAGAACATGCCATCTTCATTTGCTTTGGTTTTAAACACATTCACCACACTTTGTGACTCAGACCCTTCAATGAAAACCGGCTTTACAATTTGCTTCACCTCTTGTTGGGTCGGTTGTTGCACAGAGTATGATGGAGACGACCCATAATTGATGGCCTGGAAAAAAGGGCTTGTCATCAAGTCTATTAGCCGTTGCCGGCCTGCTGTGTGGGACCTGGCAGACCTTAACAAATGCCTTTCTTCAGGTTTAACCAAGGGATGATTGTGCTCTTTCACCATGTGTACCACTCGCCAATTCCCTTCTTCATCTACCCGAAATCGTACCATAGCCTTGCAATTGGTACGGGTATGGGGGTCTTTATAATCAGCCTCGGTTAACTTGTCACCATCTCTTACCCCTTCCTTCGAGCAGTAATAATCCTTGGTACAGATATTTTTCGTACCAACATAGTAGTATTGCTTTCCTTTGCGGACACTAAATCCCATTTTGTGGCCATATTCACAATATAGCCTATGAGCCTCTTCTTCGCTTTTCACTAATTTGTTCATCATATCATTTTCATCCGATTCTTTTGGGGCATGAATAGGTGTTGCAGGTTCGTCCTTTTGTTCGATCGGTATGGCTTCTTCTCTTGGTGGGGTCTCATTTCCTTTCTCAGCTGTATCTTGGCTTGTGCTTTCATCTCTTTCGGCCTCTTGAGCAGTCTCTTCAATTGCATCCTCTGCTGGCTGGTTATCTTCTCCATCCCTCTCTTCTTCAATTATCATTTGATTTCCAGTTGGTTCTTCAATGTCAATGACCTTGGTCATTGCTGTAATTACTGAGAAAATAATTAACAACACAAGTACTCCTTGTCTCAATTATACAATGAAGTAATTAATATATTATAAATGCAAATTCCAAAGGAAAATACAAAGAAGAAAAAAATTCAGGCAGAAAAATTGAAGCAGAAAAAAGTCATCCCTTCTCTAAGCTCATGTTACAGAAATAGTGAACTATTATGAACAAATTCAACTCAATTATGAGCATTAGTTTTTCCACATGTGGCTATGGTAAGTCTTCATTCATCAACATGGTAACAGTAAGATGCTACCATAAATCTTCACTTATCGAGCATGGTATCTTTTGTGCGTGAAATTGCAGGAAGTTAAATGGATTTGAGTTTGAATCTATTTAACACTTCAAGACTACACTGGTATGAACTTATTTTCTCCTAAGCCATATAAGACTATGTAATAAAGTACTTCCATTAACTCTTGGGACTATTCATGAAGTTAAGTATGTCCAGGTTCAGTACAAGCGGGGTAAATTATTTTATGTGCTCATTTGAGGGCTTAATCTGATATAAAAGATCTCTAAATCTACCTCTTGGGATAAAAAACTTAATTGACCTAATTTCTAGTTTTACACCTAACTTCTCAATTTCTAAATCCTGTGTTAACTGAAAGTAATACATAAATACGAAAGGCTGGTAACTAGTAGCGGCGGAGCGTCAGAAGATACTTACTTGAGTTGCGATTTTCCGAGGAGAAAAGAGAGGAGAATAGTTGCGATTTGCACGGGAGGAGCGGGGAGGAGGCGATGGGAGGAGAGGAGAGATGTGGGCTACTGGGCTCTGGGCTGGTGTGGGTGCGGATCATGCTGATTCAGTACATCCATTTAGAATGAAAAGGATTTTCTGTGGCACTATGTGATACTGTGTATGGTGCGACAATCTCTTATTTCTCTATTCTTATATTAAGCATATAGATGTCCTGATTTGTTAATGGTGGCCGTAATTAAAATATGAAATTATGAATTAAATATCAGCTCTCTAATCAAACAGTTTGTCTTTTTTATGCTTCTTTTCTACACTCGTCATGTGTAGATGTCAAGATTTCTCCATTTTTTTTAAACTATTCCAATCTCTCTTTATTTAATTGTTGGATACTCGATTTTCTTATTGGTTTTGATTTTTTTTTCAATTTTATAATGTCATTTAAAGATATAGATCCATAATAATCACTGCAATTATTAATTTCATTGTTATGTCATTTAAGGATATAGATCCACATGTAGTAACAAAAAGATTATATATCTATATTAATAGCAATAGTGATCAAGGTTCTATATAGCGTTTATCGCGTGATCACGGGAAGACTACAAAAAAAACTATAGCAAATAATGTAGCTATAGCAGAAACTATGCTACATAACGTCTTTTTTTTTACAAAAATTATATTATATATTTGTACTATATATCAACATTATCTAAAATCTCATATAACAATAAATAACACCAAATTAATTAAGAAATTATAATATTCATATTGAACCAGTACAAAATCCAAATAGTGGTGCAAAATATCCATAGTAATATCATAAACTATCGATCTTTTTCTACAAAATATCTTAAGTATCATGATCATAACATAACCTTTTTTCTGTTCAAATTTCAGCGACAAGGGTTTTCATTCTCGACAACAAAAGATCTATAGCAACAAGCTTTCAATTGATTTCGGTTTGGACTTTTATTTAACTTTTTAATTTGTCGATGGGTGCTAAGCTCATAGGTACGTCAATTGCAAAAAAAAAAAAACAAAATCACGGTTAAAACCCAGTTTGGATCTTCATTTAAACTCATATAAATTGCCCAAAAGAAAAACTCATATTGCATAGCGCGCGCTATTTGCGCTACACGCTATGTGCTATAACGGACCGCTATTACCACTATAGCGGTCGTAGCTCACTAGCGCATTTTGATGCCATAGCTTAGCGTATAGGGTCCAAAAACGTTATAGCTCGTTATTTAGAACATTGATAGGGACCCATATCCACACGTAATAGCAATGAGAACTACAAATTCACAGAAATAACAAAAACTATACAAATTTTCATAATACAAAACTATAATAAATTGTTAAAATAGTAAAATAACAAATTTTATTGTAATAGAAAATACCCACAAAATCAACGTATGTATGTGTGTATTAAAAGTCACCAACTTATTTTCTATGAAATACTAAATTTTGAACATATTTGCTCTCTTGTAATATCATTTATGATATTGATGAATAATTATTATTTTCATTGATCTTTTTTTTCAAAGGTTTAAATAGCGCTCATAGCATCATAACGGAATGGCTAAAAAAACAACGATATGGCCATACTGTGCCGCTATCGTGCGCGTGCTATAGCACCGATAGCGCCGTAGCTTTTATGGTCCAAAAACGCTATAGCAATGCACGGCATGATATCACATAGTGCCACAGAAAATCCTATTAACGGATTACACACAGTATAATGAGTTAATTTGTTAATTTTTAAATCATTATAATGAGTTTTGTTAATATCAAATCATGTTCCTCAGCACAATAACAAATGCAAATGAGGTTCATAAGCACAAGATCAAGGGCAAATTATGTTGCAAAGCGCAAGAACAACGACAAATGAGATTGTTAAGCACAAGAACAAGTTTAAATGATATTGCTATGCACAAGAACAATGACAAAAGAGGTTAAGAAACATGTGAACAATGACAATTGAGGTTGTTAAGCTCACGAACAAGGGCAAATGAGGTTCTCATGCACAAGAAGAAATGCAAATGATGTTCATAAACACACGATTAATGGCAAAAGAGGTTGTTAAGCACACGAACAATGCCAATTGAGGTTGTTAAGCACACAAAGAACGGAAAATGAGGTTCATAAGCACAAGATCAAGGACAAATTATGTTTCAAAGCGTAAGAACAACGACAAATAAGGTTACCAAGCACAATAACAAGTGTAAATGATGTTGCTAAGCATAAGAATAAGGGCAAAAGATGTTAAGAAGCTTATGAACAACGATAATTGAGGTTGTTAAGCACACGAACAAGGGCAAAAGAGGTTGTTAAGCACACGAACAACGCAAATTAAGGTTGTTAAGCACACAAACAAGGGCAAATGAGGTTGCTAAGCACAAGAACAAATGCAAATGAGATTCAAAAGCACAAGATCAAGGGCAAATTATGTTGCAAAGCGCAAGAAGAACGACAAATGAGGTTATTAAGTACAAGAACAAGCGTAAAAAATGATGCTAAACACAAAAACAAGTGCAAAAGAGGTTAAGAAGCATATGAACAACGACAATTGAGGTTGGAAAGCAAATGAACAAGGGCAAATGAGGTTATTAATCAGAAGAATAAATACAAATGAGGTTCATAAGCACACGAACAACGCTAATTGAGGTTGTTAAGCACACAAACAATGGCAAATTGGGTTCCTAAGCACAAGAACAGATGCAAATGAGGTTCATAAGCACAAGATCAAGGGCAAATTATCTTGCATAGCGCAAGAAGAATGGCAAATGGGTTGTTAAGTACAAGAACAAGCGTAAATAATGATGCTAAACACAAGAACAAGCGCAAAAGAGGTTAAGAAGCAAATGAACAACGACAATTGAGGTTGGAAAGCAAATGAACGATGACAATTGAAGTTGTTAAGCACAAAAATAAGGGAAATGAGGTTCCTAAGCACAGGAACAAATGCAAATGAGGTTCGTAACAACAAGATCAGAGGCAAATTACATTGCAAAGCGCAAGAACAACGACAAATGAGATTGTTTTGCACAAGAACAAGTGTAAATGATGTTGTTAAGCACAAGAACAAGGGAAAAAGAGGTTAAGAAGCATATGAACAACGACAATTGTGGTTGTTAAGCACACGAACAAGGGCAGAAGAGGTTGTTAAGCACATGAACAACGCAAATTAAGGTAGTTAAGCACACAAACAAGGGCAAATGAGGATCCTAAGCACAAAAACAAATGCAAATGAGGTTCATAAGCACAAGATCAAGGGCAAAAAAAGTTGTTAAGCACACGAACAACGACAATTGAGGTTGTTAAGCACACAAACAATGGCAAATGAAGTTCCTAAGCGCAAGAACAATTGCAAATGAGGTTCATAAGCACAAGATCAAGGGCAAAAGAGGTTGTTAAGCACACGAACATCGCCAAGTGAGGTTGTTAAGCACACAAACAAGGGAAAATGAGGTTCCTAAGCACAATAACAAATGCAAATGAGGATCATAAGGACAAGATCAAGGGCAAAATAGGTTGTGAAGCAACCAACGCCAATTGAGGTTGTTAAGCACACAAACAAGGAAAATGACGATCCTAAGCACAAGAAGAAGCATAAATAATGATGCGAAACACAAGGACAAGGGCAAAAGATGTTAAGAAGCATATGAATAACAACAATTGATGTTGCAAAGCAAATGAACAAGGGCAATTGAGGTTATTAAGCCCAAGAACTTCATAAGCACAAAATCAAGGGCAAAAGAGGTTGTTAAGCACACGAACAACACCAATTGAGGTTGTTAAGAACACAAACAATGGCAAATGAGGTTCCTAAGCACAAGAACAGTTGCAAATGAGGTTCATAAGCACAAGATCAAGGGCAAATTATGTTGCAAAGCGCAAGAACAAGTGTAAATGATGTTGCTAAGCACAAGAACAAGGGCAAAAGATGTTAAGAAGCTTGTGAAAAACGATAGTATTAAGCTCACAAATAAGGAAAACTAAGGTTCCTAAGTGCAAGAACAAATACAAATGAATTTCATAACCACAACATCAAAGGCAAAAGCGGTTCTTAAACACACGAACAACGCCAATTGAGGATGTCCAGCACATAGACATGGGCAAATGAGATTCACAAGCTTAAGATAAAGGGCAAAAGAGGTTGTTAAGAACACGAACAACGCCAATTGAGGTTGTTAAGCACACAAACAAGGGAAAATGAGGTTCCTAAGCACAAGAACAAATGTAAATCACGTTCATAAGCACAAGATCAAGGGCAAAAGAGGTTGTTAAGCACACAAACAATGCCAATTGAGGTTGTTAAGCACACAAACAAGGGCAAATGAGGATCCTATGCACAAGAAGAAATGTAAATGAGGTTCATAAACACAAGATCAAGGGCAAATTTTGTCAAGCACAAGAACAACGATAAATGAGGTTGTCAAGCACAAGAACTACAAGTGCAAAAGAGGTTAAGAAGCATATGAACAACTACAATTGAGGTTGTTACGCACACGAACAAGGGCAAAAGTACAAAAGTAAATGAGGTTCAAAAGTACAATATAAAGGGCAAAAGAGGTTGTTAAGAACACGAACAATTAATTGAAGTTGTTAAGCACACCAACAAGAGAAAATGAGGTTCCTAAGCACAAGAACAAATGCAAATGAGGTTCATAAGCACAAGATGAAGGGCGAAAGAGATTGGTAAGAACTCGAACAATGCCAGTTGAGATTGTTAAGCACACAAAAAAGAGAAAATGAGGCTCGTAAGAAAAAGAACAAATGTAAATGAGGTTCATAAGCACAAGATCAAGGCCAAATTATGTTGCAAATCGCAAGAACAACAACAAATGAGGTTATTAACCAAAAGAACAAGTGTAAATGATGTTGTTAAGCATAAGAACAAGGGCAAAAGAGGTTTAGAAGCATCTGAACAATGACAATTGAGATTGTTAAGCACACGAACAAGGGCAAATGAGGTTCTTAAGGACAAGAACAAATGCCAATGAGGTTGCTAAGCACACGAACAATGCCAATTGTTAAGCACAAATATAAGGGAAATGATGTTCCTAAGCACAGGAACAAATGCAAATGGGGTTCGTAACCACAAGATCATGGGCAAATTATGTTGCAAAGCGCAAGAACAACGACATATGAGGTTGTTTTGAAGAAGAAGAAGTGTAAATGATATTGTTAAGCACAAGAACAAGGGGAAAAGAGGTTAAGAAGCATATGAACAACGACAATTGTGGCTGTTAAGCACACAAACAAGGGGAAAAGCGGTTGTTAAGTACACGAACAACGCAAATTAAGGTAGTTAAGCACACAAACAAGGGCAAATGAGGTTCCTAAGCACAAGAACAATGCAAATGAGGTTCATAAGCACAAGATCAAGGGCAAATAACGTTGCAAAGCGCAAAAAGAACGACAAATGATGTTGTTAAGCACAAGAACAAGCATAAATAATTATGCGAAACACAAGAACAAGGGCAAAAGAGGTTAAGAAGCATATGAACAACGGCAATTGATTGTGGAAAGCAAACGAACAAGGGCAAATGAGGTTATTAAGCACAAGAACAAATGCATTTGAAGTTCATCAGTACAAGATCAAGGGCAAAAGAGGTTGTTAAGCTCACGAACAACGCCAATTGAGGTTGTTCAGCACACAAACAATGGCAAATGACGTTCCTAAGCACAAGAACAATTGCAAATGAGGTTCATAAGCACAAGATTAAGGGCAAAAGAGGTAATTAAGCACACGAACATCGCCAATTGAGGTTGTTAAGCAAAAAAACAAGGGAAAATGAGGTTCCGAAGCACAAGAAAATATGCAAATGAGGATCATATGGACAAGATCAAGGGCAAAAGAGGTTGTTAAGCACATGACTAACGCCAATTGAGGTTGTTAAGTACACAAACAAGGGAAATGAGGATCCTAAGCACAAGAACAAATACAAATGAGGTTCATAAACACAAGATCAAGCCAAATTATGTTGTAAAGCGCAAGAACAACGATAAATTAGATTGTTAAGCACAAGAACAAGGGGAAAAGAGATTAAGAAGCATATGAACAATGACAATTGAGGTTCTTAAGCGCACGAACAAGGGCAAATGAGGTTCCTAAGCACAAGAACAAATGCAAAAGAGATTCATAAGCACAAGATCAAGGGCAAAAGAAGTTGTTAAGCACACGAACAACGATAATTGTATTTGCTAAGCACACAAACAAGGGCAAATGAGATTCCTAAGCACAAGAGCAAACACAAATGATGTTCATAAGCACAAGATCAAGGGAAACTTATGCTGCAAAGCGCAGGAACAACGACAAATGAGGTAGTTAAGCACAAGAAAGTTTAAATGATGTTGCTATGCACAAGAACAAGGGCAAAAGAGGTTAAGAAGCATGTGAACAACGACAATTGAGGAAGTTTTAAGCTCACGAACAAGGGCAAAAGAGGTTAAGAAGCATGTGAACAAGCGTAAATAATGATGTTAAACACAAGAACAAGCGCAAAAGAGGTTAAGAAGCATATGAACAACGACAATTGAGGTTGGAAAGCAAATGAACAAGGCCAAATGCAAATGAGGTTCATAAGCACAAAATAAAGGGAAAAAGCAGTTGTTAAACACACGAACAACGCCAATTGAGGTTGTTA
Source organism: Carex cristatella (assembly GCA_024447775.1). Lineage (NCBI taxonomy): Eukaryota > Viridiplantae > Streptophyta > Magnoliopsida > Poales > Cyperaceae > Carex > Carex cristatella. The sequence goes on from JAJHPF010000025.1 coordinate 1,842,446, forward strand.
AGCACACAAACAAATGCGGTTCCTAAGCACACGAACAACGACAAATGAGGTTCCTAAGCACAAGAACAAATGCAAATGAGGTTCATAAGCACAAGATCAAGGTCAAAAGAGGTTGTTAAATACACGAACATAGCCAATTGAGGTTGTTAAGCACACAAACAAGGGAAAATGAGGTTCCTAAGCACAAGAACAAATGCAAATGAGGTTCATAAGCACAAAATAAAGCGAAAAGGCGGTTGTTAAACACATGAACAACGCCAATTGAGGTTGTTAAGCACACAAACAAATGCAGTTCCTAAGCATACGAACAACGGCAAATGAGATTCCTAAGAACAAGAACAAATGCAAATGAGGTTCATAAGCACAAGATCAAGGTCAAAAGAGGTTGTTAAGTACTCGAACATCGCCAATTGAGGTTGTTAAGCACACAAACAAGGGAAAATGAGGTTCCTAAGCACAAGAACAAATGCAAATGAGGTTTATCAGGACAAGATCAAGGGCAAAAGAGGTTTTTAAGCACACGACCATCGCCAAGTGAGGTTGTTAAGCACACAAACAAGGGCAAATGAGGATGCTAAGCACAATAACAAATGCAAATTAGGTTCATAAACACAAGATCAAGGGCAAATTATGTTGTAAAGCGCAAGAACAGCGATAAATGAGGTTGTCAAGCACAAGAACAATTGTAAATGATGTTGCTAAGAACAATAACAAATGCAAAAGTGGTTAAGAAGCATATGAACAATGACAATTGAGGTTGTTAAGCACATGAAGAAGGGAAAATGAGGTTCCTTAGCACAAGAACAAATGCAAAAGAGGTTCATAAGCACAAGATCAAGGGCAAAAGAAGTTGAGCACACGAACAACGACAATTGTGCTAAGAACACAAACAAGGGCAAATGAGGTTCCTAAGCACAAGAGCAAACGGAAATGATGTTCATTAGCACAAGATCAAGGGAAAATTATGTTGTAAAGCGCAAGAACAACGATAAATGAGGTTGTTAAGCACAAGAACAAGTTTCAATGATGTTGCTAAGCACAAGAATAAGGTTGCCCTTGTTCATTTGCTTTCCAACCTCAATTGTCGTTGTTCATATGTTTCTTAACCTCTTTTGCACTTGTTCTTGTGTTTAGCATCATTTTTTACGCTTGTTCTTGTACTTAACAACCTCATTTGTCGTTCTTCTTGCGCTTTGCAACATAATTTGCCCTTGATCTTGTGCTTTTGAACCTCATTTGCATTTGTTCTTGTGCTTAGGAACCTCATTTGCCCTTGTTTGTGTGCTTAACAACCTTAATTTGCGTTGTTTGTGTGCTTAACAACCTCTTTTGCCCTTGTTCGTGTGCTTAACAACCTCAATTATCGTTGTTCAAAAGCTTCTTAACATCTTTTCCCCTTGTTCTTGTGCTTAGCAACATCATTTACACTTGTTCTTGTGCTTGGCAACCTTATTTGTCATTGTTCTTACGCTTTGAAACATAATTTGTCCTTGATCTTGTGCTTATGAACCTCATTTGCATTTGTTCCTATGCTTAGCAACCTCATTTTCCATTCTTTGTGTGCTTAACAACCTCAATTGGCATTGTTCGTGTGCTTGACAACCTCTTTTGCCATTAATCGTGTGCTTATGAACATCATTTGCATTTCTTCTTGTGCGTGAGAACCTCATTTGCCCTTGTTCGTGAGCTTAACAACCTCAATTGTCGTTGTTCACATGCTTCTTAACCTCTTTTGCCCTTGTTCTTGTGCATAGCAACATCATTTAAACTTGTTCTTGTGCTTAACAACCTCATTTGTTGTTGTTCTTGCGCTTTGCAACATAATTTGCCCTTGATCTTGTGCTTATGAACCTCATTTGCATTTGTTATTGTGCTGAGGAACCTCATTTGCCCTTGTTTGTGTGCTTACCAACCTCAATTGACACTATTCGTGTGCTTAACAACCTCTTTTGCCATTGATCTTGTGCTTCTGAACCTCATTTGGATTTGTTCTCGTGCTTAGTAACCTCATTTGAGCTTGCCCATGTGCTTGACAACCTCAATTGTCATTGTTCGTGTTCTTAACAATCTCTTTTGCCCTTTATCTTGTGCTTATGAACCTCATTTCCATTTGTTCTTGCGCTTAGGAACGTCATTTTCCGTTGTTCGTGTCCTTAACAACCTCAATTGTCGTTGTTCATATGCTTCTTAACCTTTTTTGTCCTTGTTCATGTGCTTAGTAACATTATTTATATTTGTTCTTGTGCTTAACAACCTCATTTGTCATTGTTCTTGCACTTTGCAACATAATTTGCCCTTGATCTTGAGCTTATGAACATCATTTGCATTTTTGTTCTTATGCTTAGGAACCTCCTTTGCCCTTGTTTGTGTTCTTAAGAACCTCAATTGGTGTTGTTCGTATGCTTAACAACCTCTTTTGCCCTTGATCTTGTGCTGATGAACCTCATTTGTATTTTTTCTTGTTCTTAGAAACCTCATTTGTCCTTATCCATGTGCTTGACAACCTCAGTTGTCATTGTTCATATACTTCTTAACCTCTTTTTCCCCTTATTCTTGTGCTTAGCAACATCATTTACACTTGTTATTGTGCTTAACTACCTCATTTGTTGTTGTTCCTGCGCTTTGCAACATAATTTTCCCTTGATCTTGTGGTTACGAACCCCATTTGCATTTGTTCCTGTGCTTAGGAACCTCATTTTTCTTATTTTTGTGCTTAACAATTGGCGTTGTTCGTGTGCTTAGCAACCTCATTGGCATTTGTTCTTGTCCTTAAGAACCTTATTTGCCCTTGTTCGTCGTGTGCTTAACAACCTCAATTGTCGTTGTTCATTTGGTTCTTAAAATCTTTTACCCTTGTTCATATACATAGCAACATCATTTACACTTGTTCTTCCGCTTAACAACCTTATTTGTCGTTGTTCTTGCGCTTTGCAACATAACTTGCCCTTGATCTTGTGGTTACGAACCTCATTTGCATTTGTTCTTGTGCTTAGGAACCTCATTTCCCTTATTTTTTAGCTTAACAACCTCAATTGGCATTGTTTGTGTGCTTAACAACCTTAATTTGCGTTGTTTGTGTGCTTAACAACCTCTTTTGCCCTTGTTCGTGTGCTTAACAACCTCAATTATCGTTGTTCATATGCTTCTTAACATCTTTTGCCCTTGTTCTTGTACTTAGCAACATCAATTACACTTGTTCTTGCGCTTAACAACCTTATTTGTCGCTGTTCTTGTGCTTTGCAACATAATTTGCCCTTGATCTTGTGCTTATGAACCTCATTTGCATTTGTTCCTGTGCTTAGAAACCTCATTTTCCGTTGTTTGTGTGCTTAACAACCTCATTTGCTCTTGTTTGGGTGCTTAACAGCCTCTTTGTCCTGGATCGTGTGCGAGCATCATTGGCATTTGTCTGTGTGCTTAACAACCTCAATTATCGTTGTTCATATGCTTCTTAAATTTACGTTGTTCGTGTGCTTAAAAACCTCATTTGCCCTTGTTTGTGTGTGCTTAACAACCTCAATTATAGTTGTTCATATGCTTCTTAACCTCTATTGTCCTTGTCCTTGTGCTTAACAACCTCATTTGTCGTTGTTCTTGCGCTTTGCAACATAATTTGACCTTGATCTTGTGCTTATGAACCTCATTTGGCCTTGTTTGTGATCTTAAGAACCTCAATTGGCGTTGTTCGTGTGCATAACAACTTCTTTTGCCCTTGATCTTGTGCTTCTGAACCTCATTTGCATTTGATCCTGTCCTTAGGAACCTCATTTCCCTTATGTTTATGCTTAACAACCTCAATTGTCATTGTTCAGATGCTTCCTAACATTTTTTGCCCTTGTTCTTGTGCTTAGTTACATCCTTTACACTTGTTCTTGTGCTTAACAACCTTATTTGTCATTGTCCTTGCGCTTTGCAACATAATTTGTCCTTGATCTTGTGCTTATGAACCTCATTTGCATTTGTTCCTGTGCTTAGAAGCCTCATTTTCCGTTGTTTGTGTGCTTAACATCCTCATTTGCCCTTGTTTGTGTGCTTAGAAGCCTCTTTTGTCCTTGATCGTGTGCTTATGAACATCATTTGCATTTGTTCGTGTGCTTAACAACCTCTATTATCGTTGTTCATATGCTTCTTAAATTTGCGTTGTTCGTGTGCTTAACAACCTCATTTGCCCTTGTTTGTGTGCTTAACAACCTCAATTATCGTTGTTCATATGCTTCTTAACCTCTTTTCTCCTTGTTCTTGTGCATAGCAACATCATTTACACTTGTTCTTGTGCTTAACAACCTCATTTGTCATTGTTCTTGCGCTTTGCAACATAATAAGCCCTTGATCTTGTGCTTATGAACCTCATTTGCATTTGTTCTTGTGCTTAGGAACCTCTTTTGCCCTTCTTTGTGATCTTAAGAACCTCAATTGGCGTTGTTCGTGTGCTTAACCTCTTTTGCCCTTAATCTTGTGCTTATGAACATTATTTGCATTTGTTCTTATGCTTAGAAACCTCATTTGCCCTTGTTTATATTCTTAACAACCTCAATTGTCATTGTTCGTGTGCTTAACAACCTCTATTGTCGTTGTTCATATGCTTCTTAACCTCTTTTGCCCTTGTTCTTGTGCTTAGCAACATCATTGAAACTAGTTCTTGTGCTTAACAACCTCATTTATCGTTGTTCTTGCGCTTTACAACATAAATTTCCCTTGCTCTTGTGCTTAGGAACCTCATTTGCCCTTGTTTGTGTTCTTAGCACAATTGTCGTTGTTCGAGAAGAATAAATGCAAATGAGGTTCATAAGCACACGAACAACGCTAATTGAGGTTGTTAAGCACACAAACAAGGGCAAATTGGGTTCCTAAGCACAAGAACAAATGCAAATGAGGTTCATAAGCACAAGATCAAGGGCAAATTATCTTGCATAGCGCAAGAAGAATGGCAAATGGGTTGTTAAGTTCAAGAACAAGCATAAATAATGATGCTAAACACAAGAACAAGCGCAAAAGAGGAGAAGCATACGAACAACGACAATTGAGGTTGGAAAGCAAATGAACAAGGGCAAATGCAATGAGGTTCATAAGCACAAGATAAAGGGAAAACGCGGTTGTTAAACACACGAACATAGCCAATTGAGGTTGTTAAGCACACAAACAAGGAAAAATGAGGTTCCTAAGTACAAGAACAAATGCAAATGAGGTTCATCAGGACAAGATCAAGGGCAAAAGAGGGTTTTAAGCACACGACCAACGCCAATTGAGGTTTTTAAGCACACAAACAAGGGCAAATGACGATGCTAAGCACAATAACAAATGCAAATTAGGTTCATAAACACAAGAATAGCGATAAATGAGGTTGTCAAGCACAAGAACAATCGTAAATGATGTTACTAAGAACAATAACAAGGGCAAAAGTGGTTAAGAAGTATATCAACAACGACAACTGAGGTTGTCAAGCACATGGACAAGGGCAAATGAGGTTCCTAAGCTCAAGAACAAATACAAATGAGGTTCATCAGCACAAGATCAAGGGCAAAAGAGGTTGTTAAGCATACGAACAACATCAATTAACGTTCTTAAGAATACAAGCAAGGGCAAAGGAGGTTCCTATGCACAAGAACAAATGCAAATGAGGTTCCTAAGCTCAAGATCAAGGACAAATTATGTTGCAAAGCACAAGAACAATGGCAAATGAGGTTGTTAAGCACAAGAACAAATGTAAATAATGTTGCTAAGCACATGAACAAGGACAAAAAAGGTTAAGAAGCATATGAACAACGATAATTGAGGTTGTTAAGCACACGAACAAGGGAATGACGTTCCTAAGCGCAAGAACAAATGGAAATGAGGTTCATAAGCACAAGATAAATGGCAAAAGAGGTTGTTAAGAACACGAACAATGACAATTGAGGTTGTCAAGCACATGAACAAGGGCAAATGAGGTTCTCAAGCACGAGAACAAATGAAAATGATGTTCATAAGCACACGATTAATGGCAAAAAAGGTTGTTAAGCACACGAACAATGCCAATTGAGGTTGTTAAGCACACAAAGAACGGAAATTGTGGTTCCTAAGCACAGGAACAAATGCAAATGAGGTTCATAAGCACAATATCAAGGACAAATTATGTTTCAAAGCGTAAGAACAACGACAAATAAGGTTGCCAAGTACAAGAACACGTGTAAATAATGTTGGTAAGCACAAAAACAAGGGCAAAAGATGTTAAGAAGCTTATGAACAACGATAATTGAGGTTGTTAAGCACACGAACAACGCAAATTAAGGTTGTTAAGCACACAAACAAGGGCGAATGAGGTTCCTAAGCACAAGAACAAATGCAAATGAGGTTCAAAAGAAGAAGATCAAGGGCAAATTATGTTGCAAAGTGCAAGAAGAACGACAAATGAGGTTGTTAAGTACAAAAACAAGCGTAAAAAATGATGCTAAACACAAGCACAAGTGAAAAAGATGTTAAGAAGCATATGAACAATGAAAATTGAGGTTGGAAAGCAAATGAACAAGGGAAAATGAGGTTATTAATCAGAAGAATAAATGCAAATGAGGTTCATAAGCACACGAACAAAGCTAATTGAGGTTGTTAAGCGCACAAACAAGGGCAAATTGGGTTCCTAAGCAAAGAACAAGCACCAGAACAAATGCAGATGAGGTTCATAAGCACAAGATCAAGGGCAAATTATCTTGCATAGCGCAAGAAGAATGGCAAATGGGTTGTTTAGTACAAGAACAAGCGTAAATAATGTTGCTAAACACAAGAACCAGCGCAAAAGAGGTTAAGAAGCATACGAACAACGACAATTCAGGTTGGAAACCAAATGAACAAGGGCAAATGAGGTTATTAAGCACAAGAACAAATGCAAATGAGGTTCATAAGCACAAGATAAAAGGAAAAAGCGGTTGTTAAACACACGAACAACGCCAATTGAGGTTGTTAAGCACACAAACAAATGCGGTTCCTAAGCACACGAACAACGGCAAATGAGGTTCCTAAGCACAAGAACAAATGCAAATGAGTTTCATCAGCACAAGATCAAGGTCAAAAGAGGTGTTAAGCACACGAACTTAGCAATTTGAGGTTGTTAAGCACACAAACAAGGGAAAATGAGGTTCCTACACACAAGAACAAATGCAAATGAGGTTCATCAGGACAAGATCAAGGGCAAAAGAGGTTTTTAAGTACACGACCAATGCCAATTGAGGTTGTTAAGCACACAAACAAGGGCAAATGAGGATGCTAAGCACAATAACAAATGCAAATTAGGTTCATAAACACAAGATCAAGGGCAAATTATGTTGTAAAGCGCAAGAACAGCGATAAATGAGGTTGTCAAGCACAAGAACAATTGTAAATGATGTTGCTAAGAACAATAACAAGGGCAAATGAGGTTCCTAAGCCCAAGAACATTTGCAAATGAGGTTCATAAGCACAAGATCAAGGGCAAAAGAGGTTCTTAAGCACACGAACATAGCCAATTGAGGTTGTTAAGAACACAAACAAGGGAAAATGAGGTTCCTTAGCACAAGAACAAATGCTAATGAGGATCATAAGGACAAGATCAAGGGCAAAAGAGGTTGTTAAGCACACGACCAACGCCAATTGAGGTTGTTAAGCACATAAACAAGGGAAATGAGGATCCTAAGCACAAGAACAAATGCAAATGAGGTTCATAAACACATGATCAAGGGCAAATTATGTTTTAAAGCGCAAGAACAACGACAAATGAGGTTGTTTTGCACAAGAACACGTGTAAATGATGTTGTTAAGCACAAGAACAAGGGGAAAGGTGGTTAAGAGGCATATGAACAACGACAATTGTGGTTGTTAAGCACACGAACAAGGGCAAAAGAGTTGTTAAGCACACGAACAATGCAAATTAAGGTAGTTAAGCACACAAACAAGGGCAAATGAGGATCCTAAGCACAAGAACAAATGCAAATGAGGTTCATAAGCACAAGATCAAGGGCAAAAAAAGTTGTTAAGCACACGAACAACGACAATTGAGGTTGTTAAGCACACAAACAATGGCAAATGAAGTTCCAAAGCGCAAGAACAATTGCAAATGAGGTTCATAAGCACAAGATCAAGGGCAAAAGAGGTTGTTAAGCACACGAACATCGTCAAGTGAGGTTGTTAAGCACACAAAGAAGGGAAAATGAGGTTCCTAAGCACAAGAACAAATGCAAATGAGGATCATAAGGACCAGATCAAGGGCAAAATAGGTTGTGAAGCACACTACCAACGCCAATTGAGGTTGTTAAGCACACAAGCAAGGGAAATGACGATCCTAAGCACAAGAAGAAGCATAAATAATGATGTGAAACACAAGAACAAGGGCAAAAGAGGTTAAGAAGCATATGAACAAAGACAATTGATGTTGGAAAACAAATGAACAAGGGCAAATGAGGTTATTAAGCAAGCACAATTGCATATGAGGTTCATAAGCACTAGATCAAGTGCAAAAGAGGTTGTTAACCACACGAAGAAAGCCAATTGGGTTGTTAATCACACAAACAATAACAAATGAGGTTCCACAGCACAAGAACAATTGCAAATGAGGTTCATAAGCACAAGATCGAGGGCAAAAGACGTTGTTAAGCACACGGACATTACCAAGTGAGGTTGTTAAGCACACAAACAAAGAAAAATGAGGTTCCTAAGCGCAAAAACAAATGCAAATGAGGATCATAAGGACAAGATCAAGGGCAATAGAGGTTGTTAAGCACACTACCAATGCCAATTGAGGTTGTTAAGCGCACAAATAAGGGAAATGAGGATCCTAAGCACAATAACAAATGCAAATGAGGTTCATAAACACAAGATCAAGGGCAAATTATGTTGTAAAGCGCAAGAACAACAACAAATAAGATTGTTAAGCACAAGAACAAGTGTCAATGATGTTGCTAAGCAGAAGAACAAGGACAAAAGAGGTTGTTAAGAAGCATATGAACAACGACAATTGAGGTTGTTAAACACACGAACAAGGGAAAATGAGGTTCCTAAGCACAAGAACAAATGCAAAAGAGATTCATATGCACAAGATCAAGGGCAAAAAAAGTTGTTAAGCACACGAACAACGACAATTGTGTTTTGCTAAGCACAGAAACAAGGCCAAATGAGGTTTCTAAGCACAAGAGAAAACACAAATGATGTTCATAAGCACAAGATCAAGAGAAAATTATGTTGCAAAGCGCAAGAACAAGGACAAATGAAGTTGTTAAGCACAAGAACAGGTGTAAATGACATTGCTTAGCACAAGAACAAGGGCAAAAGATGTTAAGAAGCAAATGAACGACGACAATTGAAGTTGTTAAGCACACGAACAAGGGCAAATGAGATTCCTAAGGACAAGAACAAATGCAAATGAGGTCGCTAAGCACACGAATAACGCCAATTGAGGTTGTTAAGCACAAAAATAACGGAAATGAGGTTCCTAAGCACATGAACAAATGCAAATGAGGTTCGTAACAACAAGATCAAGGGCAAATTACATTGCAAAGCACAAGAATATCGACAAATGAGATTGTTTTGCACAAGAACAAGTGTAAATGATGTTGTTAAGCACAAGAACAAGGGAAAAAGAGATTAAGAAGCATATGAACAACGACAATTGTGGTTGTTAAGCACACGAACAAGGGCAAAAGAGGTTGTTAAGCACACGAACGACGCAAATTAAGGTAGTTAAGCACACAAACAAGGGCAAATGAGATTCCCAAGCACAAGAACAAATGCAAATGAGGTTCAAAAGCACAAGATCAAGGGCAAATTATGTTGCAAAACGAAACAAGAACGACAAATGAGGTTGTTAAGCACAAGAACAAGCATAAATAATGATGCCAAACACAAGAACACAAAATAGGTTTAGAAGCATATGAACAACGACAATTGATGTTGGAAAGCAAATGAACAAGGGCAAATGAGGTTATTAAGCACAATAACAAATCCATATGAGGTTCATAAGCACAAGATCAACGGCAAAAGAGGTTGTTAAGCACACGAACAACGCCAATTGAGGTTGTTAAGCACACAAACAATGACAAATGAGGTTCCTAAGCACAAGAACAATTGCAAATGAGGTTCATAAGAACAAGATCAAGGACAAAAGAGGTTGTTAAGCACACGAAGATCGCCAATTGAGGTTGTTAAGCACACAAACAAGGAAAAATGAGGTTCCTAAGCACAGGAACAAATGCAAATGAGGATCATAAGGACAAGATCAAGGGCAAAAGAGGTTGAAGCACACGACCAATGCCAATTGAGGTTGTTAAGCACACAAACAAGGGAAATGAGGATCCTAAGCACAAGAACAATTGGAAATGACGTTCATAAACACAAGATCAAGGGCAAATTATGTTGTAAAGCGCAAGAACAACGATAAATGAGGTTGTTAAGCACAAGAACAAGTTCCAATGATGTTGCTAACCACAAGAACAAGGGCAAAAGAGGTTGTTAAGAAGCATATGAACAATGATAATTGAGGTTGATTAAGCACACGAACAGGGGCAAATGAGGTTCCTAAGCATAAGAACAAATGTAAAAGAGGTTCATAAGTACAAGATCAAGGGCAAAAGAAGTTGTTAAACACATGAACAACATCAATTGTGTTTGCTAAGCACACAAACAAGGGCAAATGATGTTCCTAGGCACAGGAGCAAACACAAATGATGTTCATAAGCACAAGATCAAGGGAAAATTATGTTGCAAAGCGCAAGAACAACGACAAATGAGGTTGTTAAGTATAAGAACAAGTGTAAATGATGTTGCTAACCACAAGAATAAGGGCAAAAAAGGTAAAGAAGTTTACGAACAACGACAATTGAGGTTGTCAAGCACATGGAAAAGGGCAAATGAGGTTCCTAAGCACAAGAACAAATACAAATGAGGTTCATAAGCACAAGATCAAGGTCAAAAGTGGTTGTTAAGCACACGAACAACGCCAATTGAGGTTCTTAAGAACACAAACAAGGGCAAAAGAGGTTCCTAAGCACCAGAACAACTGCAAATAAGGTTCATAAGCTAAAGATGAAGGGCAAATTATGTTGCAAAGCGCAAGAACAATGACAAATGAGGTTGTTAAGCACAATAAATGATGTTGCTAAGTAAAAGAACAAGAGCAAAATAGGTTAAGATATGAACAACGCCAGTTGAGGTTGTTAAGTACACGAACAATGGAAAATGAGGTCCCTAAGCACAAGAACAAATGCAAATGAGGTCCACAAGCACAAGATCAAGGGCAACAAAGGTTGTTAAGAACACGAACGACGCCAATTGAGGTTGTTAAGCACACAAACAAGGGCAATTTAGGTTCCTAAGCATAAGAACAAATGCAAATGAGGTTCATAAGCACAAGATCAAGGGCAAATTATGTTGCAAAGCGCTAGAACAACGACAAATGAGGTTGTTTTGCACAAGAACAAGGGGAAAAGAGGTTAAGAAGCGTATGAACAACGATAATTGAGGTTGTTAAGCACACGAAGAAGGGCAAAAGAGGTTGTTAAGCACATGAACAAAGCAAATTAAGGTTTTAAGCACACAAACAAGGGCAAATGAGGTTCCTAAGCACAAGAACAAATGCAAATGAGGTTCATAAGCACAAGATCAAGGGCAAATTATGTTGCAAGGCGTAAGAAGAACAACAAATGAGGTTGTTAAGCACAAGAACAGGCGTAAATAATGATTCTAAAGACGAGAACAAGGGCAAAAGAGGTTAAGAAGCCTATGAACAACGACAATTGATGTTGGAAAGCAAATAAAAAAGGGCAAATGAGTTTATTAAGCATAAGAATAAATGCAAATGAGGTTCATAAGCATGAGATCAAGGGCAAAAGAGGTTGTTAAGCACACGAATAAGGACAATTGAGGTTGTTAAGCACACAAACAATGGCAAATGAGGTTCCTAAGCACAAGAACAAATGCAAATGAGGTTCATAAGCACAAGATTAAGGGCAAAAGAGGTTGTCAAGCAGACAGACAACGCCAATTGAGGTTGTTAAGCACACAAACAAGGGAAAATGAGGTTCCTAAGCACAAGAACACAAATGAGGTTCAAAAGGACAAGATCAAGGGTAAAAGAGGTTGTCAAGCAAACGAACAACGCCAATTGAGGTTGTTAAGCACACAAAAAAGGACAAATGAGGATCCTAAGCATAAGAACAAATGAATAGGTTCGCAAATACAAGATCAAGGGCAAATTATATTGTAAAGCGCATGAACAACGATAAATGAGATTGTCAAGCACAAAAGCAAGCGTAAATGATGTTGATAAGCACAAGAATAATGACAAAAAAGGTTGTTAAGCACACTAACAAGGGAAAATGAGGTTCCTAAGTACAAGAACAAATGCAAAAGAGGTTCATAAGAACAAGATCAATGGCAAAAGAAGTTGTTAAGCACACGAACAACGACAATTATGTTTGCTAAGCACACAAACAAGGGCAAATGAGGTTCCTAAGCACAAGTGCAAACACAAATGATGTTCATAAGCACAAGATCATGGGAAAATTATGTTGCAAAGTGCAAGAACAACGACAAATGAGGTTGTTAAGCATAAGAACAAGTGTCAATGATGTTGCTAAGTACAAGAACAAGGGCAAAAGAGGTTAAGAAGTATATGAACAACGACAATTGAGGTTGTCAAGCACATGGACAAGGGCAAATGAGGTTCCTAAGCACAGGAACAAATGCAAATGAGGTTCATAAGCAGAAGATCAAGGGCAAATTATGTTGTAAAGCGCATGAACAACGACAATTAAGGTTGTTAAGCACACAAACAACGCAAATTGAGGTTGTTATGCACACAAACAAGGGCAAATGAGGTTGTTAAGCACACAAACAACGGAAAATGAGGTTCCTAAGCACGGGAACAAATGCAAATGAGGTTCATAAGCACAAGATCATTGGCAAATTATGTTGCAAAGCGCAAGAACAACGACAAATAAGGTTGTTAAGCACAAGAACAAGTGTAAATGATGTTGCTAAGTACAAGAATATGGGCAAAAGAGGTTAAGAAGCATATGAACAATGACAATTGAGGTTGTTAAGCACACAAACAATCGCAAACTGAAGCTCGGAGAAGAGAGAAGAAAGGAGAAGGGGACTGACATCGTGGGTCCCATTGTCATTCTCTTTGAGCCGCGACGAATCACGTGATTTCTTCTGTCATTTCTCCTGCCAGGACACGGCGTTCGGTGAACCATATAGCAGGTAAAGCGCGGCGCACCAGGACTAGGCGCATGCACCATGAAGGGGTCGAAGCGTTGAGTTTTAAAACTCAGCGACTTGGGTCGATTCCCGCATGATCTCGGTTCATATGGACCGAGACATTGACCAAACGGTCTATGAAGTTTAGATTGGGTAAAACATGTCCAACCATATCGAGAACCCAGCGAAAATAACACTGAGTCTATGACAGGTGTTCCCAAGGTCAGGGTATTGCCATGCGGCTCTCATATTGCACCCAGAGGAGTCCTAGATGACTTGTAAGCCCTTTGTGCTTGCGTGGCACCAATCACAGGCTGCCATGTCAGCATATTCTGTGATAATTTCACAACTCTTGCATAATTTGGAGTTATAAAACACATGAGACATCACAATTCATGGTTTTGCATAGGAAATCATGTCATGAACTTTAGAACATCATTCTCCATCCATTTTAGAGAATTCATATGCATCTTGGTATTTTCCAAGTATTAAAATATTACCAATTCATATTTAGCGATATTTTAGGGTACAACATACCTTACCACTACAAGACCTGATATCATGTATGCTTCAGGATTATTATCTCAATTTATGCATTAACCGAGTAAAATGCATTTTGGGATTGCACAACGAGTGTTACGTTACATACAAAGGACCAAAGATTTCGGTCTCATGTATGAGAAAAATAAAAAAGATGTGGAATTGTTTGAATTTTGCGATAGTGATTGGGCCGGGAGTATGAATGACATGAAGAGTACATCCAAGTATACATTTACACTCGGATCAGGAGTATTCTCGTGGGCCTCGAAGAAGCAAAAGAGAGTGGCGCATTCCTCTACGGAAGCCGAGTTTGTGGCGGCAAGTGAAGCAATTAAACAAGTTGTTTGGTTGAGAAAAATTTTAGAAGATATGGGGGAGCAACAAGATGCAACCACAGTTCTATTTGTGATAACAAATCTGCCATTGCTATGTCAAAGAATTTGGTATTCCATACCCTAACAAAGCATATTAATGTCAAACATCATTACATTTGAGAAGCGGTTGAAGATGAAGAAGTTCTTATCAAGCATGTGAGGACCGGAGACCAATTGGCGGATATTTTCACAAAGGCACTTCCATGTGACAAGTTTGTTTATCTTCGGGATTATTGGGAATGACAAACAAAAACATTAAAGGAGAGTGTTAAAATTAATATTTTTGGAAAAATGAAAAATTATTAAATGGGCCAATTAGTCAAATTGTTAGATGAATGTATTTGGAATTTTTAGATAAATTAATTGTTTATGTTTTCAAGGGTCATGTTGGGGAGTGCAATTCATGCACTTGGTATTTGTGTTGTGTTTAATTATATTTATGTTTTTGGATTTGTAAAAGGTCACCATATGGCCTATAAATATGATGTATGTCATGTATAAGAGTATCTCAACATAAAATAATTTTTTTTCTGCATATGAGTTCTTCTCCTTTCTCTTTCTCTCTTCCACTAAAATATTAAACAAAATAACATAGGACTTGAATTGGCCAACACCTAAAACACAAGAACAAATGCAAATAAGGTTGATAAGTACAAGATCGATGGCAAATGATATTACAAAGCAAAATAATAATGACAAATGAGATTGTTAAGTACAAGAACAAGGGCAAATTAGGTTGCTAAGCAAAGGAACAAGTGAAAATCTGTGGGTCGCATTCTCCTCAGTCTGGTCCCTTTCCTTGCGTAGAACCCCCAGAATTGACTAAGTGCTAAGTGCGGGTCGCATTGAGTGTTTTTTCGCCATTTTCTGCATTTTGAAGCAAGGAAATGTAATATTTTGATTCGAGATGCAATATAGGTCTTTTACATACCAAAATACAAGATATTTAGAGTATTTTCATTGTAAAACCAAGATCGAACATATCTAAATGTATATATATTTTATGCTTATCAAAATCCCCCAAGCTTGAACCTTGCTTGTCCCCAAGCAAAAATTTAAACTTAGTCCTATGTTCGGTCTTTTTAAATTAACTCTATGTCACGTATATTTCTCAAATTTGAAAAATTTGTATGATCTTGTCAAAAAATTTAAAAATCTACACAATTACGATTCACCCCACAATTCACTTACTCTTACTTTCATTTCCTTAAAGGCTTAGAAATTTCAAAAAAATTTGTAATCCAAATTTAGCATGAAAAATTGCATTCTTATTTGCAGAAATCAAAATTCCCTAAGCTTGAACTTTGCTTGGGTTAGGAAAATCATGAACACCGTGTGTTGATATTTGCAAAATTTTATTTTTTTCTTTTGTTGCTTTTATTTTATGACACTATAATTCTTTATTCTTAGGACAAAACTAGCTAGTTATAAGTGGTAAACCATACCCAACCATTTTAATTCAAAAATGCATTTGCATGCTCTTGGTTCAACCCTTCCATGACACGAACTCACATATTTAGTGCAAATCCGGTCACTTTATCGGGCAAACTAGCGGAGCAAAAGTGTCTCTGTCTCATTGCTATAAGTACGTCATGTCGCTGTAACATAAGCAAACGGAGTGGTATTTTTTTTTATTTATAAATACTTTCAAATTTTGAACAAATTTTCAACATTTTTGCAAAAATATCATGAATACACACATCCTTAGGCATTAATTCATACCCTTGGATATCCGGATTTTCTAAATTCATTTCGCATACAAGTCGTTTTTTTCAAAGAAATAAATTTAAATACCTAAAATTTTTATTTTCTAAAACCTTTATTTCTACAAAGTTTTTTGCCAAATTATGTGGTTATTTCAAATTATTCCAAGGGTTTTACTAAAAAGATGTTAAAATTCGCATATAAATCTTTAATTTTTGACAATCACTCAAATTTATAAAAAAATTTAGCCAATTTGAACACAAAAATAAACATGAATTATACTTTATGCATTTTCAAATATTTAAGTTCAATTATGCAAGACTCTATTTTTCAAAACTTGGTAAACATCTTGACAAGTTCCTAATCTCAATCAATTAAGTTCAAAACTACGGTCTATTCAAGGTCAAGTAAACATCCAAGTTATAAAATCCTAAATGCAAGAAAATTAAGTTTAAAATCCTAAATTACTTAAGTTAAAAAGTTTTTAGTTCCTAGATACATTTCTACCCCCCCCCCCCCCCCAAGCTTAAATTAAGCATTGTCCCTAATGCTAAAATTTAAAACTAAGAGAAAAATTGAAAGAAAATAAAGTAAAAATAACAGGAAATAAAAAGATAAAAGTAAAAGAGATAGTCAAGTTTCCCAATTTTTAAAGTTGACATGGAGGTAGTGCATCAATCGTCCGCATCCATATCCTCGGGATGATCGACATTCTCCTCCTCGCCGTCTTGCTCTCATTCTTCATCTTCACCTTGCACCTCTTGCGGTCCCTCGGCGGCTCTTGCGGCGTCTTCTGCTGCCTTTCTCGCTCTCTTCTCTCGCTCTTGCCTTATACCGGCATGCCTCACATGTGGTGGTGTGGGTGGTTCATCTTCTTCCTCATGAAAGGTTTGATGATACACCTTCTTGGCATAGTATTCGGCGCGATGAGCATCCGTTTCAACCAAGTTGATACACTGATGAAATTTTGTTTTGATAGACTCCACTTGTCGATCAAAGTGCGTCGCTTGTTGTGCCATTTGTTGATCAAAGTGGAGTTGCATGCTATTCATCCTCTCGAAAATGGCATCTTGCATGGCTCACATGCCATCAAGGACTTGTTGAAATTGCGGCGGTGCATCGGCTGCTGGTTGAGGGACAACGGGTGGTGGTGGATCTACCGCCTGCGGTACCACCAGGATGTCCACTATCTTCCATGTCGCCTCATCTAATGGATTTATGTCTGTCTCGAGAGGGAGGCAGTGGCGGATTGTGCCTGCACCGACATTCATCTAAAACTCATCATGAGGGTCCCGGACGATCAATTGGGAGCGAACCAAGGTGTCCAAATTAACCTTTGTCTTCCCCGATACTATGTTGGCTTGATCGGACAGTGGAAGGTTGCGTGACGTGCAATCTTTGTGATAATGCCACCGATCCGAATCCTACCATTGCTTGTGTGGCTCTTAGCTTGATTGTCGAGGTGCTTACAGAGGTTGTAGCGAAGGTGGGGCATGTAGTTCATCTCCCTGTTGTTCCGTCTCAACATGCAGCAAATGTAGAACAACTCTTTGTGGTTGACGATCGAAGCGGTCTCCCCACGAGCCCAAAGTGTATGGCCGAGCACCCTCTGAATGTACCGGAGAGTCGGATGGTTGATGGTCTTGGTCATTTGATCACCGATAACACCTATATCTAGGGGTGTTCATCGGTTCGGTTCGGTTTAAACCGAACTGAACTAGTCAAACCAAAGTTATAATTCGGTTTCAAAAATAAAACCGAACCTAACCGAATTAGCATTGCAACCGAACCGAACCGAACCGAACCAAACCGAACCGAACCAAAGTTTTATTTCAGTTTGTTCGGTTCAAACCGAAATATATCAATTTTTTATTTAAATCAATTGTTTTGTAATAAACCGAAGTATATTAAGAAATAAATTGGAGTATTAAGAGATAAATCGGGATATTAAGAAATAAACCGAAGTATTTAAAACAATTAATTAAGAAATAAAATGGAATATTATGAAATAAACCGGGGCGGTCCGGACCAAATTCATAATATATAAAAGTTCGGTTGTTTCGGTTATTTCGGTTTTGAAAATTTCAAACCGAACCGAACCAAAATTATAATTCGGTTTTAAAAAGCAAACCAAACCGAACCATTAAACCGAAATAACCGAATCGTTTCAACCGAACTAATTCGGTTCGGTTTAAAACCGATTAAACCGAACCCGATGAACACCCCTACCTATATTGCAGATTTTGTTACGAAACTGAGAGATGGTCATATCATGGAAGAAGTCGGTGATTTGGCGCATATACTCCATGTCAACCGTCGGGAAAATGAGAATATGCATTAGGTCGGAGGGTGAGATCGCATGATGATACCCTCCAAGGTTGAAGGTCATCACTCGAGAACTCCTATCAAACACAATTGAGGAGAGAAACTCGATGGTGAGGCTACGGTAAGTGTTGCACTCTTCTCGGAGGAAGTGCCAAAGACCGAGCCTCAATAGCTCGACCGAGTCTCAGATGCCCAGCTCATCGATGGTGTCCTCACAAATCCACCGGGAGGGCTCTAGTATTTTCTCAGTCTCGAGGAAAAGCTTCCTAGCCTCTTGGTCCCCGGCAACGGCACCAAAATACCCAAAGATTGGTCGATTGCAAGCGCACAACCTATCCTTGTAGTATAAAAGGTGTCGATCCTTGGGACAAAGTGAGACTTTAGTTTTAAACTTTAACGATTAAAATAAGAATTGGTTGTTTCAAAATTCGTTTTGGTGTTTGTTTACTAATAATCCTAAGATTGGTGGGTTCAATATCCAAGGAGTTGAAAGTTTAAACAAAAATTGAGGAAGAGTAAAATGAAATTAGGGTTTTGACAAAGATTGGAGAATCTAGGGGTTTTCGGTCTACAATCCCTTGTTTAATCCTATCTATTTGGTTTGTTTAAATTCATGTTTGATTTTGATGGGGTTTCTAACCAAGTATGTTAAAAAGGGTCACTTGCGTGAATTAGTAACGTGCCTAGATAATCACAACTTCACGGTAAGGTACATCGCCTTAATCATCTAGGATATAAAGCTCTTGTTAGTCTATCACCTCCTTAGATCTCGGTGCTTAATGATTTAGCCGGTGAAGGTAATTCATACCAATCTCTAATTCGGTTCAAGATGTCCCGACTTAGGGTTTGGCTCCAACCGTTAAATTTTATATCAAACTCTAACCTTAATTTCTATAGTTTCAGTTTAGATTTAAAGATGGTGTTTCTCTAACCTAAATCCTAATGGTTTTGTGACATAATTGGTACTATCATATTTGATCCTAAACTACTTTGGAGTCTAAAAGACCTAAAGCGAGATAACTACAATTCAAGCACAAATTATGGGAACCACAAAGAATAAATCACAGAAATTAACAATCAAATCAAATAATCATAATAAAAACAAAGAACCAAATAGTATAGAATTAAACAAGTTAATGCATTTAACCTACACTCCTAGAGAGGAAGTTAGTCTCTCATGGAGATGCAAAACTTACAAAAGAAATTCATTGCAAAAAGGCTAAAACAAAGAGAAATTGAAAGAGTAATGATTACAACCCTTACTACAATGATGATTTCTTGCCTTGCTTCCTTGCTCTGAAAATTTTGCTCTTATTCTCCAAATTTAAGCTCTTAAATTCACTTTTTACTTTAAGTAGATGTGGAATATAGAATTGATGATCAATTGAGCAGAATTTTCCTTCTTTTATAGCCTATAACACACCCTAGAAACGTGGAGAACAGTGTCCCACACGTTCTCTATAATTTGACCCACTAACTCTTGCCAACCGGGCATGATCTGGCCTTTCAAAAATGCAGTTTTGCTATTTTTGAAAGGCCAGATCATGCAGTTTTGTGGGACGGGGAGATTGGGACCCACTAACTCTATAACTGGTGATGATTGGGACGGGGATTGGGATTCAGACAGATTATCAAAGGATGATGATGAGAATATTATGTCTCCTCCAATTGAAGACAGATTTCCAATCAGTGGACGAGGAGACAAGCACCCGGTAAGGACATTCAATGACACTACTTCCTTCGAAGAAGCAGACATTTCTTTTTTTTGGGACATGCGTTGTATATAACGAAGAGATTAGCCCGGGCCAGCTTTACACCAACATAGAAGAACTATCGAGGAAAGTTAAGCAGTTCCATTTAAATGGTAACTGGGAGTTTACAGTGGCCAAGCGAGAGAGGACCCGGTATGTTGCAATTTGCAAGGATACAAAGTGCAAATGGAAACTGTCTGCCGCGCCTAAAGGCAAAGGGGAGGCATGGATAATTAAGGATGTCAAGGGACCACGCACTTGCAAGACTGCATCCACAAGGAAAGACCATACTGCGCTGACGGCATCAGTTATTTCCGATGTAATTATGGAAGACATTAAGGAAGAGCCTTCGATGAGCATTAAGGAGGTTGCTCATGCGGTGAGACGGATCTACCCATATATAACCCCACATTACAATAGGTTGTGGAGGGGTCGGGAACTTGCAGTCTGCAGATGCTTTAGAACCTGGAAGGGGTCATACAATCTCCTTGCACAATTACTTATTGCCATAACAGGTACAAATCTGGGAACTAGATTCCAGCAGTGGCATGTACCAACCGATACACCCGATAAGGTACAATTCAAGGGCATAGCATGTGCTTTCGGTCCATGTATTGAAGCCTTTCGATATGTTAGACATGTGATCAGCATCGATGCATGCTTCATGTCCGGCCGGTATGGTGAGGCTCTGCTTATAGCATGTGCATATGATGCTGAAAACCAGTTATTGCCCATAGCCTTTGCCATTGTTCAAATGCCTATTTAGCGAAGGCGGGCAAGAGACGTCCGAATGATCCGTTCGAGCCGTCAGCATATGAGAAGATATTTCAAGAAAGTGATGGAGGTTGGAGATGGGAAATTATGACCACTAATGGGTCAGAGTCATTAAACAATGTCTTCAAACAGAGCCGTATGTTACCCGTGGTTTCACTGGTGGAGAACACATTCTACAAGTTAAATGCTTGATTTGTTGAGAGGCATGCTAAAGCCACTGCATTAGCGAGTAGGGACCAAGCATTCTCAGATAGAGTTGAAGAGAAATTAAGAAAACACAGGAACAAAGGTTCTGTCATGCGCGTTGTACCGTATGGTACCACAGGTACGGAATATGAAGTGCAGGTTCAAAGTGAGATCATTCCACCGGTTATGAGCCAAAATGGCATTATAGAAACTCATCAACGCGCATGCAAGTACAAAGTCATTTTAGGCGAAAACAATCAAGTAATGTGCGAGTGCCAAGGCCCCCAGTTAGTTCGCATACGTGTTCTCATGTTATGGCGGTTTGCCGAGAACGAAACTTTTCTGAGACGTATTTGTTGATAACTATTACCGTACCGATTTCCTTCTGCACACCTGGACACCATCATTTTACAGCTAACCCAACCAGTACCAGTGGCCATATTACCTTGGGCCACGGTGGTTCCCGATAAGAAATGGATCAGGAAGGAGAGGAGGAAACACAAGCGGCGAACAATGCATATGGACAGGATGCAAGGTCGTCAAGTGGGACATGAGGCTCACCGATCTACTACTGACAGGCAGAGGGCAGGTATGTAGATGATCATACACAACTTAAAATTGATTTGTAATTAAATTTAAATATTGATACTAAATGTTCAATGAAATGCATTGCAGAGGCAGCAATCGAAGAAAACGAAAGAGAGAATGCTAGGGTGGTTGCCAATGCCGGACCTTCTGGAAGCAGGCGACCCAGTCAGGGAAGCCACTCAGGGAGTAGTCAGGGCTTTACAACTGCAGGTGTCGTGCCGTCATCCACTTCCAAAAACCTAAGAAGTAGATTTAGTCTGTTCAGCCGTAGGAAGAGTTAATTCAGCATATGTTGTATTTATATTTCTATCTTATATTCCAGGCTTATTTGTTCAGTTACGCTATGAACATAATTATAATATTAAAAACATAATATTACAAAATACATAAATTATAAACATAATTATAATTAATATCCATCATCGTATTAAAAACAAAAAAAAACAAAAAAACAAAAAAATAAGTAAACCGCCCCTTGGGGGGGCGGGTTGGGCTGGGGGTAAACCGCCCCCTGGGGGGGCGGTTTGGGCATGGTTGATTTTTTTTTTGGGGTCTAGTTATTAATATTATTTTATTTAATTTTTTTATTATGAAAAAAAATGACGGTCGTTGCATCATCATAGTTCAGAACAAATATACTTAATCTTACTATTAAGTCGTCAGATTTTGGATAAATATTTCATTTGGTTAGTTCTAACATTTTTTTTGAAGTATTTATGAATAACGATTTCACATATGTTTTTTGTCAGAGAGGATTTTGACTTCTAGGCTTCGAAAAGAAGCAATGGAAACAAGGGCGGATTCACACTCAATGAATGGGGGTCAATTGACCCCCATTCATTTGCATTTTTTTTTAATTTATACTCTATTTTTAATAAATTTAAACTAAAATATACGAATAAGGTGAAATTGACCCCATTCGTAATAGAAAATTTGTATATACTTGACCCCCATTCATTTCCATTCATGTTTGACCCACATAGCCTGAAAGTTTGGCTCCGCCCCTGAACGGAAAGACTTTTTTTATTGAAATAACTTTGCATACTTTGTAAATAAAGTTAATAAAATTATATTTGTTTTTTTAATGTAGTTTGAGGATCTTCAGTAAGAATTTTTTTTACTGTATTTGACATTTGTTTTTCTATTTGTTAAAATTTATTTATTTTGTTTTTAATATAATAATTTTGTTGACCACGTGACCTTCAAAACAAGATACTGATTGTTTTTTTTAATTAAATAACCAATAACTTTAGTTGAATTTAATTACTTATTAATTGTAATAAAATTATTGAAGAAAGATAATTAAATTAAATGACAAAAAAAAAAAGGGTATCTAAGTTTTTACATAATATACACATATTTTACTTATATTAAGTCTTCATTCTGAATCTTACCATTTTGCTGAACAAATGCTCATTAGTATGAATTAAATTCTTAATCCACTACTGTTTTATTTGAGTCAGTGTTGTAAAAAACGGCTATTTAAGCCAATTAATCGGCTGATTAGTCATTGCCGGTGACCAAACCGTCATGGACTTTCTCGACTAATCAGCTGATTATTTCGATTATCTCTGATTAATCGCTTGACGGTATCTTGTCCATCCCACGAGCACAACCATTATTTATAACACTGACATTATTTACAACACTAATCAGAGTAGATAAAGATGTGGTTGATTATCTACTGCATTCTATCATGCTTCAGCAATGAGCAATTAATACAATGTCGGTTTACAATTGTGAAAGATGAAACCAATAAACACCAGCATCAAATCCAAACCATTTGAGGCAATATTTTGTTTTACCAAATGTATTTTGGATCAAATTTGTAGGACCCTCAAATTCTACGCCAGCCCCTGGTTTGTACCCAAGCAAAGAGCTCTGTTTCGACTCTGACCAAAACAAGATTTGAATTGGAGATTGGGCAGTTGTGATATCAATATTGGGAATATCTAAGGTCTTATTAAAGAGCAAAAAGATGGATAATAAGATGAAGCGGTGTTGAAGAAAAAAAATTGTTCTGCTTTCCGAGGGATGAAATGCATGCCTTATACTTGTAAGCATAGTAACAAATCAATAGTTCGGGTTCGGTTCGACATGATTAAAAATTCCTGATTCAGGTATAATTCGGGAATGATTCGGTACAATAACAAAACAAAACAAAAAAACCCAGCAAAAAAAAAACTATTCAAAATGCGGGCGCTCCACTAATTGGAGCAGATCCAACACACTTGAAATCAATTACAGTGCTGTAGCGCTTTTTTTTTTTTAAATCAGTTCACCTAGCAGGCTGGCCCAATATTTGAATATTAAATCAGCTGTTTTTTTTCGCGAATAATTCGTGACTCGCATTTTGTTCGCGAATAAAACTTATTATATATTTTTTTGCGTTTTATTCAGAGTTCGATTCGGAAACGTCAAAAAAACGAATAAAATGTGAATACTTGTGAGTATTGTTACTATGATTGTAAGAGAAAAGAGTGGCATTTTAAATGATCCTTTCTAATACAATGATATATAAGGAAAAATGCATTTTCAGAGTTGCTCTTTAGTACAAATTTGAGAGAAAAGGAGCTATACATTTGTCTATAAATGTTTAAAGATTGTAAATTTAATCATATGAGATTTATTCTTGGTTAACTTAATAAATTCTAACAACGGCCAACTAATAGATTGGGATTAAAGAAATTTTGAGGTTCTAAAACAATATATAATCCGAATTTCTCCAATTTTTTTATTTTAAGAGATATTTCCAATAGATCCTATCACATTCTTTTCTTCGGAGATGGCACTTCTTGGATAAATCCTATTTTGTGCCATGTTAGAAGATACCCAAAATCCATTATAGTGTACCAAAAAAATCAAGCACATGTAAAAAAAAATGTTTAGATAGTACTATGCTCTTATATAGAGTAGAAGTGGACCCTAATCTTTATATTGGTGATAAGGTGATAAGGTGGAAATTCATGATTGCACATGCAAATCTGATAATTAATGAAGCAACTCGTTTGTCAAAGTCACACACATGGGACAAATTTCAGGTTACATTTAAGATATTATCTAAAATATTAACAGTTAATTAGGAAATAGGAATCATGTACTATATACCATGCATGATCCGTATTTTTCTTCAAACATAGAGAATATATATATAGGATGCGTTTGGGTGGGTGGGTAAAGAATCCATTTAGGATTAGTACTATTCCGAGTTACTAATCTACATTTGGGTGTGTTTGGATTAGCGAATAGCCACTATTTTTTGTTTGTTTTTTGTGGAATTGTTCACTATTCTACTAATCCTACAAAATATTGAAATAGCTATTATTTTCAAATTAGAATAGCTACTATCCTTGCACTATTCTTGATTCATTCAAACGCACCCATAGTGGCCAGCTGTTTGATAAATTTCTTTGATTAAAGTTTGCCCCGTCAGATATATTTTAAATTTCTCTATGAAATCAATATTATTTTTTGATGTTATGTATGTTGTAACTTGTAAGATGTAGCTAGAAAAACAAGATCATTCTATCGTAAATTTATTTTCCTTTTATCGTCCGATTTTGTCAAATTTGACATGTCTTAAATCCTCTCTCAGTCTCTGAAGCTTTTAAAAAAAAAATGTCTTATATCCTGACACAATTAATGTTTCTTGCACAACGAGAACAATTCCTCACCTGTTGCATATGTTCTTGTCAATATAGACTTTGGTTCAGATTTGATCTGATGTAACTTCATAAATATTTCACCGCGTTTTCTCTCCAAAATAAAATCAAACATTTATTATTATCAAATGAGTGAGGCTACGATATTATGCATAGCGCATATTAGCACGTACTATGTATCAAAATACATTTTGAGAGTTTAAATAATTTATTTGAACCATTTCATATGATATCCATATGAAAATATATATAAGTTGAATTTTATATATACGTACTGTTTTAAATACTACTATTTTGTAGGTAGGTAGAAAATCACTACTTTAATTATTTTGAATAATCTACAATCTTTAAATTAAGTAATATTCTATTAATCTAAAAAAAATAGTAAAAAAATTTCAAAAAAATGTAGTAGTTAGTTTATATCTACATTTTCACATAGAAATAATGTTATTTGATTTAGATTAACTGTTTAGATTTTAAAAACGCATATACTAATTTACTACGAATTAATCCGTGCCATGCATAATATTGTAGCTCACTCTTATTAAATTCATAAATTAATAAATTTTATATTCTTTCCAATAAATTCAAAAATAAAAACTCTCATAATGGGGAAGATAAAAGATTAGAATTCCTTTTTTTTGGAAGGTCAGTGCTGCGGATTCACTTGACAATTTCATTGATAATAGAAAAAAGTTACTTACAGAGTCTTATTATATATTTACATAAACAAACACCAAAGAAAAAAAAATGACAATATCTATGCTCAGTCACTCCATCTAAAGAGTGTTTCCCCAGCAAGTGATCTCCCTAGAAACACTATTTACTAGATCTATTATCGTCTTGCGCTAACATGTGAAGAGTCGTCTGTTGCGTTTATGCCACAATGTCTAGCACCCTGCAAACCATACCGTGTCCCATAGTCTCATGACTGAGTCAGGCAAAACTTGTCTAGAATTCCACCATAATTCAAAAATATTCTCCCGATATGTCATGTTAATTTGGAAATTGTACTGAAATAGTAAAATTCTTCATAATCCTATCGCATAGGTGCAATTAAGGAAGGTGCAATTAAGGAAGATGTGCCCTGTCGTTTCTACACCCGCATCATGACAAAGGTGGCAACCTGCCTTAACATTGCATGAGATATTGTATCATACAAGGAAGATAAAATATCTACTTTAATAGACAATATCATTACTCTTCTATTCGAAGGAAATGATCCCTTTGAGTTCAATACATATCCCTATAATTCCGATCACTCCTCGCATTTACCCACCATCATTTTGTACATAGTCGGTACATTATGATACTGATTGTTTTTTTAAAGAGTTCAATTTTTCTAGATTTACGCATCCAAATTATAAAGAGTTAGGATATGCATATTACATATGGTTACGTAGTGGATTTATATTTCTGCTTTTTAAATTTTGATAGTTAATTTGAATCACTCAACATAATATTCATATGAAAATATATTTAGAAATTAAATTTTTTATATATTTAAATGGTATAAAAATTCTAAAAGATGTAAACTTTGATCTCTAAGTATTTTCATTCTTTTATATTAAGCACATAGATGTCCTGACCCGCCAATGATTTTGATTAAAAGATGAAATTTCATATTGAATATTAGCCCTCCAATCAAATAAACTGCCTTTTTCTAATCCTATGCATCTTTCTTATGTTTTTTACGTATAGAAGTCCAAATGTATTCATGCACGTACTCGCCCCATACAAATTGTATTATCTTTCTAATTGATCTTGATTTCTTTTCATTTTGTTTAAATGTCATTTCAGAAATATTTTTATTGATTGATAATTGATTAGTCATGTATTCATTTATTTATTTTTTATATCGTTTAAAGAATGTTATTTGTCATTTAATATGTCATTTTGTATGATAATTTTTTTTATGAAAATATGTTAAAAAGATCAAAAAATATATTTATGTCATTTAATATGTTAAGGAATGTTATTTACATGTAGATTTCATAAGAAATATTATTTGTTATTTTGTTTAATTTTTTTTTATGAAAATATGTCATTTTGTATGAATTTTTGTTTGTTCTCTTATAATATGTTCCCGTTGCAATGCACAAACATGATACTAGTATTTTTTTTTTTTTTATAGATATCAATATTAAGTAGTTTTAAACTGTTTGGATTTTATAAACAATAATATAGAACCATAGCAAGGATTGTTGTGTAATATACATGCATATCACTCTAGCCTCAGTCAATTATAACTAACACAACCATATTCATAATAATAACATTAATCACACAACATATAACAACAATTTTAACAAATAAAGTTTACAACCAGCACAAGATATTCAAAATCAAAGATCCCATCCATATCCAGGCTCTTCTTCCTCTTGCCCTACTTCAACATAATATAATTCCATAAATACATGATCATGATGATAATCAAAGTAATCCAGTCATCTACTCTCATCTGTCTTCTAAAGGACAAATTGACACTACTTATGTGAAAAAACTTATGAACAATAATATTTGAATCATATGCTATTTTAGAGAGTAAAAGATAACTTGTGTGCAATGAACTCGACCTCTATAGCGATCTAATATCAAAAGATACCATTGTGATATCCAGGGACAGATTCAGGATTTTCGTCACGGGACAAAAAAATATCAAATCAAGTTTAAATATAGCTAATTGGATTTCAACCCATTAACTAATTGGATATTTGATAGAAAATAATGTTTTAACTTATACTTTATAATACTCTGACTTGTAATTGACTTATAATTATAATTGTCAATCATAATTCAAGAAATTTATTTTAATTTTAACTATAAATTTAACCTGAATTACCAATTAAACATTCAGAGGGGGGCAAAAAAAATTTCGGGAGGGAGGCAAAACCAGTTAGAACTGATAAATCTCCACTAAAACTCAAAATTCAGAAGAAGCGACTACCCCCTAGTCTACACTGGATCTGCCCTGGTGATACCATTTCCTACAATTTTAGTAATACTAACATCAAAAGATATTTTCTCTTTACACATTACTTGCCAAAAGAAATAACAATCAACTTGAAGATACCCGTTTCCCATATCTAGATTTCATTATATCTTCCCACAATCCATTATTATTTGGATCATAATAATATCTTATTATCTTCAGTCATTTTTAAGTGGTTACAGCTCTATTCATGAAAGAGATATCCTGCTTAACTCCTAATCCAAACAATCTCATCTGGACCAAAAGTGCCTTAGAAGAATTAGATTCAAAACTAGCTACTTGCTTAATTCCATCAATATTAATTAAATGGAATTTATAAAGTCAAATTTCATAATATCTGTTGACTGTTCACTACTAATTCCGGCTCCATACATGTGGCATGGAAACTATTATGTCTAGATGGGTCTCAAATGTTTATAAATAATTAGTACCGAAATTTTTATTTATACCATATTAAAAAAATAAATTATTTCACTACTTTTTCTAGAGAATTCCAAACTTAGCAGATTCAAAGAATGGGGTCCGCTAATTGAATCGGCGGACCCCATTTTTGGTCTGCTGATTGAATTGGCAGACCCCGTTTTATTTTTCCTTCCCCTCCACATTAATTTTTGTTAAAAAATGTGGTCCACTGATTCAATTAGCGGACACAATATTTGTCAATTGGCAGATCCTAATTTTTGGATCCGCCAATTGAATTGGCGGACGTGATAGATTTTTAATTCTCCCGTAAAAGTGGTTAGTTTTTTTTTAATATGGTATAAATTAATTTTTTGATAATTAGTAACATGATTTGTTGGATCGATCATAGACAGTAACACCTTTAATTTCTAAAAAAAAAAGTTCTACCATTAGTTGTTGCATAAAAATACTTTGCATTTCAATCTCCCTATGTTAACTATTTCAAACGAGCTCTTTTGGTGTCAATATACCTCCTCTAGAGATGACAAAAAAAAGCTTGTGGCTCGCTCAAGCTCGGTCTGAAAACAAGCGAATCACGAACCTTGTTTTAGCTCGAATTATAAATATTAGTTCGTTCGTTTTGAAAACGAAAATCACGAGCTACATCTGTCTCAGCTAAGCTCAGCTCGTTGCCCTACGCTTTTGTTTTTTGTTCTCTCCTAAAATAATTCTTTCTTTTTTAAAACTAATTAATTTCTTGACGCTTAATCCATTAATAGTAAAGAAATATTGTACATCTACTTTATTTACCCAATTTTAATGTCCGTAAACCAAAATTCGATTTAACCGTTTAATCATGATTCTTTTTTTTTTAAATACGGGATAAGAAAATAGAAACAGTTTGGTTATCTAGAAAAACTGCAAAAGCGAAGGGGTAAGGAGTAAGGACCAAGGAGGGAAATCATGGGAGCCTCCATTTCATTTCTAAAGTTGGCAATTCGGCAAACATCGTATTATCTTTTGTTGCAATCCCATGAACATGGACCCCCGGTTTTGGTAAGAACCGAGGTATTAAATTGTAGCGGTTGCATTCCTGATTACAGATTACTGCGGTTTCATCTTCTAGGTATGCTGCTCCAGGAGCAGCAACAGGTTTATATGTGAAACTGAAAAAAATAGATGGCTATTCTTAGATAGATGCCCTCCTCTTATTTCAAAATAGAGCTTTCCCACTGAAATTCTTTTCATATGTACTTTTTAATTTGGAAGGTTTTCCATCGGTTCTGAAAAGATTTGAACCAACGAAATTTTTCAGCAGTATCAGAGGTTTCAAACTGATGAAAATTTTGTTAGTTTGGGCAGATTTCAAAATATGCTCAAAACTAAAGTAGATTGTTAAATTTATTATTTTTGTTAGATATTAATACAAACTTCAACTTATTTGCCAGAAATTTGCACAATACAATTTTACAACACATATAACTGTCTGCAAGAAACCCTATTTTCTTTTTTTTGTAATACCCTCAAAATTCGTTATTAAATAAATGACACCTGGCGTTGGATTTCTAAAAAATTGCCACTCTTGCGAATTGAATTTACGCACCAACCAATCTGAATCCGCGAGTGGATTGGCATACCAGTGGGTGCGCGAATTGATGTGGCGCACCGGATGCGCGGATTGAATTGGCGAACCTCCTAGTTCGCAAAACCATTTGGCGCACTCAAGTATTGGTGCTTGGATGTATATTACGTAAAAAAAAAGTTATTCAACTGGGATAACATGACTTTGTCCTATCTCAATCATTTAAAGTTTTTCACGCACGAATTTTAAAGAAATTCTTTTTTCATGTGTGAATCTCAACAAATATTAACAGCTATGATCGGAATAACATGATACTATTGGAATAACATGATATTTGGGTGCGCCAAATAGTTCTGTGAACTAGGGGGTTCGCTAATTCAATCCACGCACTCGGTGCGCCAATCCACCTCGCGGATCCAGATTGGTTGGTGCACGAATTCAATTCGTGGGAGTGATAATTTTTGATAAATCCAGCGTGGGGTATCATTTATTTAATAATCAATTTTGAAAGTGTTAAAAAAAATTCCGGACAAGAAACTTGCACAATACAATTTTATACGGCATGATAATTTTTACTATTTCACAAAATAATTCTGTAACCAACAAAAATTGGTTTTTATTTTTAACTTTTAAAATTTTCTTAACAAAATAGCGAGCAACTTAAATTAAGTATCTCGCACTGTTTTTAAAAAAAATCAACACTGAATAAAAAACGGTTCTTTATTAGACTATCAAGAACGGTTCTTTATAATCAATCGTCTCTGATTGTGTTCGTTAAGAATGGTTCTTTATATAACCGTCCTGATTCATATTTTCACAGCTTTTAATTTTACATGTTTCAGAAGACAATCCGTATCGCATTATTCCAATGCCCAATTCTGATGTGCCAATACTGTTTTCACATTTTCCACTAATGTGTACTTTTTTTTTTTTTTTGTAAAAGTCAATGGTAAATGGTATTAATTAAATTACAACCTGAAGGCTAATTATCACAAATTAAAAGGTCGTAATAGCAATGATTAGAATTAGAAATATGAGTTTTTTTTGTCACGAGGAAATAATTTGTGAGTATGTGAAAACATTTTTATTATATATGATTATATTCCTTATAAAAACTTTAGATCTAAAAGTTACTGCTTCACATTTGGATAATGAAGCTTGAAAAGAAACAGCTTTTATACAGGTCAAAACTAAAAAAGTGTTAAAACTTCAAATGCATTCAATAATTAAATTTCAAGTAAGTCTAGAATTTTATTCTGAGCAGTAGATTTTGAAATGCTTCTGTGATCAGTGCACTGAACAATTTGCAGTGTTATAACTAGGGCTGTAAATGAGCTAGCTCGAGCCAAGTTGGGCAAAAGCTCAGCTCGTTAATTCTGGACCGAGCTGTTAGCGAGCCAGCTCGTTAACAGCTCGTGAGCTAAAATCTCAGCTCAAACTCGTGATGAGCCAGCTCGTGAGCTGGCTCACTGGGTTTGGTTGGACCTTGTTTTAAGAAGAAAATAAATTTTACAAACATTTTTGAACCGAGCTTAACCGAGCTGGATCAAGCTTGACAATATAAAATATACACAAATTCATACAAATTCACAAATTGATGCCTAGCCAAGCTAGCTCACGAGCTGAGGAAAAGATCAGCTCGTTAATTTTGGCCTGAGCTGTTAGCAAGCCAGCTCGTTAACAGCTCGGTCCACTATCGAACGAGCTGTGACCAATCGAGCCAGATGTGAGTCGCAAGCGAGCCACGAGCTTATGAGCTTTTTGGACAGCCCTAGATATAACATGCCTTCAAAGATCTTTCAAAGTTCATTTTTTAGTGTTAAAAGACAAAATTATGTTGGCGTAGTTAAAATTTTGATTTTGATGAATGACTTGGTATTGCACTGTGTTAAGTGATATAATTTTATTATTCGTAAAAAATATCATTTTAACGAACAATAAGAGGGAAATTAATTTTTTTTTTCAGAAAATATTTTCAAAGAATATATATATATAGTTACTAGTGGGTATATATGAACAATACGAGGTAAATTGCTTCTTCTTTTTTTTTTCAGAAAATATTTCAATATATATATAGGGACTAGTGGTTATATATGAACAATCATTCAAATCTGGAGTTCTGATCGTTATAGAATCCCATCTTCTCATATTAAATTAAATAAAAAAATCATACAGTAAAAATTGACATAAATTTTAAAGTTGCCACGTTCTTATTAATCATCCCTCTGAATTCTTCAGCTGGTTTAATTTTAGACTACCTCACCTCAATACCTCATCCCTCAGAAAATACTCAACTTCTAATTCTTTGAAGTTCCGAGGGTAAAGCTGGAAAAAGTGTTATTTATTATTAAGAAATGGATGGAATCAAATCCTATGGGACCCACAGAGCACACTCCTTTTTATTATAAAAAATAACACTCTTCCAGTCTTCCTAGTCTTCTTCGTGAAAGCTTCAACTCTACGTATTCTCCTCCTCCGTCTCGCCTCCTCCCTACTCCCAACACTCCTTGCATCTTTCCCCGTCGCCCCCTCCAAAAACTTCAAATTACCCTCTGGTCTCTTGTAAATTTCATCGATTTAGGTACGCATGGAGAAGTACGAGCTATTGAAGGACATCGGCTCGGGAAACTTCGGTGTTGCGAGGCTAATGCGCAACAAGGAGACCAAAGAGCTCGTTGCGATGAAGTATATTCCCAGGGGCCAGAAGGTAATTAATTTTCTTCAAATTTTCCCATATATTTCCTTTCATTATTATTTTTTGCATGCATCTGATTTTATTGATAATCTCTCTCTCTCTCTCGCTCGCTCGCGGCGCAGATAGATGAAAACGTGGCAAGAGAGATCATAAATCAACGTTCATTGAGGCATCCAAACATAATCCGCTTTAAAGAGGTTGTTACTATTTAATTAAAATATCATTTTGTACCATACATTAATTTATCACTTTGAACGTTTAAAGATTATAATTTACTCATTGTTTGCTTCTTCTTCTTTTTTCTTTTTTTTTTAATTCTAGGTCGTGCTAACACCGACACATCTAGCAATCGCAATGGAGTATGCGGCCGGTGGTGAACTGTTCGATCGAATATGCACCGCTGGACGATTTAGCGAAGACGAGGTTTTCAATTCATCTATTTTTTTTTATTGTTGACCTTTTCTATATATTTTATATTTCCTGAATTACGGTATCTTATGGAAATTTATTGTTTCTATCCAGTCTAGGTATTTCTTTCAGCAGTTGATTTGTGGTGTCAGCTACTGTCATTTCATGGTAATTAAGACTGAAGTTAATTAAAACAACAAATGTGTATTGCTATAAAAAATTGATTACGGAAATATAATAAGTATCTGGGCTTCTCAGAAAATTTGCCACAGAGATTTAAAGCTTGAGAACACGCTGTTGGACGGAAGCCCAGCGCCACACCTCAAGATATGCGACTTCGGCTACTCAAAGGTTAGTTATTTTTTTTTTTTTAACTATAACCTCATAATCTCGTCTAATTATTTAAATAGGTAATGCGTATCAAATTGTGCATGCACCTTAATTGCTTGATTGATTTTTTTTTCCTCTCGTCTTTTTTATAACAGTCGTCGCTTCTACACTCCAAGCCGAAATCAACGGTGGGTACGCCCGCATATATCGCGCCGGAGGTACTGTCTCGACGCGAGTACGATGGCAAGGTTAGTTTCGTAATTTTACCATGCTCCTCTACTGTAGCATCCTTTGCACTTTTTAGCTTCTCATCTCACTTCGCGTGCGCGTTCGGATCTGTTTGTGGGTCCGATTGAGTTGATTTCCGGGCCCGTTAAGTCTTGTATCGTTGGGCTTTGGCTGTTCACACGTGTGGTCCCCTTAAGTTTGCACCAAGAACACGTGGAAGTTGGATAGGTTTGCTGGTGGGTTCCACATATAGATGGCGTAATGCAGTAGTTAACTTGGATTTTGGTTTGTGCCTCGTGGCAAATGAAAAAATGTATACACAAAAAAGAAAAAGAAAATCTATTGATAGGTTTTCTACGAGGGATCGAATTATCTGCCTTTGGAAGTAGGATTTTTCTGCTTTTGACTCAGTGAAACATATGTGTATATTAAAATTAAAAACTAATATTTAAATTTATAAATTTGTCTGAATTCATATGTCAGTCTTACTGGAGGCAGGGAGGACTGAAAAACTCTGCTCCGAGCAGATGATCTCTTTCCTTTCTACAAACATATATATTTTTTTCCTCTTGAAGTTAGTCCGGCCCAAAAAATTTCCACCAATTGATAATTTAGTTCGCCCCCTTCAAACTTTTTTTTGGGGTTTAATCAATGCGTAAGACTATTGCATTTGCATTTGATTAAGTTGATTTTTAATTTGGTTCAATTAGGTCCGATGAATATTTTGTAATTTCCAATTGGTCGCATGTGCATGCTGACTTGTCTTGTGCAAAGAACGGGAGATTTTTAAGATTTCAGAGTTGGTCCGATGTCCATCGGAGCTACTTTGGTTCGATGGATTCAGTCACCACCCAATCTGCATTAAGCCATTAAGATACCTGTGCTTCGATTTAAAATCTGTACACATCTGTTTCAATTTCGGTGTTTACATATCTTAATGTAAATCGAACGGTGTTGGAACTAATTGGATCCAAATGGGCATCGGACCTACTCCTTTCTTGATTGTTAAAGGCCATATTGAATCATATACTGAAATTCCATGGGCTTATTTATTAACCCGATAAAAACTTGGAGCAATGTACAATGTTAAGGGGATGATTGAACTTAGAAAAAGAAAAAAAAAATGAAGAAAAATGTTTGACAACGTAAATGAACCAAGTGAAATAATTTTAGCAAAATATGATTTTTCTCTGATTTTTTTATGCAATTGTAGTTTCTGTTATCTTTGGAAAGGGTTCACATCTATTGGAATGATTTTATTTTCTGGTTAATTTTGAAAATATGATATGATGCCACAAGTGTGATCATAACCAAAAATTTATATAAAAATGCAATTTATAAATAAATAAATAAATAATAAATTTGATGATATTGCATGCCTAGACTATTTAGCAAATCATACTACCTTCATTTTTTTTCCTCTTGTTTGCATGTTGGTAGAGTACACAAGAGAATCGTTAACACCCTAATTCAAATTGAATGTCTTTTTTGTTTTGTTTTGTTTTGTTTTTATATAGATATGTACATGCAGTGAAAAATGCTGTGTGCAGGTCTAAAAATTAGCTTTGTAGTAATTGAAAGCTAGCTGTTGGTACCTCCATATACCACTTGTTCCAAAAAAAAAATTAAGTTTCTGTTTTGCTTTACATAGAATAACCAAAATTATATTGGAAAATTTCAACTAATAAAACAAGTGTTTGGGAGATATTTTGAATTGTTTAAAGCACAATATGATTGTGGGGGTAGAAAAATTGAGTCGTGGGGAACTTGAAGGTTAGCTGTGTTTCCATTTCAAGTGTCATTTTCAAACTGTCTTTATCAAATATGAAATTTTCATTCTTCTGGAATAAAAGAATCTACCTTGTATTTTCTATTTGTCTGCGTTAATTAGCACACATTGATTGTCCCAAAATCATGATAAGGTGATAATGTGTGAATATTTCTATTAAAAGCTTATGTTATCTTGTAGCATCCTTATCATGTGTGTCATTTCAGGTTTTTATTGCACCTGGTTTGTGTCATTTCCAGGAAATTCACTAGTTTGTGAATTTATTCAAAGAAAAGAACTGTTTGTTTGTCCTTTTGCCAGTAGGTGATCAATGGTGAGCATCTTAATTAGCTAGTTACTGTTGAGTTGATAGTTACTTATTCCTGCACTTTAATGTTGTTTTTCCTTGTTACTTTATTTGTGACCCCATGCATGATATGTTTATCGTACATAAATAGATGGCTGATGTGTGGTCATGTGGTGTAACCCTTTACGTGATGCTTGTCGGAGCATATCCATTTGAGGACCCCGATGACCCGAGGAATTTCAGGAAAACAATCGGGGTACGCACATAATGCATCTGACATTATTATTCTTTTTTTTTCTCTCTTTTTGTTATGTTGATCGGGTATGATTTCATAATTGTCTTATAATTTCCAAATCTTATTGCATGTATATATATTTCATTTACAGAGGATAATGTCAGTTCAGTACGCAATTCCTGAGTATGTCCACATTTCGCAAGATTGCCGGCAACTCCTTGGTCAAATATTTGTTTCAAAACCCGCAAAGGTACTGCATGATTTAATTAAACCTTTATTCATCAATAATTACTCGATGATCCTGTTGTAAATTTGTTTGGTGCTACTTTTTTTTTCCTCCGTTTGACAGCGAATTACAATAAGAGAAATACGAAATCATCCTTGGTTTCTGAAGAACCTTCCAAGAGAACTAACCGAGCCGGTACAAGCAGTGTACTACAAGCAAGACATTGGGGCGCCAACCTACTCGCTTCAAAGTGTAGAGGAAATCATGAAGATTGTTGAGGAAGCAAAAGAGGCGCCGCATTTGTCAACCCGCTCATCAGGATTTGGTTTCATTGAAGAAGGGGAAGAGGAAGAAAATCAACAAGGGAATAAGGAGGAAGAAGAGGAAGAAGAGGAAGAGGATGAGTATGCTAAGACAGTTAGACAGGTGCATGCTAGTGGAGAGTATACAATTATGTGATGTGTTCTTGAAGGAAAGGTGTTTTGAGAATTAATTAGATGAGTGATCTTCTGGATGAAAATTTCAAGTTGGGTGCCTTTTTCCTTCTCCTTATTTTTTTTATGGAAGTGTGAAAATTTGTGCTTGTGTTAATAGAAATTTTTTTTAATTTTTTTTTAATTAAGAATCTTATTGTTTAGCTGGTTTGGATTAATTTGCTATCTATTTTGAGCACAACTAATTGGAAGGACATGCAGATTTTCGTGAGAATTCATGAGAATTTCAATTTAATGACCATCTGTAAAAACATAAATATTATCATGACAAAAACAAAAGTATATGTCAAAACAAAACTATTTCCAAGAAACTTAATTTATCTTTGAAATAAATTACCACATTTTTCATATTATTCAACATGTGACACTGGATCACATTATGAGATTAACAAAACAACATGTGGCGCTGAAACCTCTATTCAAATTAGCACTAATAAATTTCAAATAAATCTAATTTAGTGAGATTCGAGAAAGAAATACAATCGAACAAGAGATCGTGTCAGAGGCCCATTCACAGCCCAAGTTTTGGATAGATTATTAGAAATATTATTGCATCTTCAGAAATTCTAATTTTGAAAGGGAGGCGTGTAATTAACTCCAAGTTGGCCTGTTAAGAACTCTGATCCTGTGAGTAAATTTATATTTCTTATTTTTAAAAAACGTTTGATTTCAATTTATTTCTACCATAATTTAAACAAAAAAATGAAATGAAATGAAAAATAAAACAAACATCTTTTCTAAAACTTAAATGATTATATTATAATGCACTCAACCAAAGTGACATCTGCTTCTTTCTCTTATTTCATGGGAGGCATTATTAGTTACAGACATAGTAGCTCTATTACAACTCCCAAAAAATAGATTAATTTTTGTTTTCTTTATTTACCTTTTAAATCCTCATTAGTATTAATTTTTGAATTTAAACAAAAATACTTTCTTCTTCTGGTTCATATTTTTCTAAATTGTGGTGTATTCTGTAGTAACATGATGGGGGAATAATAATATAGACGAGCCAAACTAACAATCATAATGTGGCCAATTTCTACTTAACTGACTTTATATATATGGTGGCAATTCATCTGATAATATTCCATGACCCTTTATATATATGAGACATCAATATTATCAGTCATTGACAAAAAGTATAAGTGGAAACAAAATATAAGATTGAACAATTTTAATAAACTTAAATTAACTTTAGATAAATTACCACACTTTTCATATTATTCAACACAAACTCCATTTCAAATTTTAAATACAGACCTAACATCTAAATTTTAAATGTGATATGCACTTAAACTTGATACCTCATTTGTCCTTGTTTGTGTGTTTACCAACCTCAATTGGCACAGTTCGTGTGCTTAACAACCTCTTTTGCCATTGATCTTGTGCTTCTGAACCTCATTTGCATTTGTTCTCGTGCTTAGGAACCTCATTTGCCCTTGTCCATGTGCTTGACAACCTCAATTGTCGTTGTTCGTGTTTTTAACAACTTCTTTTGCCCTTTATCTTGTGCTTATGAACCTCATTTCCATTTGTTCTTGCGCTTAGGAATGTCATTTTCCCTTGTTCGTGTGCTTAACAACCTCAATTGTCGTTGTTCATATGCTTCTTAACATTTTTTGTCCTTGTTCATGTGCTTAGCAACATTATTTACATTTGTTCTTGTGCTTAACAACCTCATTTGTCATTGTTATTGCATTTTGCAACATAATTTGCCCTTGATCTTGAGCTTATAAACCTCATTTGCATTTGTTCTTGTGCTTATGAACCTCATTTGCCCTTGTTTGTGTTCTTAAGAACCTCAATTGGTGTTGTTCGTATGCTTAACAACCTCTTTTGCCCTTGATCTTGTGTTGATGAACCTCATTTGTATTTGTTCTTGTGCTCAAAAACCTCATTTGCCATTGTCCATGTGCTTGACAACCTCAGTTGTCATTGTTCATATACTTCTTACCCTCTTTTTCCCCTTATTCTCGTGCTTAGCAACAACTTTTACATTTGTTTTTGTGCTTAACAACCTCATTTCTCGTTCTTCTTGCGCTTTGCAACATAATTTTCCCTTGATCTTGTGCTTTTGAACCTCATTTGCATTTGTTCTTGTGCTTGGGAATCTCATTTGCCCTTGTTTGTGTGCTTAACTACCTTAATTTGCGTTGTTCGTGTGCTTAACAACCTCTTTTGCCCTTGTTCGTGTGCTTAACAACCACAATTGTCATTGTTCATATGCTTCTTAACCTCTTTTTCCCTTGTTCTTGTGCTTAACAACATCATTTACACTTGTTCTTGTGCAAAACAATCTCATTTGTCGTTGTTCTTGCGCTTTGCAATGTAATTTGCCCTTGATCTTGTTGTTACGAACCTCATTTGCATTTGTTCATGTGCTTAGTAACCTCATTTCCCTTATTTTTGTGCTTAACAACCTCAATTGGCGTTGTTCGTGTGCTTAGCGACCTCATTTGCATTTGTTCTTGTCCTTTGGAACCTCATTTGCCCTTGTTCGTGTGCTTAACAACTTCAATTGTCGTCGTTCATTTGCTTCTTAACATCTTTTGCCCTTGTTCTTGTGCTAAGCAATGTCATTTACATTTGTTCTTGTGCTTAACAACTTCATTTTTCCTTGTTCTTACGCTTTGCAGCATAATTTTCCCTTGATCTTGTGCTTATGAACATCATTTGTGTTTTCTCTTGTGCTTAGAAACCTCATTTGGCCTTGTTTCTGTGCTTAGCAAAGCACAATTGTCGTTGTTCGTGTGCTTAACAACTTTTTTTGCCCTTGATCTTGTGCATATGAATCTCTTTTGCATTTGTTCTTGTGCTTAGGAACCTCATTTTCCCTTTTTCGTGTGCTTAACAACCTCAATTGTCGTTGTTTATATGCTTCTTAACAACCTCTTTTGTCATTGTTATTGTGCTTAGCAACATCATTGAAACTTGTTCTTGTGCTTAACAATCTCATTTGTTGTTTTTCTTGGGCTTTACAACATAATTTGCCCTTGATCTTGTGTTTATGAACCTCATTTGCATTTGTTCTTGTGCTTAGGATCCTCATTTCCCTTGTTTATGTGCTTAACAACCTCAATTGGCATTGGTAGTGTCCTTAACAACCTCTATTGCCCTTAATCTTGTCCTTATGATCCTCATTTACATTTGTTATTGTGCTTAGGAACCTTATTTTCATTTGTTTGTGTGCTTAACAACCTCACTTGGCGATGTTCGTGTGCTTAACAACGTCTTTTGCCGTTGATCTTGTGCTTATGAATCTCATTTGCAATTGTTCTTGTGCTTAGGAACCTCATTTGTCATTGTTTGTGTGCTTAACAATCTCAATTGGCTTTGTTTGTGTGCTTAACAACCTCTTTTTCCCTTGCTCTAGTGCTTATGATCCTCATATGCAATTGTTCTTTTGCTTAATAACCTCATTTGCTCTTGTTCATTTGCTTTCCAACATCAATTGTCTTTGTTCATATGCTTCTTAACCTCTTTTGCCCTTGTTCTTATGTTTCGCATCATTATTTATGCTTGTTCTTGTGCTTTGGATCGTCATTTCCCTTGTTTGTGTGCTTAACAACCTCAATTGGCGTTGGTAGTGTGCTTAACAACCTATTTTGCCCTTGATCTTGTCCTTATGATCCTCATTTGCATTTGTTCTTATGCTTAGCAACCTCATTTTCCCTTATTTGTGTGCTTAACAACCTCACTTGGCGATGTTTGTGTGCTTAACAACCTCTTTTGCCCTTGACCTTGTGCTTATGAACCTCATTTGCAATTGTTCTTGTGCTTAGGAACTTCATTTGTCATTGTTTGTGTGCTTAACAACCTCAATTGTCGTTGTTCGTGTGCTTAACTTCTTTTGCCCTTGATCTTGTGCTTATGAACCTCATTTGCATTTGTTCTTGTGCTTGGGAATCTCATTTGCCCTTGTTTGTGTGCTTAACTACCTTAATTTGCGTTGTTCGTGTGCTTAACAACCTCTTTTGCCTTTGTTCGTGTGCTTAACAACCACAATTGTCGTTGTTCATATGCTTCTTAACCTCTTTTTCTCTTGTTCTTGTGCTTAACAACATCATTTACACTTGTTCTTGTGCAAAACAATCTCATTTGTCGTTGTTCTTGCGCTTTGCAATGTAATTTTCCCTTGATCTTGTTGTTACGAACCTCATTTGCATTTGTTCATGTGCCCCGAACCTCATTTCCCTTATTTTTGTGCTTAACAACCTCAATTCCCGTTGTTCGTGTGCTTAGCAACCTCATTTCCATTTGTTCTTGTCCTTAGGAACATCATTTGCCCTTGTTCGTGTGCTTAACAACCTCAATTGTCATTGTTCATTTGGTTCTCAACATCTTTTGCCCTTGTTCTTGTACTTAGCAACATCATTTACACTTGTTCTTGTGCTTAACAACCTTATTTGTCGTTGTTCTTGCGCTTTGCAACATAATTTGCCCTTGATCTTGTGCTTATGAAGCTCATTTGCATTTGTTCATGTGCTTAGAAACATCATTTTCCATTGTTTGTGTGCTTAACAACCTCATTTGCCCTTGTTTGGGTGCTTAACAGTCTCTTTTGCCCTGGATCATGTGCGAGCATTATTTGCATTTGTTTGTGTGCTTAATAATCTCAATTATCGTTGTTCATATGCTTCTTAAATTTGCGTTGTTCGTGTGCTTAAAAACCTCATTTGCCCTTGTTTGTGTGTGCTTAACAACCTCAATTATCGTTGTTCATATGCTTCTTAACCTCTATTGTTCTTGTTCTTGTGCTTAACAACCTCATTTGTCGTTATTCTTGCGCTTTGCAACATAATTTACCCTTGATCTTGTGCTTATGAACCTCATTTGGCCTTGTTTGTGATCTTAAGAACCTCAATTGGCGTTGTTCGTGTGCATAACAACCTCTTTTGCCCTTGCTCTTGTGCTTATGAACCTCATTTGCATTTGATCCTGTGCTTAGGAACCTCATTTCCCTTATTTTTATGCTTAACAACCTTAATTGGCGTTGTTCGTGTGCTTAGCAACCTCATTTACATTTGTTCTTGTCCTTAGGAACGTAATTTGCCCTTATTCGTGCGCTTAACAACCTCAATTGCCGTTGTTCAGATGCTTCCTAACATCTTTTGCACTTGTTCTTGTACTTAGTTACATCCTTTACACTTGTTCTTGTGCTTAACAACCTTATTTGTCGTTGTTCTTGCGCTTTGCAACATAATTTGCCCTTGATCTTGTGCTTATGAACCTCATTCGCGTTTGTCCCTGTGCTTAGAAGTCTCATTTTCCGTTGTTAGTGTGCTTAACAACCTCATTTGCGTTTGTGTGCTTAGAAGCCTCTTTTGTCCTTGATCGTGTGCTTATGAATATCATTTGCATTTGGTCGTGTGCTTAACAACCTCTATTATCGTTGTTCATATGCTTCTTAAATTTGCGTTGTTCGTGTGCTTAACAACCTCATTTGCCCTTGTTCGTGTGCTTAACAACTTCAATTATCGTTGTTCATATGCTTATTAACCTCTTTTGTCCTTGTTCTTGTGCATAGCAACATCATTTACACTTGTTCTTGTGCTTAACAACCTCATTTGTCATTGTTCTTGCGCTTTGCAACATAATAAGCCCTTGATCTTGTGCTTATGAACCTCATTTGCATTTGTTCTTGTGCTTATGAACCTCTTTTGCCCTTCTTTGTGATCTTAAGAATCTCAGTTGGCGTTGTTCTTGTGCTTAGGAACCTCATTTACCGTTGTTCTTGTGCTTAGGAACCGCATTTGTTTGTGTGCTTAACAACCTCAATTGGCGTTGTTCGTGTGTTTAACAACCGCTTTTTCCCTTTATTTTGTGCTTATGAACGTCATTTGCATTTGACCTTGTTCATTTGCTTTCCAACCTTAATTGTCGTTGTTCATATGCTTCTTAACCTCTTTTGCGCTTGTTCTTGTGTTTAGCATCATTATTTACGCTTGTTCTTGTACTTAACAACCCATTTGCCAATCTTCTTGCGCTATGCAAGATAATTTGCCCTTGATCTTGTGCTTATGAACCTCATTTGCATTTGTTCTTGTGCTTAGGAACCCAATTTGCCCTTGTTTGTGTGCTTAACAACCTCAATTAGCGTTGTTCGTGTGCTTATAAACCTCATTTGCATTTACTCTTCTGATTAAAAACCTCATTTGCCCTTGTTCATTTGCTTTCCAACCTCAATTGTCGTTGTTCATATGCTTCTTAACCTCTTTTGCACTTGTTCTTGTGTTTAGCATCATTTTTTATGCTTGTTCTTGTACTTAACAACCTCATTTGTCGTTCTTCTTGCACTTTGCAACATAATTTGCCCTTGATCTTGTGCTTTTGAACCTCATTTGCATTTGTTCTTGTGCTTAGCAACCTCATTTGCCCTTGTTTGTGTGCTCAACAACCTTAATTTGCATTGTTCGTGTGCTTAACAACCTCTTTTGCCCTTGTTCGTGTGCTTAACAACCTCAATTATCGTTTTTCATAAGCTTCTTAACATCTTTTGCCCTTGTTCTTGTACTTAGCAACATCATTTACACTTGTTCTTGTGCTTGGCAACCTCATTTGTCGTTGTTCTTACGCTTTGAAACATAATTTGTCCTTGATCTTGTGCTTATGAACCTCATTTGCATTTGTTCCTGTGCTTAGGAACCTCATTTTCCGTTCTTTGTGTAATTAACAACCTCAATTGGCATTGTTCGTGTGCTTAACAACCTCTTTTGCAATTATTCGTGTGCTTATGAACATCATTTAAATTTCTTCTCGTGCGTGAGAATCTCATTTGCCCTTGTTCGTGAGCTTAACAACCTCAATTGTCGTTGTTCACATGCTTCTTAACTTCTTTTGTCCTTGTTCTTG
Organism: Carex cristatella; assembly: GCA_024447775.1. Classification (NCBI taxonomy): domain Eukaryota; kingdom Viridiplantae; phylum Streptophyta; class Magnoliopsida; order Poales; family Cyperaceae; genus Carex; species Carex cristatella. The sequence goes on from JAJHPF010000025.1 coordinate 1,886,072, forward strand.
TGCATAGCATCATTATTTAAACTTGTTCTTGTAGTTAACAACTTCATTTGTTGTTGTTCTTGCGCATTGCAACATAATTTGCCCTTGATATTGTGCTTATGAACCTCATTTGCATTTGTTATTGTGCTGAGGAACCGCATTTGCCCTTATTTGTGTGCATACCAACCTCAATTGGCACTGTTCGTGTGCTTAACAACCTCTTTTGCCATTGATCTTGTGCTTCTGAACCTCATTTGCATTTGTTCTCGTGCTTAGGAACCTCATTTGCCCTTGTTCATGTGCTTGACAACCTCAATTGTCGTTGTTCGTGTTCTTAACAACCTCTTTTGCCCTTTATCTTGTGCTTATGAACCTCATTTCCATTTGTTCTTGCGCTTAGGAACGTCATTTTTCCATTGTTCGTGTGCTTAACAACCTCAATTGTCGTTGTTCATATGCTTCTTAACTTTTTTTGTCCTTGTTCATGTGCATAGCAACATTATTTACATTTTCTCCCTTGCTTAACAACCTCATTTGTCATTGTTCTTGCGCTTTGCAACATAATTTTCCCTTGATCTTGAGCTTATGAACCTCATTTGCATTTGTTCTTGTGCTTAGGAACCTCCTTTGCCCTTGTTTGTGTTCTTAAGAACCTCAATTAGTGTTGTTCGTATGCTTAACAACCTCTTTTGCCCTTGATCTTGTGCTGATGAATCTTATTTGTATTAGTTCTTGTGCTTAGAAACCTCATTCGCCCTTGTCCATGTGCTTGACAACCTCAGTTGTCATTGTTTATATACTTCTTAACCTCTTTTTCCCCGTATTCTTGTGCTTAGCAACATCATTTACACTTGTTCTTGTGCTTAACAACCTCATTTGTCGTTGTTGCTGCGCTTTGCAACATAATTTTTCCTTGATCTTGTGCTTATGAACATCATTTGTGTTTGCTCTTGTGCTTAGGAATCTCATTTGCCCTTGTTTGTGTGCTTAGTAAATACAATTATCGTTGTTCGTGTGCTTAACAACTTCTTTTGCCCTTGATCTTGTGCTTATGAATCTCTTTTGCATTTGTTCTTCTACTTAGGAACCTCATTTGCCCTTGTTCGTGTGCTTAACAACCTCAATTATCGTTGTTCATATGCTTCTTAATTTTTTTTGCCCTTGTTCTTGTGCTTAACAACCTAACTTCTCGTTGTTCTTACGCTTTACAACATAATTTGCCTTTGTTTGTGTGCTTAACAACCTCAATTAGCGTTGTTCGTGTGCTTAACAACCTCTTTTGCCCTTGATCTTGTGCATATGAAACTCATTTCCATTTGTTCTTGTGCTTAGGAGCCTCATTTTCCCTTGTTTGTGTGCTTAACAACTTCAATTGGCATTGTTCGTGTTCTTAACAACCTCTTTTGCCATTTATCTTGTGCTTATGAACCTTATTTTCATTTGTTCTTGTACTTAGGAACGTCATTTGCCCTTGTTCGTGTGCTTAGCAACCTCAATAGTTGTTGTTCATATGCTTCTTAACCTCTTCTGCCCTTGGTATTGTGTTTAGCAACAACATTTACGCTTGTTATTATGCTTGACAACCTCATTTGTCCTTGTTCTTGCGCTTTACAACATAATTTGCCCTTGATCTTGTGTTTATGAACCTCATTTGTATTTGTTCTTGTGCGTAGGATCCTCATTTGCCATTGTTTGTGTGCTTAACAACATCAGTTGGCGTTGTTCGTGTACTTAATAACCTCTTTTGCCCTTGATCTTGTGCTTATGAACCTCATTTGCATTTGTTCTTGTGCTTAGGAACCTCATTTTCTCATTTTTGTGTGCATAACAATCACAATTGGCGTTGTTCGTGTTCTTAACAACCACTTTTGCCATTTATCTTGTGCTTATGAATCTCATTTTCATTTGTTCTTGTGCTTAGGAATGTCATTTGCCATTGTTCGTGTGCTTAACAACCTCAATTGCCGTTGTTCACATGCTTCTTAACTTATTTTGCCCTTGTTCTTGTGATTAGCGACATCATTTACGCTTGTTCTTCTGCTTGACAACCTCATTTGTCGTTGTTCTTGCGCTTTACAACATAATTTGCCCTTGATGTTGTGTTTATGAACCTCATTTGCATTTGTTCTTGTGGTTAGGAACCTCATTTTTCCTTGCTTGTGTACTTAACAATCTCAATTGGCGTTGTTCGTGTTCTTAACAACTTCTTTTGCCCTTTATCTGATGCTTATGAACCTCATTTGCATTTGTTCTTGTCCTTAGGAGCCTCATTTGCCCTTTTTCGTGTGCTTAGCAACCTCAATTGTCGTTGTTCGTGTGCTTAACAACCTCTTTTGCCCTTGATTTTGTGCTTAGGATTCTCATTGCCCTTGTTCGTGTGATTAACAACCTTAATTGTCGTTGTTCATATGCTTCTTAACCTCTTTCTCCCTTGTTCTTATGCTCAGCAACATCTTTTACACTTGTTCTTATTCTTAACAACCTCATTTGCCGTTGTTCTTGGGCTTTGCAACATAATTTGCCCTTTATCTTGTTCTTATCAACCTCATTTGCATTTGTTATTGTGCTTAAGAACCTCAATTGCCCTTATTTGTGTGCTAAACAATCTCAATTGGCGATGTTCGTGTGCTTAACAACCTCTTTTGCCCTTGATCTTATTTTTATGAACCTCATTTGCATTTGTTTTTGTGCTTATTATCGTCATTTGCCCTTTTTTGTGTGCTTAACAACCTCAATTAGCGTTGTTTGTGTGGTTAACAACCTCTTTTGCCCTTTATCTTGTGCTTATGAACGTCATTTGCATTTGTTCTTGTGCTTATGAACCTCATTTTCCCTTGTTTGTGTGTTTAACAATCTCAATTGGCATTGTTTGTGTTCCTAACAACCTCTTTTGCCCATGATCTTGTGCTTATGAACCTCATTTGCATTTGTTCTTTTGTTTAGGAACCTCATTTTCACTTGTTTGTGTGCTTAACAACCTCATTTTGAGTTATTCGCATGCTTAACAACATCTTTTGCCCTTGATCTTGTGCTTCTGAACCTCATTTGCATTTGTTCTTGTGGTTAGGAACCTCATTTGTCCTTGCTTGTGTGCTTAACAACCTCAATTGTCGTTATTCAGATACTTCTTAACCTCTGTTGCCATTTTTCTTGTGCTTAGCAACATCATTTACACTTGTTCTTGTGCTTAACAACTTTATTTGTCGTTGTTCTTGGGCTTTCCAACATAATTTGCCCTTGATCTTGTGCTTATGAACCTCATTTGCATTTGTTCATGTGCTTAGGAACCTCATTTTCAGTTGTTCGTGTGCTTAACAACCTCATTTGGCCATGTTCGTGTGTTTAGCAATATCATTTGCACTTGTTCTTGTGATTAACAACCTCATTTTTTTTTGTTCTTGCGCTTTGCAAAATAATTAGCCCTTGATCTTGTTCTTATGTAACTCATTTGCATTTATTCTTGTGCTTAGGAAACTCTTTTGCCCTTGTTTGTGTTCTTAAGAATCTCAATTGGCGTTGTTCGTCTGCTTAACAACATCTTTTGCCCTTGATCTTCTGCTTATAAACCTCATTACCATTTGTTCTTGTGCATATGAACCTCATTTGCCCTTGCCCATGTGCTTGACAACCTCAATTGTCGTTGTTGATATACTTCTTAACCTGTTTTGCAATTGTTCTTGTGCTTAGCAACATCATTTACACTTGTTCTTGTGCTTAACAACCTCATTTGTCGTTGTTCTTGCTCTTTGCAACATAATTTTTCCTTGATCTTGTCCTTATGAACATCATTTGTGTTTGTTCTTGTGCTTAGGATCCTCATTTGCCCTTGTTTGTGTGCTTAACAACCTCAATTGGCGTTATTCGCATGCTTAACAACATCTTTTGCCCTTGATCTTGTGCTTCTGAACCTCATTTGCATTTGTTCTTGTGCTTAGGAGCCCCATTTGTCCTTGCTTGTGTGCTTAACAACCTCAATTGTCGTTATTCAGATACTTCTTAACCTCTGTTGCCATTTTTCTTGTGCTTAGCAACATCATTTACACTTGTTCTTGTGCTTAACAACTTTATTTGTCGTTGTTCTTGGGCTTTCCAACATAATTTGCCCTTGATCTTGTGCTTATGAACCTCATTTGCATTTGTTCATGTGCTTAGGAACCTCATTTTCAGTTGTTCGTGCGCTTAACAACCTCATTTGGCCATGTTCGTGTGTTTAGCAACATCATTTGCACTTGTTCTTGTGATTAACAACCTCATTTTTTTTTGTTCTTGCGCTTTGCAAAATAATTAGCCCTTGATCTTGTTCTTATGTAACTAATTTGCATTTGTTATTGTGCTTAAGAACTTCAATTGCCCTTATTTGTGTGCTAAACAATCTCAATTGGCGATGTTCGTGTGCTTAACAACCTCTTTTGCCCTTGATCTTATTTTTATGAACCTCATTTGCATTTGTTTTTGTGCTTATTATCGTCATTTGCCCTTGTTTGTGTGCTTAACAACCTCAATTAGCGTTATTCGCATGCTTAACAACATCTTTTGCCCTTGATCTTGTGCTTCTGAACCTCATTTGCATTTGTTCTTGTGCTTAGGAACCTCATTTGTCCTTGCTTGTGTGCTTAACAACCTCAATTGTCGTTATTCAGATACTTCTTAACCTCTTTTGCCATTTTTCTTGTGCTTAGCAACATCATTTACACTTGTTCTTGTGCTTAACAACTTTATTTGTCGTTGTTCTTGGGCTTTCCAACATAATTTGCCCTTGATCTTGTGCTTATGAACCTCATTTGCATTTGTTCATGTGCTTAGGAACCTCATTTTCAGTTGTTCGTGTGCTTAACAACCTCATTTGGCCATGTTCGTGTGTTTAGCAACATCATTTGCACTTGTTCTTGTGATTAACAACCTCATTTTTTTTTGTTCTTGCGCTTTGCAAAATAATTAGCCCTTGATCTTGTTCTTATGTAACTCATTTGCATTTATTCTTGTGCTTAGGAAACTCTTTTGCCCTTGTTTGTGTTCTTAAGAATCTCAATTGGCGTTGTTCGTCTGCTTAACAACATCTTTTGCCCTTGATCTTCTGCTTATAAACCTCATTACCATTTGTTCTTGTGCTTATGAACCTCATTTGCCCTTGCCCATGTGCTTGACAACCTCAATTGTCGTTGTTGATATACTTCTTAACCTGTTTTGCAATTGTTCTTGTGCTTAGCAACATCATTTACACTTGTTCTTGTGCTTAACAACCTCATTTGTCGTTGTTCTTGCACTTTGCAACATAATTTGCCCTTGATCTTGTGGTTATGAACCTCATTTCCATTTGTCCCTGTGCTTAGGAACCTCATTTTCCCTTATTTGTGTGCTTAACAACCTCAATTGGCGTTGTTCGTGTGCTTAGCAATCTCATTTGCATTTGTTGTTGTCCTTAGGAACCTCATTTGCACTTGTTCGTTGGCTTAACAACCTCAATTGTCGTTGTTCATATGCTTCTTAACATCTTTTGCCCTTGTTATTGTGCTTAGCAACATCATTTACACTTGTTCTTGTACTTAACAACCTTATTTGTCATTGTTCTTACCCTTTGCAACATAATTTGCCGTTGATCTTGTGCTTATGAACCTCATTTGCATTTGTTCCAGTACTTAGGATCCTCATTTGCCCTTGTTTGTGTGCTTAACAACCTCAATTGGCGTTATTCGCATGCTTAACAACCTTTTTTGCCCTTGATCTTGTGTTTATGAACCTCAGTTGCATTTGTTCTTGTGCTTAGGAACCTCATTTTCCCTTTTTTGTATGCTTCACAACCTCAATTGGCGTTGTTTACATGGTTCTTAACCTCTTTTTCCCTTGTTCTTGTGCTTAGCAACATCATTTACAATTGTTCTTGTGCTTAACAACCTCATTTGTCGTTGTTATTGCGCTTTGCAACATAATTTGCCCTTGATCTTGTGCTTATAAACCTCATTTGCATTTGTTCATGTGCTTAGGAATCTCATTGGCCTTGTTTGTGTGCTTAACAATCTCAATTGGCATTGTTCGTGTGCTTAACAACCTCTTTTGCCCTTGATCTTGTGCTTATGAAGCTCATTTGCATTTGTTCCTGTGCTTAGGAACCTCATTTTCCGTTGTTTGTGTGCTTAATAACCTTAATTTGCGTTGTTCGTGTGCTTAACAACCTCAATGTCGTTGTTCATATGCTTCTTAACTTCTTTTGTCCTTTTTGCTGTGCTTAACAACCTCATTTGTAGTTGTTCTTGCGCTTTGCAACATAATTTGCTATTGATCTTATGCTTATGAAACTCATTTGCATTTGTTCTTATGCTTAGTAATCTCTTTTGCCCTTGTTTGTGTTCTTAAGAACCTCAATTGGAATTGTTCCTGTGCTTAACAACCTCTTTTGCCCTTGATCTTGTGCTTCTGAACCTTATTTGCATTTGTTCTTGTTCTTAGGAACCTCATTTGTCGTTGTCCATATGCTTGACAACCTCAATTGTCGTTGTTCATATACTTCTTAATCTATTTTGCCCTTGTTCTTGTGCTTAGCAACATCATTTACACTTGTTATTGTACTTAACAACCTCATTTGTCGTTATTTTTGCACTTTGCAACATAATTTTCTCTTGATCTTGTGCTCAGTCGCATAATCAAAACTCATTGAACATTACCTTCGAGTAATTACTTATTCTAAAGAAGGTAATGCTGATTCGAGTAATTACTTATTCGAACTTGTTACTGAACAACGGGAGAGAGCCCGAGCTCGAATGATGGAGTATTAAAGATGAGTCAAACGAGCTTTTGACAAGCACGTCACGCCTCGAGATTTCCAACCAGGTGACTTGATGCTAAAGAAAATCGAAGCAACTGGGAATGCATACCATCTCCAAAAGTTCTACGTTAACAAAGAGACCTCAGATCCAAGATCTAGGTCGCATAGTCTTTGTTATTTTTTTATTACTTTTAGATTTTAGTATCTTTTCAACCGACATAGAAGTGTCTATGATCGGTAATGTATTCATGCGAGGACTATACAAACTCGCATTTTATAATATTATGACTTTTTGAATGTCATTGTGACGTGATTATATTCGCGAGACGATGAACAAAAGCCTATAAGGCAACGAAAGAAATAATCTCGTAATATTTAAAGTAATCATGTTGCAAGCATGAACGAAAACCTTACTAAAGGAAACGAACGACATTCAACTTGTCATAACATGTCGAGAACTCATAAACAAATCGAAAGCTTATTAAGGCAACGAAAACGAGTTCTCCTTTACTAATGACACCCCGAATAAAACGACATCATATGTCGAATAAAAAAGGGGTAGCATACTTATGTCGCGCAATAAATACAATAAAAAGCGACTTCATGCAATTCGCTAAATAAATTTAGCCATGTCGAGAACAAGAAATGAATCGAAAGCCTATTAAGGCAACGAGAACGAGTTCTCTTTATTGATTATCCCGAATAAAAGATGACATATTATGTCGAATAAAAAAGAGAGAGTAGCTTATCCTAAATATAAAGATGACATATTATGTCGACTTAAAAAAAAGAAATGGAGGGAGATAACGAACGAAAGCCTGTAAGGCAACGAACGAATAAATCTCTATGTCGCACAAACAATCGAAAGCCTACAAGGCAACAAAAAAATATCCATGTCGCACAAACAATCGAAAGCCTAAAAGGCAACGAATAAATCTACATGTCGTACAAACAATCGACATCCTCATATGAGAACAGAATGAATCGAAAGCCCTTTGGGCAACGAGTACGAGTTCTAATACTATCCTCAAATAAAGATCGATATATGCCGATATATATTAAAAAAAAGGGAGGGGGGAATGACATACTCATATTCAAGTCGCAAATAAAAAATAAAAAGGCGACTACATGCATCTTGCCATCATTTGCAAGAAACAATGACATTCGGATGTCGGTATTCGTCGTAAAAACAATGTTATTATATTTTGTAACAGGAAATGACTAACATTATTAACACGACTTTCTTATTATGTTAATTTCGGATGTCGGTATTCGTCGTAAAAAAAAAAGTAGTCGCACTTAAGTTTTCTGAGTTAATATTACCATATTTGAAAGCAATGTCGTACTTGACTTTTGCGATATACACTCACATGTGCATTTTTATGCACTCCAGCTTTGTTCTCGACATGCTCAAGTCGAAAGCATCAGAACGATGCATTCCGACTTCGGGGGTAATGATAGGGACATGTTACACTGGTCCTAATTTACATTTGGGCTTAAATGAAACCCGGAACTTGGACCTTACGTTAGCAGGCCAGCCTGGAATATGAAAGAAAAGTCCAAATGAATATCAATGTCGAAGTTCACATCTAAGCTCGACATGTCATCGACATGACGACTTAAACCGCTATATGCGGGATGACTATTCCCACGATCTATGCGGTTACAACCACGATTCTTATAATTATATCCACGATCTCATAACTATTCCCACGTTCTCTGATCAATCCGTGGAGGAACGATTAGGGATCTGGGTATAAAAAGCCTCAGACTTCTTGGGGAGGGGATCAAATTTTCTATCAACTAAGCTTACACTAAGAGAAATATCGATAGGGAAGAGTTAGAATATCTTACATCCTCCTCTCGATTCCTTCGTTGAGTTGGCTTGCACCCTACAGTAAGCCAGCCCATCACCATCTTGACTTATCGACCGAGATAAGAAGAGATCCAGCCTTCAGCATCATTTCGACTTACCGGCCGAGATAAAGAGAGATTCATCCCAACCAGTTCACTTCCGGCATACAGGCTATCCACTCCAGATAGCACGTATCAATATCTATGCACGAAAGTATTTATATATATGAGATTAATAACTTTTACGTAAATAAATATATCTCCATCTAAATTTCTCAAAAGTACTCACATTATAAATGCATGGTGGGACCACTCAAACTAGATGGGGGGCCATATACGTTTTTAAAGATAAGTTTTTTTCTCTGTTCATTTTCGTCCATATTTCTGACGATCTATGATGAATTTTGCAAATCTAAAACAACCAACATCTTCTACGCAATTTTCTCTTTCAAATGAGATCCATGATGACGTACTTTCAAGCTCGTCGTCACACAAGTATTTATACATATACTTGCAGTATTTTTTACATATGACACTAGATGATATCTGAAAGTATTAATATCAAGTATTCTAAGTATTTATACCTATATATTGTAGTATTTATACCTATGTGGTCAACTATTTTTGTTAGAGAAATATTGCAAGTGCTTTTTACATATTAATATATTACACTAGATAACATCTAAAAGTATTAATATCAAGTAATACAAAGATTTATATCTGTGCATTGAAGTATTTACATCTATGTGGTCAACTATATTTGTTAGAAGAAGGTTGACACGGAGATGATTGGGGAGGTTGATGCAGGTATGCGGGGTCCCCACTACTTCATTTAAGGAAGGTTGATGCGGGGACCATTGGAGACCGAAAAAGGAAGTAATCATATCAAGTGACGCACACAAATATTAATATCTTATTTTGTAAGTATCAATTTCTTATCTTATAAGTATTTATATTTATAAAGGCTGACGTTGAACGAGTGTGGGGACTGAAAAAGGGGGACTAAGTAATTAGTGGAGACCATAACACATTATGTCTTTAATGTACAGTGCATGTACTGTAGTACGGAAATGAAAATAATTATTCCATTAATTATGAGAAAGACGTAGATTTACTTTTGGTAGAGTGTAGAGTTTAATTAAGAAACTTCAAGATTGCAAATAATTGTCTAACGACTCCATAATTTTAACTCAACATTATGTTAAATTAATGTATCAGTCTGACAGCTCAATTCAAGCTGTTCAACGGGCCGTCCAAAAATCGTCCAAACTTAGCCCATAAAATCCGAGCCGAGTTTCGGGCCCGACTGATTTATCAACTCGTTCGGTATCCTTTTCATTTCTGATGGACAGCCCTATCCAATTCAGCTGGCTGTATAATTTAGGACGTACGTTGTGCTCCAGGTGCATGAAACTTGATTTCGCTCCGTCCCGGCGTTGCCACGCTTCGCCTCCAATTCCCTCTTTGTGCTACCCATCTTCTCAAATCTCAACAATCCAATTGTAGCATAACATTAAAATTAGTCGAAAAGTTGAAATGCAAATGCGGATCTGAAGGGGATCTTTCTATTTTTGTCGTTAAGTTTTATTTTGTCGGTGGCGAGTGCCAATTAGTCATATGGCGTTTATGAAGTCTAGGAGGAAGGGATCGATCAGCGAGGACGATGTCTCTCTGATTCTTCAAAGGTATAGTTGATGCATTAACTGCTACCCATTAGTGTAGATCTTCATCTTGATTACATTCTTGTATTGTGCATTCGAGTTAGGGTTTAGGGTTTTTGGAGGACAAACATATGGGTTGGGTGTCTTCTGAATTTCTCCATGCTTTTTTTGTCTTTGATTTCGAGGGGCTAAGCATTGTATGGGTTCTATTACTGTACAGCAGAGAGAATTTTGTTTTTGAGCTCTTTGCTATCTATCAGGAAGATATATTGAAAGGGGAAAATTTAGTTGGATAAAGTTAAATTAAATCCCAGATAAAAAAAATTATTGGTAGTAGTTATCACCAAAGATTTATCAGCACAAGGCACTGGAATCCCTTTATATTTTGTCCATAACAGGTACCCACCAACAACAGTGGTGACACTCTTGCAGGAAGTATCGCAAGTTGCGTCTTGCGCACCAAAAATTGACTGGAAGAAACTTGTCGGAAGAACCGCAACAGGAATTACAAGTGCTCGGGAGTATCAGGTGCTATGGCGACACCTGGCATATCGGGATAAGCTACTTGAAAAAATAGAAGAGAATGCAGAGCCCTTGGTCTGTTCCTTTATTTCTAGTCTCATTGATTTATGACACAGTCAAATTTCTTTACCTGCCCATTAAATCTGATCCATTGTTAGTAATTTATTTAAATCAACAAATTCTTCTCAAATGACGGTAGGATGATGATAGTGATTTGGAATTTGAAGTAGAAGCTGTACCTAAACCTAATGAGGAAGGCTTATCAGAGGCCAAAGCTTGTGTCAAGGTATACGTTTTTCTCCCAGTAGCTCCTGATTTATATAAAATTATTCCATTTTATTATATCACTTGTTGCATTGAAATCATGATTGAAATGACTTTTTTTAATCTTAATGAATTACCAGATTATATTGAATCCAACAGGCGCAGACCCTTCTTCAACCTACAACAACATCACAGCCAATGAGAACATGTCACGTGTCCCATTTGACAAACAACAGCCAGCACGCACCTCTCGTGGCACCAACAACAATTGTCAATCCATAGATCAAAAGCCAAACCAACAATCTATAATGGGATCTTCTGTAGATGCTACTGATATAGCTGGTTCTGCTCCACCTAAGAAGAAAAGAAAACAATGGAGCAAAGAAGAGGATGCCAACATAATAGCATTGGTTCAAAAACATGGTGAAAATTGGGAGCTTCTGAAAGATAATTTCAAATATGACAGAACACCACATCAGCTTTCTACTGTATGTCCTTCCACACCTAGGCTTTGTTTTCTTTAAGTAGTAGGCAAAACGCCTACTAATTTCCATTAAAAAAAAGTAAAAAAAAAACAGAGATTTTCACAGTTGTATTATCAACTTTGGGGCTGTTCTTGTTATGGATTGAAGATTTCTGTTTTTGGATGTCAGAGATGGGTCTCGATTAAAAAGCGGCAGGGTCAAACCGGCCAGGGTACTGCAGCAAAACCAACCCCCTTAGAAGATTTGAAGAAGATGAATGCGACATCTTTAGTTCAAATAGAACGACGACGCATGAACCCACTATTTGGTTTGTTTATAAACACTGTATTGTTTGATTTCTTGTTTTGTGGTTTGGGTGTGTGAAAACTATGGTCTGGCTTAGAACGACGCATTAACTCACTATTTCCTTATTGAATCTGTTGTTAATGGCTGTTGTATTGGTGCCAATAGGTTAGCTGGGGTTTGGTTAAGGTCAGTTTTCCATAATTTTGTTATTTTCAATAGACAACCAGATCTGACCTTCATTATACTGAACCTTAGGAAAGTTTAAGTTCTGTGTTTAATCCATAATTTAAATTTACACAAACCATATGATAGCTTACATGGTCTAGGTTGTTGGTCCAAGCTGGGGCGGCATGGGCTCAGTTTCCACCTTAAATTTTGGTTTACTAATCTGTTGATATATGTGGTTCCAGCAGTCAACACTAACCAATTGGGTCATGATGTTTTAACCCAAATATGACTCAACCTGACCTGTAGAATTTAACAAAGTTCAGAGATGCACCTGGAACCACATCAGGTTGGGTCAGCGACTGCCATGGGTAGGTATTATTTATTGGGCTATTACCAACTCATTATAGGGGGAATTTCATGTATACCCCTCTAAAACTTCGAAATTACGAATCTCCTCTAAACTTCATAATATCACATTTACCCTTCTAAATTTAAAAAACTGACAAATTTCTTCAATTAATTGCCTTTTTTTATTAAAACCCATTTTAAATTTATAAAGTACCCATTTTTACCCTTTATTAAAAATATAAAAAGATGCAGTCTGATTAAGAGAATTGTTTGGTCTTCTAATTGGCTGGTTGTGAGGGCAAATGACTCATTTCCTTACTTGAGAGGCATGCGCAAGCTTAAACCTAAATGACAATGCTACAGAAATGAACAATTGACCCTCAAAAACAGATCAATTAGATTACTGAACATTTTTCAGTACATATTTTTATTTATTTTTTAATAAAGGGCAACCTGAGAACTTTATAAATTTTAAATGGGATTTAATAGAAATGGCAATAAATTGGGTCAATTGCAAGTTATTTTAGATTTAGAAGGGTAAATATGATATTATGAATTTTAAAGGGGGGGAGCCATAATTTCAAAGTTTTTGAGGGGTATAGGGACCCCCTCTTAGTTATAACTAAAACAGGTAATTTTGCTCTAATAAAAACCCCAGAATACTAATTGCCAAACAAAAAGTTCAAATAAATTGACCTCCTCTCTCTCCCTCTCTAATACTTTACAGGAGCCAACAATGTCCGCTTAACTGCTCAGAACAATACTGGCAGCATACCATCCAGCACGGTTTCCGAGGCAAGACCCGCTTCCACTCTTATTAATGCCTCTTCCAATCCAAATCAAACCCTCAAATCTCTTCCAGCTGTCATCCCCAAACCCGCTAAACCAGTCCCGAAGAAACAAGCAACGATGGGCCCTCTACCTCAACCGCAACCGCAACCCCAACCCCAACCTCAATCTCAGCCCCAACTCATAGGTTCAGTGGGCCCCTCGCCCCGCCCCATTTCAACACCCAGCCCCAATTCAATTCAGGCGGCTGCCTTTGCAGCTGGCGGACGCATTGCCACCCCTTCCACTGCCCGATCCCTGCTAGAGGCTGCCAAATCAAAAAATGTTGTTCACATAAGATCTAGTGTTTCTCTCTCAAACAAACCCATTGCACATGCCACCATAAATCTTTCAATACGACCCTCCGGTTTGAGTGTACAAACTTTGAACCCAAATCAAAATTTAAATCCGAACCCAGGAAGTGGCGTGGCCCAAGTTTCGGCTCACCCAAAGAAGGTTAAAAGTGTTGCAGCCAATGGTGATGAGTTTGAAATGGAGGTAACAGAGGCAGATGGCAAAGATGTCTCAAAACTAAATGGAGACAATAAAACAACAATAAATAAGGAGAATTTGAAAGGTGAGGAGAAGAATGATTTGACTGGATTTCTGATTGGTGTTGAAAAACCAAATGGAGGCACTGTTTCAAGTAATGTAAAAGCAGTTGGAGTACCTGAGATCCATAATAAAGAGAACCAGATTGTGGTTCAGACAGAGAGCAAGGACAAAACTGATTTGTAGTGATTATGGTTTGATTATATTGTTTAAGGTTATAATTGAAAAGATATAATTGTATGGTTTAGAACTTGATTTATCTTTAGCTCTCTTCATATGTTGATGTGTACCTAAGTGTTATTTTAGTTAGTGTAAAGCTTGTATCTTTCTTGTTCTGCTTTTGTTAGGTTGATTTTTATTTGTGTGCAAAGAGGAAATAATTCCATTTCTAAGAGAGAATATCATTTTGGATATATTTTTTTTTTTTTCCTTCTTGTTATTATTATTATTTATCTTTCTTTTTGTTGTTCCTGAAGAATAGAAGAAAAAAAATCACCACTTCAGATCACAGGTGTGAATTGTTTTACAGAACCACTGGTTTATCTAAGTTGATAAATGAGGAGGGATCAAGTTAAAACCAGTAGATAAATGAGGAGGGATCAAATTACAACAATTTTTAGTTATAATAAAGTTACAATAATGATTTTTTTTATTTTCATTTTTTTATTTTGAAAAAAAAAAAAAAAACTATTATTGTAACTTTGTTGTAACTTGATCCCTCTTCTAAATAAATAGATAAATATGTGGTGCAATATTTTACTTCAATGAGCAATTAATACAATGTGAATTTACAATAGTCAAAGATATAAAACAAGAAACATCAACATCAAAACCAAACCATTTAAAGCAACATTTTGTTTTGCCAAATGGATTTTGGATCAAATATATAGAACCCTGAAATTCTACGCCTACCCGTGGTTTGTAGAATTGAGATCTGCTGAAATTCCAACCGGATTTCAAGAACCAGAAATCCCCCCCTCTGTGTCTGTCTCTCTCCTCCGTCCTCTTTCTCTCTCCTGAAATCAAAATTTGAAATTGAGATGATATCAATATTGGGAATATCTAAAGAAATTCAGGGGTGTTTTTGCAAAGTGGCACGTGGCATGCCACGTTTTTTTTTAAAGTTTGCATTTTTTTTTTATTTGCATTGATCATCAAGTTTTTAATTATGGGGGAATTTCATGTATATCCCTCAAAAGTTTCAATATTATGTATTTATCTCTCTAAAATCAATAATTACATATTTATCCTTAAAAATTATAGAAACTCACATATTTGTCTAATTCATTATATTTAACATTATTTTTTTATGTATTCTCATTTTACCCTTATTTTATTTTTCTTTCTAAGGTCAGTGTGTTAGAAAGTAGTATTAAAACACACCAGTATCAGTACATAGCCGTACCAGTATTGAACCGTACTGTATCAATACCACCATTGAACTATACCAGTACCAAAACTGAACCGTAAAGTAACAAATTGCACTGAACAGATTAAAGGGCGACTTAACAGATTAAAGAGAGAGATGAAATGTATAATGGTCCTTACAATATTAATTAATATTTAAAATAAATTTAATGTTTAAAAAATATTATTAAATTATTTTTTAGAGATATTTGATATATAATAGAGTTAGATTGGACAAATATGTGAGTTTATATAATTTTTAAGAATAAATATGTAATTATTGATTTTGGAGGGATAAATACGTAATATTGAAACTTTTTGAGGGATATACATGAAATTCCCCCTTTAATTATTAAAAAAATTAGTTCAACAATTTATAATTTAAGTCTAAAATTTTATAATATTGCAAATTGATAAAAAATAAATTCTTTCAATGATCAAAATTGCATTAACTTTGCTCTTGCCTCTTGGTCTATAGTAGAACGAACTCTCATAAACAAAAATTCATTTTTTTGTAGATAAATTAATTTAAATGATATTTTGAACTGTCTAAAATGAATTATTTGAACCATAATTATATCAAACAAAATATAAAGTACGAGGACTGAATGGAAACCCTCTTGTAATTCAAAGCGCACGTGGGGATGAAGATTTCAAATCATCATTTTCCCAATTGGGAAAATAGTTATTGTTTTATAAAATAAAATAGTTTTAACAACCAAATTGGTTCTATGGTGTAGTGGTTAGCACTCCAGACTTTGAATCTGGCGACCTGGGTTCGAATCCCGGTAGGACCTTCTTTTTTTAATTAGAACTTTTATTAGGTCGTATCGTTGTAGTCGGCAAATAGGCCCAATACTTTTGGAGGAAACTTAGAGTACAAATTTAGAGCCCAATAAAAAGTAAATTGTTTATTAACAAAATTTTAATAGGCGTACAAGACGAACTTTATAATTTACAATATATAGACATGTTAGTATGTTACTCGTGGAAAAATAAACATCAATTATTTGCATTTTTGTCGTTGGACTTGAATTTTTAAATATTAATGCAAAAATAGTGAGACTAGCAACTCATGTTTTTTTCTTTCTTTCTTAAGCAGTGTTCTAAATAGCTACGCTATGAGATAAAAGTGTGCTATTTCAGCTACGATTGTTATAGCTGTAATAGTTGACCGTTATTACCGCTACGCGATATTTGCTATTCCTACTGTCATGCTACATGCATTTTTTTTTTGCAATTTACATGGACTTATGTACTTCTGCTCCTATTTCTGCTATAATAAATATGCTAAACTGAACTATGTGTTTTTGTTCCTATTTGTGATTTAATCTCTCATTTTATATCAAAAAATATTTAGATATATATTTTTTTTCTTTTGTTTGCTCTTCATCTAGTATTCATATTTGAATATTTGAAAGAAAAGAAAAAAAATATATAATATTAGCAAAATAAAATTAAAAGATACCGCATTATATCTGCAATGGTATTGCTATACTTATATATAAATAAATTTTCTTAAAAATAAATGTAAAACAGTCTAAAAAGTTAATAACTAAAAATTAAATTCTAAATCCATAATTTATTTACTTGAATCGATATTGTTCTACTTTGGTCAAATTCAGTGTTCTGAATAGCTAGCTATAGCTGTGCTATAGCTTTTTTAGACCATAAAAGCTAAGCTATGAGATAAACGTACGCTACTTCAGCGACGACCGCTGTAGTTGTAATAGTTGACCGCTATTACCACTACGCACTATTGCTACATGGGTTTTTTTTTTTTTTGCAATTTACATGAGCTTCTGTGCTTCTGTCTCTGTTTTTGATGCTACATAGTCTACTATAATAAGTATGCTAAACCAGGATTTAGGGTTTAGGATTTAGGATTTAACTATGTGCTTTTTTTCCTATTTGTGATTTAGTATCTCATTTTATATCGAAAAATATTCAAATATTAATTCTTCCTTTTACTTGCTCTTCGTCTAGTATTCACTTGTAAAATTATTGCCACTCATTTCATTAACAGCTAATTTTGATTATTATAGTATATACAATATTCAACTAAGTATACTAACTTCAATTCACTTGTAAAATTAATTGTTCTTTGTCTATTGTAATACTATTAAGTCTGAACTATTAAATAATGTTACTTTGTAGATCATTTTTTTCTTCTTATTTGCATGATTGAAAAAAAATATATAAACTTAGATTAGTTGTCATTTAATTGTTACTCCAATTCTCCAATATAGATCATGTTGATAATTAGTAGAAATATATAACATATATTATAAAAAGAAAAAAAAAAAACTATGTATGATAGCTTCTGCTAAAGTTACGTTATTCGCAATAGTTTTTTTTTTTGTCTCCTCACTATGCCGCTATAATTGCTATTTAGAATCTTGATTGGATTAGATCAGTGACAAAGCAGCATATAATAAACGAGAGTCAATATCCCCATTCATTTTTTAAAATTCTATTATATCTCTATATATTTTATAGAAAATATAGAAAAATACCGTGAATATTGTAAATTGATCTCCATATTTATTTTTTGAAAATAATCCCTTAATCAGTTAATCTCTATAACTCGAAATGCCTTCCCCCGTGAGTTAACTAACATCCTTAGTTATTTATGAAATCCGAATGCACATGAAAATATAATAAGATGACAGAATATACCAACGGTAGCAAACTAGCAATGACTAGCAACGCTCTTTTTCTTGGGGATTTTTTTGCAAGTATTATTTTTCTTTCTCAAATGCACACAAACATATATTCACATTCCTTTATATACTGGAATCCCCCGTGCAGTAACACCCCCGTGCAGTAACAGAATGCAGATTCTAATTTGTATTTTTAATAAAAGAGTAAAATGGATATTTTATGAATTTATAATGTGTTTTAATATAAAAGATAATAAAATGGATAAATATGTAAGCTTTTGAAGTTTAGAGAGAAAAATACGTAATTTTAAAATTTAGAGAGGAAGAATATATAATTTTAAAACTTTTGAGGGATATATGTGAAATTTCCCCTTCTTATTGAATTCAAATTCAGTGAAGTAACCCAATCTTTGGATTTTAAATTGAGACCGTCCGATTCAAATCCGAGACAATCCATCCGGATCTGAAATGCACGCATCTCAAGAACGAATTCAAGTCCCGAGATGATTCTGAGCGACAGATTTGAATCGGACGGTCTTAATCCAAAACCCAAAGATTGGGTTACTTTAGGGGATCCGGACTCCTTTTTATTGGTGCTGTTGATTTGCAGTGAAAAGGAGAAGTCCATTTTGGGATGAAAACGGAGGTCAACCATTATCTTCAGATCCTGTCCTTTTCTTCCCAAGTCCCAATTGACCATCGCCGAGCGATGTTTTTTTAATATAATAGAAGAAAAATAAATCGAAATTTTCTGCCCTCTCCTTTCCTTTCCTTTCCTCGCCCCAATTCGTTGGATTGACAAATTTTAGGGTTCCACGTTTTAAGGATCAAATCGATCTAGGTTATCTTTGATTTGATTGCCAAGATGTCGACTGCTTTCAGCGGAGATGAGACTGCCCCCTTCTTTGGATTCCTCGGAGCTGCGGCTGCCCTCGTCTTTTCCTGTATTTTGCCTCTTTTTTGTCTACCTTTACTTTTATTCTATTACTGCCTTTAAACCTTGCAATTTTCGTTAATTTGTGATTTTGTTTGGTTAATTACCCGCGACAGGATACCAGACGCGAGTAATAAACTGTTAACTGTACCAGATAATCGGATTTATCTTCGGGGGTGGGTTGTTGTTGGGGGATTGGTGTTTAGTTTAATTTCGTCTCTTTTTTTTTCTTGTTGTTTTGTACTTAGATAGCTGAATTTCGGATCTATACCAATTTAATGGTATGAATACATCCTAAGCTGCTGTCATGAAGAGTGGCTTTGAAATTTGAATCGAAGTATATACCAAAAAATATTAATTTGAAAAACAAAGCAACCTTTGTGGAGAAATATAGTCTATAAGCCTTATGACAGATCAGATCATAGCATTTTCACTGATGGAATGAGGCAGCAGGAATGGAGTGCGTATCCTCTGAGATATCTCATATTTTGCATGACTGACGTGTCTGGTACCTATTCGGGGATAGTGCAGGGGAGCACTATTATTTGAGCTTTGAGATTTGTGCAGAACGTGTTTGAACGGTTGAGATTTTCCAAAAAATCACGCAAAATATGAGATATCTCAGAGGATGTGAATTCACAGAAATGCCTGGAGTTGACATTATTCCGCAGAGTACTTGCCTATATATTCCGGACCAAACTCTAATGATCAAGTCTACTATTTCTTCCAAAAATTTCAGTAGGCTGTACTGTAAAAAAAATAGGTACATTACTGCAAGTATTATGCTTTTGTCAATACTTTAATGTTTAATTGATTGGTAGACGAAGTATCATTTTGTAATAGTTATTAAAATAATTCGTGAAGATGTCCATATGGTGTGAAATTGAGAGGGGAAAAACATTTATCCTGTTGTATCTCGTGGAACTTGAATAGATAAAATATTAATGAAATGAAAGGTGCAAAATGATCTGTTTTTGTAGGAGCTCCAGTTGTATATTTTAAAAGTATGACAGGCGATGTATATGTAGCAAATGATAAGTTGAGTTATCTTCTCACAAAAAAATTTCTTTACTTTAGGCATGGGGGCCGCATACGGTACAGCGAAAAGTGGAGTCGGTGTGGCTTCAATGGGTGTGATGCGACCCGAGCTGGTGATGAAATCGATTGTACCAGTTGTCATGGCTGGTGTGCTCGGTATTTATGGCCTCATCATAGCTGTCATTATCAGCACAGGCATTAACCCTAAGGCCAAGTCATACTACCTTTTTGATGGCTATGCACACCTCTCGTCTGGTCTTGCCTGTGGCCTTGCTGGTTTGTCGGCTGGTATGGCTATTGGTATTGTTGGTGACGCTGGTGTCAGGTTTGATATTTTTTTTCTTATGTAATTTGAATTCTTTAAAGTCAAAAGCAACAAATTGCTCAAGGAATGTGCTTATGTGTTTTCCACTTTTTGCTAATTTATATGATAATGAGAAGATAAGATATATTGGTTGCTAACCTTGTAAACTTTGTCTATATGAATTCGCGTTTGTTTTTTGCTTTTTCTAATGAGTGTCAATCAAGGAAATGTCATATATGCACCTGAAATATATGACATCAGTAAATAATTACAGAATATATTCACCTGAAAAGAAGGGTCTAAAATTACTGATATCATTCCCTTTCATTTATTTCTCCATAAGGAGTGATCAATAACGTGTAATTTGGGTATCTGTTGAAGGGGGGTTTGCAGGGATACAACATTTTGACAGTTTTTAAGGTAAATGGGCAATTTAAAAGATGCTGGGGGTGTAAAAAAAAGGGGAAATGGGCAATTTGTGCGTGATTACTGATAAAATAACTCAAGGAGAACCATTTGTAAGTATCAATTTGGTTACTAAGATCTTGGACAATGTTTATTAGGGACAACAGGAACATATTTGGAATAACAAGATAGATTTTGATGAGATTCTATCATTGTCTGTACTGTTTTCAATTTCCAAATTCCACTTGGGTTTAAACTGAACTAGGTTGTTTGTGAAATAACAGGGCTAGTTTCCAATTTTTATAGGAACACAAATTGCATTAGTATTAGCATTCGAGACTTAATTTCTACTTTTTAGTTTACTAATCATTTGCTGCAATTTTCAGGGCTAATGCACAGCAACCAAAACTGTTTGTGGGAATGATTCTGATCCTCATCTTTGCCGAAGCACTTGCTCTTTATGGCCTCATTGTCGGCATCATCCTCTCGTCCCGTGCCGGCCAATCTCGTGCCGACTAAATGTTCACTTCAATTTAAAGAGCAACTTTTGTTGTCACTAAATGATGATCTTTTGTACAATGCTACCTTTCTGTTTTGTGTTTCTATATTCTATTGTTTGTTCGCCTTGTCAGAGTGCAATGATGAGCTGTTAAAAAGCTTGAAGCTTTTTGTTGTTGCCGGGAACAGACCGAATGGTTATAAGACTTCTATGGTGTTTATTTGGGGAGGAATAAGATCTTTAGTTTCACGGTAGACGGATTAAATTAAATGAATGTATTTATTCTGTTAATCTGTTATTGACCTTGGCCTTTATAGTTTTATACAAGAGCGTTATTTTAATGCTGTGTTTTGGATTGCTTTCGGTGGACTAGCATATCTTGCTTTTGGAGTTTAGTAATTTGGTTTGCTCGACGCTCGTTCCTTTTTGTCGCTGATGTTGTTTAATTCTGTTATTTTGTTTTTTCTTACCAAAAAGATCTTTGTATTAAGTGGCCATTTGCATAAGTATGATATTAGGGATGTCAATGGTACTCTTTTATCCGTTTATCCGACCCATATCGTATTAAAAAAAATGAGTATGGATGAAACTTTTTTTCATTAGCTTATCAGGTACAGACAGTGTCCTAAATAACCAACTATAATTTTTTCAGACCATAAAAGTTACGCTATGAGATAAAGTGCATTATTTTAGCTACGGTTGCTATAGCTGTCATAGTTGATTGTTTTTACCACTACTTGCTATTGTTACCGCTATGCTATATGGATTTTTTTTGCAATTTATATAGATTTCTGTACTTTTGTTCATATTTCTGATACTACATGGTCTAATAGCATGCTAAATCGAACTATATGCTTTTGTTTCTATTTATAATTTAGTCTCTCATTTTATATCGGAAAATATTCAAATATTAAAATTTTCTTTTGTTTTCTCCTCGTCTAGTATTCATATGTAAAATTATCGCCGTTCATTTCATTGAAAGCTGATTTTGATTATTATAATATATAAAATATTCAAATAGGTATATTAATTTTATTTCACTTATAAAATTAATTGCTTTTCGTTGAACTATTAAATAATGTTATCTTGTATGTCTTTTTTTTTTCCTTCTTATTTGCATGATTGAAAAAAAATATATACTTAGATCAATTATCATTTAGTTATTATCTCAATTCTTTAATATTTAATATTTATAATGTTGATAATTAGTAGAAATATAGACTATAAATTGTGAAAATTAAAAACGCTATGTATGAAAGGTTTTATTATAGCTGCGCTATTCGCTATAGTTTTTTTTTTCTCCCCGCTACGCTGCTATAATTGCTATTTAGAACCTTGGGTACAGGTAATAATTTTTTTTTGTTATCTTACTTGTTATCCTATAAAATAAATTTAAAAA
This sequence comes from Carex cristatella, assembly GCA_024447775.1. Lineage (NCBI taxonomy): Eukaryota > Viridiplantae > Streptophyta > Magnoliopsida > Poales > Cyperaceae > Carex > Carex cristatella. Next base: position 1,908,427 of record JAJHPF010000025.1, read on the forward strand.
ATAAAATTACATATATAGATATATATATTTGTGTGAAGATAAAATTACAATAAAGTTTTGTAGTTTACTAAATTTTCTTAATACAAATTAATTGTATTCATTCTTTTTTTTTTTTTTTTTTTCTGATTTTGAAACATATTTTATCAAAAACACAAATTAAGATGTCAATGACATTTTTTTATCTGTTTATTCGATTCATATCGTATTCGAAAAAACGAATAATAGTAAAGATTTTTTTCATTATCATAATAGTTACGAGTATGAAAATGCTTCCAAATTCTCTGAATTAAATCTATTGCTTGATAATTAAACAAATTGATTTCAAAATGTGCTGGGTGACAATATCCTGAAGAATCTCATATTCATCTCGAACACATTTAGGAGGAGAAATACGTAGAAGTTTTTGGAGAGATATACACATGAAAATTTCCCAATTTGTGAAGAAACCGAGTCAAAAATCTCACACAAGGGACCGAATCCGAGTTTGTGAAGAAACAAGGGGTGGTGGTCCGAAGCCGGGATTTTTATTAATCGGAATTAAATTAAATAAATATCGAAAAGTAGGAACGATATCGGTTTTTTTCGAAATCTAATAAGAACGGAGAACTTATTAACGTCCCTAGGGACGGAGATAAAAAAAACGTCCCTATTAATGATAATCAGACCTTCTCTTTCTGGCTTAATTCAAACACTCGAACAGAAAAAAAAAAAAAATAATGACAGACAGTTAGAATATGAACGTCCCTCATGGACGATGCCGAAATCAACGTCCCTCAGAGATGGTGCCGAAACCAGCGTCAAAAAACCGCACCAAAAAAAAAAAAAAAAAAAAATTATAGTAACATCAGTTGCTTTCGATGTAACAGCATACACGCTTTTTTCGTTACACTGTATTATTCTATACTCGGTGCAGATTCCACCTAGACCGCACACGATCCTTCTATATTCATCAACACGTTTTATGGACGGTCTCGATTTCAAAAGGCAGCGATCGCAAAAAGCATGTGCTTTAACCACCCTCCTCACATTATATATTATTGCCCTATATGAAAGGGCAATGGGGTGTTACTGTAGCTAGGAACAGTAACACCCCGCTCCTCTGCTGTTGGATGCTTAATACATGGCTCCAATTTTCTCTACTGATGTCACATTACGTCACAAGCAAAATATTCCCCATCTGCTCGTATCTTAAGTACCATCTTACCCTCCAAGGTCGATGCCGCGTGCCCCCAATTTCCAGCGGCTATTTCCCTCCGTCACCGCCACACCTTCCTTCTCCTTCATTTGCATTATTCAATACATCTGAACTGCCTCCCCCAATATACTCCATAGCTGGCGCCCTCTTCTCCAGTCGGTCCTCCTTCTCTCGTCGTTCTCCTTCGGGGATCTTCCACCTGACGGACCTCAACGCCGTCCTCCTCTCTGCCTCCTCGATCTTCCTCTCCCTCATACGGGAAGTTATTCTCCACTGTACCGCTGCACAGGTCCCATTTATTTCAAACGGTACTGAACGAAATAAATGGATTATGTGAGCACCAGCTCAATTCTAAGGGGGAAAAAAAATACTCCTTTTGTGTTAAGTTTAATGATAGCTAAGATTTTTTTTTTAAAATCTATATTAGCACAGATCAGAACAAGTTTGAAGGATAATATCCATCTTGCTTATTACTAAGAATCAGTTACGAGGCTAATTTATCTATGAATCATTTTTTTTATAATTATGATTATTATTTTGCACATGCATACTGAGTCTGCTTCGGAACAAAATGAACAAGAAAATCTTCAGAGATTTTTATTAATCGAAATTAAATTAAATAAATATTGAAAAGGAGGAACGATATCTGTTTTTTTCGAAATCTAATAAGGACCGAGAACTTATTAACGCCCCTAGGGACGGAGATAAAAAAAATGTCTCTATTAATGATAATCAGAATCCTTTTTCCAGCTTAATCCAAACACTCGAATGGAAAAAAAAAAAAATAATGACGGACGGTTAGTATATCAACGTCTCTCATGGACTCTGACGAAATCAACGTCCCTCATGGACTCTGACAAAATCAACGTTCATGCCCGTCAGATTTCCAGCTCTTTACTGGTCCACAAAGCTACAATTTTAATTTAGTCAGCCCAAAATTAGTCATATAAAAATCACTTGCTACCAAATAGAGAGGGCAAATTATACTTACTCTAAGAAGTGAAAGAAGAAAATCATTGTCAACAGTTCGAGGCAATCTTGCCAACATAAACAGTTGTCTGTGGCTTCTCCACTAGGGGAACAGGAGCAATTGGTCTAAGTGCAGGAGTCACTATTGGAGGAGCAGGTCCTGGCCGCATCCCAGGCATAGGCGGCCTAGCAACTAGAGGAATTGGGCGTGGAGCAAAACCTGGTCTCATCATACCTGGAAATTGGATAGGAAACCGCGGCATTCCTGCATCAAAAGAGAAAACAGCTATGCAAATTCATCAAAAGATGTCCGGAATGACACAAATAAAAAAGTCTGCAATAGTCGAATTTGATTGTTATTTGTAAATAAAATCATCAAAATACTAAAGTAACAACTGAAAAATAATTTGATGTGAAATGAAATCATTGAAGTGAATATTAAAGCAACAATAAATGTTACCACCCTGCACAAAATGCTAGAGATGTCACCAAATGATAGTATATTCATCTCCTGTCGAGGAAAAAACTTGAATCAGCATGCATAAAAACGGAGCTGAAGCTGTCTTGCTTAATCGAACAGAGTGTTTTAAGGTGATCCAAATTTTGTGTTTAGTAAATGAAATCATTAATGTAAATATGAAAGTATCAGCAAATGTTACCAAACAGCACAAAGGAACTGTGATATATAGAAATATGACGGGCATGGACGTTGATTTTGTCGGAGTCCATGAAGAATGTTGATTTTGTCAGAGTCCATGAGGAACGTTGATATAATAACCGTCCGTCATTATTATTATTTTTTTTTTCCAGTCAAGCGTTTGGATTAAGCCGGAAAGGGATTCTGATTATTATTAATAGGAACGTTCTTTTATCTCCGTCCCTAGAAACGTTAATAAGTTCCCCGTCCTTATTAGATTTCGAAAAAAACCAATATCGTTCCTCCTTTTCGATATTTATTTAATTTAATTTCGATTAATAAAAATCCCGGAAAAATCTTATCATCAGAAAAAGCAGAAAAATGAGCATTTATATCTCTGTTTATATTTGGCCATAGTAAAAGTACTTTTCCTGTATTTCTTTATTTTTCCTGTCATTAAATAATCTGTTTAAAAGGTTTGCCGACCAATGTATGAGTTAGCAGAATAGTGTAGTATATATATGTATGTAAAAATGACACATACTATTGATATTTCCCCTGCAAAACAAACTATCAGTTGATATACTGTAGCTTTGCTTTGGTGCTGTACCAAGCACCTTTGTTCATACTTCATACTATATCAATTACTATATAGCATTTCAACTTTTACTTATTTTTTTTTTTCTTTCGAATATTGCACATTGAAATCCCTCCGGAACAGGTTAAGGAAGTCAAACCCAGTAGGCCACTGCCACCTCCACCTCAACCACCTATGACCAAACCTGATTCGCCGGAGGACCAGCCTACCACAACTAAAGAAGAGTTACCCTGCACTTCAGCTTAAGTTGCTCTTTGTTCTTCCCTTTCTATCCTTTCGACAATTTTTTTTTCCTAAGAAAGAGCACGAAAGTGTCATTTTTGTTTGCTGTTACCATCATGCTCTGACTAGAGAGTACATATGCTGACGAATATTATTCTTTTTTTTACTAGAGAGTTCTAATAGAACAATAGCTCACTGAACAAAATCCATTTAGTAGGGAAGTTGTTTTCCAGATGATTTCAATCGCTACCTCTTCCAGCTCCATACCTCACAAATTTCAGCAAATTTTCCCAGGGAAATTAACTCCACCAGTATTTCGCACTTCCAACAGATAGAAATATAAAAAATATCAGTAATTACCAATACCATCAGCAGGCAGTACCATTTGGTCAATAATTGTACAGTCAATATGGTACTGCTTGGTTGATTTGAAACAAATTGAAAGGAGACTAACACATTTCTCATTATTGTATTTTGCATGCGTTGGCACATAAATTGAACGATATTCATTTCAAAGTGGACTTCAAGACCTTTATTTCCCCCAATCTTCTTACTATGTCCTAGATGATTACAAAATTACTTCATCTAAAAAATTATGTGCATTATACAAGTAGTACCTGAATTTTTCCAAATTTTTCGCATACTCTAATTTAGACTTCCGGGTTTGGTTTTGCTTCACCGAAGTCCGCTCCATTCAATGCTGTCATACAGTGTGATTGCCACAAGTTAAGCGGAGTTCTTCCCTGCTTTTAGGTCAGTGTCTCTCCATATTTTTACGTTCCACCAGCTTACTGAATTTAGTTCCCTTCTTCACTTTTATTTCTTTGGTTCATCCTAAACATAATCAGAAATTGTGTACTGCACATGTATGACATGGTTTCATTGTAGAGATAGCAGAGAGATGAGAGAAAATAAATTGAATTATAGTTTCATTAAAAAAATATTTACAAAAGTATCCTTGCTGTTTATGAACTACTATCTGCTTGACTTCAAATCTGAACAGTAAAAAATAGGGTATTTCCCAATGGTTTGACCAAATTAGGCCCAAATAAACATAAATAGTTAAGTTAGTTTGATTTCGTTCTCTACAGCGAAAGTTGGAAAATTTGCAATTACATATCCTACAGTTACTGATTACCCAATTGCAACCTCCCTTGATACTGCGGTAGAATCTCTTGCACTGTTTTCAGTTTTACCCTTACTAATTTAATTTACATACATTGGTTATCATTGCATACATATATATCTGACAGTTCCCTTGAGCTGACAAAGTACATCCGGGAAGAAATTTTAGGATGAAACTGTAGGTATGGATCTTTCATCTTGCTATTCCTCTGTATTTAGTTGAATATGTTCGACTTGGGAGAAAATTTGTTTTCGTTAAATAAAACCAGATATATATTGACCCATATAATTTCAACTTTGGATATTTGCTATTCAAAATATTACACAGCTTACTGACCGAGTACAACAGAGAACGGAAAGAGGGAAGAGTGCGGACCTTTTTTTGAATAAAAATAGGGATCAAGTCCCCAGAGTGCCGACCTTTCTTTCTATGCGTAGAAGTTTGCGTTGGAAGCGAGAGGGAGGGAGAGAACCCAGCAGTGAAGGAATAAGTACCAAGAAGAGATTGGACAAAACAGAACCGATCTCTCCAAAACACCGCGGAAGGTGCAAGAAAGGACAGCGGGAGAGCGGAGGGAGTCTACCGAGAGAGGCACGTGTCGGTTGAGTAGCACGTGGCGATTATGAAAAATGGAAGACGAACAGGTAGCACAAATTGGGAAGTAGCGCGGACAGTAGAACGGAAAAATAGCAAAGGGAGGAGATGATTTTTTCCACTGGTTACCCTTAAGTAGGATCCCCTCATGTAACTCGAAACAGATCGGACGGTCAGGATTGAAACTCAAAATATGAGGTACCTCAGGTGATATCTATTACATGCGTACATGCACACGCAAGATATGTACTTCTCTTTGGCGCGTGGCATCACAGTGCTCATATTTGAGAATTGATCAACATTTTGTTGAATGAAAGGCATTGTATTGAAAGCTGATTTTACTTGGAAATTAAAATTGTTCAAATTTGAAATCTAGAGATATTGCCATATTGATATGTTCATTATTAATTAATTAATTAATTAGGTTGTGTATTCTAATTTAATGCATTTTGGACAACCAAACTGGCTGTGCTGTGACTGCTGTCATCGGCCTTTCGCATAAGTGGTCAGCATCGAAATAAGGTATCTTTTTCTCAATAATTCTTTTGTTTTTCGAGTGAGTTGGAAGTTCCTAGAAATCAGGGACTTAAAATTTTTGTGGAAAATCAGTTTAAGGTTTTTTCTCCTTTCAAGTTCTATTATACAAATGCCTTGCAAAGTTACAATACAATTTAACCTTTGAATTTGATTTCAACACTTCTGTGATTTTGAACTATTTTTCCTTACAAACAGGAAACTTATATATTCAATTGTACATAAAATTTTCCAAACTTGTCTCTTTTGGCGTGATTTGAAAATCATAAGATGGATTGAATTGAATACCACAAATATCAGGATTTCTTTCTGAACATGATAAATATGCTGAGTTTTTACTTTCTAAATTCTTTAATTTATTTCTAAATTTTTTTCACCATTGGCAGGTGGAAATCATCAATGACTTGCCAGAATACAAGACAATTATTGTTTATAGTTGTGGTCCTTTAGTTGTTCTGTGCCATGGGGCACGTATTCTTTGTTAAAGCTTTTGCATGCTTGAAGGTGACTCAATATTATTTATTTATTTACACATTTCAATTCCATTTTTTTTTTGGATTGCAATGTGATGTGTACAATGTATAGGCATCTTCATTCTATTGGTCTGGAAAAACTGATTGTGAAAGCTTACAAAGGGTCTATGGGGTACCTTATTTCGATCAAAAGCGTCTCGAGGTACAATTCCATCAGATTTTGGAAAAAATTAGAATGTCGCCACCTTTTTGTATTAGATCTGTAGAAGCACGATAGAATTGTTGGATTTCCAATATGAAAAACATTGATTAATTGACCACATTTCTTTACATTCGTTGTATCGTAAGTGGCTTAATAGCTGCTTCTCAATTACTATCAGCTAGCAGAAAAAGAAGAATAAAATTAGATAATAACTCAAATGACAAAATCTCTTAAATGAGAGACGATTATCAAAAGACTATTTTAGAAATGTTTTATTTTATCTCCAAGTTAAACATCAACTATTTTTATTCGAGATATTTATTTCATTTTCATGAAGTTATTCTTCAAATATTTCTTATTAAGGATTGCTTTATGTAAGTTGAGTAAAACTTGGAACTTCAACCCCTACTTATATCAAAGAATGGCGTCATAGTTGATTGTTTCGACAATGCCTACATTTAGTCCAGTTCATATGCAAGTCGCATTACACCCTGATGACCAGTACCAAACCAATACCAGCACAGCAACATCCAGATTTATAGTTGCAATATACCAAAATGCTAGGGTTTCTTTGTCTCTTACTTCTTGAAGGACAGAGAAGATCGCTCAATCATAATAAAAGAGCGGGAGTAGGTGCTAGGGTGTGTCTTAACCCAAATTATATATTTTACTGGTAATTTAGATTGTTCTGATCAGCCAGTCAAAGCAACAAGCCAGATAGCCCTGAAAGCTAATATAAACAACTAAGAAACTATACCAACACCCCAATCAAGAACACTAACATGGACAGTAAAATCAACTAATCAAATTCCAGAAGTATTGCTTGGTTAACTAGATTGTTCTCTCCCTCATTTATGTTAAATATTATGTGAACCTTAATTGCACTACTTAGTTCTTGATTTCATGAAGCTGCGTTATAATTAATCATTCCGATTGACAATGAATTTTCTTTATGTTTTTTTCCCCAAATTCCAGATGATTTGACAATTTTTTCTTGCATTTGGTCGGTGCAAGATATACAGGTACCTATATTCCTATCTCATTTGACATGCATACAAAATTGTTGGAAATAACGGCTAATAGAGCCGTTGGCTAATATAGCCGTTAGATTTAATAAAAGCTATAGTGCCGTTGGAATTGAAAGGAGTATAAATAGCCGTTAGATTTAATAAAAGCTATAGTGCCGTTGGAATTGAAAGGAGTATAAATAGTGGTTGTAACTTGTAACAATTCACATCAATATATACAAAATATTCAATTTCCTTCCAATAACCATAATCTTTGTTTCTTTGTCCGATAAATTCAACATGGTATCAAAGCGGTTCTGAGAATCCAATAACAATACCCGATAAAGCTCCAAGCTTTCGATAAAAATACTCAATAACCCGATAAAGCTCTAAGTCTTCATTTCCTTCTCAATAAAATCCAAAAATGTCTCATAGTCTCACAAATCGCCAAAACCACCCCGATAGATGTACTAATTGTAAAAAAGAGGATCACACCCGAGATCGATGTTGGTTCTTATATCCTCATCTCGGACCGAGGGGTTGGAAAGTGGCGGAGAAAAAAAGAATAGAGGAGTCCAATGGAAGCGCAAGCGGGTCAAATGGGTCGGGAGATCAAATGCTACAATTTCTCCAACAACTCATTGTGTGGCTTGCTAATCAAAATCAAAGTTCTAGCTCATGTGGTATTGTATCTCACTCTCAAAATTCTAATTTATTTGATCAAATAATTATAGATAGTGGTGCTACCGATCACATGTTTGGAAATGAAAAATTTCTTACTAATATGAGGTTGACAAAAAATAACCATTATGTGAAAGTTGCAAATGGTATGAAGGAAAAAATAAATTATGTAGGTGAAATTGATATTTGCAACAAAAAAATTAATAATGTATTATTTGTAAAAACTTTCCTTATAAATTTACTATTGGTTAGACAATTAACACAAGATTTTACTTGTGATGCAATTTTTTCTTCAAAAAATGTTATATTCCAAGAACGAAAAACCGGAAAAAAGATTTGTGAAGGATTTCTTGAAAATGAGCATTATCTTTTAGATCAAAAATCTTTTTTTTTTGGTGCTATTACAGAATCTATAAATTTTTGACATTTGGCACAAGAGACTCGGGCATCCCTTCGATAAAATTTTAAATAGTATTTTAGATTTTTCAAATTCCAAATGTATTAATTGTGACATATGTAAGTTGGCAAAACAAACGAGACTTTCCTTCTCACTTTCTAATAGTAGAAGTGAAGCCTCGTTTGATTTAGTCCACTCCGATATATGGGGTCCGGCCTCGATTAATTCTTATAATGGATTTAAATATTTTGTTATATTCATTGATGATTTTTCTAAAGCTATATGGTTATATTTACTCAAATCAAAAGATGAAGTATTTAATTATTTTCGAGAATTTCTATGCCTTATAGAAACTCAATTTAATACTAAACTTAAAATCTTTAGATCCGATAATGGAACGGAATTCGTAAATAAAAATTTCACAACTCTTTTTAAAGAAAAATGAATTATTCACCAAACTACATGCATAAACACTCCCGAACAAAATGGAGTATCGAAAAGAAAAAATAGGTATTTATTAGAAATGATAATGTTCCAAAAATATATTGGTCGGATGCCATCCTTTGTGCTACACATCTAATTAATAGGCTACCTAGTGTTACTTTAAAAAATAAAAGTCCAACCGAAATTCTTTACCAACAAAAAAAGAATATTGATTAGATTATTTGAGAGTTTTTGGTTGTGTATGCTTTGTTAAAATTAAAAGAAATGATAAGTTGGATTTTGTTTCAACAAAAACTATTTTTTTGGGATATTCATCCTCTAAAAAAGGCTACAAGTGCTATGATCCAATTAATAAAAAAATATTTATATCTAGAGATGTGATATTTTGTGAAGATGAACCATATTTTAAAAATAGTGAGATAACCGAAAAACCACATGAAAATAACCAAGCTAGACCGATAATACCTCTCTTAGATTTCATACCAAATACGGATTATGAAATTGAGGCCGATAACTATGAAGAAGAGATAAATAATGATAATGATAATGATGATAATGATGATGATGATGATGATGATGAAGAAAATATTATGGTACGAAGGTCCATAAGAATGCGCCAACCATCTATCAAACTTAGAGACTATATAACTAATGCGGTACAATATCCTATACAAGACTTTGTATCATACCAAAATATCTCATCCGAATACCATGCATTTTTTACTTCTATTGAGAAAGAAAGTGAGCCAAATAGTTACCAAGAGGCAATAACAAACCCGGTATGGTGCAAAGCCATAGAAGAAGAACTAAAAGCCCTTGAAAAAAAATGAAACTTGGGTAATTGTTCCATTACCAAAAAATAAAAAACCCGTTGGTTGTAAATGGGTGTATAAAACCAAATTCAATAGTGATGGTTCCATCGAACGGTATAAAGCACGATTAGTAGCCAAATGATATACCCAAACCTATGGTATAGATTATAATGAAACCTTTGCACCGGTGGCAAAGATGAATACCGTTAGAGTTTTATTTTCAATTACGGTAAATAATGGTTGGAATTTATATCAAATGGATGTAAAAAATGCTTTTCTTCAAGGGACACTTGAAGATGAGGTGTATATGACATTACTACCGGGCCATAAAATGCAAAATCTTTCTAATATAGTTTGTAGGCTAAATAAGTCAATCTACGGATTAAAGCAATCTCCTCGGACATGGTATGACAAACTTAGCTCATATTTATTATTATGTAATTTTAAAATTAGTAGTGCCGACCACTCATTGTTTACCAAAATTGAAGGAAAAAATATAACTACTGTGTTGGTATATGTTGATGACCTAATAATCATCGGAAATAATTTAGAAGAAATTAGGAAAATTAAATCTCAATTGAAAGGAAAATTCGACATTAAAGATCTAGGTTACTTAAACTATTTTTTAGGTATAGAGGTAGCTTTTTTCAAGTAAATGTCTTCTTATTTCACAACGAAAATATACATTAGACTTGCTAAAAGAAACCGGTAAACTAGGTTGTAAACCGGCCTCTACATCAATTGATACCAAATATAAATTAAATACCGATGATGGTGAACTGTTAGAAGACATAACCCAATTTTAAAGACTTGTAGGAAAATTAATTTATCTTAGAGTAACACGTCCGGATATTTCTTTTTCGGCAAGTCAAGTTAGTAAGTTTATGCATGCACCAAGAACGCCTCATTTAGATGCCACAAATAGAATATTAAGATATTTAAAAAAGAATCCTGGAAAGGGTATAAAAATGACGAACAATAATTCTAATGAACTATGTGGCTATTCCGATGCAGATTGGGCCGGTAGCTTTGATAGAAAATCCACCATCGGCTTTTGCACATTTGTAGGAGGGAATTTAGTCACATGGAAAAGCAAGAAGCAAAATGTCGTAGCTCGATCAAGCGCGGAAGCAGAATATCGAGCCATGGCATCCATCACAAGTGAATTAATATGGATCAAGCAATTGCTTAAAGACATGGGCATCGAATGTGATCAACCCATAAAGATGTATTGCGATAATAATTTCGCTCGACATATCGCATCGAATCCGGTGTTTCATGAAATGACAAAACACATAGAAGTAGATTGTCACTTTATTAGAGAGAAAGTCCAAGCTAAGGAAATTGAAACGGCATTTGTACGAAGTGAAGAACAATTGGCGGATATATTCACAAAAGGACTAGACCCAAGACTATTCGAAGATAATAATCGCAAGTTAGGGCTAATCGATATTTACACGCCCAACTTGAGGGGGAGTGTTGGAAATAACGTCTAATAGAGTCGTTGGCTAATATAGCTGTTAGATTTAATAAAGGCTACAGTGCCGTTGGAATTGTAAGGAGTATAAATAGTGGTTGTAACCTATAACAATTCGTATCAATATATACAAAATATTCAATTTCCTTCTAATAACCATAATCTTTGTTTCTTTGTCCGATAAATTCAACAAAAATGTTTCTGCATTTTGAGCTAATTTGTTTATACCCAAAGAAATTGAGAATGGTACTAAATATGTGTTTAAAAAGTATTTAAAAATAGAGAATGAGAATTACCGGCAATAGAGAATGAGACTAACCGACTTGCGGTTGTTAATTTCGACTGGGATCATCTTAAGGTGCTTGAACAGTATTTACAAATTGGTATATGAAAACTTTGGTATCAAGTCCACGATTTTATTCTTTTCTACTAGATTTTTTATGTTTAGTTTGAGGGATGCACCTGGTGCTCTAAATGTAATTATATACATTTACATGTTCTATATGCTGTACAAATTTGAATAAGAAAATTTCCTAAACTGCCCTTGATAATAACATTACAGCAATTTCTTTTATATTCTCTATGATTCATGTGTATTATTACATTATAACCTCTTTAAAGACTAGAAGTACTGAATAAGAAAAATCAGGAAAGAAATTAAAATACAAAAGAAACTGTAAACAGGTGCATCATGTGCAAAGTTAATATATATGAGGATCATAGCATGCGGAAAAATCTTCATCCTATTTTAAATAGTCATGGTACAACATTTGCAAAATATTAACAATAGCAGATTTTCAGTGGAAGATTAAAATCATTATTATTTTTTTTTACAGAAAGATGATGAAGCAGAGGATGTGTAAGCCCAGCACGAGGCAAAGAAACCGATCCCAACAATCGACAACCAGTGCCAGTTCATGTGAAATTGTGGCCTTCATCGCGGATCTGCACAACACACTCCTTCCCATACCAAAATCCTTGAGCATAAGGAAAGCAACGGTGACAGATCAAACTCCTACTATGGTTTCGGCGCCAAATCTGAGTCTATCTGGACTTTCCGACATAATCAATCTTCGTAAGAAGAAAAGGAGCCAAGTGGCTGGCCAAAGAATAATTCAAGCTTCCAAGTTTCTTCAACCCACCACTCATTTTGCATAAATGTCTAAATAAATTACGATGGAGTTGCACAATACAAATCTATTTTCCAATAAATTTGTAACCTTTCAAAGAAGTGAAGTAAATTTGTAAAGCAAGGCCGTTTTATAATCCATATTATTAAATACAAAAATAGATCATAAATTGAACGTCTTTTTTTCAGAACCGGCACTATAATTATTTAAACGATTAATGAGAACTAATAGAAGGAAATATGAAAATTTATTACACTATCCATAAAAACATGTTACGTAAGTGCTCAGAAAAACATTAATCTACATCGATGCACTGCCCAAAACGAATATCTTCACAACAAGAAAACACAACAGATGTAACAGTCCAACACAACAGGTAACTAGTCTCTTTTCAAACTAAGATGTTTGGACCAGGTGCAGGATTTTAATCTACACACCGAGAAAAAGAGAACTGTACCAGTGAAGATGGGGAAAGTTATAAGTTTTATATAATTAATATTAAGGCTATCAAATGTGCTTTTCTCGTAGCATGAAAAAAACGAAATTTATGACATCAAAATTAGTGCAAACACCATAAAAGAAGATATTGTTGACTATATATAGTGTTGATTATAGCATAGCAATTTGTGAATTATGTTACTTATTTAGGACTCAACTTGCTCTCTAGTATTGAGCTACTTGACGCGGTATACGGACCAGATTTCAACGAGCGCCTAACAAATAGTCTTTTGTACTAAATCGATACAACAATTTCAAACTAGATTTTCAAAGTAATGTAGTTTCAAGTAGCTTGGATTCAATTTTTCTAATTCTTCGCGGACGGAAGTGAAACTTTTTTTTTACTTTTTAACTAAACAAAAACAAAAGCAACAAATAAGTGATTTGATAAGAAAAACATACCGGTCATTAATTAGATCGAGTAGCCTATCATGGGTTACTCTCTCTCATATAGCTGCACTCTATTTTGGTGAATATGAAGATAAGATAAATATCATAGACAGTGGGTGTTATTTTGGTGAATATGAAGATTTTGTTATTATGGATATTTCTAATGCTACAAAAAATTGAGAATCAAGCATGATATATATTAAAACTAATAAATTTTTTTATACATCTAATATGAACTTTTAAATATATTATGTAATAATTCGTTTTGACAAAAATTGAATACAAAAGGTTCAAAAAGTGCAGTACAAGTTTAAAATTCACCTCAATTAATCAAACCTACTATGATTTGCTATAATTATATTAGGAATAAGATTTGGTCCAAATGGCTTTGGACCGGACACCGTCCAAAGCCTCTAAAAATCGTACAATTAAAGTCCGAACAGTCGATCCGAACCGCTCAACATGATTTTCATATTAAAATGTGCTTAGAGATCAAATTTTATATATATTTTTTTAATTTGTTTATTATTTTTTTAGATAATTACAACATCACTGTTTCTGAACAGCCCAAAAACAGTGATTTTGTACGTATCTCAAAAAATAATAAAAAATTTCCAAAAAATATAAAATTTGATCTCTTAGCAAATTTTTATATGAAAATAACGTTGAACAGTTTGAATCAACTGTTCATATTTTAATCGTACGATTTTTAGAGATTTTGGACGGTGTCCGGTCCAAAGCCATTTGGACCAAACCTCTTCCCATTATATTATATGCAAAACTTACAATTTTATCTTCACATTCTAAATAATTTAATACAATATATATTTATTAAATTTTTGCGCAAGAATTTCACGAAGGATTTTTTTTTTTTATATTTTTTGAAGGGCTTAAACAGTTCAATACAATACTGGATTACTATTCAGAGGTTGCACCGAATATTTACCGGTTTAGCCCTCGCCCAAAGGTATACAGACAGAAGCAGAGTTTAAATTAACTTGAAAGGGAAAGTAAAAGAGGAGAGAAGAATTGTAGAAATAATCAAATATAGTAATCGAAACATGGCGGGGAAGGAGGAGGCGAGCAGAGCGGAGATAAAGTGGAACGAGAAGGCGGAGAGATTCGAGACAGATGACAGGGAGGCGTTTCTGCAGTACCACCTGGTGCAGATCGGGGAGGGGAAAACCGCCATGGACATGGCGCACACCTTCGTTCCCCACTCCAAGCGCGGCATGGGCCTCGCGGCCAAGCTCTGTGACGCCGCCTTTGTGCACGCTCAGAGCCTCTCGCTTCCCGTAATCCCCACCTGCTCTTACATCTCTGTACGTGTTGAGTTCGTCTCCCCATTTCGTTTCTGACATTGATTACTTAGCCGATCTTAATTTTGTTTTACTTCTCGTCAATTTTTACAGGATACTTATCTTCCTAAGAACCCGGCTTGGAGCTCTCTGGTTTATAAGGAAGAACTCAAATCATCCATGTGATATACTGATAGTGATTCTATCTTGTAATACGTGTATGTCAGAAAAGTGTTCTAGCTATTTCAGTTTGTAACATAATAAAAGCAGAACCGCGTTAATCAGTTTGAGATATTAAGTAGTTTTTGCTGGAATTACAGCTAGCATGAAGTTTGGAAAAGATGTATAAAATAATCGAATTGGTTCCATATTTGTCAGCTATTTATTGCCATTAATCTCACACAAATGATTGTTTCATTATGATAAAAGCCGATACATTACATGCTGTTCTTAACATTAACAAGATCAACATATTTTACAATCAAACCATCTCTTGCAGCTTGAAGTTACATGATGCCTTAAAGATGAAAACAACATAAAGGGTCGCATAGAGGTCACCAATCACAAGAAATGATAGAACTAAAAAGAAAAAAGTTTTATGTACAAATACAACAAAGCATTACAAAGGATCAACCAGGAACAAAGTAGTCCATCTTCTCCACTGGGAGATTCAACACTGATGTCTCAGCCTGAAACAATAACCAGGCAAAAGAAGAAAAATAAAGATATGTCAAAGATCCCAAAACACCATAACATGTACATCCCACCAAAATATTTGGAAATACGTAGTTATATACTCGTTGGATCACAAGATCCAATGTACCAAAATACCTCAACCCTTTCTTTTTCTTCTCATTCTTTCTTTCAGTAAGTACATAAAATTGCCTTAAACAATAAAACTAGAACTGAATATTTATATGATTATATGCCATACCTCCTCAAATGGAACAAAAACAAAGGGAGTCATGCCACGGCTGTGCGATACAGCTGGCACGTCAGGGTCGTGTGATTCATCCTCCTCCCATCCCTCAACTAAACTGAGAATATTGTCTCTGTTCTTCAATTCGTTCTTATCAACTCCAGTTGTTAGAATCTTCAATAAATCCAATCTATTGTTCGCTCCAACTACCGTCCCTCTCAATCTAAAGAAAAAATTCACCATTAGTAAATAATGGCTTATTTTATTTTCATTTCTTTGGGGCAGAGGCATGAAGGGGATGTACGGAAACTTCTATCAGCTCATGGTCATGTTTGGTTGTGGAGTAAAGTTACTCCGGATTAAATTGCTTACTCCAAGCTAAGGTAGATCATTTTTCTCTACATCAGTTTGGTCGATCACCAAAAAAAAAAAAAGATTCTATGAAACATGATGAAAATGCTAATCCTTTTCTTTCTTATTTTTTTTACTTCATTTACATTTTTTTTTTAAAAAGAATATGCCAAAGCTTGGGAAAAGGGAAGTATTGGAAACAAAATAATACCTAAGACGCATTCTAAGGAGAGTAGAACGCATGCCTGGGTAGACTAGAGCAGCTTCTACCTGATAAAGTAATAACAAAATGAAGCAATTAGAACCAAATTAAATAAATAAGATCTGAGCAAATATAGAAGGCAAAGATTTTTGAAGTACCTCGTCATCAGTTAACAAATAATCACCCTTGAAAACACAATCAGATTTGGCTGCACGAAAATGCATGCATTTCACAACCTCTCTAACTTTTGAAGAAGATATCTAGAATAAGAAATAAGAAAAGACAGCTCTTTAAATTTAACATACTCAAATATTTCAGAGGATGCTTTTGTAAAAAATAAAAAAAACCAGGTCCATCTTTCTACGGTGACCGAATAATAGCACATATGAGGTATAATATTTCAAGAGGTGATCCCATGTATAATGGACATATACATTAATAAAGAAACATGCAAATCCTTAAAAAAAAATACAGACCTTGTATAGGAACTTGCCACTTGGATAAAATCTGATATATCGGTAATAGCAGACCTGAACAAGATCAATAACTCTTATAACATTAAGAAACAATAAGTGAAGAATTATTTCTTAAAATACAAAAAGTACGTTGAGGCCAGAAAAGGATGATATCATACCACATGGACAGTTTTTGTAAACTTAAACTCCGGAATCCCAGTATGAATGTAAGTATTTCTGCTGACATACAAACCTGGAAATTTAATAGAAGCAAAGTTATTTAATAACCCTTCAAAACTTAAAGATATATGTCTTCAGAGAAAACCTACCATCCATGCGAATGCGAGGTCTATAAACCCACATTTTCCTCCAAGAGCCATCAAACAATGTTTGCACTATATTGTAGTTCATCTCTGTCCCCAAATTCTAGAATTCAAGTCCTCAAAGAGTCAGAAACTAAGTATTAAAAATTAAACAATGGTTTACGTACCAATGATTTTCATTTTGTTCTCAAAGATTCAATTTCCCATTAGGGTTTCTAAATATTTGAATTTGACCCATTTTTGTCCCACCTACCAATTATCATTAAATTGGACAAAAATTCATAGTCAAAGCTTGTCTTCAAAAAGTTATTTGGGAATTCTTTCCGTGCATTTATTTGTATCCATTGTTTCACTGAAAAATGGCTGAAGGATCAAATTGACCAACTCTGAATGTTTGTGACAAAATCAGAAATTCAAAACTTGAAGGGCCAAAAAAGAGAACTTGGTGATATGATAGGGACAAATTTGTGTGGATAAATAACAATAAAACAATAAAGGAATACTAAATATTATCTGCTTTAAACCTGCCAAGTTTTGAGACATGCAGCACGCCATAGGCTTGGGTTACGAATCGTATACTTCCACTTGCGGCACACACATGATGCCCTTCCAAGTGTAAATGGTTTCATCCTGGAGAAAACCTGTTAAAGGATACTTTTTATATTTCTAATAGGACATGGCTTAAAAAGGATCCAACTTTTGAAATCACCAGATACTTTCAGCCACACCTCAAAAAGCAATTCGTCAGGTAATACTCGGTGAATGAGGGCAGGATCGTAAAACGGCTGACTGCTTGCACTGCCAAATGGTGCAATAGGTCGAACTCTGATCCCATAGAGGTCTGGTACGAGAGAAAGTTAACCAATTTCAAACAGATTTCTTTTAGAGGGTAATCAACAACAGAACCAACAAATTTGCAACAAAATTGATTCAACTATTAATTTGCACTTACTTAGCCATGGCCTATCTGGTATGATGTATTGCATGCTTCTTTCATGAGAAAGAAGATCAAGCTCTGATGGAACTCCTATTGACACATCTGCAGTAATTCAGTATTCATTTTTGCAAGCTGAGTAACTGGTAGAGAATTAAAGCCTGAAAAATGCTAATTTTTTTGTTCGCACAAAAACAACATTCTCTAATTTCGTGCCATAATTCGTGGTGTTTGGGGGAGAGGAGAAACAATTTGCAACCTGGTGACTTTAATAATTCGTGGTGTTTGGGGAAGAGGAGAAACAATTTGCAACCTGGTGACTTTAATTCGTCGTCGAAAACTAAAATAATTTTAATTGACAAATGTTAGGAGGTTATCAGGTTACCTGACGCCATTAGCAACAGGAGATTTGGGAGGGTTTCTTCTTCGACAGCTTAATAACAAGGGACAAGGCTACAAGCTCCTCTCTTCTCACTAAATAAACATTACGAGAACATGGTTCACAGAGAACATCCCAGGAATGCTAGTCCTACTCGGTAAGTTGTGGTGCGGATTAGCACCTCATGTGCTCCATGTGCATGCAACAGCCCCTTCTTCTTCTTCTTCTACTACTACTGGATGGACGCAAGGATAGAAATTAACGACTTTCTCTTAACATTTGAGTCGATGGATGAAGAATTAACGGCTGAGATTAAATGGAGGAATTTTCCGATGTATATGCTCGGGTTCATCCGAAAACGGGAATTTCATATACTCCTCAAAAATCTCAATATTACGTATTATCCCTCTAAATTCATAAAATAATATCATATTTATCTTCTAAAAGAGCTCATAAATTTATATAATTTATTGACTTTTCTATTAAAACTCATTAAATTTATAAATTAACCATTTTATCATTTATTTAAAAAATAAAAATATATAGTATGTGTAAAAAATATTTCTATAGATATGTATTTGAGAACAAATAGTCTATTTCTCTACTTGTGACAAATGCATAGAACATTTAAGTATATGTTTATGTATGCATCACAAGTAGGGGTGTAAACGGAGCGGATTCTGAGCGGATAATGCTAATACCATATCCGCATCCGTTTTTCAACAAGCGGATACGGATACAAATAGTAAACGGATATCAAAATTGAAAACCATATCCGTCTGAAACGGATACGGATACGGAACGGATAATCCACGGATACGGATTTGAAGACGAATATGGAGCAGATAATTGTCGGATATTGAGTAATTCTACTAAATTTCATAATTTTAAATTACTTGATGATCTAAATTGACAAAAATTTAATAGTCTTTTTAAGTCTGCACAGTGATGATTATGCATGACTAATTGCTTATTGATTCAAAGAGCCAATTCATTATCCTAATAGATTATATAATTTTTCTACCAAGATTCTTGGACTTAAACGAATATGTATTTTTTTTTTAATTTCGCAAGGGTAAAATGAATTGAAAGCTGTTGAAAGATTAAATTTCGGATACGGATATATACGGATATCCGCTCCGTTTATATTCTCACGAAATTATCCGTATCCGTATCCGCATTATTTTTCCATATACTAAAATTATCCGTCTCCGTATCTACAAGTGTCTGTATCTGTTTAATCCGGATACGGATAATAAACAGATTCGGAGCGGATAATCCGTATCCGTTTACACCCCTAATCACAAGTTAGAAAAAATCATTTATTCTCAAAATCGAGCAATTAAAAAACTAAGTATTGTTCTTAAATATGTTAAATATTTTTAAATTTTTTAACAAAAAATAAAATGGGTATTTTATAAATATAAAATGAGTTTCAATAGAACAATTAATAAATTAAGTAAATTTGAGAGTTTAAAAAATTTAGAAGGGTAATATGATGTTAAAATTTTAGAGAGGATAATGCGCAATTTCAAGATTTATGAGGGGTATACATGAAATTTTCCGTTCTTATTTTCTGTTGCCTCAGATTTCTCGAATCCTCCTTCAGTCATCTGAGATATCGGATGTACAGGTACTACACGGAACCAACCCGACTTACTAAACTAAACAGACTCTTCTGAGTTCTGATTGGGAAGGAATCCTGTGGGCCCATATTTCAGTGACTAGTTTTCCTTACAAAAAATTAATGGACCAGGTCCACCATTTAATTCTCTGCTGTCCCCTGAGGCGATAAAATTTGCTTAGAGAGAGCGAGACAAGGCGAGATAGAGAGCCAGCGACTGGGAGCTTCTGTACTGCGACAATGTCGACTGCTCTAACAAGCCCCTACACTATCTCCTTGGGACGTCGTCCTTCCTCTAGCAGGTCGAACAAGCGGATGAATAAAACCCTAACCCTAGCATCCCTTCAAACGCGCCAAAGCTCTAACTTTGTTTGGTTAGGTGCTCCGTTGGCGGTCTCCGAGAATTCGAGGAGATCTCTCGTGGCGACAGTCAAAGTTGCGGATACTGAACCAACGGTACACTTTTCCCCTTTCCATTTGATTTCTTTTTATCTGATATATTGTTCGTTTTGTAATTGCCCACTTGTAGAAGTTAAATAGTTAATCATGAAGCAATATTAGTTTTTTTTCGTATAGCCGGAAATCCTAGAAATTTTGTTTAATATCTGGAGAATTTAATATTTCATGGGAAGGATAAGCAATAAATGATGAAAATTTGGTCTAGAGTTGCAAAATTTAGACAGAATTTGTTGTTAGGATATTATAATTGATCACCTAGAAATTCTCAGTTCAAGCAAGGTACAATTTTTTCTTTCATGTGTTTTATTTTACACTTTGTACATTGATAGTGTAACCCCAGTGAGAGCAAATTGCTTAGTTTGGAGAAATTGAAGCTTCAGTTCATATATATCTATCATATAATGTATTTCTTTTCTGTTGCATTCATGTGGTTTATTTAGACAACCAAGTATTTGCTAAACATTTCCAGCTCTTCTCCTCAGACAAGAAATGGAGGTAAAAAAACCGAGATTGATTTAGAAGACTTGCCGAGCATGAAATCCATCATTGAATCGTACAGAGAGGCCATCATGACCGGCAACAATCAGTCTGTTGCCGAAATGGAGATGATAATTTGCACTGTTGAAAATGCAAAGAATGATCTTGCATCCAAGCTTACAAACATGGTATCTGAAATAGCCTCCGGAAAAGACAAGTTTCTCCGTTTGAATGCTGATTTTCAGAATTTCAGAAAACAAATTGAAAAAGACCAATCAAGATTGTCATCAGATATTCAATTGGATGTGGTACAGAGCTTGTTACCAATAGTTGACAGTTTTGAGAAGATCAAAGAAGAGTTGGTACTGGAAACAGAGAAAGAGATGAACATTGGTACTAGTTATCAAGGGATTTATAAGCAATTTGTGGAGACTTTGAGGAGCCTCGGTGTAAGTATTGTAGAGACTGTTGGCAAGCCTTTTGATCCTGCGGTAAGTTGAATTTGCAATTTTTGGCTGTTTTCTTTTTTGAAGTCTTACATGGGTATGGGTGTAGATTATTTGTAGATGGAGTAAAACGGGTATGTAGTGATGGTGAAAAAAAATTAAATCATATATTGCAAATAGCCTAATAAAGTCAATGTTTCCATACATTTTTTCCTTGTAACAGTTTCTGGGTAAAGCTACAGTTATTAAGAGGAAGATCCCAACTAGATATGTTTTTTTACCTTAATTCACAAAATGAACATGTAATAGTATACACATTTTCTCTGCTGACCAGTGCATTATATTTGTCCTTGGCCCTTACCTCGTACTGAACTTTACAAAGTCTGAACAAAAAAATACCAAATAATACATCCCCATTAAATATGGCAAGTTTATGTATGCCTTTCAATGCTTTTATCAAAAGTATGGTTGTCATAGTACCCATGCTTCATGCGAAGTCTAAGCTATGCCTTTTTCCTTGCATTTCTCTCATTTCTCATTTAATGAATAAAAAGAAAGGGGAGGTAGCTTCAATATGCAGAATCAATTTGCATTTGTTCAATGTCTTACAACTTGCAAGATAAATGTTCCTTTTTTTTAGGGGGGCATTAGGGTTATCTTCCTTTTAAAAAAAGTTTCCATAGTGTTGTGAGACTTGCTAATACTTTATGTACTACATTTCATTGAAAGGTACACGAGGCAGTTGCAAGGGAAAAATCAGATAAATTTAAGGTAGGGATAGTTTCAGAAGAAGTACAGCGTGGTTTTCTCCTTAAAGATAGGCTTCTTAGACCTGCTTCCGTCAAAGTCTCAAATGGCTCGGGCCACACACAATCTGAACCCGCTTTGGACCAGCCCACCGAAAATTCTGATGTGGCTGCTGAGTCCGAAGAGAGCTAGAGAAATCAATCATGTAGAGTTTGGCAAAGGTGGAGAGAAATCAATATTCTAACAAGGCCAGAGAAAGTTTTGATATTTTATCATTATTTTTTGATGCAGTACTTGCCTTTTTGGAATTGTTATTAGTTTGTAGGAAATGATTTTGTTGCTCGTATTCAGAATTATTTTCAAATTTTGTAAACATTATTGGCACAGAGAGAGGTTCTCTCGTGAATAAATTACAGGCTGTTGCACATTCTATTAGAATTTTCCTTGGTTTCATTGAGGTAACCAAAAGTGGAAGTAAACAGGTAGAAGCAGTGTTGTAAATAATTGTATGTGTTCGTTGGACGGACATAGTACTAAAGCGATTAATTAGTATGTGGTTGATTAATTATAATCGATTAATTAGAATTATGCAAACGATTAATATTTTTTATTAAAATTATGTGTATATATTCATAACTTATTAAAAATATAACTCATTAAACTTATCAAATAAATTTAATTTAACTTGATTCTATTATTATAACATGACATTATGTTTGTTTCTTCTTAATAACAACACATAAGTACTTTATATGGGTAGATAACATATTTACTTAATGAAAAAATAAATTAAAAAATTAAGTCTTTTCAAATACTAATAACATATTATTTGAAAGAAATGAAATATTTCAACATAAAATCACTAAATTTAGTTTATGATAACAACTTAATTTCATATATAAATATGTCATACTAATTGAAAAAATTACATCAGTAAGTAAGAAAAATGTATGATATATAAATAATAGAAAAATTAATCAAATTGCATCGTTTAATCAGTTGTTAAGCCTGTTTTTTACAACAATGTGCGTATCTTGACATTAAAATGTTTATTAGGATAAACAAAAGTTGTGAATGTCAAACTTGGTACAATGGCATGAGTTTTGTCTCTCTACAAAGAAGTCACATATTTTCAAAAATAACATTTAAAAGATGCTGAAATATACTGGAGTCATTTAATTTAAAAAAAAAAAGAGAAATTTAGATGGGTATATACCCATCACAACTTCTTCAATTAGATATTTCCCTATCAAAACTTCAAAATTAGATATTTCTCTATCTAAACATAACTATATTATAAATATGTCCATTAGTCAATTAAATCAATTAAAAACACTGATTAATAATAATAATAATAAAATAAAAGGACAATTATGCCCTTACATTTGAAAAAAAAAAAAAAAAAAAGAATGGAGAAGACTACGCCTCCGCCCTTTTAAACGGTATTTGTGAAGTTTTGAATAAATCATGGAAAATCAAAGCTACTACACAAAACACATAAAAAAAAAAAAAAAAAGCTTCCATCAACCTCAGGCTGGCGAATCGCAACTTCTCTGCCCTCTTCGCATAGCATCAGGAACAACCCACATATCATATCAGAACTGAAATTGTTCAAGGTTGAGACTTGAGACAAATGTCAAGAAAGTACCAAATTGAACAAAAATACACTAAGATCCCTAGAAACTTAACGTGAACAAGTGTCTATGTTATTATTCTGGTAAGTGGTACTATGCGTCCTTCGAAAGTCATCTGTGCAGATCTTGAGCTTGAGCTTTATTACATCTTCTAGCATACTGCTTTGACTAACATAGACAACCCTTAAACTCTGATATGAAGCTTTCTTTTCCACTTTCAACTGATTTTTCTTATAGTGTCATGCTTATATTAAGCTTTTACTATAATCATGTTTCGAAAAAGAAAATATGACAGGGTAGTGGTCTGATATTGTACGTTCTGTTTATGGTGATCTAGCCGAGCACCCTTTTCATGTATTTAGTTGTTACTACCGTTTTGTACCAAATTGATCGTCCAATTGGTCTCGTGTGAGTGTCACAATTCTCCTTGTATAAGTAATTTAAACTACTGTGTTCTTTACTGTTCAGTTTGACTAAGATAACCCGAGAAGCACTAAGGTGTTCTCTTAATTCCTGCAACCGTAGGACAAATTAGTAGCACCAATGTGCTCTCCTGATCTTCCTCGTTCAATGGTTGCAAGGAATCGATCAAAGGAGCTTAATTTCCCCGTTTCCATTTTCGCTGTTGTTCTCCTTTCCTTCTTATTCACGAATCTTCTTTTTTTTTTTTTTTTTCCTTTGGCACATTGAGGAGGAAGGAGACTCTTTATTCAGGAGTCTGGTGTTCCATGCGCCTGGAAGAAAATTCAAGAAGGTGCATGAACTCCGAGTTTAGAGGGTCCCATCTGTCATAGTTGATGAGAGACATGGTAGTGATTTGATTAGAAGGGGTATAGTTGTCTTTTTATTTTATTATTATTATTATTAATCAGTGTTTTTAATTAATTTAATTGACTAATGGGTATATTTATAATATAGTTATGTTTAGATGGGGAAATAACTAATTTTAAAGTTTTGATGGGAAAATATCTAATTGAACAAGTTATGATGGGTATATATCTAAATTTCTCTAAAAAAAAAGATAAAAGGAAAGTCCCTGCAGTGCAATATCCAATGCAACGAAGCATGTCTTTCATTTTTTTATGCCTTGTGCTTTTATTTTTAAAACTTTAATTTAAAATTTAAATAAAAAATATTATTAGATATAATGTTTTTACGCGCGAATAAAAAATCATGTCATTTTAACTTCGCTTTAATTATCACGAGTCTCGTTTGTAAAAACACATTGATGTGACTTTTCAACATTGATATTTTAACTTGTTGATTTAAACAACAAGTTCTAAACAAATAGATGTAAGCTAGAAATGAAGACAACCGAAGTCACAAAGTCATCTTATTGATTTATATAAAAATAAAATTAAAAAGTGATTTTTTTTATATGCATGTAAAAAAATATAGATCATAACCACTTTATTTGACATAATTTTTAAAAAAATTATTATTAGAAAATTAGAAAATAAAGATGTGACATAGGCTTCAAAAATGAAGGCAAGAAAAATCATTTAGCACCGAAGTAATATTTTCAGCACATAAGAAAAGCCCAAAAAACACAATTACTGTTGCCATAACATGCATCACCAGGAGTAAAATGTTGCGAGTTAAGGAGCTGGGCATTTATTCCCCTTGTCATATCACAAAAAAAGGTGACAAACAAAAGAAAAAAAAAAGATAAGAAATTTCTTCTCAAGTGACATTTTGAGAACTTGAGAACTGCAAGATCCTTCTATAAATTAATAAATTCAGGGGTTTCAGTAGATAACCGAAAGTAGTTGGTCTCACACATGCTGCATAAACCCTAACTTCATTAAAAAAACCTCTCATAATCTGGGTTCTGCTGGTCCCACACCTCGAAGCCTACATTAATTAGAAAACAAATGAATTAGAAGAATAAATAAGCACACCATACTACTGCAAAGTTCAATGCATTGATTGCAGCCCTTACAGTAGATACTAGATTATAGCTAACAAGTTAGAAGAACTGGCTACTAAACTGAGAATTTTTAAAACTAGAAAGTTCACGGTTATTTTGTGGGAACCTATTCGCAAACCATGCTTGCAAACATGTTGTATATAACACAAAATAGTTCACAGACACTGCATGCAAACAAAAAAGGAGGTTTTTATTTCATTGTTTGCAAACTTCCTAGTTATAACATTTACATGCTTGCAAACCAAAAGGGTAGTTCCCATTTATTGTTTGAAAATTTCCAAGTTTTGATTTTCACATGTTTCCCCATATCCCTCTCCCACTTTCTCTTTTTGGTTTACCATATTAAAAAAAAAATGGTATTATACATATATAATTATTAACAAATTAAAATTTTAGTTAGGACTGTGTTTAAGTTCCAGGTAATAAGACATTAACATTGTCCACCATTCTACATTTGTTCAAGTTCCTAAATAGAAGATGTCAAAAACAAGAAGTCTAAATTGCAGGATTGGACCCTGAACAGATCTTTTATGCTTTCTTCCCCCAAATTATTTGATACTGCTCAAAGTCATCAATTACCACCCGCTTACTGTTACTCAAAAGTATACCCTTCAGTCCTTTCATTAGTTAAGACTATTAAAAAAGGAGGTAAGTGTGTCCCTTGCATTTTTCAGAGGAAATAAGTGGAAATGAAGAAATAAAACCCAAAAGCAAAATGACTAAATCAACATCATTTTAAGGATTGATTTGAGAGTTAACTTGGACAAGAATTTTATGGTTCAGCATAGTAAAAACTGCCAAGAAATGAAAAAGTAGAAAAGACCAGTAAAAGATGAGGTGACTTTACCTATATCTCCAAGTGAACTATAGATAGAATCATCCACACCAGCCATACCCTGAAGTATAGTGAATAGCAAAAGTTAAAACAATATTAATACATGTTACTGAATTTTTAGCAAATCATAAACAACAGTTGGCTGTATTTCAAAAAGGCACATGTGATTTCTCATACTTGCAACTAACACCCAACATCAGTTATTTTGCAAATAACACCAAACTGTTAACAGCACATTTAAGTTGATATAAAATGACTAAGTTGCGCCAATTTTTTTTTATCCTGACTCTGCCAAAACTTCAAACCCAACATTTATCTTCTTCGGTTGATCTTAGCCCAACTTAGATTTAACCTCTGTTATTCTCAAGTCTCAACATTAAACATAGACAATTCAATCATTCAGAACTAAACATTGGTTGTTATTTGCAAATATCCCAAGAAGTAGGTAGTCATATATAAATACGAGAAATATGCAGTCTTATCTTAAAATGTTAAAAAAAAAATACTTGGTAGTAATTGCAAAGTTTGGGAAACTATCTGCAAATCTTGAACAAAAACAAATATAGAAAAGAAGAAAGCAGTTTCATAACATACACCAGGCTGGAGATCAGGCTGCATTTGGTAAATATCTGATCCGAGATATTCCGAAAGTGTGAAATTAAACCCGTCTTGCATAACGGGCATTACATCCACATTTCCAATGTTTGTTAACATATTTTCTGTGTTGGCATACGATACCTCACCACTTTCCCTGTCCCAAAAGAGAAATAAAAAAGAATTAGATCGTTCAGTAAAATATTTTCTGAACCTGCAATTAATATGATTGCACACGAGGCAAAACTTAGTATTGTGATCTGTACACACCAGCAGATCAGTATTTGTGCATGCAATCCTTGTGCACCAATTCCGGTATATAGCAGCCATACTTCATATACTGGGTTATTCAAGTGGCTCAGCATGTATGTTTTCTTTATCACAGTAAAAACATTACTAATCTGCAGTAGCACCATGAGTGAGGCTACGGTACTATGCATAGCGTGGATTGGTCCGTACTATAGATCAATATTTTCATTTTCAAAGTCCAAATAGTTGATATGAACCATTCAACATAATTTTCATATGAAAATATACTTGCAGACTAAATTTTACATTTTAAAAAAAAATTACTAATTTTTTTTAGACAGTCTAAAATCTTTAGATCAAGTGATATTCTACCTATCTAAAAAAATAGTAAAAAAATTCTAAGAAATATAAATTTTAATTACATGTACATTTTATTGTTTGGACTTTAAAAATGGAAATATTGATCCATAGTACAGACCAATATGCGCTATGCATAGTACCGTAGTCTCACTTGTAACACCATACGCATTCTAAAAAAGGTAAGTATGACAGAACAAAAGAGACACGAATGCACAGGCTTGTTATTGTTCCATATTAATAAATTACTTGCTAATTAAACAAATGAAATAATTAACATACTTTGGCTTAGCTTGATCAGATCCAACCATCTCTGCCACCGGTGAATCATCTATGTGAATAACATGTACTACATCATTTTCCTCATTTTTCTGGTACTGGCCCACATTTACCTCACCACCTGTACTGCAAGCTCCAAAGTTGACTATCTTTTCCATGTTAGGCTCTGAACTGGGCATTGGGTCGTCATGTATTTCAGTAATTTCCGGATTATTAGAAAGGTTAAGATCCAACGTCTTAAAGGACGCACACTCTATCCCCTTTCCCCTTTCTTGTACTTCTTGTGTTTTTACATCTGGTCCCAGCACCGGATCTGAAACAATAACGGTACCAGTTTTGCCTTCAACAGGGGCCTCGACCATTTCTTCATCACTTTTAGATAAAATCTCTTTCTTAACCTCTTGTTCTTCTTCTAGAATGATTGGCTGTGCGTAGCTATTTACCTCCTCTTTCACCCTTTCTACTGGTGTTGGTGCTGATGCCGTTACAAACATTTCAACATCTTGGTTTTCTCTATTTACAACAATTTGACTACTCAAACCCTCTACCGGGTTATTGGATGCATTTTCTGCAATACCCTCATTTACACTTGGATCCATTAATTGTGCCTTATTTTGCGGCAGAATAGACCTTGGTTTGGTTGGGGCCTTTGCATAATCACAATAATTAAGCAAATTCTTATCATCAATACCATCAATCTCACCATCTCCGACAGGCAGGCCACTCTCAGATATGTTAATACCATTATCACCAGATCCTGCATCCACCTTCTCGACATTACTGATCTCTCCATGTTCAGCATTACTTACCTCTCCAGGCTCTGGTTGTGTGTCCTTTCTGATACTACAAGAACTTGCCTTGGATCCCGTATCCTCCAAGTCCGAACCCGATTCACGCTGGGTCTCTCTCTTAACAGGTACAGACCCGCTTTCACCGGCAACACCAGATACACTACTACCAACTTCATCAAAATTTGTGCCTCTTCTCTCTCTGGGGTAACTGGGACCCCCATACTCCTCTTCCTCCTCTTCCTCATCATCAGAATAAAATCTACCGCTATTCCGTCCCCTATTCCGGTCCCAGTCAGAATAGCCTTTCTTATAATACCCTAATTTCTTCTTCCCCCTGCCATCCTTCCTCGACCGCCACCTGTCATGATCGTCATTAAATCTCCTCCTCCGTTCCTGTGGGCCCCTTGGATCATTGTAAGCTGGGTTTTGATTGACTGATCCCTTGTAATCTTGAAATGTACAGTTAGGTCCCTTAAAATCCTGCAAATTATCACTTGCCCAGTTTCTCTGAGTTGAGTTTGGAGGAAGAACTCCAGTTGAGACCAAGTACTCAGTTGCGAGTCGGCCGGCCTCGAGTAAAATCTCGTATTTTCTAGAAGAAGAGTAGAATTTCTTTGAGTTACTGCGGCTGTAGCCTATGTGGCCTTGTGCGTGGCTCCGGTTGTAAGGCGAGGCAGGGCCACCACCTCCTGAGTAACCCGGAGCCACTGGACCAGGTCTCATCCGCTCTCTTGATTGCATCTCCTTTGCTTCAATCCCCGCTTGATGTTACTATTTTTCTTTGAATTGCCAGCTTAATTTGGTTTAGCCCTTGATCCAACTACAAAGAAAATATCTTAGAAAACAATAACATCAATGGAAAACTAGGATGTGGGTATTAATTACCTATTCTTTTTTATAATTACAAGGTTGAGCTATGTTATAATCTCAAGATTCAAGCTTTAAGCTCGATTTGTACTAGCTCCGAAGAAGCACCCTAATCAACTAATCGATCGAAATTAATTCGCAATTAAATAGAGTTTTGTGTTGATCGATCGTCCGACTGGTTTCGGTTAATCACGGAATTGGGGTTTTCTCTGTCTGATATGAAATATCCTCTTTTTTACTTTTTTTTTTCTTTTCTTTCCCAGCCCAATTGTTTTGCTAAATAATTTCTTTTTACTGTGGATGAATAAAATAGGAGAAGAGGTGGTGTGTCACGCGGGTTGAGCTTACCGTAGGGTTCTTTTTTGGCAGCCCACGTGTCGGTGTATCATTGGCAAATCAGTTGGGGAGTTAGGTTGTCGTCTATAGCCGCTCGTCTCCTAAACTTGGAGCGGCCGGTCTACGTTTTCGAAAGTACTGGATTTGTCCCGTGAAAAAAAAAAAATTGTCCTCTTCCGGTGCGCAAAACTGGCCGATTTTTTTTATTAATCGAAATTAAATAAAAAAATATATTGTTTAAGAGGAAAGGTTCGTGAAAAATTCGAAAAATAAGTAGAACGGTTTAATAATCATATTTTAAGGAATGGGTTAAATTATCTCGTCCCATTTAATCACTTGGTTTACTAACTAAACGAACTAAACAACAACAAAAAAAATAAGTCCGGACAGATTGGTTATAACCAGCCCGGCACTAAAAAAAAGAAGAAAGAAAGATTCACATGGAAAAAATCTGTATGTTTTTTTTTTTTTTTTTTTTTTGTGCCGGACGGGATGATTTAATCCGTCGCAGACTTTTTTTTTTTTGCTATTTAGTTTGTTTAATTAGTTAGTAGACCAATTGATTAAGTAGGACATGATTATTTAATTTGTCTCATAGGACGGGATTATTTAAACCGTTTTACTTGTTTTTTGAAATTTTCTAAAATCTCTCTTCTTTTCTGATACTTTTTTTATTTAATTTCGATTAATAACAATTTTGACAAAACTAGTGTGGCCGGAAAGAGTTTGATTTGCATGAATGGACTAAATATATTTAAAGTAACATTACATGTCATTTCAGTACATGTCATTTCAGTAGTATAAATAGATAAAACTAAAATATATAGAAACTGTATCTCAAAAGATACAAGCTATAGATATAAATAGATAAAACTGTATCTCAAAACATTACATGTCATTTCAGTAGTATAAATAGATAAAACTAAAATATATAGAAACTGTATCTCAAAAAGATACTAACTATAGAGTATGACTCAGAGAAATGAACAACAAAATAATATACAATCTCGTAAGTAAATAACAAAACAAAAAGCTAATATTATATCATATACATAAAGATCTGTTATTCGCGTCTCTCCGGGATTACCTAGATGAACTGGTGAGAAATAATAATAATAATAATAATAATAATAATAATAATAATAATAATAATAATAATAATATTTCTTAGTGTCAAATTAACATAATCAGATTTTTATCTCTGTAATAAATTCATATTCAGAATTAAATCATCATGACATTAATATTAATGAGAAAATGGGGCATAGAAAAGAAAATAAACCAAGCAGCACTCAACATCTTATTGGAGAAGTGGAGAGAGGAGAAACTGCTACGTATAGAAAGAAAAATAAATGTAAACTAAGGAAGAATGAGTGAAAATTCTAAATAGGGATTATACCAATACAAAAAAAAAAACTATTGTGAATAACATAGCTATAGCAAAAACTATTATATATGTATATATTTTTTCTTTTCAAAATTTATATTCTATATTTCTACTAATTATCAACATAATTAATATTAGAGAATTGAGGTACAACTAAATGACAACTAATTTAAGTTTATACTTTTTTTCAGTCATGCAAATAAGAAGAAAAAAAAAGATCTACAAGATAACATTATTTAATAGTTCAAATTTCATAGTATTTCAAACTATAATAGATGAAGAACAATTAATTTTACAAGTGAAATGAAGTTAGCATACTTATTTGACAATTTTATATATTATAATAATAAAATATCAGCTTTCAATGAAATCAACGATAATAATTTTACTAGTGTATACTAGAGGAAGATCAAGCAAAAGAAAAAAAAATTAAAACACTGATTTTATTGGTAATTTGATATTTGATTGTTATTCATAATATATAATTCATGGTTTTTAATATTAAAAAAATTGTAATGTTTTATAAGTGTTGTATCTATTTTTGTAATTTAAACTTGCAGCTTAAATAAAATTTCTCAATTACGTGTTTGTGAATTCCTCAAGTATAATAAGAATTTTAAATCAAGTCTACCTATCTAAAAACTCTTTAAAAAAAAATCAGAAGGATGTAATATTTAATTTATAAGTGCATTTCATATAGTGATCACGTTGAACCGCTCAGATCGACTATTTAGACTTTGTAAATAAGATATTAATTCAAAGTACGGACTGATATGCAATTTGCATATATAATTTCATAGCCTCTTGCATATTTGTTTCTTTAATTTATTTTATTAGCGGTAGCCTCTGCCGAGTTTTCAAAAAAAAAAAAATTATTTTATTAGTGTGCAACTGTGCATTAAGTGTGCAGAATCAAGAGTAAATTGGACAGCAAAGGAATTTTTTTTCTCACAGTGCTCAATAGCACAATTCTTACGCTCAAAATAGCACTCTCCTTACAATTTTTCAAGGGGGCATTGGGTGTCCAAGCTCATTAAAAGGTAATGCACTTAATTTGTAAATTAATGTACATGCCAGTCAAACCACGGACCAGTATCCTCTGCGGAGTTTTTACCTGCGGAGCTGATCGGATAATCCAGATTTACTCTCAACCGGTGAGTGCTCGGGATGATGGAGAGGGCAGTATTAATTTTTCTTAGAGATTCGTGCCAAAATCTTATTTGGTCCGTCCGATCAAAATAAACAGACCAGATTAAAAGCACCACACAGCTCCATAGATAAAAGCTCCATAGAGAATGTGAATTCGTCAAACGACATATATGGATTTTAATGTCTATAGATGGACGTTCCAAGTTTATTAAATTTGAATTTGTTCTTAAAGATCAAAATGCTGAAGTTGTTAAAAATAAATAAATGATCAAGTTAAAAAATTATTCAACCTTTTAATCTTGTGCAAAACTAGCAGACAAATGTATAATTTCAAAGGGAAATGCAGTACTTATGTAGTTAACCAAAATGAATAAATTGGATGCGTTGGTTGAGCTATATTAATTTTATGACCAAAAAATTAATTTCAAGTTCTTGTGGTAAACATATACAAGCGACCCTCGTATTAATGTTATTAGTGTTGCTAATATATATCGATCTTTTTTATTTTTGTCATCATCCTTATTGATCACTTTCATATAATAAATATGTAAATACGTACCGGGCAGAGACGACCATTAAAAAATGTCATGATCGATGGTTTCTGTCTTTATTTAATATTTAATGATGGAATTAATGGAGGTTTGAATAATAAAAGAAAGTTCCTTCTGCTCCGGTCAAAAAGAAGAAAAAAAACTTGCAAATTGAAATTAACCAACGTTTCTTTTTGCCCATAGATAACTAACAAATTGCATACATTCACATAAAAAAAAAAGTGAATAACTGAGGAAGATAAATTAGGAATAACTGAGGAATAAAGTCATTCCATATAGGAGGTGGTGATAACTCTATTCCTTAGTTATCCCCTTCCAAACTGTGTCTTTGAAACTAAGTACATAGGATTTTTCTCTTTATAGGCATTCAAAATTCTAAAGAAGCTTCCTCCTCTTGTAGTAAGCCAAGACAATGATATAGAGACCGACACTGCCCCCGATGATGCCTCCTACAGCTTCCCAGAACGACACCGATGGCGGCACGTCAAAAAGAGAGATGTGTATATTCATGCCGAGTATTCCCACAATCGTAATGCCGATACTTAATATCATTGTAGCTGCCATGTCATCATAAGTTCATATCAACTAATTGCAATGCTATTTATCTATAATCATGAAATGTTTTATATTATAACCAGTCTATACACTGCCTGTTAACAATTATTGAAACATGCATCTTATTATACTACACTCCAGATGATGAACTCTCACATTATTAGATTTTCATTAGTTAATTATCCATCTTATCAGCTCATTACAAATTGATTGGTTAAATGACTATTTGTTAATTAGACCTAGGGAGTTAGGTGAAATGTATATGTTCCAAATTTAACAGACTAATTATTGTTTCAATATATTTATGGCGGGCTTTAATTAGCTGTATATGGTGCTTTTATGAAAAATTAATGGAAGGCACGACCATATTTTTTAAAACCAAGAGATGAAAGTATGCTATTATTCTCTGAATTTAAATTCTTTCTCCAATTAAAAAATAATTATTTATTTGCTTATGTGAGGTCCTTTGTGCAAATAATAACTCGACGGTTGGTCTTTTGCGGGAAAGGTCCATAAGTAAGAGATAATTAATGTACCAGTGCTGAGCATTACTCCCATTTGAAGCAGTTGATTTTGCTTGTCATCAAGCATTATGTTTATGTAGTCCTCCGTGTCATCCACGTACTCACGAAGCTTCGCAAATTCGTAAGTTAAAACAAACAAATAAATCTAATGCATTGGTGAATTTATTGACAGCCTAAAGTTTTATATTGCTGGGGTATGACACTGGAGTAATTATTTGCGCATTGTTTCAGAGGGTATGATACCAGAACATATAATGAAAACTTCGAAATTCATGTGAAACAATGAAAACTTACTGTAGTCAGTTTGTTCAATATGCCTTCTGATTGGGCAAAATAGGCTTCTAATAACATCTCCAGTTCATCCAAGTTTGGCCTAAAACCAATCACAGTTTCGTTCTCATTTTCTTCATCCTTTTCTTCTAGTATTTCTGATTCTACATCGTGGCCTGATCCGTCACTAAGACTAGTTCCAGTAGTAAATACAATATAAATAAATAAGGCACACGGTAAAAATTAAATGCTTCCAGTCTTTCAATATTAATAAAGGTTGATTCATTAAAGATGACAAATATTTGCAATTTTCATTTGATAACTGTAATCTTGCTTTTTTTCATATCAAGAATTGAAACTGTACTAAACATAGCAAAAGAGAATATTAAATATAGCGCATTGCACCTTTCTTTGTCGGATTGCGGTGGTTGTTTGTAAAAATCAAATCTTGATGATTGACCAACAGAAGCTTGATATGCAAGTTTTTCTGACAAATGCAAGAATGTCATGTCAACATCATCGTCTAACAAATGCTCGAGCTCATCTCTTACCTATTTAATGCACCATATAAGAAATGAATTTGTCAAATTTAAATATTTGATCTGTGGTAATTAAAAAGTATATAAAAAAAGCTCAAGCTACCTTAAAAATAATTAAAAACATGGTCAGGCAACAGCAACAAACCTTTTGTACACGGCTAGAGATTCCCACCAAACGGCTTTTAATTTGCCTCACTCGTTCAAGATTTAAGGTGCTCACATTATGCGTAAGTTCATCCAGAGCTGGATATGCTTCTTTCTCTAGTGCCAAGGTCTGGATGTCATATTAAATAGTTTGTTTCAAAAATAAAATTGGATCATATTACATTGTCAGTAAGACATCAGTCAGAGACAAAAGCCAAATCACACATAAGACCCTGTAATTTTTTTAAAGGTAATTGACAATTTGTAAATAACAACATAAGTTGACACTTTGTAAATAACAACATGAGTTGACAATTTGTAAATAACAACATAAGATTCTTACATTGCAGTTTTGAAACTGAATGCAAAACTTTAAAGGTAGGCACTGTTCAATCACTACATGGTCCTTTTTAAAGAACTCTAAATGATATATAGTCTAGCTGCCCAGTGCATCAAAATTGTTGGTAAGTTTTTAAAAATAGGATACAGAGAAGTTA
Source organism: Carex cristatella (assembly GCA_024447775.1). NCBI lineage: Eukaryota > Viridiplantae > Streptophyta > Magnoliopsida > Poales > Cyperaceae > Carex > Carex cristatella. Next base: position 1,943,915 of record JAJHPF010000025.1, read on the forward strand.
TTAGTTGAATTAAAAAGATATGGAAGTCACTATGGGTGTCAGTCTGTCAGAAGCATGTACAAGGAAAAAAAGGAAAGAAGGTAAAATTGATTATGTTTTATTTACCTCAATTTCAAGACGCTTGGATGCTAATTCAAGACAAAGCTCAAGAGCTCTAAACTCAAATGGCAAGGGCTTAGTAGTACCGCATCTTGGTACAACATTTGTTGATTCTTGACCTCCCTGCAGGTGAGATCAGCTTTTGTATAAAAATAAACATATTTTCAACTAAGAAAATTATGCTTTTATTATTAATAATATTATAGTATGTGGACCAATCTTTTCCTGGATCTTGGTTGGATAGGTACATTTTCAGACGGTCCAATTTGTACCAAGTTTGGATGCAAAATTGTGCTTTGTGTCAAACTTAATTTCTGTTCAAATATACATTCTTGGTTAATTTGTCCATATTTTTCAAATAAATACATATATCACCACATGCACACAGAAAGGTTTGCATGCGGCACACACACAAGCTTACATAAAAAAATAATTAATAAATAAATTAAAAGTCACCTCTTTTGTATCTCCAGCAAGCCTTGATTCAAGCTCTTTTCGCACAGGTTCAACCAAAGGATCTCTCGAGTTTGACAACAACACCTCAGATGCAGTGACAATTGCCTTTATATGCTCTAAATTTACAACAATTGCCCTCTCACGGCCGAGAATCGATGAGGGATAAGAAAGAACCGGGTCCACCACTCTCAGATCACGGGTGGATAGCCCAGTGCGCTGTACCAGGCCCTGTTTGGTGATCTCCTCTAGGCAGGATTTGCCGTCACCGGTAACCACAGCCCATTCGCGGGCCATTGCTGCGGCAGTCTTGCGGCGACCTGGGGTTTTCATTAGGGGTAGTGTGTCAATTTTGGTCTGGAGAGTAGTAGGGTTTAATTTAATATGGGGTTGAAGAGAGATCACGGTTACATTTGGGGGAGGAGGGATGGCGGGAGGGAGCTAACTATATTTTTTTGTTTTGTTTTGTATGTTGTTTTGCATCTACCCCCTCCCAAAAGTAATGAAAACTTGAAACTTTTTTAACTCGGAAAAACTGGGGTTATGTGTTGCATCTTTTAATCTAATATGCAATTATACTTTTTACTTTTTATTCTATATTATTGGTTATGTGTTGCGTAACTTCAAAATAGTTCTGCCAATATTTTTATCCATCTTGTGCCTATATGTATGTTTTTTTAATCATTTTTTTACTTTAATATTTTTATTTTATAATTTTAAAAGACTTGAGTATATTTTATAATTTATATGCATGTGTCAACAAATTACATATTTTCTTTATCTCCAAATTTTCATTTTCTTTCCAAAATACCCTCAGACTTTTTTTACTTAAACGGTTCGCTACAAAACGACAGTTTAAATTTTAAAAAAAATATAAATTCATAAGACAAGATACTCGTGATTTTTATTTATATTCAAAATTAAATACAAATTGTCAAATATGCTCACAGAAGCTGGATATTTATAAAAAAGTCCAAACCGGTTAATTATTGGCCAGTCCTAATTTTTTTTAAAACCGGCCAATAATTGACCGGTCCTTAATTTTTTTTAGATAGTTGATATATTAGTTGCCCGAGTTTAATATTAAGACGATTATTTGACTAAATTTGTTGACTAATTTAGTATGATTTGTTTTTTTTACTAAATTTATTATGATTTATAAGTATGATCTAGTCATAATACAAGAGAAAGAAGATATGCAAAGAAAATATAAAGAAACAAATATAGATAATATAAGTATAAAATAACAAACAGTAGACTAAATGTAAATCCTACAAAACAATAAAAGTAAAACTATCTTCTAACGACGACAACCACCAGTAGCTCTGTGGGCAGTCCCCAGACCACCGGACCATGTGTAGTAGCGATATCTGCCTGGCTGCGATATCCTAGACATCCTCCTCCCTCAAAGTAGTAGCTGACAGGGGTGTAGAGACGATGGACGCCACCAGCCCAGTCGCAAAGTCATGCTTATGTGACCCACTACCGTAGGCCTCATCGTCGTGTGCCATCTCTGTATGATATCGTCGTACATCCAACTGTAGGGACGGTGACTACAACAGTGATGGTAGTCCACCAAAATCCTCCAGACTAAACACCGGCCCATCATGATCCATAGGGTCAAAATACAGAGGCTCATGATGCGGTGGCGATGACGGCGTTGGTGGCGGCGGCGGAGCCTCATAGTGCGGTGGCGGGGGCATGCCAGGTGGACCCTGCAAACCAAACAGTAATATAAATTTTTATACGAAGGAAAAAAATTATACTAACCTGACTTATAACAAATAAGACTTACCGACAACTGCACTGGACGTCCCTCGAGTGTGTAGAAAGGCATACCAGTTGGTATTGGACAATTCAAATCGACCAATAAAATTTAAAAAATAAAAATACTAATCCGTATTAGAGACTAAATCGTGACATGCATAGTACCATAGACTCACTCAACTTAATTCGGTGCTCACAAAAATTATAGAGATCTGTTTTGGGATTCGTGCTAGTTTAAAAGAACGGTCCAGATCTATTTTTTTTTCAGTCAGTTACCCAGGAATTCCTCCATCTCTCCATTGTCCCCGAATTCACACCCCCCTGGAATATTTCTGTTTAGATCCGGGCCGCCCAATCAGAAACCGCACGAAAATTGAAGGAACCCGTGCATTCCACCTCGGTCCCAGATTGGCCCGGATTCTGATCGGACGGTTCTGATCTACAATCAAATATCCCGTTACCTCGGAGAACATGGACTCCCATTGTCCCCGGTTTAATTCCACCTCCCCTCTCGCTCCTCCTCTCTCTCTCTCTCTGCGGAGAAACAAGTTCTTCTATAGCCATGGCAAGCGCCGCTGGAGGTGGAGGAGGGAAGGTCTCTTTCAAGATCACACTCACCTCCGATCCCAAGCTCCCTTTCAAAGTGTACCTCTCTTCTCCGCTCTCAATTTCTAGGGTTTTCAACTTGATTTGATTTGGATTCATCAGAGAGACTTGATCTATTAAGTTGTTGATTTTTCGGTTTGATCTAATTTCAGATTTAGCGTTCCTGAGGCGGCGCCTTTCACTGCTGTGCTCAAATTTGCGGCTGAGGAGTTCAAGGTCCCTCCCCAGACCAGCGCTATCATAACAAATGGTAAATTATAATTAGCTTTGTTAATTTTTTTCATGCGTGACTACATAATTGTTAAAGCTGTACATTGTTTTTTTTTTTGTGTAATTGAATTGTTGGAAGCTGGAAATTCATTCCATATACTAAATTATGTTGGGTTTAATTACTTCTGCATCAATGCTTCTTTATCAGCACATAATCAGTTCGAAATGCAAATATTTCAATTTTTTTGTAGCTGTCTTTAGTACTCAGCTTAGTTTTCAGAAACACTGTTTGAATCTTCATCTGAGATTTCACCAATCCAGCTCTTCTGTTCGTTTGTGTTGTAAAAGATTTCCTGGTTGTGCAGCTCAGCCATCTCTTATTCTTGAAATAACAATTTATAAATATTTTTAGATATAATGTATAAATTAGCAAATTAGTAGTTGGGCTTATTCTGTTCTTGTTTTTTTTTTCTTTTCTAAATTTCAGATGGTGTGGGCATTAATCCACAACAAAGTGCAGGTACTAACTTCGAGTTCTCTCTCTCTCTCTATATATATAGAGAGAGAGAATGACTAATATGATTTCAGTAACATATGAGCCGAAGTGCTTACGGTCCAAATTTGAAATTTCAAAATCCAAAAAGTCGATGTGAACTGTTAGATGTGTTTTCCATATTGAAATGTGCTTGGAGACCAAATTTTACATTTTTTGAAATTTTTTTGCTATTTATTAAACCACGTTGAAAATCGCTGATCCAACGGTGATTTAACCCAACAGTGCCACTGTTGGATCAGCGATTTTCAAAGTGGCTTAATAAATAGCAAAAAAATTCAAAAAAATGTAAAATTTGGTCTCCAAGCACATTTCAATATAGAGAACACATCTAACGGTTCAGATCGACTTTTTGGATCTTGAAATTTCAAATTTGGACCGTAAGCACTTCGGCCCATATGCTACTGAAATCATATTAGTCACTATATATATATATATATATATATAGAGTAGAACTAAGGTGCTCCTAAGTTCACCCAACCTCTTGTGAACTTGACTCTAAAATATATCGAATCGACTTTAAACGATGATCCAAACCATTGAAATCCTTCTACCTAATGATTGATGCGTCTACAGGTGAAAATTTTAAAGTTTCGAATTAATTTAATATAGAGTCAAGTGGTCAAAGGAGTCCAAAAAATGAATGTATTAAAATTAATTTATAAACCTTAAACTTTTGACCACTTGACTCTATATTAAATTAATTCGAAACTTTAAAATTTTCACATGTAGACGTATCACTCATTAGGTAGAAGGGTTTCAACGGTTTGGATTCATCGTTTAAAGTCGATTCGATATATTTTAGAGTCAAGTTCACAAGAGGTTTGGTGAACTTAGGAGCACCCTAGTTCTACTCTCTCTCTCTCTCTCTCTCTCTATATATATATATATATATATAGGACTTGGCTACGGTGCTACGCGTAGCATAGAGGACCTCTGTGCAACGGCTCAAATTTGTGTTTTCAAAATTCTAATAGTCGATCCGAACCATTAGATGTGTTTTCCATATTGAAATGTGCTTGGAAACCAAATTTTACATTTTTTGGAATTCTTTTATTATTTATTAAGCCACTTTGAAAATCGCCGATCCAACGATGGCTTAACCAAACAGTGAAACCGTTGGATCAACGATTTTCAAAGTGGCTTAATAAATAGTAAAAAAAATTCAAAAAATATAAAATTTGGTCTCCAAGCACATTTCAATATGTAAAACACATCTAATGGTTTGGATCGACCGTTAGAATTTTGAAAATTCAAATTTTGAGTTGTTGCACGGAGGTCTTTATGCTACGCATAGCATATTAGCCAAAACCTATATATATATATTAAATTCTATATTTTCTTATCTATTTGATTGTTTATATAAGCCAATCACACAGCAAAGCCAGGTTAAATAATTGATTTTATCTTTGAATCAAGGTTGGCAATAGGTTTATTGCAATTGCTTTTGAAATTTTCAAACTTGTTTGAAAATGCCTTGGCTTTGTTGCTAAATTTTTCGTAATTAAAGGTAAACTCATTATGTGATATACTGATATTTTAACAAGTAACATTTGTAAAATACATTTGACAAAATGAGCACCTTATCTGGTGTTATGATTGCTGCATAACCTTGGCAGCAATAGCCAAATTCACAGTTTTCATGATTTCTTTTATGTTCATGTTTCTTGGTTTTTGTTATGTGCTTCTTAAATGCTTAAGCATATGATATAAGTCCACTTGTGCATAAATACATGTATCAACTTATATAATCATCTATAATTTCTTTAGATTTTTTTTGTCTAGTGTTTGATGTCTTTTTCTGTGCAGGAAATGTATTTCTAAAACATGGCTCTGAGCTGCGCCTTATCCCTCGGGACAGAGTTGGAGCTTCTATTTAGAAATTTGTATTGTGCTGTAATTTTTGGAAAAGATAGCAGTCTCTGCATCTGATACATACAGTAATATCTAAAAGATGACACTATCTGCTGCATGTAAGATTTGTGAAGCAACTCTAGGAATTTGATATTTAATAAAAATGATACATATATCAGGAAAAGCATAGAAGGATAATCAAACTATTGGAAATAATTTGATTGACCAGTACTTTTTCTCGGCAATTCTGACCCAACTGTAATGCCTTTTCCATTAATGATTTATTATATTTAAAACTGCGGTGCAAATATGGTGACTTCTGGAGATATATTATGTGAAGCATGTACTGAAATTGATGAATGTTATCAGAATATTGGACCCATAAAAAGAGAATTGTTTTAATAAACTCGGTGTACAGGTGCTTGTAGAGAGTGGATGCAATTATATCTTCTTTTTATTTTCACTTTTTGGTCAATTTCTGAAAGTAAGGCAAAATTGCTATGCTCATGAGTGTACATATCTCTACAAGATACACAGTTCGAATACTTACCAGGTCTCCCTTCGTGCACCTCCTTACCATGGATGGCCTGGTACTAATGTACCAGTGGTGGTTCCAAACTATGCTGCTTACAATAAGTATTCTACAAATGGTCAGACATAAACAAAATAACATGAGCTTGATAATATTTCCAAAAAAAATAAACGTTTGGTTACCAGATTTTAGAGTTTATGATATGATCAATTGAGACTGATTCAAATACAAGTGTACCAGTCTACCATAATGCTGTGTAATTTAAGCAAGCAATGAGGCACACATCCATTAAGTTACTGAGATAATGGATTTGCCAATTTAAGCAAGCAAAAATTGCTGAATTTAACAAATATCTTAATGGAAAGTTCAATGAGGCACACATCCATAAAACAAGCAAACATCAACCTGAAAGTACTTCAAGATATGATCACCAGAGATTAATCTAACAAATTCATCTGAACTCTCTCCATCAACTTGACATAGGCTGTGTAATTAGCCTATCGGGTTCCTTAATTGGCTACTTGCCTGACAAATTATTAAATATTGGATGGGATGAATGGCTCAAACTGATTCATCAAATTAACATTAATCCATCTCATAACCCTAGTAGCTACATCCTGTTTATCAATTGCCAACTTGTTTGGTTTCAGTTTTCATTAAATAAAAAAATTTGCAGTTAAAGTGTGTCTGGTGGGTAGTAGCAGTGCTAGTATGGATGAACTATAACAGAAGACTCTTAATTTGTGAAAGTATTGGACGAAACATCAATTTAAGTTGGATTTAAATAAGTGGATTACATTCTTTATGTGTCAGCACAGTTAACCGTGGACACTGCTATATATTATATAATAAAGATATGCTCCGGTTTTATGTGTACTACAGGAAGTACTAAATTATGTAAAACAGTAATGAAGTAATAATAGGTGCTTAGTAAATCCAGAAACCATGTTTTCTTATAAGTTGTATAAATTCAGGTGCTACAACCTATTTAAGGAATCATGATAACAATCATCTAACAACACAAACCGTGTTGCTAAAAAGACAATAAAAAGTATAAAAGATCAAAGGTACATGTTAATCACCTGCCTTAGGTGCTAACAAGGAAAAATAGAGACAAAGAAACAAAAAAATTCCTAGTAAGCTCTCCATTCCTCTATCGGAATGGAGTGGCAAAGGGTTGCTTTCTTCTTCGTTTTCACTTCTTTCCTCAGCCACTTCCACCCTTCCATTGCATCCACCAATAGCACAAAAGAGGACCTCAATGTTTACATTGTGCTTGTGAAAGACGCAAAAGAGCACCGCGGTCTTTTATCAACTGTGATACCAAACCATTCCTCGAGATTCATCTACTCCTATAATCGGATTGTGAATGGATTTGCTGCCCGATTAACACAGCAAGAAGTGGAGGCACTCTCTAAGCAAGATTGGTTCGTCGATGCCATTCCTTCGGGGCAATACAAGTTATTAACCACTCACTCTCAAACATTCCTTGGCCTCCGCAATTCAAAAGTCAATCCGCACGGTATGTGGGCCACCACAAACATGGGTGAAGGAATCATAATTGGTGTCCTTGACAGTGGCATTAGCCCCGGCCACCCTTCATTCAGAGATGAGGGATTGCCTCCTCCACCATCCAAATGGAAAGGACATTGCGACTTCAATGCATCAGTGTGCAACAACAAGTTGATAGGGGCTATAAGTATACTTAACGCAAGAGGGGAAGAGGGCCATCATCCGCCGGTTGACATGGAAGGCCATGGCACTCATGTTGCGAGCACCGCTGCCGGTGCATTTGTGCATAATGCCGGAGTTTTTGGTAGTGCAGTAGGTGTTGCCTCTGGTACAGCTCCTAGAGTGCATCTTGCATTTTACAAAGTTTGTGATTCCATTACCATGGATTGCCATGGAGCCGACATTCTAAAAGCAATCGAAACTGCTGTTGATGACGGAGTTGATGTGATCTCTCTATCTTTTGGTCTTGGTGATCCAACTCTAGGTCCGGACAATAATCTGGCCAAAAACGCAACATCGGGGCATTCTATGCGATCTTGCGTGGAATTTTTGTAAGTTGTGCCGCGGGCAATGGTGGGCAAACTTTTGGCACAGTCGACAATGACATCCCATGGGTTCTTACTGTTGGAGCAAGTTCCATGGATCGACGTATTGCGGTTACAGTGAAACTCGGCAATGGGCTTGAGATCGATGCTGAAACACCGATGCAACCAAAGAATTGGAAGAATAAAATACTACCTCTAGTGTTGTCTAACAGCACTGAGGACCTCTATGATAAAAACAAAATCAAAGGTGCATATGTTGTGTGTCGTACTTTGTATGTCGAACCCACAAAGCTCGAGGAGGCATTGCGGAGTGCTGGGGCGGCTGGTGTAATCTTTTTGGGATCGTAAGTACTTCTTGAACAAAAGTTGCTTATGTTCTATTTTGTAATTTTAAAAAAATTAATCCTAAAATTCATTACTTGACAGGAACACTCCTGACAAGTTGCCAATTGCTGCGCCGTCCGCTTTTTTAGACCAAACCGGCAGCAATAATATTATCGATTACATAATGTCTTCTCGAAATGCAACAGGAACACTCATCTTCAAGGGTACAGTTTTCAATGCACCTTATTCCCCGACTGTAGCTCTTTTCTCTTCCAGGGGACCCAGTGGTCGACTGCCAGGAATCTTGAAGCCTGACATTATTGGTCCCGGTGTAGACATCTTAGGTGCCTTCCCACCTAGCATCTCATCATATGAAACGCGGGATGAATCCTTGAAGTTTTTATTCATGAGTGGGACCTCCATGTCAGCACCACACCTCAGTGGAGTTGCCGCTTTATTGAAAAAAACACATCCTGATTGGTCACCTGCAGCGATCAAGTCGGCAATAATGACTACGGCTTATATAACCGATCGCAACGGTAAAAGAATCAGAGATGAGAGGGACCTCACGGCTGATTTTTATGCAATTGGTGCAGGACACGTAAACCCTCAGAAAGCCATGGACCCGGGACTAGTTTATGACATCAAACCAACAGAGTACATACCTTTCTTGTGTGGTTTAGGATTCACTAATAAACAAATTCATACTATTATTTCTCCGTTACCTCCTGTAAAATGCTCGAAAGTGAAGGCTATTTCTCAGGAGCAGCTGAACTATCCATCTATTGTGGTTACATTGAAATTCAATTCGACAGTGGTGATCCAACGGAGAGTAACACATGTCAGTGATGCCGAGTCAACATTTAGTGTTAAATTAGATATTCCGAGCGGCATTTCTGCCCGTGTGGTGCCGGAAATTTTGGATTTCAAGGTAAAAAATAAGACAATGAGCTTTGATGTTATCCTCGAATGGATCGGAGGTAAGGCGGGTTATGTAGAAGGAGAATTGAAGTGGATCTCAAAGAGTCATGTAGTGAGAAATCCCATTGTCATCAACAAAGCACTTCAAAATGGATCTACACTTCTTCCTTATGATCAATCATATTTAATGCCGCGTTCCCGTTAACCAAAACCTTGATACATACTTGTAATTTGTAATCTGTAACTAATTTCGCTTCTGAACTTGTTTTCTTGTATTGAATTCTGGAGAAATCAAGACTTCTTAGAGAATAAACAATTTGACTTGTATATCTTGTTTTAGCATGTATCCAGAGAGTATAGTCATTTATTCTTTTAATTACAGAAAATAATTTTCAATAATAGATGAAATTGAATATCTTTTTTGTATAAGAAAATTTGTATCCCAATCTTTAATTTAAAGATTTATACAATACAAATATTTCTTTCCTTCTACTAAAAATAATGTAAACTGACAAAAAAATAATATTTTTTTTGCATAAACAAAGTATTGGATTTCTTAAATTTAAATTTTAAATATAAGATGTATATTAAAATATGATGCATGTTAAAATTTAGAGGCATGCCTTTTCTCTTAATTACCAGGTGAATTTCATCTTAAGAGCACGCATGTGGTACAATCTCAGACAGTACTGACAGACATCATTAATTGAACCAACTAATATGCTCATAATGACTGATCATGAACATATAGTCACTTCATGCCTACAATTAGTTGCCAGCATAGATTACAATTCAAATATCATGATCATGATAAGAGACCAATAACTGTTGATTGTCAAAATAACTTCTGATAAGGGCCTGTGCCAACTTTGATGTGATAAATGATTTTTTTTTCTTCACGCGAACCATGAACTGTGGATTGCTTTTTTAAGATCAAACCAGAATGTATAGTTCAAGTTGCTCATGATTAATTGGGAGTTCAATTATCTGTTTTGATCATATGAAGTTTATTACAAATAATTTTAAATCACTCACCTTCAAGTTCAATTTGTACACTTTATTTCCCATTTCTATAAGGAGAGAATCAGAGAATTAGATGTTATTGGACCAAGAAAAGTTGGTACAAATCTTTACAGGTGTTACTGGTACAGCAAATGGAATAGACCATTTAAATTTTTGTATCCAAAGAAAAATACTCAAATGATGAATCAAATGTAGGTTTTCAGGTTCACCTGTGGAAGGAGTTTTAACAATTCCATAACAAACGTTGCATTAACTACTAAATTACAAAAAAACAATATCCAAATCTTATTTCTTCAGGGTGTATATGCAAAAGCTATCAATCATATTTCTATCAGTTCCTGTCTGATGTAATACACAATTTATGAGCATTTAATTTACTGTACCAATAATTGGAGGGGACCATTGACTAACTAGTTGGGTATTTCACTGGTTATACAATAAATAGGGAAATTTTAATCACTTCATTGTAGTAATATCAAAGATAAAAGTTCAATTGAAGTGTGTAAAACTGTGAATACATAATTTCTGTCCCAAGAATCATTCTAAGCTTTGCATGCATTTTTTATTTCAAATCATTAATTTAAGTTGAGCAGTGAAAGAAATCGTTAGATATTTGCTAATTTAAGAGACAATATCACTTCAATTTTGTTTTGATGGAATCATAACATGACAATTCAACATTAAGAAAATTGTCTACATTGTTGGATTGCTATGAACTCTAGGTATCTATCAACAGAGTCTAGAATATGGTAATTTGATGTACCCGCACAATAAGTAAGCAAATCATATCTGACGACTTGACTTTATTTTGATATTCCAGTTTTAAATACGTTGTTATTAAATTAAGGGGAAATTGTTTATTTGCCACTCCAAAACTTTCAAATCTAAAAAATGTCATTACAAAACTATAAATCTGAAAAATGCCACTCTAAACTTAGTTAATTCTTAAATTTGCCACAAATACACAATTTTTATACATTTTTTATTAAAAATTAACTGAAAAATACAGTTTTGAGATACGTATTTCTGTATTTTCCTATATACCTTTCAGACCCCTCATTATACGTATCTCAAAACTGTATTTTTTTAACTAATTTTTAATAAAAAAAAGTATAAAAATTGTGTATTTGTGACAAATTTAAGAATTAACTAAGTATAGAGTGGCATTTTTCATATTTATAGTTTCGTGATGGCATTTTTCATATTTGAAGATTTTGGAGTGGTAAATTACGGATAACCAAACTTATCAAAGCATACATCTAACTTTTATGATATATTATCTGGTATCTTAAAAGTTATTGTTTGACGTTAAAAAAAAAATTGTAGATATATTCTCAATCATTTAGATAGTGTGTGCATTAAATTTAAATCAACTTAGAATTTGATTGATGGTGCATCGAAATATTGTTTAAATTAAACCGCTAAAAATTTAGAACTGTTTAATTAATAATATAGTAAATAACTTTCAAGTTGGCTCAAATAACAGAGACCCCATTAACTGAATAAGGCTACTATGCATAGCACTGATTGGTCCGTATTATGAAGTAATATCTTTGTTTTCAAAATTGAAATAATTAACCTGAACCAATTAGCATGATATCAATATGAATATATACTTGCATAATAAATTCTACATCTTTTATATTTTTGTTTACTATTTTTTTAAGATAGATAAAAAATCACTAGTTTTGAATACCAAGTGTGGGATATTTAGATCAAATGTTTTTCTATCTATTTAAAAAAATAGTAAAAATATTGTATAAAATATAAAATTTTATTTACAAGTATATTTTCATATGGAGATTATGTTGAACGGTTCAAATTGACTTTTTGGATTTTGAAAATAGAAATATTGATCTATAGTATGGACCAATATACGTTATCCACAATAAGTAGCACAACCTCACTCTTTGTAAATATATACAGTTCGGAGATTTGACGATATTTTATCTTACAAAGATTGTGTTATATGTGTAGATCAATTTCTGATCAGATGGAACAATATATCTTGTAGATTAAATAATAGTGTTAACAAGGTACTTATTAAGAGAAAAGATAGGCAAGTGGGGTCTCAAATGAATTGTCACGACGTAGAGATAAAAGAAGTGGTGTCAATTTTATCATTTCGGGACTGTGTTGACGGTAATAAATATTTTTTTCTCTATTCACACTTTTCAATAGTAGTTATTCCAACATTTCCATGGAATAGAGAATAGCAGCTATTCTCATTATTCTGAATAGCAAAAATGTTATTTGGATGCATATTGCTATTCCGAATAGCTCCTATTCTCAAATAGCCTCCTGTTCTAGCTATTCTCACTTCATCCAAACATACCCTATACAATAACCCCAGCTCTTCATAGGTAAAAAAATATGCCTTTCAAGATATCATTACTTTTTTAGGCCTAGATGCAAAAAAGGAAAAGAAAAATTTGTAATTGGCTTCCTCCCGCCATCTCTCTTCCCCCAACAGTGACCGTGATCGCTCTCCAACCCCAAATTAAATTAACCCTACTCAGAGTAGGCTGCTCTCCAAATCCAAATTGACACCCTACCTCTAATGAGAACCCTAAGTCGCCTCAAGAGTTCTGTGGCAACGGCACACGAATGGGCTGTAATTACCGGTGACAGCGAATCCCGCCTAGAGGAGATCACCAAACAGGGCCTGGTGCAGCGCACCGGGCTATCAACCCGTGATCTGAGAGTGGTGGACCCGGTTCTCTCTTACCCCTCGTCAATTCTTGGACGTGAGAGAGCAATTGTTGTAAATTTAGAGCATATAAAAGCTATTGTCACTGCCTCTGAGGTGTTGTTGTCGAACTCGAGAGATCCTTTGGTTGAACCCGTGCTAAGAGAGCTTGAATCAAGGCTTGCTGGAGATACATACAGGGTAATTTTTAATTTAGTTTATTTTTTCTGTAAGGTTGCGTGTGCACCGCAAGCAAATCTTTCTGTGCATGTGGTGATATTTATTTGAGCAAAATTAAGTTCGACCCAAAGCACAAATTTTGCATCCAAATTTGAAAAATAAATAAATAAAATGTTTAAACTGGTACAGATAGGTACTATTTGAAGTGTACCTATCCCAACCATGATCGAGGAAGTTATATATAGCAAATGGCAATTTAAGATTGGTTAACTTAATAAATTTCAGTTTTATATTATTACAAAAGCTGCTCTCATTCGAAAATGCACAGGGCAGTCGAGACTCAACGAATGATGCACCAAGAGGCGGTACTACTAAGCCCTTGCCATTTGAGTTAAGGGCTCTCGAGCTTTGTCTTGAATTAGCATCCAAGCGTCTTGAAATTGAGGTAAATGATAAATACTTTATTTTTGCCTTCTTTTTTCCTTATACTTGCATCTGACACCTATATATAGGTAAAGTGTCCGGCTTTCATGTATCCTTAATTCAACTAATAACTTCTCAATAACCTATTTTTAAAAAGTTACCAACAATTTGATAGTTGATACACTAGACGGCTAGACCATATTTTATATCATAGTCCTTTAGAAAGGGCCATGTAGTGCCATCATCTGTGCTTACCTTTGAAGTTTTGCATTCAGTTTCAAAATAACAATGTAAAAAACTTTATGCTGTTGTTTACAAATTGTCAATTATGGTTAAAGATTATAGTGTTTTATTTGCAATATAATGCAATTTCATTTATGAAACCAACTATTCAATGTGAAATCCAGACCTCGGCACTAGAGAAAGAAGCGTATCCAGCTCTGGATGAACTTATGCATAACGTGAGTACCTTAAATCTTGAACGAGTGAGGCAAATTAAAAGCCGTTTGGTCGGAATCTCTAGCCGTGTACAAAAGGTTTGTTACTGTTATCTGACCTTGTTTTTAGTTATTTTCGAATGTTACTTGAATTTTTCTTACTATAGTGGAGCCCCCATTGGGGGATTTGTAAATAATTTTTTTTTTTTATCAATATATTGTCAGCTGACCTTCAAAAATAAACTTGAGTTTTTCTTTATTGTTCTTATGTTTTTTTTCCATTAACACAGATCATATATTTTAATTTGACAAATCTGTTCTTATATAATGCATTAAATAGATAAGAGATGAGCTTGAGCATTTGTTAGATGATGATATGGACATGGCATCCTTGCATTTGTCAGAAAAACTTGTCTATCAAGCTACTGTTGGCCAAGCTTCAAGATTTGATTTTTACAAACAGTCGCCACAATCTGACGAAGAAAGGTACATCATGCTATAATATTCTCTTTTGTTATGTTTAGCACAATTTCTGGTTTCAATGAAATCAGTTGGGTATCCCTGACTTTTATCAAAAAAGAAAAAATGTTTAGCACAATTTCAGTTACTGATGTGAAAAAAAAGCAAGATTACTATTGTCAAATTAAAATTGCAAATATTTGTCAACATAAATGGATGAAACATAATTACTATTGTCAAATTAAAATTGCAAATATTTGTCAACATAGATGGATGAAACTTAATTAATATTGAAGGACTGGCGGCATTTAATTTGAACTGTGTGCTTTATTTTTTTCTATTATATTTACTACTGGGACTTGTCTTAGTGATGAAGGCTATGAAATAGAATCAGAACTACAAGAAGAGGATGAGGAAAATGAGAGTGAAAATGGTTTTAGGCCAAATATAGATGAACTGGAGATGTTATTGGAAGCCTATTTTGTTCAATCAGAAGGCATATCGAACAAATTGACTACAGTAAGTATTTCATTGTTTTACATGAATTTTGAAGTTTTCACTATAAGTATGTACTGAGTACTGGTACTGTAGCCTCTGAAAAAATGTGCAAATTATTACTCCTGGTATCACCAAGACATACTCTACTACAAGTATCAATGTCTTCCGTATATTGGAAAAAACAATTTACTAAAGTTGTCGATTGGAACAGTAAAACAGTGTCATCTACCAGCAATGTAAAGTGTAGGTTTTTAATAATTTATCCAATGCATTCACAATTAGATTTATTGGTTTATTTTGATTTATGAATTTGCAAAGCTTCGTGAGTACGTGGATGACACAGAGGACTACATAAACATAATGCTTGATGACAAGCAAAATCAACTTCTTGAAATGGGAGTAATGCTCGGCACTGGTACATTAATTATCTCTTACTTATGGGACTTCTCCCCATAAGACCAATAATTTGCACAAAGCATCAGACATTTTACCCAAATCTCAAGGTCTAATTGACAAATAGTCATTTAGCCAATCAATATGTATAAGATGATAAGATGGATAATTAACCAATGAAAATCTAATAATATGAGAGTTCATCATCAGGAGTGTTGTATAATCAGATGTATGTTTTAATAATTGTTTATAGGCAGACTGGTTATAATATAAAACATTTCTTGATTATAGATAATTAGCATTGCAATTGTTTTTTTTTTTTTGTTTTTTTTGGGGAGGAAAAATATGGGTCTTTGCCCATATTTAATTGATAAGCATTGCAATTGGTTGATATGAACTTATGTTACTTATGGCAGCTACTATGATAATAAGTATTGGCATAATGATTGTGGGAATACTCAGCATGAACATACACATCTCTCTGTTTGATGTGCCGCCTTCAATGACATTCTGGGAAATTTTCGGAGGCTTGGTTGGGGGCATTGTGGGTCTCTATATCGTTGTCTTCGCTTACTACAAGAGGAGGAAGCTTCTTTAGAATTTGAATGTTGGTAAATAAAAAACAGTCTGTAAAGAGAAAATTCCCATGTACTTGGTTCCTAAGACTTCGTTTGGGAGGGAATAACGGGTAAACATTTTAACAGAGCAGTTTTTAATCCATGCAGTGCTGTTTTGACTCTATTGTCGATGCGCTGCATGAATTAAAAACTGCTCTGTCAAAATCTTCACCCGGGATAACAGGAATAAAGTGATCACTGCTCTTATATAAGAAATAACTTTATTCCTAATTTATCTTTCTCTCAAACGGGTACCTAGAGTTTGATTTTGTTTATAATTTTTACAATTTTCTTTTTTTTTATTGTTTATTTAATGTAAATATATGTAATTGTTAATATCTATAGGCAACTTTTCCAAAAAAAGAATTAGAAACAAGAAGAGAGTACCCAAAAAAAGGAAGTCTGATATGATTTTGTATGCAATTGATAATTCTTAGCCTCTTCACTATGGCCTTTCAAGCCGCTCTCGAAAGATCTGGAATCTGCTATGATGTGACTTGCGATCGAGTCTGTCATATATGAGTCATCTTTTGGATGTGGATCGGTCGAATCAACATCCACAACCTTCTCCCCAGAGGAACCACCATTGTTACACTCGTCACTGATCATCGGCCTCCTACACACAGTGTTGATGCACAACAGACCGGCCTTTGTTCTTTGTTCCATACATAGTTGATTTTGTGGAGATGATGGACCTCATCTTTCGAGTAAAACTAGTGGCAGGATGCATTGGCACAGTTTGAAATACCTCATCGATCAGTCGGTCCGTCTAACAATGTTGAACAATCTCGAAATGTCTCGGTGGCACATGTATTAGCAGTGACCCTCATCGTTGTGGGCTCGTAATGCTATCCGTAAGAACTCGTCATGTGCTTGTTTAATTTTTGTTTTGGTGCTTGTTTATGGACAAACTATTCATATGTATTATTAGTATGGAGTATGGACAAATTGTGTTAGATATTTTCTTATTTTATTTAATTAAAAAAATATATTTTATAAAATAATAAATAATAATTAATATTATGTGATTTTTAATCAATTTTATTTATTTATATTATTATTTTTTTTATTATTAAAAATAATTGTATAATATTAATTATTTTAGAAAGAAAATAAGATTGTTCACAACTAATTCTACGGTATAACCGAACACTCATTTCAGTATATTCCTCTTAAGTAATCTCTTATATACTCAAAATTATGAGTTCTCACTTTTTCAAAAATAAATTTTCGTCTCTGTAAAATTAATTCCGTGACAAACGAAAATGCCTTGATGTGAAAACCCATGGTAATTCACTGTTTGATGAGAACGCGAATTACTAAATATTCTGGGGAAGACACAAAGTCAACTTCTCCGTTAATCCGCTTCTGTGGGGAATTGTCAATCATCAAACCATAACCAAAATTTTTTTTTGACACTGTCAAAATTCGTTATTAATTAAAAACCAACCGAACCGGTTTATGTAAAAAAATACCAGCCCCGCACAATGGTTTCGCACACCAGTCAAAACGGATCCGCACAAACACCTTGCGCACCTATTGGTTCGCACCATGGTTTAGCGCACGGGATCCGCGCAATGATTTTGCGCACCAAGGGAGTTACCAAATGCTTCTGTGCCTTTGACTGGCTTTTCACAACTATTCAAAGCCCAGTTTGTAAGGACCATCTGATTGCATCAAGATCCGTGCTAAAGTACATTAAAATATGTGCAAGTATGTCAATTTCCGTGCGCACCTATTGGTGCACCAAATCCTTGTGCGAACCCTTGGTGCCCAAAATTATTGCGCGGACCTGGTGCGTCAAACCATTGTGCGAAGCGGTATTTGATTTTTAATTAATAATGAATTTTGACAGTAACAAAAAAAATTTCGGAACCATAATAAGAATTTAACCATCAGATCGTATATCAACGGCGACACGGCGTGCCTCTTCAGAGGCCCGAGACGCGAGAAGCCGTCATTTTTATTCATGTCCAAACTTTCATAGAATTCGCCAACTCTGTCCACCAAACTCAAATTCTATCAAAAATGCCCAAACCGCCTATTTAATAGCCGGTTTCTAATTTTTATTAGAAACCGGCAGCTATACCGCCGGTTCTTAATAAAAATTAGGGACCGGCTATTAAGCCGCCGGTCGCTCGAAAAAATTAGTTTATTTATAAGTGTGCACTGTTCCGAAATTTCTCCACAATTCATTTCATCAAATTTCACACTATCTCTCTTCATATTCTCTCTTTCTCCCAGATTTCTCCTGCTCTTCTTGTTTTTGCAAGTAAGTCCCTATATTTTATTTTATATTTGTAAGTAAGCCAAAATAGTTGTAAATTAGTACCGATTGTTAGAAATTGTTAAAATTGATTAGAAATTGCTACCAATTGTTATAAATTGTTATAAATTTATATCATTGTTTGGTTTGGTTTGCAGGGTCCGGCTAGTATGCCGCTACCGTCGCCGCCACCACAGCCACCGCACGACGAGCCTTCATCTTTCGACCACATGGAGGATTATGGGCTGACTATCAGTCTCGATGAGATCGAGAGCCTATCACCATCCATGCCGGGACGATATCCTACGACGATGGCACACGACGGTGAGGCCAGCGGGTCACAGGCCCCTTCTGACTATGTGGTTGGGCTGGTAGAGACTTTCTTCTCTACACCCCCGCCAGCTACTACTCTGGGGGATGATGATCCGTGGAAGACCGCATCACGTATCAGGAGAGAGGCTGATGCCACTGCTGTTGCTGCACGTGATGCGCCCTGGTTGGGGCTGCCCCAAGGGGTTAACAGAGGACATCCGGCCGAGCGATACTCCCCTTCTCCGTTTAGACGATGATAGTTTTTTACTTTTATTGTTTCATAGGATTTACATTTGGATCTGTTATGTTTGTCATTTTATGGTTGTATTATCTCTGTTTATTTATTTATATTTGGATATGTTTGTCATTTGTTATGTTTGGATCTGTTTATTATCTCTATCGTTTGTCATTTGGATCTGTTATGTTTGTCATTTACGTATCGTTTTTCTCGTTAAAGTCATAATAAATTTAGTTGAAATAAATAAATCAACTAATTTTGTTAATTAATCGTCTTAAAAACGAGAATTTCAAACAATTCGTAACATATAACATCAAAATTATATTTCAAATATTCAGAGCGAATTTGATACTTACAAATTACTCAAAAATTATATATCAACTGTCCAGATTTCAAAAAAAAAAAAAACCTAATTTTTATTAGAAACCTAGGCGGCTAATAGCTAGGTTCCTAATTTTTATTAGGAACCGGCAGTGTAATAGCCGGTTTCTAATAAAAATTAGGAACCGGCTATTTAATAGTCGGTTTGGACATTTTTGACAGAATTTGAGTTTCGTGAGGAGAGTTGACGAAATGTAAGTTTTAATGGGCAAAATGACGGCGCGAGAACCCGCTCCGTTTTGAAGAGTCCGCCGGTGTATCAGATCTTTTGACACGTGGTCCAAACATAATCTCTAGTCTGATCTTTCTGCTCCTCTCTCTCTCTCTCTCTCTCTCTCTCTCTCTCAGTCACACGCACACGCGACAAACAATGGCCACGACTGCTTATCCTACGCCGATCTGCCTATCGTGCGCCACTCCCTCTGCCAAGGGCCCCTCTTCTTCCTTCCTCCCTCGATCCTGCTTCAAAACATCAAAACACAGACCTTTTCTTATATTCTCCATTGTCTCTGTTGGTGGGTCCCCCCTGTCAGACCCTTCAATTAAACCAAGGAAAAAGAGAAGGCACGGATCCTCCGGCGGTGGAAAAGTATTTTGCTCCATATCTGACGGCCGTAAGCTTTCTTTAAACTCGTACGGTTTTTTTATCAACACTGCCCCAAATGTTACTTGTCCTCGGTGAAAATTTTCCAGTGATCTACTTAATTAAAAAACTAAGTGAAGTCTCCTTTGATTGTGTACCAGCTGAAATAATCACTGCTTGTAAATGGAACGAGTATGTCATATCGAGTGACGTACCGGTGCTAGTTGAATTCTGGGCATCATGGTGTGGCCCATGTGCAATGGTTCGTAGAATAATGGTAGAAATTTCTCGGGAATATATGGAAAGGATGAAATTTTATAAAATTGATGCAGATGATTATCCCCAAATAGCGACTTCTTATGGCATTGATCAAGTACCAACCGTCTTATTGTTTAAAGATGGGAACAAGGTCGAGAGTATAACTGGCACACTGCCGAAATCTGTTTATGTAAAGGCTATCGAGAGAAACTTATCTTAATACCAGCCACCAGGTAACTACTCTTCTATTAGAAAAGTTTTTTTACTCTGGGAAAATTCCAGCTTCAGCTTGGTACCCACTATACTCACATAACTGACGATACTGGTAAAGTGGTACGGTACCAGCTGTTTCAATACAACTTAGTTTCACTAAACCTTCTAAAAATAAAAAGCAAGAAAGAAAAAAGGGTATAACAGGGATGGAGCCAGACTTTCAAACTATGCTGGTCAAATATGTATAGGGGCTAATCATACAAAATTTTCCCGTAGAGAGTGGAGGTCAATTTTACAATTGCATAACATATTACTCTAAATTTTATAGAAAATCATATATAAATATAAAAAAAAATGGGGGTCAATATATCCCCATATCTACTTCTTCCCTCCGGCCCTTGTATAATGTACCTAGTGACCTTGGGGAAGAAACTAAGTCTATTGCATCAGAATGAGTCATTAATAACTGCATTGATGATTAAATGTGGCAAAATAGAACCTAAAGAAAATCCTTTTCCTTATACTAATTGAATTTCAATTTAGGTAACGTTTCGGTGGCAAAGCATCTCTATAACATAGTTGATACTTGCTGCATTGAAGCCTTGGATTTTACACAAGTGGTTTACTCTATACAGCCTTCAAAAAAACATTTGACTCCACTGTAACTTACTAATTTTACAGAACAGTTGTATTTGTAGTTTAATCATTTTTAAATTCGTAGACCCACAGTTCTCCTCTCCAACTGAGAAATACACAGTATTGTATTCTTTCCTTGTTACTTTGTTAGGCTTATATATTATAGTGTTATCACTAAAAATATTTTTTCTGGGACAAGTAGGATTTATTTTTCTTAGGCTTTTTTGGGTAGAAGTGAATTATCAGTGCTGATATATTTTTAAATTTCAAAGTAGGTGTTTTTAATTTTTTATGTAGGAACTTGGATCTTTGTTTGCGCGTGGATTAAGCATGTTGTTTTGATTTGTGTACCAACATATGAATAAACAAAGTTGATCCAAGTAAAATGAATTATTGAAACCTACCAAGTACCAGCTGGAAGTCATTAATTATAATTGGCATGATTAATTCACCGAAGATCATACTCAAAATTAAAAGGCATCATAAGCAGAATCCTAGAGGAATTTACCTGGAAAATAGAGGAAATATAAAGCATTATCATGACATTACATTCATAACCAATCTTTATGTTCTTCATATACAACCCTTGCCAGAATCCAACTTGAAATCTGAAAGCAAAGAATGGTGCCTTTAGATAGTACTTCTCAGATTGGGGCCAACACCACCAATATGTTCAGATTGGGTAATGGGTACTATGTTATCAGGCTTGAGAATCCACTGGTGCATCATGCCCGATTGCCCGGAACCCAAGAGGAGAATTCTGCCACTTGAGGCGGCGGTTTAAATTCCAACAGTCTTTTCAAATTGACACTAACCTCTTGTAACTTTGTTGTAAAATTTTGTGCACACAAAATCCTTGGAAAAGCACTTAGATTTTCCGAGATCAACCACTGCGTTTATTATTCTTTTTCTGTTCTTCTTTGTGCCTCCTTTTTTTTTGCATATCTCCTTTGTGTCAATTTCTGAAAATTTTACCTTAAAACGTGATTTTCTCTCTTAATGGGCATGATATGTTGTCTCTCTGTGATTTGAGAATCTTTAATTAGTGAGTATGGAAAATGCACTTTTATGCTTTTAGCATTTTGCATCCTTTCTAACCAGGAACTACAGGGCAGGACATTTTGTAGTGCAACATTTTTTCGTTTTCTTTTTTACTTTTTCTTCTTTCTTTTATGTTTTTTTCTTAAATTCTTTATTTCCTTGGTGCAACTTTACCTAGATAATGTCACCATCGGAATAACAAGATGTGAAATGTTGGGGTTAATTAAAAAGATATTGATTCCGATGTTGACTGTCACTGACTTTCTGAAATAATTTCAATAAATTGTTATGGATTACAGAGATGGAATAATAATTATATATATGAAGGACGAGAGTTGCTTTATACCCCTTACATTATAGGCAGTCGATAAAAATAAAATTTCAATGGTTTTGGATCATACATTTGTAACCAGAGGCAGAGCTTGATCTCATTTATTTTCAAAAATTGAATGTTTATCAGCATAAAATTTCATATGTATGACATTCAGATTCTCATAGTTTGAAGGTCTGATTCCGCTCCTGATAGTAACAGCGTTTTTAGTAGTAGCATCGAGCACATAATGAATTTTAGTTTATTTATTCAAATGATATTTGGAATAACATTCCATAAAGGTTGAAATTTTTGCCGCAAAATATCGACTAGTGCCCGTTACGTTCTTCTCCTAACTTTTTTTTTTGTGGCAAGCTAGCCCGTAGGCAGCTCCTAACAATTATTGATGCGAGCATGAAAACACTTCAACTTAAAATATCTTTTTGCTGGTGCGCTGGACATGTAGAATACAAATAAACGTCTAAACGATTGCTAGTCTACAAATATCTTCCTTTTATGTCTTTATTTCTTTTTCTTTTCATATGTTAGCAAATGTGCGGCCAGCCCTTGCTACTTTTTCTCCTCGTAGTAAATTATCATAATTTTTTTCTTGATTGTCTTGAGAATTTATTCAGAGATACTCTTAGGCCTGTTTAGCGGACCATTGGGAATGGACATGGGTGTGGGAATTGAACTAAAAATTATTATTCACGTGGAAAAATTCTGAAATTTTTAGTTCAATTTCCACGCCCATGCCCATTCCCAATGGTGAATTCACAGTTTCACACTGACAGCGGCTGTCTATTAGTATTTTTCAAAAAAGAAGAAAAAAAAAAAGGTTATGGTGCATTGCAATGTGCGGATTAGTCCGTATATTGAATTTATATCTTTATTTTCAAAGTCCAAATAATCAATCCGAACTGTTCAACATTATTATCATATGAAAATATACTTGGAAATCAAAATTTGTATTTTTTTTTAAATTCTTTTACTATTTTTATGTACTTTATTATTATTTTTTCTCTTCATATGTTAGCAAATGTGCGGCTAGCCATTGCTACTTTTTCTCCTCGTAGTAAATTATCATAATTTTTTTTTCCTAATTGTCTTGAGAATTTATTCAGAGATACTCTTAAATATTTAAGAGTGATGGTGAATTCACAGTTTCACACTGACAGTGGCTGTCTGTCAGTATTTAAAAAAAAAAAAAGGTTATGGTGCATTGCAATGCGTAGATTAGTCCGTATATTTAATTTATATTTCTATTTTCAAAGTCCAAATAATCAATTAGAATTGTTTAACATTATTATCATGTGAAAATATACTTGGAGATCAAAATTTGTATTTTTTGAAATTCTTTTAGTATTTTTATATAGGTAGAATAAAATAGTAAAAAAATAAAAAAAAATACAAATTTTGATCTCCAAGTATATTTTCATATGATAATAATATTGAATGGGTTGATTGATTATTTGGACTTTGAAAACAGAGATATGAATGCAATGCACGAACCGATATGTGCAACGTACCATAGGCCCACTCAATATTTTATTATCAAATATTCACAATTTTAATTTTGATATAATTTTTTATGTATAAAATATTCAGCAATTTAAGTCATTACAATATAATGTAATAAATCTTATCGAATAATAATTTAAAAATCGTGAGGTGTTAATTACAAGACAAACGCTTTTTTTACTTCGTCATGTCATAAATATATAATTTGACCATCTTATTTTATAAATTAAAAACCCTATATATCAAAACTAAAATTGTTGAATATTTGGTAATTGGATTCTTTAATTAAGTATAAGTCGAGTAAATTTCAATTAGAAGTACATAATAATAAATATCAGAATTTATAATAATAAATACATAATAATTAAACAAATCTATACATTTATAAATCGCCCCCTGAATTATAGGCTTAAAACCGAGTAAATTATATTGTATTCTTATTGTTAGTCCAATTTCTCAGGAAACAGAGAGTTTATTTTTGGTGAATAGGAGGATTTATATTTCATTAGTTTAATTTAATTTTTCTATGCTACAGGTAAAAAAATTGAGACTTTATTGATCTCAGCTCCTTTCTCATTTCTACGGAGTTTATTAATTGGAAGAGCAAATCAGACGGCTAAGATCAAATGGGAGTCCATAGCTTTTAATTTGAATTCATCCAGGATAGTCCCTTGAATTCTGTAAATCTGAGGAATCAGGACAGGAGCCTAGTTATCATCTTCCTCTCTGCATGCAATAGATTGTCTGGATATGAAAAATGGATGTAATGCCAAGTTAGTGTAATTTAACTTGCATAGGTTATCTTGCATCAACAGGGGTGGCAAAAAGCTCGTAGCTCGTGGTTCGATCGTGATTCGCATCTGTTTCGCTCGCTAACAGCTCGCTTGTTACTGGACCGAGTATTAACGAGCCAGCTTGCTACTAGCTCGGTCTAGAATTAACGAGTTTGAGCTGGGGCCTTGCTTGCTTGCCAGTTCGCGAGCTGGCTCGGCTAGGCATTAATTTGTGAATTTGTATAAATTTGTGTGCATTTTATATTTTCAACTCGGTTCAGCTCGGTCCAGCTCGGTTCAGCTAGGTCCAACTCGGTCCAAAATAGTTTGTAAAATTTATTTTCTTCTTAAAACAATGTCCATCCAAACCCAATGAGCCAGCTCGTTAGCTCGGGCTGGCTCATCACGAGTTTGAACTGAGGTTTTAGCTCGAAAATCCTAGATCTAGCTCGTTCGGTTCTGGCTCGGTCTAGAATTAACGAGCTGAGCTAAGACCCAACTCGGCCCGAACCAGCATGTTTACAGCCCTGGCATCAATAGTGTAAACAGAAACAGGCAACCTTCCAATTACCAGTAATCCCATCGCTAAGAATGTATTTAAGCACACAGGCAAACACCCCTAAATATGAAAAATCTTGGAAAACTCTGCTATAATGAATACTTTTTTTTTTTTTTTTGTTAAAAACACTATATGTGTTCAACACCTCTGTGATATACTTACTGAAGTTGGGGTTCTCCAAATATAATTCCATTACCAAACTTTAGTTATTACCAAAAGAAAAACATGCTTTGCTTAATTAATTGAGCACGCCACTAGGATTTCATAAAGCAATATGAAGCAAAACAGAAAATCAAGACCTTTATCCATAGGGAAATTATTAATATGATGCCCACTTTATAACCACTACCGTAGAGATTATGAAATCACTTTAATCATCAAAATGACATTGAGTAATAGTCAAGTACACTCCACACACGGTTTAAAACCCTGCTATCACTTGTATCTTGTACCGCCAGTTCAACCATGGTTCATAACTGCCATATCATCCTACTGATTGTTCTCTCCTTTTTCTTTCTGCCATGCATGAAATCGTCACAATCCGACGATCTCCGGCCGTACATAATCCAAATGGATGTATCCACCATGCCGTCACCTTTCGCCACACATGAGAGTTGGTACTTCTCAATGCTCTCTTCCCTGTCAGTTTCGTTGAACGATCAAGATGCACCGACACACCTCTACACATATACTCATGCCATGAACGGCTTTAGTGCCGTGCTGACGGCTTCTCAAGTGACGCAAATTGAACAAACCCATGGCCACGTTGCAACTTTCCCCGAGTCATATGCTCAATTACTAACTACGCATACTCCCGAATTTTTGGGGCTTAAACCCAATTTGGGTGTGTCGGCGGTATCAAATCACGGATCTGATGTGGTCATTGGAATCATAGATACCGGCGTGTGGCCAGAAAGTAAGAGTTTTAACGATGAAGGCATGCCACCCGTTCCAGAAAGGTGGAAGGGGAAGTGCGAAAGCGGGACCCAGTTCAACTCTTCTTTATGTAACCGTAAACTTATCGGTGCCCAGTTTTTTAGCAAGGGGTTCAAGCAATCTGGCAATAAAGTGTCGAGAAAAAATGACTACGACTCGCCGAGGGATTTCTTAGGTCATGGGACCCACACAGCGTCGACTGCGGCAGGAAGCCCTGTGCCAGGTGCAAGCTACTTCGGCTATGCTTACGGCAGTGCACGAGGGATTGCCTCGATGGCCCGATTATCAGTTTACAAGGCCATATTTAATGATGAAACTCAAAACGCAGCTGCAACAGATGTATTAGCTGCTATGGATCAAGCAATATTTGATGGAGTCAGTGTTCTCTCGTTATCTTTAGGCTTCCCCAACATGGACTATTACACGAATGTCATAGCAATCGGCGCCTTTGCTGCAATGGAGAAGGGAATTGTTGTTGTATGTGCCGCTGGAAATGACGGCATGGCTTACAGTGTACTGAACGGGGCGCCATGGATCATGACAGTGGCTGCCGGCACGGTTGATCGTGATTTCTTTGCAAAAGTTACTCTAGGAGATACCTCGAAGAGCATCCATGGTCGTTCGATCTTCCCTTCAAACAAAACTGTATATGACGGGGACCTCTACTACGGCCATGGAAATAAGCACATGGAATCGTGTGATTTTTTAGCTCTCAATGCAACAAAAGTGAAAGGGAAGATAGTATTTTGCTCAGCCGGTGATGATATGAGCAGTCAAATATCCGAGGCCAACCGATGTGGGGCCCTTGGGGTCATCATTGTTGATGATAAGAAAACGTTCCTCTTGCCGGGTGAGTACGACACACCAGCTGTCATAATTGATCCAATGGATGTGCATGGCATCAAGAAATATATCATGGAGGGAAGGCCAGCTAAAGCCAGTTTAATTTTTGGAGAAACCGAATTGGGACTTAAACCAGCCCCTCGAGTCGCCTATTTCTCCTCTCGAGGCCCGAATTATATCAGTCCATCGGTTCTCAAGCCTGATATCATGGCACCGGGATTCAATATCCTGGCAGCATGGGTACCGAACAAATTTGTTCAAATGGTAGGAAGTCAGAGCTTATATTCAGACTTCAAGTTAGATTCAGGAACCTCCATGGCGACTCCACATGTAGCAGGAGTTGTTGCGTTGCTACGTTCGATTCATCCCGACTGGAGCCAGGCAGCAGTTCGCTCTGCCATGATGACTACGGCAGATATAACAGATAACACGGGCAGACCAATAACCGACATGGTGGATTCAACAGTTGCAAGTCCGTTAGACTTTGGAGGTGGGCATGTAAACCCTAACAAGGCGATGGATCCGGGTTTGGTCTACGACACGGGCTCTGAAGAATATATTGAATTTTTATGTGGGCTTAAGTATACGAGCCGTCAAATCGGAGTTATTACTCATAAACATGGGTATAAATGTGGAAAGGCCAGCCTTGACATAAACTATCCATCATTTATTGTAATCATGAATGGGACTAGTAAAGTGAGTAGTTCGTTTAAACGGGTTTTGACGAATGTTGAAGATTCACCATCGAAATATCGTGCAGTTGTGAATGCTCCGGCAGGGCTGAAGGTGGCGGTGACACCTCCTGTTCTGTCTTTCAAGGGGAAAGGAAGCAAGCAAGAGTTTTATGTTAGGGTGGATGTGAGTGTAAAAGGCAAGGGAAGGGGGGGTACAACAGGTAATTTTTTGGGGAATTTTGGGTTTTTAAGCTGGATTGAAATTGGAGGGAAGCATGTGGTTAGGAGTCCAATTGTATCTGCTTTTGCTTTACAATAGAAGAAACTAAAAATAAAATGTGGATATACCTGTAAGTTATTTACAAGGATGATCAGATAATAGTAACATTTTATAGTTTGCAAATCAATTGTTATCCTTGTGTGTGGTGATATTGTTGTTCTGTTGTTGAAATAAATACAGGACAGGACTCGTTGCTCAACAGAAAACCAAAATTACAAGATTTCTAGGTCATATTTAAAGTATGTTGGGCCTCATGATATGGATCCTTAATGGGCTTGATATTACAGATTCCCAAGATTAGTTCCACCATCAAGCATTTGGCAAAATTACGTCTCATTCAAGTTTCAACATAGATCCCAAGAAAGATAACCCTTTGGCGCTAGTTTGGAATTCAAGCATGTTTCATCAGAAAATACTTCAAACGGTTCAGATCAAAATTGTGAAAAAACGTCTCATTCAAGTTTGAAAATACTTCAGACGGTTCAGACGTAGAGTGGAAAAAACGTGCCGTGACCAAGTGAACAGTTACACGTGCCATGCCGTGCCGTGACTAAAATGTGGAGAGGTGATCACGGCACGCGAACGGTCACGGCACGCGAGTCACGGCGTGCCGTGTCCAAACGTAACTAGTCGCGTTTCTCACATTTAACTATTTTTCATAATTTAAATTAGTTTATTCAAAATTCATTATTTGATCAAGACTTAACGGTCCTAATTACACGTGACTCGCATGACCACGTGCCGTGCCGTGACTGGATTTTTAGCGTGACGTGTCGTGCCGTGTTAAATTTTCAAAAATAATCACGGCACGCGACACGCGAGTCACGACACGAAAAAATCACACGTGCCGTGCCATTCCGTACGTAACCGTACTGTTCCGTGACGGAACTAGTTCCGCTGTGCCATTTTTCCCACTCTGAGGATAAGCATATATATGCATTCAGATTTCATGCATAACTATTATTTTTTTCAAAAATAAAGATGTCTGCGACTCTGTGCTGCTGTTCTTAAACAGAAAGACCATGAAATATTTATTTACCTTATCAAACACAAACCCGGATCTCTGGATCAGATCAGAAAAAATACAATATAAATAGCAATTATACTATTAAAAAGTAAATTGCTCGTTAATGAGACAGCCCTCCCAAGGTAGTAACGCGGTTTAAACCCGCCGTTCATTCATCACATTTCATAATTATTATTGTTGTACTGTAATATTTCAACTTTTGACTTTATATATATATAAACTACAATCCCTAGGATGGCCCGGGCCCGTCCGATTAGAATCCGACGTTCCATTTCACACGATTTATCTCGGGATATGTGCTCCATTTCGAATCTGGCGCTCCATCTTACGCGCTCATCTCGAATTAGACGGTCCCGATTTAAAATCCAAAAATTGAGTTACATTAATAGATCTCGATTCAGCTTTTTGCATGTATACCCATGGATGATTGTTTATTATTATATAACATTTTATCTTGTCCAGTAAGAATTTTTTCGTAGAATAGTCAAAGCAAATACTATATTAATATAACCACAGCCGTTGTTTCTACATTGAGAAGATACACGCGAACCTCCCAAAAAATAAAATACATTCCACCAAAATTCTTCATGTATAATTATTCTAACCTAATCACTATATTCACATGAGTTCTTGAGAGAGACTGTGGTACCGATTTTGGTTTGATCCAATGTCAATGAGCATTTCACAATGGTATAGAATTTAGGCTTGACCAACTTGCCTAGTACATACGCCCTCGACCGAAGTGTGAAATTTAGGCTTAGAGGAATCGGCTTGGTATCCTTACCAGGCATGCTGCTAAGGCTGGACCCGCCTCCGTAAAGTGGAACATCATCGCCTTGTACCACTGCTGTGAGGCTTCTGTCGCTCTTTCTCGATTGGTAAAATTTGTTTATCTGTAGAAAGTTTGAAGGTACGGTACCAAACTGTCAATTACACATATATGAACTGTACCGGAATCAGACCTGTTATTATATGACTGGCATAGAAAGAAATTTGAAGCATGAAAAAAATAAAAGATAAAGGGAGAAAAATGCGGTGATTTAATCTGATGATTACATTTCCAGTAGCAAGGACAAGTTGGCTGTAGGCCAGCACGAACGGGGTCGAACTGACATGGACTCCGAAAAAGGTACCAGTATTGCGGTAAGAAAGTTTCACAGTGGAATTGAGTGTGCTCAGTCCAGTTGGTACAAGTGAAGCATCCGTCCCGGCTTGTATCACAAAATTGTGGAATGTAATGCTCTGCAATTTGTATAGCCTCAAGAGGTTAGAAAAATCAGAACATGTTATGTTCTCTGCAAATTACTAAATATAGAGTGTAATACAATAAATGTTCTCAAATGATTCAACCCAGAGGCAATATGAAATAAGCTACAACAATTTTGTAAAAGAGTGAGTCTATGGTACTATGCATATGACGGATTTGTCCGTAATACGGATCAATATTTTTGTTTTCAAAATTCTAACAATCAATCCGAACTATTCAGCATGATTCCCATATGAATATGTACTTGCAGACCGAATTTTATATTTTTTAGAATTTTTTTACTTAAGATAGGTAGAAAGATACTTGATCTGTAAATTCTAGACCATCCAAAATCAATGATTTTCTACATATCTTAAAAAATAAAACAATTCTAAAAAATATAAAATTTAGTTTGCAAGTACATATTCACATGAGAATCATGTTGAACGGTTCAGATTGACTATTAAGATTTTGTAAATAAATATATTGATCTATATTACGGACCAATTCGTGATATGCATAGTACTATAGACTCACTCTTTGTAAAATATCTAATCTACCCTGCCTACCGCTAAATATGACATTTATGGTAATATCCTTTTAGAGACGTACTGTTAACATTTGAAAACGAATATATTAATTCATATTACGGATCAATCCATGATATGTATAGTATCATAGACTCACTCTTTGTAAAATATCTAATCTACCCTGCCTACTGCTAAATGTGACATTTATGGTAATATCCTTTTAGAGACATACTGTTAAATACAAGCTATTCCGGATCTTAAAACCAAAAAAAAACTGGCATGGGGTATATGCAGGTAAGATATATTTATTCAACACTTAATTTATTAGGAAATAATGTAATAATCCTACAAAACAACTGTTCCATACCTTTTAAATTTTTTATGTCACATTTAGACCCTTAGCACTTAGAGAAAGATACAATTCATTCGAATTCATATATTTCTCAGTTTGAATTTTTTCTAAAGGGAAAAAAATGGTACATACATTCACAGTGACGATGGGATGTTTGTTATGACTAGCACCCCAAAGAATTAGCGCAAAGAAGAAAAACAGCACCAAAAATGCAAACATAAAACCAAGAACGTAGAACCTTCGAGGAATCCCCTTCCTCTTCGGCTCCTCATCCATCTCCTCCTGCAGTAAACCAGCCTCCTCCTCCACTATTGCGTGATCTCCTTCCCTCCACATTCCTCCCCTTGAATTAATATATGAAACAAGGTTTTTTATTATTTGTCAATATATATAATAAAGAAAGCTAACCTTAAATTGTGATGATGACTAATTAGTAGTAATTATGCCTGTGTAGTTTCTACACAGCCTGGTTTTAGCCAGGACCCAGCGCAAGGGGCTGAGGGTGCCACAAGGGCCCATAAATAATTTAGGGGGCGCCAAGGGCCTATAAACAAAAAAAATTATGTATATTTTCTGGGCCAGGAGGGCGGGGGGGCCAGGCCTTGGTTCCGCCCCTGCCTGTCCCAAGCCAAGAAAAAAGGAGGAGGGTCCGTGATAGGCTTAGCAATCCAGTGGTAAAAAAACAATGTCCTTATAGAAATGAAATCCTCACGAATTGGGTAGGAGTAGTAGTAGGATGGGTGACCTCTTGAGAAGTCCCTGTGTTACTGATTCCGATTGGATTTCATTTCTAACCTACCCCAGTTTGTTTGGGAATAAAGGCTTTGAAGAAAAAGATGATTAATTAGTAGTAATTATCATGCATGTCAGACTTAAATTCTTTAAAATTTTCTGTTTCTGGGACCTAAATGAAAACCTGAATATTATGGGGTCACTTGTGCAAAAAAAAATTATTAGAATGAAAATATGAAATGGCATATGGAATGCAACCAAAAAGGTGAAAGAACATTTACATTAAACTGACACATAAGAAACTCTTGTTAAAATGCCAAAAATGATTATTACGATGGAAGGTAACTCAAAATAATTTTAATTACACAAGGGGTTTCTCGCACTTGGTTATACCTCTCAAGCATTTCTTCAAACTACATGTAACCAAAGAGGCAAATAAAAAAAAAATCATTTTACTATTGCTTTCTCTTTCGTTTTTACTAAAAAGGGCCGTTTCATAACCTACTAAGAGTGTGTATGTCATTGAAATCAAACAAGCGTCGAAATATATAGCACAAGTATAAAAGATCTAAACATGTTATTACATACCTCTGATCTGTCTGGTTGGGATTGATCTTTCCCGACCCGCCGGGTTTAAGCGAACCAGAGTAACGACTGGTGGAAGACTCACGAGAGTGTCGGCCAAGAGAGGCCGAGTGGGGCGGCGAACCGGCGGGGCTGTGCGCCGGTGTTGACTCGTGTGACGGGCTCTGAACGTAGTACGCCTGCCTACGCGGCGGTGACGAGGCGTAGCTGGTCGCCTCTGAATCCGTCTTCGCATGCATATTTTCCGATTTTCTTATTCTTTTTTTTTCCTTTTGGCTAAAGAAAATGATAGAGGAGAAGAGGGGTTTAGCGAGGAAAAGTTGAAATGAGAGAGGCTTTTTGTATGAGAGAGAAAGAGGCGAGGGAATGGGGGGCCACTACGAGTCTATGTCTGGTTTCACGTTCGTTGAATCGTTGACCATGGAGTCTCTCTCTCTCTCTCTCCCCCCTTCATTATTTTCCTTTTTTTTCTTTTCCATAACATATATAGGGAGGATTTTGTATTCAATTGGCGTGCACAGCGGGGAAAGAACGAAAGGAAGAGGAAGGGAAACGGTCGCCGTTTGAAATTTGATTCTCTTGAGCAGATAAAGTTGCAACAGAATATGTGGCATATGACTGACACGACTTCCGACAGATATTGTCAACCTAAGATATCGCATCGGCTGCGGAGTTTTTACCTGCGGAGCTGTGCAGTTCTTTTAATTTGGTCCATTTTTTTTTTATCGGACGAACGAAATAAGATTTGGCACGAATTTTAAAACAAAATTAATACTGCCCCATCCATCATCCGAGCACTCACCGGCTAAGATTAAATCTGAGCCGTCCGATCAGCTCCGCAGGGAAAAATCTCCGCAGAGGATACGGGTCTGTCAACCTAAAAGGTTAATTGGAGTGGTAGTGACAACTTAATAATTTAAAAAATATTAAGTGAAGTCAAAAATTTGTGATTCGATGATAATTCAAGTATAATTCCAAAATAGTTCAGAATATCATATTGAGAGAAAAATCAAGAAGAAGAAAAATTCACAAATAATTTGTAAAATTTAGAGAAAATTCGTACATTTGTGAATTATTCGTGAATAATTCAGAAAATTTTGAGAAACCAAATAATATGTGATTGATTTGCCAACAGCTCAAATTTGAATTATTCGTGAGTAACTTGCGAATCTTACTGCTATGGTTGAACTTTGAAGTTGGTGGCATAGTAACAGTACTTGCGAATAATTTGCATTTTATTCGTGTTTTATTTGTTTTTTTGACGTTTTCAAACCGAACTTCGAATAAAACACAAAAAAAACATATAATACGTTTTATTCGCGAATAAAACACGTATAAAACACGAGTCGCGAATTATTCGCGATAAAAACGCAAAAAAAACAGATGATTTAATTTCCAAAATTTGGCCAGCCCGCTAAGTGTATAGATTTAAAAAAAAAAAAAAAAAAAAAAAGCTGCTGCGCCGCGGCGCAAATTCGCATCCTCTGAGATATCTCAAACTTTGCGTGACTTTTTGGAATATCTCAATCGTTCAAATAGGTTCTCCACGAATCTCAAGGCTCAAATAATAGTGGCCCCCTACATTTTCCCGAATAGGCACCGGACACGTCGGTCACGCAAAAATTGAGATATCTCAGACGATACGCATCCCCGCGGCGCTGTCCTTGAAAGCAATGATGTTGGATCCGCTTCAATTATTGGAGCATGAATCACTTTTTTTTTTGGTTCATTATTGTACCAAATCATTTCTGAATTATACCTGAATTACGAATTTTTAATTCTGCCGAACCGAACCCGAACTATTAATTTGTTACTATGGTTGATGGATAACAAGATTGGAGACCAGGATCACTGAGGATTTTCACAAAAGATCACACTAAGGGCATGTTCAGCTGCCATCCCGCGTGTTACTGTTCATGCGGGAAAAAAAATTTCAGTTCAACTGAATTTTTTTTTCCCACGTGAACAGTAACCCGCTGTTTACTATTCACCTGTTCCTATACCCATTCCCGTTCCCAGGTTGCAGCCAAACAGGCCCTAAAGATTTGGATATTTTGTTTTCCCTTTAGATTAGAGATCAGGATGGACTGTCCAACTACCGATTATAATCCTACTCAAATCAATTCAGCTGTTTATTTGTGTTGATATTCGTGTATAAAAAATTCAACGGTTAAGACTGAAATAGTAGGGTTATGCTCTTCTATTTGAAGAGCAGAGGAGTCGGATCTCCAAATCTAAACATAAATATTTTTAAGGACCTTATATTAACTTCTAATTTTTATGGACGTTTTATTAAATTTCTAATTTATCGTGGTTACTAATTAGGAGTGAAAACAGTATGGATAATATCGATCCGTATTTAAAAAATTAGATGTGAATATCTGATATCTGAATATTCGTGTGGATGTATTTGGATATGGATACTGATATGGTTTTATGTTTCAATTATTTGTATCCAAATAGTAGATATATATCATATATTTTAATATATATATATATATATATATATATATATATTATAAAAAAAATTATATTATTCTCCATTATGATTAGATAATTAGGAGTGAAAACGGTATGGATAATATCAATCCGTATTTAAAAAATTAGATGTAAATATCTGATATCTGAATATCCGTGTGGATGTATTTAGATATGGATACTGATATGATTTTACGTTTCAATTATCTGTATAGTGGGCAGGGAAATGAGCACAAGAACGAAAATATTTTGAGCTGATTTTTACTGTTCACGTGACAAAAAAAATTCACTCTGATATATAGCCAAACAAGCGCTTAAAGTGTGTGAAATTTTCAACTATCCAGTTCATTAATTGCTTGTTTTTCTAAGTAATATAATTCCCACCGACCAGATCCAATCCAATATCAGAAATTTGTACTATGAAATGAGAAATCTTTGTTAGATCTTAGAGTTTCTAAATAACTGTTAACATAATTTTAAAAAATTTAGACTCTCTGAATTTCTAAATCTCTACATCTCTGAAATTAAAATTAGAGTAACAAATACGGATCAATTATTTCGCATCGGTTTCATATTTAGAAATTATTAAACACCCCTTTCAATTAGTAGTGCTGTTCTCATTTGAAGAAGAGACGTGTCTTACTTTAATTGCCATTCGCCAGCCTGTGATATTGAAATCTGAAATAACCTGACAAATAATTAATATATATGATGTATCTTACTTTAATTTCCAGTCAACCATTTGTTTCTCTCATTTACATTTTTTAAAGAATTACTAATTAACCAGTCAAAATATATTATTATCATTTTTTCTATTCCTGTTTTGAATTGGAAATGCTAACCGCTAGGTGTTGACCTTTAGCATTTAGTCCCCATCCCAAGGTTGATAATCACTTCGTCAAATTTTATAAAAGTAATCAATCATAAATATATATATTATGAGAAACTGGTGTTTACTTTTTCAAAATATGCAACTTGATGCAAATGTTACGAGTTATCTCCATAAGTATTAAGAGTATTTCTCTTTCATTCAATTAATTAAAACATTGCAGGAATATATATATATCCAGGAAATAAAATAATCTCACGTCAAACATACCGACTATTCGATCTTGCCGTTTTGGTCCAAGACTTAATGAAAAACTAACATTATATATATAGACAAAGTCTTCTATGGACATAAGGATCTATTTGTAAAATGAATATATTTTTATTTTTAAAGTTCAAACAGTCGATCCGAACCGTTCATCTTGTTCTTCATATTAATTTGTGCTTGGAGACCAAATTTTACCCATCTTAATAAATAGTAAAAAAATTCAGAAAAATATAAAATTTGGTCTCCAAGCACATATTAATATGAAGAACAAGATGAACGGTTCGGATCGACTGTTTGAACTTTGAAAATAAAAATATGGTCATTTTACAAATAGGTCCTTATGTCCATAGAAGACACTCTCATATATATAATATATATATAAAAAAAAAAAAAAAAGATAAAAGGTATTGATGCATGTAGAACTTCTTCTATATTTTTTTAGCGGT
This sequence comes from Carex cristatella, assembly GCA_024447775.1. Taxonomy (NCBI): domain Eukaryota; kingdom Viridiplantae; phylum Streptophyta; class Magnoliopsida; order Poales; family Cyperaceae; genus Carex; species Carex cristatella. Next base: position 1,980,326 of record JAJHPF010000025.1, read on the forward strand.
AAATGCTCTCAGTTTTATTAAGAAACATGATAAAATTACAAATTTTATCTAACACCAGTGAATTTTACGTCAAATTTTATCTAACACCAGTAAATACGCTTTGATGGTTTTGAGTGGATTTTTACACTTGTTTATGGTCCTACTATCTCAAATTTACGTACTGATTTTTTGTCGGCATTGAGAGATTTGATTACCCTAGGCTGTGATGCTTTATTTATTTGTGGGGATTTTAATATGCTTCGACGTAGGGCTGATAAAATAGGTTCTTCTGACAATCATGTGGTTAGTACTCGGTTCAATTCTTGCATTCATGACCTTGAGCTTTTAGAATTTCCATTGTCTGATAGATCGTTCACTAAATCTAGATTTTCACAATCACATGCTTTATTAGACAGGTTCTTTAGAACTATTGCTTGGAGTGACCATTTCGGTGATTCAGTTGCTTTTTCTTTACCTCGAATTCAGTCCGATCATAATCCTATCATTTTACAGACTCAAGCTGTTTCTTTTGTCCATTCTAAACATATTCGTTTTGAGAAGGATTGGTTAACGATAGAAGGATTTGATGTCCTTCTATTAAAATGGTGGGATTCATTTAAATTATCATGCAATTTAGGTGAAAGTTGGCGTCTAAAATTACAATTTTCACGTCAAAAATTACGTGGCTGGAATGGTAATCTTAGAGCAGAAAAGATTAGAGTTAAAAAGGATCTATCTAATAAAATCTTATCTTTTGAGAAAAAAGCAGAATTACACAGTTTGAATGATGAGGATATTTTACACTGGGGGGAATGTCACGTCACTTTAAAACAATTATTTAAGGAAGAAGAGATTTATTGGCAGCAAAGGGCCAAGATTAAATGGTTTTTAGAGGGTGATGCTAATACCGGATTTTTTTCATTTACAATCCTCTATTAGGAAGAAAAAGAATTATATTTTCTCTTTGTCTATTGAAGGGGGTATATAGTTGCGTATGACGTACAGATTATAAAGAAACATGTAACTCAGTTTTATACTGAGTTATTAGGTACAACAACACAGAGGTGGGTGTCCCTTCAGCCTGACTTATGGGCTGATGCTGATAAATTGAGTCGAGATCAATGTCAGGAGTTAGAGAAACCGTTTTCTTTAGATGAAATTACTAAAGTTGTCTTCTCGTGTAATGCTTCTAAAGCTCCAGGTCCGGATGGCTTTTCTTTTTTATTTTACCAGCACTTTTGGCATTATATTAAAGAAGACTTTATGAGATTGGTTACTGCTTTCTATAATGGTACGCTAGATTTACGCAAACTTAATATGGCCTCTATTTGTTTGATACCTAAAAAGGATAAGGCTTTAGAGATTAAAAATTTTAGGCCCATTAGCTTAATCAATTGTAGCTTAAAAATTATAACCAAATGTTTGACTGATAGATTAGCTTGTTGTATGTACTCTCTAATTGATAATTCCCAAACGGCATTTATTAAGGGTAGACTTATTACGGATAATATAGTAGTTGCACATGAGGTTTTACACACACTAAGGGTTAATAAGTTACAAGGAGTTTTATTTAAAATCGATTTCGAGAAAGCTTATGACACAGGATTAATTGGAGTTTCTTGTTAGAGGTCCTACATTTAAGGGGTTTTGGTGATCTTTTTATTTCTTGGATTAAAAATTTACTAGAAAGTGGTCAATCTTGTGTGAATATTAATGGAGAATTAGGCGGATACTTTTCTTGTAAGAGGGTTTGCGTCAAGGTGATCCACTCTCACCTTTTTTGTTCAATCTTGTGGCTGATGTTCTTAATAAATTATTACATAGGGCTCAAAATGCTAGTCTTATACATGGGTTAGGGGAGTTCCACACTTTAGGTAATGTGCTCAACTTGCATTTTGCAGATGACACATTGTTGTTTTTAAAAGCTGACAGGAAATGCATTAACTCTTTAAAATGGATCTTATTATGTTTTGAAAATCTGACTGGCCTCAAAATAAATTTTGATAAGAGTGAGATGGTTCCACTCAATATTTCTGATTCGGAGGGACAATATTTGGCCTCCTTCTTAGGATGTAAAGTCGTGGGACTTCCTATTACTTACCTAGGGGTTCTTTTACATTGGAAAAAACTTCCTAATCATTTCTGGGATACTTTGATTGAGAAAATGGAGAAGAGACTTCAGAGTTGGAAAAGTAGGTTGCTATCTATCGGTGGAAGGGTAACATTACTTAATGCTGTTGTATCTGCTGTTCCCTTATATTGGTTGTCAATTTATAGGTTGCCAGTTCATGTCTTACGAAGAATTGATAGGTTACGCAGGAAGTTTATGTGGTATGGTGGTAACACCGTTAGGAAAAAATTTGCTTTAATTTCATGGAAACAGGTCTGTAGGAGTAAATCACAAGGAGGTTTGGGGGTCCTTAATTTAGGACTAATGAATAGGGCCTTGTTAGCTAAATGGCTTATGCGTTTTGCTGATGATACTATTACAGGTACGTGGAAAATGATAATTATTGATAAGTATTCTATTTCAGGTGATTATGGTAATCTTTCCCCTTGGTGGAAAGATGTTTTAAAAGTCAGATTATTAATTGAGATCGGGACTTCTTGGCAAGTTGGTAATGATCAGTTGATTCGATTTTGGCTTGATAGGTGGGCTGATCAATGTCCACTAAGTTCCATGTTTCCTAATTTGTTCCTCATTACCTATAATCAAGATATTTTAGTTTCACAGGTGTTTGCCAATCATGGATTCAATTTAGAATTTGCTAGACAACTGACAGGTGTTTATCTTCAAGAATGGAAAGATTTACTTATTAAATTTCAATTTTTTCAACTTTCTGATGATCCTGATATTATAATTTGGAGATGGTCTTCTAAGGGTGCATTCTCTGTACATTCCTTATATTCTTGGTTGGACTACGGAGGGATCCCTAATTTGAGTTTAAATCGATTTGGAATGCTAAAATGCCTTTCAAAATAAAAATATTTTTGTGGTTAGTTAAAAATAATAGAGTGTTAACTAAAGATAACCTCTTGAAGAGAGGGTGGCTGGGTGATCCAAGTTGCGTCTTTTGTTCAGAACCTGAGTCAGTAGATCATTATTTGTTCGGTGTAAAATTGTGAATGAAATTTAGCACTGGATTGCTGATTATAATACGTTTTCTTTTGATTGTATTTCCATTCCTGATTTGTGGGACTTAGATAGAGTCATCCCAATGAAAGATCCTAATATTGTTGAGATTATAAGAGGTGTTGTTCTTTGGAATATATGGCTCGAACGAAACAGGTTAATATTCAAAGGGGGCTCTTTCAGATCTGTTCAGAGTCTTGGTGTACAGATTATTGCTATAGCTCAGTTTTGGTGTCAACATCAGAGGTACGATGCATATTCTAACTTACAACTTATGTTTCCTTTTGATACTAAGGTCCTGTCAGGAGGAGATTCTCTTACGCCTTTAATGGTGGATGGTCCGGCTACAATCCCTATGCTTGGGCAAGGGATGGACTCTGCTGAATTGAGATGATAGGGGGTTTTGGCAGACATTTCTGATGAACAGGTTCTAGGAGCTATATATCTCAGGGATGACTAGATATTGCAGACAGTTGAAAATTGATGAAGTTTATATTTTGTATTTTTGTAGGGTCTTTTTTTACTTATGTTTCATGAACTAGTCAGCAGTTTGTTTTTCTTATGTGTTTACTTTGTAGGTTGTTGGCAGGTATGGTATTTTACTAAATACCTTGCAACTTTTGTTTTGTATCAGGGGTACCAGATAATTGGTACCGAATATTCTCAAGCTTTGTATTGGTTTTCATGTATAATGGAAATCGGTGGATGTTCCACTGTTCTCAAAAAAACAAAAAAATACCAGTGAAAAATCCCTAACCATCAATATCCTAGTTTATTTTCTACCAGTAAGCATGTAGAACTTGCAAAATTTCATGTACAAAATTATTCTTTTTTAATTTATATAATAAAAAGGAGGAGTTTCGGGAGAAAGGTACAAAGCACATAGCATAGGATAAAAGACAAAGAGGCACAAAAGAAGAAGGTTGTGCATACAGTGCAATATGCCCAGCCGGTATCTTTTTTTGTTTATTTTTATTTCTTAAGAAAAAAAAATTCTTGTAAACTTTTGTTATAAAAAAAAAGAGGAGTGTTAATTTTATGCTACAGTGTCTAAAACTTCAAACTATCTTTCAATTCCTTCAACTCAACCATGGCCGGCAATCGATTAGATAACCATTTCAATCTATAGAACTTGAGGGCTCAGACCCTCATTTTTTTCTCAAAAAAAAAAAAAAAACCATTTCAATCAGGATTTTAGTAGCTCGCACGTTGCTTAATAACAAAAACAAGTATTTTTCTTATTGGAAAATCCTAAATCTCTGTTTAGAACTTGGTGAGCTTACAAACACCCAAGTTTTACTCTACAAACATTTTCCTAATCCCCTAATGGCCTAATCAAAACAAGTCAATCCTTCTCAAAAAAAATTCTAAATACTTAAAACATACAAAATAGGCAATATATAAAGATATCCGTGAACAAAATTTATTCAAATGTTCTCATGATTATTTAGTAAATTTTATGGGATTATCAGATTCACATGATTCATTTTCTTTGTAAAAGTCAATATCTGAATGCGGACTCATAATTCTAGACTGTGTACCCCCAAAATAAAATGTATTTGCATTCATAAATTGTAGCACTGAAAATCTTTAATTTATTCGAGAGAGTAACAGTGCTGTTTTATTAGTACTATAAGTTTCTTTTATGTACGATGATGATTTATTTGTATTTATATTTTGTTATATTGTATAAATTGATAAATATTCTGACTTATTCTTTGGTGAATATGTTGGATCGTAAGTTTTAAAGTGTGTGTGGAATTTTGAATTGTCCAGTTCATTAATTGCTTGTTTTTCTAAGTAATATAATTCACACCGACCAGATCCAATCCAATATCAGAAATCTGTTTTATGAAATTGAAACCCTTGTATAGACCTTTTACTTGAGCACTAACTTAGTAATCCGAAGGGGACGGCCCGAGATGTATCAGATCAAATTTAGTTCAATACTCAATCAAAGCCGTTCAATCCGCATCAAGATTTATACATCCATTTAGATTAAAATGAATTGTCCGCACAAATATTGAAAAAAATTTGAAAATCTTCACAGAAGCTGTGAAGTTAACCCACAGTAAAAATTAAAACCAACAACAGGAAGAGAAATTCCTCTGATTTACATTTAAAAATTTAACCTTTCTTGAATTCCCTCAGGCATCAGAGAATCATACCTGCACCGCTTGCTTCATCCTTCACTCAAATTCAAGAAAAAGGAAAACAATGGGAAAGAAGAAAAATTTAGAGAGAGAAAATGCCGCGAGGCGAGTCAGGAGGAGAGGCATTTCCTTCTAGAAGTGCGCTTCTACTACAGTACGACCTAGACGTGCTAGAAGAGCTCTGTAGACCCCTCACATCACTGCTAAACAGTGTCCCCTCCCCTCTCTGTTCCTTTCCTGTGCTTAGTTTGTTCCCGCTACTGTATCCGTAATTACAATATTGCCCTTCCTCTATCTCCACCGCCCGTGCAAACTCCCCATGCAATGGGTCCCACCTCTCAGACAGCATCCTAATAACCTGTTTCATGCATGGCCTTTCTCTACCTTCCTTCTGGGTGCACCACTGTATGATCTCTATCATTGCATCAAGTTCGCTCAAGTCGAATGAGTCTATGATTCTGGGGTCCCCAAGTTCAATTAATGTGGAGTCATCAGAGAGCAGCTGAGAGGCCCAGTCAACGAGGTTTTTTCCATTATAAACTACCGGTTTTCCAGTTATGAGTTCGAGTAGTAGCACACCGAAGCTGTACACATCACTGCTTGGTGTTAGTTGATGAGTTGCCACATATTCTGGATCAACATAACCTACAACAAGGTAAGTACAACTAATGAATATAATAAATCCAGGATATCTCTGTCAAAAAAAAATGTCACAACAAACATTGTATTAACACAATTATGTTTTACGAAGACTAACCAGGAGTACCATGGATCTTCAGGTCATTTGAGAAACATGCATGACCAAAATCAGAAACCTATGGATTAATCACAACATTAGTTTGGAATAACAATATGGAAATATTTGAATATGATAATTGTTTACCACTATGTAGTACCTTCGCAAGAAAATTCGAAGCTAATAGGACATTGCTTGATTTGATGTCTCCATGGCAAAGAGAGGGATCACAATAAAAATGCAAATACTCCTGCAGAGTAAGATTCATAAATTGATGTAATTATGTAGCAGAATAATACTTGAAAAAGATAAAACAAGTTGTCTACTTAACAAGAAACTGACCAGAGCATTTGCAATGTCAACAGCAATTTGGATTCTTGTCTGCCATGTCAACGGAGCCTTGTCTGATGCTGCTAAAGCGCATAAAAATTGATTTACAAAAAGGAAAACACAGAAGGATGATCTGCTTGGGAGCATGGGAATTGAAAAGTTTGAGAAAGGAGGCATTACCATGGAGATGATCCTTTAGGCTTCCATTTTCCATGTACTCGTATACTAAAAACCTGAAAATAATAAATATTAAATTGTAAATGAAGAAAACAGTTCTCAGGAGCAATAAACATAAACCATCATAAAAGAATTTTCTGACTCGATATATATTTTCTGGACCAATATACTGATTTTTTCTAATTACTACTGGTCAAGCTATTTTTACTTATGTAGTATACCTCAGTTTGACCAAGAGTAATGTACTTTGTTATAGCTTTAAGACTTTTACAAGGTCCTTTTTGGTAAGGCATTAATGCCCACATAAATTACAAAAATAAGAAAAAGAGGGAACTTTAGTTCAATCTATTGTACCCTAATTTCGGTATTGCTTTCAATATAGTTAGGAATTTAAAGAATGTATATGTTTGTACAGTGAGGTATTGTAAATACTTTTTCTTTATTCATACTTCAAAAAAGAAGAAGCATGTAAACAGCATAAGCAGTGAGTAGTGTGGTTCCAGTCATCAATAGACCATGCAAAATTGTTAGCACTTAATAAAGAGAAAGTGCAAATGTAGATATATATGCATTTATTTTCCCCTCTACCTCTCGTCTTTCATGAAGCAAAAGCCTTTCAGTGAAACCAAGTGACGGTGATGTAGTCTGGCTAGAAGCTCCATCTCTCTACAAAATTCCTCTTCCCCATATTTTGTTATGTTATTTCTTATACATTTAATTGCCACCTTTGAGCCGTCGTCAAGTTGGCCTTTGTAAACTGCCCCATTTGACCCTCTTCCCAAGATGACACTGAAGTTTGTCGTAGCTCTTCTCATTTCCTTGTAACTGAAATTCTGATATATCGTACTGCTCACTGAAAAACAATTCATTTGTATTTAATTGAGGTTTATGGTATCAAGGTTTTGACAATTATGTCATTCATTAGCAAAATAAAATATAATATAATATAATATAATAGAATCACCTTCTTGACTCTTTTGCACATGAATAGGAGGGGAAGCACGGTAAGTGTTTTCTGTACCCTCCATGCTTTTCAATTCTCTTCTTTTTCGACTTATGAGAAGAACTAGAATCAGAATCAACAGAAAGGCCAGACCAGTAACCATGATTCCAATTACTACTAGGAGTGTAATTTTGTGGCCTCGATGGTGTTGTTTGATAACAGGAGTTGCAATCAGGTGCTGTGAAGGTGCATCTGCAGTCCCTGTGGCTGGTGCAGTTGCACGTGCAGGAACTGAGATGGATGGAACTGAAGAATTGACTGAAATATAAGAGATTAATACTTTAAATTTTAATGATTCTTTAGTAATAGTTATAATAAGAACAAATACAGTTTCTGACAGTGAGGTAGATACATCAAGAATTGACACACAACTTGGTCTTACTATATCAAGGTGATCTCAAACACTTCAGCGAAAATTGAAACACAACTGGATACATCATGATTGTGTTCAAAATTGAGTTGATTTATCTACGTTTTGGTTAATAAATTAGCACGGCTTTCAAGTGCATGTTTAGCAGGTTTCAGATTCCAGTAGTGTAATATACTGTACCTATATTAAACTGGTAAGGTTTAGTAATATTATATTTTTTGGAGAAATCTGCCAGCAAATATAGACTCAATATGTTATACATTCAAAATTTTAACCTGATATCTAGATAAAATCGTCATACCTTGGATAAGGCTTAACCCTTGCACACTAAAAAAACATGTGGCCATGTCAGGAGGAGTCAAATTGCTCTGCTGATTTGCAACAGCAACAAAAGCTGCATCACGGCATGTATTTAATGTAACATTATCCTGCCCTTCCATTAAATGTCTCAGGTAAGACAAGCCAGAATTCAAGCACCTCTTACAACCCGCATCCACCAACATCGACCCATTACAATTTTTCTTGACATCACCAAAATTAGGCGACAGAAGCACATCTTGTACAGTACTCATGCCTTGGCATGAGTAAACTACTTGGATTTTGACACCGAGGCCACAAATGGTGGAGGCATCAGAAGGTATACCCTTTGAAATTAAGGTTTCATTGATGGTAGAGATGCATGTGTCGGAAAGAGCCGGTGGCACCCCAAGTGTATCAGTACCGGTTGTATTTGCATACATGGCCACTGAGACGGTCACTAGGGCATTGATATACCGGCAACATACTGAGAATTCGGTTCTGTCAGAGCATGCAGAGGCTATTTCTGTGTAGTTTGACCAGGTCAAATCTAGGGGGCACTCTGCATAAAAAAAAATTGAGCATTTTGGCATGATTTTAGGCAAGCAAAAGGGTTGAATAAAATAATTCAGAACTACAACCATAGAACTTGATATAATTAATTTTACTTTGGTTGGAGAATAAAATATTCTGGAGTAAAATAAATTATTTAGTACTGAGTACTACATGGCAAAAGCAAATCTTTATCTTAAGGCCAGGTTGTCAATAGTTCTTATGAGATTATAATACACCCCAAGTTTGATTAATTAGTTACAAAGTTTATTTTAAATTTGTAATTCACGCACGGTGAAAGTAATGTATCAACCGGAGGCCTGAGCTCCACAAACTTAATGCTAATAAAAGAAGGTACTGCAGTAACAAAAACAGAAACAAATGCCTCATACAAAGTTGATATATGCATAGTAAAATATGTGACAGCCCAGTAAAGAGAAAAATTATTCTACATTGCCTTTTGCACATTTGGTGCTGTAACCATCCTGAAATTATTCCCACTCAAAAAATAACTTGTTTTTCCAAAAAAAAAAAATTCAAAATTAACAACGAAGATAAAATGATGTCTATAATGATGCCTTCTTTCCAGTTATTTCAGAGTTTAGAAACAAATGCGGAGACTAGGAAACTATACCACGGTATTTTTTTTGTATTTATTCTTCTACTTGCATTGATTGATGATAATCCAAAAAAGAGATGAAAGAGATGAAAGAAGAAGCTTAGACAACACCAAAACCACGAGCTAATTAAGATAAAGGTACTGTACGAAAGTGACATTGATGGAGTATCCGTTAATAGTAATTATCAAAAAATTACCACCTATACTGGAACAAACAAAAAAAGGAACCATGCGCAATAAATAACAAAAGAAAGAAATCTCGAAAATTCCATAAATAGACAGAGCTGGATACGAGTGATTAGATGAAATAGTACCTTGCGCGAACACTGAAAGGATGAAAGCTTCTAGAACTACCGCCGCAGCCGCTACCAGGAGTATCGAACGACGCATTTAGAGAGAGAAAGAGTTTGTTTTGATTTCTATTCGAATAAAAATGTTATGGTGCATCGCCGAGAGAGAGAGAGAGAGAGTCTGAGAGTCAGACTGGAGAGTAAGGAGGGAGCTCAGGGAGGTGACGGGAAGAGGTAAGATTACCGGAAGGTGGCTTTTATGATGACTTGGCACGGAAGGAGAGGAATTGGGTTCTCTTGGGTTCACGGGTGGGTTTGCGCCGATTCTCTACACGTGGCCCGGCCCATTATTTATAAATTCTTTTTTTTTTTAATCTAGGAAGTTCATATTATATTTTTGTAGAAACAGATTCATACTATTGGATTCTAAATTTCTAATCATACGTTTTTGTCTTCTTTTAATAAAAATTATACATGTTCCTGTTATGATTTGTAAGTTTATACGGAATATTAGGAAAAGATATTGAAAGAGCAGTTTTGCTTCATACAGCGCACAGGTAATAATTATATAGTGTCCTGTGTCCTGTTTTGGCTGATTGGCTCGATTGCCCATGCACTGCATGAAGCAAAGAAAGCTCTGTCAATAAATTCATCCGAAAATGGGCCCGAGAATAAACAGCAGCTAAGGTTGTTGTTTTCTGTGGTGGCGAATCAGTTAGCCTCTATCGCGATCAGGTCCAAAAGCAACAAATTGCACCGCGACAAGGCGGGACAGGGACAGGAGTCAGGACAGTTCACTTGACCCAATAACTGGAATGTATTTAATTCCAGGTTCCCAATTCAATGAAAAAAGAGAAGAAACAGTCAAAATCTGATTAAAGAGTTGGTTTCAAAAGATGGTTAGAAAAGGAAACAAAGTGGTTCAGATGTTAAGCTCAGTCGTCACCACGCCCACTGACCAGAATTCGTAATTAACTCAGGGCGAACTAAGAAAATTTGAATAGAAGAAATTAATTTATAAAATATAATATATGAAAAAGACAAAATATTGTAATTAGTAGGAAATTAATTATGATTTTACACATTCTAACTAAAACTCTAACCACTATACTACAATCACATATTTGTTATTTTACGAGGGGACTAGACTATATAAAAATTAAATTAAATTTTAATATATATAATTAAAAAATTTAAAATCATAGGGTGGCTTAGTATTCCTTGACATATACGTAAATCTGCTCTTAAGTTAACTCAAATTTTGTCTTTAGATTCGAAATGTTTGATTCAAATCTGCATGAATATTAAAAGATCCTTGTAATGCATTAGTGTGAATCGGATTGGTTCGAATTCTCATCGGATGATCCAGAACTGAACTCAAATTTTGAGTTACTAAGAGGATGCAAACTCCATTGCCCAACACTCAACAGATTGCAATTTGAAAGTGTTGCCAAGAGAGGACCGTTTCTGTTTTTTTTAGTTAGGAATGAGAACGGTTTAAAACTTTTAATTTCTTTATTTTTTATTATTTTATTATTTTTTTATATTAATAATTTAAATTTAAAATAAAATCGTTGGATATGATTTATATAATTGTCCGAAAACAACAATTTTGTATAAATCTTAATAATTACTAAAAAAAATCTAAAAAAAGAGTAAAATTTGGTCTCCAAGCACGTTTTAATACGAAGATCATGTTGAACGGTTCAGATCGACTGTTTGGAGTTTGAAATTGCAAAAATGACTTATAAGCTATGTTGCATGGATACGGGTACGGGTATCGTATCGGATACAAGGTAATTTTCAAAAATTTAGTATCGTGGATACGATGAATGTAATTTTCAAAAATTTAGAATACAATACGTCTATTATATATATTATTTTTAATTATTTTATATATTACATTTAGATAATTATAACTTAAATCAAATTTGTATAAATAATTAAAAACTTAACATAAGAATATATTAAATATAATAGTAACTATAATATAGCACAAACCAAACTTTGGAGGAGTGGCAAAGCATTTTGACACAAGTGCGGGGCTTGGTTCACAGTCTCAGTGCACGGGTGCGGGTGCTGACGTAGTTTTTGGATTCGATCCGATCATATCCGCATGTATCGACACGCATCCAGCTATAATACCTTGTAAAATACTAATGAAAATAGTTAAATTTATCTTGTTATTTTTTTATTTCTCACTAAATATTCCAAGATTTCAATTTAAGTAATGAAGTATTCCAATAATTTGAAATTCAGTTGTATAACAAATTTAAAGAAATTTTGTATGTAAATAAAGAGGATTTAATTGAATCTAAGAAAGCAACTGAATGTAATAGCATGAATCATTTTTCTTTCTCTTCTTTAATCTTGCAGTGATTCTAAATAAATAAAAATAATAATAAATAAATATCAGCACAAATTTATTCACTTAACAAACAGAAAAAGAAAAATAAATAAATAAACTTAAAAGAAGCATATATATAGAGATTGGCTAATATCAAATCGATTGTTCCTGAACCTTGGTGCAATCAAGTTTTAAACCGTCCGATCTGATTTTAGATTCGTATTTGATCTGATGAGATGGAGTCGCTGATTCAACCAAATGAAACAGAGAAATTTTAAAATTCAGCTCCGTCGCTCCGTTAGGTCTTTCCCGTCAATCCCATCCAACCCATCTCTCTCTTTTATCTCTCTCTTTGTTCCAAATTCAAGCAATTTTCTTTTCTCCTCCACTGTCTAGCAAAAGGTTGAGCCGACACGATTTCTTCTTCTCCTTCGCTGTCAAAAAGGTAACCCTTGCCTCCCTCGCTCTTTCTCGTAGCCTTTGTCAGAAAATCTCCGCTCTCTATGTCATTGTCACTGAATCTCCGTTGTCTCTGGTTTTTTAACTAAATCCTCATTGTCAAAAAGAAAATTTGATCTTTGAAGTGTTTTTTTTTTATGAATGCTCAATATGTAACTCAATTGAAGAGCGAAGATGATGAATATGCTGAAAATGAAAGTGCATATGAATCTGATTATGAGAATGAAGAAGAACTGTTATAGACCAATGAATTTCTGTGATATATACACCACTTAAGGGGTTGAATTGTAAATGTTGTGGAATCGTTTATAAGCTTTACAACTTAGATTGTAAGCTGAATTGTAAATTTTTTTTGATATATGCTCAATTTTTTTTAAAGTTTAATTTAGTAGTTTTTTGTTGCTGATATATGTTGTTTTTTTGCATTCTGTGACATATAATGCATACTGACTAGTTTGAGCATGAATTTTGTAATTTTGTGATTTCACATTCTGAATTTACTAGTTTGCGCTTGTATTTTGTAATTTTCTAAATTTTCAAATGAACCAGTCAGGGCATAATGTTGTGCTTGCCTCTAACCAGGTCCAGGAACTCAATCCAGTACTGTACCAGCAATGGGATGTAATTAAAATGCTCATGGCACTTCACTGGTACAGAAAATGCTCAAAATGAGCTGTCTCAGAGATCTGAGTAGAATACACTGCTACAATGACCAAATGGCAGAACCAAATCCACAGATAAATAAAAGACCAAAAATCACACCATTTAGAACCAAATTTTACGTTTATAGGATTTTTGAATCATTTATTATGGATTTCTAAAGTTCAAATTTCAATATATAAAAAACTGTTATTTGCTGCATCATTTGACTATACTGCCCCTGCATTAGATTATTTGTTTGGCATTGTTAACAAATTCCGAAAGTTCTAAAACTTGACAGGTATTTAGAATAGGTTTTTCACTACATATTCATAAAAAGAACCAAAAATATGTAGTAAATCTCTCAGAATTTAAATCTAAAGATTGCTTGTCAGAAAAGGAAATAACAAAACAGTCATTAGCCACATTATGAGATAAAATACTTCAAGGTTCCCTAAAGCAGTGTTGCCTTGCATTTTTAAAATGATGATCCAACATAGTAAAGAGCTTCTATAACTCATCACAACCCCTCAAAGGATATGCAGAACCCCATGATAGTAAGCTTGTCCACTCGATCCGCAGCATGGATATATAAATAAAAGCATCAACTACAAAGTCATTACATCAAAAACTAACATCACCTAGCTAAAGTCATTACAATCACATACTTGTCATTCAAGTACATTATATGCTATTTAAAAAACAACCCCACAAATTCACAATTGGTGGTCATACAATTATAAATCTTTCACTGTTGTTGTTCAATGCAAATAGAGTTTGACATCTCCTGCAAATAAACCATGTAAAAAGAGAGTCTTAATCAATACGTAGAAATAAATAATATGAGCTTGAAAGAGTTGAAGTCATAGATACATAATTAAGATTCCTTATAATTATCTTTATACTTCTTTACTCAGTTTACTCTCTTTATTCTGCACAGGACCAATAAGTTATAGACTAGCATGACGCAGATTTATGAATGCTAAATATGTAACTCAATTAAGCTTAGGTGTGGTAACTAAGAACTATTTGTTCTCCAATTAAACAAAAACATATCAAAAAATTTGCAGTTCAATTAAGCATTGATGGCATCCAATTTTAACCCGCATTAGCCCTGATATTACTTAAATTGAGAATATTGATGTGACTTACACACAATATTGTACATAATAACGATAGTTCCATGAAGAACCAAAGGTGAAATCAAAGAGGTACATGATTTCTTCTTATTTTAGCCAACAACTTTCAAATTACCCCAATTATGACAAAAGAGTAAACAGCTAGATTTTTTTTTTAAAAAGAACTTCAAATATCAAAATTTCTTTCTGACAAAGGCTACGAGAAAGAGCGAGGGAGGCGAGGGTTACCTGTTTGACAACGAAGGAGAAGAAGAAATCGTGTCGGCTCAACCTTCTGCTGGACAGTGGAGGAGAAAAGAAAATCGCCTGAATTTGGAACAAAGAGAGAGATGGGTTGGATGGGATTGACGGGAAGACCTAACGGAGCGAGGGAGCCGAATTTTAAAATTTCTCCGTTTCGTTTGGTTGGATCAGCGACTCCATCTCATCAGATCAAACAAGAATCTAAAATCAGATCGGACGGTTTAAAACTTGATTGTACCAAGGTTCAGGAACAATCGATTTGATATTAGCCAATTTCCATATATATATATAATAGATATAATTAAAATTTAACATACTAATTTAGAATATATTTCTAAAGTCAAGTTGTACGATTAGAGATTGGTAACATCTTTAAATTAGTTTATAAAATTTTAATGAGATAAGTTAGTAGTATTAGAAATAAAACCCAACTATACAACCTACTTATATGCTGGACCATAATTAGATCTGCTTAGCCCAACGATTAGTCCATTCATTTCGGTACTTTCATGAATCTATTATATATCCAAGTAAATCAATTTGCTACTCAGACATCCCTTAAGGCTTTTCTCAAAATTAATTCTCTGTTCATACTTTACCGAGATAAAATGAAATCATTACACTTCCACGTGGTGGGTAGGAAATTCATGAGCTATGACTCACTTCCTTCTTAGACCATCTAAACCTTGTATAATAGAGTATGTATGTTCTCCTTTCATACCCTGCAATACGGAGGAGCTAGGAAAGAAAAGGAGAAGGCCGGTACAAGAATTGCTTCGCACAACCTTGCCTTTACATGACCTTGCCTTGCTCGTTTCGGAAAAACTCAAGTCGGAAACTTCGAAAAATCTCTGCTAAATTCAGGTGCGGATTTACGTGAATTTTTACTAAATTTTGTAATTATAATTAAATGTTACATAGTTCATTTGAACTTAGAATTATGTAATTTAATGTACTTGCATATTCCAAGTTCGTTTCGGCATACTTAATAAATACCCCAAAAATATCAACTAGCATTTCTAAGAATTGGTATCCGAATTGATAAATTGTTATAGATTAATCTGACTTGGTAAATTAACCAATTTATCCAAGTATTTGATATCCTTTTTCTGTACTTAAACCTGTATAAATTGTTGATTCAAACTTGACCATTGAGTATAAATCTGTTTGAATATCAATTATAGTCTGAATAAAACTCTGATCGAATCTGAATTTTTATGGAAACATTTATCCTCGTCACTTCCGAAAACGGTTGATCCCCAATTTTGGCCAGTCTTTTAGTGCTAAACGTTCTGGATATTTTCCTTCTAACCCTCGCTGGACGAGGATCGAATGTCCTCATGCGTCCCGAGGCAGGAAAACTCATTCTGACAATCCGACTAGTCAACGGATCATGAGATAGTGACTCTTGACAAGGATAGTATGTGAGTGATGACTTGAGCCAGATGATGGTGATACCGATATTGATAGATTTACATGTATTTTACATGTGGTGGTTCTTCTGTACTAACGAAGTGTTGTGCTCAATTGTTTCAGACGATGCCTACTTTCAATGTTCCGATAGATTTGTTTCTTCGGGTAATACTTGCATTGACACTTAAAAATTGTTCAAAATTCTTTTAATTATATTTCTCTTATTTAATTTTAAAAACTAAATTTAGCATAAATTCATGTAATGGAACTAAAACCTGCACTGAGAATTTATTCTCACCCGTACATTTATTTTGTATGTGCCACATTGGACGTGGGTTCCAAGCAGTTTCCCAGAGGGTAAGTACTTGGGCTATGGCAATACGTCACCAGGCATATGATGATAGTTGACTACCTCGTTTTACATGCTGTTGACCAGACCACTGGTCGTGGTACTTTTGTATACTTGTTCCTCATAGACCTGCCAGATGTGTGTGTGTGTGTGTGTGGTGCATATGTAAAGCACCAGGTTAGGTAGATCTTAGACCTTTTTGGGTTTGGCCACTTTTTGTTTTGTACAGTTGGCCTTACCACTTTTGTACCCGAGTAAGATTTTAGATCAACTCGGTGGTCTAGACAATAGTTGTTAGTTTATAATAATCTAGAAGTCAATAATACGATAAATTATCATAAAACTTTGTTCATGAATTGAGTGATTAATAAACTGTCATTTTGTTACCTTGAGTATTATTGAATTTATGGATCATTCCTTTATATGAACTAGAGTCAATAGTTGGAATTGTGAAACTCCATAATATTAAATGATTTATATACTCTTAAAAGTCTCTAACTGAGGTAATTAGCAGGAACACTAATTTACCGTTACAAGGTTAGAATGTGGATTAAAAGATGGTCAAGTTTTACAGACCATTGACATGAGATGTCATTTTAATCACATAGATACATGTTCTAGGAACATGGTATTTGACAGACCCCGAATGAAACATTAAATGGAATTGTGTACGTGTCATTAATGTTTTCATTCAGTGTTAAGTTCTAAAATATGAGGTATTCATCTTTCCTACTAAGAGATGTGTATGTGTGATTGTTATTTAATGCTGTCGGTAAAATGCAGTCATAACGGTAGCTTTTCGGTATACATAGCTTAGCTGAGGTGGTGATGGTTTACCAAAAGTACTATTGTCTCTCGTATCTCTATACAAGTTACGGTATCACTGGGCCCCTTGATAGAGTAGGATTATCTGCATGCAGTATAATTACAAGAGTAATTATATTTGATAATCTGCTCAAGGTCGAGAAAAGATTATGTTTGCAAGGATGACACACACCTACCTTGAAACTGATCTGATATTGTGAGACATAAGAATTAACACGACTAAAATAGTTTACTGGATCGTGGTATTGTATAGTACAGCATCATCTGTGTAATTGGATGATCATAGTATAGATGTCAGATGCCTCCTATGATTATAGAAGTTAAAATAGTTTTAATTCTATTTACCAACATAACACAGATCCTATTGGGTCACACCGCAAAGGAGACTTATCAGAGAATCTTATAATTAATTATATATAGTTATAGTTAATAATAAAATATTTATATTAATTATAAAAGGTATAATTAATATAAATGTCATAAAGATGACAAGCTTAAACATATTCAATTTACAAGCGTGTACGCCACGTTGTGTAAAAACTATCGCAGCAACAGTCGCAAGAAATTATAACTGATCAGATAGATTATAATATGGATTATAAATATTAATTATGAATTAATATTTTGGGCCTAAATTAAATTTAGAATTTAATTTAAAAGCCCAAAGCCCAAAGTCAAAACTCAAAAGTCAAAGCCCAAACTAATCAATTGATTAATGGGCTCGATGGCATTTTGGTAAATACCATGTTGCCCTAGGGGCATATTGGTCATTTAGACTATTTCAAAAGTCTATAAATAGAGGGTAGGGGTAGAGAAAAATTCTATTTCCAAAATCCGATAGAAGTCTGATCGATCTGAAAGTCAATCTTTTATAACTTTCGGTTTTTCTCTCCCAAATAGTGTTGGGCTAGAAAAGAAAGATATACGTAATCCACGTATAATCTTGCGAGTCGTGAATAGTGTTTTCGCAAAGTTTCGTGAATCTGGTTTTGCGTGAGACACAAGTCAGTTTTTACGATCCTCGTGAATAGTGTTTTCACGCCTCCCGTGAATAGTGCTTTTACGGTTGTCGTGAATAGTGTTTACGGGATTAGGAAATAATATATTTGAGAAAGTCGCGGTATATTTATTTTGTCATTTTCTCGGTGAATAGTGTTTTCACGCCTTCCGTGAATAGTGTTTATGGGATTAGGAAATAATAAATTTGCGAAAGTCGCGGTATATTTATTTTGTCCTTTTCTCGGTGAATAGTGTTTTTGCGAATCCCACTGGTCAGTAATACTGGCAGTAGAAAGCCAGCGCTTTGGTGGTTCTTGGTGGACGACCGATAGAGGTATCAGACGTCTGATACTCTGAGGCAAGACATTCCTCAAATTCGATCTTCTCGGTCTGCTGCAATCCAATTGGAATTTGGATCGAGGTATAAATATGTTATATTAATCTATTTAATTTGTAGATAGATTAAAGTTTTAGAAATCAATTATGGAGTAGATCTGTAAAAGGATTAAATTGGATTTTGATGCCAAGGAATACTGAAGGTGGATCGCCTTGGAAAGTATTCTGACATACCTCGTTTAATCCTTGGCTTAAGATAGAGGTATCAGACGTCTGATACTCTGAGGCAAGACATTCCTCAAATTCGATCTTCTCGGTCTGCTGCAATCCAATTGGAATTTGGATCGAGGTATAAATATGTTATATTAATCTATTTAATTTGTAGATAGATTAAAGTTTTAGAAATCAATTATGGAGTAGATCTGTAAAAGGATTAAATTGGATTTTGATGCCAAGGAATACTGAAGGTGGATCGCCTTGGAAAGTATTCTGACATACCTCGTTTAATCCTTGGCTTAAGTTAGAAGTAAAATTTTTGTTTTACGTTCTTTCCGCAGCTTAAGCTAATCAATGGGTTTGGACCGTCCGTAACCCAACAATAGTATGGTAGTATTGTACTAAAAACTTGTTTTATAGTTATGTGTGTTTTGTTTACTGCTCTGATTTTACTGTTATTTTTTATTTAATTTTCATTGAATTAAAGATAAATGCCTTATGGATATACATTTCACGTATATTCGTGGCGGAAACTGTTATGCCCGAGTAACGGGGTGTGACACCAGCCGTATCCGGTCATTTCAATGGAGTATTGGTGACCGTATCGGTTGAGTAAGGATACGCCACGTAAGTGGATATGCCAGTTGGCGTATCGAATACGTATCAGTGCCATATCAGACGCGTATCGGTATTGGATACATGTCCGATACAGATACAAAGGTCATTCTGGAGTATCCGAATAATAGCTTATAAACATATGGTGTCAAGATGTGTCACCATAAAATAGTGTAATTGGATCCCTTCTTTTTTATATTTTATGAATTGTAGCTATCTTAAAATAGTAAAAATAAAATAAAAAATATATATATAATTTGGTCTTCATAAATATTTTAATACAGATATCATGTTGAGTGGTTATAACTGGTATTTTGAACTTTAGAAATAGAGATATTGAATATGAGATACAACGAAACATATATAAAACACATATAAGAGATGAGTCATCATATAAAACATATATGGTATACAACAAGACATATATAAAAGACATGAGTCATTATAAATGCTATCGATAATTGAATGATACCTGGCCAGTATTTAGATGCATATGAGGTAAGATTATCAAATAGTGTACGCAAGTAATTATCCCAAAAAAAATCAAAATACAAATTAAATATTTTTATAAATTTGTTGTCGAAAATAAGAGTAAAACATAATAGATTAATCAAATGATAAAGCTGGTTCTTCAATTTTACATGTATACTTAAATATTTATTTAAAAAACTAGAACTTATTTATTTATTTTGGTCGAATTGCCCGTAGGCATTTTATTAAAACATATTAGTACGACAGAAAAGTTACACTGTAGCATGTACAACATGTACTATCAGAGTACTAAGCTGAAACATAAGATGAGACAACAAGTGTCTTTGAAAACATTCAGCTATATACAAACTAAAGACACACAAGCGTATGTACATCATGTGAACACAAATTTAATTATCCTTACTTGATTGGAATGATAGAAATCTAGTGATTGGTTTCTCTGTGCGGATAGTGTGTCATGGTTCTTCTTGCAGACTTATGCAGCAGAGAAAACACTGAATCAAACTGGACCAGAAAATTAATCAACTAGACTGGAACAATTACCACGCGAAGTCCCAATGAAGACACTGAATCAAACTGGGCGGGAACTGAATCAATCGAACCGGGACAATCACCAAGCATAGGTCTCAAAGGAAAGCCGCCAATGTAGAAGTCAGAAAAGGAGATTGAAACAAGAGAGTAGAAAAAAGAAAGGAGGAAAGGACGAAAGAAGAAGGGGAGAGAAGAGATGAAGAAACCAACATAACAAACCAGTACAAACACAAACAACGCACAAATATATAAACTAGTAACTATATATACAACTCATTCCACCTGCTCTTTCATTGCTAAAGAGGAAAAAAAGAGCTAAGAAGAGAAGAAAAGCACGCCGCTTGTCTTGGAGAGTAAGAGTCAGCGCATCACATGTCTTGGAGAATAAGAATTCTAGAATGACAAAACAAAAGTTACGAGAAAATAGTAATAAATCAAAAGCACCTGCTCAAGGCAGCAAGTAGGAGTTGCAAAAAGGGAGTGTCCAGGACAGAAGTGGAGTTGAACAGTGTGAAGAGCGGAGGAAGAAGGATAGCCATCGCTACTGGACAAAGTTGAAATCGCCTTTGGTAAAGTTGAATTTATTTTAAAATATTCGGTGCGTGGAAGTCTTAAAGAGTAATTTTATTAAATACGTTGTGAATATATAGTCACTTGAGAAATACGAAACACGGGTGAAAAAACAATTACAATAAGTAATAAAACACTAGAAAATAAAAAGGACTATAAAATTTCACGTGAAAGCTCTTCACGAAAAATCACAAAAACACGGCACAATGAAAATCACTACATTTAAAAATCATTTCCGATAAAAAAAAAATTATCAGGTCAATAACACTTTTTCACACACTCGTACGATTTAATACATCAATTTTAAGATTATCTATGTATCTATTGTATTTTGATGGAATAAAATAAAAGAGAACTCTAGAGAGATAGCTTGAATAGACACTTGACCCACTGTCCCACTTGCAGATTAAAAAAAAAAAAACTTTTGCCCCTCTCTCTTTTTCGAATAATACCCAGCAGCGGCTGCTAGGTTAACTTTCGGCCTCTCTCTCTTTAGGCCTTTTCACCTTTCTCTGGGTTCCGTATAGAAAATCCAACTGCTACATGGGCCGAGAAGCCCATTATTCCGTTTCAACGGATTAACAATCATTAATAATTAAATAAAAACCGATAATAAGTGGTTGCCGGTCAAATTCGAATTCGCATCCTCTGAGATATCTCAAACTTTGCGTGACTTTTTGAAATATCTCAATCGTTCAAACACGTTCTGCACGAATCTCAAAGCTCAAATAATACAATAGGCACCGGTCATGTCGGTCACGTAAAAATTGAGATATCTCAGAGGATACGCACCCTTATATCCCCGCCACCTCGTCTCTTTCTCCAGCTATTCTAACTCCTCATCGAATTGGAATAGCTGGAAGGAAGAGAACAAATCTTACAAAACAAAGCATGCAGTGCTCTTCCATATCTTATCGGCTCATATCCTTGCCCCTACTCTGCCTTCTCTGCTCGCCTATCCTCTCTCTCGCTGCTTCGGTAATTCTCCTCCTCTACAGCTCTACTCAAACCTATCTCACACAATCTCATTCCATCCACGGTAGCTATTCTCTGGAGAGCTGAGCTTATAACTGTAATACTTTCACAGCTAGGATCTACATGTGCAATCGATCGAAACTGTGGCTCAGGCCTCCACTGCGAGACATGCCTCGCGAACCGCAATGTACGGCCGAGATGCACTCGAGTCCAACCTACAGATCCCAAATCCAAGGTCAGTGATTCGAAGTGCGTAATATCTACATCCATCTCTTCTTCACTGTCTTCTCTCTTCTTTGAATGAAGGACCTTCTGAATATCCTTATTTGAAAAATGAAAAGTGCGGTTAATTGCTGGATTTGTGATTTTGTAGGGGACTGGATTGCCATTTAACAGGTACGCATGGCTGACAACCCATAATTCGTTCGCACGGCTGGGCCAGATCAGGTCACCGTTCGGCACTCCTAACGTCTCCCCCCGCAACCAGCAGGATACTATTACCCAGCAGCTCAATGTCAGTCCGTACATCTCTCTCTCTCTCTCTCTATCTCTCTCTTCTGTTTTTCTTTTGTTTTTGAAATTAATTTCTCTGTCTCTGGAACCTGGGCCCGGTTGGTTAATACAATAATCAATGCGTTTCCATAAAAGGGGCCCACTTTCAGTGGGTGAAGCCGTGAAGGCCTGAAGGGTATTTGTTTTGTTTTATCTTTCCTTCTGGATTCTTTCGCCAATATTATCTTGAATGCTTCTAGTCCTAGGCACCTAGATGAGCAGGGGCCAGGGGGAACTGGGGAAGTATTATCTTCCGGGCTACGGTGTCTGTCTTGTAGGTCCCAGTTGGTGTGATATATTTTTTTTTTAAGCGATGAAGTTAAGCGGTCATAATTCCTCAGTTCCTCCTGTCTCATACCACATGATGTCATGATGTGATCCCACCTTACAATTTCATCAGTTTCGTATATATGCTGCATATTCATGAATTCGCATCCTCTGAGATATCTCAAACTTTGCGTGACTTTTTGGAATATCTCAATCGTTCAAGTACGTTCTGCACGAATCTCAGAGCTCAAATAAAACTGGCCCCCTACGCTGGCCCGAATAGGCACCGGACACGTCGGTCACGCAAAAATTGAGATATCTCAGAGGATACGGACTCCATATTCATTCCTATATATAGTTCGTGTAAGTAATATACAGTATATACTGCCTGGTGGGGTTGCCAAAAGAGGCGTACCGTGCACAGGCCCACCAATGCAAAAATCATAAAATCAACCCCGCCACGGCGTCAATTTAAATTGACAGTAGACACCAATTAATTATTATTTAAATTAACATTCATGCGCCCAATTGAATGTTGGCAATCGTCGTGTGGGGACCCGCTAAGAGGGTCGATGACCCCAATGCAAACACGATCCAAAATAAAATCACACTATGGGAACCAATTGTGTACAAGGATCAAAGATGTAACATTACGCCATCCTCAGATTATATTTGCCAAGATTTGAGAGGCCCATCGGACTTACCTTTTTCAATAGATGAAATGACCGTCAAATCTGCATCAAGATTTGTGCAAACTCATTAAAACCCACGCAAATATTTTTCAGTTTTCGTGCGCACAAATATCAATGATAATCGTACGGTGTTAGAGCTAATTGAACCTAAAAGTAGGTCCGATGTCCATCGGACCGTGCGCACAAATATCAATGATAATCGTACGGTGTTAGAGCTAATTGAACCTAAAAGTAGGTCCATGTCCATCGGACCTACTCCTATCTCATTTGCCAAACAGACCGAGAGAACATTATCCAAGCAAAAGCAACTCTCGTTTGTACATATGGAGAGCAGTTTGGATCCGATGCCCATCGGACTCAAATTGAGTTCGATGACTTCCATAGCCGTTTAATTCACTTTATAATTCGTGCGCGATGCTTTAATATCCATGCATGTTCGTTTTAATATCTGTGCACACGGATTTTAAAGCGGATCCCAAATTTAAGTCCGATGGGCATCGGACCCAAATTTAAGTCGTACACATGCCACGTGATTGCAACATTCATCGCCTTCTTATTTTATAAGGATCGGAGGGAAGTGAGGGAATGGAGAGTTTTCCTTTTCTAAATTGAAAGTTTATAATTTTGTTCAATTTTATGATTTTTATATGCATTAATTTATTTATTTCAATCTTCTTATAAAATAAAATTATATTACACTAAATTATTTTCCAAAATTTACTGTTTTAAATGTAATTTATTTTGACGCCATCATGAAAATTATATACAAAAATCAATATTTTCATGACGAAAGAGTTGCAGAATGGCGAGAACTTTTTTGGCACCTATCGTATCGTTTGATTTTTTTTATAATAATACTTTTAATTTTAAATGTTTGACTTCATGTTTATTTTTTGCGTGCATGTCGTCACAATAACTTTTATGTATATTTATGTGTTCATGACTTTTTATCTATTAATTTTTTCAGTTTTATTTCTAAGAAAAAATGGATATTAAACTGTTTAAGCTAACACGTAAGAACAATAATTTTTACATCTACGTGTTTGGATTATGTGCTGAGATTCATGTGTTCAAATTATCAAATATAATGTGGGAACTTGCAGAGCCGAAATATATATTATTCTCACATTTTATTATGAACGTACGCGTTCATAATCTTCTAGTTTCTAAGATAATGATATTTTATGCGCAAGAAGACGTCAAATATATAGAGGTCGACATTATTACATCATTGTAAATAGGTGCTTATAAAAAAAAAAGTATAGAGCTGTTAGGTGTCCAAAATAAAAATAACTGAATCATCTGTCTCTCAGGAGATAGGATTTTTCTGTCCCTAAGTCACTGATATATAGATCTGCAGCAAAATTAAAACTAATTTTAAAATTTTTAAACTCGTCTGGACTCACGCACTGAGAGCAGAAAAGTCCTACCCCGAGCAGATGAACTCTTTCCATTTCATTTATTTTAAAAAAATAAAAGAAATAATTCATAATGGCGGTTGGTACTGTTTGTGGTCCAGCTTTGATTTTTTTTTTTTTTTGAAAAAGAACAATAAATTTCTCCTTTTGCAAGGACTTGTGTTGGTCTTGCTCGTAGAAGGATAAAAACAAAAGCCACCGCTTCATAAGTGCACGTGGTAGTTTGCGTTTGTCCCACTGAGGGGAAGTTCCAGTTCTGCGTAGAGGTGGAACAGTTGTGGGAAGTAATAATTTAAAACAAAAAAGAAAACACAGAGTAGTCAGATACTCATCAGATGTATTGATAAGTCTCAATGCGGCTACACTTGATGTTTAAGCAAATATGTCAATCCTGCAATGTTTTAGAGTATTTCACAATTAGATGGACCGGTTGAAAAAACTGACATCGTTGGATTGAATTTATAATCAGTACGGAGTCAAAAAATTTAACAGAATGAGGCACACTTTTATAATTATTTTAGATATTAATTATATCTTCTATGACAAAATATAAAAATAGAAGCATATTTTGAAAAAAAAAAAAATTGGGTGAGGCGTAATTTTGTAATTTTGTGTATGCTTAATTTTTTCTGAAAAAACATAAAAATAAAAGCATGTTTTTGAGTATATTATAAGTAATAATTTGTATAAAATAAGAACAGTTGTCAGTTGGACGCATGAGTATATAAGTAATAATTTGTATTGATCCTAACTCTAAAGGTAAAATGTTTCCCAAAAAAACAGGTTTTCTGTTTGTTGTGTGCTTAAAAAATTCAAATATCTATATCATTAACCATTAAGCATTTTACTCATATTTTAAGTGCATTGTATGTGTTCAAACTCGAACTTTGCAAGGGACCCACGCTTCATGTGTCATCAACTCATCATCATATATTAATTTGTTGCGTGCAAAATGCAAATTGAGCAATAATAGGAATAAATAATCTATACTAGAGTATTGAATGTTAAACAAGGACCAACAACCCCATATGAATCTGAACAGGCTAACTTGGTAGTCACTACTCACTACCAATTCCTTTTTTAAAAGAAAAAAATCGGAAAAGGCTTTCTTCAAGAATCTCATGTTTTCAAAAATTGGTAATTTAAGCTAGCATGGAAAGTTCCAATTTTGGTGTATTTCTTTCATAGATGAAAAATCTTTTTAATTCTTCTAGAACAAGGTGGTCATTTGCCAAAGACAAATTAAAGCAATTTTTTTAATATAGAATATTGAGAGATTAATCATTTTCAACCTGATTATTGTGTCAAGTGGCAAAGCCCTTAAAAACCCAAAACCATAGTAGATTCGTGAAAAGAAAGAATTATTAATGATTATAGAGTTTATTTAACCCATGGAAAATTATTAATAATTATAGAGTTTGTGCTTATTTCAAATATTTTATATATAATCTTTATTTTTTTTTAAAATCCTATACTAATGCACAGAAAGTGCTGTCACACATGGCTCTTGTGTTACGATTTTTCTCAATAAAACAAAACCCTAGAAATTTTTATAATTTTTATTTTTTCTTGACACAAGAGCCACAAGAGGCAGTTGGGGCAGTTGGTGTTACTGTTTTAATTCCTGTTCCAGCTGGGTGCGTATCCTCTGAGATATCTCAATTTTTGCGTGACCGACGTGTCCGGTGTCAATTCGGGGAACCGTAGGAGGCCAGTATTATTCGAGCTTTGAGATTCGTGCATAATGTATTTGAACGATTGAGATATTCAAAGAAGTCACGCAAAGTTTGAGATATCTCAGAGGATGCGAATTCGTTCCAGCTTGCATCCTTCCAATTTGAATTCAGAGTAGGTTTGGGCATCGGACCTACTTTGGTTCGATGGGTGTAGTGACCATTCGATCTGCATCAAGATTTGTGCAAACACAACTAAATCCGTGCATGCCTGTTTCAATTTCCGTGCGCACAAATCTTTATGCTAATTGTACGGTGTTAGAGCTAATTGGACCTAAAAGTAGATCTGATGCCCATCGGACCTACTCCTATCTCTTCAAAAATAGCAACGAAAAAGTTCAACCTTTGCAAAAACTTGTATTGTTCGTCTTGCGTTGCAAAGGAAAGAAAAAATATATCTATTCAATGTATGGGTTTAAAGTCTTAGATGCTGCTACTGACTCTAAAGGCCTGAACAAACATGTAAAATCTGCAAAGCTGGGCGTACCCTGGGATGTACAGAAAAACAGAAATTAATTCAACTTAACATACAAGTAATATAATATATTATACTGATTGGGAAATGGGAATGCAATATCAAGGTAATAATAATATAGATATATTCAATTTTGCATGCAAGTAGTATACACTGACTAGGTTTTTGAATGGCCGGCAGTACATAATGAGAAGAAGCCCATGTTCTTTCTAGAGTTCGCCATTAAAAACAAAGGAAAATGGATATTCTTATGAGAATTTACTTTTACTGGTACAAAAATCAAAAGAGTTTACTTTAATAAATAAACTATTCGATAGTTATTAGAAAACAAAACATCAGAAGTTGGATGTTTAATCACACTTCAGCATACTAGATTGCTTAGGAGAAACTACTAAAAATGTAGTTCTATATATCTTATGAGATATGTCATCAAATATATTTGATATGTGTGTGCATGCAGAATGGAGTGAGGGGATTAATGCTTGACATGTATGATTTCCAAAATGACATCTGGCTTTGTCATTCTTATGGTGGCAACTGCTACAACTACACTGCATTTGTAAGTCGACTTCCTGATAGAATATTTACCAACATTCTCTCGTTGAGTACTGAATTCTACTTTCAGTTATTTCTTATGAGATTGCTGCATTAAGTGTATTAATTAAACTAAATTAATACCAGGTGCCGGCAATTGAAGTGCTAAAAGAAATTAATGTATTCCTTGAAGCCAACCCATCAGAAGTCATAACCATAATTATAGAAGATTATGTGACATCTCCTATGGGTCTACCAAAGGTTTTCAATGCATCCGGCCTAATGAAATATTGGTTTCCAGTTTCACGCATGCCCCAAAATGGAGGCGATTGGCCTCTTTTGAGTGATATGATAAAGTCAAATCTGAGACTACTGGTTTTCACATCAAAATCCTGGAAGGAAAATAAAGAAGGCATTGCTTATGAATGGAGATATATTGTAGAAAATCAATGTGAGATTTAACTTCTCATTTATAATTTCTATTTTTGTTTTGTTTAGGCTAAACTCAGAAACAGTACTGTCAATTTCAGGTAATAGTCCATCTGAAACTTGGCCCGATACATTGACATTTGATCTGACTGGTATTATGAATTAGTACTGCAAATGGCAATTGATGTCTAATTCCACTATGTCAAGCCCAAATCACTGCACAGAGAACCTTCTCTCTCATTAAAGAATCAATGAAAACATAAGGCAGGAATCTAACCTGACCCAAGACAGCATGTAGAAGAATCTATATTATGGTATTAAAATCAGTTATAATCATCTATGATTAACCAGAGTAATTACATTTTTTAGAATTGGTCTTGTTTTATGCAGATGGAACTTTAGGCATGACTGCGGGTTCATGCCCAAACCGTGCTGAGTCAGCACCCATGAGCACAGTGTCGAGATCACTGGTTTTAGTCAACTATTTCCCTGATATTCCCGATTTTGCCACTGCTTGTAAAAAAAACTCGGCGCCTCTCCTAGACATGTTAAACACATGCCATAACTCATCTAACCGATGGGCTAATTACATAGCTGTAGATTTCTACAAGGTATTCATCAATATTTTTGTGAACTCTAATTCCCAACTTTTGCAATGGATAGGTCATGATATTTTACGGCAAGCAATTAAATCTGGTATTTTTGTCAGTAATTTATTACATGTCAAACTCTTATTAATCATTACTCGTATTAACATATGGAGATAATTTACTAAGGATTTTGATGCAGAGAAGTGATGGGGGAGGAGCAGCTGAAGCAACTGATGTGTCCAATGCACGCTTAATTTGTGGATGTAATAACCTTTCTTCTTGCAAGGTATTTATTTAGCTACATGATCATTATAATTAGCCTTCAAATGGGAAGCTAAAGTTCTGACACACACATCAGAGAACAAAATAAAAGTATTTTAAATTCATTTTAATTTTTCAAGAACCCTTTGATTCTCATGTGTAGGTTAATGGTTCATTTGGCAACTGTGACGTGCCGGAAGCGGGACCCACACCCCGCACCTCCAATATTACAGGAGTATTAACAGGCACGTCAAGTTCTTCCGGTTTTATGTTGAAATCATGGCTAAAAATAGTTCTTGTTAAAATTATGTTACTTAATGCATGTTTGCTGTGAACATGGAACTTCAGAAAGATGCTTTAATGTATATACCCGGTAGTACTACAAAATTGTGACAGTAGTTTCTAGTGTATATTGCCAGAGATACATAAAATCAGAGCCTCAATATCCAATTTCTTAATAGTTCAAGATTTTGTGTAATATAAATGTTTTTTTATTTGTAACTCCACCCAAAGCAAATTGCTCCGAAAGAGTATCTGCTGCGTCTATATGTGGCCCATCAACCTACATCGAATATAGAAATAAAATTAAATATAGGGATTCAACTATAATGCTTATTAATCAATTATTAAATGACATGCTTTTATATAAGCAAATTATTAGATGCTCACAAATTTTCAAATATATTAAATTGTTTCTGCATATTTAACTACGTGATAACAAAAAAATATTTCATTCCTGCATGAAACAAGGACTGCTGAATAGACTATTCCGCTAATTGATAGTTTAGACAGTTCAAAGATTATATGCAAAATAGTAAAGGCTACTAAACCATTCATTCCTTAAAAAAATAATCCGAGTACAAGTTTTGGTATTGTTAGGACCAGGAAGGCATCTGAAACAAGCAGGCCAGCAGGAATCTACTGTTGATACAAGACCACAAAAATTGAATATTTCATGAGTAAAACTCTCAAGGGGACTTGCTTGACTCGGATCAAATTCAAGGAAATGGAACTAAAATGGAGTAATTTATAAAATATTATATAATTTAAGACAGAGAGGACTTTAATTGACAACTGTTGCCTAAAATAGTCGACTAATATATAAAACATCCTTTTGTAAGTCTGGAATTTTAGGTTTTCCTCCTATTTTATCCCTTTCTACTATTTATACCCTATGCTGCCATGGAGAACAAAACAGATACCATTCCACAGCATAATGCCAGTATGAACGAGAAATACAATAGGTTTTCAGAACTAAATTCTAACAAGTCAATGAACTTTGCCCCACAAACATTTGTCGGTTTCAACCGTTTTGATGCATCATTTGAAGCCAATTTAATAGATCTTCACAATTTCAACCGTTTTGATGCATCATTTGAAGCCAATTTAATAGAACTTCACAATTTCAACAGTTTTGATGCATCTAGATTCAACGGTTTTGATGCTATGTTAGAAGCCAATCTAATAGATTTGTGAATTTAGCTCACAGTGAGCATAAGAACATACTAGTTGTATTCTATAATAATTTGTTAATTCATGAATAAAAAATGAAATGGGAAAAAAAATTCAATCGTTCATACATGAGAATTTGAAATCTATAAAATAACCATGTGTAACTAACGACAATCATATTCGTGCAGGAAAGATTTTGAACTCGTTAATTTGAATGTTCTTTTTGATACCTAAAAAGCATCACGTCAGCATGGGTGCATAGTGCAAACCGTTTGACACCTCACTCGCATGGTTGCCTAAAAAGTATCACGTCAGCATTGTTGCCTAAAAAATATACTTGACGACTATTCATGTTTAATAGTCGACTAATCTATTAAATTGATTTATAATCAAAAGGCCAGAAATCATTTTGCAACTATTCATTTCATAAAACAAGATAGGTTCAAGCAACCCAAAATATATTATGAACTCAAAATGCTTACTAGCTATATTTAGCTTACCAGAAATCAAATGTCTACTGGAAAAAGAAAACAGATGCTACA
This sequence comes from Carex cristatella, assembly GCA_024447775.1. Classification (NCBI taxonomy): domain Eukaryota; kingdom Viridiplantae; phylum Streptophyta; class Magnoliopsida; order Poales; family Cyperaceae; genus Carex; species Carex cristatella. The sequence goes on from JAJHPF010000025.1 coordinate 2,011,058, forward strand.
AAAAGTTGTGTTCCCATTAATTAAAATTCATCCAACCAAACAAAACTCTTGAAATGGAGAACAGAAAGATTGAATAAAAATATCACAAAGGCATTCTAATTTACTCCATGGAGGAAGCACCAGGACCACCACCAAAACCGCCTCCGCCACGGCCAAAGCCTGGCCTACCACCAGAGCCCTACACAATTAACCAACCCCATCATGAAAATTGATCAACAATATAGCAAGGATATACAATACAATAATTGAAAAATGAAATATTCAACATAAATAGTTGCAATTGATAAACTTACCCTGAAAGAAGGCTGGAACTCCGGAGGAGCACCGCCCTTCTCACCGCCAAACTCACCAGGTGGCCCACCACGTGGGGCACCACGGTAACCTTCCCTATCACCAAACCTGGGCCTATCACCCTCAAAGCGTGGGCCTCTGCACAAAACATAACACATCACAATCAAAATTTACAACTAAGATCTATCCCAATTTTGTAGTAGCAAAAAAGGAACAATCAAAAGAAAAGTAATGCTCAATTCACACGACTATCATTCTAGATATAACCTATGCACAATGGTGTCAATTATCTCCTATTTAGTTTTAGTTTTCTTTTGCAATTGATGAATATCTAGAAGCATTTCAATATTACCCTTAAACCTTGTTAAACAAAAAAATCCAGCATCCCCGATGGCACAAAGCAAATGAAATGCAGCCAATATAAAGCTATTAAACATGCACACATAGCATGCATATCCCCCCCCATCACACCACTTAAATAAGTAAAATGTACATCTAGTTTCAGAAGGTACAGGGAATATTTTCCATCATTTCCATCACAAAGAGCATAATTATGGATCTATAACGAATATATTCCAGTTATATAGTACCTTGGGCGGTCACCAGTTTGGCCAGAGCCGAAGGGGCGGGATGGTGGCTTGGCAGATTTCTTTAGAGTTGCCGGTACAATCTCAGACGGGAGGTTGAGGTAGGTACGAAGGAACTCAATGCCATCATTGGTGAGGTACCAGTAGTAGTATTGCCATGCAAAGGTTTCTCTGACGTACTCCTTTGACTTGAAGCTCTGCATCAGCTTGATCACCTCTAGATTTGGCACATCAACTTGGGGATGCTTAGCCAGGTTGTAGTCTTTCTTTGCATAGAGAACCCCCTCTACAAAGATAATCAATAATATTAAATATAAACAATGTACATGAGCATGTAATACTCACCAAATACTGACTTGGTAACATCGATTATAAATATCTCATGCACCATCCATCTGAGAAATCAACAATCACATGGTACTGCACTTCTGAAAGGTTGTGTTCTGGAAAAGAATATTATATATTGTAACCAAATTACAGTTTATGCAATTTCACTTTGTATGGTTTTTAGGTATACTATTCGCTTTTTCTAAGCCTTCTTCCTCTTGTTCTATAAAAACATAAAAAGGCCAATATTATCAACACTTCTAACAGATGAGAAGACTAACGATAGACAAAGCAAAATCAGGCACTGTGATTAAATTATAACGCCAATTTACAACAGCATTAAACCTGAACTAATGAGAGCCGCCTAGTTATACGAAATATTGATAAAGATCGACAAAAGAGAGAGGACTACCGTTGAAGAGGTACTTGCAGATCAATTGGCGATTCTTCTTGGAAATGATCTGAAATAGAGAAAATAGATCAAAGAAAGAAACTATTAGACGAAAATCGATGAAAAAAAACGCAGAAAATCAAGAGAATAAGAGAAAACGCAGAGGTTTACCATGGTTGCAGACGGAGAGAAGAGGTTCAGAGATGCGCCGCGAGTTCTCTTGGGAAAATGGAGGCACCTCTTACAAAACCCTAGAGGTCGAACAATTGTAGAATCGCTTATATATAGGTAATATCTGGACTTAAGATAGTGTTCCTATTTTGGGCCTTAGAATTATTTAGAATTAATATGTAGTATGTTTAATTTGGGGGTCCTATTTTGAGCACAGAGAAATATATATATTTTTGGGCTCAATTGGACCTGAGGTAATAAAATGTTATAAAGTTGGGCTTACGTACTGATGTGAGATAATTTCCACTGGTACTTGGGATGAATTTGGATCGTTGGTTACAAATTGGACGGTTTAAATCAATCTTATATTTATCGTACAATTTAATACGTAAATGTCGAGGTTTGATTTGGAGGGTTCGATCTGAGATAGACGGATAAGATCCGTTAGAAACAATTCAATAAAATCTCTATAACGGCCATAACTTATAATAATTAAGTCTCCATCAAACATTCACAAGTGTTTGTAAGTATTTGTAGTTTCACAATTGAGATAAGATTGATAGTTATGTTTGTTTGTTTTGTGATGTCTCACTCTTGACTTGTCGTTCAAATGAATTGTTGATATAGATATAAAGAAAAAGATAATGAAACTGTCGTCTTTGGTGTATGATAGGTACAGAAAATAATACCAAGCATCTTTTAACCACAAACCTAAATCTTGAGCTCCTCTATTCAGCTTCTAATTCAAATCAAGTCACCGTAATTCAGAAGTGTCAATTATCAGCCAAGTGTAATTTTATGTGTCAATCGCGTTTGCGTGTGTCAACAAAGAGATGGAATCACGAGATCGATTTTTTTTTAATAGAACTAATTTTAATTATTTTAATAGAACAAGCACCATTGATTTTGTGTTTATTAAAAAAAAAAAAAAAAACTCCACTGATCTGGAAATTAACAGAGATGGCCAATCATAGATCTCTTAGAACCAAATTTAATTTCTCCGCTGTTTTTTTTTTTATAAAAACCAAATCAATGATATTAAAATAATTAAAATTAGTTATATTTTAAAAAAATCCATGAGATTAGAAAAACACAACTGCGGAGTCAGATAGGTATCGGACAAAATTCGGTTTTGACCCGATGTTTTCTCAGAGCTGTTTGATCCAATTTAGATTTCAAGCAGATATTTATTTGTAAACCCATCCCGAAAATTTAAATGTGCGCGCCCGATGCCTATCTAAACGCCCCTTTTCCCAGAAAAACACATCCATTTTCCGAAATTCTTTGTTGGTTGATTGAACTTCGACAAAAAAAAAAAAAAAAAAAAGAGAAGAAAAATAAACTAAAGTGCAGATTACCACTGCCAAAAATTGGAGAGAAAAAAAAAATCTTTTTGTGCGATATTTTGTTATATTTATTTGGTTAGAAAAAGATAGCAAGCTTTTAGGTGGGAGAAAGGAAGGCAGATAACCTTTCAGAGAATTTTTTTTTTTTTTTTTTTTTTGTCAAAGAAGACGTTCCAATAATTCCATAAAAAACCTCTTTTTCCCATTTTTATTTTTAAAAGGTTATAATAGCACATTCATTAATATGTTCCCATTGTTTGTTTCTATTGTGTATTTCGGTGAAAACAGTGAACAATGGAAACGTGTTTCCAAACTTAGCCATTTGTTAAGGTTGTTATCAGCGTTGTAAAATGCAGTTCATGCGGCCACATATGCGTTTACAGTGCGATTCTATATGAAAATCTTCATGTAGTCTCATATATACGGTTTAAAGAGGTATATTGATTTTTAATCATGCAATTATTTGCATATGGCATCATGTGATTGTATCACTGAGTGTCAATTAATTAATTTTTTGCATCTGGTTTAGAAAAAATTATTTACATTTGGTTAATTTAGTGAGTTACTTTAGGATCAATGTCTCTGCTCAGACCCAATTCTGACATCATGGGAATATATTGCATGTTTTGAGTGGAAATCTTCATTCTATTATTAAGCACCTTGGAGTTCCTATTCTGCAACGGCTGTGATTAATTGATCTAAATTCATATTGAATCTGAAACCTCCAATTAAATAATCTTCTTTTTTTTTATTAAATACATTATTTTTACGTGTAGAAGTCTAAATTTAGTTAGAGATATACTCGGCTCCTAGATGTTTGGATTCATTTTTTATTAAATTCATATTGATCTAAATTCTGGGCATTTCTTTTACTGTTTGGATTCATTTTCTTCACTGACTTCAGATCAGTTTGCATTAACACCTTTTAGCACCAATCTTAGTATATGATGGTTCCTAGATGAGTTGCCCTTGATTAAATAAGTTTTTCTTCATAATAAAACAGTAAAACAAGAAAATAAAAGGGTTTAAGTGTAAGTATGCATGACAGTAGGAGGTTTGATTATCAGATGGTAACCTTCATTGTCTCATATGAAATAACTGAAATCTTTGAGCAAGCAATGCTCATAAGATGGAAACTCTTAAAAGAAAGGCATCAGAATCACTGTTTTATAAATAAAATAAATAAAGGATATCCTAGGTAAAACATTGAGATAAGGCACAATGGCCATATGAGTTCATCTCATGAATGCCTCATGATTCTCATAGAAAAAAGAATGGGTCAATTGTCCTTAATCTGGCAAGAATACAAATAAAAGAAAATATGAGGGCATCATTGTAAAATCTCTTGCCAAAATTATTGACAAAGCTCATGTAATATGAAAAATAAATAAACGAAAGCTTTTTTTCTCTTGATCTTTTATGTTGTCTCTTGCATACATCATACATAGATACTCAAGTCAGTACACACTCATGTTATTTAAGCCTCAAGTTGACGATCAGTTAGTGTCTAAATATTGCCTCATTCATTAGATGAATATAGTGTCAATATAGGTGCTACTGGTACACCGTACGCAATACCTCAAAAGCAAACAACCCCCTTGTCATAAATCAAAACAGAAACCAGGTCAAAACTCAAAATTAGACTAAATCCTTTCATAGATGCATAGTAGACACTACCCTGATTTATGACAATGAAGCATTGCTACTGGTAAGCTGAACTCCAATGAGGCATTGCTAGCGGTGTGCAATCATAAATCACGTGCCAAACAGGCACCTGATTTGGAACTCAGAGATCAGGAGTTCACTCGGGATGAAACCAAGAAGATTATGGCCAATGAGAAGCTTGATGAGTTGGCTTTGGATGATCTAAAACGTGTCAAGAGGTGATTTTGAGTAATTAATATATATTATCAATCATAATGTACCTTTTACAATGAGAACTAATTAATTTAAATCCCTGGTAATATACAGGATACTGGCAAATAGGAAATCGGCTGCACGGTCTAAGGAGAAAAAGATGAGATATCTTATGGAATTAGAGCACAAATCCATATATTAGAAAAAGAAAATTCAAATTTGTTGGCTTCTACAGGTTAGTTGTTTGCTAATTTCTGTGATTAAGATTTCAAATAATTGAAATGACACGCTGGTACAGAAATTTTACATACAATAGTTTTGTTAACGTGTTAATGTTTTATACACTGAATAGCGAGAATCAATGGGCCTTGTTAGCCGGAATAACGAGCTAAGAATTCACCTTGAGGCCTTGCAACAGCAATCGCAACTGCAGAATGGTGTTCTTTTTTTTTTTGATGAATTTACCAGCTGGGACATCGGCTGGAATCGATAAGCATGTGTACCAACATGCCAAAATTGATTTCATTAATTGACTTGACATATTTTATTACCATTTAATTGTCAATGTGTATATGTTATGAGCTGCAAGTAACTTGCACACAACACATGATTCATGTCTGCTTGTAGGACTACTGAACCGACTTTGGTGCCCTCTGAAACAGCTTTGGTGTTGCTATTGGTACAGAATCAACTTTGTTGTTATCTGTGGTTTTTGAAGATGTCATCCATAATTTTAATTTATTTATAGTATGTACTTTTACCTGTTTCCTTACGTTGCTCTTGTATATGTGTTTTTGTATGTGTATATTCTTGCTAGATACTGTCTGGGAGGGTAGTAGTTTGGGAAAAACACGTGGGTAGGGTTTGAGTCATGTAATGAGGATTGGGTTATGCATGCTGAAGCATTCATGTCATGTGGGCGCTTTTATGAAAATATTTTAGGAGATTTATTTTTTAACCTATAATAATATCTCTCCGTTGCAATCCACAAGCAAGATACTAGTAAATTAATATATAGTTTAAAAAAATCCGCATATAGAAGTCCGTATTAAAATCCGTATATGCAGTATGCAGTGATCTACCGCATGTATGAACAAAACTACATTTTACAGCTATAAGCCTATAAGTAAAAGAATTCTGCTGTAATAAGTTTATATCTGTCCCAAACAACAACGTAACAAATAAGAAAGGCTATTAAGCGGGGACCGTGTCTCATCGACCCAGTAGCACCAAATGATATTAGATTTGGTATCGAATTGGACTCGTACCATAATTCATAAAGTTGGCTAGAATTGCGATCTATCTTTTGACTTAACAGGTACATTTGGATAGTTAAAAAGTAGAACAAGATTAATGTAGCTTGTTAGTATGCTAAAAATAGAGCAAGAATGCAATTTAAAAGGTCACTTGTAAGAGTGTTAAGTTGGTGCTTTTTTTTACCGAAATTTTTATTAATAAGAATATAAATAAAAAAATATCAGTTTTGGAAAAGGTTAAGAATTTGAAAAGTGGGAAAACCGTGATTGTTTAGAACGTTCTCTTGACGTGATTATTTACAACGGCCTAATTAGCGAGACATGATTAGCGCTAATCAACGTCAGAAAAAAAAAAAAAAAAAAACACTGTAGCTAGCCATTATGGACGATAACGGCTAGCTACAGTGGTTCTTTTCCATACTACCATAGTACTGAACCGAAAAAAAAAAATTTACTGTAGCTGGTCGTTATCATCCATAACAGCCAGCTACGGTGTTTTTTTTTTTGCATTGATTAGCACTAATCAGGCCATTGTAAACAATCATGTCCAGAGAACGTTTTGTACAATCACGGTTTTTCCACTTTTCAAATTCTACGCAAATCTTTCCCAAAACTGATATTTTTTTATCGATATTCTTATTAATAAAAATTTCGTCTTTTTTTATGTTGTAAATGTTATTTAGATTGTATAATTCGTAGTAATTCTCCAATCATTTATTTTTATGCATATACATCCAAAATTACAGATACTGATTCTTAGAGGGTAGAAAAATAACCTTTAATACTAGTACTAAATTGTATATTTTTTATAAAAATATTTTTACATCACTATCTTTAATCTTTAGATCTATATACTTTTAATAAAAACTAGATGCTATCTTGAAAGCATATTTTCTCACAGCACTCTGTATTGTAAATTATGCTCTCAAAATAGCGTTTTGCTTCTCTTTTCATCTAGTAATAAAGGGAGAGGGGGGCGTCCGATGTCCATCGGACCAGAGTCTGTTCGATGGGTGGTTTCTACCATCCGATTCACTTTAAAATCTGTGCACATGACTTTAATATCCGTGCTGTTTGCTTTAATATACGTGCGCACAGATCTTGAAATAGATCGGACGGTAGAAACCACCCTTCGAACAGACTCTGGTCCGATGGGCATCAGAAACCCCCCTCTCCTACTAATAAAAGGTAAAGGAAAGTTATTTTTAACACGGATAAATTTCTTCTTCCTGGCAGGCTGCAAATAGATAATTTTTTAGGAACCATTGCGCAACTTATTCATATTTTTTTATTTTGAGAACTATGAAAAAAAACCCAAAGACTTCAGTTGAAGTAAACGCTAGCATGTGCAGAGCATCTTAAATTAAAAGAAAACAACAAACCAGTTGTGCATTGCTACATATTTTTATTCAAACCTTTTCAAATACAATCTCCACAAATCCTACCAGTATTTTTAAATCAAGCAACACAGTACCACTAGCTGTACTATATACCTAACTGCAGTCATGTGTATTCTCCCAAAGTCATGCATAATAATAGAGTAGAACTAGGATGCTCCTAAGTTTATCAAGCCTCTTGTGAATTTGACTCTAAAGTATATTGAATCAACTGTAAATGATGAATCCAAACCGTTGAAATCATTCTACCTAATAATTGATGAGTCTACATGTGAAAATTTTAAAATTTCAAATTAATTTGATATAAAGTCAAGTGGTCAAAAGAGTTTAAAGAATGAATGCATTAAAATTTATTTATGAACTTTAAATTTTTTACCATTTGACTTTATATTAAATTAATTCGAAACTTTAAAATTTTCACATGTAGACACATCACTCATTAGGTAGAAGAGTTTCAACAGTTTGGATTCATCGTTTAAAGTCGATTCAATATATTTTAGAGTCAAGTTCACAAGAGCTTTTGTGAACTTAGGAGCACCCTAGTTCTACTCATAATAAAGTATCGGATATAAATTAATTAAAGGAACTGGTACAAGAAAATAGATCTTCCCTTTCTAATTTAAACATAACATTCACGCAAAACAAAAACTGGTAGATGTTTATCATACAGAATATCTCTACAATAACCATGAATTTAATCAAGGAATACAAACAACAAAAAATTCTCTAATTCTCACATAGAACAGCATTTACATAGGACAACTAAACCATTGTCACGGCATGCGCACCTTGTAGCCTAAGGTGTCAATATTTATAACAATAAAATCTCGGGATTTCTCTGAATTCTTGACATGTATATTTAACCCAGGAATTCAAGTCATTTTTTTTTTGTTGCCTCATTTTCTCCATCTCGAGGGCCCATCAATTGGCGTACTACACTCGGTACCACTGCTGTCCTCAGGCTCATTTGCGGATTTCTCTGGTATTCTTCCTTGACTGGGACCTTTACCGGGTCGACGATCCTATGGTGACATAAATAAATGCAAAATAAAGAACATTAATTCTTAGTTATAAAAAAGAAATAACAAAAAGAACTATTATAGCAAGACAGGATTACCTTACCTACAATTCAAAAATATCAAAGTTGACAAACATATGTTATATTTACCTCTCTATAAGGGAAATCGTCGACCTCAAGCATGTGAATAACATGACCAATTTTGGGCCTTTTTCTTGCGTCTGGATCAACACATCTCAGAGCAACTAATAACGCTTTTTTAAGTGACCTAGACGAGGGCTTTTCTGGCATTTTTGGATCTACAACCCCCTCTGAGTTTCTATTGCTTACCATCGTCTTCAACCACTCCACCAAATTTACCTAGAAGGTAAAAAAAAGAGAGGAGAAAAACAAATTTCAGATAGCTTCTAATAGTACACTTGCAAAAGATATTTCATTTTTACCCCTTAAAAATGCACCAGAAAAATTCATTCTTAGCTGGTGGCAACAGTGGGCAATTGGTAAATTTCAAAAGGAAGTTCATTTAGATACACACAAAAAAAATTGGTTGCAAAACCAAACAAAAATGACAAAAATAATTTAAAAATAGAAAAGGTTATACTGGTATAGCACTACAGTACCAACACTCACAGGTACAATATTAGCACTGGTATTGCAATTCCTCTATTTTCACTTTTTCTCTGATAACACTCCAAATACAAATAAAAACATATATATATCTCTAACCTCTCCTGGTGGGCGATTATAATCAACCGGTACTCGACCTGATATGATCTCCATAATAAGAATCCCAAAACTATACACATCGCTCGTCTCATTCAACATACCCGTACCTGCATACTCTGGAGCCACATACCTGCATAAAAAAAAATAGATAAAAATATTCTCAAATCAAACCTCCACATATTGCAACTGATTGAGAATTGTAGAAGTGGAGGTATCTTATAAACATACCCGAAAGTTCCCATTACACGGGTTGTTACATAGCTTCTTTCGGATCCTAATAGCTTTGCAAGCCCGAAATCCGATAATTTAGAATTCCACTGTCTATCCAAGAGAATATTGCTTGATTTCACATCCCGGTGCACTACTTTCGGCTCGAGCCCTTCATGTAGGTACATTAACCTACATAGGTTCTTTTCTATTTAAATGATTTAAAGCATCAAAAGAATTTCAAAAATATATGACAAAAATTTGTAAATTACCCTTTTGCAGTCCCAAGAATAACTCGCATTCTAATATCCCAAGTGAGCGGGCTAACGGGGCCCACATCGCCATGAAGCCACTGTTCCAAGTTACCATTATCCACGTACTCGTAAACCAGCATCCTATTATGAAATATTTGCATGCAATTCAATACCAGCATTCTTTTGCAATTGTGGTTCCAATAAAAAATAGTGATGCTCCCATCTTAATTTTTTGTTCCCTTTGATAAAATTAATGTGAACTGATCAATCAGGTAGAGGAACTATTCGATAAGAAACCGTTTGTTCCCTCACACAAAATACTGTGTTTTCAGTTTCTTTACCATGCAAATCAACTTCTAATTACAACGTACAGCACCTTCAATACTAACCCTCCGATCAAATTCAAATGGATGTTGAGAAAATATGGGAGCACTGCTAAAATGTATATATATTTAACAAGAGTATCTATATGTACCATTTACCTTTGATTTCCCTCAGCACAATACCCTAGTAATCTAACCAAATTCTTGTGCCGAACACGGCCGATGGCTTCTACTTCTACTTTAAATTCCTTCTCTGCTTGTCCTCTGAGAAATAAATAAAACACATATCATTAGAATTTAACAATTAAATAACTTGAGCGTTTCCAATAAGAAAACAAAAGGCTCCTCAGACCTAATAATCCATAAATCATATCAAGAATACCAATCATAACAACATTTTTTTTTTAATAACAGAGACACTCATACCAAACGATATTACAAAAGGATCCTGACTACGCAAAAATAAATATATATTAAAGTTTTTTTTTTTTTGCAATGCAATATATATTAAAGTTGGCTGTGTAGATTGATGGGTGTAAAAAGATAGCTACTCAGCTAATAAATTATGCTGGAGTGCTAGAAATTCATTCTACTACACAATAATAATAAAATAATAATAATAGTAAGCATACATCACATCAACTAATAACAAACTCATGGTAGAGGGCTCAACTAGTAATCACAATAGACCACAACTAGTTAACTGGCACAAGCTATTTAGGTAATCTGACCAAATTGAGAAGTTTAATGGTCCAAATTCTCAAATCTCAATTAAACCCAAGATAAATCTAATTTCTGATAACAGTAGCAAATATTGCACCTGTTATTTAGCAAATTCTTCACTGCCACCTGGGTCCCATCCTCTAAGACACCATGATAAACAATACCATAGCCTCCTTCACCAATTACATTCTCATCTGAGAACATATCAGTAGCCACCTCAAGCTCCTTGAGTGTGTACCAGTGACCCCATCCCAAATGCGATACTTCAGGTACTGCTGGTATTGCATGCTCTCCGCTCCCATGCGAACTGGACCCACCTCCACTCCTTTTCTCTGGGAAACTAATTCTGTGCTCTTTTCCTGTCTCAATATGAATTCTTTGCAAAGGAACTTGGTTCTGATTCTGACTTTGATTCGAATTCGAATTCACAATCGGGTTTTCTTCATCTGGTGTGTTGGTTGGTTGCTTAGTTTGGTTGAGTGAATTATGTTGGGTTTTGGGCAATGGGGCTTCTTGGTTGGTTGCGGGTTTCGGGTCGACAGCATACCGTGGGAAGTGGTGGAGTTCGGGTGCTTCTTTGGACCTGGAACCGCGGCGAGCTCGGTTGGGGTGGCGCCGGGAGGATGAGAGATAGCATAGTGAGATAAGGAATAAGAGGAGAACAAATGCCGCGCCGGCGCAGATGCCGACCACTACCCATAGGCGCAAACCAAAGATTACCGTCCTCTTAGATAGCTCATAATCTGACATTCTATTGGATTTTATTGGATTCAATTGGTTTTGTTTGGTTTTGTTGGCCTGGATCTGGTGGAGAAAAACTGTGAGGTAAAGGTGGAAAGTTTCTAGAGGTTGTAGAGGAATTCTCGCGGTTTAATTTGCGGGGTTTGGTGAAATTAGATTTCTTTCTAGCAAATGTATTAGGTCATCATTCCAATAAGGAGAAAAATGTAAAAAAAGTTTGAAACTTTGGATACAAGTAGCTGAAGTGGCCAAAGGAGAGCGAACTTGAGAGAGAGAGAGAGAGGCACCAAAAGTGCGATCTTTATGTCTACTGGCTTTCCCTAATTATCAAAAATTGAAAAGGAAAGGGTGCGATCTTTCAAGAGAATTTAGCTGGAGGGAGAAGGTTGATTTCATAAAACAATAAGAAAAAACAGAGAGAGAGAGAGAGAGAGATGCGTGGATTTTCTCACCAGAGAGAGAGAGAGAGAGAGAGAGAGAGAGGCAGAGGTGGAGCTATCAAAGAGGATGAAACAGTGATGTAGAGAGAGAGGGGAGGCACTACTGCACTAGGCAGTAAAGAGAGGTTAGTAAAGAGGTTTCCACTCACCCCAGCAATTTGAAAGGACACAGGAGACATAAATTGCAGAGACTTATTATTATAATAATTGCACTATTACTTACAAGTTACACTATAGATGCTACATTAACATTCCATGCATCTTATTATAGGCAGTCAAAGTATGCATTGATTGATTTATTAAATTTCTTTATATGAAAATTTTGGGTTTTGGGTACCATTGTGGGACATGAGATGAGAAAATTTGGGATCCAAATCTGCTGAGATTTTTTACTTATCCTACAATTTTTGTTTTTCAAATCAGACTGTTGAATTATTTCGAGATTTGTGCACAGAAAAATCAGTTGTTTTGAGATAAATGTACAGAAATTATTAGACGGTTGGATTTAGAAAAACATAGATTTTAGAATTACTGTTCATCATGTTCGGATCGCAGCAGGTGTGAATCTGAAAATTTGGGTTTTTTTCACCAACAATAATAATAAAAGTTGCTGTCCAAGAAATTTTGATTGAAAAAATCAAATCAAGAATTAAATTTCAAATATTGTACCGACAATTGTTTTCCTATTTAATATCTCAATGCAAAGAAAACAAAATGCTAAAGGCAAATATGAAAGTTAATAAAAAATGGAAAGGATAATCAAAGCTAGAAGTCAGACATCTTTAAATTCTAGCAGGGACCACAAAGCCTGTTTTGACTTAAGATGCCTAGAAAAAAGTTAATTTTCTCAAAGTCTGATCTATATTGAATATTTCATTAAATTAATATACTAAAAAAATGCAATTAGACAAACTAAATATTGTACAAACTAAAAGGGGCAAAATTTTAGATCTCTGCAATTTGACACTTAATTATGAATTTATAACTTAAGTTGACATTTCATAAAATCTTAGTCAATTATGGCATTAAATTTTTTCTATTAAAAGGTAATTTAATGTGTATCAACATTTGACTACATTTACAAACACTTCATTATGTCTAGCTTAATAATATATACATAACAGATAATGTACAATAATAATGCCTGGAAACAGGGGCGGACCCAGTCTAGACCAGGGGGGGCAAAATTAAAATAAATTTATTAAATTATGATTGAAAATTATAATTACAAGTCAGAATATTAGAAAGTACAAGCCAGAGCATTATAAAGTATAAGTTAAAGCATTATTTTTTATCAAATATCTAATTAGTTAATGGATTTAAATCCGATTAGCTATTTAAACTCGATTTGATATTTTTTTGCTTCCCTGATGAAAATCTTAGATCCGCCCCTGCTTGAAAAGTTATTTATTCCAACAATTTTGGTCTACTAATTATTTTTTAAAATCACGAAGAAAAATCGAACTCTCAATCTAAATAATCAACAACTCCTTTTTTCCCTTTCTGATCTACAGACTCATGTCAAAAACTTCTCAGAATAAAGAATGACATTTAGATCCCTTTAATATCTTGTATTGCTTATTGTACATTACAGAGGGTTATTTGGTAAAGTTGTCAGAGGGGGGGAGAGAGAGAGAGAGAGAGAGAGAGAGAGGGAGCAAGATGCAGCTGGCATGATTGGACTTGAAGGAATGGTTAGAACTCAGGGGTCTCTGGTCTTAATGCTTGCTGAGTTGTAATGCAATTACAAAGCTTATTTCTTTGTATTTTTCTCTATCTTAGCCAGGTTAGACTGATTACTGATTAGTGGTACATTTCCAATCCTATTCCCCCTTTTAAAGAACCAGGGTCTTCTGTGGCGCTTGTTTATAGCCATATGCATGTGTTCAAGATAGGACTTAGAAATTAAGATTAAGAGACAATAAATTATTGTAGCATAAAGAGTAAAGCTACCTTGCACTATGTTTATTAAAAAAATTCAGTGAGCATAATTTCAAAATATATTGTATTGATTTTAACAACGAATTCAAACCGTTGAAATTTGAAACTGATATACTTCACTAGTGATGCGTGTACATGCAGAATTTTCAAATTTTCAAATTTATTTAGTACAAAATCGAGCGATAAAAAATGAAGGTTTATGAGTTATTTTAATGCATTCATTTTTCATCATTTTTTTACCATTAGACTTTGTATTAAATAAATTCGAAATTTTAAATTTTTTGCATGTACACCCATCACTCGTGAAGTGGGTAGGTTTCAATGATTTGGATTTGTCGTTTGAAACTAATCTGATAGATTTTGAAATTATGTTCACCAAAGCTTCTGAATTTGCATAGTGCACGCGCTAGCTTTACTCTAACTATATTTTATAAGAAAGATTAAAAGATACAAGTATATATACAAATTAGAAGAGTTGACTCGGTCACTCATTAATATGTAGGTTCGCTCTACATCAAAAATGGAGACAACTATGGAGGTCAATTGATCTTTATTTTTTTTTTCAAAAACCACTGATGGCTTATATTTTTGCTATATAATTTATAGCAAAAAATACTATCGGTATTCAGAATTGACTCTCAATTTTTTTTATGAAAATGTTATATAAATGACTTCCATAATTTTTGAGTCAATTAATTTGAGGACTTCTAGTATTTTGAAATTTTTTAATCAAAAAATTACTCCCTTGTGATATTGCGTCTCTCTCTTTCAAATTCCACACAAAATCACCCAAAAACAGCTCATATTTGACATTGAAACTTTTTTTTTAATATCCGTTTCCGCCTCTTTGATCAAATGCATTGCGTTGAAGATTTTAGTGAGTTTGTGGTATGTTTTTTTATTTTTTTATTTATGCATTTGTGTAGTTTCGATGTTGTTACTGGTTGGTGTATCGTGACGCAACAATTAGGGTGAGTTTGGGTGGATAAAGAATAACTAGTATTTTAGATTAACACTATTCCGAGCTGCTAATTTACGTTTGGATGCGTTTGAATTAGCGAATAGCTACTATTCTTTGTTTATCTTTTGTGGGATTGCTCACTATTTTACTAATCCTACAAAATATTTGAATAGCTACTATTCTCAAATTATAACAACTACTAATTTTGCACTATTCTTGATTCAACCAAATGCACCCATTAATGGAATACTAATAATTACTTTTACAATTTTGAAAAATAAAGAGAATCAATAGGATACTGCTGAGCATTGTGTGCGTGTGTGTGTGTTTTATCCTTTTTCATACCAACTGAAACATGTAATAGTTGCTTTATTACATTATCTTCACAGCAAAAGTCCAACATTGTTGGTCTAGATGCTTGTTGAGTAGGGCTAAGTGCCAAAAGATTAATAGTGTTTGTGGATAATTTGTTACTATTTTGCTAGTACAAACATTATTTCCTTAATTAATTTCATCCAACAACTTAAACTATGATTAATAGAGAGATTAATGGAAAGATTAAAAATAATTATATCGAGTAAAAATAATGACAAAATTACCATCTTATTCAATTATTTTACCTCCCTTTCAAATATTTAACTTAAAAAGTTAAAATCCGTACCGTTTTTATAATTAACTTCAAATATTTAATTTTGTCGCGCTGCTGGTTGAGCATTGCATCATGCGAAATGGTATTCTGTGCGGAGTTCCTGCGGAGCTTCTAATCTGATCCGTTCGTTTTGATCGGACGGACCAAATCAGATTTTAGTACGAACCTCAAAGAAAAATTAATACTGGCTCCTCCATCATCCCGAGTAATCACTGGCTGAGAGTAAATTTGGACCATCCGATCAGCTCCGCAAAACTCCGCACCTTAAAGCTCCGCAGAATATACTTTTCCTGCATCATGCATGTGCAATTTGTTATTTTGTTTCTCGCTTCTTTGGCAAGTGTATTACCAGTTTTTTCTTTTTTTTTATTCTGACAATTTCTTCTGCGTTTGTGTAATCTCTTGAAAAAAAAAATTCAATTTGCAATAAAAAAAAATGTCTCAATTTACAAGTACCGCTTTGTGTATAATTTAGAACTTGGAGCATCTCTGTTTATTTCTATTTCTGTAATTGTATAAAACAACTTCATATACCACGCCAATAATGTAACAAAATTTTCACATTAATTCTAAATCTTTCACGTAATTTAATTTCACTGACAAGGTAAAAATAATTAAAAGAATATTTGTTTTTGCAATTGTTGGGATGGAGATCATCGTACTGTTTTTAGATAAATTATAAAAAATGATGTGGCAATTTCAGACAAATTACTAATTTAATAATAAAAAAATAGCAAGCACCACATATTTCTACGATTACAATTATATATGGGTCACATCAATATTTATAATGTTTGTGCAGATTAGGTGGAGTATCTTAAGACTAAGATCATTTTAGCAATTTCTGAATCAAATTTTTCTGGGGGGAATTATGTGGAAAACTAGGGTATTCTCCAGCTCATCAAACTCTTTGTTAGCTTAATTTCAAAATTTATCGAATTAATTTTAGACGACGAAACTGTTGAAACCGATCTACTTTATATATATTATGCTTATATGTCAAATTTATAAATTTTTGAATTAATTTAGTATAAAGGCAAACGTTAAAAATAATAACGAAAAATGAACACATTAAAATTAATATAGAAACATTTTTTTTACTGCTTGACTTTATAGTAAATTAAGTTGTTATAAATTTGCTATGTAAACGTATCACTCGTGAAGTAGATGGGTTTCAACAATTTAGATTCAGTATTTAAAATCATTTCGATGGGTATTTAATTTTGATTATTGAAGTTAACCTCGCCAAAAAAAAAACTCGGTGAGCTTAAATAAAATCATCAACTATTATGCGATACGTTTTGAATAAAATCACGTGCGGTATGACAAGCGGTTCGCTTCGTCTTCTCCTCTTTTTCTGAGATGTTCTTTCCTTCTTTGGCAATGGAAGACTGGGTGGAAAAGGTGTACATATAGTTACTTATTGTATATGTTTGATGTTTGGTTGTTTGTGTTGGTGTTTGCTATGTGCTATCTTTCCACTCCTCTTCTCACATCAGATGGGGCTCCAAATGGGTATGTTTTTTTTTTTACTTTCTTTTTATGATCTCCTGTTCACAAGCTTCTTTTTTTTACTCCCACACTAGCGGCTCTCTATTGAGACCTCCGAGTGGTGATTATTCTGGTTTGTTTTGATTCAGTGTCTCTAGTGGAACTTCTGAGTGGTGACTATTCCGATCCAGTTGATTCAGTTTTTGGTCTTATTTGTTTCAGTGCCTATACGGTATAGTCTGCCATAAGGAATAAGATAAAATATGCGCACAAAAGAAACAATAATTAAAATTGTATCATTACAATAAAATAAGAATGATCAAATTTGTGTCCACATGATACACACATCTTTTGTGCATTTTTAGTTTGTTTATAACCAAATGCTTTCAATGACACTCGTTTTATAATATTATGTCTCAACTTAGAGCTCTGGTAGAACATGTATTCAGTGTTTTAATATTCGGTTCTTATGCGGTATGCGGAAGGTCACCGCATACCGCATATACGGTATGCGGAAGGTCACCGCATACCGCATATACGGTATGCGGCCATATATTCAGATTTATATATGTGAATTTTAAAAGAGAATTCATATATGTATAAACAAGTATTCGATAATAAATGGTATAAATCACTGTTAATATGCTATAAATCTGTATTTTTATCACTGTTGATACTCTAAACCGGTAATATGTGATATAAATCACTGTTAATATACTCTAAACCGATATTTCTATCATTGTTAATATATTCTAAAAGTTAGTATGCTCTAAAGGGCATATTCGGACCGAATATAAATTTCCTATTCGGATTGCAACCGAATATTCAGCCGAATAGACCAAATATAACTACACTGCATGTATTAAACACTAAAATGTAACTTTTCTGATATAATATTTTGATGTTCTTAATGAAATATATGTTTTGACAACAAAAAAAAAAATTAATGCGCGGCATATTTAGAGACTATAATACGTTATTTATTCGGAAAATATGAACGACGTACAACATGTTTCGACATGAAATATTACTTCTTTTGTGTTGGATTGCAGTACAGCGTTATTTTTAATATTAGTGGCATAGTTTTATAATAAATATTTTGGGATCAAATAATAGTAAATTTTGATTCAGAATTCCTCTGTAATATGATTATGATTATGATTATTTATTTAATTTTTTTTAACAAAAAAATATAAATGTCAAGTCTTCAGGTTTTATTAAATATGATTGTAATTATTGATCTTGACAAATTCAGACATGTTTATTTCCCAATCTGCAAAGCAGTTCTTTCTTCTCTTTTTTTTTTTTTTTTTTTAGACAAATGTTGGCATGAATTTTCCGTTTGAGCAAAATTCCCGCAATAATGAACTCTATTGTAGGGCGTAAACGGAATGGATTCGGAGCGGATAATGCTAATACCATATCCTCATCTGTTTTACAACAAGCGGATACGGATACGGATACGGATAGTAAACGGATATCAAAATTGAAAACCATATCCGTCTTAAACGGATACGGATACGAAACGGATAATCCACGGATACAGATTCGAATATGAATATGGAGCGGATAATTGTCAGATATTGAGTAATTCTACTAAATTTCATAATTTTAAATTACCTAATTTGATTACCTAAATTGACAAAAATTTAATAGACTTTTTAAGTTTGAACAGTGATGATTATGCATGACTAATTGCTTATTGGTTCAGAGAACCAATTCATTATTCTAATAGATTATATGATTTTTCTACCAAGATTTTTGGACTTAAATGAATATGTATGTTTTTTGGGAATTTCGCAACGGTAAAATGAATTAAAAGCTGCTGAAAGACTAAATTTCGAATCCGGATATATACGGATATCCACTCCGTTTATATCCTCACAGAATTATCCGTATCCGTATCCGCATTATTTTTCCATATACTAAAATTATCTGTATCCGCATCCGTTTAATCCGGATACGGATAATAAGCGCATTCGGAGCGGATTATCCGCGGATAATCCGTATCCGTTTACACCCCTAACTCTATGGCCTTGTGTGTCACATGACGTGCCATAATCATAGTGACACAGTTACGCGAATTATTCGCATTTAATTCGCAATTTAAACATTTTTTTTTTATGTTTTCGAAACAAACTTCGAATAAAACACAAGAAACAAAAATGTATAATACGTTTTTTTCGCAAAGAAAATGCGAATTACAAATTATTTAGGAAAAAACGTGATTTTTTTTTTATTGTATTATTTTTTGAGGGGTTTGGGTTTTTTTTTTGTTCTTTATTGTACCGAATTATTCTCAAATTATATATAAATTACGATTTTTTTATCACGCTGCACTGATCTGGAACTATTGATTTCTCACTATATATGTATGATCATAATTTGACACGTCATATGTCAAATTTGCACAACGTGCCTTCTACATTTATTTTATTTTATTTTTGATATTTTTCTGATATTTTTTTCTATGTGATCATCAGCGTGACAAAAAAAATTTGTCACAGTGCTGTCGAACGTCAGAGCATCTGCATCTCTGAAACTCTTAGAGTTTCAAAGCTGATTTGACAGTTTATAAACTAGTTTCAGGGATGTAGATGGATTTCATATTTAGCAATTATGTTTAATAGTTTCTAAATATGAAACTGTTTCAAAACTCTGACATGGCAAAATAATCAATTCTTATTCGCTCAATTTTTAATACTATTTTAATTAAATGCTAATATGGCAATTAAGAAACTCTAATTTTAATTTCAGGGATGTAGATCTAGAAATTCAGAGAGTCTGGAATTTCTAAAATTCTGTTAACAGTTATTTAGAAACTCTGAGAGTTTCAGAGATACAGATGCTCTCACATGGGTCCGTTCAACGAGCTTACTCTTTACTCTCAATTGCAGGAAAATGCAAAAAAGAATCAAACTTGAATAGAGAGAAAATCTAATTTAAGATAAAAGCGAAGGAGCTGACAGCTACCAACGCACGAATGCTCAAAGCAATTCGCCTATTTCATTCATAAAATTCTGGATACAACTCCACAGGTGGATTTTCCTTATATAGGCGATGCAAAACGTAAAGAGAAGTAATAAAAACGAGTACAGAATTAGTAAAATTATTCTGGAGCAGCCATGTCAGCAACTAGCGATGAGCTCGAGTAACCACCGCTTAACAAATTCTGAAAATTGTTGCTGAACGGTTTCCTAAGCTATTCTTCTGTTCCTTCTTCAGTTCTTCTCTGGTTCTGTATGAGTGAGCACCAGTTCTGTCCTTGGGACCCATTGTTAGCCTCAGCCCCTTTAATTCTTTGCTGCCCCAAACTGCTGCCCCTACTGACCACTAACTCTTCTTCATCAATTGAATTAGGAATTTCAACGGTAACTCCCAAATTAGCTGAGCTTTGTTGCATCCCACTCCCCCTTAAAGAAATTCGTGTCCTCACGAATGAATTCAGGAAATTTCTGAGCTATAACTTCGTAATCCTCCCATGTGGCATCGTCAGCGTTCTGATTTTTCCATTGTATTAACAGTTGAGCTGCTGCTGAATTTCGCCGCTTCACCATTCGTCGATCTAACACCAGGTGAGGTAATGGGTCTGACTTGAAATTCGGACCAAATACAGGTAGTGTTGGCAAGGGTACGTGGGCCTCTCCTAGTTTAGCTTTGAGTTGGGAGACATGAAACACCGGATGAATCAGCGACTCGGGTGGCAGATTGAGTTTGTATGCTACAGTCCCCACCCTCTTAATCACCTCAAAGGGTCCGTAATACTTGGAACTCAGCTTTTGATTACACATACCCCCCATTGTAACTTGTCGATACAGCTGTAATTTCAAATACACCCAATCTCCCACCTGGAAATCCCTCTCGTTTCTATGCTTGTCTTCGTTCCTCTTCATCCGTTCTTGTGCCTTTCGCAAATTCTGTTTCAATTGGATCATGGCTGTTTGTCTATCCTTCAAAAAGGCATTGACAGATTCTGTTGCACCTTTCGGGACACTTCCTAAACCAAGTTGTGGTGGTGGATAGCCATATAAAGCTTCAAACGGCGAAACTTTTGTGGCACTATGCCAATTGGTGTTGTACCACCATTCCGCTAATGGCAAATACTGGGCCCATTTACTTTGCTTGTCATAAACCATGCTTCTGAGGTATTGTTCTAAGCACTGATTCACCTTCTCCGTCTGACCATCGGACTGTGGATGATATGCTGTTCCCATATTCAACTTAACCTCCAATTTTCCCATTAGTTCCTTCCAAAAGCGACTGGTAAATAGTGGGTCTCGGTCTGATACAATTGTAAGGGGTAAACCATGTAGCTTGTAAACAAACTCCATAAATGCTTGAGCTACAGTGGATGCAGTAAAGGGGTGTGTCAGCCCAATGAAATGGGCATACTTGGTCAACCGATCAACTACTACCAATATCACTTCATACCCTTTTGACTTTGGAAGTCCAGTAATAAAATCCATTCCTATGTTGTTCCATGACTCTTCTGGAATTGGCAATGGCTGTAACTGTCCTGGAGAAGGCACATGTTCAGCCTTATGGAGGTGGCAGTTCACAGAAGCTTGTATATAGGCATGTACTGACTCCTTCATTTTAGACCAATAAAACTGTCTTTTAATTCTTTGGTAAGTTGCAGCTATACCAGAATGCCCCCTTAAGCTAGAACCATGTAATTCACTCAAAATCTTTTGCCTCCAACCTCCTTGATCACCCACACAAATTCTTCCTTTGTATCTAATTACTCCCTGATATTCAGTAAGATGATGTGGTATGAGCTTTGCACCACCATCTCTCAACTTCTCTTTTAGTTCTTTAATCCACTTATCATTCTCATAGCTACTTCTCACTTCTTCTATCCACTTAGGTACTAACTCACTGACTACTTTTAGCTCCCTTATTTGCCCTTCATTTTCTGCTATTACATCTTTTGTTGTCCTTCCTTTATCTGCATTAGTAATCTTTTTCTCATTTTGCCCTTCCATTTCACTCTCAACTCCTCTTTTGTATTCAATCTTGTAATTCAGTCCAAGTAACTTACTCAATCCCTTGTGTTGCATGGGAGTATTGACTCTTTGCTCCAGTAGGTACTTTAGACTGATTTGATCGGTTTTTATCACAAACTCACCACCAAGGAGATAGTGTCTCCACTTAGTAACTGCAGTGAATAATGCTAGTAGTTCTTTCTCATAAGTGGATAGGGACTGATTCTTCACACCGAGTTTTTTACTCAAAAAGGCAACATGTCTTCTACCTTGCATGAGCACTGCTCCAATGCCATCTTAACTGGCATCAGTCTCCACTACAAAGGGTTGTCTAAAGTTAGGGAGTTTAAGGACTGGGGATGTGACCATGGCCTTTTTCAGCTGCTCAAATGCCTTCTGTGTTGTCTGACTCCATCTGAAACAGTTCTTTTTTAACAGATCAGTCAGATTTTTAGAGATTATCCCATATCCCTTAATGAATTTCCTATAGTATCCTGTCAACCCCAAGAATCCCCTTAGCCCTTTAACTGTTTTTGGTACCGGCCAGTCAACCATGGCCTGTACTTTCTTTGGATCAATAACTACCCCCTTTTTTGAAATGATATGACCCAAATACTCAATTTTGTGGACTCCAAACTCACATTTAGATTTTTTGCAAAATAACTGGTGTTCTTGCAATGTATGTAGTACAGACTTGAGGTGTGACACACGTGAATCTAAGTCCTTACTGTAAATGAGTATGTCATAAAAAAAAACTAAAACAAATTTTCTCAAAAAAGACTTGAATGTGTTGTTCATTAAAGCTTGGAAGGTGGCAGGTGCATTGGTCAAGCCAAAAGGCATGACCTTGAATTCATAGAGGCCTTCATGGGTTTGGAATGCGGTTTTTGGGATATCACTTTCAGCCATTTGAATTTGGTGGTAACCGGCTCTTAGGTCAAGTTTAGAAAAGTAATGGGCACCATGGAGTTCATCAAGTAGGTCATCAATGAGGGGAATTGGGAATTTGTTCTTGATGGTTTCTTCATTCAATTTTCGATAATCAATGCACATTCTCCATAAGGAGTCTTTCTTTTTCACCAACAGCACAGTTGCTGAGTAGGGACTGATACTAGGTTGAATGAAAGAATGGTGTAGTAAATCTTTTGTAATTCTTTCAATTTCAGCTTTCTGAAAATAAGAGAACCGGTATGGTCTGATGTTTATGGGTTGAGAGCCAGGTTTGAGGTTGATTTGATGGTCTATGGATCTATGAGATGGTAGGGTTTTTGGTTCATCAAACACAACAGGAAATTGTTTCACCACAGCCTCCACCTTGGGATCCACCTGAGCATTGCTTGTATCCTTTTCTTCCTCCATTTTGAACATTTGTGCATAATACACTTGGTTCCCTTCTTTCATTTCTTTTATCACATTTATAGTTCCCTCTAACACCTGCACCTCAACTTCTCTTTTGTCAGAGTACAAATTGACCTTTTTGCCCTTATTCTCTACTGTCACCAACCCCTTTTTTAGGATTAACTCGATTTTATCCATCTCAGCAATCTAGTCCACTCCTAGAACAATATCGTACCCCAGCACCTCCATAACTCTCAAGTCAGCCTCAAAACAGTGATCTTGCACACTGAATATGACACATGTGCACATGGTTTTGGAAACTAACTTTTCTCCTCCTGCACTTCTAACCTTAAGAGTGGCTGTAAGAATGGTAGGTAATTTTAAAGCATGAGCCAAGGAAGGATTGATAAATGAGTGAGATGCACCAGTATCTATCAATAAACAAATTGGGGTATCTTTGATTTTAGCTTTGTACTGGAGTGTTTTATGAGTATCCCCTTTACCACTCAGAGTACCAATGATGACTTCTTCCTCTTCTCCTTCTAATTCCTTCACCCCTCCCTCTACTTGTTCATCCATTTCTTGCCTATACTGAGCATCTAAATCAATTTCTTCTTCTTCCCCTTTCAAGGTATGAATTCCCTTGTTACACTTGTGCCCTTGACTCCACTTGGCATCGCATCTGAAACACAACCCAAGTGCTCTTTTTTTTTATCTATGGTAAGGTTTGAGTGTGGTTTAGGGTGTGAGTAAGGTTTTGTGTTATTAGATTGTTCAATAGTCTTTATGTACCCTCCATCAGGTGGTTTGGTGGGAATGCTTTTGTAGGTAGTCATGGGTTGTGGTCTGTAGTTGTGTGTAGGTTGAGATCTGAGGAAGGTGGGTTTCTTGTCACTGGGTCCAATGGCCAACTCAATCTCCAAGGCCACATTAAAAGTTTCGTTTAAGGTTTGAGGTTTGAACAATTGGATAGAATTCTGGATCTCTTCCTTCAAACCACACACAAAACTCCGCACAAAGAAATATTCATGTTTAATCTCAGCCAATAATCTGGCTTTTGCCCTTTGAAATTCCCTGATGTACTCATCAACAGTACCCTCCTGTTGTACCTTCTTAAATCGGATCACTGGGTTAATGCTATTTCTCAGTTTAAACCTTTCAAAAACTGCATCTACTAGTACTGGCCATGTTGAATTCGGGTTCTCTTCCCTATAGCACTCATACCATTCTTCAGCATCACCAATAAAACTCAATGAGGCTAATCTGGTTTTATAATTTTCAGGGGTTTGATTAACTTCAAAATAAAGTTTGCAATGTTCCAACCAACTAGCAGCCTTATTACCATCAAAAGTGGGCATATCTACCCTTGGCATGTATACCCTCTGATTGAACTGATCTTGATAATCATTACCTTGCCCGTGCCCACCATTATTATTGAAAACGTGTCGATATCCTCCACTAGAACGGTCCGGTCCAGGACCAGTCTGGCTCCCTTGCCCCATCTCAATTTGCCTCTCAGGTAGTCTTGCTGAGATATCTCTCAACAGTGTTTGGAGACCGTTGACTGATTCTCTCAGCAACTCAAACTGGCCTCTCAGTTCATTGATCCCCATCTCAGCGCCTTGGAACCGGTGCTCCAGGGCAATGACATGATCGTCTCTTGCCTGAGAAGATGACTAAGAATCTCTGACTATCTGGTCGAGTCGTTCGTTGATCGCCACCAGATCTAGTGATGGTCCTTCATCGGGTTGATCCACAACCCGTTTTGGCGACATCGCTACTACACTGCCTAGCTTCCCAGATGTGAATCGGAAGCTCTGATACCACAATTTCAACGAGCTTACTCTCAATTGCAGGAAAATGCAAAAAAGAATCAAACTTGAATAGAGAGAAAATGTAATTTAAGATAAAAGCGAAGGAGCTGACAGCTACCAACGCACGAATGCTCAAAGCAATTCGCCTATTTCATTCATAAAATTCTGGATACAACTCCACAGGTGGATTTGCCTTATATAGGCGATGCAAAACGTAAAGAGAAGTAATAAAAATGAGTACATAATTAGTAAAATTATTCTGGAGCAGCCATGTCAGCAACTAGCGATGAGCTCGAGTAACCACCACTTAACAAACTCTGAAAATTGTTGCTGAACGGTTCCCTAAGCTATTCTCCTGTTCCTTCTCTAGTTCTTCTCTGGTTCTGTATGAGTGAGTCCCAGTTCTGTCCTTGGGACCCATTGTCAGCCTCAGCCCCTTTAATTCTTTGCTGCCCCAAACTGCTGCCCCTACTGACCACTAACTCTTCTTCATCAATTGAATTAGGAATTTCAACGGTAACCCCCAAATCAGCTGAGCTTTGTTGCAGTCCGGATCCCCTAATATAACTCAATTTTTGAGTTTTGAATCGAGATCGTTCGATTCGAATTCGACGTTCTATCTCTCACGATCTATCTTAGAATATGTGTTCCATCTCGAATCCGGCACTCCATCTCGCACACCCATCTCGAATTCAACGGTTCCGATGTCTGTCATCTCGCGCACTCCATCTCGTTTATATTGATCTAACTTAGTTATTTATGTGTCTGGTGCACGAAAATTACACAGATGAGGTCTCACATCAATAGTTCTACGGCACGATGAAAAATTGGGGTGCGTATCCTCTGAGATATCTCAATTTTTGCGTGACCGACGTGTCCGGTGCCTATTCGGGAAAACGTAGGGGGCCAGTGTTATTTGAGCTCTGAGATTCGTGCCAAAGGTATGTGAACGATTGAGATATTCACGCAAAGTTTGAGATATCTCAGAGGATGCGAATTCGAAAAATTGGATGCTCTGCGACTTGTTTATCCAACTATTTTCTTAATCGCATTTTTTTTGTTGTAAATGATTGTTTTTAAAAATACATATCCCTTGGTACGTAACACGAGGTATTTTTTTTTTTTTTTCCAGATGATAGTTTTCGATTTGGAACCCAATTTTTTTTTAACAAATTTGTTATATTTCTGGTTATGTTTATCAATTAAGGTACTTTTTTTTTTTACATATTTCCCTCTCTAATTTTTAAATTACATATTTCTCCCTCTAAACTTCAAAAATTCACATATATATCCATTTTATTATATTTAATATTAAAACACATTCTAAATTCATAAAATACCTATTTTATCCTTTATTAAAAATCATAAAACATCCATCTTACTCCAATTTGAATATGAAATGTTCCTCTAACGTCTGAATTGCTTTAAGGTTCGTGTGTATTACGTCAGCATGAATCTTCAAGCGAACACACACAAATATTGAAGCAACATGCACAGATATTGATGCGATGCATGCATATCAAAATCGCTTTAAGATCCACGCGCACTACATCAGCACGAATCTTGAAGCGAACACGCATATATCTTATTGCGATGCAGACAGATCAGACGGTAGAAGAACTCTTCGGATTCAAATTTGAGTTCGATGGGGGTTTTATATTTTTAATAAAGGGTAAAATGGGTATTTTATGAATTTAGAATGTGTTTTAATATAAAATATAATAAAATGGGTAAATATGTGAGTTTTTGAAGTTTAGAGGAGGGAATATGTAATTTCAAAATTTAGAGAAAGAAATACGTAATCTTGAAGTTTTTGAGGGGTATACGTGAAATTCCCCCTAAATAAAAATATGTAAAATATATTTCTGGTGCAATTTTCTATTTTGAAGGACAAACAGAATGCTAAACTAAAAATCTTTTTTTTTTTTTATATGATGTAACTTGGACAATAGATTTGCAATATTTAAAACATAGTTTCATTGGTGTTACTTGGACAATATTTTTTTTATTTACGAAATTTAAAGTTGCTCAATTGATAATAATAACATAATGTCAAGAAAAAAAATATGCACGTAAGCAGTTTATTTTTATTTTTAGACTCTGAAATCAAAAGAAATAAGATTAATTGTGTATCTTACTTCATTATGAATATCATGTTGAGCGGTTCGGATCGACTATTTGGACTTTGAAAATAAAGAGAAAGGAGAAAAAAAGATTGGGTGCAAATGGGAGCATAGAATTTTGGGTGCATTGGAACTCTCATTTAATATTTTTTTTATATTAATAAAAATTTCGGAAAATATAATGCTCTTACAATTTGTTTGACTATTTAAAATTTTAATCCAAAAAATCTAAAAAAAAAACTTTATACATTTATTATAAAAATAGTGATGGTAAGTTGAAATCGATCACAAATTTTTATATAATAAAATTTACAAAAATATTTGCTAAAAAGATGATTAGATAATCAAATGGAATTAGAGGGAGACTTTTGACCTAGTACTTCATGGGAGCAGCTTGAGTTCGATGTCTATCGGACTTAAATTGAGTTTGATGGATTCCATAACCACCCGATCTGCTTTAAGATCCGTGTGCACGGATATTAAAATAACGCGCACATATTTTATAACAGATCGGACGGTTATAAAATCCATCGCACTCAGGTTGAGTCCGACGGACATCGGACCCAAGCTGCTTCCATACTTCATTATAAGTTAGTTGTGAGACCATTTTTGGTTGTTGGATTGGCGCAATCTGCTTTCAAATTCACAAATTGTGTGAGGTTCCATCTACTCTAATTTTCCCAATAAGTCAGTTATGTTTTGTTTTGATTAATGATCTTGCAAATGTAGTTTCCTTAGATTCCTTCTATGGTATAGTCAAGTGACTGAGAAATGTTGCTGAATGATCCTGATCTCCTACATCATCTCGCTGTGTGATAATACATGTAATGGGTGGTAATTTTTGTTTAGCATCTATGGTCAAGTGTGGAATTTATGTGAGGTCATTACAGAATAATTGCATCGTGTTGTTGTGTTGTTGTGTTGTTATATTGTAAGCTATGATGGAGCTAAGAATATTATTACTGTATTTTCCCTAAATACTAAAACATAATAAAATCAATTTGATGTTAAAATTTTCCATGTTGATTGAAAAATGATAAATAAAATTAATGAATTTAATTACATCAACGTCTTTAAATACAAACTTAACTTAAAAAAAAAATTATCTTTTTTTCACCCGAGTTGTCCCTTTTTACATGAAGAAGATGAGGAAGGAAGACATATACTTGATGATTTTTATTCAAATTATACATTAGATTTTCTTTTTTACCAGTTGAGAAGGTTTACAAACATCTATTTTTATTTATAACATAATCGTGTAAGTACAATAACAACAATGTATATAGGCGAAAATTAATACATATCCAATATATATATTCAACCTCAACTTCGTATACTAAAGCAACACCTAAAAAAAAGAGGAACTGATCTGTATAAAATTGGATATGAGATTATTAAATATCTCAAATTAATTTCGATCATATAAAATATCCACATCTATTTATAACATGGATAGATAACATTATCCATGTGCCATAATAACAATATATACTTAACAAAATAGGGCTGTAAACGAGCTGGGCCTTAACTCAGCTTGTTAATTCTGGACCAAGCGAGCTGGATCTAGGACTTCCGAATTAAAATCTCAGCTCAAACTCGTGACGAGCCAGTCCGAGCTAGCTCGCGAACTGACGAGCTAACTCACTAGGTCTGACTGGACCTTGTTTTTAGAAGAAAATAAATTTTACAAACCTTTTTAGACCGAGTTGGACTGAGCCTGATAGTATAAAATGCACACAAATAAATACAAATTCACAAATTGATGCCCAGCCGAGCTGGCGAGTAAGTTAGACCCCAGCTCAAACTTGTTAATTCTGAACCAAACTAGTAGCGAGCTGGCTCGTTAACAGCTCAGTCTAGTAACGAGCGAACCAGATGCAAGTCACGAGTCACGGACTTTTTTGCCACCCCTACTTAACAACACCTAAAAAAAGTAAAATTGACCGACTACATAAATGATCATACCTCCAAATGCCACACAAAATTGTAGAGAGATGGATCCAAACTTGCTAAAATCGACAAAGACGGAGGATCTCAATTAATTGAATCACTGAATTGAAAACGGTGGGCCTATGACAATACAACACCTAACGTAAAGAAGAATTATACCGACAATCAATTTATTGGTAATCGAATATATATATATAGAGAGAGAGAGAGAATAGAACTAAGATGCTCGTAAGTTCATCAAATTTCTTGTGAATTTGACTCTAAAATATATCGAATCGACTTTAAACGATGAATCCAAACTGTTGAAACCCTTCTACCTAGTGAGTGATGCGTTTACATGTAAAAATTTTAAAGTTTTCAATTAATTTAATATAGAGTCAAGTGGTCAAAAGTTTAAGGTTTATAAATTAATTTTAATGCATTCATTTTTTGGACTCCTTTGACCACTTGACTCTTTATTAAATTAATTCGAAACTTTAAAATTTTCACATGTAGACGCATCAATCATTAGGTAGAATGATTTCAACGGTTTAGATTCATCGTTTAAAGTCGATTCGATATATTTTAGAGTCAAGTTCACAAGAGGCTGGGTGAACTTAGGAGCACCCTAGTTCTACTCTCTCTCTCTATATATATATATAAATGCTCTATAATTTATGTATAATTTACATAGGTGGTGGTCATATTTAATGCAACTTCAAGTATCGATAAAAGTTGAACGGTTTATTTTTTGAATTATTTGATGAAAAATCAGTTGATCAATAAACATTTTTACCAGGTTTCGGTCAAATAAAAATTATAATTTGGTTAAATGACTTAAGTATCTGGCTAATATTAAGTGATTTAACATGAATTGGTTTAATTTGGCGATAACAATAATGATATTATAAAAAGTAACGTCTTAATCCGATTTTTCGAGATATCAGACAATAAGTTGGATGTTTAAATATTTTTTTATAGTTTGCAAAATTGATTTTAAATTAAAATAGACAGGTGGTTTTGAACAAAATCTCATATAAAATCGATCCTAAATCGTTTTATTAATGTCAAAATTTGTATAAATGATTTAAATTTACGAAACGATTTAAGTTTATTTAATTTCTAAATTGTTCGCATGAATCTCGACATAAATCAGACTGTTTGAATTTGACTTTAGGTAAAAAAAAAAATGGTTCAAAATCCAATTTCTAAAAGAAATTAGTCTATTAATGTGTGAATGACCGCAATTAAAAAAGGCACAAAATAAAATGAGGAATGTTTTTAACCTTTATGGTTACTTCAAACATCTCATGAAGGCAGTCCTTGTCATGAAAGAATAAAAGGCAGAAAGAACAAACAAGATCTTCTCTCTTATTTTGTAAAAGTAAAAGTATCCACACAAAAAAAAAAAAAAAAAAAATTGTGCTCCAACTCCAAGTGTGATACCGACACAACCAACTGTGGTTTTCTTTTGTTTCCGGAATTCAGTACAGATATGTACACAGCTAGGGATGTAAACAAGCTGGGTTTTACTTCAGCTCGTTAATTCTAGATCGAACGAGCTGGATCTAAGACTTCTAAGCTAAAATTTCAGTTCAAACTCGTGACGAGCTAGTCCGAGCTACCTCGCGATCCGACGAGCTGGCTCACTGAATTTGGTTGGACCTAGTTTTAAGAAGAAAAAAAATTTACAAACTTTTTTGGACCAAACTGAACCGAGCAGGACCGAGCTTGACAGTATAAAATGCACACAAATTCATACAAATTCACAAATTAATGCCTAGCCAAGTTAGCTTGTAAGCTAGGCCCCAACTCAAACTTGTTAATTCTGGACCGAGCTAGTAGCGAGCTGACTCATTAACAGCTCGGTCTAGTAACGAGCGAGTCACGATCGAGCCACGAGCTTTTTTGCCACCCCTATACACAGCGCACACATAACATCAATCCCACTATTTATGTTTGTTTATACAATACCTAAAGAGTTTAAACAAACAAATTAAACCTATCAACACAAACAGATATATTTATTTATAGAAATAAAATAAAATAATATATAATAATAGTGTGATTGTTCCAAGATTTTGATACATAGACGGAACCGTAAAAAAAAAATGGCTTCAAATAATGGATTTGGATTTTTTTGGCTATGAAGTTTGAATTGATCCGGATAAAAAAATTGGCTCAAAAAAATAAACCTGAATTTTTGTTACGGTTCTGTTTATAATTAACATCTAAAATCTACTGCACTTATTCTAATATTTTTATTATTTTACATTGATTCTTATAAATAGAAATTTCTGAACAAAAATGCCCCTCCGTTATGTATAAGAAAACAGAAGTACACTGACAGTCTAACCGATCCAGACACGTGAATTTTCCAATTTTCTTGTGATAAATATATATCAGCATGCTAGTTTCATGTGAAAATAAGAAATTTATTATAACGAAAGACCAGATTTGATAAAATAAAAAATAAAAAAAATTCAACAAGATATACTCTAGTGCAACGTACATTTGTTGTTTTAATTAATCAAGTACTTCATCAACAGTAGAACAGGCTATACCTTGATATCCCTTTCCAATCTATTTTTATAATTTAATTTAACTGAATTTAGTTCAGCCCATATACCTTGACCTCCAACCTTCAATCAATAAACTATCTTCCGCAGGAGCGGATTCAGGATTTTTGTCGGGGCAAGAAAATATTAAATTGGATTTAAATAGTTAATCGGGTTTAAATTCATTAACTAATTAAGTACTTAATAAAATATAATGCTTTAATTTATACTTTTCAATGCTCTGACTTGTAATTTCTGATATTTTAATCTATAATTCTAATTATTAATTATAATTGAAGAAATTTATTTTAGTTTTAACCCTAAATTTAACCCGAACTACAAATTAAACATCCAGCGGGGGGCAAAAATTTTTCCAAGAAGGGGCAGAGTCGATCGAAACGTCCAGACTTCCACTAAAACGTTGCACTTGGGTCCGCCCCTGATCTTCCGTCAGGTCCTTTAGGATAGCTACAAAATCTTCATTGTATCTATTTAAAAAATTATAAAAAAGTTTCAAAAATTATAAAATTTGATCTCTAAAAGCACATTTGAATACGGAAATTATGTTAAGCAATTTGAATTGACTGTTTGAACTTTAAAAACAAAAATAAAAATATGAAGTACGATCAAGATATATAAAAGACAATGTATTTGAACCATGCTCATCTTCTAGATCCCTTACTTTAAATAACTGTACAAGCTTCTCTTGTAAGCATAGTGACAAGATTTGCGAATTATTCGGTGGACCGAACTTTGACCAATAATTCCAGAATAATTCGCGAATTTTACGAATTATTTCCGAATTTTTTCCAGAATTTTATTTTTTGGTTATTTTTTGTTTTTGCTCCCTTACAGAACTGAGATTTCTGATCCGAATAATACCGAATCATTCCCGAATTATACCCAAATTATTTCCGAATCACGAATTTTTGACCTCGCCGAACCGAACCTGAATAATTAATTTGTCACTATCCTTGTTACTGGTGTGACTCATTTCTCATCTGTGGCTACAATTATGGACTAAAAGGTACTCTAATAATAGTTGATGTTGATGGTTATATTTAATCAGTAGGCTTAGAAGGCTAATATAAAACAATGAATAAATTTATATATCAAACTCTAGCAATCAATTTGATCACTTTCTTGCGACTGTTTACCTAATAATTAATAATTAGTATGTACCATATTTCGATATATATAGTAAGCAACACACAAGTAACCATTTTTCAATTTTATTTCTATTATTATTTTGTTCTTTTGTGGAGCACAACAACAATCAGTCAATCACTGAAATGTATGCATGTCAGAAAAAAATAGTTTATTTTTTTAAATTCGAAGCCAAAAAATACGTAAATTAATGAGAACAAGTGTAATGTATTTTTATATTTTGTATATAAGTACAACTATATTTGGTACAAATTATAACGAGTCTGACTAATATGTTTTCAGTAGCATTTTGGCTGAAATACAATAAGATTAAATTTCAAATTTTCATATTCAAAACGTCGACCTAATTAATAATTCAGTAAATTGGTTATATACTTATAAAATATTAACTTTTACTGTTGTTTATAATTTTTAAAAGATGGCACTTTTTGACATACCAACAATACATCAATATGCGCACTAAATCTTTATTTTTGACTGCTTGAATTGTTACTAAATAAATTCAAAGCATATAGGCAGAAATACTACGGAAAACATATTAGCCAAACTCAATTATAAGACATTCTAATCTACACAGTTTCATAACTCAAATTTTATTTATTAAAAACTTAAGATTTATATGTGAAATTATATTAAAAATATATATTAAATTGAAACCTTGAAACCATGATGCATGATATATAACTTTGGTACTGTTGGCTACTGCTACATGTTATAGTATTTTCTAAACCTCGCGGTCATGCTTGTGGAGTAAGTAGTGGAGTAAACCCTCTAATCTACCTTTAAGGAACCAAACGATGAGTAAATTTGAAGGAATAAGATGCAGTAGTATTTGAGTTAATCCGGATTAAGTTACTCCACCTCTCTAGGTGGAGTAACTTACTCCACATGTGGGTCCCGCGGTTAAAGTAACGTCATCTTATAATTTCTCTCTCTTCATTAGCTTACTCCACTAAATTCCAACTAAACTCCAACCAAACATGATTATTTTAATCCGTCTTAGTTCGGAGTAAGAAAATTAATCCGGAGTAACTTTACTCCACAACCAAACATGAGCCGCAGGAATAAATTGCAAATCACTATTTAAAACTTTTGGATGGCTTAAATCATATTAATTGTGGGTCATAATTAAAGATTAATTAGTCTTTAACAAACGGTGTGGTGATTGATGTAACTGCTGTATATATAACAGTATCGACTCCCAAGTACCAGTCTGTATGATGTGTCAATTTAGTTATTATTATTTGATATAGTCAACTGGAACTGTACGAATGAAGTGTCAATTACGAAGAACACAAATAATGTGCCAATTTGTATCTCACTGAGTGTACTACCTCATAATTATACAGTTTGGTGTCAACCTTAAATAAAAATCCAGTTTGGTGTCCACATGACCTAACACTTGGTTTTTATATTTGTGCATGGAGATAGTAGTAGGTCCGATGGGCATCGGATCTACTTTTAGATTCAATTAGCTATAACACTGTACAATTAGTATTAAGATTAGTGTGCACGGAAATTAAAACAAATCTGCACAGATTTTAATGTGCTTAGTACGGATCTTGATGTAATCGAATGGTCATTTCGCCCATCGAACCAAAGTTGGTCCGATGAATTCTTGTGGATGATGCAAAAGTATATATACTTGATGCAACAACATCTGGGTGAGATATTTTTGTAATAGCTATTAGATGAACATCTTGGTGGGATATTCTTTTCTAATAGCTGCAAGCCTGCAAATAGTAGAGGGCCAGTGGCAAAGTCGGTGGTCACATACTATACATTGGACCTATTGTTAATACAATTCAGATCCAGTGAAGTAACTCAGTATTTGAGTTTTAAATCGGGACCGTCTGATTTGAATATGAGACAATCCATCCGGATTTGGAGCGCACACATCTCGAGAACAAATTCGAATCCCGAGACAATTCCGAGTGTCGGATTTGAATCGTACGGTCTCGATCCAAAACCAAAAAATCGGGTTACTTTAGGGGATCCGGACCTCAAATGTCTTCAATTTTTTAAACATTAGTAATTTAAAATTTAAAACAAAAATTTCAAAAATAATACCATTAAAATTAATCTATATTCTTTTCTCTATGTAAAAGATTAATTTTTGTCATTTTGTCTTTGTTTTGATTGGTATCATTGGCTTGCAAAAATACATTGATACAGATAAATTCTGAACGTTTATTTTTCAACTTATTGATCCATATAGGAATAAACCAAATAAGAATATTTTTTATGTGCATGTTGAGAAAATAATATAGATCATTTTTAAACGTTTTATTTTGAAATATAAATTTTAAAAAAATGTTATAATAATAAAAAGTGAAATCAGGATGAAGACATTATAACCATCCTCTAATAACCAAAATCACGTCACAGAGGATAATTCTAACATATAACTATTATTTAAACTAAAAAAAATTGAAATTGCAGATCTATTCTTTATTATTTAGAAAAGATGTATGTCAAATTTAAATAAATCTAAAGTTTGATTGATAATCATGAAAACCCATTAAAATACATGATGGTAAACAAAATGATTTTCAATTTAAACAAAATCTAATCAATGCTCTTTTCAAACAATAAATAATGCATCTGAAGTTTCGATATTTTGAATTACAATTATATATTTTTTTTAAATATCAAATGAGTATCCTACAAAAGTAAGATATACACTAGAATGAGAATCATCCTTACACTATTTCTATATTATGAACAATAATTTAGGAAAAACCTTACAACACCTTATATGTCTCTTAGGTTCACTTCAATTCCTTAACCAATCGACAAACCATTTTTATTTTTATTTTGAACGAAGTCAGTTGCACATTGATACAAAGTTATAAACCAAAACTTTATCAGTTACCATCCTATTAATAAGAACAGACTTCTCTTTCTTACAATAACACTCGAGGCACCTGAATTTATACATAAATAGCTAAAAAGTTTCAAATTTCAGTGTGTTCCAACCTTATTATATATAGATTAACGTACATGCTTAACTTGCACAAATATCATCCATATATATTCAAGTCACAGCATCTATATATATGCAAGTTACAGAAAAGAACAAGACATATTTTATTGTATGCTTGCTCAATGTGAGCTTATAAGTTATGAATTTCCTAACCCTATAATTAATCCAAATTACTGCAGCTCACCCACTGGTGCCTCGTTCAACCAAAGGTAATGAATAAAATCATAGAGCTTCGCACTCACACTGACCTGTTTATAAATACAAAAATTAACACATGCTTATAGAATTTTTATTAATTAGATTAACACTCGTTAAAAGAAGCTGCTTAAGCACAATAAAAGAAACCTTGTAAGGTGTTGGATTGAGACGCCTCATATGGTCCTGCCGCATCTTTTCCAACTGCTTTATACAACGATCTCTGATCTTGTTTAGAGATGGTAGTTCTTCTCTAGGCTCATCTAAAAAATAACAAAAGATATAACAATTAAAAGGGATAATTTCTAGCGTAGTCCTGAAAAGCATTCCAATAATGTGTTTGTGAAATACCAATAGCATCTTCTGTGCACCTAGAAAATACTGAATTATAATGTGAGAGGAGAGGTTCAAATTTGGTACTTATTTCTTAAATAATAACGGAAGCAGGTGCCAAGACCACTATTTTTTTTTTCGAAAAAGGGTGGCACTGTAAAAAATTGGAGTGGAGGGGTTGACATCACAATTTAGATGCTTTCTAGCTGTAGGGATATAGTGGCGAGTAACTAGGAACTTATGTGAGGTTATATGTGTTAGACAAAATGAGAGAGACATCTAGAAAAAGGTTAAAAGTAAATATTACTTGAACGTCCTGGCCAATAACACTCGAGCAGCTCCTTTACACGCTGAGCCACTACATAAGCTCTCTTTGATTCTACAAATGGATGCCTACAGAGTATTCTCTCTCCTTCCTAAAGAAACATTCAAATCAGTAAAATAAAACTATACAAGTGCTTCCGTGCTCAATGTTTGCAAAAAAAAAAAAAATTACTCACCCACATAATAATATTTGCAAATTATAACCAATATAGAACTAACTATAATTGTAATATCATTTGAATTTTCTAATGTTTCCAAAACATAGAAATTTTTTATTACATTATTATATGTAAAAAGCACTGCAGTATTGGATAGTGCTAAGCAAAATATCTAAAAAGCTGTTTTGAAGTTTTTGCATGACCATTTCAAGGAGCTTTTATGTTAATATAAAAATCATCCATTTTAAGAATTTGGACTTGAAATTTACTAAATTATTTTTTATTGATATGGCCTGCATTGGAGTTGCCAGGTCTTATCCGAAAGATGACATAATGTGGGTTAGCAAAAAAAGAAGCAATACATTAAACAGGTTGACACAAATGGAAACTTCAAATTAAAATGCCAGAACAGCCTAACAAAATCCACCTTCAATCAAATGTCTTATCTCAGGCCAATTGTGATATACAAGAGAACTCAAAAATGGTCACCTTAGGAGTTGGCTCGTCTTCACCAGTCATGAGATCAACCAATGGGTAACCTTCTTTGCCATATAGTCTAAAAATACGCTTTTTGCATGGTATTGATACCTGAAGAAGGAGACATGTATGATTAATTGATTATTTGTGTCAAGCCAGAAGTCTTAAGTTACAAATAAGACAGGTAAAATCTCATGCATGCTAATACAGAACACGTACACCCAGTAAACACATTACTTAATTTTAGGAATGCTATGTATTTAATTTTTCAAAACAGTAGTTCCAAAATTGCCCTTCTTTGCTTACTCCATATATGCAATTAATTACTTCATTAGTTAAAGTGTACCTTAGTTACATCTTCAGAGAGTTTGATGCGAGGCTGATCGTTTATTTCTACCAACTTGAATACACAACCAAGCGCTGCTTGTGAATAACATGTCACCAGATATGTACCTATTCCAAAGGCAT
This sequence comes from Carex cristatella, assembly GCA_024447775.1. NCBI lineage: Eukaryota > Viridiplantae > Streptophyta > Magnoliopsida > Poales > Cyperaceae > Carex > Carex cristatella. The sequence continues at coordinate 2,049,010 of JAJHPF010000025.1, forward strand.
CCACTTCATGACCCTACCACATAAAACGAAATAAATATAAGTCTATTTAGTATTTGAGCTGCCTAGAAGAACAAAATTTCATTTTAGAATCATGCCAAGTAGCTTATGACAGATGTACTGCAGCAAGTAGCAGTACCAAATTAGCACCACATATTATGCTGGAATCTAACAAATCTTTCTGATAATTATCTATTAATTTGAATAGTTATTTTCTAAAATAAATTATTTAGTGTTAGTACAGAGGTGTAACAATAAATTGGACAGCACTTACATCATAGCAACAACACTTGTTCGCTTCTTTTGAAAAAAGAGAAAAGCTAGGTTTTCACATCAAGGTAAATGAAAAAAAGAATGGATGGATCTTGATTTGCTTTAAATTTATTTGTTTACTTTTTTTTGGCATCCTTTTTACCTGTTTGTTGAGGGCATCAATGGTTTCTTCGTTTAGGTCATTGCTGGCTGTGATAACCATCTTACCAAAATGAGCAACTCCAAATTCTTTCTCTATCACATTGAAAATTTTTCTAGCTTCTATTGATAAATATGCTAAATCTCCAGAATCCAACCTTATTCCTGATGCTTTATACCTGTATACATCAAATTCAATTTCCTTCTAGACCAACATAAAGAAATGAAAACAAACTTTGAAAATCAAAGGGACATTAAGTTACCCTAAACTATTAAGTGCAAGGGCAACAGCACAAAAATTGGGAAGTCCACTTCGCATCACCTGGTAAAATTCAATCAGCAGAGAACAATTAAGTACAGATAACTTTTATTTATTATTTGCATTAAACTAGTGCGAGCTTAAGCTCACCAGAGGAATTTTGTGAGCGAAACCTCAAAAATCATCAAATTGGCTTCAAACGGTGAATTTTGACCGGCAATCGTGATGCACTTGACCATCCAAGCGTTTAGATCCCAGATTTCCATTTTTTTTAGCTCGTATTGTATAAGATCAAGAGGTTGAATATGAACCATTTTGGTGCATTCATATAAAAATGAACTAAAAGAAAGTTGGATCATAAAAGATGCTTGTGTCCTCAAGTAGATCAAGATCAATTGTTTGAATTCATCCATCGAAGGCAATCTGACGGAATTTGAGATTGATGAGCTTAAGCTCATACTAGTTCCGCTATTATTTTTTTCGAGTAGATAGTAATTTCATTTCAATAAAAAACTTACATCATAAGTGTCAACAAGTGCAAGGAAGTTATTAGGAAATGCTAAGGCATACGACGTAAATGCTGCCAGCTCACTTTGATTTGTCTCTCCAAACAAACCATTCAATGAACTCACCGTCTAGCAAGCACAACAACAAACAAAATTAAATTGACCCTAACACGAGAGAAATTAAAATAGAAATTCGGACTACTTCCATAAGGGGCGAATTCATGTATACCCCTGAAGAGGTCAGAAAGGATGAAGTATACACCCATGAAAAAAAAAAGAACATATACAAAATTGGAAATGTACATCATTTCCGCCTCTACAAACATTACAATCACATTCTCTTATTACTAGACATAAAAGAAGAACTGTGTAGTAATTCTGGACTGTAAAGAAAGAAGAGAAAGGTTGTACAATATATTTCTCAGCTGATACTGAAATTAGTTAATATTGGATTTTTAAGAGTATATGTATGATATTTTATAAAATAAACTTTTTTACAGAAATGGAAACCTGGATTTTTCTGAGCCAACTAAGGGCCAAATTGAAAAAATCATCACAGGTCTTTGACCCGTCACTACTCCTCAATGTCTTGTCTGGGATCTCATCAGCACTCTATAAAAACATTTAAATTTGGTTAATGTTCTTCACTAGTACAGTGAACTCACTGGTACCATAATGTCATAATATTATCAGTTAGCAGTAGGCCAATGAGATAAAATTTTAGGTAACAAAGGTAGATGGTTGAACTTAACATCATGCATTTCCAAGACCTCAATACAAACAGAAAATCTAAAAAAAATCTGCTCAAGGCAAAGGATTCACATCTGCTGAGATCCTAAAAGGGTGAACAGTAACTCTAAAATCCCTGCTTTTCCAAATCTGACCGTCCAATAATTTCGTGCACGTATCTCAAAGCAGCTGGTTTTTCCTTGCACAAATCTCGAAACAATTGAACGGTTGGATTTGGAAAAGCAGGGATCGCAGGGCACTGTTGATTAGCGAAGAATCGCAGCAGATGCGGATCCCAAGGCAAAACCAGCAATATTAGAAAAAGAAAGAAAGAAAATAACAAATCTAATGTCTACATAGCAAAGTAGCATTTGTGGATCCTAGATATGATGATAAGTGCCAACTACATGCATAATTTTCTAAAAAGTGTATCAGCTCGCTAACCATATAAGAGCTAACAAAGGCATGAGAATGAGTTCCTCGAAGCGGGATTCCAAACAACTTCCCAGCTAATACATTACTGCAAATAAAAAAAAATGATAAATCAACTCAGACAAATGCACCAAGTTAATATTCATTCCTTGTCAACCAAAGTTATTGAGTACCATGTGTTAAATAAGAATGCCTGAATAAGAAACACAATCAGTTTTTCAATTGGTCTCAGTTGGTTCAGATTAGCAATTTCTTTAGTAACTTGGTTGTAAAATGTTAAATTGATTCATGCGTAAAGCTTGGTTGTTTTAATAAAAAAGAACAGGTGGCAACAGTTGGTGTGACAATTTAAAAAATAAATAAAACAATTACATATACAAAAAAGTAAACACAATTGTGCATCTGTATAAAGAAAATGTACCTTGTTGCATCAAAGCCACCAATATAACAATATTTGGAAGCACTTATCCCACCATCCGGCCCCTACAAAAATTAATAATAAATGACAATGTAAGAAAATAGAGCTCAAGTTTTTCAAAAAAAGAAAATAGAGCTCAATGAAAAGGCCTAGGAGTAAATGAAAACGCATATGATGTATAAACCTGTGCTCTTCTTAAACCAAATTCGAGTAAAACTTTCGCTTTGCCAGAAACATAGCGGTGCCTTGCAGCATTTGTAGTCACAAGAGATGCATAATTCACAAGATTCACAAATGGGGTCTCCAGTAGTTGAACCACCTATTAACATAAAAAATTAGCAAGAGTATAATCGAGAAGTTATATCATATGTATAATGCAATAACAACTTACAGCTACTGGGCCTTCTATGCGTATCAAGGGAACCTTTGGGAAAACAACAGAACCTTCCGGAATGGAATATACTTCCACATCAGAACAAGTTACACTTTTGAGATATTCAAAAAAACCCTCCTATAAAAAACCATGAAAATAAAAGAAAATAAGTTTTATTTATTTTTTAAGAATAGACAAGAAAACTTTCCTGGTAGAAGAAAGAACACATACCTCGCAGGTTGGCATTGCAGATCTTAAGAAAGAAATTTCATCATCGCTGAGTTTAAAATTTGCAACAAAATGGATGCATTCCTCCAAACCAGCAAAAACAGTATACTCACCACCAAAAGGGTTCTTTCTGAAGTATAAATCAAATCTGAAGACAAAAAATATATATATATGAGAATGAAGGCCATATTAGTCATCAGGAGCAACCAAGTTAACCAGCCAAAGGTGTACAGAATAATTAAAATTTCTAAATTCACTTAGAACAATAGCATACTTAAATGTTATAGGCACGGTCGAACAACAACAAAGCTGCTTAATTTTCAACATTCTATTTATAATGCAGCCTGATTGAGACACACCCAAAAACACTTTTAAAAAAATCAACAAAAATCAATCACTCTATACTCTAGTACAGAACTTATGTCAGATTCTTTATAGACAGTTATCTTAATAAGAAATTAACATAGAGAACCACCTACTTTGTCTTGATACACCAAAATTTTGCAATAATTCTGAACTGCTTTGTTTACAAAAATATTTTTTAAATTTCATTTCTAAATTGCTAACATCCTGTTCTTGATATCACAATTATAGTACTTTTGTGTTCCTTTGTTAATCAATTAGAAATTAGTGAGCAATAAGCAATATATCTGTCAACATATAGTCCTTGTTTTCCACATAAAGCAATTTAAGAATATTTTTATGATATTAAATTAAAATAAAAAAGTACACGGGTGTTAACTTAGTCAAATTTTACCAGATAATTAAAGAGCTATCGTGTGCTATCATACTGACAAGACATCTTATTAGATGGAGACCAAAATTTTACCAAAAATGCCCAAAAAATTTAATGGGAACTGTAAAAAAAAAGGGAAACGGAACCCTCCTTCAAAAGTGGAAAAGTGAAAAAAGACCAGCTTTCCCTAGTAAAGAGAAAAGCCCCCAATATTTAATTTTTTTGTTATATTCTGTATCTTGTACTTGTTCATTTATATCTTAGTTGATTGCAAAGTTTCATTTGGTAAGAACTATCTGATTTGAATATTTTTCTCTTATTTTCTTCTTGTTGGCAAACTAATTAACGATTTAAGAGGAACCAATATTTGAGATATAGACTAAGCAGGGGCGGATTTACATTCACCCATACGGGTGCTAAGCCAACCTATGATTTTGAAATTGTAGTTATATATATTGAAATTTAATTGAAAGTTATTATTTTTAAAAAAATTATATAGTCTAGCCCCCCTCATAAAATATTACATGTTCACTTGAGTCCTAGGAGTTAGAGCTTATCTTATGATTGTAGAGAATTTGGGTTCAATTCCCACCAACAACATATTTTGCTTTTAAATTTTAGCACCCTCTATTATAATTTTCTAGTTCCACCCTGAGACTAAGCATACTTTTCCCCACAAGGCATTGTTGTACTTTATGGAAGCATGCTTCTAAATGATAGAAAATTAGAAGATAACTAGTTAAAAAAATTTAAGAGAAACCAATACTTCAGGAAAAGAATGAGAAGCTTCAGTCTTATATATGCATCGCAGTACCTTATGGAAGCATGATTTTAAATAATGGAAAATAAACCATAATTGATAAGAAAAATTGAGAGCAACCAATATTTGAGCACGCCTTTTTCTTGTATTGCATTTTACTAAAGAATTACCTTGCTTGACCTAAAGTTCAAAACTGATACATGAAACTGTAGTTAAAAAGCTACACAAATTGACAAACAATTGGTCCAGCATCGTATGAAATATTATAATGTCAGAAATTCCATTAAAAGGAAGATTCAACCAGCCCCACCCTCCTTACCCCACAGAATATGCAAATGATTAACAAATAGAAATTTTGATAATCAATAAGAAAATAAGATATAAAAAATAAATAAAAGAGTAACATACACAGCTCGATCGAGGTGCTTTCCCGCTTTCCAGTAAGCATAGGCCATGGTGTACTGGTACAAATCCGTCAGCAACGGCGTCACCATCGGATTCGTGGGCCCCATTATCTTTCCTCCCATCGCGGCCTCAGATCCGTTTTCCTCCGCCGCCGCCGCTCCTCCCATCATCTCTCTATCTCCTCTTTCTCTCTCTAACTAGAACAGCAGAGAGAGCAGCACGCCAGCACGGATTGGAAGAAATAAAAATGGGGGAAATTCAGGAGGATATTTATAGTCTCTCTTTGATTAAATATGAATTTCTCTCTCTCGAGTCTCGACTCAAAGAGACAGTCCTAGATTCTAATCTTCTCCGTTTACAACAAACTGGAATACTTGATGAAATTGATTATCATGATTATTGCCGAGATTAACGGCTTAACAGTTAACACCCGGTTAGAACTCGAAGGGCAGGCTTTTGAAGCAATGGAGAGGAACAGTACTGTTTGAAAAGGAAGGACGGGAGAGGATTAGTAATCACAATTTCTATGACATGGTTCGGCCAGGTGTACTATCCCGGCGGCTGAATCTTGAGTGCATCTGAATTGACTGGTCTCAAAGTACAAGAACGGGGAATTTTTAGTTTTAGAAACTTTTATTAAATAATATTGAAAAATAGATTGAGTGTGTGATTTTTTTTATAACCAAGAAGGTGCCGAGTTAGTGGTTCGGATTCAAATTTTGAAACCGAGTTAGTGATCTAGCTTCAAATTTTAGAGTCGAGTTAGTGGCCGAGATTCAAACTTTGACCGCATTAAAATTCCATCTACCCACTTCTTTCTCTCCCCTCCCTCCGGTCTAGGGACGGATCTAGAATTTTCGTCAGGATGGACAAAAAAATATCAAATCGGGTTTCAATAACTAATTAGGTCAAATCTATCAACTAATTAAGTACTTAATAAAAAGTAATGCTTTAATTTATATTTTTCAATACTCTGACTTATAATTTCTGATATTTTAATCTATAATTCTAATTATTAATCATAATTGAAGAAATTTACTTTAATTTTAACACTAAATTTAACCCAAACTACAAATTAAACATCCAGCAGGGGACAAAAATTTTTTCAAGAAAAGACGGAGTCAATCGAAACGTCCCGACTTCTACTAAAATGCAAAATCCAGGGGGGGACAGCTACCCCCCTTGGATACACTTGGGTTCGCCCCTGCTCCGATCTACTATTCTAAAACTATTATATTTTCTATAGCAAGGAGAAAAAAAAATGTAAATAGCATAGTTATAGCGAAAGCTATCACACATTTTTTTTTCAAAATTTTTATTCTATATTTCTATTATTATCAAATAATTAGAGTAATAACTAAATGACAACTAATTTAAGTCTATACCTTTTTTAATCATGCAAATAAGAAGAAGAAAAAAATCTACAAAGTAACATTATTTAATAGTTCATACTTCATTAGTATTACATATTGGAATAGACGAAAAGCAATTAATTTTACAAGTGAAATGAAATCAGTATACTTATTTAAACATTTTACAATTATAATAGCGTAGAAGTAATAGCGGTCAACTATTACAACTAATAACGGTTGTAACTGAATTAACGCACTTTATGTCATAGCGTAACTTTTACGATCCCTAAAAGCTATAGCTAGCTACTTAGAACACTTTTTTTTTTTCTAGATTTAAAGGTGGAGAATAATCGTATACTTAATGTTTTGTTAGTGAAAAAAAATTTTTGGAGCCGGACCATCAACTTAGCTTTCAAAATTTGAATTGAGTTATTAATTTGACGCCCTTTATGCCCTTAACAGATCCATCTTCCTCTCAATCTTTTTTTCTATATTATTTAATTAAAGTTTCTAAAAAAAAAATTCTCCTTGAACGAACTATTGATTCTGATAAGACGGGTGTATTGATTGGCTCTGGTGCTCCGTGTTCAATTCCAATTACCCTTGGCCCTTACGAAAGGCCGGTTCTACAGTTCTGATCCTCTGTGACACAATCTGTTAGCCTTGTATGGAAGAAATGAATGGAGGATTCTTAGGTTGTGCTCCACAAACACGAGAAGAACCGTCAATAATGAACAGAGAAGGAAAGAGAATCCGCCAATTTCATCTCGTCTCCATCCCGATTTGGCGTGAAGGATTTCGCCAAAATTTCACAGCGTGTTCCCCTCTGCACTGTAGTGATATCATCTGCTCCCTCTCTATTTCACCTCTTCTGAAGCAGGGTGAACCCATAGGCCCGGTGAAATCTCTCTTCCGCCCGTATTTCTCCCTTCCAGAGCTCTTCGGTTCCACTCGTCTGGAGCACGGTCTTATAGACTCGTCAAATAATTGTTGTTTACAAGATGAATTCTAATATTTTCTTTATAACAATATGAAAAAAAAATTCATTCATAAATAACATATTAACTTTCTTGAACATCAGGTGTAATTTAGATAATGTGGTAGTTGTAGCTATATATACTCTCATATTTAATTATTATATTTTAAAAAGAACAAGAATACCACAAATATATGATCTCTTTTATAATTTATTTCTTTTCCAGATGTTTTCTCGTTTCCAATTTTTATTTTCTATTTTGAACATCTATATAATGCTAATTACATTCTTAATGACACAAAAGTTATAAACAAAAAAGACAGTTCGTCATCTGCATTGATAAATATACATTCATAATTGCATTAACACTGCATTAAAAAAGTAGAATATTATATTTAGGAAGAGTAGTATGTCAAAATAAAGTCTAGAAACCAAAGAAAAATAGAAAAGGGAGATTAAATATTTGTAAGGAGTTATATCATGTTAAAGTTAAACCACAGTAATAATATTCGCGTTTTATTCGCGAATAATTCGCGAATAAAATGTTTTTTAGGGGTTTCTGAACCGAATAGCGAATGAAACGTTTGACCGAACTTTTACCAAACAATTCGCAAATTAAACGAATTTTACGAATAAAACGCATAAAAAATGCGAAAAATCACCTCCTCTTCAGTTGCTATAGCACCAAAAATGGCTTCTTATCTCTGGCTCCTCCGAGCAACAGTCCGTCCACGTGCACTAATTTCCCTTATTGAAAATTCTCCTCCTTTACAAGCCAATAAATGCACTTCATTTTCCAATAGTTTGTTGATTTACCCTATTTTTTCTTTACTAAATGGACAAACCTCCCTTTGCGATTCTATTTTGAGCGGAGAAAGAAAAATGTCTTCACTTGCTCTCATAAGTCGTAAAGGAGAAGTTTGAATCTTCTTCAGAGAAAAAAGATAACTTTTGAATAAAATATTGTTGAATTGACAGTTTTTGTTCTTTAGTAAGCCAAAAACCAGGTAACTTTTGAATAATGTCCTTTTATTACTTTTTTTGCATGCTTCACCCACTTATCGACTTAAAAAAAAAAAATTTAATTTGTTTTGTGTTTGGAAGAGCACTAAATTAAAACTAAAAAATACTATATTCTTCCATGTCGGACCGAATCATTCCCGAATTATACCCGAATTATTCCCGAATCACAAATTTTTGACCCCGCCGAACCGAACCCGAATAATTCATTTGTCACTATGTGTTAAACTAGGAATGCTCACTGGCAAACACACTCGAAGTTATAAATGTATGCCACATAAAATATTGACCATAAAGTATCTTGGCTGTGTGAAGTTTGTATGGGTCAAAAATGGAAAAAGATGTCCCAAAAGGCAAAAACTAATGAATGTGAAAGAGAGAGGGGGGGGTTATATTCTTTTCATTTTTATTGTATTCACATAAAATATTATCATTTTTATTTTTTATATATAAATTAACAAGATGAAAAATTAAATTTATAAATTATCCATATTATAGTATATCATCACAAGTTCTTAATTTCAATTACAACAAAATTGAAATATTATAATCATTTACATATAATAGAGAAATTATACATCTTATATCTAATGATTTATTTTGACATTTGAATTTTAAATTATTAAGATTTTAATAATAAAGACATTGAATGCACAGAGAGTTAAGGTATTTAAACTCTTCTCTTCATTGTATGTGATTTTTATATCTGAGGTTTGGATTGTAAAAATAAGAGTTTACGCTTTACAAAATAGAAACGATACATGCAATTGTGAAAAAAAATGTGCTGCAACATTAATTGATATAACGGGCTGATCATTTAATTGATATAACGGGCTGCTTGATTAAAACAAAATGGGCCAGAACATTAATAAATAAAACGGCCTGTGCAAACGGCTTACCCAATTATTGATCAATTTTAGCAACTATACGGACTAAACCAAACATGGCCGATTAATTGGACTAATCGGGTCGATTAGTCATTCTCCGTAGAAGGGTTCTGATGAGCATCATATCAAATTCCGTTTGATATCTCATCTAAGTCGTCCAATCTGCATCGAGATTTACGTGTACAGTTAAGATTCACGGGATGGTTAAAAATTAGTGCAGTTTTAAATTTGCTAGTAAGAATCTCAACGATGGATCGTACGGCTTGGACCGAGCATCGGACAAGCCCGATGTCCTTTAGAAAAACCCGGAACCCCATCTCTGCAAACCGGCCTCTGCATCTCGGTTCGACAAGTGGGTATCTGTTAGCTCAATTTCAAATCTATTTTGGACCTTAACCTAACGATAAATAGAACACTTGTTCCTACATATAGAGGTCTGCTGGTGGGTCCCACTTGTCATACTCTACTGTATCGAGAACTGTAGAAAACACTATTCAACTACAATAAAAAGACACATCGAAAATTAATATACAAGAAATTAATAATAGATATCAGTGTAGCACTGTTTAAATGCTAAAATAACGACCCAATAGTTCGCTCTCTCCATATTTGGGCCTAAATCTATTGGGCCGAGAATCCCTTTTCTTTTGTTCAGTTGGGGATAAACTGTTATCGATGTCGATGTAGAAATGAATGATGCAAAAACGAAGCTAATGCACAGTTTAATATAAGTCAGATTTAAGTATCAATAATTTCATGTGCAATATTTGATATGCACGTGAAGGTAGACCGGAGTTTAGAGAGGATAAATGATTATGTGTTTGTACCACATGCTGTCTCTGAATTTCACTGGATATATTTGAGTTAGACAAGCACGTGAGAACATTTTTGCCAGAGGCTGATTATCTGTTCAGACCAGATAGAAGTAAAAACAATTCACAGCAACCAATACAAATGAAACATATTTATATTATTCTTAATATGAAAACCATAAAAAAATTATTAACATTCACGTTCTTCACGGTGATTTCTTGGCAGTGGTCAAACAAGTTTATCCACACTCAATTTTCTAATAGTTTTTTGGGGTAATTGTTTAAAAATGGATGTAACCAGGAAGCTTCCTGCTCTTTATTCTAGCCGTTGGATTAGGATGCTAATCACTGACAAAACTGACAACTGTCTCCAATTTCCCATTTCTTTTTCTTTAATTTAATTGGGCAAAAAATATAAATAGACACTTAAAATTTAGGCAACGAGCTTTATAAATTTATATTTTGTAATTTCTAGCCATGTGTTTGGTTCATCTGTGATTTTACATATTTAGTTGTGCAAAAAAAAAATCAGAAATATACTTGGTCGATAAATTCATTATCCACTAAGAACAGGACATGTATAGGATGAAGTGCGTATGTTTAAAATTTTACCAGTAACAAATATAAAAAATACAATTCTATATTTTTATATTACAAAATTGTTTATGGAGAATCTGATGCTTGCATGATTGGGAGCGAAAATATCCTTGGCATTTTACACTTAAATGCCTGCAACAACCTGATAAAGTATGATTAAAAAATAACAATTAAATAAGCTTTGCAACAAGGGAAAGAATGGTTTTGTATCTGACGCGTTTCTATCAGAAATCTAGTACGCCATGCATGATATTAAATGCCTGGAAATGGGAAATTAAATACATATATAATGATGTAATGGGCTTATTGTTTTATCCGGTCTTTTGTTAAGTAGTATGTCGTGTAGTGATTTCAATTCATGAAGTCATAGTGACAAGATTCGCAAATAATTTGCGAATTTTACGAATTATTTTTGAATTTTACGAATTATTTTTGAATTTTTTCCAAAAAAAAAAAAAAAATTTATTTTTTTTTTGCTTCCTTACAAAACTGAGATCTCTAATCCGAATAATACCGAATTATTTCCGAATTATTCCCGAATCACGATTTTTTGACCTCGCTGAACCGAATCCGAAAAATTAATTAATATGAACAATGAAAGATGCTTTACAGCTTTAGTTGTCAAAAGACATGGCTGCTCAAATTTTATATTGTGTAAGCCACATAAAATCCCACATCATTAAAATGGGCAGAAATTCCGTACTGTTGGGGAAGGAAATCAGGTGCGGTCAAAACCTATCGAGGGAAATATATTCGGCTGCTTCTCTGTCAATGAAGCTATCGTGTAGCGAATCGAATTGAGTGCTTCCATTACTTTCTTTCGTTCTTTCGAGAAAAGAGAGCAACAATTATTTCTCACCGAAAATACTGCCTTCCTTTAATTCATATTTATCATAAGTACTTTATAGTAAATTTAAATGATAAGAATTGACAATGTAAGTATATTTTGTTAGTGATATTATATGATGCTGAAGGATAAAGTTAAAAGTTTATTTTTTGAAAAAAGTGTCGTTGAAAAAAAAAAGAGAACTTAAAATATTAATAGTTTATGATATGAATAAATTATTCATCTTTTTTAATTAAGAAGCTATTTTTTATTTGTTTGTTTGTATTTTTCTTTATTTGTTCGTCGATATCATTTTACATTATCTTTCTCAATTTTATTGCTGTCTTTTTTCTCTTCCTTTCACTTTACGCATTATTTATCACACTGATAAGTAGTTCAATCATTCGTCACTTTTAGTCTCGCTTTTACTCGGTTTATAAAAAATAAAAGTTGAAGTATCCTCACGAGCTATACAGCCATTCTTATTCAACTCTATTCATAATATATTGAAGCAATTGACAGTCCACAACTTGGTTAAAAAAAACCATATTGTTTTTATTCAATATATAGAAGCTTCTAGTATCCACAATACATAATACAAATTTGAATGCATAGCATAAAAACTGAAAACATATTAAATTTTAACAACTTCACCGAACTAAAATGAATGAAAAAATATATATTAACATAATAACTAAATCAAACTGCTGGTTTTTTGTTTATAAAATACAAGCTCTTCATATTCTCCCTCATTCAATTTATGTTCCTTTACCATTCCCAATGCAAGCAAAGTAGAAACTTCTAAAATGAAAAATGTTGTTTGAATGACACTAATTTTATTTTTTAAAAAGAAAGCTAGATGCACATTCCATATATGAAATTGGTAAATTACATCTCAGAGTCAATATAAAATGCAATCCATCATCACAGATGGTAACCCCCTGATGTAGCTAGTAAAACTACTGTTAACCATCCAAACAGGGGCGGATCTAGCATACTGCAGGGTAGGGCAACTGTCCTACCTTGAATTTTCAAATTTAGTTGTGAAGTACTGAGTTTTGGGCTCTTGCCCTACCCTGAAAAAAAAAAAAATGCCCTACCCTGTTGAATTTATGTTCCTCATTCTTCATGTACAAATAATTAGATTTTGACAATTAATTTCGTCCTCCCTTTTCTCCTCTGTGATTTTTCATTTATCTTGATTTTTTGTTGATTTTTCAAATAATTTTCTGGAGAAGAAGAGATGATTCGTTTGCATGAATGTGGAGCACATGAGCCAACATATTTACACTTCTCAGTTTTCATAAACCGCACGTAGCCCGGAAAAGAAAGAAATAAACGACTCTTATTGGCTCAGACATGTGGTCCCCGGATAAAATTAAATAAGAGAGAGGAGCTGAAGAATGGGTGGGCAACAGCTGTGATACGCACCTCTCTTTTTCCCTTATTTTTTCTTTGCTTTTGATATTTCTTCTTCACCGGTATTGAATGTCTCCATTTCTTATTAGTTGCTTTACATTTTTAATTTTGTATCTTTCTTTTTTTCCATTTATTTATTTCATATACATATTAGGAGTTAACACACAGTTACACAGATAATATTACCGAATTTCTTATATGTATGTCATGTTTAGATTCGGAAAATTTTTTTGTCATGTTGATTATTTTTTAGTTAGTACCCGATTAACTAATAGGTTTAAATCTGATTAGCTTATAGGTTTAAACCCGATTAGCTACGGAACCCTGTATAGTTATTTTTTTGCCCTACTCCGACGGAAATCCTGGATCCGCCCCTGCATCCAAAGCACAACCACAAAATATAAGTTAAAAAACAGCCAAAGCATAATCCAAAACATAAAAACGTAGAAAATGAGAAAATAGTAGATAGTAGATAATCTCCAAACACAAGGCACATAGTGAGGAGATATCAGAACAGCTTCAATCTTCATTGCCATCAGCAATAACCCAATCAACCATCTGAATGTCAGAGGAAACCAGCACTCGAATTGCACTAATTATTCCTTTTAATCTACATTTTTGCCTACACCTTTAAAAAAAATAAGAAAACATTAGTCTCCTTGCAAAAATAGAAACTAATTGTTAGGTTAATCGACTCAATACACATACGTTACAACTGAACAACCTTTGCACATTAGTCCAAGCGGGCCCCATACGGAAAGAAGAATATTTGATTCCATCAAAGAACGAAAAAGAAAGAGACCGGAACCTGATGCAGTCAAAACCCATGAAAGGTTATAATAATCTTGAGCATCTCATTCTATATTTGAACCAACGTAACAAATCACAGTTTTGTATTCTGCTAAGCTGCTACACAGAAGGAACTCCATTAAAATATCACATAAAACCAGAAGGCATTAAAGAGGGAGGAAGGAGAGCTGGATATAAGGAGACAGCTGTCAACACGTGCGGGCCAGGCGTAGCACGTGCACGCGAAGCAAGAAGGAGAAAGAGGTGGGGCCGGGCTGGCCGGACTCGGCGTTCCTGCCTGGTTGACCGGAGACAATGCCTAGCCCACCAACTGACTGTGGGTCCCGCTTCCTTTTCTTATTCCCTTCCTTGCACGCGTGGCAACACTACTGGTCAGTGGCCTTATCAATTCAATCAAGAAGATCATTTTCATTGCGAGTACAAAATTATTTTTAGAATTTTACCTTTTTTCTCGAAATTAGGGGTGCCAATGTCGGAAAAGTATCTTTTGCATAAGAGTTCTTCGGAGTTGATCGGACGGTTCAAATTTACTCTCAACCGAATGATTATTCGAAAAAATGGAAGGACTAGTATTAATTTTGTTTTGAGATTTGTGTCAAAATCTGATATCATCTGTTCAATTAAAATGAACAGACCAGATTAAAAGCTCTGCATGAGCTCCGCTTCTAATCTTGAGTTGAACATTTTAAATTTGTTGTTTGCAATATATGCTTGATAGATTTTAGAATTAGTGTCACCACGGCTGAAATAACACCAAAGTCATGCTAGTCGGAATATGAGTTTGACTATATGTTATTTTAGGCATCGTGACACTTATTGTCAAATTACATCAACTATGCTTCAAACAACGAATCAAAACGGTTTAAAATGATTTACCTTACGAGTGATGTATTTATATATAAAATTTATAAATTTTTGAATTTATTTCATATGAAGTCAAGTGGTAAAAAACGATGTTAAATAAATACATTAAAATTAACTAAAAACCTTCTTCTAAAAAGCTTGACATCCTACGAAATAACTTCGAATTTAAGTTTTGTTTGTAAATTAATGCATCGCTTATAAATAAAATTGATTTAATCAATTCAGATTTGTTATTTGAAATATATTTGATAGATTTTAAAATCAATGTCACTACCGTTAAAATAAAACCGAATCATTATGAGCCGGACTCAATAATTTATTTAGAAAAAATTACAAAATGATATCTCATTTTTACTCTGCCCTCTTTCTTTGTCTCATCTTCTTTTTTACCACGAACTGATTGTCTTCATCATCATTTAATGTTTGATCTGTACTTCGTATGAAGACACATTTCTTCCAACGTGAAATATTAATAAAATTTTCAATGTTGAGGAGAAATTATAAATTGAGTACGAGTTGAAAATAACATTAATTTATTTCGGAGAGTGTTGTAGAAGGAAATATGTTTAAAATTTCGAAAAGATATTTTTTTATAAAGATTAAATAATTAAATAGTTTGGCTTGGTTTGACGTTCACCCTTTATAAAAAACATTAACTTATTTCGAAAGTAAAGTATTTTGAAATAAACAAGTTAATTAATGGCGAAACATTTAAAGACGATAAATATAATGTCTAGAATTTATTGACACGGCATATTTATTTCTTCTCCAGTTCTTCATTAAATATTTTTTGCTCCCCATTAATTAAATAGATGTTCAACTTTGTATTCTCTAGTCTCTACTGTGCCATGCAACAGTGCACCGCTGGTTTTCTTTTCGGGGTCGGGGGGGGGTGGGTGTTGTGTGTGTGTCCGATGCACATCGACCCAAACACGGTTTGATGGGTGGTTTCTACCGTCCGATCCACTTCAAAATCTGTGCGCATCACTTTAATATCCGTGCTTGAAATGAATCGGACGGTAGAAACCACCCATTGAACCGAGTTTGATCCGATGGGCATCGGACACCCCCCCCTCTCCCTTTCTTTTCTACTTCTCGTCTTCTTCACTGTGGTGTCGCGCATCAATTTCCATGTGATCATCCATTCAATAGCAGCACTGTGGCGCAGCACCGTGCAGTTGCAGGGGATCTGGTCTGAATTACAGAGACGAGTCGATGGCTGCTGTTTACTTGAATGGTTCACACTTCAGTATTAAATTTCTTCTGGTTATCGGCAGGGGAGAACCTTTATCTCGGCGTGTCGATTTCTCATTGGTTGGTAGGAGAGGTGTTTCCTGTTTGCGGGCTGACAGCTGGTTTGGTCCAAGCAATTGGCGTGGTCTTCACAGAATATTTGTACCCCGAGGCCCAGGCGCGAGGAGAGGAGGGGAGACTCGAATATACGATCCAATATGTGCCAGCTTGCTACAGTACCTCTTTCAATCCACACGAATATTCTACTTCGTTTTACAAGTGATTAAATGGACTAATGGAGAGATTCGTTTCGAAGATGCCCGATTAGATGCCCCCTTTTTTGGAAATTAGTAAAATATTGTAAAATTGATTCGTTCGAAAAGATGCTGCACGCGTGGGGCCCACGGACCCTATCCGATTTCTGTTTTAGATGTTTGACCGCCCACCACCCGAGACTCCTACATCTTTGACACGGAAGATCTACACCGTCCGATGCCTCGAGTCCCGTGCGTGAGAAGATCCGGCGGCCGGGATGCGTTCCAACTGCCGACAATGTTAACGAAGCACAAAAACCCACGGGTGCCACGAGAGAGCATCCGGTCCGTTGGGTTCTGATCGGTGGGCCAGGGTGAATTGATTGGCGAATTTGGCAATGATGGGAACGGGAGCGAGATGATAAACGCCAAAAACGGGCAGAACAGAACCGAAAGGCATGTGGATTTTGACGACTTATTGGGCGTTTTTCTGATTTGATCCTTTGGTAGTTGTAATATTGGTAGCTGCGCTTCATATGGGATCCATTAACAATATAACAATTTGATAGTTTTAATGACAGTAAGAATAATTCATAATATTAAATCCAACCATTGCAATGTTATATGTATTATATCTGTATGATAAACATGAAAATTTTCTAACTTGATTCGAGTTTTACCGCTCATCAACCGGATGAAGCCCGGTAACATATTTATAAATATCTAAAAAAATAAATTTAACCCCCAAAAGTATACTATTAAAATTGTCAAAATATTAATTATAAAGAAATTCCATTATAAATCATCTATTCTCCTATACACAAGGGACGTTAACTTTACTCAATTTTGAAAACATAAAATCTATCTTATTTGAAACACTTTATATTTAGTATTGTAATCCTTTTTTTACAATAAATTTTCGCATCTATATCCATGCGCTTCATTCAAGCACACTAATATTATTTTAAGTTTGAAAATATTACATATTTAGTATATAAATTTTTTATGAAATTTGTGTGCTCAATATCTTTGTGAATAAATATGGAAAATGCATGAACAATTTGACACTTTTTTTCTAGTCAAGCTCATTATTAGTCTTACACCTAATTATTTTTATTATCAATTCATAATTCTTTTTTAGGATAATGGAAATACATTTAATTTTTTTCAATGTCTTTGAAAAAAATCAACATAAACCTCCACAACATACAAAAGCATTTCACTGACTGCTTTTTTTTTTTTTTTTTTTTTAATTTTGACAAAAATGGAAAATCCTGCCTGTTTCCTTTCAAAACTAGAACAATTTATTTACAATCAAGTAGTGATCGACTAAGCCAAAACTAAGAAGTAAGCTATATATAACAAATAAGATAAGAGACAGTAAAGTTCTAAGAAGCTAGCCTTACAAAACCTCCAAAGTAAGCAATAGTAGTTATCTCAAACAATATAGCAAAATAACAGAAACAACAAAAACACTCATAACATATCAAATGTATTGGTTAGACTCAGATGATAATCCAACATCTACATCTCTAATCTCATCTGAGCATCACATGTGCTCAACTCTAATCCAAGTGTGGGATCCTCATCCGATTCCCACTAGGAGTTTTCCCTCTTTAGGGTATTGATAGTATCTGACAGTATGATTAGGGGACCTGCCTAATTCAAATAGATAAGATACATAGGAAGAATTAAAGATAGTTTACAAAAGAAATTACAAGACTTACTTTTACACCAATAAGTAGTTAAGGCTATAATTTTATAACCTACAGTACTAGGGGCTGGAACGGGAGATTGGTTGAAACAAATTTGGTTGCAAGCTAACCACACCCCCCATAAAAGTAGGAGCTCGAATGAGTTCTATCAGAGCTGCATCCTTTAAGGAAATTCAAGCCCAAAGTTCCATAAATTAGACACAGTTATACAGTTAAAGTAAAAATTATTATGTTGAGCTAGCCATTCTCATATAGTACAGATTAGAAAAAAAAGTAACCAAGATGTGGTTTGTGGTTTCTAATTGGCCACAGAAAGAACAGGAAGGATTCCCTGCTAATCTTTTTTGAGCAAGTTATATTAGTAAGTATTTTATTTTGCCTAACCAACCATACAAACACTTTAATTTTAAGGGTATCTTAGCTGTCCAAGTTTGATCATATGTATGATTTGGTATACCACCACACTCAATCCATTCTAATGAACTGTAAATCTACCAGTGTTGGTCCACCTCAAAGATTGCAAATCAGGAGTGTCAGGTATAAGTGTAACTGAAGAAGAACTAAAGCATGCAAGCAAAGAGGACCATTCTGAAAAATAAATGCCTATTAATTGCCTATTAAAAATCAAATTAAGATGGTAAGTAGAAAAAACTGAAGCAAACACAAACCGCCTTTTTTTATTAAAAATATTGTCAAAGCAGAAACTCATAGGCCAATTAGTTGCTTAATACTTGCATGCAAAGTAACAATTAACGATATTATTAATCATAATTAAATCCATACAATTTCTTTTAGTTTGTCATTAAGTTGCCCGTGCACGCTTCATCAAGTACAAATTCCTTGAATACAACTAGTGGGTCCAGAAGATGCAAAGAAACAAAATTAAAGGAAGTCCAAACGCAAGTATAATTTGTTCGGGTACCATACTGTTTCATTCAGTACATAATGCCACGCATCAAGACTGAGTAAAGAAAAAAATCATTTAAATAAATATGAGTATTCTGAGGAGTATAACTGCAAAATTGCAAAAAGTGCACCGAAGCCTGCTGACTGCTGTTGCTAACTTGCTGCCCGCTCCGTTGGGCCGAACAAAAACACCCGGCCCACAACCCGCACGTGCACCAGTCTTCCCCATCTACATATATACCCTCTTCTCCTTCCTCACCCACCTCCCGCATTACCAATTACAGCAACTCGACATGCCTGGAACCATCTCCCCTCTAGATCCCTCCAACTTCCAAATCCCCTGGTACTTCCGCTGCCCTATCTCCCTCGAGCTCATGCGGGACCCAGTCACAGTCTGCACCGGCCAGACCTACGACCGCGCCAGCATCGAATCCTGGGTCGCAACCGGAAACACCACTTGCCCGGTCACCCGGGCGCCACTGTCGGACTTCACTCTCATCCCCAATCACACTCTACGACGCCTCATTCAGGAGTGGTGCGTAGCCAACCGTTCGTTCGGGATTGAGCGGATCCCGACTCCCAAGCAACCTGCTGAACCTGATCACGTGCGGATCCTTTTGGCTCAAGCGGGCTCGGGAGGGGGTGCCGTGGCCTCACGTGCTGCCGCTGTTAGACGGCTTAGGGCTCTAGCCCGGGAATCTGAAAAGAATCGGGTTGTCATGGCTACTAGTGAGACCAGATCAGCTTTGCTGGATATTGCTTTTGAGGGTTTGAGTTTGGATTCGGATTCGGATCTTGAATCTGAATCCATGGCTGTGTTGGCAATGGTCGGGTTAGGTGAGCCCGAGGCCGAGTCTGATCTCGCTGCCCGGCCTGACCGGTTGAAACGGCTGAGTGAAATTCTACTGCACAGCTCATCTCTAGAGGCACGAATCAATGCTGGTGCGGTAGTGGAGGTGAGCGCAGCTGTATCCGCCACAGCTCGATCTGCTTTAGGTGAAACTGACGGCATAATTCACGGCTTAGTCAGACTAACTGAAGAAAAATCGAATTCCCGTGCAGTAAGAGTCGGCATCAGGGGCATTTTTGCCATGTGTCTTTTAAAAGAGAATAGAGTACGCGCAGTTCAGGCCGGGGCTGCTAAGGCAGTGATGAGAAAATTGGGAGAGGTCGAAACAGAGCGTGGGGCTGCAGCGGTTGAATTGATGTGCCGGGTAGAGGGCGGCAGAGAGGCGGTAATAAGTGGAGCGGGTGGCAGTGCAGAAGCCGTGAAGGCATTGGTCAAGGCTATGGCAATTGGCCGTGCAGCCGAGCACGCAGCGGGTGCGCTTGTGGCAATTGTTAGTTCATCAGATAGCCTCCAAATTGAGGCGGTTAAGGCAGGGGCAATGGGGCAATTGTTGCTGATGGTGCAAGGCGGGTTCTCGGATCGGGCCAAGAGGAAGGCTCAGGTTTTGTTAAAGCTGTTGCGATCGGCTTGGCCAAGCTACGACGCTGTCTCCGACTCGGGCGGGTTTTTGCTCCAAACTTATTGACACATGAAATGATTCGTTTTAACTACACAATTTAAGCCCCTGTTGCAAATTTGCAATGGAAGCTTGTGGTTTGAGTGACTCGTTACTCTGATGCCTACGCAATGGAGCTCTGGAAGATGGTTTGGATGGAGATTGGAGAATTGAGGTTGATGGAATTTTTGCCAATTTGACATTGTAAAAATTGCAATTTAATTTTTTTATTTCAAAAATTTAGGTATAACTGATTTGTAAGTATACGCTTAATTCGATGGTTCTATTTTTTGTGTTTATCCTTCCGAGGCAAGTTTCACATTGCTTTCAAATCGAAACTTTCATTCAGTTGCCCTGCCCCCTCATTTATCCATTTGATTGACATGTTGTCCTTTAGCGGTAAGATGCGCCAAGAGAACCAAATTTTACTAGAAGCCCCCCTATACTATTCATAATATAGGAAAAAGAACCTAAAAGGTTATAAAAATTCATAAAGTCCTTTGCAATTATTATAATTTTTCAAAACTTTAGGGTTGTGCATTGATTAAGGAGTCAACGATAACTCCACATCAAGTTAACTTTTTCCGACCTTTATTGACAACATTTCTAGACAATGCATTTAACTTTTTCCGACCATTATTATTTGAATATGTCACTTAAAATAAATCTTTTAACTTAAATATAATTATTATTTTTGTAAAAAAAAAATGTTTGCCATTTTATTGTAGTAATTTTGTCCAAATAAAAACACTAGATATGGTAACCTTGATAGGTTTATTTTTATCAAAATAATTTTCTGAATCTACTACATATCAATTTTCAAAATCAAAATTACATTAATAATAATTTATAATTTCATGTTATTTAAATCACAAATAAGGCATATAATCTTAGTTTACAATTTTATAACTTTAATATGATTATTAAAACTGTGACTGTCAGTCAATTTTTTTATTTTACCTCAAAAATACTCCAATAAAAAAAATACTCAAGTATACCAAATCTTTTATTAAAACTGAAGTTGCTAGTGAATAGGTGACATGTTAATGTCTTATCATGTTATGGGCATTGAATCAGATTCTTTGAATTTTGGTGCAGTCTTATTAAATATAATAACAATTAATTCGGAGTTTTCTGGGGCCTGGAGGCGATGCAGAAAACATGAATGACATGCATTAAATATGGCTTCGTTTGAGTTGCAAGTACAATTACAGCAGGTCTATAAAAGTAGCAGCTGGAGAAATACAACAAAAGCTGTTCTCTTCTCTCCCTTGCTACAGAATCGAATGTCTGTTTCCTCTCTCTACTATCTTTAGATTCCAAACTTGATATGAATCTTTGTACTTCTACTCTCACTCTCTAATTAATTGTATGAATTAATTATGGATTTTGATATAATTATTTGGTCATCTCTTATAAGCTGATAAAGAAAACTAATTTTGATTCATAATTAGCAGAATCACTTCAAATTAATCTTACATCAGTGGCGGATTAAAGGGACTAAGCTCCTCTTATGGTTCAGAAATGTTGTAAATTTCATGTGTAATTTTTGTTACTTTAATAAATTTTTTTTTTTTGTCTTCTCTTATGATGAAATATTTGTTTAATTAAAGCAAAGAGATATGCCCATGCTATTGTTTATCAAGTTACCCGATGACGTAATGGCATAAGAACGGAAATCCGAGAAACATTTTTTTTTTTCTAAGGATATGAATAAAGAAGAAGAATTCGTGATAGGTTTGAAGAGTCAGCGGTAAATAAAAAAATAGTCTCTTTACGGAAATAAAGCTCTCACGAATTGGGATGACCTCTTGGAAAGTTCCTGTGTTACTAATTTCAGTTGAGATTCATTTTTAGTCTATTTCAACTTGTTTGAAAATAAGCAATACTATTATTTATCAAGTTCAGTCTAAACTTTCGGTGCGCTCCATACTTGTATTTGAACTATCTAAACAGTACAACATATATTATTTGTTAATAGAAGACGAATCTCAATAATTTCATTGAAAACATACATGCATTATTATTATTATTATTTTCTAATTTTTTACATTTGTAGTCATGCTTATCAAATACGCTGGATATCAAAATCAATATCCTATCCTCATCAAATAAGCTGGAAAATAACGAATTTTATTAGAAACCATAAATAAAAAAAGATTTTATCGAACCAATTTGATTACTTTGTTTTTTACAAAAATCACAAGAACCGAGATGTCATTTCGGTTCGAAGTTTTTTTTCGGACTGAATTGACATTTCGGTCCGTACCGTTTTCACATATTTCACAAAAAAAATGATGTAGTTATTGGTGTAAAATTTGTGAAAACACCTCGGACCGAAATGGCAATTCAATCAGAGAAAAAAAACCTCATACCGAAATGACATCTCGGTTCTTGTGATTTTTGCAAAAACCAAAGTAATCAAGTTGGTTTGATAAAATTTATTTTTTATTTGTCATTTCTAAAAAAAATTCGACAATAACGGTATATTATTATGGAAAATGGATATGTCCATTATTTCTCTAAATTGAGGGGATTGATCAGCAGTGATTAAAATGTGTCTTTCAGTTTCATAATTTTTTTTTGACAGTATTTCAGTTTCATAGTCCAAATGGATTGTTTGACTCTGACCATGGCAGTGTTGGTTGGTAGCTTATTTATGTGATCATTGCTCCACTTTGGACTGCTATCTTGTCTTATATTTTTCTCTTTCTTTTTTTCAATTTAATCCTTCCATTTTTCCGTAAGTTCTTTATTTTAAGAAAAAATTAGTTATTTGTCACTTCAAAATCTTAAAATTTTTAAAATATCATTACAAAATTATAAGAGTAAATCTACGGTGTGACGTGCTCACTAAGAGAGTTAGGTGAGCACAACTTCAAAAATACATCGGATCGGCTTCAAATGACGAATCCAAACCGTTGAAATGCATGTCCTTCGTGAGTGATGTATATACATGCAAAATTTTGAAAGTTTCGAATTCATTTGCTACGAGGTCAAGCGGTCAAAGTAATGAATATTTTAATAAGTTATTATATTAGTTGTTTTATATATTCATTTTTCACCAATACTTTGACTGCTTGACCTCGTAACAAATGAATTTGAAACTTCCAAAATTTTATATGTACACGCATCACTCATGAAGGACATGGATTTCAACGGTTTGGATTTGTCATTTGAAGCCGATCCGATATATTTTTGGAGTTGTGCTCACCAAACCTTCTTGGTGAGCACGTCACATCCTAGATTTACTCAAATTATAAATCTGAAAAATATCACTCTAAACTTTGTTAATTTTTAAATTTACCACAAATACATAAATTTTATATTTTTTTTATTAAAAATTAACTGAAAAATACAGTTTTGAGATACATATTTATGTATTTCCCTATATACTCTTCGAACACCTCATTATACGTATCTCAAAACTGTATTTTTCAGTTAATTTTTAATAAAAAAATATAAAAATGTATTTGTGGCAAATTTAAGAATCAACTAAATTTAGAGTAGCATTTTTCAGATTTATAGTTTCGTAATGACATTTTTCAGATTTGAAGATTTTGGAGTGACAAATAACCAATTTTCTCTTATTTTAAAATTGGAGATATTTTATGATTTTGTTGGCCATGATATTGCAAAACTACCAAACCTAGAGCACATTCTAGCAGTACTTCTAAGCAATTTATTTACAGCGAAAGTAAAAAGATAATTCTTGTTTCTTAGATCAAGAATTGAAATCAAGAATTTATATATATTTTTATTATTTTTAGAACAGAGAAAAAATATTTCTAATGGATATTGTAAAAAAATGACCTTTTATAAGATTTTGACAAAATCCTAAGGTTTCTAAACACAATACTGAAAATGTGTCATAAAAATGCAAGGAGGATGGATCCTTAATCTCCACCGTAAATAAAACTTATTAGATTTGCATCATTTACTTTTCACTTAAAAATACACTTGGATGCACTCTAAAATAGCTAGAATAGTTAGTATTTAGAATAGTAGATAAGAATAGCGAAAAAAAAAATAGTGATTTTCAAAATAGTGTGAAAATGGTGTTATTCGGAATAGTAAAAATGTTGTTTGGATTGTACATTTGGAATAGTGAAAAGCTATAACTGATAAATAATAGTGTTAACAAGGTACTTATTAAGAGAAAAGATAGACAAGTAGGGTCTCAAATGAATTGTCACGATGTATAGATAAAATAAGTGGTGTCGATTTTATCATTTCGGAACTGTGTTGACGATAATAAATATTTTTTTCTCTATTCACACTTTCAAATAATAGTTATTCCAACATTTCCAAGGAATAGAGAATAGCAACTATTCTCACTATTCTGAATAGCATTGAGCACGTTTGGATACACATTGCTATTTCGAATAGCAACTATTTTTGAATAGTTTGCTATTCTAACTATTCTTACATCATCCAAACAATTAGATTGGCTAAGAGTCATAGCTTTCAAACCATTGTAATATATGACACAGTTTTTGGACTAAAGTGATTGATTCCCTACCTTGTGCCTTTGAAAATTTATTGGAAAATTAAATTTTCTGAATATGATTGGCTCAGCAAAAATCCTGCTGGAGCATGGAACAAATGCCTCTTCATTTCTGGCTTTTGCTATTAATGAATGGAAGCTCTTTTTTCCCTTGAAAATATTTGTAGTATGTTTTCCCCTAGTTTTTGGTTTTACCAATAAGCTTATTTTGTATCTTTTCCAACTTAGTGGAAGTAATTCTTGCTTGACTGAGTGTACTTGTTTTGCCTAAAAAAAATATGATGGAGCAGACTCGAATATACTAGAAGAGAAATATATGTGGCCATGAATTCCAAGAGGCAAGAGCTCCCTTTTTTTTTTTTTTTTTTCTTTTCATAATGATAAAGTACCTTTGCTCCACTAGGTTTTCTTATTTTGTACCTTTACTTTAGTTTGATTGTTGAAATGACCATTCGATTGCATCAAGATACGTGCTAAGTACATTAAAATCCATGCATGTATGTTTCAATTTCCGCACGCACTAATTTAACGCTAATCGTATGGTGTTAGAGCTAATTGAACCTAAAAATAGATCCGATGTCCATCGGACCTACTCCTATCTCTTTCTTGAGACAGGTTAAACTGTTTGCTTGTGGGCATGTGTGCTGAACTGCTTCTAAACATATCCTCTCTTTTTTAAGAAAAAATGCTCGTGTAAATTATAATTATATAATTTTATTATTTTCTTATACACATATACAATGATGATATTTAATTTTTGTTTTAGTCATAATCAAAACCATGAAATATTAACATCCAAATAGTGTCCACATGAATACATCTTTGTAAATTTTTGACCACAATCAAAATTAAGTGAATTATCATAAATTTTCAATGTAGGCATAAATTTTAATATATATTTAATTCTTACAATTAATAACAATTTTCAAAATGAAGATACGGTCAACAGAAGGTATTAGAAATAGACATTTTTACCCCCTCACATTTCAAACAAACACATTTGTTGGCACGGACTATTGGCATTATTGGATGTATGCTATGTTGGAAGACAATGTTGTAATCATAGAAAAGAAAATGATATAAGCAATGTCTCTGTTTATACTGTTGGATGGATGCTATGTCCCAAGACAAAGTTGCAATCATATACAATATTGAAATAATACAGGAAGCATATTTTGTTTGCATGGGCTATCCATTGGCCCAGTCCTCTTCTCATTTCCTCCCCCCAAAATCAACCAAAAGAAGAAAAAGAAGAGAGTAAAGATATTAATAACGATGATTTATATATATAGAAGGGATCCATTTATATTATTTTTTTGGGACACAAAATTACACTATTTATTTTTAAAGTTTTTAAAGTCCAAACAATCGATCCAAACCGTTCAACATGACATCCATATTAAAATGTGCTTAGAGACCAAAATTTACATTTTTGTGAATTTCTTTACTATTTATTAAGTATTTTACAAAATCATTGTTTTCAAACCATTGAATTTTTGTACCCATCTTAATAAATAGTAAACAAATTCAAAGAAATATAAAATTTGATCTGCAAGTACATTTTAATATATCCAACATGTTGAACGGTTTAGATCGACTGTTTGAACTTTAAAAATGGATGGTGTAATTTGGTGTCACCAAAAAAATAGAGTAAGTGGATCCCACCTCATATATATATATATATATATATAGAGAGAGAGAGAGAGAGAGAGGTTGGCTAATATCAAATCAGTTGTTCCTGAGGTCCCGTGCAACCAAATCGTTTTTCAATTTTTGAAGTCCAAATCGTCGATCCAAACAGTTAGATGTGTTCTCTATATTAAAATGTACTTGGAGACCAAATTTTATATTTTTTTTTTGAATTTTTTAACTATTTATTAAGCCACTTTGAAAAACGCTGATCCAACGGTGGCTTCTAATTTTACTGTTTTCTTAAGCCACCGTTGGATCAGCGTTTTTCAAAGTGGCTTAATAAATAGTAAAAAAATTCCAAAAAATGTAAAATTTGGTCTCCAAATACATTTTAATATAGAGAACATATCTAACTGTTTGGGTTGACGATTTGGACTTCAAAAATTGAAAAACGATTTGGTTGCACGGGACCTCACGAACAATTGATTTGATATTAGCCAACCTCTCTCTCTCTATACATACACATAGGTTGGCTAATATCAAATCAGTTGTTTCTGAGGTCTCGTGGAACCAAATTGTTTTTCAAATTTTAAAGTTTAAATCGTCGATCTAAACCGTTAGATGTGTTCCCTATATTAAAATGTGCTTGGAGAACAAATTTTATGTTTTTTGAAATTTTTTTACTATTTATTAAGCCACTTTGAAAATCGCTGATTTAACGGTGGCTTCTAATTTTACTGTTTTGTTAAGCCACTGTTGGATCAGCGTTTCTTAAAGTGGCTTAATAAATAGTAAAAAAATTCCGAAAAATGTAAAATTTGGTCTCAAAGCACATTTTAATATAGAGAACACATCTAACTGTTTGGATCGAAGTTTTGGACTTTGAAAATTGAAAAACAACTTGGTTGTACGGGAGCTCAAGAACAACTGATTTGATATTAGCCAACCAATATATATATATATATATATATATATATATATATATATATATATATGAGGGATCAAGTTATAACAATTTTGAGTTTCCACAAAATTACAACAATATTTATTTTCATTTTGAAAGTCCAAATCGTCGATCCAAACCGTTCAACATGATTATCTAAATAAAATGTGCTTCCAGATCAAATTTTACATTTTTTTGAATTTTTTTACTATTTATTAAGATGTGTACAAAAACTAGTCAAATTCAGACCATTGAATTTTGTACCCAACTTCATAAATAGTAAAAAAATTCAAAAAAAAAATGTAAAATTTGATCTGGAAACACATTTTATTTAGATAATCATGTTGAACGGTTTGGATCGACGATTTGGACTTGGAAAATGAAAATAACCATTGTTGTAACTTTGTGGTAACTCAAAATTGTTGTAACTTGATCCCTTCTCATATATATATATATATATATATATATATATATATATATATATATATATATATATATATATATATATATATAGGACGTGGCTACGGTGCTACGCGTAGCATAGAGACCTCCGTGCAACGGCTCAAAATTTGAATTTTCAAAATCCTAACGGTCGATCCAAACTGTTAGATGTGTTCTCCATATTGAAATGTGCTTGGAGACCAAATTTTATATTTTTTGGAATTTTTTTACTATTTATTAAGCCACTTTGAAAATCGCCGATCCAACGGTGGCTTAACCAACAGTGAAACCGTTGGATCGGCGATTTTCAAAGTGGCTTAATAAATAGTAAAAAAAATCCAAAAAATATAAAATTTGGTCTCCAAGCACATTTCAATATGTAGAACACATCTAACTGTTTGGATCGACCGTTAGGAATTTAAAAATTCAAATTTTGAGTCGTTGCACGGAGGCCCTCTATGCTACGCGTAGCATATTAGTAATTTCCTATATATATATAATGAGAGTGAGAGAGAGAGGATGGATCCAATTAAACCATTTTATGGTGACACATCTTGACGTACAAGTCATTTTTTAACTTAAAATTTCAAAAAGTCGATCCGAACCATTCAACATGATCTCCGTATTAAAATGTACTTGGAGACCAAATTTTACATTTTTTTAAATTGTTTTAGTATTTATTAAGATGTGTACAAAATTATTATTTTCTGATAATTCTGAACCATTGAAAAACAACGATTTTCAAAAATTCTAAAAAAAAAATATAGTGTTGTATTGTGCTACGGGCTTTTCATAAATAAAAACATATTAGTGTCTCTATGAAAAACATATTGTGCTAATATATATATATATAGAGAGAGAGAGAGAGAGAGACTAATATTCTTTTGGTAACACTTTGACCAAAACGCTATAGGAGTCAAATTTCAAATCTTTATATTAAAACGTTGACCTAAGTAGCTCAGTAAATTGATTATATATTGAACTTATAGAATACCAATTTTTACAATTTTTGAAATTATTTTATATGATTTATAAAAATGACAAAAATGACTTAAAAATAAAAGAAAACATCAAATATTTTAGATAACTTTTTGTAATCTTTCATAAATAATAAAAAATAGTAAAAAAAATTCAAAAATCAGAAAAAATTGGTATTCTAGAAGTTCAATATATAACTGATTTACTGAGCTACTTAGGTCAGCGTTTCAAATATGAAAATTTAAAATTTAGTCCTATAACATTTCGACGAAAGTGCTACCAAAAAACATATTAGTGTCTCTATATATATAGACACACACTAATGTGCTCTATGCAGGCAAACCAGCATTGTTGATACCCTTATCCAAAAAATGAGCTTTCTATGCTGTAACTTTTTGCCTGGTAAATTGAAATAGTCAAAGTATTGAAGTATAGATTATGATGGGTTTTGTCTCAATGAAAATGTATGTTTAATTTAGATAAATTCATATTAATCATATTAAAATTAATTGAGATAAATAATTTTAAATTGAGTGTCATCTTGAAAGAAAATTGAGATAAATCATATTAAAAATAAAATTTTGAAAAATTAAAATGTAGCTGGAATTGCTTGTTTTCCATTCAAAATGTAAAAGATACAAGACCGGGTGTTGTATTGGCACCAGAAATATTCAATCAAAATCAGACGAATTGGAATAATTTTTCCTAAAATTTAAATATGTAAAATATAAAAAAAAATGTAATTAGAAGGGTTTGCTTTCAATTGACGATTTATAAGACCCAAGACAACTTTAAGATTCGTGTCAAATTAAAATAGACAGTTCAGAATTTAGTGTTAGTGTAGCTTCATATTTAAATAATTACAGTCTACAATAACAACAACAAAAATTAAAAGGGCCTTATGTCGGTGGTCCTGATTACAGACTGGTAATAGTAAACAAAAATGTAAAGTTTTTTCTTTTTCTTTTTTATCATTTTTTTTTATTTTTTGTTGTTGAAAAGAATTTTCATCCTTTCTTAAATTGTCGTGCAATGATGGATAGCTAGTCTGTCAGTATTATATATAAAAAGTGCTTTTGAGAACGTGCATTGTCAAGCAACTAAATATTGCATGCATAGCCAATTAAAAAAATATTTTAATATGTTGAATAATTCTTTTTGTGTGCATATAATATTGTGGCAACGATAATAATTTCAAATTATAACTGTAAATGACTGGATGGAATATATATAAGATGTTGGGTTAATATCATATGCGTTTTGTTTCAATATCTTATAGCTATATTAAAAGTTTCATAATATTGTCAATTAATCATTGACATAATAATTTTCAAAAAAAAAAAAATCACATTCTATTCAATTTATAAAAAATACACATGCAATTCTAGAGTGTTCAATATACTTTCTCAGTTAATTATACTGTCCTTAATTAAATAAATATTATTATAAACATATTTCTTCAAAAAAAATGTAAAATAATTTGACCAATTCGAATAAAAAGAAGCAGCTATGTATTGGTAGTAGGAAATTCAGTATTAAAAAGAAAAGGAAAATTGCATTCAGAAAAAAAAAATGTTAGAAAATATTTTACAAAAAAAAAAAATGATAGGAGGTAATCCAAAACTTTTTATACGTAAAAAAAGATGTATTTAATTAAATTATTGATTAGAGGGCGGATATTAAATATGAAATTTTATCTTTCAATTATAGTCGTTGACAGATCAGAACATCTACGTACATAATATGAGGATGAAGATAAACATATTTCTTCTCTTTTCAGGACCCAAAAACTTTCCGGTGTACAAGTTACTTTATATGCAATAAATAATTATATGCATTACTAAAGATGAACATGTTTAACAAGATGCAAGATTATCATTAAGGTTTCCCTAATTTACCAAACAGCTGTGAAATTTGAGATTAGTTCCAAACAGGCTGTAAAATATTATCATCATATATTACTCTCCATTCCCTTAAAATAAGGGACACCTCCATTTCCCTTTCAGTCCACAAAATGACAGCAATTTCCACATTTAAAAACAGCCATTATAATCATATAAATTACCACCTTTACATTTAACAATACTATTATTGTGAAATTTTGTTTGGTTTAAACTTTAAACAATGGCATGCTCTGACACATATGTAGCAAGAATATCCAGTTCCAAAAATAACGGAGATCTTACATATTCTTTAAAATAAAAGAATATTTGAACCCATGCAACCACATGCATGCTGGTGTAATTTTAAGTTCATAGCCTTGTAGGCTTCTAAGTGGGTATCACATGAAATGAGAACCTCTCCACAATTTTATTTCTCCGGATCTGTGACACACATTATTAAATTGTCAATGAATATTCATATTATAATAATTTCAATTTTGATTTATCTGAATATATCTATATGTAGATCTTAGAATAAATCCAATAATATATTAATTTGGTATTAAATTTTTTGAATAAAGAAGCAAGAGTTCTAGAACATTTCAATAAAATATTATAATTAGTAAAATTATAGCAGAGTTGCCTAGATAAATATGATTTAGTTCATTAATTTATTTAGAAATAATTTCATTATGGTTATAAATCTTAGATTTATTCAACGAAGACAATTTATGTTCTCGGCTCATTTTATGCTATTTTGTTAGAGAGTACAAATATCTTCAATTTTTAGTTTGCTTTATGATATTTAAATGGATTGACAATCTTTGTACTTTGCTTTATATTCTTGATCTAATAATAATTGTTTAAAATTCATATGTCAAAATAAAATCATTAAATGTGTGAATCAATAAGTTAGAAAAATAAACGTCCAAAATTTATCCATTTCAGTTTATTTTTGCAAGCTTTTGATACAGATCAAAATAAATTAAAATGTCGTGATTTTTTATACGTGCATTGAGAAAATAATACAAATAATATTTAACGCTTTTATTTTAATATTAATTTAATATTTAAGTTTTAAATTTAAATTATTAACATTTAAAAAGTAAAGATATAATGAAGACATTGAAACATTATTCATATAAAAACTTGTATTGAAGGTCTAAAGTACTGTGCAGTAACATTTGAATTCCATTTAAATAATAGACAAATACATAAATGCATATTTGAACTGCGATATTTATTGACAGTAAGGATTCTTTTAATTTTCAATCAATTAAAATTCGATTTAAATCAAATCCATCGACCGAGTCTGTATCCTCTACAATACCTCAATTATTGAATTTGGAATTCAAATCGTCTAATCAGAATATGAACCAATTAAATGCAAGTTTAAAATTTACAAGATTTCTTTAATATTCGTACCAATACAAATCAAACGATAAGCATTTTTTTTTTAAAAAACAAAACAAATCAAACAATCCGAATTATTTTAGAGTAATTCAAATTTCTAGTTACTGATAATACAAATTTTCTAAGAGGGATCAAGTTACAATAATTTTGAGTTACAACAAAGTTTTTTTTTTCATTTTCAAAGTTCAAATCGTCGATCCAAACTGTTCAACATGATTATCTAAATAAAATGTGCTTCCAAATCAAATTTTACATTTTTTTTGAATTTTTTTACTATTTATTAGGATGGGTACAAAATTCAATGGTCTGAATTTGACTAGTTTTTGTAAAATACTTAATAAATAGTAAAAAAATTCAAAAAATATAAAATTTGATGTGGAAGCACATTTTATTTAGATAATCATGTTGAACGGTTTGGATCAACGATTTAGACTTTGAAAATGAAAAAAAAAACTGTTGTTGTAACTTTATTGTAACTCAAATTTGTTGTAACTTGATCTCTTCTCATTTTCTAAAAGAGGAGTAGCAAAATTGGCTGTGAGAAAAATCATAAAATTGTAAATTACTCAAAAATTAAGATTTTGATTTCTTCTCACGAATTTGCAGCTTCTGCGAAGATTTAAAAAAAGGACGATACGAATTCTCCATCGATGTCTCTTCACACTCATGAGTAGTATGAAAAAAAGTATTAAAGGGAAATTAAAGTTATTAGTTGGGGTGGTCAACTTTGCTATCAAGAAATTAAATGGTCCCGTTAAGGTATCAAAAGCCAAATTAGGTAAAAATGGTCCCAAAAATTAAGCTCTCATTAAATAACTGTAATGTTTTAGACGACAAGATCCGTGTTTACGAAATTATCGGAGACTAGACTTTTTGTTTCATTTTCTTCATTTAATTATGGGAATAATTTGGTGAACCGGTTGTACCCCACAAAAAATCAAAGAAAAAAAAACAAAGAAAGACAATGTTTTGCAAAAATTGTCATGACTCTTGATTGATTCAAGCACCCTTTGTAAGAGATTGTACTAAATTGGCTAAATACATCAGAAATACAATTATCCGTTTTCTGGATTTCCATAAAAAAAAAACTAAGAACACATTTGGATTCTAATAAATCTTTTGATATTGAAATTGATTAAAATTTATAATAATAATACCATAATTACAATAACTAATTAATTTTTACATGTCATGATCCGCAAGACAACTACTTATTTATGTTTTTTTTTTTATATATATATATATTTGATTCCTTTTCCATGTAATTTTGATTGTTACTATCAAAACAATAGTTAACAGGGTGACAAATTAGGACATATCAACGTATCAAATAACAAAACAATATTTTCATTTTTGTTCTTGTTTTAAATTAGTTGGCAGTTGTCTAATCAGTACCTGTACATTATTTTGGAATGCTGGGAGGCTGTTTCTCTCTGTTTTTTTTTTTTTCTCCTCTCTCCCAATTTCCAGCCAATTACATTGAACCTTTGCCACTTTATGATTTTGTGCATTATTTTCCTCGAATTCTAGTGTGAAGCGGGTCAAATGGGTAATAGATATTAGATAGCTCCTTGCCTACAAGAGGGTTGAAATGGACCCTTAAGACGTTCTTCAAAACGTCTTCATTAAAAGGATCCAAATTTCTTTGAAATTCAAGACGAATGAATAGTGTTCTTAAAATTCTTGCAATTTAAATTCAGTTGTCGAACTATTTTGAAATACGTACGCGAAAAAGTGGAACGGCTGGGATCTCAAATTTCAGAGATTTTAGGGATTTCGAGAGAATCTCGAATTTAAGCAGATTTAAATTCTCATTAAAGAGATGAGAGTAGAGAAAAGGGGAGCAGGAGGCTGATTAGTTAAGACCGAAGTAGGTGGCTTCATAATCGAAAATTTTGGGAGAATGCAGAGGGGAGCAGAAGAAAAATAAGATAGAAGTCCTATATAAACTTGATGATTTTGTCACATTCAAATCGAAGTTTAAAAGAGCCAAGGGGTACACTTTGCTGTGTGTCTCTTCCATTTCTTCTCTCCTCTTTGGAATTAGCTGTGAAGCAAAATCTTAATTTTACTACAATAATTTATATAGGGCGTGTTCGGTTGCACAGTGGGCAGGAGAATGGGCACAGGAACTGATTTTTACTGTTCACATGGGGAAAAAAAATTCAATCTTGTGAAATTTTTTTTCCCACGTGAATAGTAATTTTTGGGAAGCTACCAAACAGGCCTATAGAGTGCATAATTTACTGGTACCCGGACAATTTACATAATGACATCCACAATAGATCTGAACCTCACATGCCTAATGGTTAGGCTTTTAATCCTCAAACATGAAAGTGGATTTGAGGCCTCAAACTTTTTGACTAATCCATCTTTGGAGACAAAAAAATACATTATTAACTAGAAAAGGGCAATGGATATGACATCAACTATTATCATCATAATCTTTTCTTTGTGACATCTGATTCCAGCTTGTCTATTAAATTTCAAATTTGTAATCATTGCAAGATTGCAACAGAAAGAGAGAGCATTGCTTTTTTCAATATATTATGAATTTATTTGGAATTTGATCCACAAGACCCAGATATGGCCTTATAAATATTGTGGTGAAAGGCCCAAAATCCTGCTTACTTCAAACCCTAATATTTTGAAATTTATATTTAGTTTTAAGGCTTTAAAGCCCCATCAAATTTAAATCAACTCGGAGGCCCATGGTAGCATTGACCTAGACCTACCAGAAAATTACCAGGAAATTAGAAATGGATCTAGAACAGAGATCATATTAAACATTTCAATTCTCGCATAATGAATGATATATCTAAGACATGAATTTTAATCAATAATCATATTTAGAGATAGAACATCTTCTGTTTAAATGACCAAACGGCTGATACCACAACATAATTAACAACTCTCTATTAAAACATGCATGCAACTGGAAGGAGAAATTAATAACCCAAAGAGAAAGAATAATGTTTAATTTGTTGAACCAAGCCAGATAATCAGCTCTCCTAAGGCTAACTTGAACCTTTCATCAGCCGGCATCCCGGTTCCATTGAAGCAACCGTCCGCTTCATTTACCTGTATCTTATCAAAATTAACAAATAGACCAAAAAAATAAATAGATTAAATAGCAGAAAAAGAGATAATAAGCATGAATGTACATACACGGGCAAACATGATAAACATAGTGCGGAGCGGGTCAGAGTAGGATTGGACAGCAAGCGCCTCAGCACCGTACCTCTCTAGGAAGAACGCGGCGGCTGTTATGAGGCTGGGTTTCTTAGGTGTGCACACGCTGATGTATGCATTGATCCCGACAATGCTCAACACCACATTTGGTGAAGTCCAAGTCTGGATGCTGTAACAGTGTTGCGCTGGTGGGGGCAGCGGCATGGCCATATCCAGCGGGGAAGGGAATTTGCCGACTTGATCAGCAAGGAATGCTTCTCTTGAAATGGGATACTCTGATGAGCTGATAAATGAGGAGGAGGCGGCGGACGAAGGTTTTTGGTTGATCAAGAGGGTGCTTTGGATGCGGTCCAGCTTTCGCTTTTGCAAGGTCTCAAGCGTGCACTCGAGGTTTTTGATGTAATTCACCGTCTCTTCCACTATCGTGGCCTTGTCAATCTGCAAATTTAAATTGTTAGGGTTTCAGAGGAAAGAGAGAAAGAGTCACAAAGAGAGACAAGCAAACTAATTTCTTTGGACTAAAAATTCTCTCTTACAAGAGTCTTAACATAAGCAACAAATAAACATACATAGCCCAATATTCCTTACTAGAAATTTGGATCAAATATAATATAAATCATGACAGTTTTTAGCTTATCATGAATAATTAATCGGGATGCTTTAATTAATTAATTAATTACTTCTTCTCTTTTCATAGCTTTTCTATAATCTTACTGAAATTTGGATTATTAGTAGAGTTCTGATCGATAATTAATATCTATTTTCCAAAAACATATGTATACCAGAGATTAATTGCTGAAGCTTTTAGACTATGCAGTACTGGTTAATGCAATTTTTTTTTGTTTCTAATTTGAAATTGCCATATTTTGTTCTCCTTTCCTTTGTGCATCAAGGTGCATGCAGAAATTATATATGATGTTTTTATCTCTTTCTTGCACCTAATAAATCAAAGTTCATGTCGAAACCTAATGACGCGCCGTTCTACGTACTAATTATAACCGAGTAAATAATAAATGAAGCAGCCAGGAACCCAAAACCCTAATTGTAAAAAAAATTAAAATAATAAATTAAACGCTGTGATTAGTACCTTAGGCGGAAGGTGCGAATGAAACGCCTGCAAGCAAGAAAACAAATCACGCATTCTCTTGCGGCGATCCCTTTCAGTCTGTATATGCGCCTCATGATCTGAGTTTTCGGTACCACTTGTGTTAACCTCTTTTCCTTTGCTTGTTTCAACCGTAGAGGAAACAATGCCGTCTTGTGCCTCATTCGTCAGCGCACGTTTTTTGCCTTTGCATGAATAGGTTTTGTTTGCAGTAGTGCTGATCACTCTTATTCCATCTCCAGCCATCGGTTGGGGTTAGTGGGGAGGGGCCAAGGGGACTGTTTTGGAGAGGAATAAGGGGAAGAAAAGAGGTTAAATGAAGCGTTTAGATGGAAATAGAAAGGTAAGAGAAGGTGATGGCATTGTAGTCCTTTTTAACTTTTTAGAATTGTAACTGTAGTTGAAGGTTGAGAAAAAGGATCCGACTCGGCTACTTGCCAAATAAGAGAGCATGATTCTGCTTGTCTAAATCTAACCGTTGAATTTTTAATGCACGAATCTTAACACAGATGAATGGTTAGATTTAGATAAGCAGAATTCTGCTCTCCTATTTGGCGAGCAGCGGAGTCGATTCATGAGAAAAAAGACATAAAATAACAAAGCAACTTGTACCGTTACTGGAAAAACAAACCATCTAATTGGCAAAAAAGAGAAAAAAAAAATGTATCTACCTAAAGCAAGGA
Source organism: Carex cristatella (assembly GCA_024447775.1). Lineage (NCBI taxonomy): Eukaryota > Viridiplantae > Streptophyta > Magnoliopsida > Poales > Cyperaceae > Carex > Carex cristatella. The sequence continues at coordinate 2,086,217 of JAJHPF010000025.1, forward strand.
AAAATAAAAATGGGGGCGGCCCATGATTCCATCAATCAGTAAATTTATAGTACTGTTGACCTGGTTTTTGACTGGTCTTTCCGTGTCTCAATTTAATTACCATGTATAAGTGGATATATAATATACATTGATCGATCCAGCAAATGATTGCTGGTCTCTTTCACTTCTAAATTTTATTTGAATAGACCGGAACTTTTATCCGAAATTCAAGTTACATTTCAGTTTCCACTTTCCAGAGATATAAGAAGAGAAAAGCGGGAAGTTTTCAATCATTGGTTTTGTGTTATTCACGTTACGGTATAGAGGTTGTAGAAAAGTTTGGTGGCTGTAGATATTAACATAATAATATCTCCATTTGCATTATGAGGTAAAAAATAATAACTAACGCAAATAAATAATAAAAAATAAATCAGAAAAAAAAGTTGGCGTTTTTTTAACGCAGTTGACACATGTTGGTTATTGAATCATTACGTGGCAACCAGAAACAAAAGCAACGGTTTCCTTCTAATTAAGAAAGGCCCTAAAACCACTCCTGTAATAAAAGTTGGATGAATTAGGATATCAGCAAAAGACATAAAAACAATTTTGTTTTGATATGTATATCTTGAAGTTTGGTGAGAGCGTTTTTGGTGAAATGATAATCTTAAGCTCGGGGATTAATTTTATAATTTTTGGGAACCATATCAGATAAATTCACTACCTTCTCCTAAAAAAAGGAGATATAATCATTACATATATTGGATATATTATCCATCTATATATAAATAGTGGCTCTTGTAGCATGTGTAATATATAAATCAAATTATTGCTCTAGCTAGGTCTTGAATTATATAATCATGTATAACTTGAAATATATATGAGATGGACTAACTTGCTTTGGGAAGTAAAAAGATATTTTACTTTTCGCTCATATCTTTATTTTTAAATCATATCTTTATTTTTAAAGTTTAAATAGTCGATTCGAACCTTCCAACATGTTCTTCATATTGAAACGTGCTTGGAGACCAAATTTTACATTTTTTGAAAAAAAAAAATACTATTTTTTTTAGAATTTTTCAAAATCATTGTTTTGCTGAATTTTTTATTATTTTTTTATTAATGAAAAGTTGTGATTTTCAAAAATTCAGAAAAAAATAGTACAAAAATTTCCAAAAAAATGTAAAATTTGGTCTTCAAGCACATTTCAATATGAAGAACATGTTGGAAGGTTCGAATCAACTATTTGAACTTTGAAAATAGAAATATGATTGGAAAGTAAAACACCATATTTACTTCCAAAAGCAAGTTAGCCCATCTCAATATATATATATATATAGAGAGAGAGAGAGAGAGAGAGAGAGAGAGAGAGAGTATGGCTAATATTCTTTCGGTTGTATTTCGGCCGAAATACAACCGATACATTTTTCAATTTTCGAAGTCCAAAAAGTCGATCCAAACCGTTAGATGTGTTCTCCATATTGAAATGTGCTTGGAGACCAAATTTTACATTTTTTAGAATTTTTTTAGTATTTATTAAGCCACTTTGAAAATCGTTAATCCAACGGTTTCACTGTTTGGTTGAGCAACCGTTGAATCAGCGATTTTCAAAGTGGTCTCCAAGCACATTTCAATATGGAGAACACATCTAACGGTTTGGATCGACTTTTTGGACTTCGAAAATTGAAAAATGCATTGGTTGTATTTCGGCCAAAATATAACCGAAAGCATATTTGCCATGCAATATATATATATATATATGAGCAAAACTAGAGTGTGACGTGCTCACCAAGAGGGGTTGGTGAGCACACCTCTAAAAGGCTATCGGATTGGCTTCGAACTACGAATTCAAACTGTTGAAATCTATGTACTTTGTGAGTGATGTATGTACATATAAATTTTTTAACTTTTGAATTCATTTAGTACATGGTCAAGTGGTCAAAAAAATAATAAAACATGAATACATAAAATATGAGCACATCACACTCTAGCTTTGCGCTCTCTCTCTTTCTATATATAGAGAGGAAAACTATGGTGTGATGTGCTCACCAAGAGAGTTTGGTAAGCACAACTCTAAAAGTATATCGGATCGACTACAAATGACAAATCCAAACCGTTGAAATCCATCTACTTCATGAGTGATGTATCTACATGCAAAATTTTGAATGTTAAATTCATGTGCTACAAGATCAAGCGGTAAATTTTTTTTATAAAAACAATGAATATTATAACTTATAAAATTTATAAATTCCCGTGAACAGTAATTCGGGCAGCTTACTGCCCAAGAGACCATCCAAGGATTGAGAGCATCTCCATTCCAACAAATGCTTAGCAATTAAAATTGGTTATGTCATCAAATTTAACAATTAAATAGATCATAATTTGTTTATCACTCCATCCCAGTAATTGCAATTATTTGATATAGAAAATAATCTGAGCCAATCAATTTATTACGCTGGCAATAAGCAAACATTTGCTTTTAAAACAAATTTGCTAATTTATAAACTTTCTCACAACCCTGCAAACCAAAAAGCAATTACAACATCAGATTACAAATCAGAAAACAATAATCATTGGAAAACAATAATCATTGGAGATGCTGTGAGGTAGCGGACATGCTAGCAAATCTGAGTAGATTATACGGCTGGGAGAGACTGGGGAACTCATGAATTATAGAGGCTAGGTATGTGATGAGATTGAAAGGAATGTAATGTGACAATGCAAACTTGGGGCCTACGGGTCATGTACGAACAAAAAAATAAAAATAAATAAGTGGTATGTCTTGGTACATGTGTTTCAAGATACCATTAGATACAATCTGAGCCCTTGATCAATGATGAGATTTAATCTGAGATCATTCAATATTTTTAACACGTACCTTCTTGGCACTTCTATTTGATTTTCAAAATATTCTGATGATTATGCATTGTGCGGATTACCATTCGCCTTAAATAATAAGAAGAAACAATTAATTAAATTAAACTCAAAACTAAATTTTTATGTGAAACTTGGGGAAGAAACAATTAAACTAACTACTTTTATGCTAAAGACAAATATATAGTTTGTGGGGCTTGTTCTGTTGTCTGACAGCTGTGCACTGCGAACGAGTAAATAAATGACAAATTCTCATCCGTACCAGAAATATTCTTATGCTTCTGAGTTATAATTTTTATCTTTTTTTTTTTAGTTGTAATTATAATTTTTATCCACCATGACACCAATCCCTGAACATTTGAGAGTAGGTACGATGCCCGTTGGATCTACTTTAGTTTGACGAGTTCAATTACTGTTAAATTTATTTTAAGATTCATGAGCAATATTTTAAATTTTGTGTGTGTTTCGGTTTTCGTGCGCACAAATTTTAAAATAGATCGGGCGGTCATGGAGCTCGTTGAACCTAAAAGTAGATCCGATGGGCATCAGACCTACTCTCTTGTCATCCCTAAAACTGTTTATAATTTGACACGGATTTTCATGCTTCCCTACAAATCAGCCCGTTAACTAGAGTGGAAAAAACGTGCCGTGTTACACGTATCGTGCCGTGCCGTGACTAAAATGTCGCGGGGTGATCACGGTACACGAGTCATGCCGTGACTATTAGTGTGTCGTGTCCAAATGTAACTGGTCACGTTTCTCACATTTAATTATTTTTTTTTTCATAATTTAGGTTAGTTTATTCAACATTCACTATTTGATCAAGACTTAACGGTCCTAATAACATGTGACTCACGTGACCACGTGTCATGCCATGTCAAATTTTTAAAAAATAGTCACGGCACACAACACACAAATAATAACACGTAACAGTCACACGTATCATGTTGTTCCGTACTGTAATTGTACCGTTCCATAACGAAGCTGACTCCGGCGTACCATTTTTCCTACTCTACCGTTAATCCGTTCCAGAGGTCCTGCAAAGTAAAACAGTAGTTCCATCACCTTTTTAACCCTACGAATTAGTCTATTTTCTTTTTCCAAAAATCCAAATCCATATTCCTTCCTTCCTCGAGTTCCTATTTCTATTTTTTCTTTTTTTGAGAAAACCGCCTATTTCTACTTGCGTCGCTCGCGAGTACTAACCACCACTCTGTCTCTCTCTCTCTCTCTCTAATGACTCGAGGAAGGAAAAGAAGGATTTCAGCTGGCACAAGAAACGCGAATGATTCGCAAGTGAGCAACTCCGACAAAGAAGAAGACGATGCATGCGGAGGTAAGAAGCGCACATCACACGGTCTATGTTCTTTTAAGATCGGCGGAGGAAAGGAGGAGGAGGTCGCGGTTCTGACCGGCGGGTCCCATAAATCAGGTAATGAAGCATCCAGGAGGAACAAGATGAAAGACTTCTTTTCAGAATTGCACACTTTCCTCCCGAACCTCCCGCCTAAGGTAACTAAAACGAAAGTTTCTTTTAAAAAAATTATCCATCTTTTGTGTATTTGACTGTTCCTTTTTCTGCTATTTTCAATTACACCACACGTTGTGACTTGTGAGCATTATTTTATCTCAACAAGTTATTTTCTTCTAATAAACACGAAAATGTCTCCTGGGCATTTTCACAAACATGTCGTTGGCAAAATCAAGCAATGAAAACAGTTACATATATATTTGGTACTTGTCATAGGTCTAACCAAAATTATTGCCTCTAGAAAGATATTTGTTAATATATTGGTCTATAATTTACAACCCGCAATTGAACATGAACTTCTGGAGCCCATAATTGGTGATGGTAAATTGAACCCCACATAAAATCCCAATACAAGTATCATTCTCTTTTTCTTGAAATATTTTGTCAGACTCATTAAATATCGTTTCGACTTTTTCTCATGTCTTGTGCAAAAGATTAAAATAAAGGTGATATACAAGCTTTCTTAAAAAAAAAATGTTGATACTTGAAGAAAATTACAAAACAAAAGACGTCTTGTAAAACAAATTCGTTGTCATTGGCTCATTGCACCATTTCCTTAATTAATTATGTACATTGAGCTGTTAATTAAAACATAAAATAAATAAATAACCGGATTAATATATTTGTACAGATTAGCAGGGCTGAATTAGCAGAAGAGACGGCTAACTACATAAAGCTACTCGAGCATGAATGTCAAGCTCTGGAGAAGAGGAAGCAGGACCGCACCAAAAGCACCGACTCTTACCAAAAGCCTCAATTTGGTGCTGCCGCCTCAGCTGTCAGTCCAGAGCATGGCATTTCAAGGGAGGCCTTCTTGGCCGAGCAAATAAGCAAATTCCCCTTCCAAACAGATGCGGTGACACCAGCTCAGCAACAGTGTTTCACTATGCATACTACTGCGTCACCGAATGTTGTGTTGAGTGTTGCGGGACCCGACGCGCATGTCAGTGTATGTGCACCCAAAACACCTGGACTCATATCTGCCGCAGTGCACTTCCTAGAGAAGCACGGTGCTGAGGTGCTCTCTGTGCAGGTTTGGTCTGATATGTCCCGAACCATGTTCGTCATGCATGCTCATGTGAGTTAAACTTGTTCAACCCCCCCCCCTTCCCCCACAAACACACCAACATACATAGTTTTCATCCCAAACATACACTTAATTGAGGTGGATTACAGGAACTTTTCAGAAATAATAGAGGTGGATTGGTTGATAAATAAACAAATAAATAAAGAACTGATGGTGTGTAAGGAGCTAATGCCGTAATATTTGTTGCATACAGGTATCGAGGTCTGATGATTCAAGGCCGGCCGAGGAGAGATTTAAATTAGCCAAGGAAGAGTTGATTCTCTGGCTTGGTTCTTCTGAGCAGACATGCATCTCTGTTTTTTGTGGAGCTGTGAACCAGGTCCATAGCAAAATCTAACTACTAGTCTTATCACTCTGTTTATAAGCATGTGTTACCATGCCTTATTTTTTGTAGAGCTTACAGCTTACTTTTAGGTCTGCTTAGTTAAATTTTGCAATATGAAAGTTGATTCTTGGCTGATATTTGGCTGTTCAGTGATATAGGTGCTTTCGTTATTCTGGAGAGCTGGGGTTTGTGTTTTGGCCTTTAGTTTTTTCTTTTGAGCTATTGAGATGTTATGAACAGATTCTTAATCAAAAAGAAAAGATAGGATTTTACTAGTGTTTTTTTCCCCTGGATTTTTCATTCTGCTTTTTTTTTTTGAGGATTTGTCATTGGTTGATAATAGAGAAATACAAGCCAATAGTTTTTTTTTTTTTTTTTACTTGAGTTCAGATCTATTTTGGCATTTCACTATTTCATAACTTGAAAATTAAAGATGCCAAAAATAAATTGCACGATGGAAAATGGACAAAACCAAAAACGAGCATTTCTGTCAGATCAAATAAACTCAAGGTTTCAAGCTAACTACTAATAGTGGCTTTGATTAGAGCACCAACACTAGTGATTTTAGGCTAGGTCTTTTTAGTTTATCAAATTTCCAAAAAAAAAAAAAATGGCTAATCTTCATGGTATCCGGCAAATATGCAGTGATTGGTGTCTTCGATTAAAAGCAACCGACCGAAATAAAATTATTTGTGAAATAATCTTGCTACGCCATATGTTAGAACAAGTTTAGATTGATATAATAGAAAGTGTTTAACCATAACAACTTACAGTAGCAAGCATCAACAGTCATGAGACAGATCTAATTTATTTATATATAAACCAACTTCGCTAAAACAATGTAAATGATTCATACAAAATTTAACAATCTAGTTCTCAAAATACTTCAACCCATTTTCGACCAAAGCCGTTTCTTTCTGCTTCTGTCGAGCCCGCTTAGGTGCTAATGCAACATTCCTAATAATAGTAGAATACAAGTCAAAATCAGCTTTATATTTTAAACAGCTGGCCTGAATCCATTTTTCGGCCAAACTAGTAGAGACACTGTCTTGGCTGTCTCTTTCATGTTCTTCTATCGCCGGCCTTATCTCATCATACACAGAGCTCAGCTGAGCAGCCCCAACCTTGCTTGTTTCCTGTAACAATTGATCAATTGCCAAATGCTACAATAAGTTAACAAGGAAAACAATTTCAAATTAACGTCAAATTTAACTGTGTTCTTTGGATGCTAGAATGAAACATGGTTCAGAATGTCAAATTTTGCACCTCGCAAGCTAAAATTTCCTCCTGTGCCTCCTTAGAAGCCAATCTTTCTGTTATGATCGACACATTTAGCTGTGTTCTTGCTTGAATTTTGGGTTTTCGACCTGAGAAAATATATAGAAAAATTCAGTTACAATGGGCAGAAGTGTTCATTTTCTCTTCCTATTTCTCAATTTGCATTTCTTTCCTTAATATTTTTTTTAGTAAAAGATGGGAGTCAAGACCCCAAATTTCATAAATCATCTGTTATCTTGTCTCTTTTATTTTTAAACTAACTATCAGCAATTTGATATTAAACCTTTTATTTATTTAATAATTACAAAACCAAAGGTAGATTGAAGCCAAAAGGGCAATGATGCAAAAGGGTACAATTAGCGCTAGTTCGTGACAATCAAGTTTCGTCAAGTCTTCAGGCTACAATTGCACAAATTGAGAAAACTGATTTTACTCTATTTTATTTTTCCTTTTTTGTTTATAAAGGAAGGATCCTCAATCATACCTCGCACATTTGGTCTCACGGTACTTTGTGCGAAATTACTCCGACTGGCATGTGGACCCGAGCTAGTACTGATATCTCTTTTTACATTATCTATGAATTCGGCATCCATTGGAATGGAATCCAGGGGTTCCACCGACTCAAGAACCTCAATATCTGAAACTGGAGATGTCCAGTTTGAGCTTCCTGCAAGTGTACCCCTTCCATTTGGAAGCCCCATTACCTCAGATAGGCTCGTAGGTTCATCATCATCAGAATCATAAAGTGGTACGTTCTCAACTGAGAACCTGTCAAAGAAATACCAAAATTTAGACTTCTAAAAACTAAATTAAGAAATTCTATTTTAAGCAAAAATTTGCAAGTCGAAAAAAAACTGGATCTGATGTTTGAGTACCTTCCGTCATCATCTTCCCATACGTATGCTGCCTCCTGAAATCCAAAGTGAAAATCATCATTATTTTTATTATCGTTCTTTCTTTTTTGTTTTGTGTTTTGTTTCTGATTTATTTATTTTTGTCTGTCTTGTTTCTAAGGGTGGGTTGGCACAGTCACGTAGAGTTATCCTTAATTAGATATAGGTGATAAATAAAACATAAGTACCTGAAAACCACGTGATTTAGCCCCAAGAAATCCAGAACAATTGGTAGCACCACAAAGGCACCTCACCATGACACCACCATACCACTCAAAATTATAGTTGTAGGACAGTTCTGCCCCTACAGGTATGTCTTGCTTTGCAAAAATGCCAACTCGAACCTCGCCTAAAACATACCACTTTCTTGTCTCACAATTCGGCTGGCTACACTTTGTCACAACAATTGAAAAGTGAAAGAGAAATATGAAGATCCTTTTTAGATGAGTGGAAAAAAAAAATATTATATATAAAGGGGATAACTGAAAATGAAAGAATATCTATACCATGAATGGTTAATGAACCGAGCAAGGCTCCCTTTTCTTGTCGCATCAATCGACTCATCAGCATTTAGATAGATGATATATGCATCTTTAATTCCTAAACAAATAAAAAAAAGGGTCAAAATTTAATAAGGTTTTCTCCTTTTCTTTTCATTTTTTTTTAGAACTTGATAACCAAGTATTGAGTGTTACCTTCAGAGTCATAAGCATGAGACCGTCGTTTCGCTTCCCTCCATGAAATTACTTCCCCACAATATTCAATTACAAATTGCCCTGCCTGTACATATTTTAATATTTACATCAATCTGGGACAAACTTGTACTAAATTAATCAGACTGTGCATTATACAACACCATAAGCACTTCCTATATTGCGGTCGAACCAAAACTGAGATCATACCGCCACTACAAGAGTACTAAAAGCTGGTACGAAATCCTATAATAGTACCAGATTACCATAACTCAGTAGTACAGATCGAATCCAGTAGTTGACCTTTTTGTCTCATCTTTGGCATCCTAAATTAAATTTGTGCAAGGATACCTTTATATTTTCATCAGCCAAAAGACCCCACCCACGGCCTCCGGTTTTAAATAGCCTTGTCTTAGCATATTGACATTTCTGAAATCTCTGCAATGTTTATAAATCTCATTAAAAGAGCTGTTACTAAACTAAACAAAATAAACAGTTTAACGAAATGCTTGTGATAGGCTGAATACAAAAGCAATACAAACATGTATGAGAATTTAATCTCTGAATTTTTTAGAAGGGAAAATTTCTAGTGTACCCATACAAACTTACAAAATAGCCAATTTCCCCATGAAAATGCCATAATATCCAATATCCCCATACAAATTTAAAATGCTATCTTCTCCCCTTTGATTTATTTAACCTTTTTATTTAGTAATTTTAGAAATGAAATTGACAAATATACCCTTCTCCCTCTTCTCTCTCCTCCTTCACTGTATACATTTTTTATTTTATTTTGCTGTTGCTCAAATGAAGCTTTTCGATCTATAGGTTAGTGTTAACTGACGCACCAAATTACAAGAATGTAGCAATTGATCTATTGTTTGTGAATCCCCCCATAGTAAAGTGCCCCTAAATTGCACCTAATAGCAATATGTACAGTTTAATATAGCTAATAATGTCGTAAAAGAATGTAAAGGGAAATAATTCAAACAAGTCCCCAAAAAATTTTTTTTGCAGGGCAGATTTTGGTGAGACAAATTATTGATAAATTAATTGGTATAACCATAGATGGCATCTACACCTCTGTATCACCATTGGATGGTCCTACTACAATTTTAGATAAAATAAAACGCAAGAATAATAACATAATAACAAACCACGCAGGAAACATACGAACCACAGAATTGCAGTGTATACTACAAGTAAATATCCAGTATAGATATTAAATGTACAGCTTTGAATTATACAATATATAGAAGACAAAATTTCTTCAAATGTAAGGAAGAATCACCTGTCCTGTTCTACGATCAACTTCTTTTATCAAATACACCATTGTTTGAGCAACAAAAGAAGAAAAAAAATTGTATACAGTGAAGGAGAAGGAGAGAGAGGAGGACGAAGGGTATATTTGTTAATTTCATTTCTAAAATAATTAAATAAAAGGTTAAATAAATCAAAGGGGATAGAAAAAAAGAATTTAAGTTTGTTTGGCGATATTGGATATTATAGTGTTTTCATGGGGAAATTGGCTATTTTGTAAGTTTGTATGGGTACGCTAGAAATTTTCCCTTTTTAGAATTGGGGTTACTTTGGCTTGAAAAACTACAAAATTACACCAGTGGCAATTAACTACAAGATTACAGTTGAACATAATATGAGGGAGAAAGCAGAAAAAGAAAAAAAAGAAAAAGGCCGAAAAGCAAATGAACCTGATTTTTGCAATACTCGCCGCAAGGGCAATAACCAGGTGTGCACTCCGTGCTGGTTAATAAATTCAAGCATTGATCTCCACATGCACTGTCCGGATTGTCAGGAGTGTACTTGCATATGCATATGTTGATATCCTCTTCCTTTTGTTTTCTATGCCTGAATACAAGGGAAAAAAAGATCTAAATTCACTTAATCAAACAAAAAGTGATAGGGATGCACATACAGAGGGAGAGGGAGAGGAGAACTCCATGGGGAATTGCTTACTTGCGGTATGAAAATTCATTTCTCTCAATATTTATATAAGGTGGAGGCTGTTCAACTTCATTGTCCTAAGCAATAATACAATTTGCATAGAAATAAAAAAATTAAAAAAGGCACGGTAATAAATAAACTCAGTCAAGGTAATAAACAACTGGTACTCGGTACCAAGAGACATAAATCAACAACCATTGCAATTATTTCTGGTTTTTGAAAACTATTGGATTTTAAGAACATTGGGGCATAATCAGACTTCACATTGCATGTTGGTTATAACTCAAATCAGAATATTAGGTCCTGTGCGAAAACCATTTGAGTGTACATTACCCAGTTAACTACTATCAGTTATTCAAATCAGAATTATGTATATCAAGATATAATATTACCATTGTATGCCTTAACCTTAATGCATGCTAAATTAATTGACAGACTTCTGAATCTGCTGGAAACAAAATTTAGTTTTGTTATCAGCTGGGACATCGGCAAGAAAAAAGAGCAATAGAAAAGGGAAAAATCAGAAAGTAAAGGTATTGCTTTCTTTTTTTTTTCTGGTCGAAGTCAGAGAGTGGCTCAATAGCAGAGTTAGAAAAGCACAAAATTCAGGTCTACCTCCTCATTGACTAAAATTGCACACTCATTATCTACCAAAATTGCAAAATTATAATAAAATCCGACTACTATGTAGCACTTGTAGAATGAGAAGGGAAATTAAGTGTAAATTTTTCCAGAAACTTACAAAGCAAATCAGATTTAGAAGAGTAACTGAAAAATATTGGGAGATCAATACTAGTAGACGCTCACAAAATTCCAAAAAATTCCAAAAAATTGATCAAATTCTTCTTCGAATTGAATCTCATATTCAAATTCAGGTCGCGACATACTAGTATAATATCAAACACAAACAGTTCCTCCCATAAATGCAAACAAAATTACTACCAGTGTTCTCTCCAGAAAAGAGCGAAACTTTTGTGCAATACAAACAAAATAGCAATCATACCTCGTATCGCGAGAGAGCGGGGATTTTCGCGCAGGACGAAAAAAAAAGAAGAAAAAGTTTTAGAAAAGAGGAATTGAAAGAGGAGGCAAAATACTTAGGTCAGATATCTCTGAAATCTGAATCGAACTTGATAATTATGCGCTAAAAAAACGAAGGCCCAATTTTCATAATAAATATTTAATTTGGGCCTCTCTTTAAAGGCCCATATTGTGGCTTTTCTCCTCTTCAGCCTCTGCGATGCTTCCCAGCGCCAATTTATTCTAACTAATAGCACTTTTGCACTTGAAACATGCGAGTAATAACTAATAACTAATAAATAATTAATAATGCTCCTAATCAATGGGAACTGGAGAGTACAGGAACCAGATAAAAATATTGTTACAATACAAAATGGCACGCCATTCATAAAGTCTTTGTGCTTCATTTCCATGTACTTCTCTTTATTTTTTTTTATGCTGATCTTTATCTCTCGGAGCCACGCAATCAAGTATTACAACATCCTGACATCCGAATATTAGTATTTTATTTACAAAGAGAGTTGCCAATTGGACAACGTTACGCGCATGTTTGTAATTTGACCAGAACAAATAAAAACTGAACAACTTTGGTAAGTAAAGAATGAAAATTAAAGAAAATGGCAGTCGCCTTTAACTTGACTTTCTCTTAAAGTTGAAATAGATATGATTTGTTATAATTGCACATTGCAAAAGTTGGTCTTTTATGCATCCACAACTTTAGCAAGTGACCATAGGCATATTCATTCGCGCAATTCATCTTAGTTTTAAGGGAGAATTTCATGTATCCCCCTCAAAAACCTTGAAATTTTGTATTTCCCCCTCTAAAATTCATAATAACATATTTACCCTTCTAAAGATAAAAAATTGACAAATTTACCCTTTTTTTTTACTTTTCTATTAAAACTCATTTTAAATTTATAAATTACCATTTTACCCTTTATTAAAAAAATACTAAACTTCTCTCCCTCATGGGCTCTCTCTCTGCGACAGGAGGCCCCGTGGGCAATGTTTGCTCATCCAATTTTGATATTAAAAGCACGCAATATTTCTTTATAAATTGCCCATACTTGCAGACACCACATACTTGCAAGCATGGTGTGTTTGAACTGAAGATACTGATTATAAAGCCATATCCTTGTTTCCCACATAAATTTATTATAGATGAATAAACAATAAAATGATAACCTGATATCATGTCACTCTTATTTTGAACCGACTCCTGTCACACAAAGAGAAGGGGAGAGAGGGAGGGAAGTTTTTTTTTTTTTTTTCTTTTTAATAAAGGGTACAATGAGAAGTTCATAAATTTAAAATGAGTTTTAATAGAAAAAGTAAAAGAACTGGGTGAATCTGTGAGTTTTTTAACTTTAGAAGGGTAAACATGTTATTATGAATTTTAGAGGGGGGGGGGATACGTAATATTAAGGTTTTTGAGGGGAATACGTGAAATTCCCCCTAGTTTTAATTTATAAGAATAAGACACTTTCATTGTTTTGATATTATTTTACTTTGACGTCCTTATATAAGTTGATAATCGTAGATGATGACGTAATGATTTCATCCAAATTGCTAAAAAATACAAGCATATCAAATTAGCAATTGTTCTACTTTCAGCAAAATCAATTATAATAATCACATCAAAATTAGCAATTGGTTTATGATTGATATATATTTGAGTAAAAGTTAAAATTACGTATATTTGTTAATTAGTTGTGGTGAATAAATTTAAATTATGAATAGAGCTACTTAATCAATAGTTAGTAATAACTAAATATTGTTTGAGTTTTTTTTGTTCATTTTAATAGCTTACATTGATGGGATAACTACGACATCAAATGGAATCAATCTCTTTCGAGTCCATATCCTTTAAGGTAACAAAATATTTATTTCTAGATCCTGACCATTTGACCATTTGATTATAATCCGGATTAATCCAATTCAAGATAAAATACAATGAGTTTTTAAAAGTGGAGTCTGAATTTTCAAGGTATGAGGATCAATAGTGGTCTATTATATAAAATTTTCATGCTGTGAATGGAGATCGACTTTATAATACTCATAGCATTTTATTATAAATTATATAGAAAATTATGTATAAAAATAAAAAAAATAAATAAAAAAATGAGTCTTAATTGAAGGGATCCACTTACAATATTTGACAGTTACAACATCTTACAACAATTCAATTTTGCAATTTTCAAAGTCAAACAGTCAATCCAAACCGTTAAACATGATCTCTGTATATAAAATGTGCTTGAAGATAACATTTTACATTTTTTTAAAAATTGTTTACTATTTATTAGTATTTTACAAAACTGTTATTTTTAGACAATTCTGAACCATTGAAAAACAACAGTTTTGTGTAAAATACTTAATAAATAGTAAACAAATTCAAAAAATATATAAAATTTGATCTCCAAACAGATTTTAATATAGATATCGTGTTGAAAGGTTTGGATCAACTGTTTGGACTTTAAAAATTATAAAACTGAATTGTTGTAAGATGTTATAACTTTTAAATATTGTAAGTGGATCCTTCTCACACACACATACACACAAGGTGGAGCTATTCATATGATATGGATCAAGCCTTTTTTTTCTTCAAATTTTTATATTAACATGTGTTTTTCTATATAGTTTAGCACAAAATACTATGAATACTATAAAATTGATCCCCATTCACAGTATAAAAGTTTATATAATTGACTCCCATTCATGTTTGATTCCCATAGTCTGAAGGTCTGGCTCCACAGCCTCCGCTCATGTGTGTGTGTGTATAAAGTAAGATCCTTGTTTTACTTCATGCTCATATTTTCTAGTTTTGAAAGTTAAAAAAATCGATTCGAACAGCTCAAAATGATCTACATATTAAAATGTGCTAGGAGATCAAAATTTATATTTTTTGAAAATTTAATACTATTTGTTTAGTTTTTTTTAAGTCACTGTTTTTTTATGGTCCATAATCCATCAAAAAACAACGATTTGTATTCATTTAAAAAAATAGTAAACAATTCAAAAAAATATAAAATTTGATTTCCAAATACATTTCAATATGATGATCATGTTGAGCGGTTCAAATTGGTTGTTTAGACTTTAAAAATAAAAATATAAGCGTGAAGTAAAACAATAATCTTCGCAACTTACCATAGCCCAACTCTCTCTCTGTATATATTATGAGTGAATCCATTCCTGAATGAGCGAATTAATTCTGATCGGACAATCCACATCTAAAACAAAAAAAATTGTTACCTTAGTCGATATGAATTCATTTCTTTCTCCATTTACAACCTCTTTTATCTCTCAATAAATTAAATGGAGCGACTAATAGTCCCCTCCATTCTATCCCCTAAATGTCCTCCTAACTAACTTATTCATAAAAAAGTACAATGGGTACCACTAACTAATTGGGAGAAACATTAATTACTTGGGAGACCACTTAAATTTGAAAAAAAAATTACAACTAGCGAGCACATGTATGAACACTTATGCACGCAAATATTCATATATAATATATCAAGTATTCATACCTAAGATATTAAGTATTTAAACAAAAAAACTGGACATCAACTTTCTTCTCTCTAGTCACACACTTTTTACATGTTTTTAGAAGTGTTTTTTTTCTTCCTCCGTTTAATCTAATCAATATTTCTAACGATCCGTGAGGAATTTTTCAAATCTAAAACCACGAATGTTTTCTACGTAATTTTCTCTTTCAAATGAGATCCATGATGAAGTACTTTCGGGTTTTCGTTGTTCAAGTACTCATATATCGGCATGCAAGTATTCATACCTTGTTAAGTATTAATACTTACTCAATAAAGAGTCATTTTGCTATTTCAAATTATTTAAAGAACAAACTTGCCTATGCAAGGAATAATTTCATAAAATAGTAGGTCTAATGTCCTACAAAATAATACACAAATGAATAAACTTTAAAAAATATTCATACTAAAACTTAAAAAGTATTCATACTAAAACATATAAAGTATTAATAATATAATTTCAAAGTATCATTACTATAAAATATTCATATTGCAAAGTATTCATACTAAAACATATAAAATATTCATACTAGAACATTGGAAGTATACATAACAAAATCAATAAAATTAATCTTACTAAAATAATATAAGTATTCACACTATAAGATTGAAAGTATTCACATTACAAGATATGAATACTTGCTAGACGATGTATTAATACTTGCATGCCGAGGTATGAGTACTTGAACGACGAAGAATCCGAAAGTATTTCATCATGGATCTCATTTGAAAGAGAAAATTACGTAAAAAACAATCGTGGTTTTAGATTTGCAAAATTCCTTGCGGATTGTTAGAAATATTGATTAGATTAAACGGAGAAAAAAAAACCCACTTCTAAAAACATGTAAAAGATGGGTGTATTACTATGGAGAAAAAAAAATTGATGTCCAGTTTTTTTTTAAATACTTAATATCTTAGCTATGAATACTTGATAAATTATATATGAATACTTGCGCGTATAAGTGTTCATACATGTGTGCACCAGTTGGAAATTTTTTCAAATTTAAGTGGTCTCCTAAGTAATTATTGTGTTTTTCCAATTAGTTAGTGGTCCCCATTATACTTTATGGATAAGCTAGTTAGGGAGACATTTAGAGGACCAAATGATGGGGGACAAAATCTTTACTCTAAATTAAATGCGATGCGGTGGGACAGTTAATTAAATAGAAACTTGAATTAAATTTGAATTTTCAACCGGTTATATATTTTTCATGCATTTGAATCCTTTGAGGATGTGATGGTTAGCTAGCTTGGTCAGGCACTGTTTTAATTTCTCTATTTTATGACTTATATGAGCACATGATTCTGACGCTTTCTTCTAAAGAAAATTATCCTTTAAATAAATTTCTTTTGCCTAACAGAAAGGGCACAGCAACCTCCACGCAATTAAAACACATTTTTTTATATTATTCGTGCATGTTTTCCTTGTAGAAAAATATAAACCCATTTATAATATTTTTATATGGTATAAGGACCAAAATTACTTATTAATGTTGTTAATTTGTAATTAATATTAATTTCTTTTTGGCAACAAAAACAAGGATTATTTTGTAATTGTTATAGACAATACGGGTTTTAAAAAAAAATAACTCGTTGACTAGGCGATGAAACGATTCTAATATTAAATTTTGATATTTAAATTTATTTAGTAGTTTGATTTGACCCTCCGTGTTTGTTCTCTTCTGAATTCTCGTGCATGCGTAAGCGTAATTATTAATATTCAACCTTTCTAGAATCTATCTTACCTATAAATTCCCAAGTTCTCATCATCTATATCATTTCAATTATTATTGCATGCATTCATCTGATTTATATGTTAAAGAGCTAGCGCTTTAATTCACATCATCTCTCCAAAAGGGACACATGAATAATAATAATCCAACAGAAGCTAGCTACATGTATCCTCCTCTGATGTTAACGGAGCACGGCCATGCAACAGAGATGTCAGTCATGGTATCTGCTCTGACACGTGTCATCTCAGGAGACTATAGCTCTGCTTCAAGTTTGAGCTCCGATCAACCGTCGACCACCGCCAATGTATATGTAACAAGAGAGATCTCTTTTATTGGTGAGTTTTTTTGTTATCTTCATTCTTATATTAAGCAGGTAGATGTCTTAATATGTCGATGATTGTGATTAAAAAATAAAATTTCAGATTAAATATCAGCTCTTCAATCAGTACGTAGTATGTATTCTTTTGATTCATGCATCTTTTTAATATTTTTTTCTATGTATAAAAGTCTAAATTTATTTGCACGTGTACTCGTCACATACAAATTATATCATCTTTTTATTGGTCCTCATTTTTTTTTAAATGTCATTTAAGAAATTTTTAGATTGATTGATAATTGATTGGTTATGTTTTTATTTCTTTCCATTTTTATATCATTTTCCGTTCTATTGTGGAATAAAATCACTGATCCAACGGTTTCACTGTTTGGTTAAGTTACCGTTAGATCAGTGATTTTCAAAGTAACTTAATAAATAGTAAAAATAAAATAAAAAGAAAAATCTAAAATTTGGTCTCCAAGCACATTTTAATATAGAGATCACATCTAATGATTTGGATCGATTTTTTAGACTTTAAAAATTGAAAAACGAGTTGGATGTATTTCGCCCTCTATGCTACCGAAAGCATATTAGTCTCTCTCTCTCTCTCTATATATATATAAGAATATAAGGCTTACAAGTTACAAGGTTGTAACTTATAATTACCTAAATATATAATCTAATTAAGAATGCTATCAGTAAATTGGAAGTCTGATTTCTGAGATATTAATTCATATTAAGAACTATATATAATACATTAAAAGATAGAGTTTACAAGAGCACATTACTTAGGCATTTGGCTGGCTCATTAACTTCTAATCAAATTTCATGTTGTCTATTATGAATGCAAAATCATTTTAGCCTTTTTTTGTTAATCTACTCTGCCATGCAATTGTAGCTCCTGAATTTATGTATTAGCCTGAAAATTTTGTGGGCATGATACATCATGATCAGCACTGTGTTGAAACCTTCTTTTTTTGTTCCTCTTAATTAGATCAATTTCCTACATTACATGTATATATTTATATGAGGAGGGATCCACTTGCACTATTTTTTGGTGACACTAAATTACACTATCCATTTTTAAAAGTTTTACAATTCAAACAATCGATCCAAACCATTCAACATGACCTCCATATTAAAATGTGCTTAGAGACCAAATTTTACATTTTTGTGAATTTTTTACTATTTATTAAGTATTTTACAAAATCGTTATTTTCAGACCATTGAATTTTTATACCCTTCTTAATAAATAGTAATTTTTTTTAAAAAAAAAGTAAAATTTGATCTGCAAGCACATTTTAATATATCCAACATGTTAAACGGTTTGGATCGACTGTTTGAACTTTAGAAATAGATGGTGTAATTTGGTGTCACCAAACAAAAATGTAAATGGATCCCTCTATTTATATATACCCCTACATGTATTTATAGTACAACAAGCAGGTGCAAATTTACTGATTACTATATGTGCACAAAACCCTACTCCATCTTTAGCAGATCCCCAACCTTTAACAACCGGCACAGTCGAACAATCAGTGCCGAGAAAATACAGAGGAGTGAGGCGACGGCCGTGGGGCAAATGGGCAGCTGAAATACGGGACCCACATAAGGCAGCACGCATCTGGCTCGGTACATTTGAGACTGCAGAGGCCGCTGCACAAGCTTATGATTCCGCGGCTCTCAACTTCAGAGGGAACAAAGCAAAGCTAAACTTCCCTGAAAAAGTACCAGTACTGTTTCGACCGGTCGAACGTGTCAGACCATATATGTCAGGCAATGCAATTGGAACAGAATATCATGTAAATAATTGCAAACCCTAGATTGATATTGTATGTCAATATATATAGATCATGAACTAGACACCAATTAAGTTAATGGATCTGAATTAGTTTTGTTCTTTGTTTTCCTTTTCATTTGTTAATGGAAAGAGATCACCTGCCTTCCGGGAGATAGGATTTTCCTGTTCCCAGTGAGACTGACATGTGGGTCCAGACGGATTTATAAATTTAAATATTGGTTTTTAGTTTTGGTATGGACCCACATGTCAGTGACTCAGGAACAGAGAATTTGGTCCCTTTGTTAATAAGTTAGCATCTTGTATAATATCTTTATAAAATTGGCAGGAAGCTTCCAGCCAATGTTAGCTGATGCATTTAATGTGAGATGAATTGTAACGTAACTGTATCTTGCATTGAAAGATAAACAAAGAAGATGTAGTAATGTTATAATCTGTGATTTGTTTTGAATATGAATCGGTAAAGTATGTGACTTACAATGATTAATTAAATTAATGTTGGTCATGCATGATGCCATTTTGATACATGATTTCACACGTTTTATATGTTAAAAGAATAGAAAAGCTTTAATCAATTGATCGGTGGACCTGACCCAACATTCCGTTCACATAATATATTTGAAAATCATTTTTTTAATTTCCTTTGAGGATCATATTAATTTATTGCATGAGACATTTCCATTTCTCGATCTATTTTGGTGAGAAAGCGTGTATCACAAGCTATTATTGTTGGTAAGCTAAAACATATATTAAAGGAACAAATCCTAGAGGTCATGTTTGGTTGTGGAGTAAGTAGTGGAGTAAACCTTTTAATCCACCTTTAAGAAGTTAAACGAGGAGTAAATTTAAAGGAGTAAGATGGAGTAGCATCTGAGTTAATCCGGATTAAGTTACTCCACCTGTGGATCCCACAATTAGAGTAACATCATTTTATAATTTCACTCTCTTCATTAGCTTATTCCACCAAATTCTAACCAAACCGCAACTAAACATGATTATTTTAATCCACCTTAGCTTGGAGTGAAAAATTTAATCGGGAGTAACTTTACTCCACAACCAAACATGACCGGAGTGAATTAACCATGCGCCATTTTTAAAGCAAACAAAATGATGATCTTTCGTGCTAAACATATAATCAAAATTTTCTCAACGATAGTACTTAGTTAGCACCCTCAAAAGAAGAAGAAAAAAGAAACTTCCAATTATCGAATTACCACCCCGTGCAATCGCAAATCTTCGTATATATTATAAAAAGGCATGGGAACTGTTAGCGCATGAAAGTAGAATAGCAAAATGAGACAGATATATCAACGGCTAGTTTGGTTGAGTAGCAAAACTTGGTTGCTTGAAACTTTGTTAATGTCCAAAGGTACATATAATTGCATCCTGCAAGCTGCAACTGCTAGAAGTTCGAAAAAGTTGAACAATATATATTAATTCTTTGTTTTAGCAATCGAAAAAGTTGAACACTGGCAGTGAGTTCTTTCTACAATGTACATGTAGAATACATTCAATTCAAGTCATCTGGAATACAAACTTTAAATCGTACGGTTGGATTTTGCGTGCTTGTTTGCACTCTAAGAAAATCAGACGGTTTAAACATCTCTCTTCGGTCCAGATCTATCTATTCTCTATCGAGCCCGTAAAACGGAGAGGATCCGGACCGACCTGTAGGCTTATATAGCCCAAATGTATTTATTTATATCTTGTCACATCAACGGCCCATAAAAGCACATTATTATGATTTCTCAAATAGCCCGAGAGGAGAAATGCTTTTTCTTCGATCATCGCCAGGCCTGAGGAGAAATCAAAGAGAGACGGAGAGAGAGAGAGAGAGAGAGATCAAAGAGAGAAGAAACAAAGCTGATTGTTTTTTATCAACAATGGACCTGTCGCAACTGCACGATGCTCTCTCCTCCCAATCCTTCGACAAAATCGCTGACATCTGCGACGAACTCATTCTTCAGGCACGCACCATCAATTTCTCCTTTTAGGGCTTTTTTCTATTGTATTCTTCTTTCTCGCAATTTCTAATTATGAGTTGCTATCAGGTCGCATCAACTGGCGTCGTATACCATGAAGAGTGGCCGTACACGATACACCTTCTCGGCCACCTCTACATCCACGATCTGTAACTCTCCTCAATTCGCTTCCTCTCTTTCAACCGACTCAATTTAGGGTTTTAGAATTGTTTCTGCGTTTTTTTTTTCCTTACTAGTTTGTTGGAATAAACAGGAACAGCGCGAGATTCTTGTGGAAATCGGTGCCGCAAGGGATCAAGGAGACTCGGCCAGAGCTTGTCTCTGCTTGGAAAATTGGGCAGTGTCTGTGGACTAAGGATTATGCTGGGGTTTACAATGCTGTTCGAGGTTTCGATTGGAGCCCAGAAGCTTCTGGAATCATCGCCTCCTTCTTAGGTTAGTTCTCTTTGCTGTCAATCATTACATGTCTCAACTTTAGGGTTTTGGTTTTAGATATCAATTGTGGGAATTTATTGTACAAATATTGTATGTACTTACTGTGGTCTTGTGTAAATCATGCAGAGAACTACACAAGGAAGATGTTTGACCTGTTGTCTTTTGCATATTCTACCATTACCGTCTCTGATGCGGCACATTTCATGGGAATGAGTGAAGAGGATGCTACTAAGTGTATGCTTCTTCTGCTCTTTTGTACCAGTATACTTCGTATATTGAGTGAACTGTGAATTATTCCTGTTTCCTCATTTGGGAAATATCTCCAAAAGTAATACAGTCAATTTGAGTTTTAAGTAGTTTGAATAAGCAGGAAGGTTGATTAAGAATACTAGCCTTTTGGTGAATTCTGATCAAGTGCCAAGGGAATTAATAAACATGACATTTGCATTAGTGCCCATTGTTTTCTGCTATCACCAAGAAGCGAACACTTCCATTTTTTTGTTTATTATTGCTCCTTTTCTGTATTTAACATGCTGTAATTTTTTTTCCAGTTGGTAATAATTTATTCATGATCACATTGATTGTGATTTTGTTAATGCAGACGCTGTAGAGCATGGATGGAGCCTAGATGCACCGACAAAAATGCTGATGACTGTTAAACCAAAGATAGCTACTGAGCAGAAAGCTGACCCTAGTAAATTGCAACGGCTCACCGAATTTGTATTCCACTTGGAGAATTGACCGGGCAACAATTTTCTTTCTTTTGAGGGTTTTTTAGCTGTAGCTTGTGTTCACTGTTCTGGCATGCCAATGCCTGTTTTGAAAGGTTAATTTGCCTGTGCAGCTTTCTGTTTTAAATCAAAATCGCTCACCCGTATTAGTTATCTTCGAAAAATGAGCACCTATAATCCGAATGATTGTTGTTTGTACTTGATTCGTCTTACACACCCACCCGCAAGTGGCAGTTCTTAAGGACTAATAACAGAGAAATACTGGATTTTTTCCCCTTTTTTTCTTTGTTTTTGGAATTTGGTCCCTAGGCGCTCCCCAGTCCCCACACGATCTCTTTTTGTAGACAAGGCATCACTGACATGTGGATTTGTAGCAAAATTAAAATTAATATTTAAATGTTTAAACTTGTCTGGATCTATGTATCAGTCGCACTGGGAGCAAGTGATATTTTTTTTTTTTTTTTTTTTTTTTTTTGCCTTTTTTTTCTTTGTTTTTGGAATTTGGTCCCTAGGCCGAGCTCCCAGTCCCCACACGATCTCTCTTTATGGACAAGGCATCACTTTTAAACAAAATATTAACTTAAAAAACTATTTTGCTTACAGCTTTAAAAGGGGGAAATAATGCTGAAAAACGACTTGAACCTAAAGTTGCTAATTGAAACTGCATTGTTTGTTTAAAATTTATCCATGATTCCACACAGTGGAAAAACTTTAAACAAGGTCTTTAATGTTAGTCATACGAGTTTCTATCAGTAAATAATTCATAACTTCATGGACTTGGAAGATTTTTTAATCAATCTATGTAGATTATATCTTTTTCTTAATTTTTGAATGTGATGATCTTATCCGTTTTTTTTTTCTCTTTTTCTTCTATTTTCTTCTCAGTCAAACAATAATGTAAAGAAGCTAAAAGTTATAGTAGGGAATCTTTTGGATATTTTTGTGAGCCAATTTGGTCGATGCCATGCAACTCCAGTGAGCACGAAAGATAATTTGTTCGTGGGTCTGAAAGTGTAGGAAAGAGATTACTTGCCTCCAGTGCAGTTAATACGTAGATCTAGACGAATTTAAATATTTAAATATTTGTTTTAATTTTGTTGCGGGTCCACATGTCAGTAACTCAGGAGCAGGAAAATCCTACTCCTAGGTGATAGAGAATTCGGTTCCCACACTTGTAACCCGGAGCCCGCTATGTCAAACGTCAAATCAAACTAGTAACAACCTAATTAGTATATCGTGGATGCCTATTAAATTATTATCAGCGTTTTTAAGAATAGTAGGAGGTTTTATTCAAAGAGGAATTGTTAATTCTAAGGTAAGTCTTTTTATAGAAATAATTAAATAAATTAGTTATTTTAGCCCGAAAATTTTCTGTCATGCATTAACTACTAAAATTATCAGTAGTTGATTGTTTTTACAAGTATCTATTCTCTTATATTAAGATAGCATGATTTGTCAACGATTGTGATTAAAAGATGAAATTTCGAATTGAATATGGCGATCAAATAATATGCCTTTTTTAATATATGCATTTTTTTATGTTTTTTTTTTTATGTGTAGAAGTATGAATGTATTCAGACACGTACTTGTCACGTGCAAATTGTATTATCTTTATGATTGTTCCTTATTTTCATCCAATTTTTAAATGTCATTTAAGGAGTTGTTGGATTGATTAATAATTGATTGTTCATGTCTTCATTTGTTTCGATATAAAACATCGTTTAAGGAATGTTATTTATCATTTAACATGATATTTATTTATGAAAATATATTAAAAATATCAAAAGAGCATATATGTCATTTAACTATTTAAGAAATGTTATTTACGTATAAATGTTATTTGTCATGTAGTCTAAATTATTTTATAAAAATATATTATTTTGTATAAATCTTGTAAACAAAACTATAAGCAGTCTGGATAAGAATTGCTATTTTTAAACGTATTACTCGGATCATGTACGAAACACTATCTTTAGACGTATTATGTTTCATTCGTACAAAATGAAACTGCAATCAAAATAATTTGGAGTTGTTGTTCTTTAGACATGCCATAGAAGTCAACAATTGATCAATTGTATGATTATTTGAAAACGAAAGAGATATGAAATGGAATAAGGAAAGGGTTTTTATTTGTTCCTTTCTTTGATCGGATCAAACAGGAAAGAAAATTTATCAAATAAGCCAAGGTTAAGAGTATTTTATTTTATATTTTTATTTAATGATGACTTTTCACCGAAGAGTTTGAGAGTTATTTTCCGGTGACCAATAGTTTTACAATAATTACAAAGTATTTTCTTTTCACTGAAATTGAAGATCGATTTTAAATTGATTCAACTTAAAGATATTCCATAAAAATTCAGGATTAAAAAAATATAATAATAATTATTGGAATCCAATGTCACTGGAGTCATGGGGATAAGAATTGAGATCGAACAAAAATAGTATGATACCAAAATAAAGGAAAGGAATATGGAGAGTTCTGATAGCATATAAACATATAAAAGATCATGATATTTTTATTTTGTCTTAATTAGTATTAAGATCTTGCAAAAATATATCATGTAGATAAATTCTGAATATTATTATTTTTAATTTATTGGTTAATACAAAATCAAAACAAAAAAATGATAATTGTTTAAATACAAACTAAAAAATAATACAAATTACATCAACAAGTTTTATTTTAGGGGGGAATTTCACATATACCCCTCAAAAACTTCAAAATTACGTATTCCCCTCTCTAAACTTTAAAATTACGTATTTCCCCCTCTAAACTTCAAAAACTCACAAATTTATTCATTTTATTGTCTTTTATATTAAAATACATTCTAAATTTATAAAATATCCATTTAACTCTCTTATTAAAAGCATAAATTGCCCATCTGACTCAAATTTGAATTTGAAGGGTTCCTCTATTGTCCGAACTAGACGCGGAGCGAGGCATTTATCCCAAAGCAAGTAGCCGGATTGCTTTGCACTCCCATTTCTTTGCATGTTGGGCAATGCGTATTGATCCATTCCTAAAATCACAACTTTTTCAATTGTTAGTGACATTTGATATTGTTTTGAAATCGTCAAACGTAGGTTCAATTGACGTCACCAATGAAGGTAGAGGGTGAGTAGAAACCGAGTAGGGTGTATAAGCCTTTAATGAGGCTTAAGGTTGTAAGGTAAGCTGCTTTGAAGCATTTTGAATTTCATTTAGGGCCCACGCCGGCAACTTTTCAAAGCTTTAAGATCTGTACCCGCTAGATCAGCACGAATCTTGAAGCGAACAACATATATATTAAAGCAACGCGCATAGATTTTAATGCAATGCACGTGAATCGGAATTGCATTAAGATCTGTGTGTGCTAATCAGCACAAATCTTGAAGCGAACACATATATATATTAAAGCGATGCGCTTAGACCATAATGCGATGCATGTGGATTGGACAGTAAAGAAACACTTTAGATTCAAATTTGGTTTGATGGATCGTTTTATGCTTTTAATAAAGGGTAAAATGGGTGTTTTATAAAATTTGAATGAGTTTTAATATAAAAATGGATAAATCTGTGAGTTTTTGAAATTTAGAGGGAGAAATACGTAATTTTAAAGTTTAGAGGATAAAATAAATAATTTTGAAGTTTTTGAGGGGTATATGTAAAATCCCCCTTTATTTTAACATATAAATTATAATTATATATTTTTTATTATTAGAAAAAAAAAAAAGATGATAGCGTGATGTGATGGAATCATGGAAACACCAAAAAAAAAAAAAAAATAGATATATATAAACCCTCTCGTAAACCCGCAGAGGAGGCGTCACGACTCACGATTGGTCTTGGCCGAACTGCCGAAGCAATAAACCCAAAACCCCGCCTTGCGCTGAATAAAGAGAGAGCGGTGGTGAAAATAATGGCAACAGAGAAGGCGGTAACCTCCTCCGGCGGCGCAGAGATCGGGACCAGTTCATCGCTCGCTCGTTTCCACAAGATCGTTCTCGGCTGGGACTACCTCCGCCTTCTCTCCGATTCCAAGGTTCTTTTTTCTCGAAACTTCTCTTTTTCTTCTTCCTTTTTTCTTAATTGTTTTACTTTTTGTCTGATTTGTGCATTGCAAGAGCAGAACAGGAAACAGCCGGCGGGTTTGAAGGCTGTCAAGAACACATATGCGAATTTCAACGAGTACATCAGGGTCTTCGAGCCCCTCCTTTTTGAGGAAATCAAGGCTCAGATTGTACAAGGCAGAGACGAAGAAGGTATGTACTCGATCAGTTATTTATCTGATTCGAGAAATCTGCCATGTAGTGATGGAATTTTTAATTTTATTTTTTCTCGTTTCTAATAGATGAGACGGATTGGCAAAAAGGTGGTATCGTATCATGTGCTGAATCAGAAGGATTTCACAAGGTATCTATGGCCGTGCACGATAACTTTCGTGATGAGGTGTCAGAAAATGATCTCTTACTTCTCTCCTCTCAAAAGGTATGTGCACATTGGATTTTGCATTCATGCGTTTTTAATATTTCTAGGCTGTTTGTCGACAGTGGTAGTTTTATCCTTGGCATTTTTCATAGATTTATTCAATGGTTTAGTCTAGTACCTAGAATCCTGACAGAATCTACGAAATTTAAATGAATTTACACAATAATTTGATCTCAGTAGAGTAGTGCTGGCAATTTCTGAGCATACCTGACAGGTTGAGACAATATTATTGCTAAAACAAAAAATGAATCTTTCTATTGGACCCAAATTTTTTATCTTAAAATCACATGGGAATAAAAAAGAGGAAAAAAAAAAACACTACGCTATTTAAAACCAACCAAAATTGACAATGCAAAGCCATTTGTTGACCCAAGAAAAATCCATTAACTGAATATCATATTTGCTCGATTAAATTGGGGAGAGTTGTTTTGGGAATTTTGGAATGAGGGAGTTATTGGTTTATGTTTGACACGACTTTGGTGTCCTGGGGGGCTTCTATCAAGGCGCTATTAAACTCTCTTTCATCCTCGTCAAGGTATCTTTACATCCACCTCGCTAGCACCAGGGAGAGGTACCTTATCTGATTTTAAGCCACCCCAGATTCTGATTTACTTTGAAATAAAGTAATGGTGAGTTGACGTAACCAAATATGACCTGTTGCAACCTTAATATGAAGACTGTTTAACACCTACTATATCGAGACATCAACAAACTGTGTAACAGCAAGGGTAATTTTGTTCGTCAAAATTTTGCAGTTTGACGAGGGGGTAAAACCGAATGCTTATGCATTTGCTTTGGTGGAGAACCGTGGTGGCCAGGGCACAGTAACAGTTCGTACATTTCTAGCAGGTGAGGTAAAAAACCTTGAAACAGCTGTGCCCGAGCACAGTCACCGGCTGCTTCAGATTTCTTCTCTTTTTCAGCCAGCCAAGACCCCAAGATTCCTTTGGATTCTCAAAGTATGTATAGTTTCCATTCCCTGAAATTATAAATGACCATGAATATTTTTTCACTTTTAATTTTTTTGTTACTACTTAGTGCTTTTGTTTAGTTTTAAGGGCAAACAGAATTGATAAAAGTTAAAAAGCATAACCAAACAGAAGTTGGTTAAAGAAGAGGTAATACTTCATGTTTAATGTGGCCTTTTAACACATCCATTTTAACAGATTTGTAGCTTATCAACCATTATGCGTGAATATGCGGCAATGCACTCACTGTCGCAGCTTCCCTTCAAAGATTTAATTCTCTCAGCGACTGAAAGAAATAAAATTGAAGGTCGTGAATGGAATGTACCAGCTCCACTCATGGATTACCTCCAAACAAATCTCAATGAATCCCAGTTAGATGCCATTCATGTGACCTTTCTTTCTTATTATTTTTTATGTATTTTATTAAGAGTGTTATTGGAGAGTATCACTTAATTTACATTATAAACCCTGAAGTTATAACTTGTGGTCTGAGTCCTTGACATTCTAATTACAGACATATGTCTGTTCAATAATTCAATTTATAAAATGATTGAGATTCTCATTATGCTAAAATAGAACAAGTCACTTTGTCGATATTTGTTTATTGTAAAATCAAGTCATACAGGACTAGCCTTTCTTTTTGTTTTTTTTTTTTAAAGATAACAGTCGGACCAAACTGGTATATACTGAAATGTTTTGGAACACAAATGAAACTTTTTTAAGCTTTGGGTATTAAATGGAAACTTGCTCTTTTGTTTTTCCTACAGTTGCTAACAGTTGAAACTTCTTTAAGCAGGCTGGTCTTTCTCGAAGGTCATTTGTTCTGATTCAGGTTTGTTTAATTGTAACTTCTTATGTTTTCTACTTCTAATGTACCATTTGATATTTTTCTCGAAAACAAAAAAGTCAGGGGAGAACTCAATCTAGGAGAACTAGTTATAATCCTTTATTAAAAGATGCCAAGTCAATCTACAATACTTGTGTTCTACTTAGTAATGTCATTTGCAATATGTCCACCGATGGTTAGTATTTTTTTTTAATTCCATGGAAAAAGAGCACACATTTTAACCCTCTTGATTTTAACTGTTATAGCATCTAACCTGGTCTGGTGTAGGGTCCACCGGGAACAGGAAAAACACAGACAATCCTTGGACTTCTTAGTGCCGTTCTTCATTCAGTACCTTCTAGATTGCAAACAAAGTAACATCTTTTTCTTTGATCAATATTTGTGTGTGTGTTTTTTTTTAAAGAAACTAGTCAAAGGCGACATTTTCACTTTTTCGTCCTTTCTCGTGCAGAGGTGGTTATTCTGCTCGGACACAAGTGACTGGGCTGGAATTTGAGGACAAGTAAGTTATGAACTGTTCTTCCACTTCTGTTCTACCCGTTTTATGGATCGTTTCTAGATGTTGGCATAATGGTTGGTTTTAAAAGTATTTACCCTCCATGTTAGCTAATGTTTAAAACTTTTAGGCTTACTAATTGGCTAAAGGCATCCCCTTGGATACTTGGAACAAATCCAAGAGATATGATCTTACCAATTGATGGTGATGATGGTTTCTATCCGACTGGAAATGAACTGGTACTCGATATCTCCATTACTTTAACTGCCCATTATATGATTTTAATTTTTAGGTGTTGTTTCTTTCATGCCCCCATCATAGCATCAAAAGTGAACATCAGCATACCCTTGCAAAACAAGCAATATCTGAAATGTCACACAGACTTCCTTTCCTAGTTTGATTAAATATATCCAAGTTGTCCCTCTTTTTCTGTTATATATAATTTACTTAAGGATTGATGCTGTTCAAGGAATTAATTTGGGCAACTTGACTGCTAAATAGGGAAGAAGCGGATATGGCATATTGTTTATCTCCTAGGGGCATTAATATTCTTATTTTGCAGGTTTATTTGCTATATGACATTTTCTGCGGTGCACATGAATTTACCCAGCACTCTAACACCTCTCTTTGTTTCTCTCTCATTTTCCCTTTCCTGATTAGAAACCAGAGGTTGTCAACTCAAATAGGAAGTACCGAGCGCATGTATTAGTTTGCGCACCTTCCAATTCTGCCCTTGATGAGATAGTTCTGCGTGTTCTTCAATCAGGTTTTGTTATGTGTATCTTTATAGCAATTGTTCTATATGATGATTGCTTGATTTATTAACATAATATTGCAAAAATGTTTTCAGGAATCCATGATGAAAATGATAACGTTTACAATCCTAAAATTGTGCGTATTGGTCTGAAGGCCCATCACTCTGTCCAAGCCGTGTCGATGGATTACCTTGTAAGCCCCTTACCCCTCCTGACAAAAATAGGGTTACTGACAATTGGTATATACCAACAAATGTTCATCCTTGGTATTAATCAATAATTTTTATAGCGTTTGCCTTGTTTTTATGATCACTTCTAAAGTTCAATTAAACATTATACACCCTACAGGTACAAAGGAAACTTGCTGCATCTGGTGCTAATAGAGCTGGTTCTGACCGTGATAGAATCCGTGCCTCCATTCTGGACGAGGCTGCCATTGTATGTTCCCATTTTCAAGAATTCTAATAATTTCAAGAGTTTTAAATGCAAATATTGAGAATCTAGTCTTAAAGTTAAAAAAAAAATGCACAGGTATTTTCAACTCTGAGTTTCAGTGGCTCGTCAGCTTTTAGCAGGATGGGTCGTCCTTTTGATATTGTTATCATTGATGAAGCCGCACAAGCTGTAACTGTACCTTTTGTATTTATTCAAAAGCGAAACCAACATAATTTTATTAAACTAACATTTGTGCATATATTTTTATAAAACAGGTTGAGCCTGCGATTTTAGTTCCGTTGGCCCATGGCTGCCGACAAGTTTTTCTAGTACGTCTTAGACCATCTTAGGAAAGAAGGATCATTCAGTGCTTATTAATTACTTTTACAATGCTTGATCTAACATATTTTGAATAATTTGTTCCTTTGATAGGTTGGTGATCCTGTCCAGTTACCAGCGACTGTCATTTCCCCAATCGCTGAGAAACTCGGGTTAGTTTAATTCACATAATTCTCATCATACATCAGTGGGTTGTATTTGTATTACTATTATTTACTTATCAGATGCAAAATTGTTTGCTTTAGGTATGGAAGGAGTTTATTTAAAAGATTTCAAGAGGCTGGCTTTCCGGTGCAGATGCTTAACATTCAGTACCGCATGCACCCTGAGGTGAGATTCAATTTTTAAAAATTACTTATGAAACTAGGGTGCACGTTATGAACCCAATATATCGAATCCATGTATGGTTGGCCTGATTGTGAGGGGTTCAGTTGCAGGTAAGTTTTTGTAACTTGTTGGGCAATTGTTGCAGGCCTGGTCTACGCTGTCTTGTTTTTAAACAAACTTGTTTGTAGACCAATTGTATATCCATGTTGATACGACATAACAAAGTGCTTTGACCTTTTCTAAACAGATAAGTCTATTCCCATCCAAGGAATTCTATGGCGGATTCTTACAAGATGGTGAATCAGTAAACCGTAAACGCCCCTGGCACACTTACCGATGCTTTGGGCCATTTTGTTTTTTTGACTTAGTAGATGGTAAGGAGTCACAACCGTCAGGAAGCGGGTCCTGGATTAATGAACAGGAGGCTGAATTCATCACCACATTGTATCACCAACTTGCAACTCGTTATCCTGAACTCAAGTCTGGTCCTCATGTTGCTGTGATTTCACCATACCGTTACCAGGTCAAGATTTTGCGTGACCGGTTCAGAGCAACATTTGGAGAGCATGTTGATCAAGTGGTAGATATTAACACTGTTGATGGGTTCCAGGTATGTAAAAGCAATTTAGTTATGACTTGTGGCAAGAATGTGCTAGGCATATAAAAAAAAGAATGACATGAGATGATTTATTCTATTTCTTTCTCTCTATATAGGGAAGAGAAAAGGATGTGGTGTTATTTTCGTGTGTCAGAGCTAATGAAAGGAAAGGAATTGGTTTTGTTTCTGATTTCAGGCGTATGAATGTCGGCATCACCAGAGCTCGATCCTCTGTTCTTGTAAATACTCCCTTCCTCCCTCTCAGTCTGTGCATTTTGTGTGTTTGTGGGATTCCACTAAGAGCAGCAATGTTTTTTAATCATTTTGGGTTGGTTTAGCATTTCCTTATTAAGGAAAATGAAGGTTAGGTTCAACCCATCCTACAGCAGGTTAAGCAATGCTGACCTGGACCTCACCTTAACTGTTAACCTTTTTACATAGTTCTAAAAGTTGTCAGATCCATTCCAACTTGTCAGAAATTGACTGTCAAAATATGCTCTTCTGATTCATTCCAACTTCTATTTTAGCAAAATGCCAGAACAGAAGTTTTTTAGTGGGGCAAGTAATTATGACCTAAACCCGACTTGCTAAATCATGTCATAGGCCTTATCTAAGTCAAGATTTTTTCAGTCTTATATTGAACAGTATTTTTGAATGATTTGAATTTATTACAGGTGGTGGGGTCAGCAAAAACATTGAAGCAAGACGAGCACTGGAGCAACCTTGTAAAGAGTGCAGAAGAGCGTAACAATCTTTTTGAGGTCCGGTTTTCTTTTTCTTATTTGTTGTTGCTTATACATAATTCATCTTTTACTTCTTCAATCAATTGGTATCTTTCCTTTTCTGGTGCGAAGACTTTTTTTTTTTTTTTCACATGAACATCCAAAATCTGATTTCAGTTTTCTACACCTTTCCTTGTAAAAAGTGTGCATCCTCCCATAGTGTATGCATTTGAATTCTTTGCATGCTGCTTAATGGGATAATACTTGTTCAGGTGCCAAAACCATATGCTGCATTCTTTGGGGATGATAAATTGGATGAAATGAGAGTAAAGAAGTTGCATGAGATGGAGCAAAGAAAGGCTCAAGCAATGGAGGGAGGGAATGATCCTATGGAGAAGGTTCAGCCAATGAATGTTGAAAATGGGGACAACAATGCGGAGGAGGAAGTGCCTTTTGGTGATGACGACATGGATGTTGATGCTGCCGATGGCTATGGTGATGACTGACGTGACATGCCATGAAAATTAAGTTGATGAATGCATTTTTTTAAGAGCTCACATGCCTTCGTCATTCTCTATTTTAGAAGTTTAATTATAGTAACGGCTTAAACTTAAATGGCAAAATGAAATCGTGGGTAGTAATCAACATCACTATTTATACTTTGTTTGGTGGGCACTGAAAGAATGAAAAAAAAAAACAATGTATATAAATCATTGCAAGTAGATTTCTACAAGTCTCTTGATGTCCACCTAAACAAAATGCCACAGGTTGGATTAAACTTAATGAAGATGATAGGGATCACATCTAATATAAATCAAGAGATATAGTCGTATTGATCCATATAATCTAATAGAGAATCTTACTTCTGCGAGTGCGTTTCTTGGAGAGGATATTGCAGTCGCAAGCTCTGCATATCATGAACGTCAACATCCAAATCCACAGCCTACTCCGCTCTACAAACTAGCCATTTAAAAAAAATATATATACATGTATATATATAAGTATATATTATGTTACACAAACAATCAAGGTAAAAGAGAGGAGATTAATTGAAAGAATCAACATATCGATCGACCAACGCAAAAGGTACCTTGGCGATGTAGATAGGCACTTCTTGTGATGCACCTTGAGATATGATGTTGTAGCTTAAAAGCACACTCTAATTCTGCTCTTAAATATGTACATGAATGACAGTGCTAACCGCCTATGCGGCATGGGAATCACATTCTCTGCGGAGCTTTTACTTGCGGAGTTCCTGCTGTGTTTTTAATCTGGTCTGTTCATTTTGGTCAGACAGACTAAATAAGATTTTGGAACGAATCTCAAAGCAAAATTAATACTGCCCCCTCTATTATTCCGAGCACTCACCGGCTGAGAGTAAATCTGGACCGTTCGATCAGCTCCGCACAACTCCGCAAGGATACGGGTCCATGCGGCTTGCGCTATGCAACCGCACTTCACATTATTCGTAGACAGATCAATATATGTGATTTAATTTTACAACGGTTAATGTACATTTCACATAACTATATGAAAAAGTCAAAAAAAAAGAAAGAAAGAAAGAAAGATGGTAACTCAAATCCCCCAAAGCCGGAGAACTAGAAACTTTTGAGTCTTGTATACCATCTCCATAATTCTACCTTATCTATGTCTCTATATATACATTAGATGATATATCAAATACAAAATTCTTTTGACAATCATGACAGATCAATAATTATCAACAAATAAAATAAATTGAGTATATCTTTATTTTTATAAATTAAGTATGCTATACATCGAATTTGGTGCAACATACATGAATTTTATGGGTACAATTTAATAAGAACTAGTCGGTCAACCGAAGATGGAGTGATTTCAAAATTACATCAAATTTGTTATAGAAGATATCTTACGTTTCCACAATTTTATTATTTGTTTTGATACTTATTTTTCTGACTGTCATGGTTGTCAATATATCTTAATATAGTGTTATCTATAATGAGTTGGACTTATGCCTTGAGAAGTAAAGAAATGATTTTAGTTCATGCTCATATTTTTATTTTTTAAAGTTAAAATAGCTAATTGAACTTTTCAACAAGATCTTCGTATTAAGATGTGTGAGGAGACCTTTGTTTGATCTCCTCTCACTTCTTAATATAAGATTATATTGTTCAAAGTTCAAACAATCAATCTAGATCTTTCAACAAGAACATATTTAAATGTGTATTGAGATCAAGATTATATACTTGCATATTTTTTATTGTATTCACATGGATATCATGACTAACTAATGACTACAACATTAAAAGAATGAATAAGGCTAGTGTGCTACCTGTAGCATAGTGATATGTTGTGCTATCTCTTCAAAAACTTATTGGATATGTTTCAATAGCTAATTCAAACCGTTGAAATCAATTTACTAAATAAATGATGTATTTACATGCCAAAATTATAATATTTTGAATTCATTTAGTATAAAGTCAAGCGGTCAAAAAATAAGAATTATAAGTTAATTTTAATACATTCATTTTTCATTATGTTTTGACCACTTGACTTTATACTAAATGAATGTAAAAATTTATAAATTTTATATGTAAATACATCACTTGTAAAGTAGATTGGTTTCAACGGTTTGGATTTGTCGTTTGAAGTCTACTCAATAGGTTTTTGAAGAGGTAGCACGACATGTCATTATGC
Source organism: Carex cristatella (assembly GCA_024447775.1). Lineage (NCBI taxonomy): Eukaryota > Viridiplantae > Streptophyta > Magnoliopsida > Poales > Cyperaceae > Carex > Carex cristatella. The sequence continues at coordinate 2,121,026 of JAJHPF010000025.1, forward strand.
TACATGTAGCACGCTAGCCTTATTCTAAAATAATATGATTAATATATCATCATTTATTGCAAAAAGTGAAATGAAGAAAATGTGGTTAGTTCAACTGTCAGCTATTATTGTGTAATCAATCTCCCTCACACACTAAAAAAAAAAACCTTCAACAAACTTCTTTACTTGTTCAATAACTTTTTCAAGTAAATAACCATGAATATCATGAAAATTCGAACCTCGAAAGCCTGACCCAAAACTAGCAGTTGCATCCAACGTACATAGCTGATAGTACTTGAAGTTACAAGTATTGAAAGATACCCTGGCATGAATCATTCACATGGACACTGATAAATCAACCTTCTATTTTTTTTTTTAGTTCTTTTGTTTACAAAACACTTTTAATAGATGGTTGAGCTCCGAGTGTGATATGACGCATGAAGTACTCGCCAATACCAAGTTTTACATTTTTTTTTTGGCTGTGTTTCACAACTTCTGATCTATTTTTGTAGCCTCTGGAACTGTTTTTTCCAGTTGAACTATCCAATCCGATCTGATTTTAGTAACACTGCTATGGATAATTCAATATGCTCGTCCTTGCCAAGTTTTTTAAAACAAAAGCAAAAAAATAATTCGATATGCTACCACATTATGTTTAGTAAAATTTTATTAACTATATATGCCATTCAATAATATTAATGTTTTCAATTGTGATTAGGATACAATTTATAATCTTAAGTGTATATGATATTTGTTTGTAGTTCTTGGATCGAGTAAACATATTCTATGATCATATAAGCATCCAAATTTCTCATATATTTACATAGTTTTAATTTTACTTTGTATTCAAAATAGATACAGATGAATGGTATTTCTAGTTTTCCAGTCTTGAAGAATTTAAAGTGCCTGAAACTTGTGAGTTATCGTTTCATTGTTTTTGATCTTCCACTATATTTCCTTAATCACTCCCCTAAACTGCAAGAGCTAATCTTGAACAACATTCATGTAATCTCTCTCTCTCTCTCTCTCTCTCTCTCTCTCTCGGTAATGCTACTGGTACTTACAATATTTCCATACCTCAATTAAGGTCATGCAGACAAAAGTAAAGTCAATTAATGAGATGCTAGAACAATTTAAATTTATCGAATAAAAAAATGACAAGCTTCGAGTATTTATGGTGAATAGATAATAATTTATATGTACTAGATTAGAAAGTTAACAATATATCAAAGGCTGTGTAATACCAGGTGCTATTCATAGTATCATCCTCAATTAAACCCTTCAAGAAGGATATATATGATCAATGAAATATATATAACTTGTTTTGTTACTACAGAAGACACGTGTCAGGGATTTTTTTCGATGAGGAGACAACTCTGGAGGAAATGAGATTAGTCCAGCGAGAGTACTTGAAGATCGTTAGAATTGTAGGATTTGAAAATAATAATGGATTTGTTGATAGGCTAATCAAGAAGTTTCTTGCCCATGTTAAGATAATTGGTGATTTTGTTATTAATGATCTAGTAGATGATTAATTGATTATTAATTGTAATTTGGGGGAGATTTCATATATGACTCAACTATATTAATATCATCTAATATGTAATATGTTGTGAGGGTATAAAATTCTGTTTTGCTTTGCATGGGGGAGATTTCATATATTATTAATGGTTACTTGGGGGAGATTTCATATATGATTTTTCTTCTTCTTATTATGTCGTTTTGAAGTATGTACTATAGAAAATTCTGTTTTGCTTACATCAAAATCTTTTTTTTTTTTTTTTTTTTTACTTTTATTTTCCTTAGATAATATATAGAACTCGTTTTGGGGCTAAAGTTATAATTTCATTTTGAGGAGTGATCTACCTACAATATTTGAAAGTTACAACAATTAATCAATCGTAACTTTCTTTTCAAATGTCATTTCTATTTCTATTTCTTTACAACAATTATTTCTATTTCTACACAGACTCAAAAGTCAAAATAAACTGATGCATCTTCTTTTATATAAAATACTAAAAGTAATTCTATTGTTTTCACTTTTGTTTCTTGTCAGATTCAATTTGCTCATTTTGCACACTTTTTATTGGTTGTTTGAGACTACTTGAGCTTGCTCCAGTTTACACTGGTGGAAGCTTTAATTAGAGAGCTGAGTGAGGGTCCTGCACCTTGTTCAACTTTGCAAGGAGCTGTCCGTAAGTTTACACATCCAACCTTCAGTTCTTGATGAACAAAAAATAATATTTAATTTAAGACTAAATGAAATGAGAATATGGACTCGGAACTCGGACAGTCCGATCTTCTTTGCACGAATATTGAAGAGCTCCCGTGTATTTCACCTCAGAGTGGATCGGTCCGGATTCTGTTTCACCTCATATTTGCTACGTTTGTGTGTACATTATAAGTAGATAAATGAATTATTTGTTCTCACAAACCAGCCAATTAGAACACAACTGAACACATCTTTCGCATGCTACATATGTTTTCTTTAAAATTTTTTAATAAAGGGTAAAATGTGATTTGATAAATTTAAAATGAGTTTTGATGAAAAAGACAATAAAATTGAGTAAATTTGTGAGTTTTTTTAAATTTAAAAGGATTACTACGATATTATACATTCTAGAAGAAGATATGCATAATTTATTTTGAGATTGGCAGGACCTTAAAAATTGAGAAAATTTTATATACCCCATCAAAACTTTGTGATTTCGATATTCACTCATCTTATTTTTTTTAAACAAAATTGGGAAAATCCCACTGATTTCTTATTAAAATCACAAACCATACAAGCATAACATTTATAGAACAGAATATTAAACAATTGGTGTGAAGACCATAAACGATAGATCAACTATTAGTTATAGTCTATTACGAGTAGAACTAGGGTGTTTCTAAGTTCACCAAATATTTTCGCGAACTCAACTCTAGAATTTATTGGACTGATTTCAAATAATTTATCCAAACTGTTGAAATCCGTCTACCTTACGAGTAATACGTCTACATGAAAAGAAAAGAAAAAATTCAGCTTAATTTTGTACATGGTCTAACATTTTATGTAAACATGAAAATTGAGTTATACATCGAAAATTCGGCTTAATTTTGACTTCAAACGTTTTTTTCAATTGAGTTATACATCGAAAATGTTAGATCCTTCTAACCTAAATAATTTGAATAAAAGATTTACAGCGTTATATTGTTAAGTTTTTCATTAATTGTATCAAATTTAAAATTTTAGAACTTCTGATAAATCAAGTCCTCATTCTGAATATGGAATTAAATGTCTTAGTTACATAAGAAGTTAATAACCTTTCACATTAGAAGACAAATTATGTGGCGAATCAAACCATTGATCACTTTAGCAATTTGGTCCCTCCAAAGGAAGATTAATTATATGATATTGTTTACCATGCATGTTATTTGTTTTTGTTGTAACTTATTTCATGATGGTATTTCAGAAAAAAAAAAAATGGAAAACACAATTGTCCTAATTTACAGTTTTATAAAACCATCAACCCATTTTCAAATAAAAAAGAAAGAGTTAGCAGTATATCACTAAATCATGATTAACCATTTTATCAAGTACGCATTATATTTTAATATCCAACAAAGCAACTCCAACAGTACATACCAGGACCCAGTCACATAATACCTCACAATGACACAACTTCTTACCAAAATATAACTAACTAAATTAAGTACTAACTTAACTCATGTTCAACCTCATAAAGGATTTATATCAACGAGCTTCGTATTGAACAACTGCAAAAATATCAACATAAGATAATATTAGAATCTTCATATGATTAGGCTAATCAACCTAAAAATTAAAACATGATTTGTTTCTGTCAGGTTTATAAGCTCAGATCCAACTGTTTTTATTTAAGTATATGAGCCGGACAGTAGGACACAAAAAATTTCAAATTATAAACTGGACTAGCAAGTACATCAGTTTCCTTTACACAACGCTTTCAATATTTCAATTTACCAAAGAGGGGCTAGGAAAAAGTACCTAATGCTAGGCATAATATGCAAAAATCAAAGCTATCAAATATGCAAAACGAAAATAGAAGAATAAATAGAGAACTTTACTTCTACGAGTACGCTTCTTGTAGAGAATACGGTAGCCGCAATCTCTGCACTGGATGACATCACCCGACTTCAGAGGACACTCAGCTCCACAATCTAGACATTAAAAGAAATTATGTTACACAAACAATCAAGGAGAAGATATTGATTGAAAGAATCAAACAGATAACCAGGGCAAAAGGTTTCATCACCTCCGCAGATGTAGACAACCGGTTCTGGTTGTTGCGGATCCATCGATGGATAACCTGAGATTTGATATTGGAAAATCAGAAAACCTCGAGAAAAGAAAGAGCGGTCTGTAATGGAATAGTATCGCGTATCGCCTCAGGGTTAGGGTTTTGGGAATGGCGAATGAGAGACGAAAAATAAGAGAGAAAGCAGGGAAAGGTATTTAATGAAAACGACAAGGGCTCCAAATAGTAACACTTTATAATTAGAAGACGTGCGGATAGATACGGGCCCAATGGGCCCAGAGAGAATTCCAATATTTTTTTGTCTTTTCTCAATTTTGTACTTTTTAAATATAGAAGAGAGAGTTTCATGTATAGAAAATGGATCGGTAAAAATTTATCTTATGCAAACTTTCAACTGGAATTTTTTTTTACCAATCCATTTTCGGTTGCTTTGGATTCTTATAGTAACTTTCTTGCTAACTTCAAATATTTGTTTTTCTTCACATAATGGACGACACAAAGGATCCAAGGCAACTGAAAAATTCTTTTGAATCGGTGAATAGGAAATTTTTTTTTACCGATTCATCTATGCATAAAAATTTCAAAATTCACTTTTTTTTTTCCTGCCAAAATCAGCAAGAAGCCAAGGAGACATGGAGTGTGTTTGAACCTTATTTTATAATATTTTCTATAAATAAAAAATTCTCTCATAACTCATTTTTGTAGAACGGTTTTTCAAAATACTTTATCTAATTCAGATTCAGAAATTACATAATTCAAAATCTATATTTAACGGGATGTCTTTTTATAATATTTTCTATAGTAAAAAATTCTCTCTGAACTTATTTTTGTGGAACGATTTTTCAAAATACTTCATCTAATTCAGATTCAGGAATTACATAATTCAAAATCTATATTTAACGGGATGTCTATTTATAATATTTTCTATAAATAAAAAATTATCTCTGAACTAAGTTTTGTGAAACGATTTTTCAAAATACTTCATCTAATTCAGATTCAGGAATTAACTAATTCAAAATCTATATTTAACGGGATGTCTTTTTATAATATTTTCTATAAATAAAAAAATTCTCTCTGAACTTATTTTTGTGGAATGATTTTTCAAAAATACTTCATCTAATTCAGATTCAGGAATTACATAATTCAAAATCTATATTTAACGGGATGTCTTTTTATAATATTTTCTATAAAAAAAAATTCTCTCTGAACTTATTTTTGTGGAATGATTTTTCAAAAATACTTCATCTAATTCAGATTCAAGAATTAACTAATTCAAAATCTATATTTAACGGGATGTCTTTTTATAATATTTTCTATAAATAAAAAAATTCTCTCTGAACTTATTTTTGTGGAACGATTTTTCAAAATACTTCATCTAATTCAGATTCAGGAATTACATAATTCAAAATATATATTTAACTGGATGTCTATTTATAATATTTTCTATAAATAAAAAATTATCTCTGAACTAAGTTTTGTGAAACGATTTTTCAAAATACTTCATCTAATTCAGATTCAGGAATTAACTAATTCAAAATCTATATTTAACGGGATGTCTTTTTATAATATTTTCTATAAATAAAAAAATTCTCTCTGAACTTATTTTTGTGGAATGATTTTTCAAAAATACTTCATCTAATTCAGATTCAGGAATTACATAATTCAAAATCTATATTTAACGGGATGTCTTTTTATAATATTTTCTATAAAAAAAAAATTCTCTCTGAACTTATTTTTGTGGAATGATTTTTCAAAAATACTTCATCTAATTCAGATTCAAGAATTAACTAATTCAAAATCTATATTTAACGGGATGTCTTTTTATAATATTTTCTATAAATAAAAAAATTCTCTCTGAACTTATTTTTGTGGAATGATTTTTCAAAAATACTTCATCTAATTCAGATTCAGGAATTACATAATTCAAAATCTATATTTAACGGGATGTCTTTTTATAATATTTTCTATAAAAAAAAAATTCTCTCTGAACTTATTTTTGTGGAATGATTTTTCAAAAATACTTCATCTAATTCAGATTCAGGAATTACATAATTCATAATCTATATTTAACGGGATGTCTTTTTAAGCAATGCAGTTTGGATCCAATGCTTATCCAAAGCAAAATTGGGTTTAGCGGTCGCCGATCTGCTTTAAAATTTGTACACACAATTCATAGCATGGGGCGAGCACAAATTATTATTACTTTTTTCTAAATAAGAAAGGTGGAGATGTAGCTTGTCAACTTTCATTTAATGTCTATAAAAATACTTCATCCGGATTTTAATCTCACAACCTTTTACTAAAAGAATGTTATATTTTATCACTAAGGCTCTGTTCGGCCGCTTCACTGTTCCCACGGGAAAAGAAAATTTTAGTTGAACTGAATTTTTTTTTCCCACATAAACAGTAATTTTTAATTCAATTCCCGTGCTCATGTCCATTCTTAATGTCCCTAAATCAAAGTCTAATTTTCACTGCACACAAATCTTAAAGTGATCGACCGACTTTGATGTTCAGGAGACCCGGACTTTTCTCCTTTTTTAATAGTCCACTTTCACAAAATAGTTACAAATATCAGCCTATTTTTACATAAAAAAAAAAAAAAACAAATTGAAGAGCCTACAGCGTCAATTAAGAAACCATTTATAACGTACGTAGCTTTCAAAATATTATTTCTTTAGAATCAAATGCTAGCATCCGAAAGCGCAAAAAACAAAAAAAACAAAAATTAAGAAAGTGGGTATACGATACTTCTATAAGAACTGTATGTAAATGATTGAATACTTCTTTCTTCATTCTTGTACCTTATCTTATATACCCGGATTGGAGAAAAAATATTTACAGCAAGGGGAAAATTAATACACTACAAGTTCAGGAGAGTTCATTACAGTTGCGGAGAAAGAAAAAACATAACTGGAAAATGGCTTTCTCAGCAAAAACCTATTTTTATTTTGCTTTTCAATCAGCAAATCGTACTGTTTCTCTCCATGACACTCAAATGACCCAATTTTTTTTTGTCATACTAATCCGCTATCATTTTCTCCAAACTTTAATGGTGCCATCTACTGATGATGTCAGCATACACGAATCCTTCGGGTGATAGCTAACACTCGTCACCTGTCGACATGCAAAAACTTAAATAAATTTCCATAAATGAATTCAACCCCAACAATAAAAAATATATACTAAATGGAAAAAAAAAACCTAAAATTAACCAAATACCACTGAATTGTGTGCCCTAAAACTCGAGACAATAGAGGCATCCACTAAATCCCAGAAATAAATGAAACCATCTTCAGATCCACTCGCCACATGTGCATCTGTATTTGTTAGGCAACAGTCCATCTTGAATGACTGCAGTTGAGGAGTTCAGCAAAGATAATACAACTTTTTTACTTCCTCAAGCAAACTTGTGATTATGTTTTAACATGAGATAATCATATTCACCATACCTTGCATTTGTGGCCCTTGTATTCTTGTAGAAGTTCTCCAGCAGACCTAATAAAGAAAAAAAAATGACCAAATTTTAAAGAAAAATACTCAAACAAGCAATTTTATTTGATTAGGGAGATATTATGTTAGCCATCCCCAAGACACAAATCCCCACTCTCAAGGTTCCACACTTTTATGCAGATTTCAGAATTTAAGAGCAACTTTTGTTCTAATTTTTTTTTTAAGAAACTGATTTAAACACAGTGCTTTATTTTGCTTTCAGCCTAAATTTGAGAACAAAATAACATGAAGTATAAACAAAAAAAAAAGCCAGGATAAAGCCTAGAAGCACGTTGTGTCAATGCACCAGGTATTAAAGTATATTTCCCACCTGGAAATGTATATTATTAGATCAGAAGAAAAAAAAACAAGTTAAATTACCTATCTAGAAGCCTCAAAGTGGAATCCAAGCAACTAGCTAATACACAGTTGCTGTCATTTGACAAAGAAATGCAGTTCACTGGATGGCCCAATTGGTCGACAACTTCTCTGTAAATTTCAAACAATTTAATATAAATAATGAAATTTAGTCATGGAAAAAACCATTTGCATTCAAACGCGAGATGAATTTTTCTTTTTTTACTTACCTACCAATGCGAATGTCAAATGTACGAACAGTGCCGTCAACACACCCAGCAATAATTTCAGTTTTTGTGAGATGAACTGACATCACACTGTCTTGGAATGTATTGATTATCTGTAAACCAAAACAAACTTAAAATTGATTTAAGCGGAAATTTGATTACAGAAATTAGTTTTATGCGCTTGAACTGAGAAATGAAACCTGAATCGGCTCAGAGCTTTGAGACCGGCAATCAAATGCACGTACAGAACGATCATAGCCAGCTGACACCACCACCGAATTGTACTCATTAAATTTCACAGAGTTAACCTGAAATAAGAATATATATTAAAATAGTTGTTATGCAAGAAGTCCTATCCATGTAGAAAATTGTTGCTTCGTCACTTAACGGAATTCAATCCAAGTAGACAAAAGGCAATTTCATTTAGTTCATGGAGCAATTGCTAAAAATATCAAATTTTGCAATAAACTAGCCAGCGAAGTACACAAACTTTATATATTACGTCCTTAGAGAACAAAACCTATGTACCAAATTTATCACTGTCAATAATTTAACAAAATTCTCAGATCATTGAAGATAAACTTTGAAAATTGCAGAAAGGTGTGTAGAAGGATCATTACCCATAGTTGAAGCAATTTGTGTAAGATATATTGAGAATATAAGATGATAAAACTGATTTTTTTTTTCACAGCCAAAAAAGGGAGATGCATGATAATATGTGTAATAATACAGAACAATATCTTCTTCACATTTGCACCAAAAAATAATGAACATGGATAGGAATCTTAATACAAACCTCACTGTCATGGCCACGGAATTTTCTAATAACACGGCCAGAGGAGACATCCCAGTAGAAGACCTGTCGATCGCCACCACAAGACACCAGCTTTGCATTATCCCTGATTTTTGTTTTCTTCATATCAAAAGATGTTCATTTACACAGCTATAGTTTTGCTTTTCTTCTTTTTAATTGCACTTGCATTTGCATAGTTCGACCACCAGTTCAGTTAATTAAATCGAACAACTGCAACTTCACTGCCCCAATGACAACATGTCACGAATTTCAGGTTGTTATGTACTACGCAGTCCTATATACATATTTTTATTTTAGATGTACATTTATATATTTTTGACAAAAAGAAATATGGTCCTAGAAATATATGTGCTCCATTAGTCGAAGCTTCTAGAGCAACAGGATTGTTTCCATTAAAAATAAAAATAAAAATTACCCTAATTTTAAGGGTTTACCAGAAACTGAACTACATTGTGAACTATATCAGAAACAAGTTCATAAAAATTACCCTAATTTTAAGGGTTTACCAGAAACTGAACTACATTGTGAACTATATCAGAAAAAATTTGAACTTGGTGGGGAAGAGAGAGAGAGAGAGAGAGAGAGAATACGTGGTGACGTGAACATCGCGGACCTCACGACCGTGTGATTTGTAGGTCTTGATGTGAATCCCCCGGTGGGGATTCCACAACTGGAGAGTCCGGTCCTTGCCACAGCTGAGGCAGTAGTTGCCATCTGCATTAAACCTCACGGCCAGAACCGCCCCTTCGTGACCCTTCAACACGCTCGATTCATTCACTGGCAACTCGGACCCAGTCGCCATCACTGACCCTGCTATGTTCTATGGGAGAGGAAGAGAAGAAAGTCCAAAGCTCACGAACAGAACGTCTCCTTTTACCCGGGAAATGGAGATCTTTTGGTTCTTCTCTGGGCTTTTGGAGCTCCTATTTGAAAAATTCGGCCCATAATTTTTCTACTGGGCCTGATACTGTCAATAGAATTTGTTGAAAAAATCTCTCTAAAACATATTTTCATAAATAGTATTATTTTGTTATATTCAATCTTGGTTAAAATAAAAAAATTATTTCGATCTTGAACTGACAGTAATTGACTTAACGGTGAGCGTACGTGAAAAAAAATATATATTTTGCAGATCCGAGTTTAGATAATCAGATAGCATGGTCATGTATCCTAATTTTAACTGCTGATCTAATATATTCTATCAATTCAAAAGGAAATTTAAAGCTGATCTAATTTTAACTTTTGAATTAGATAGCATGGTCATGTATCCTAATTTTACCTAAATAATTAACTGCTGATCTAATATATTCTATCAATTCAAAAGTGAACTTAGAGCTGTTACCAATTGTATTCATATATAGTTCTGAAGTGGAGACATTTTTCATTTAATAAATTAAAATAAAAATGTTTGTTGAGGATGGTTCAAATGCCTCCATTTTTCAAAACATCAATAATTCAAAATTTAAAAACATAAATGTCAAAATAAAACCATTAGATGTGATATATGTTGTTTTCACTATGTTATCATAAAACCAAACTATCACATTTTGATTTTGTTTTCATGTGAATCAATAAGTTGAAAAATAAACGTCCATAAATTATCCATATCGGTATATTTTTATAAGCTCTTGATGACAAACAAAACAAATTTGAAATGTCATATTTTTTTTTATAATTATATAAATAAAATGATGCAGATCATATCTATTGATTTTATTTTAAATTTTGAGTTATTAAAGTTAAAAAAAAATAGAAATATAATGAAGAAAAAAACTAGAGGTATTTGAATTCTTCTCATATTTGTTTCTATTTTGGACAGGTTATTTTTTTGCTTCAGTTGGAAACCCTATAAGGCCATTCATTCATTCTTTTGGGGCCGTTAGTCGTGTCAAAAGAAAATGGTACCAGTACCTGTTTACAAAGTAACAATTATTCTCCGATGGCTTAAGAGTATTTTTTTTTTCTTTTATAATTAAATTCTTATACTTTAATTATAGAAAGATATCAGTTTCTCTTACTTCTTTTCAGTTTTCCATTGTTTTATCACAAGTCGTGGATTTTGAAGTGCGGAGTTAATTGGTGAGTATTTCAGATCATTTTGAATCATTCTGGAGAGTTTGAATAACGTCAAATAAGTTTGATTGATTAGATAATCATTATTGATAGAGAAATACGAGAGAGACGACTCTTGCTTAATTAAGTTTAAACGATATAATCGATTCTCGACACAAAACGCTTTGTTAAGGGGATTTGAGTTGTGAAACCGCAGAACTTGGTCTATTTCTCAATGTCAGCGAGTTCTTTATAAATTCAACAAAATGGGTATGCAAAGTCTTCGTTAAGTATCAAATTATAAAATAACATAAAAGGATAAAATTTTGGAAAATCGATTTCTGCTATTGTATGAGTTAATTCTCAATTGATCCAATAAGAGAACTCACAAAGAACAAATAAAGCAAGAGGATTATTCAAATGTCTTTATTTTTTGTGTCTCCATCATGTCTTCATTTTTAAAAACTTAATAACTTAAAATTTAAAACATAAACGTCAAAATAAAACCGTTAGATGTACTCTATATGATTTTTACTATGTGCTTATAAAAAAATATCACATTTTGAGTTTGTTTTTATGTGAATCAATAAGTTGAAAAATTAACGTCTAGAAATTATTCACATCAAAATTGAAATATCATAATTTTTTACACGTGCATAGATAAAATGATGTAGATCATATCTAATAGTTATATTTTGACTTTTAAGTTTAAAATTTTGAACTATTAAAGTTTTTAAAATTAGAGACACAAAAAATGAAAACGGTTGAACCCTCTCCTCTTAAAGCAATTAGCCATGTTCCTTATGTCCAGAGCTCGAATGATTATGGCAAAGAATGAAATTCATTATTGAATTAAGGGGAATCCTTGAATTTCAATCAAAGTTTGTAAATTTCAGTTGCAACAAACTGCAAACTGCACCTTTATTCTTTCCTACTCTAATTACACTTGTGCTTCCTGTTTTTCTTTCCTACTCAAAATCCAATCTCTTACACCACTAAAATCAATAAAAGAAGTATCAAATTCGAAAGGAAAAAGAAAACTAAAAGGCTTGAAAGCCATTTTTACATTTATACCTTCATAAAACACAAGAATTCAAGGCCCTCCTTCAACCCCCGTCATAGAAGGAGGGCTGGCATTGGCAAGGCCAAGATCAGAGCTGACTTTAAAACAACCTGCTTCTTCAACCTCTCCAGTCAAGCACCACCACTCCTCTCCCTTTCTCAGCACCATCGGACTAGGTGAAATTTCATCAAGAGACAATCTTGCCATCTCAGGAGGTAGCGATATCTGATCCATCTGTGCCATTGGTGCCTCAACCACTCGATCCGATGGCAGAGAGCCAGGTGTATGAGGAATGAAAGTTGGAGAGCTCAAGGTTGGAGCAATCGAAGGTGGATATGCAAAGCTGACAGGAAGCATCCCAGCTAAACCGTGCACTGTCAAATCCGGGCCATCAAATATACGAGGCGCTATAATCACAACCCCATTCGCTGTGACAATGCCAGATCCATTGATCATAGATAAGGAAACGGGGTGATCAGGTAACAGAGAAGGCAATGCATCAGGAAATGGAGGGGTCAGTGACTGCAGCCGACCAATTGCCACGTGCCGGCGTAGCGAGCTGACATACAAATCGGCACGGGTGGAGATATCAAGCGTGAAGAGGGATGGATCAGTCGGTGCGAAGAGGGTGAAGGAAGCAGAATCGTTTGAAAGAAGGTCGCTGTAGAGATCTGAGGTGAGGATAGCGTTGCCAAAGAGTGTGTAGCTGTTGGATCGAAGGGATGTGATAGCGGCATTGAGAGAGGATTCTAAAATGGAGAGGGAAGGGGAGGGGAGAGTAAGGAGGAGGATGAATGGGAGAAGGAGGATAAGGCACTTCTCCTTTGCCATGGCCGATTGTTCTCTGTTCTCTCTCTAGTCTTGTTTTCTTGGAATGTGGTGGGGGTAAGAGAAGAGAGGGCTTTATAACAGAAACAACAGTCAATAGAGGGGGTCATGGCCTCATGGTTTATGGTTATTTGCGGTTTTGCCACTGAAGAGTTACGATTCGGCGGGAAATGATTTTCTTTTATCTCAGAACTCTTTCTTTATATACCTTAAGAGAGAAAAGAAAAAAAAACTTAATTGCACCTTTTTTTTTTTTTTGTGAAGAAAAATCCCTTAGGCAAACTTATTTACACCTGCAATTTAAAAAATAATACATTTTTGCTAAATGCTAACTGGTTGGTTACATAAGAGGAAGAAATCCTACGAGGCCTAGCAACTCCCAAATCGGCCCAGAATTAGTGGGCCCAAAATAAATCTTCATACCCAAGTCCCAACCCTCACGGTCTCCTCGTCGTCGTATCCGGTTCATCTCTTCTCCTCCTCACTCCTCCTACTGGCCCCAAGCTCTCACCTTGCCTCGACGCGAGTCGAACAAATTCTCGATCCGACCGTTGTTCATGGGTCACTGGAGCAAGCTTCCCAGTGGTGTATTGGAAGAAATAGCAGAGAGATTAAGCCACCAGGATCTTGCACATTTCGGGGCTGTTTGTAAATTTTGGCGCTTGCTTTATTTCGATAACCTATCTCGGCTTCCCAAAGGTATCCCATTATCACTTTGCTATCCTCGACCTATTGGGGCTCCTATACTTCTCCTGTCATGCAAACCATATTCAGATTCGCGCAGGTATGCTTGCTCGAGGGATGAATCGGTGGATCGAAGGATATATCTCCCGGAAGCCATGAATAAATGGATCTGTGGGTCGAATTGGGGCTGGTTAGTGATGTCTGGCTTTAGGGGCAAAGAGGTTTCTCTTTTAAATCCATTAACTAGATGTCAGATTCGACTTCCTTCCTTGGAAGGTTCATTCTGTGCTATCACGAAAGCAACTATTTCATTGGATCCCACATCCCACCGAAATGAGTGCATCGTAATGGCCATTATTATGAATTGTTTGTGGTTTTGCAAAATTGGAGGTAACAAATGGACAAAAACTAAGGGTTGTATCAGAGAAATCCAAGATGTTGTGTTTTATCAGGAGAAATTCTATGCGGTTACCAAGGACGGATCATTGGTTTCTTATTGCGGGAAAGATCCAAATGCTGAGGCCAAAATTCTGATTTCCCAAATGCAACACCGCCTGTATTCTAGAAGGTATTTGGTTGCTTCTGCTGGAGGCCTTTTGCAAGTGTTGAGGGTTTATATACGACGATACAAGAACAATAACCGCCGGGTGCCCCACCAATCTTATGATAATGAACCCCATATTGACTCGACAAAGGCCAAAATTAATCAAACTTCAAGATTTGAGGTCATGGAGTTTGTTGAGAGCAATTCATCATCTGTTATTGTTACTGTTACTAATTCTGAAGGGACCTCAGAAATCAACCATCACTGGTCTGAATTAGAGAGCTTACATGATCAATCTCTCTTTTTAGGGTATAGCACCTCACTGTCGGTACCGGCATCTTTGTGCCCCAGTCACATGGGCAATCGTATCTATTTTACTGATGACCATCACGATGATCATGTTTCAAACTTTCTTTTCACTAATTCTCAAGGTCAAGCATGTCATGATTCTGGTGTGTTCAACTTTGAAGATAGAAGCTTAAAAAGTTATCATCCGAATGATCCGACTGAACTCATGCCATCAGTTTGGGTCACGCCAAATCCATGGTAGATCATATCAGATTATTAGTTGGGGGGGGGGTTTCTGGTTATGATATTTTGAGTTCTCTCAACTGTTATTGTAATTTCAATGGCATCATTGTCATGTTGATTCAAACGTGAAATAAACTCTCTTTTCTGTTTTACTTGCGCTGGCTTCTTTTATTTATTTTATTTATGAGCCTATTTATTGTGTAATTAAAACAGTTTGGTGCATGTTCCACTCAAGGTAACATTTTCTTCTAATCTCAATTTAAGAATACATTAGCTTGAGCAATTGAAAGGCTGGATATTAATTTTTGTCAATGCCTGTTTTTCAACTTTTTTTACTGTTTATAATTTTGTAAAAACTCCGCCTGTGTAGTTTTTGCATATTCTGACCTAGCTCAGGATAAAGGAGGTGGGTCGTGATAGGCGTAGTGAGCCAACGATAGATCAATGGTTGAAAAACATCCATTCTCTCATGAAATAAAACCCATAGACAGGCTCATTCTAATGGAACGTATCTTAATAAATAGGCTTCTTAATCCTACCATCTCATGGAACATATCTTCCTCAACAAAGATTAAATTTAATTCCCATTCATTAGAGGACTGTCTAACAATCCCTAATGTATTAAGGTCTTCTCCCTGAAGTCAATCTAATAATATAATATGACATTTTATAATATTTAGTCATTTAAAAAATCATGATATATAAACTTAAGACTATTTTAATCACTTTAAAAAATCGTGAAGCTTATTCAATTTTAAAAAAATCATGATCTATAAACTTCATAGATTTTAATTTTTCATCAATTTACTGACACAACAAATCTTGCATGATTTTTCAGGAAAGAATCCGGGTTCCTATCTTAGATAGTTTTTTTTTCTCTTGAAATAAATTGCAAGGGACGGTGATTAAAGATGCTTTATTCGTACAAAAGGCAAAGCTTACATGATCAATCCGAACAAATATATTGGACCGAGGAAAGCTTAGTAACGCATCAGATGGACAAGATGCGGATGCGCTGCTATATAGAATCGGATAAATACTGTGCGTGCATGTTAGCAATATATATTCATAAAGAGTGTATTTTTTTTTTATTTGTACAAATTTATTATGCACGTAAGCTGACATGAGGTTCAGGTCAATCAAAACATTAGTAGCCTATTTCTGTACATCATTTAACTGACCAATTACTTCCAAAGTATAATCTAGTAATATTTGTGTTATATACTCTTTTTATGAATTATTTTTTAAACATCTTTTATGAATTTATCTTGCACTTTAAAATGCGCACTTATCTATTGTGTCAACACACACCTGCCTATTGTGCGAATGCATACTAAACTATCAATGCACACTTATTTATTTCAATTAAGACAAAAATAATTGGCATGCTATTTCTTTGAGTATCGATATCAGAACACAGCTTAGCATTAATATATATAAAAAAAAAAACAAATGTGAAATAAAACAGGATGAAAATTCCATTTATTTCAGTAGGCTGTAAATTTAGGCTTTTGTAGAGATCACATTATGCATCAGTGTATCATTTGGAATAATATATTTTTTTTCCTGAATATTAATCCTGTCCTCAACACTACCCAAGGGCTTGAACTAACAAAAAAAAAAGAAGGCAATCTTTTGTCAATAGAAACTAAAAAGATAATGATAAATATATGAATCCCAGTTCACAAGAAACATCTATCAAAACTGTTGAGAATTTTCAAAGCAAAATTTTTTCCTCCAAATCTAGTAATTCTGCATGCACAAGTCCCAAAAATACGTCAATTGGTTAACCTAACCCGAAAGCACTTGAGCTATCAAAACAGTAACTTCTAGAGTGTATAATATCACATTATATTGTGCTCTCTATTATCCATATCTTCATCCCGCTCAACCTGCCAAAACACAATAAATCCTCTCATTACATCAAAAAATAGATTTCTGTCAAAAAAATAAAAAACACAACAGAACTGTTTCGAACTTTCAATCCTCACACTGTATTACTTTTTGTGCCCGCTCAGTTGCAACAGAATAGAGGAATTTATTCAACTAAACTCTCTATTACAGCCGAACATGATAAAGATTGACAGGAACAAAAGGGTCAGAATATAGCACTATTCCCACTTTCTCGATACCTGAGTGGCTTATTTGTCTGCTAAAGTAAGAATAGTGAGAGAATTGTAGGAACTGTAAAATTGAAAATTGGCCACACTTCCAATGTATTTCATTCTTGTTCTGTAAATTGGAATTGGAATAGTACAAAATGAACATCTATTATAATATAAGAATTGTACAAAATGACCATTATAACCATGTTGATTTTTTTGTTTATAATTTGACTATTACATAACAAATAGCAATATATTTGCTGAAAGTCGACCATATTAGAAAGCAACATTGATTATATTAAAACAATCATAATTTAATATATAGCAATATACCCCAGAGGTGAAATCAACAATAGTACAACTTTACAGCATATGCCCAGTTTTGTACTATTATCTATTCATTTGCTGTTGTTTGGCACAACGATATACATTATTTCTATATTTACAACCTAAACTTTCCTCAACAGGTAAAGTAAACAATATGCACATGGTCCAGGAATCAAACACTAATAACCGGGTACATAATTAACTTAGAAGTAGCTTCAGACAAATTCATAAATAGGGGTTGCATGCGAGAATTTGAAGGGAAGAGAGGGAGATTGTGGGGGGGGGGAGGGATGGAGAGAGAGATGCTACCTCAACAATGAACTTCTTGCCTTTTCTTTTTACTTTGTCAGTACCATCATTTTTCTCTGAAGGATAAGACACAAATGCACTCTTTTTTTTCTTCTGAGCTGGTTGTTCCTCCAATAGATCTTCATCTTCCTCTATATCCTCTGCAATTTATTCGACGTGTTAAGCAAAATAAAATGGACATTAAACCTCAACCTGATATTAAATCCATCTGCATTTAAAAAAACAGTACTACTACTACTGATAGATTTCTTAGACAAATAGAGCAACTAGAATTAATTATCTTTGCACCAAATTATTATCACATTTACCAAACAGAACCTTCTGCAAATAACAAGTCTTTTCAGAAAATAATGATGGGCATGAAATGCTCACTTCAAAAAGCCTTATTAAAAGACCGAAATAAACAATAGACTGACATGTTAATGAAAAGTGACGAAAGAAAATCGAAATTGACAAGTTAATTGAAAATTGGTTATTTATACCAAAATCATTGGCTTTCAAGAGGTCTCCCATGTCTTCTATGTCGTCCTCTAGTTCTTCTTCTTCTTCAAGCTCATAATCTCCTTCCACATATTCCACCTCAGCTTCCTGATCAAACAAATCAAAACTATGAACCATAAATATACACTATAGATATAAATGTACAATTCCCTTTTTTTGCCAATTAATATATCAACTGTACCTCTTCCTCTTCTTCTACTTCTTTCTGATTTTCGTTATTATCGAGCAGTTTGTTAAATATCTCCTCATCATAGTTGCAAATATCAGGATAGACACCCTTGTTCAGGCGTTCCAGTAATTCCTTTTCGATGACCTACATGGAAACCGGCTATATTGTGTTAGCGAAAAAAATCCAGTAAAAAGATAAACATCTTGCACAAATACATAATACAGAGAGAGAGAGAGAGAGAGAACATTTTCAATTTGTGCAGCCCTCAATGCCTTTTCCTCTCTTCTAGACTCACGTTTCTTCTCTTTCCTTGGTACAGTCATTATCTTTTCTCTGGGTGTATACAAAAACGAAAAACATAATAATTACAACACTAAAATAACAGTGATTAAGATATGAATAGCTTAATTTCAATTTGATTAAATGTTGGATCGGATAGAAGACATCCAATGGATGGAAACTGGAGTATAGAAAGGCATGAAAAAGAAAACGTGCAACATTTATTATTGAAGATTCTCGTGTACACAAATGTAAAAGAGAATTTGACTGCATTAAATTAAAAATGAGGTTTGAGGGCTGGGGTGAAAAAGGAAAAATAAAATAAGTTTTCAGTTCTGTATTTCGAAATAATAGCAAGTGTCTCTTGCTTTAGTAAAATGAAAATGAGACAGAGTGTAAAATTATAATGATGATAATAAAATATTATAGGAGAAAGGGAGGACCCTCATACCTGACTTTCTTGCTGAGCTTCACCATTCTAATGCGGTACTGTGTCATTTTGGTTAGCCTTTGTTTAATTTTGTGCACTAGCAGCTTTGGCCAATATTCCTATGACATCCATGAAAAACTAAACATAAGTAATAAAAAAAATACATGTAATAAAATAATACTAAAATATCTTTCTATATAGTACAGGCTCAATAGGCATCAGACAGATGCACCAAGTTAAACATACTAGCACGAGACCTGATTGGATGGTACTAAAAAGTCTAAATATAATGTTTGTGTAGACATTTAATCAGATACTGATGTCACCAAACATTTGTTGATCAATAAAATTACATACCAGATGCTTGTCAATAATTTCAAGAGCCTTCATGTAGTTCTTTGGCAATTTAACCCTTTCCCACAATTTATTTGGCATGTGAGCTCTTTCTATTGTTTTCATATAAAGATAAAAGATTCCTGAAAATAGTTAACTCACGAAGTCAAAATCAAAGCAGTTGAATCAACTTCTAATAAATCTAATACAGCTGTATCATAAAAATGGTAAAAAATACTAAGGCGGCATATTCGATTTGCTGAATGCCACAATACTCCACTAAATTTCAAAGAAGTCAGCATAACCAATATCACTTCCAAATTTCCTTATGTTATGGTGTGTGAAAAATTCCAACCCTCAATCACATTCAATATACAGTGAAACTTGATAGAAAGCAATCGAAGCTTGACAGCCCATTTAGTTTTGTTATAATTTGGGGATAACGGAGTAATTTAACATCAACTTGACATCAGCAAATTCACTTATAATCCTACCTACCGGAACTTAATTTGACTCATAAACATAGTTTATGATTAAAACAACCAAGAAGAAAATGCTTAGATTCTTACCATCATGATCACGAATCGTTGCGTATCGACTGTTTGCAAGAGGGCATGAGCTCCTATTACAAATACCTGTCACATTATAGGGATTTCTACACAAGATCCCAGTTTGTATCCTGAGAAACACCAAAGAACAGAAATTACAAATCAGGACATAAAATCCAAGTCAGCTACAGAACTTATAATGAGAAAGGAGACGATCTCAGTGAACAATTCACCACCAATTAGGATTTTCGAATTGTAACTGGACCTTGCTCAAGTGGTATTTCTCAAACAATTCTCCAATTATCACAAAATCACTCAATAAAACCAAAATTGTCCTCACTAAAGGAATGACAAAATAAATTCTGGAAGAGATTGAAAATTACTTGGCCATGTAGCTGCAATGGTGGTGCCTGATGACGTCCCATATTACGTCGTCGTTCTGCATCCTGCTCTTCTCTCAGTATACTCTTCTTCAACAATTTCTGTTTTCCTTTGCTTTCTCCTTTTCCTGATGGTCTGCTTGGCAATAGGAATTTCTATGGGAATGAGAATTTTTAGATGGGCATGGGAATATCAATTTGTTAATTCCCAAGTTGAAAAAAAACTCATCGGAATATTTATAACATGGGTGTTTGGCAAATAGATGGGAATTTTTTTTTAGGAAGTTCAATTTTTTTATCTTTCAAGTGCCAACAGAAAACAATTATAAGCATTCTCAACATAAACAGCACTCTAATTACGATACTGTTAATAACTGGCATATACATATTTACCAAAGATGCACCTCTTGGGGACACTTATAAAAAATGATGGGACTTTGCATATTACACCCAAATTCCCAATTCTAGCTTTCTACATTGTAACTTATGATTCAATAATCAATAAAATCACAGAAATTTTCTTTATGAAAACTTTCAGATACAATCTGTCAGATTTGATATCCATATCGATGCAGCGATATACCGACATAAAGCATAAAAACAGTATACTGTAATTGGAATGTCGGTATATAAGAATGACCTGAATTCAATCAAAAAGAGTGCACTATAAGTTTATAACACTATAATTTATTATCCATTGAACTAATAACAGTATACTGTAACACTAGCTTTCTACATTGTAACTTACTGGTATCGATGTGAAGTAAAGTGAATAAATTTGATGGTGCCATTAGAGCCATCAGATCTTCCTATCCTACAGACACTAGGTTTTAATGGTGTCTGAACTGGTATCGATTCCAACAAAATTAAATGTCTACTGTAACATCTTTGTTCTAGAGTTATTTGACTGGTACAAGTTCATCATTATATAATAATTTCTCTAGCTAGATACCACTATGAGTTAAGCATGACGACAAGAAAGGTAGCTAAAACAATGTCATGGCAAACAAAAAGGACACATCAACAGTGATCAAATAAGGAAAAGAGACTTTGTTGCCCAATCACTATCTAAAGTTCTGTGATTTATCGCTTTCATGAACAAGGATGATGTATCTAAAATAAAATAGAAGACACTACCTAAGAAAGCAAGAATATTCTAAATCTGACATGGTGCAGGCCATGTCAAAACTCAACCAAATGGCAAATTATTACAAAAATCAGAAAAGGAAAACAAATACATCATTAGGACTTTATCTATTGCATTTTTCTTTATCAAAGTTAATAGGCTTTTCTTTGGTGGGCTAGCTGGATCAACTGAATAAAGTGC
The DNA here is from genome assembly GCA_024447775.1 of Carex cristatella. Classification (NCBI taxonomy): domain Eukaryota; kingdom Viridiplantae; phylum Streptophyta; class Magnoliopsida; order Poales; family Cyperaceae; genus Carex; species Carex cristatella. The sequence goes on from JAJHPF010000025.1 coordinate 2,142,585, forward strand.
AAAGTGGCACCTTTCATTACTAACAAGAGAAAACTATAACATTTCTTTGTGGCTTTGATACAGATAAGTGATACCACCACGAGCTATTGGTCGACACTGGTTTGGCACTAACATAAAGTTATAACTATAACAAAAACCAAATTTGATAATTGCTATGACGCCGATTAAAAGATAATTGCACTGATAACAAAAACCAAATTTTATAACTATAACTAAATAATTAAGCTATGACGCCGATTAAAAGATAATTGCACTGAAAGAGTCCAAATTTGACTGGATATGAACTGATGAAAGCACCAGTGAGTTGCCTTTATCCTTTTGTAGAAGTCCAGTCAATTTTGCAAAGAGAAGCACACTTTAGAATAAATTAAAGGATTCCGACAAGAGGAAGAACTGAACCTTCTGACTTAATTGTGCGTACTACAAGTTGACAACCTCTCTCTATTTAAATGATACATCGAATTATACATCGAATGAAAGTAAGAGCTCCCTTAGAAAGAATTGAAGTATATTGTGTAGAAATAAAAATAACGAAAGGGTGAAGAAGCGACAACTTACCAGATTGTAAAGAAGAGGAGAAGACAATATCGGGTCGAATCTGGCCAGCCTGGGCTTCTAAGAAACGATCGAAGTCGGGGTTGGAGTTGCCGCTGAGAGCGAGAGCGGGAGAGAGGCTATAAGAGTCAGGGTTGGGGAAGAGAGCGGAATGGACAGAGGGCAACTAGGGTTATATTTTGGTTATATTTTAATAATGACGGACGGTCTGGATTACGCGCATCACCGCACATCTTCGAACCTCTCAGATTCGCGAACAGTTTCGAACTAATTTCGAATTAATTTTGAATCGAATTTCTTTTTTAATATTTTAAAACTAAATTCAAATTAAATTATAAAATACGAATTTTTTTTTTGCAGTCCTACAAGAAAGAAAGTAGGAAGTCTTTTTTTTGTTTGTAAAGTTTGATTTATTTAATGGACCTGTGAAATTGATTTATTTAATAGACTAACGGCAACGAATCAATCAAAATAGCGGAGTAGTGAATCTATCAAAGCAGGTCTGTTATTTATTTTTTAGATTTAATCAAGCAGCGCTGCAGCAAAGCGGGCTTTTGTTATTATTTTTTCTTGGTTGGGGCAGAGGTAGGCACAGTATTGGACCAAGATAGACACAAGAGTAAAAATATACGTCATCTTAAATAAATTTTAAATCCAAGAGTAGATACTTGGACTTGTATATCTTTTTAAAGAAAATAAAAAAAAGCTTGAGATCTACAAATTTTGTTAGGTATGTAGAGAGTATATTAAGAAATTAAGGATTTAGAAATTGAGAGTATGTAGTATAAATAAATTGTAGAATTATTTAGTATTTTTTTAGTGTAATTTAGGTATTTTAGTGTAATTTTAATAATTGTAGAATGATTTAGTAATTTAGCTTTTTACATGTAGTATAAATATAAATAAATTGCAGAGTGATTTAGTTTTTTTAGTGTAATTTAGGTATTTAAGTTTAATTTTAGTAATTGTAGAATTTATTAGTTTGTTAGTGCTTTGCATGTAGTAAATAAATTGTAGATTGATTTAGTAAATTTTAGTGTAATTTAAGTAATTGTATAATGTAATTTGAGTAGAACTAAGGTGCTCCTAGGAGTACCAAGGAATCGCATCCTCTGCGGAGTTTTTACCTGCGGCGGAGCTGTGTGGTTCTTTTAATCTGGGCCGTTCATTTTGATTGGACGGATCAAATAAGATTATAGCACGAATCTCAAAGCAAAATTAATACAGCCCCTCCATCATCTCGAGCACTCACCAGTTGGAGATTAAATCTGGACCGTCCGATCAACTCCGCACAGCTCCGCAGGTAAAAACTCCGCAGAGGATGCGCTCCCGGAGTACCAAGCCCCTCTTTATACTGCATACTCTCAATTTCTAAACCCTTAATTTCTTGATATACCCTCAATTTCTTATTTATGCTACAAAACCCCATAATTTTACACTATAGCAATTTTATTAATCTACACTTACTTATCTAAACTAAAAAAATTATACATTTTCAGATTTTTATCCAAAAAAAATTAAACTACATACCTAACAAAATTTGTAGATATGAAGCTTTTCTTGTTTCCTTTAAAAAAATATGCAATTATATGTGATTAGATTAAGAAATAATGGATGATTGAGTATTGAAAAAAAAAATTGAGTACAGTCTTACCTTGAGGACTACGGGGACCATAAATAAATGGTGGGAGAGCAAATGAGAAAAGAGACTGATGGAGAGGAAGAGACCACGAGCTTCAAAAAAAATTCCACTCACCCTAAAGACCCAAACTAAATTTAGGTCTACCCCAGAGACCTAAACTAAATTTAGGTCTAGGCTTAAGACTCAAAATAAAATTCGGTCTTGCCGATAAAATTGAATTTTCTGTGACAGGAGGTGGAAAAATTAAAAATTGATTAGAGGCTAAAATTTAGTTTGAATTAAAAAATAATTTACAGACAAGAAAGGTTTTTAGTTCTTATAGTTTTTTTAAAATTTAAAAACAATCATATTAATTTTGTAAGATTGATTTTTCTATTTATAGTTTATAAAAAAAATTCAATCGCCTACGGGCTTCAAGTCAAAAATAATAATATAAGCAGGCAATAATCCTACGTGGTCTGACACTAACACCGTCTCCTTCCTCGAATTTAGATCAGCTGCAAATCTGCAATACCGTATAGAATGAGATTTGAGTCGTCCGTTATAATAAGAACGAATCTTAAAGCGAACCCTATAGGAACCGAAATGCTTGTACGCGGTAAGGAACCTTAGGCTTATGAGATACTCCTTCTTCTTCTTCTTTTTTTTTGAGAAAATACTCTATACTCCTTCCTCTTCACTTTTAAGTGCTCCCCCCCCTTTCTCTCTTCACTGGCCCCTTTCGTCATACCATGGCGGCAGATAGATCCAAGCGTTTCGTACCGGGTCTGGGGATCGGTACGGTGGCGATCGCGTACGTGTGCGTAGACTACCTCCAGCACGTCCGCCCCACGTGGCATGATTGGCTCATGCCAGCATTCTGGGTAGTGCTCGTTCTCTCCACCGTGTATCACATCCTTTTATACCGCCATTGGTCGAAAGAGCTCCGCTTAGCGTTGCCATTTCTCGGTTCTGTAGTGTTCCTGCTTCTTGCCTTTCTGTTTGAAACTATTTCAGTTAGATTTGTTACTGCTGTACTCGGACTAGATTGGCACCGGTTAGTGTTTAGTTTTAGCTTTAAAATTGTTTTCTTTTTGCACTTAATTGGGTAATTGAAATGATCATGTGTAAACCCAATTCAAATGATCATGTGATAATTGCTCTATGTCAATTTTTATTGGAAATTAATTGATTTAGTAAAAAGTCATCAGTAAGTGGACTCTGTGCCTCCACTTTTAATTTAATTGGTCTGAGCTTTCCAAATTTACTTTTGGAACCTATTTCAGTTACACTTGTCAAATTAGTTTTTACTAATTTTGATTTCTATGCTTTTTACTATATTTGTCCGAAAATTAATTGGGCAATGGTAATGTAAATCAAATAAGCTCAAAGAAACAATTATTGGCACCAACTCAAGCAAATAACTAGTACCAGTTCCATTAGTGGACCTCTTACTGGTACGGTTATTCATACTTATCTAAAACTCACATATTTTACTAATTTACAATTTATGTACCACTTTTCAGTTCGGCCAATCCCTTGCCGGACACGGGCCAATGGCTTCTCTTAGAACTAAATGAAAAACTACCGAAATCCCTTGTAACATTTCTCCGAGCCCACATCATAACTCTCCACCACTATTTAGTGATTTTTGTCATGCTAGCATTTTCAGTGACTTTTGGGTCTATAAAACCACCGGGACTGGGGTTCGCCGCCCGATACATATTCACCATGGCCATAGGCCGCCTTCTAAGAGCCTTAACATTTATTTCCACTATTCTCCCTTCTCCAAGACCCTGGTGTGCCCTTGTTAGATATCGGGTCCCGCATTACCCACATCCATGGGCCCAGAAATACTATGAGCCATATGCCTCTGATCCGAATGCAATAAGTAGATTGATACAGCTAGATGCTGCTTATGGTTCGTAAGTTTTATTTATTTTTTCTTTCGTATTTGGTTCGTGTGTGTTTGTTATATTCCCAGAAAGTTGTTTGACAAAAAACAAATTAAAATAATTAAGAAGATATGCTATACTACATAAGAAAATTGGTGAACTAACTGTCCTAGGGGTACAACCATACAAGGGTGTGCTGTTTATAAACAGCAAGACATACTTAAATTTTGTACTGGAATTCCCAAAAGTAGAAACTAATTGAGTTTTTCTGTTTCTTTTTTATGCCCTTGAAATCTTGCAAAATTATAGCGGAGGTGAAGGAGTATCCAGCAGAATTTATACCAGATTGGGGGAAAATGAGCTTTCTTGCAAATATTTTGAGACCTAATGTTGGAGAGGGATCCACATGGTATCAATTGCTAAAAAGGGCAAGCGGGGGTTGCAATGACCTTATGTACAGTGGCCACATGCTTGTTTCCGTACTAACCGCTATGGCATGGACTGTAAGTTCCTTCTTTTAAGATAGATTTTGTAAGCTAAATAACTGTATACATGATATTCTCAAAGTTTATTGGATCGTGATCTTGTGGTTATTTAGCCAATTCCAATGTTTTCTAGTTTTTTATCTGACAATTTCTTTAGCTAAGAAGCAGCTACAGAAGATAATTCATGGGTAAATGACCAAGTGCAAACACAAATATTTATACTAGTAATGCTTGAATTCATTTATTTTATATTTTGAAAGCATCTTATTAGAAAAAAGGATAACTTATACTTTTGTTGGTTAGTTAATTCTACTTGCATCTTCTCAATCTGGTATTAACAAACGGTAGCGGCAATTAAAAAGTAATCAATGTGTACTTGACATCTCCTACAATGACAAGTTTATTTTGCAATGCTGAAAAATAGGGGCAATTTTGCTATCTCTGGATTTCTATTAATTTCCTCCAATCTTCACTGTTTCTATTTCAGGAGGCATATGGAGGCTGGACATCAGCTATACTATGGGTTCTAGTTCTCCACAGTGCACAGAGAGAGATACGTGAGAGAAACCACTATACGGTAGATTGTATTGTGGCAATATACGTAGGTATACTTCTGTGGAGAGCCACCGGCTTTATATGGTCGGCCAAGGACACGTCAAAGGCCAAGAGAGCAGCCAAGTTTGAAGAGGTGCGCACTAGGCTGGTTCAATCAGCCAGGGATTATGACGTAGATGAGATCAGAGAAATTCTTGAAGAAATCGAGATTGTGGGTCAGGACAAAGAGACTCTTTCGAAAAGGACTATAATGGTTTTTGGATCTGTTGTTGTTCTTTTTACTTTTACCATTGTGGTGCTTGCTTTGACACTTACAACCGATGGTTGACTTTTTTTCTTATTTTTTACTAGGTTTTTTTTTCACTGTTTCTTGGGGTAATTTGTTAGGTCATTGATTGTGATTCTTTCTCAGGGAGTTCTTAGAGTTATTGTAGTGGTAACTTATTTTGTATTATACTTTTGCGGACTTTTAGTTGTGAATTTCGCTTGAAATTATGGAGCTTTTTAAATTGTATAACGCTTTTTTAATTAGATGTGCAATCTCTATTAATTGCAAATTTCATCGTAATAAAATCTTGCAAATAATACGATACCAATGTAATTTTCCTTTTAATTAATATTTTTGCTGTTTTAATATCAATATGGAAATTCATTCAAAAATAATATTACTACAATGAAGGTGATTTTTGGAATTAGGGGTAGATTTTGAAATAATATAAATGAATATTTAGAACCTATTAGGTTATCACGGGTTTGTGTGGGATGAAATTTTATGGGAACAGGAACCCACTAATGAATCTATGGAAACTCACAGTCATGGGTATGTACCGAAATAGTTATGAGAATGTACTTAAAGGAGTGTTTGGTTGTACTGTGGAATTAATTGTGAAAAATCTTAATTTATTATATATGTATATATATATTTATGTTTATTCAATTGCTGTTATTCTGTTGGCATTAGAATTTGAAATTTACTTAATCAATATGAACCGTCTTAGTATGTTTTCACTCTATATTTAATCATGCACAGGTCAATTGATACTTAAAAATGCTTTATTGCATCAAAAGAAAACAGATTAGCAAGAATGTACTGGGTAAAAGCTCACAATACAAAAGAAGCTCATGTATGTATTACGTTATCATCATTTCAACATAAATTTTAATATTATACAATGAGAAAACGAATCCGAATAAACTTGAACACCATTTTTACTGGTACATCTCTCTACAGGTTCTTTTTTTAAATGGTACAACTGTAGACTGATACAACTTGTTTTCTTATAGACTGGCATAGCTTTTGCAACTCATTCACAAGCATATCAATTATGAAAATGTCAAAAAAAAAAAGCATACATGTTAATCAACAAAGATTGCAGATCATAGTGCCACATACTGGTATGAAAATGTTTTGATCTAATTTGCTTTTATTGTGGTTTAAATTCAGGTTTATCTATTAACAAAGCATACGGGTCAGTGAACAGAGAAATTTGAAGATATAAAGCGATCCAGTGTATGTAATAACTGAGAATCGCGGGACAATAATTGAATCTCATAGTCTGTAAGTCTGTTAATTGCCCATAACTCTTGTAAGGTAATACAAGGTACGTAACTTGATATCCAGAATTGAATCTCAGAGTCAATGCCAAATTGCCAATAAAGTTGTGTACCTGTCAGTTGGATATCCTTCATTGCGGGACATTAATCAAATAAAATTTGAAATGTTTTCTTTTTGTTATATTTGGTTTCAGTAGTTTCCAGTGTATGTAATAACTGAGATATTCTTTTTTTTTTCTGAAAAAAGAAGAAGCTGAAAGTCCGTTTCATTACGAAACTGATAAGGTTACAACCAAAAAGGCGGCAACATAAAGTACTGCCAACAAAAGCAACTATGTAACATAAAAGCAACAAGAACTGCCACCAAGGTTAACATATAACTGAGATATTCCATTCATACGGAATGATTTAAACACAAAAGAGAAACAAAAATGAACACGTTCAAAATTAAAAATAATTTGAGACGTGCCGGAAAATTAAAGCATGTCAATTTAAATAATTAATAAGACTACATAAAAGAAAGCCGCTGGATCGAAGTACATTGTCGACCTGGAGTCCTTAAGGATGACTTTCCTGTTTTAGCCCCTGCTCTTTCTCTCGATGGTGGGGGTCTACAAGAATGAGAGAGTATCCCTTGCATAAATAGTAACTATCCGCAAGAGTATACCGACAAAAAAGTGCTTTTTTCTATTAGCGACAGTAGTATCTGCGAGGGCATACCGACGTACGTACCATGAATCACCCCCTAACGGTGTATGGAGCCACGGTCCCACAAATTCTAATAACATTTTCACTCGCTCAAAAAGTACAAAGTTAACATTAATTATTCTTACACTATTTGAATTAGTACTAATTGTTACTATCGTCATTCACTAATCCGAACAGTACAGTTTTGTACAAATTATTACACGAGCCACATGTACTAAAAAAATTTCAAAGACAAACAAGTATTATGGTCCTTTTATTCTCACCTTTTACTTGCGAGTACAAGTAAAAGTCTCTCATTTCTTACTATATTTGATTTATAAAAGGGAGGTAGAACTTGAACTTGCACTTGCAGTTAAGAACTTTGTTGATGACAGTACTCTTCAAGAAGTAAATCATTCCTAAACTTAAGGTACATATCTATTGTGTGCACTTAATTAGGCTTGCTTTACAGTCAATTTCCAGCTGAGGAAGGATTTGTTTTTTATGTTACCAGAATAGGGGAGATCTCCCCTGCACGAATCTAAAGAATGTTATGTGTACACAAATTACAGATAAATATCAGAGCTGGCTCATTATTGGTGAATGTGGCTACTGGCTAGAGAGAGAGTGTTATCTTATTCTGGGTTTGCTTCCCCTTTGTTACTGTCATTTGTGTACACTGAAATAGAACAAATGTGCACTAAAAATATGGGTAATAATATTAACCGATTAGTTTTTGCTTCATGCAGCGCACGACAATAGAATCAAAATAGTGCTGCATTGCATATGACTCGTGCGCTGTATGAAACAAAAACTACTCTGTCAATATCTTTACCGAAAATATGAAGAAAAAAAATATAATGAAGAACTGATGAAGAAAACTAAAACACAAGTATTGATTTCATAGACCCAATATGTATGCTCCGCAGCCCACAACAGAAACGGATCTTTTACTTTGTAACATTTGTTCATGAATTCTGGGCCGTTTGATGTAAGCCTGGATGATATGGTTTAGTGATCTTTCTTCAATTTCTTTGCTAGTTTCTACTTTCGTCTGCTTGGATCCTCAATCCTCGATGATTCTGAAAGAAAAGAAAAAGAAACAACACAAATGGAGATGGCGATGAGAGCGTGTGATGATATTACCATGTCGCAAGACCTAACCCCACCAATTCCTCCTCTCGCTGCCTCTCTCCACTATTCGTATCTCGATTCGAACTGCTCCTCTTGCTTCCGTCTTCTCCGTTCCAATCCCAGTCGTTCTCTCTCTTGCCCAGGCTGCGAAGGGTCTCTAGGCTATTGCTCTCCTGCGTGCCTCGCTTCGGACTCCGTGCCTCACGCCTCTTCTGGCGAATGCCGATTCTTTCTCGAAACAAAACGCTCTCAGCAAGATAGTGTGATTGACAATTCAACTGACTTGCGTGTTGCCTTGCGGCTTTTCTACATCCTCAAAAGAAATGGCCCTGTCCATTCCTCGTACAGGATTGGAGGATTACTGGTTGGTGATCTGGATGAGGTTCTAGAAGAAGGTGGAGAGTTAGCTGAGCGGATCAAGGGTGATGCATTGCTGATGTCATCAGTTCGGAGGGACCAATACCAGCCGCCCGCAAATGAAGATGCAAAATTGGAAATGATGGTTATGCTGGCAGTTATAAGGAACTCGGTAGAGGTACAAGTTGGTGAGGGGTGGTCAATAGGGGTTGCAGTTTACGGGCCCCACTTTTCATGGTTCAATCACAGTTGTGCGCCTAATGCATTTTACCGGTTCGAGCTATATGAACATGGTTCTTGTGAAAATATAAGGTCTCGGATCGTACCATCTGTAATGGGAGAAACAACATACGTGGTATTAATTTTCAAAATCTCCTTTTCAAGGGTTTCTATGCTTGTACCAGTAACCAGTACATAGGTACCATCGTACCTGATATGAAAATGGCCATAATACTTCTTGTAAGATAGGATACTCTAACAGTATAATGCAGAGAGCATCACTTACACTCTATGCTTCGTTTAAGTTTTGTATTACGCTGTCTCATGTAATTCTCTTCTTTTTCTTCTAGAGAAAAGAGCGGGACAGTAAGGAAGACACTATGACTCAAGGTGAATTTATTGTGTCTTCCTATGGAATTCCATAATTTAAAAAAAAAAATCAACTTTTCTGAAACAAATAATCAGTTTAATTGAGAAACCCATTTTTGTTCAAATAGAGCCCTGTGTCTTTGGTCCACGAGTGGTAGTCCGTAGTATCAAGCCAATCATGAAAGGCGATGAGGTTTACATCACTTACACTGACCTCCTACAACCCAAGGTACACTGGTATATATGTTTTAGGGTTTGGGGTTTAGAGTTTGATTTCTAGAATTTTGGTCCCTGATGTCATTTTTTTGCCGAGAAAGAATGAATATTCTAATCATTGGATTTGCATGTTTGATGCCAAAAACCAAATCCACAAGGACGACAACCACTATGACTAGGATTTCCTTCTGTTTTGTAGCACTCATCACCAAACAATACAAATTGGATTGTTCAGGGATTGGAAGTGGTACCAAGAGGAGAAATCACTAATAGTTTAGGGAGCAATTTTGTAATATATTGGGCATTTCATAGTTTCAAAACGAATCTGATGACTTACTTTTTTATCTTTTAATCTGATGGTGTTATTTTTCTGTAATTCAGGGCACAAGGCATTTAGATTTATGGTCAAAATATCGGTTCACGTGCCAGTGTAGCCGTTGTACCGAGTCACCTCAAAGCTACATAGATTATATTCTAACAGTGAGAAGCTAAACTCTCAATAGTCAATACACCTATCTTGCTCAAATTTTAAAGCCTTTTTACATAAACGATCTTTCCTTTTTTTCTTTCCAGTGCGATTCAAGAACAATAAACTCACACTGGGGTACTGTCACTTGTACCAATAACGGTTTGCGATATGAACATCTATCTGATGCAGTTCAAGAAGCCATAGAGGAGTACACATTATCTGATAACCCTAAATTGTGTTGTGACAAGCTAGAAATCATACTATCCCAAAATTCTCTCTCCGATTCTTTACATGCAAGTGAACTTCCTGCAGATGGTTTCTCTCTCCACCCGTGCAACCATCTCTCACTTATGGCTTACATGACTCTTGCATCTGCTTATAGATTGATATCTCAAATTTCAGAGAATGAACAATCCTTCAAATTTTCTAGGGTTTCAGTTGCCTACTCGACTCTACAATGTTTCTCTGCATATCATTTATTTTTATGTGAACCTTCTCTTGTGGCTTCAACTTCCCATTTTTTGCTAAGTGCCGGTGAAGCAATGCTAAATTTGTTTGGAAACCAATCACTGGAGCACTCCATTACATCTAATTCTCAGTTGCATGTAAGTGGAGATTCATTTTCACAGGTTGAGTTTCAGGCAATCACTAGGCAATTTGTTGAGTGTGTATCAGAATTATTGCTCCAGTGCTGGCCTTTCTTGGTTCAAAACTTTCTCTATTTAGAAAATATAAAGAGCCCAATGGATTTTAATTGGGCTGGTTTTTGGAATAATCAACACAGGGTTTCTGTTAGTAAGAAACAATGTGTTGCATGTGAGTTGAAATCAGAGAAATTTGATGAAGAACAGAAGAATTATCTCTATACGTTAGCTGTTCATTGTCTTATCCATGGTAGGTATTTGGCAAATATATGCTATGGACCAAATTGTCATTTGATAGAGAAATCTAAAACTTTGCTCAATTGCTGAAAGAAATTGCAACAACACCAAAAACAATTCTTTGTGCTCTGTTAATTTCTTCTGTACCAACCACTTTTTTTGTTTTTTTGCTGCTCCTGATTCTACTACAATTCTCAGAATTGATGAACCACTAAAGTTTTATTATGCTTTGGTGCCTTTTTATCGAATTATGCTTTAAGATTTTAAAGATATGTCATATTGATGAAGGAATCACTTTGCTACTTTTCTTGGTTGGTAGTTGCTTTCAAAGCAGTTGATTCCCAAATGGTGAAAATGGGGAAAGTTTTAATAATACAAAGCAAAGACAAAGTTTATAGTATGTCACAAATGCTTTGAAAAGTTCTCTTCTTTTGGAAATAATGCATTTTATTTTTTGTCTGTATTCTCATTTTTAAACCAAGGATATTCCATTAAATATCTTCATGTACCAATTCCCATTGTGGCACCCCAGCTTTTTACCATGATTTGAATTTTGATTGTAAATATATTGTTCATTGTTGATATCATCTCCATTAGGTAAATATAGCAGGGAATGATATCTCTAGGTTCTTGGATTTGCGTGATATTTTTGCTCGCTATTCATGAGAAACATCAGTATTTTATTTTATTTTTGGGTAAATTTCGTCTAAGATTACTAAACTTTGTTCTTTGTTACAAATTGGTCACTAAATTTGTCACTAAATTTGATTCGTCCTTCGAAAACAACCAAACTTTGTTCGTTGTTACGAATTGGTCACTAAATATGATTTGTCCTTTTAAAGCTACTGAACTTCTTATTGGGTCTGATTTAGTCACTCTGTGGTCAAACTCATCACCTTTACAAATTATAAATTATGTAACTTTTTTGGGGACGATTTGAAGACACGAACTATTACTATAAATTATGTAACTTCTCTTCCAGTGACTCATCTGTATATATTTTTTCATCATCTTTCTTCTCTTTTGCCTCTGTTAAATTATAGATATTGAATGTATCTCAATTACAGATCGTTGAAAAAATCGATCTTGAATTTTACTAAAAGAACTCACACTTTTTTTTGTATCCATCAATTGAACTGTTTAATTAAACAGTGAAGGATACAGTAAGAAACTATGGAGGTCAATTGATTCTCATCCTTTTTTTTTTTTTTAAATATGCACAATTTTTTATATATTTTAGAGTAAAATGTTACGATATTATAAAATTGATCTCCATTCACATTCACAGTATGCAAATTTTATATGGTTAATTACATTTAAATTTGACCCTCACACTTTAAACTCTGGCTCTGTCCTTGAACATCAAGGTGTTTCTTTGCTAGTGAAAATGCGAAAGTGCTATTGGAATCATTTTTAGATGGTAGGGCTGTAAATGAGCTGGGCCTTAGCGCAGCTCGTTAATTATGGACCGAGCTGTTAGCAAGCTAGCTCGTTAACAGCTCGCGAGCTAAAATCTCAGCTCAAACTCGTGACGAGCCAGCTTGCGAGTCAGCTCGCGAGCCACGAGCTGGCTCACTGGGTTTGATTGGACCTTGTTTTAAGAAGAAAATAAAATTTACAAACCTTTTTGGACCGACCTGGACCAAGCTTGACAGTATAAAATACACACTAATTCATACAAATTCACAAATTGATGCCTAGCTGAGGTAGGCTTTAGCTCAGCTCGTTAATTTTGGCCTGAGCTGTTAGCGAGCTAGCTCGTTAACATCCAGTGTTGTAAAAAACGGGAAAAACGGCCGATTAAATGGCCGTTTAATCGGAAATGGCGGCCAAATCGTTCCGAATACGCTTAACGGATGCCTGTTGGCGGGAAAAAACGATTAATCGGCCGTTTATTCCAGTTAATTTTTTTTTTCAAATTGTTTTTTTTTCCTATAAGAGTGTGTGATAATAAGGTTTATAAATCATGTATTGTAGTTTTATTTATGCTTGGATATTCATCTAATATTTTTATATATGTTTTTTTTTTCTTCTTACTTACTTTGAAATTGATTAATTTTTCTATTATTTATATACCATATATATTTTTTTTACTTACTGATATAATTTTTTAATTAGTACGACATGTTTCTTTATGAAATTATGTTATTATCATAAATTAAATTTAGTGATTTTATGTTGGAATGTTTTCTTTCATTTAAATAATATGTTATTAGTATTTGAAAAAACTTAATTCTCAAATTTATTTTTCATTAAATAAATGTGTTACTTACACATGCAAAATACTTACGTGTTACGAAGAAATAAGCATAGTGTTATGTTATAATAATAAAACTAACTTAAATTAAGTTTATTTGATAAGTTTAATGAATTAAATAAATAATTTTTAATAAATTATGATATATATACATAAATTTAATAAAAACGTTAAATTGTCCGCATAATTCTAATTAATCGGCCGCATACCGATTAACTGCTTGGCGGTACTCCGTCCGTCCGACGACCGCATACCGTTATTTACAACACTGTTAACAGCTTGGTCCACTATCGAACGAGCTGTTACCGATTGAGCTAGATGTGAGTCATGAGCGAGCCACGAGCTACGAGCTTTTTTGACAGCCCTATAAAACGGTAATATTTGCAGTGTGCTCAAAGAGATTTCAAATTCTTAATGGAAGAGAGGAGAGAAGAAAGATGAAAAAAAAAAAAATACGGAGTCACCGGAAGAGAAGGAAAACAAAGAAGGAAAGCATCATTGGGTAGTAATATCCCTTCTTTTTTCGGCGACAAATGGAGAGCATATTCCTTTGTCTAACGAAATGGTCTTATCCTAGACCAGACCTGGCCCACATGATAATCCATTGATAAGAGACCAACAAAGACATGCGTAAAATCCTCAATTGTGCGGGTTCGGATCCTTTGTTTCTTTAAGTTCAGCACAATCCGAAAATAAATTTTTTTTTTTTTCTTCTTACGTTATTTAGTGACAAAGACAATAATTTTTTTTTTTTTAAAATAAAAACAGAATCTTTTATTATGCTTGATAGATAGGGGTGAAACCAGAGTGCATAGATAGTGGTAAAACTATATTCATATTCTTTTTTCTATTTTTTAAATATGAATACGGAGCGGATATCAGACATATCAGTCATCAGATCATATAGGATATTTATTAAAATAATATTAAAAAATATTAAAATTCATAATATTTATCTAATTATAATGGTGAGTAATATAAATTTTTCATAATATATCTACTATTCGTAATTGAAACATAAAACTATATCAGTATTCTTATCTACACAGATATTCGAATATCTACATCTAAATTTTCGAATATTATCCACACCGTTTTCACCCCTAATGATAGACCCAGTTGTTATTAATAAAGCAAAGATAGAATGATTTCACATTTTTTTGATATCACGCCGAAATAGATAACTTTTGGATTATTTATTACGAATTTTGAAACCATCTGTTCTAGGAAAATGATACAAATTGATAATTCGATGGTCCAGATCATATAAGCTGACCACCTCAAAGAATGTGATATATACCACATATGATGCAGCTCAAAACCGCAGGGGATCCAAGTATCCAACCACCAAAATGGTCCATAAACCATGTCTTAATTATGAGAGTGACGAGAGATGCATATCCACGGTATACTCTCCTAGATACTTTTGTCACTAATAAAAAATATATACTTTTCTGTCAGTATATCCTCGCAGATAGTCACTATTTTTACTCTCACGGATACTCTCCCACATTATGAAAATTAGGATCCCTAAACCATGTCGATTTTTTTTTTTAATAATTCGTAGTTCGTTGACATCAACATTAATCCCATACTATTTTTTTTTTACTGTGTGTTCCATCATATTATTTTTTACATATCAAAAAAATATTTTTTGATGTCCAAAATTTAACAAAATTATTATTATAAACTATTTTTTTTTAATAAATTTTATTATTTTGAAAACAAAATCCAATAAATAAATTGAGGCATAAAAACTTTTATTATTTAATTTCAATATCTAGTACTTAATTTTATAACCCTAAAAAAATATAGATGTTGCTAATAAAACCTATTGCGAATGTTTTTAGTTTTTAATATTTGGAGCAACCAATTTGCATGTTAAAAAATATATTTCTAATGCAATATAATATCGATTATCTCATTTAAATTCTCTTATGTTGAGCATTTTTTGGTGGAATTTCTGTTTTTTTTTTATTTAAAATATCATCACAGTGTTAGTGTACATAAAGTAAATGAAGTCCCACAAAGTGAGTTATATAATGGGAACCTTAGCAAAATTAAACTACATATATTTACAGCCTTACCATCTCCCCAACCAAGTGGATAATGTCTCTTATAGAAAATACAATTGAAAATTTCAATATGATAACATTTTATTAGTTCACTCTAATATCTTATATAATAAATTATTTAAGTTATCTTTATATATTGAGCACAATATTAAAAATAATTTTATGTTACTCTCTTTTTCTGTCTCATACGAAGTAAATTGTTGATAATAACAATATATACAAAAAATCTTATAAACAACAATTTCAAAAAAATAAATGATATATAATAGAGAGATAGAGAGAGAGATTGGCTAATGATCTAATGTCAAAACGGTTATGGAACAAATGTTTCAGTTTTTATATGTCCAAAGTCCAAACGGTCGATTCAAGCCATTCAACATTCAATCTATTTTAAAATGTACTTGAAGACTAAATTTTACATTTTTTGGAACTTTTTTTACTATTTATTAAACCAATTTTAAATCGTTGATTTAAATAAAAAGTAAAAAAGTTCTTGATCATTAAAAATAACGATTTTAAAACTAGCTTAATAAATAGTAATCAAATTCAAAAAATTGTAAAATTTGGTCTTTAAGCACATTTTAATATAGAAATTACATCTAAATTACTAATAAAATATTTTGATTACATTTTTAAAATAAAAAAACTAATTGGTTTGATATTAATCCCAAATAAATGTTTTGATATTAGTCAATCTTTCTCTATCTAGAAATAGAAGTTTATCAAAATGGAAGTCTGTTTTTTTGGTCATGCAAATTGTTCCACTAATATGATGAATCATGTGACAAGTATGAAAAAATATGTGAAATTTTTTACGAAAATTGATATATAAATTATATGATATTAATATATTATGTAATTTGTTAACAAAAAAATGTCATATTATATCAAATAACTAGTTCTTGACAATTCAGTGAACTTTTTTTTCTTTTCAGAAGAAATAACTGTTTCGTATCTATTTTTTTTATTTGAGTTTCAAATTTATTACAACATTTCATATAAAAAATATTGTCTCTTGTTACTAGACAAAAGATTGATTCTAAACAGTCTAATAACTTATTACTTTCCATAATGTTTATACATATATATTTGAGTAGGGTTAAAATGCACCATTGGTTTTGTGTTCCAATCATGTTTGACATCCTTTTCTCTATTTTCAAAATTCGAACAGTCAATCCGAACCACTCAACATGATCTTTATATTAAAATATACTTGGAGACCAAATTTATTTTTTTTTGGAATTATTTTCCTTTTTTGTCAGATAGGTATATAAAATCATTGCTCTCAGTCTCTCAGAAGGTTATGGACCATCTAAACAGTGATTTTGTATTCATCTAAAAACACAGAAAAAAAATCTAAAAAAATTATAAAATTTGGTCTCCAAACACATTTAATATTAGATCATATTGAGCGATTCACATCAACTGCTCGGATTTTAAAAATAAAAATAAAAAATATGAAAAATAATTGGAGCACAAAACCAATAGTATATTTTAACCCTAATCTAAGTAATTTTGTCACTTGTCAGTCAAATTATTTCATACAAGACTTTTTATTTCTTGGGGTAACTTTCTAATGCAGATTTAGTAGATTTTGTATACAAGCTAGTGAAATAATGCATTAATGGTCTTCATCTTATTATCTACCGACACTATCTTTTAAAAGTCCATGCTCACATTTTTTTTTTTATCATGTAATGAACTTTAATTATTGATCCAGCAAAGACCATTAATTAGGTCTCTGGGCCCCACCTCGGCTCAACAAAGTAGCAAACCCCCGTGACTTTGGAATTATGGCTTTTAAATTGAAAAATATTAACAATATTATAATATAATGTGAAAATCAATATTTCACAGTTTTTTTTTTTTTTATATAATTGAGAAAGTTCATAAGTCTCTCGTCATATTATATCGGTCGTGACTTTAACCTAAGATTTTTAAAAATTAAATTATAACTTATTAGCTAAGCTATTCGTTAGTTAGATTCTTCAAAATTTTCCAGTTAAAAATTATCTTTCCATATACATAATCTTGGTCGGTGGTAGGTGTAACAAAAAAGCTCGTAGCTTGTGGCTCGATCGTGACTCGTATTTGGCTCATTCGTTACTGAATCGAGCTATTAACGAGTCAGCTCGCTACTAGCTCGGTCAAAAATTAAAGAGTTCAAGCTGGGGTATAGTTAGATAAGGAAAAACGTGACACGCCGTGACGTGACGTGACAATCACGCCGTGATTTGGTCACGTGACGTGACGTGACTAAAATAGCAGTAGACGATTACGCAAATTGTCATGTCACGCGTGACGTGACATAACGGAATTAGTCATGTCAAACTTTTTTTTTTATATTTTAATTTATATTGTTAAAAATTCAGAAAAATTTAGAAAAAATATGAAAAATTCTAAAAAATTTAAAATGAGTAAATAATATTGTTAAAAATTCAAATTATAAATATTCATTAAGCTAAATTAATAATTCCAACCCTGATTGTACATATTGTACCCATAATCTTCGTAATTGTGATCACACGTGACTAACGTGACCACGTGATCACGTAACGTGACGCGATGTATAATTTTTATAGAATGCAGTCACGTCATGCGAATAATCACGTCACGCGACACGCGAATCACGTCACGTAATCGACACACGTGACGTGACTCGTCACGCCGTGACAAATTTTCTTCTCTAGGTATAGTTTGCTCGCCAGCTCGACTAGGCATCAATTTGTGAATTTGTATGAATTTGTGTGCATTTTATACTGTCAAACTCAGTTCAGCTCGATCCAACTCGGGCCAAAAAGTTTGTAGAATTTATTTTCTTCTTAAAACAAGGTCCAGCCAGACCCAGTGAGTTAGCTCATCAGCTCGCGAGCTAGCTCTGGCTGGCTCGTCATGAGTTTGAGCTGAGGTTTTAGCTCGGAAGTCCTAGGTCCAGCTCGCTCAGCCCAGGCTCATCCAGAATTAACGAGCAGAGCTAAGACCCAACTCGGGCCAAGCCAGCTCATTGACAGCCCTAGTCAGTGGGGATGAAATACATGTTTATCTTATCATCAAGAGTTATATATAGTTTTTTTTTCTAATGTCATATATTAATTTGACATAATATTTGTTACTTTAATTAAACTAATTATTTAATTGCCACGTGTTAAAAACTACTTTAATAATTGGTTTGAGTTAATGTAAATTGATCAGTCACATGTTGCTAATTTTCCAAGAAGCATTTGACGAAAAATTGACTATGGAACATTCGGATTAATTTGTACACCGAAAGATGAAATGAAAAGAAAAATTAATATTATATACGTGTGTATACAGAGTGTCAAAACAATAGGTTTGATTACTTGATAAGAATGAGAACATATAATAGGCGCCAAATGTCCGCGTTTTTGACATTCATATATCATATCACCTTACCGGCCTGGTGTATCATTTCCATCAGATAAAAACATATCTTCGACTTAGGTTATCAACATCTCTAGTTTAATCAAAATAAATGGAGATGTCCCTTATGTTGTAAAGCAAATTGTGTCTATATCAGTGTTGTAAAAAATGGTGTTAACGGCGGCCAAACTGTTACGAATATGCTTAATAGATGTTTGTGTGCAGATGAAAACGATTAATCGGCCGTTTTACCGTTTAATCATCCGTTTATTTCCGTTTATTTCAGTGAATATTTATTTTCGCATTGCTTTTTTTTTTTTTTTTTCTATAATAGTGTGTGATTATAAGGTTTATAAATCCTGTATTGTGGTTTTATTTATACTGGGATATACATCCAATATTTTTTTATATATATTTTTTCTTCTTACTTACTTGAAAATTGATTAATTCTTCTATTATTTATATACCATATATTTTTTATTTTTCTTAATGATGTATTTTTTTCAATTAGTACAAGTTGTTATCATAAACTAAATTTAGTAATTTTATATTGGAATGTTTCATTTCTTCAGATAATATGTTATTAATATTTGAAAAAAATTAATTCTCAAATTTATTTTTCATTAAATAATTTTGTTACTTACACATGTAAAATGCTTATGTGTTAAGAAAAAAAATAAGCGTAGTGTCATGTTATAATAATAAAACTAAGTTAAATTAATATATACATAAATTTAATAATATCATTAAATTGTCCGCATAATTCTGATTATGACCGTATACCGATTAATCACTTGGCGGCACTAGGCCCGTCCATCCGACGACTGTTATTTACAACACGTACTGGTGTATGTATTCATTTTCAGAATATAATGGAGAAAAACAAATTGCATTATATCAATTTTTAGTAGGGAATGGAGAGGGTTCAATGAATTTAATATTTGAAATAACTAAGAGTGATGCGTGTTAACCACCATAGCCACAAATAAAGCCATGTCATTATCAAAGAACAAGATGCTTTAGATCAGATTAAATCAGAACCGTCCACATTTACTTTTGTCTTGGCCTTTCATCCCCTTATTTATACCCCCACAAACTTGCCATCTCAAAATCAACACACTCTACAAATTCTCACCAGCTAGCTCAAGTTCAACCAAATTAAGTACAAAAATGGCACACTTGTTTCGCCACAAGGAGAAGAAGGAAGATACCGAGTACTCTAGCGAGTACGGGGGCGGGTATGAACAGACGACTGTAGAGACGGTTGAAAATGATTATGAGATATACGAAAAGGAGGAGAAACAACACAAGCGCAAGGAGCACATCGGCGAAATGGGCACCCTCGCTGCCGGCGCCTTCGCTTTGGTATATATATTCCTGATTTTATTTAATATCATATGCAATTATAAATACAAAATTTTGACCTAATATGCATTAAAGAATACATCACCATTTTTGCTTGTAGCTTTTTACAAACATGCATGGTAACATAATCATGCCTAATTTTTGGCCAATACTAGAAAATTCCAATTCAAATTAAAAAAAATTATATACTAATTAACAGTACTAGAAAATGGAAGATGAATTAATGGTCAAGAGATGGTAGGTCCATAATTCAATTAGTAGTGATGATCACATGGATCATGTGAGATCTTAATAATTAAGATGTAACATTTCACCAAAACAAAGAAGAAAACCATCAATCAATTAATTAATTAATTAACAGTATGAGAAGCATGAGGCAAAAAAGGATCCAGAGAACGCGCACAGGCACAAGATCGAGGAGGAGATTGCAGCCGCTGCGGCTGTGGGCAGCGGCGGTTACACCTTCCACGAGCATCATGAAAAGAAGGAAGCTCACAAGCAATACGAAGAGTACGAAGGTGGTGAGAAGAAGCACCACGGTCGTTTCGGCTGAACAACACACACACTCACTAGATACTTATGTTGTGTTGTGTTGTATTGGAGATGATCTCTAGCTGTCTTTGCTTTGTCTAATCTTGTGTGCATCTCTCCTGTTACCTAAATAAGTGTCTTGAGTATATATTATATTGGTAAATGTAAGCTTGCCATGTATCATGCTTGACTAATATGCTTGATTTCCTCTTGTTTATAGTGATTTAATCATTTTAGTTAATTACCCTCTTCGCTTCATTTATCATCAGCATGAAAGGATTTTTTTTCCGGAAGGAGATCACCTGCCTCCAGTGCGACTGACACGTAGAGTCCAAATAAGTTTAAACATTTAAATATTAGTTTTAGTTTTTCTGCAGGTCCACATGTCAGTAACTCAGGGGCAGAAAAATCCTGCCCCCAGAGAACAGAGAATTCGGTTCCTTTTTTTCCATTGTTTTTTAATTTATGTAAAAAAAAGTTACCTATCGTAGAGGCCAATATATCCTGAAGAACATATAATTAATTGTGATAGGTTTTCACAAATTAAATGAGTATAGCTTTACATAATAAATGTCTTAAGAAATTATGACATGCATGAATATTTCTACTTGGGTCATAAAGTTTTTTTCCCTATTCGCAAGGACATGCAAGTATTATATTTTGTTGGTTTAACGTCGCTATAGTTCCATCAATTTTTGGATTCCAATCTCTTAATTGCCTCAATGGAAGGAAACGTACAGTTTATAGAAAAATATATTACACATTGAGATGTATATTTGATTGCTTTGTAATTAAATGGCATATATTTATAGTTTATTTTTATTTTTTATAAGGTGGAGAAATTCCACCTGTTTCATTAAAACAAACAAAATTTTCCATGGATATCAGCCAGATGTTACCTATTACAAGGTTCTAAAATAGTCCTAATGTATAAGAATAAACTATAAGAATAGTTAAATTCGTTATAATTAAGACTGTCTAACTGATATTCATATAATTAAGATTAATAAATTTCAGCTGATATATATAGCAGTGCGCCAGTGCATGTCTAATTAATGAGGAATGCTATAAAATTTTAATAATTAAAATATATTAATAACATACAAATTCAAGCCTGTTGGCTAATCAGTCTGTGCATTTTCAAGTCTGGATTAATTAAAGCCCAAATTTTAATTGGGCGGGTGAAATAATAGATCGAATCCGTTGCAAATTGTGCACTTAATAACCAATATAGTCGTATAATGGATATGATTCATCTTAACCAATGCCGAAATTTTTAAATATTCCAAAAGACTACTGTTTCTGTATAATTCGATATTTATTCGAATTGTAACGACAAATGGTAGCCCCTCATAGTGGTCATGGGGCCGCCATTTGTCGTTGCAGCCCCGCAAAAACTAAAAATAAAAACTCAAAGGTTTCAATTGTTATGTTGATTTTTAATATATATTTTTAATAATTTTGAAAATTAGAAAGAACAATTAATAATTTATATGTTAGAAAGAATATTAAATAAAATAGATGAAACATCTTATAATATAGATGTGCTAGAAGGACTACAAAATATTTTTTAGGTAGAATTTTTTCCGACTATAAAAAAAATTAAACTATTTCTTAGTGTGTTACTGGAAAAAATAAAAATGTTTTGTATCTGAATTATTGATTCCGGTTCAAAAGCTACTTCTACTAAATAAATAAATTATTGTGGCCCTTCCAGTACATTCAAATTCTAAAGTAATCCATCTATTTTGAAAAAAAAAATCGTTGCCATCATTATAAAAGTCAAATTATTTTTTTTTTCAAAAATAGATGAAGTATCTTACAATTTGAATGTACTAGAAGGCTCACGATAATTTCTTTATTTACTACAGGTGATTTTTTTGAACTGGGATCAATACTTCGAATCGAAAGCATTTTTATTTTTTTTAGTAACACACCAAGAAATAGTAATATTTTTACAGTTGGAAAAAATCATGCCTAAAAAATATTCCAGAGTCCTTCTAGTACATCTAAATTATAAGATGTTTTATCTATTTTATTTGATATTCATTCTAACATATTCAAATTATTAATTGTTCTTTCTATTTTTGAAAATTATTAAAAAAAATATATTAACAATCAATGTAACAATTAAAAATTTTGGGTTTCTTTTAGTTTTTGCGGGGCAAATGGCGGCTCTTGTTTTGAGGGCCGTCATTTATCGTTGCGGTCCTAGTAAATATGAGAATCTTCATAATTTGTGGTTTTTTTTGGGAGGGTATTAATAAAAATTTCGGTAACCAATTTTTGTATTTGATTATTATTTGGGAGTAAGATAACTTCAGAAAATTTTGTGGTAATTTTAATTTTTTTTTGAGAGATGATATTTTTTTCAAAATTAGAAGGCAAATTGCCTGCTAATCGTTAAATTAAAATTAAAATTTTTAATTAAAATGCTTGTTATCCACCGAGGTGATAATTTTAGTTTTGAGCTATCACCCTCCAAATTGAAAGCCTTCAAAGATAAATTTTTATAATTCTATTTCTATTTTTATAACATCTAAAATCCCTATCTTCAGATCTTTAAGTACCAAACATGGGGTAAGGAAATATATATCCTCCCTCTATTTTATTTCATATTGAAAGATTTCTTTGACATTTGATATAGACATGTTCTAAATTCTAATTAGTGCTAGCAGTTGTAACTACCACAACGTGAGGGGGACTCAAAACATCCAGATAAGGTGAAGATAAGATAATACTCTAGCATAATTTGCAATTAAGCAATAATCAATATTTAACTTCCTGCCAAAATATTATATTTTTTTGTGAAACATTGCATGTTTGAAATTTAATTGAGAATGTTTTTTATAGATATTTTTTTATTGAATGATTTTGTTCTCTGTGTTTTTCGATTTTTTTTTAAAAATAAGCTTTGTATCAATAAAATTAATTTTTGATCTACTGATTAAGGTAATATAAATATGTAATTTTTTGTATAAGAAGTTGTAGATACAAAATAAAATGAGATTTTTTTTATAAATATATATAAATAATTAGATAACTATTCAAATAATTGGACCACTTTAGACTTTAACATTTATTAAATAATAAAAGAAAAGTGTTGTACCGAAACCTAGCTATCAGAATTCAATGTATTTGGACATAAAACATAGCGTAAAACAGATTAGTTGAGATCAATATAGACTTGCTACCAGGTTCTAAATAGCGCGTTATAGCGTTTTCGGACCATAAAAACTATGACGCTATCGGCGCTATAGCGTGCTATTTCGCACTATAGCGACGCTATTTGGACATTACGCTTTTTTTATTTTATTTAAAATCCGTATGTATTTTCATTAATCAGGACAAACCAATTACACATAGTTTCGTACTAGTACATACATCATTTGTACCAGTACATAAAAGATTACAACTTAACCTCTTTATAAAAGTAGACAAGAAAATCAGAAAATAAAAGTAGAATCAAAAGTTTCTGCGCTTAGATCGGTAGATATGTATTGAGCCTGCATGATTTTCTGTGCTCGTGCTTAGATTGATAGATTGTGAACCTGCATAATTTCTTGTCATTAGCACAAAACAGTGTTGTTGTAATCAATGCGAGGTAGGATTATCCAGGGAAGCCTTCGTACTCTGATAAGGTTTGTACCTTGAATTATTTAAAGGAAAGACAAGAAAGGAGGTAGGAAGAAGGAAGAGGAGGAGGAAGAGGAAAGAGCCTTCGTACTCTTCAATCCATGTATTTTTTTTTGTTTAAACAAGCATGGCGACTATAAGGATATCTTTTATTTTTTTTTGAGGATTTCATGATCGTGATATTTACATCACATCTTTTTGCTTTAAATATTTATTTGGATGGTGTAAGAATAGCTAGAATTGTAAGCTATTTAAAAATAGCTGCTATTCGGAATAGCAATGTGCATTCAAACGATATTTTTGCTATTCAAAATAGCGAGAATAGCTGCTATTCTCTATTCCTTGAAAATGTTGGAATAATTACTATTTGAAAGTGTGAATAGAGAAAAAAAAATGTTTATTACCGTTAACACAGTTCCGAAATGATAAAATTGACACCACTTATTTTATCTCTATGTTGTGACAATTCATTTGAGACCCCACTTGCCTATTTTTTATCTTAATAAGCACCTTATTAACACTATTATTTATCAGTTACAGCTATTCACTATTCCAAATGTAAAATCAAAACAACATTTTTATTATTTCGAATAGCACTATTTTCACACTATTATGAAAATCACTATTTTTATCTACTATTCTAAATAGTAGCTATTCTAGAGTGCATCCAAACGTATCCTATTACTCTAAGGTAATGAAATCAACCAGAGTTAATTCCGGCCTCATCTTGACATTGTATTTCAAAAAAATAAATATTCGAGTATTTGAAAAAAAAGATGCTGGAGAAAAAGTAAAATAACAAAAAAGAAATATTTTTTTTGTGCTGGCCGGCCAGTACGTATTCTAACAAATAAAAAAAAATGGAAAAAAAAATGGGCAAATGGGGACTCTTCTTTTACGTCGCCATCAGATTATGACCCAATGAAAAGACTATCCATTATTTAAAAAAAATATTATTTATTTCTTGGAAACAAAAAGTTTATTGCGTAGTCCTCAAATGACAATATATAAAAAATTGTTAATTATTTAGAATAACATGCACGAGTGTGATTTCCATTTCCATGTAAATAATAAACATGATAAGTTACAGTTGATAATGGCCGGCTGTATGCGCATTAATTACATCGGAAATTTGGTAAGTGGCTAAAGGCAAAGTTTCGACTCTAAAGACAGAGATTTGGAACTCAGTTAGAAAAAAAAATCTGATAAATAATTAAAATTTAAAAACATAATTTTTATTTTAATCTAAAAAAAATAGTTATATACTCACATGTTCAGATGTGAACAACTCGGATATGGGTTTGTTTAAATGAAGTTATTAGCTCACATTTTGTTCTAGTTGAAAATTTATTTTAAAGTAGATTTTAAAATTCTATAAGTTCATGTTTGGTTGAAGCATAAATCATAAAACAATAATCTTATTATGCATTTATACTGTCAAATATGAATAAAGTCTGATAGATTGTTTTTTTAGGGTAAGGTGGCAACGTGCCATCTTACGGATTTTCATTGATAAAAAAATATTTACATCGACTCAAGTGAGCTGTCAACAAATTTACATAATATTTACAAAGGTCTGATAGATTAACATGGAATAAAAAATTATGTTGTCATAAGTTAATCCACCTAGAAAAATAGATTAACTTTTTCCACGTTATTCTTATTGTTGGCATCATTATTATATCTTTGTCGTGGCCATCGTCATCATTTATTATTGTTGTTGTTGTTTGGAGTTGTCTAGTGCTACTGATATTACTGCAACAGCTATTATTTGAAATAATATTAAGAATGCATTATGAAAACAAAGTAGACAGAAAAATTGAAGTTATTTGTAATGTGATATATGATGTGATTTGATATATATTATTTCACTTCTAGTTTAATATATCATGTTCTGAATTGTATAATGCTATTTTTTTTTAATTCTAAAAACCTTAAGTTGTAAAAGTTTGTTAATTGTTATCAAACGCGTAAGACAAAAAAGTGGAACAAATTGTTGACTATAAATATATAATGTAGAGTAGAACTAGGGTGCTCCTAAGTTCACCAAACTTCTTGTGAACTTGACTCTAAAATATATCGAATCGACTTTAAACGATAAATCTAAACTGTTGAAACCCTTCTACCTAATAATTGATGCGTCTACATGTGAAAATTTTAACGTTTCGAATTGATTTAATATAGAGTCAAGTGGTCAAAAGTATAAGATATATAAATTAATTTTAATGCATTCATTTTTTGGACTCCTTTGACCACTTGACTCTATATTAAATTAATTCGAAACTTTAAAATTTTCACATGTAGACGCATCAATTATCAGGTAGAAGGATTTCAACGGTTTGAATTCATCGTTTAAAGCCGATTCGATATATTTTAGAGTCAAGTTCACAAGAGATTTGGTGAACTTAGGAACACCCTAGTTCTACTCTATAATGTATAATTAAATTGTCACCTTCAATACAACAAAATATTTTCTAAACAATACAGACATAAAATACAACAATATACAATTCAACAATTATTTGAAGCAATTACTTAACTGGCTCTGACCAAATCAGAATAGTTTAAGCCATGACTTAACTTTACGTCAAAACTAAAACAAGAATATCTTATGTCATTTTAACTTAGAATAAGCAACTTATTCTATTATAACTTTAACTCACAATCGAACATGAGCATATATTGTAATTAAAGTAGGGCTTGCTCGGCACAAAGGAATTGTGGTGGAATAGAAAAAAAATAGTGGAATTGTGACCGAATAGTGATCGGACATGAGTGAAATTGAATGAAATAAAAAAGAAAAAGTGAAAAAGTAAAATTGGAATAGAAATATTCAGTAAATTCTTTCTTTTTTGCATTTTAGTCCCTTTCTATTTCATCCCACTATTTAATTATAGACCCACACACGGTATGGTCAATTTATATACAATTTTTCGTGATCTGACCACCGTAAAATTTTTATAAAAAGAACAATAAATTATGATAATTCGGAAATAAATTTGCTGCGATTCTTTAGAATTGCAGAACCCTGCTATTCCAGATTAAACTATTCATCTTTTAAATTGCACAAATTTCAAAGCAGTTAATTTTTATGTACGAATCTCGAAATAATGAATGGTTTGATTTGAACAAGCAGGATCCTACGATTCCAAAGAATCGCAGCATATTTGTTTCCTGATAATTCGGTGGAGAGAATTCAATCCCTTAGGCACTTTCCGTACTAATTCGGGGATCTGGTTTGTTATTTCCATAAAATTCGGATGCATATTTCTCGCAGTATCACAAAATGCGTGATTAAGATAATCTCCTCTTCAATTTCAAACTTCTCCTCTACGCAAGCGTGTCAGGCTCTCAGCAGTTTCGATGGAGCGCTCTTTGCATGATCAATTTTTGCGCGTTGGCTGAAATTAATTGGGTGAATTTGAAATTATCGTATGAAAAGTGATACAAAAATTTGGTAATACACAGAAGCTTCTGCTTAAACTCGTCTCGGAGCGGAATTGGTCTCTTTTCTAGAAATGATTTGCTTTTCCAATTAAGGATATGCATAGTCCACCTTTAGCACAAGGTACATAATCAACGCGCAATATATCATTAATTAAAAATAAAATAAAACGAAAAACAAAGTGAGGCTCAGAAGTCTTTGATCTAGTGATAAAAACAATGTTCTTTGTGTGAGAAGTCACAAATTCAAAATTAATAAAGAATAATCATTTGTGGATATTAAATAGTTTGATGACTTGATCTCTAATATTTACTAAAAAAACAGAGTGAAGTTATAATACCATTCATAGTACTGGTTGTTTTGTACTATGGCCTCATATTTTTGTTTCCAAATCGAAACGATCGACTTCTTTTAATAGTTACAAAATGTACTTGGCCATTAAATTTTACATTTTTTTATTATTTTTTATATAGTTAAAAAATATTCTCCAAAATCTTTAATGAGAGATTTTCTACTTATCTTAAAAATAGTAAAGTAATATTAAAAAATATAAAATTTGATCACTAAGTATATTTTCATAGTGCATACTGATATGTACTATGTATATATATTTTTATAGTACGGACTGATGTGTGCTATGTATAGTACCGGAGTCCCACTCAAACAAAAACATCTATATATAAAATGAAGCAATAATTAATGTTTGCATAAACATAGAAGCTAGACCGAGTCTATGGTACTATGCATATCGCAATTTAGTCCGTAAAACATATCAATATTTTCGTTTTTAAAATCTTAACGGTCGATACAAACTGTTCAAAATGATTTTCATATGAATATGTACTTGCAGATCAAATTTTATATTTTTTTATTATTTTTTAAGACAAGTAGAAAATCACTGTTTTTTTATGGTCCAGAATTTTCAGATCAAGTGATTTTCTATTTATCTTAAAAAATAAGAAATTTTTTCTAAAAAAAATATAAAATTCAGTTTGCAAGTAGATAATCATGCGGATATCATATTAAATGATTCGAATCGACCATTAAAATTTTGAAAACGGAAATATTGATACGTACGTATTACGGATTAACCCGTGATATGCATAGTACCATAGACTCATTCAATATAGAATAATACATGGAGGTTGTTTCAAACTCTCTGGGGCACCTAATACTTAATCCAAAGTACATACATTCACATCATTAAATATAAAAAATAAATAATGTATCACATTTATGGCCAACGAGCTTGCCACTAATTAATCCCAACCAATAATTCCCAAATTCCTCCCATAAGGTACATAGTCAATAGGGCATTTTTGTAATACCAACCCTCTATTTCTCCCCTATAAATATCCCGAGCCATTGGCATATTTCTCTACAGCAAAAATTTGTTCATTGCAAATTAAGCATTTTGGTTTAAATCTAGTACAGATACCTAATACATTAAGAAGCAATGGAAGAGGAGAAGCAGAAGCACCACTTGTTCCACCACAAGAAGGAAGAGGAGGGTCCCGTCGATTACGAAAAGAAGGAGAAGCACCACAAGCACGTCGAGCAGATCAGCGGTCTCGGTGCCCTTGCTGCCGGTGCCTATGCCCTGGTATATATATATAGAACATGCTATCATCTTGTTTAGTTAACTTTGATGGTAAATTACTAGATAAATCGATGAATAACTAGATGATTAAAGGACAATAAATTAAGTACCCATCTCTTTGGCATGGTACTGTTAGGGAAATGTTATTAAAATGGACATAATATTCTTAAAATATGCACAGCTTGCAGCCTAAACTATTGCTCTTAATTTGATCATTTGTGCTAATTTATTTCATTAATTTTTGGGTTATAGTAGACAATGTCCTCAAGAAGAAGATCATTTTTTTAGATCACTTGTGATTTTTCATTTTATGATCTTTTTTTAAAATTTTATTCATATAACGCTTGATTCCGACATCTAAATAACCCCGAAAAAAAAACTTATACTCAATTATTGAGTGAATTACCTTGTGGAATTACTCAACCTGAAATTAATTGTGTTGATCAGCATGAGAAGCATCAGGCAAAGAAGGATCCAGAAAATGCACACAGCCACAAGGTCAAGGAAGAAATTGCTGCTGTTGCAGCACTCGGCAGTGCCGGATTCGCCTTCCATGAGCACCATGAGAAGAAGGATGCCAAGCACCACAAATGATGATTACCATGCTTAATTAATTAGTTCCTTAATTATGAATTATTAAGGATCTAATTATTGTGATTGTTGCATGTCTTTCGTATGATTAATTTGTTTTATTGTAGTTTATAATGATAAGTGTGGTCTGGTCAGAATTTAATGTACGCATTGTTGTCCTTGTTCAGGAATCAAGACCTTATTTTATGTTCTGCTTATAATTTCCCCTTTTGTATCTTAATTTGGATGGTTTACTATCAATTTCTATCAATTTCTATAAAATGAAACAAATGCTATTGTTTAAATTAACGTCATGGTGTTATATTTTAGTTATCTTCAGAAATAATTGTACATCATCCGCATTTGTTATCATGCAAAAAAAAAAAAAAAAAAAAATATATATATATATATATATATATATATATATATATATATATATATATATATATATATATATAGAGTGTGGCTAATATGCTTTCGGTAGCATAAGCATCGAAATACATCCAACTCCTTTTTCGATTTTTGAAGTCCAAAACATCGATCCAAACCGTTAGATGCGTTCTCTATATTAAAATGTGCTTGGAGATCAAATTTTACATTTTTTGGAATTTTTTTACTATTTATTAAGCCACTTTGAAAATTGCTGATCCAACGGTTTCATTGTTTGGTTAAGCCACCATTGGATCAGCGATTTTCAAAGTGGCTTAATAAATATTAAAAAAATTCCAAAAAATATAAAATTTAGTCTCCAAGTACATTTTAATATAGAGAACACATCTAACAGTTTGGATTGATGTTTTGGATTTCAAAAATCGAAAAAAGAGTTGAATGTATTTCGGTACTTATGCTACCGAAAGCATATTAGCCACACTCTTTATATATATATATATATATAATTTCCTTGGTAGGAGTATAACATAAAGAAAATATAACTTAGTGAACTAAAACTTCTATTTGGAATATGATAAGACTATCATGGTCAATGATCAATAAAGTTAGCTAAATTAGTCTATAATGTATATTGTGTATTTGTCAGGTGATTTATTGGGGAGATGTATTTTAATTTTTTACTATCGAGTTTAGATTTATGTGTTGTCTATGCACGAGAACTGGCGAAACACTTAAATTCATTCTTATTTTTATTAAAATAGTAGTAAAATCATATTCATTTTTATTTTTCGGATATGTATACGGATTGAATATTAAACAGATACAGATGCAGAACGAATCAAATATTTGTTAAAAAATATATAAATATTATTAAAAATACAAGAGTTCATAATATTTATCTAATTATAATAGTGAATAACATATTTTTTTCATAATATATATTAAACTATATGGTATATATGTTATTTGAATGCGAATAATTAGAACTTAAAACTATATTCGTATCCGTATTCATTATTTTTTCTAATATAGATCGGAATACGGATCCGATATTATACGCTCCTATTATCGCCTCAAAGAAAATCACGGATGGAACACTTACGTCTATTCAAAATGTTGAAAAAGTTACATAAATGTCCCTGATTTGCACCAGAATATTTATATATTATCAGAATTTGATCAGATGAGTCCCTATTTACCTAAAATAAATATTCTGATAACATCTAAATATTTTGGTACAAATTAGGATTATTTGATTAAATTTCTAGAGTTTTGCACAATTCTGTGTTAATCTGCTATATTATGGGGCTTAATTTTTCACTAAATTTTCAGCTTTATGAACGGTTTTGGATTAATTATGATATATTCCAGCATTATGCTAACTTATTTATTAATTGCGTAGTTAATTATAATTGTGGAATATTAAACAATAATTAACATGAGTTTTGAGTATATTTGATATATATTAAAATTGAATTGGTAAATATGTGAGTTATTGTATAATTTAGGACGATATATATTATTGTAGATTTTAGAAGGGAAAATATGTAAATTTATAGTTTTTGAAGAGTATATATGAAGGTAATCCCCTCTTCAATATATATAGTACTGTACAAATTTTTCTTTGGGCTATATATTTGTTTCATTATTCTATAAATATTTAATCACATTAGAATTCCCTAACATGAGTTTTCTGGAAAAAAAAAAGATAGATAAATATTAATTTTTCAAGCATGAGATATTAAATACTGGTAAATAAATACACCAACAACGCTTATAGCCATAAAATTATAATTTTGCGATGTTAAAAACATTTTTTCAAGTAGAGAAACCTTAAAAGTACAACAAAAATAAAGAACGATCATTTTTTGGGCCTAGTAATTTATAATTTGACCATATTCATAGAAAAATGATACAAATTTATCATATGAAAAATGATACAAAAATTTTGCCATATACATAGAAGCTTCTGTTTAGACATGTCTCAGACTGGAAATTGTCTCATCTCTAGAAATACTTTGCTTTCCCAATTAAGGATAAGAATAATTAAGCTCTAGAACAAGGCATATAATTAATCAACGCGGAATAAAAACAACTATATATATATGAATGAAGTAATAATGTTTGTATAATTATAGAAAAATACATGCATGTAAGTCGTCTCAAACTCTCTGGGGCACCAAATACTTTGGACCAAAGTACATGCATGCATACACATCATTAATTAAAAAAACATGAATATCATATTTATATCCAACTAGCTTACCACTAATTAATCCCAAGCAATAATTCCCAAATTGCCCTCCATAAGGTCAATGGTCAAGGGGGGGCATTTTTGTAATACAAACACCATCTTTCTCCACTATAAATATCCCTTGTCATTGGCATATTTCTCCACAGCAAAAATTTGTTCATTGAGAACATTTTTGGTTTAAATCTAAGTCACCTAGTGCAGATACCTAATTCATTAAGAAGCAATGGAAGAGGAGAAGCAGAAGCACCACTTGTTCCACCACAAGAAGGAAGAGGAGGGTCCCGTCGATTACGAAAAGAAGGAGAAGCACCACAAGCACGTCGAGCAAATCAGCGGTCTTGGTGCCCTTGCTGCCGGTGCCTATGCCCTGGTATATATATCTACATATAGTACATACTATTATTTAGAAGTACATTTTAATATAGAGATCACATCTAACGGTTTAGATTGGCCGTTTGAACTTTAAAAATCGAAAAACGACTTGGTTGTACGGAAGCTCAGGAATAATTGATTGTCTATTAGATATATGTGTGTGTGTGTGACATCTCACACAAAAATGCATTGTTCTAGCTGCTAGATCAAAAGTTGATTTTTGTGAATTTAATATTTTGTAAAATTGGTTATATATGTATCCAACACACATTTATTTTGGCACAACCTAATCAACCTTAAAAAAATAACTTTGTTGACAGCATGAGAAGCATCAGGCAAAGAAGGACCCAGAGAATGCACACAGCCACAAGGTCAAGGAGGAGATCGCTGCTGTGGCGGCACTTGGCAGTGCCGGGTTCGCTTTCCATGAGCACCATGAGAAGAAGGATGCCAAGCACCATCAATGATCAGCATCATGCTGAATCAGTTCCTTATTTATGAATAATTAAGGATCTAATTATGATTGGTGCATGCATGTCTTTCGTATGATTAATTTGATTGTGTGTGTGTTTTTTTTTTAAATTTCAAATAAATGGTCTGTGATCAGAATGTACGCGTTGTTGTGCTTGTTTAGGAATCAGGACCTTAATTTCTGTTCTGCTTTGAATTTTCCATTTTTGTATCCATTTTGTATCAATTTCTCTGAACTGAAACAAATAATATTGTTTAAATAAACGTCATGTTGTTATATTTCAATTAATCTTCAAATAATTCACATAATTAAACATGAAGTCAAAAATATTATTTGTTGTTACGTACTTTTGTATTTCTGACTTGTATTTGCTTGTAAGATTAAGTTTACTGCTTATGATCTCCTTAAATTTTTTACTGTTCATGCAATAATTCAAGTCTTACTGTGAACCAAGTTTTTTTTTTTTTCTTAATGTTAAACCAAGCTTTTGTTAATTGAGTTCATATTTTTTTCCCCTATGTATATGGTCATAAGCTTTATAATTTCATTTTCTATTCATTTTTTTTTCTATACAAACAAACTCAGAGTATATTTAGCATTTTAAAATTACAAACATACATACAACATGTATTTATTTATTTTTAGTTCTGCACCAACGGTTGTAGATCTGACAGTCCTTGGAAAATATATTTTGCATGCAGACTCACACCCATTTTAAATCCAAGATAAATTGGAAAACAAATATATTATATTAGAAAAATCATAATGTATCGCAAATTCAAATAGAAAATTATTTAATCAATGCTAAGAGAATAATAAAATTTATATGACCAACAGTAGTGTGTATCCCCCATGCATGCAACCTTTGTGGAAAAGGGGAAAAGAGTCATGATAAGCAAGAAAGTTTTTGTATATGAACTTTGAAATAAAGAAGATGAAAATTAGTACTTATGAATTAAAATTCAAAAAATTGAAACAAAAAAATCATGATTTTCCGGCCGGATTTTCATAGTTATTTATTATATTTCAGTTGTGATATTTATCTTCTTCTTCTTTTTTAACCAAAAATGACGAGATTCGCGGTACTTATTTTCAGACAACTTAAAAGAATACAAACATTTGAACAAAAATGGCATCATCGTGCATCATCATCATCATCATCATCTTGATTGATAACATTATTTTTTTTTTGTTACCTTGAACCGTTATCACTATTTCACAATCCGTTGCTTAATATCCAAGGTTAAATGTCCCATCAGAAGAAACACATTCAACGCGGTAGCATAGAAATTTTCTAGGTTCCCTCTACTAATTAATATTCGGATAATTAATATAAAAAATAATGATAAGATATATTTGTTAAGTTGCGATCTTCTTGGGGCAGCGGATATATACACATCAATATATTAATCCTTATATGACAACTATATATTATTTCTTACTGAATCATGTCCTCCTACTAACTAATTCCCAACAAAAATGTTCCTAATTTGTCCCCACAAGGCCAATGATCTTACAACTCTACACAATGGCATTTTGGAATATTAACATCCCTACATAAAGCCTAGTAATGTGTCATTTTCGAGATAGGAGTAGGTCCGATGGGCATCGGACCTACTTTTAGGTTCACTTAGCTCTAACACCATACGATTAGCATTAAAATTAGTGCGCATGGAAATTGAAACAAACCTACATGGATTTTAATGTACTTAGCACGGATCTTGATGCAATCGAATGGTCATTTCGCCCATCGCACCAAAGTAGGTCCGATGGACATCGGACCTACTATGAATTCGTCATTTTCCCACGGCAAAAGAGTCTATTTTTGTGATGTCTACCTATATTTTAGCACTTTTATCTATTTTTTTTTTTTAGAATCAGCACTTTTATCTATTCAATTAGTTCAACAGGGGCAGAGCTAGAAAATAGAACAAGGTGGAACAAAATTTTCAGAAGATGATATAATTGTATAATTATTTTAAACACAAGCATATTATTCTAATTTTTCTGAAAAAAAAAGAAAATATGACGAAACAAACATTTTTTGAAAACAGAAAAAATTGAGTCAGAAATAAGCAAGAGCCTCTTCCTGAAATAACGAGTAATTTTTCATTGATTTCATACTCAATAAGAAAATAATTCTAGGAAGGTACATTTGAATAAGATGCATAACGGGCAGCCCGTGAAGTAACGGGCTTGTTACAACCCTGCGACAAAACCACAGCCCAAACTATATTCAACGAACCATCCATAACAATTAACAATGCCTATCACAACTTCAGTAATTCCGTGATCAAAATCAAACTTTATTTTTAATTTTTCAAACAGTATTCCGTAATCAAAATCATTTTATCCATTGCGTTTAATTGAATGAAAAGTCCAATTTGTGGGTTTCTGATTTATTGTATTATTGCTGACACCATTATTACTTGTCGTCGTACTATGCAAGGTCGTGTAGGGTTCCAAACTGCCACTACACGACAAAGGATTGGTACTAATAATTAGAAAAAAAAAATTGTTGTGTTTCGGAGCCCCAAAATTTGTGAAATTTTTATTCATATCCTCCGTTTAAAAAAAATCCTCTTTTTTTATTTTTAAACCGCCCTAGCCGCTCAGATTCTGAGCAGTTCTCTTCAGTAGTGAAACGCCCAAAATCTGGATGGTTCTATTGTTTCTTATTTTATTTTATTTTAAGTGAACTGTCCATAATCTAAACATTAGGGTTTGGTCCAAATGGCTTTGGACCGGACACTGTCTAAAGCCTCTAAAAATCGTACGATTAAAATCCGAACAGTCAATTCGAACTGTTCAACATGATTTGCACATTAAAATGTTCTCAGAGACCAAATTTTATATTGTTTGGAATTTTTTTACTATTTTTTTTAGATACGTTCAAAATCACAGTTTTCGGACCGTTCAGAAACAATGATGTTGTACATATCTAAAAAAATAGTAAGCAATTTCCAAAAAATATAAAATTTGATCTCTAAGCACATTTTAATATGGAAATCATGTTGAACGGTTTAGATCGACTGTTCGGACTTTAATCGTACAATTTTTAGAGCCATTTGGACCAAATCTTATTCCCTAAACATAAGTCTTTATTTTTTAAAAATTCTCAAACAAATAGCATATAGATGGACGATTAACGAAGGAGTACAATTATTCATCACTTAATTTTTCTAGTTGATTAAAATATACCTCACAATATATAATCCTGACTAAATAAAGAAAACAAAAATTGTTCATATAAATTTATGAAGTATCAGATTTAGAGTTTTTGTTATATTTTCATATTTTAAGTTAAAATATTATTCACGTAAATGTTTTCATTTTGAAATTTAATTTAGCATTTTTGGTATTCATAAGGTCGCAATTTGGAAACTCCGATTTGAGCATTTGACCACAATTTGGGAAGGTCACAAAGAGACGGAGGACCCGGTGTCTCTAGCAAAAGCCTTCAAACCTCAGAACAATCAGAATTGTAAAATAAAATATTATTTATTATCTCGTGAAGTTGTTTACTTGTTTATTCTGCGTTCCGCTAATTATTCATTAGAAAAAAATTATTTTATAATAATAAACATTATAAAATTGAGTATCAATATTACTAATAATGAGGAGCATCATTTTTTTTTAACTTGAACTAATACAATATTTTAGTTTTGTTCTGACTAAATAGTCAGAGTTATATACAGTCATATTTATCATTAAAAAAAAATTATGAATAATTTTACTCCTCAATTAATCCTCCATCCATACTTGTTTGAGAATTAAAAAAAAAACAAAAAACAAAAAAAAATAGAACCGCCCAAGAGCAGTTTTAAAAATAATAAAAGATGGGCATTTGTGGATTCTTTTTTAAATGGAGAATATGAATAAAATTTCGGCCCAAAATATCCATCCCACAGGAAGGAAAAAAAAATTAATTATATAAATAAAAAATACAACTACAGTTCATCATTTATTTTTTAGTATACTGAGTCTTAGCTGGTAAGGAAATTAAAGATACAATACTTTTGCAGTGTGAAGCTAGTGTCATGTGCCAAATTATTCAACGGGTCCCTTTTAATTTAAATTTTGATATACAAATGCATGACTTGGTATTTTCAATCTTTTTCATTGAAGAAAATAAATTTTGGATAGCCTTGGTGATTGACCGTAATTAATGGCTCCTCTCCAGTTTGAGTTTGAAATGGACCCTGTAGAAGTTCTTTAAAATTGTATATAAAAGTTAAAACCAAAATCATAAAATGTTTTGGATAATATTTAATTAATGTACATTGGTACCAAAACCAGGTGCCAAAATGTATAATTAATTAATGTACATTGATGCTTATAGAGATATATAATAGTAGCCTTTTCAAAATTTAATTTAAGATCATAAATGAACTAGAATATCAGAAAAACAAAAATGTTAAGCTGCTGGTGCAATACCAGTATTATACTGGTATCTTGATACGTACCAGCCTGACTCCTACAGTTCTGCTTTATCACAACAGTGGAATATGTCAAATGATACCAGAAAAAGAGTATATTCTGATACCATGTATTGTATATATGCTACATAGACTGACACATGACAAGAGCCCACATAACCTCATTTTGAATTATTGAACTTTGGATCTGGATTCAATTGTTTGGATTTGGATTGACTTCAAGGTATTTTTTTTATTACTGATTTTTTTTTTTAAGAAAAGATATTTACCAGAGGAGGCTTTTAAAAATTAATTTAACTAGTTTACATGACCTGGTTGCATGGTTACTGCACCAATACTTTTCCAAATTTAAATGGTTTGTACATTCTTCAACGCGGTAACAAAGAAAATTTCAAAAGGCAGTTAGATCTAACAGCAATGTAGATAATTATCTATTTAAAGTATCTTGATTTGCAACTTTCTTGGTGCGGTTGTTATCTAGGGGACCCTCATCTAATTTTTTCTAAGCGTATAATTGTAAACATTAATCATGGCTCACAATAACCCCACACACTAAACAAAATCAATTCATGATCTGATGACTTTGCTCAGGGCAATTTTGTAACTTTACAACCCCCCCCTCCCCCCTCCAAAATTTTCAGCCTATATAAACCCTTGGTATATTGCATCATTTCCCACAGCAACAATCTACTCATCATCTCTATCCTATAACAGCATTCAGTTAATTAAGTAGCAGTTGATCACAGATTTAGATATCAATGGCCGAAGAGTCGCAGAAGCACCACTTGTTCCACCACAAGAAGGAAGAGGAGGGTCCCGTCGATTACGAAAAGAAGGAGAAGCACCACAAGCACGTCGAGCAGATCAGCGGTCTCGGTGCCATTGCTGCCGGTGCCTATGCTCTGGTATATTTAGTTACAAATACAGCATGTTATTATCTAGTGTAGTTAACTTTGATGGTAAATAACTAGATATAAATTGATCAATGACTAGGTAATTAAGCTCTGACATAGTAGGCAAACAGAACTTTTTGATAGATAGCGTGAGTTCCTTGTTTAGACTAGAGGAAGGAGCAAAGTTATGATACAGCTCCGATTTGAGGGATTTCAAAGTTTTGGTGTTTTGTAATTTAACTATATTTCGTAATGAAATAGGGCCTAGGCCTTCTTATCAAAAAAAAAATGACTAGGTAATTAAAGGGAATTAAATTAAGTATTTTTCTCTTCACCATGGTAATTTTGCGTACTTTTAGTTTACGATAGTCGATAGACACTGTCCTCAAGAATTTTTTTGGCGTTTTATCATTTTTATTCATATAGCACTTGATTCGGACATCTGAATGACCCCACAAAAAGAGCTTATCCTCATTTTGTATTTTTTTTTTTTTTTTTGTGAGAAAAATGTCCTCAATTATTGAGTGAATTATCTTGTTGAACTAATCAACCTGAAATTAATTGTGTTCACCAGCATGAGAAGCATCAGTCGAAGAAGGACGCAGAGAATGCACACAGCCACAAGACCAAGGA
Source organism: Carex cristatella (assembly GCA_024447775.1). Classification (NCBI taxonomy): domain Eukaryota; kingdom Viridiplantae; phylum Streptophyta; class Magnoliopsida; order Poales; family Cyperaceae; genus Carex; species Carex cristatella. The sequence continues at coordinate 2,181,895 of JAJHPF010000025.1, forward strand.
GGAGATTGCAGCTATTGCAGCACTCGGCGGTGCCGGTTTTGCATTCCACGAGCACCACGAGAAGAAGGATGCCAAGCACCACCAGTGATCAACATCGTATATACCTAATCAAGCATGAGACTGGTGCATCTGTCTTCAATTAATTTTCTTTTGAGTGCACTTGATTTTCCTTTGATGTTCAAAATAAGTGTATTGTGTCACACTGTCTATATATGCTGGTTAATTTGTGTAAGGTTTTAGTACTTGCTTTTATGCAGTTCTGCCCTTTTCATGTACTCTTTGCTGAGAATATTGTTTTGTAATTGGCCTTTTTATCCGAGTCAAATCAGTGTTATTTATTGCGTTGTTGTATTACTTCTTGCAATGTTCAGGCTTCAAGAAGATATATATATTTGTCGTCGTACGCATTAGCAGGTGACAAATCGTAGATTTTAAGGATGGATATGTTTAGATTTTCACAACACAAACTTTGACGCAGTACGCAACCATTCAAATTCAAGGTAGAGATTTCATCTTTATTCGTAACATGTGAATTTAATTTCCTATATATCTGTAGCTGGTCATTGATCAGAACACTTCAAGTCTTGAACAGTATGAAAATTTTAGAAAAGAAAAAGAAAAACATCCTCTGGAAATTTATTCTATTACATAATAAATTGATCATAGTACAAACAATATGAGGCTAACATAAGGCCCATTTTTCTGTTCAACGCTTTCTGCAAAGCCCATAGCCCAATCTAACTCTATATATATCTGATTCAAGCCGATCTACACAAGATCATGAGATAATTAACAAAACTCAATCACTCTTAGTTGCCGGAATCAAATCTCCACAATCATACCAAATTAAATCTCTGGTCCTTGGCCAAATAAATTGATAGTAGAACCGGTCCCTGAACCATCTGGCCATGCCTGACCACCATTGTTGGTCGCCGCCGCCTCCTTGTTGCACCCATCCGGCTAACCATGCACCGGCAACCAGCCATGTCACTCTCCACCTCCTCTCCTCCACATACCTGTCATTATATGTAATACACATATCTCTCATTATTAATGGTCAAAACACCCACTTAAAAAGTACTAAACATAATTAATAATTCAATATAGTACAAAAAGTTCCAATCAACATCTTTACAGAATATGTACCTCTTTAGTGCCTTCTCCTGCCATTGCTTGTCATTTGTAGCCGTTGGATGAGCTTGGCTGATGCAACGAGCGAGTATGATGGCATCCTCGAGGGCAGAGCATCCGCCTTGAGCAAGATCAGGCGTCATTGGGTGCATTGCATCACCGGCTATCGTGACACAACCATTTTGAGCTTTGCAAAAAGCAATATTCCATGGTGCTCTAAAGAGGAGCGGCACCCATGAAAGGGTTGAGAGATCAGTCTCTTTGACAATCGCGAGGAATTCCGAAGGGAGGTCTTTGGCTAGGTTCTTTTCCACTTCTTCCAGTAATAGCTCTGGATTTGTAGATATATCCTTTTCTAAATGTGTAAAACATATTAGAACTTGTATAGATGTACCAGTATATATTTGCACCGCATCACAAGCATGTTTAATTTAAGTGAGAAATATTATTACTAACCTAAGGAAGAATAAGTGACTACAAACCAGTAGATTTCTTTGGAATTGATAGTGACAAATCCAGCCCTGGTACCAGCACTTATATACTGCTTCACTCCATGGTTTAATGCATGGCCTTCAGGAAAAACCGCTAGCCCTCGAGCAGCCCACCGGCCCGAACTCAACGGCTGAGATAGACCCAACCATTGTGCCACTGCTGAGTGGACCCCATCGCACCCTATTACCACCTGTATCATGAATTGGGAAACTAGTTAAGATTTTAAAAAATCAAATTATTTCATCTGGAGATCAAATATAATCTAATTAAATGTATTAATTGCAGCGCGCAGTTATTGATATTTTTTAAGTACCTTAGCTTTGATAACAGTACCATCTTCCAAATGCAAGAGAGTAGCCTTGGAGGAATCTTTTGAAGTTTCACTCTTAATGGAGATGAGCTTAGATGAAAACCTAATTGTATCTGGTGGCAATTCCTCTGCTAGCATCTCGAGCAACGCCTTCCTGTGCACCGTGATCACCCCTGCATCCTCTCTGTTGCATCCATAAGCAGAACAATGTATTTAATTCTAAATTACTTTAACAAATGAATTGATGGAAAGTAGAGTTGCAATTGTAAGCTCCATTTTGAACAAAATAAAAAATAAACAGCAAGTATCTTTATAAATTTCATACCTATTTTCTTTTGTCCCAGAGAAGCCAAGTTCTTGCACAGCTCCTGTGTTCAAGTTTGTAACCAATGCCCTGATATAAATATATAACCAGAATTCTGAGATAACAGTAAATCAATGTCCTCTGTGTAAGAAATCACTTGTTTGAAATCTGACTGAAAAACTTATTTAGAATGCTTAAATTGAATAATTTTGATTTCATTTTTATCTAAAAATATAGTACGCAAATACATAATTGAACTAAACAATCTAAAAAAAAATGACATTGAATAAGAAAGCATAAGCTAAAATAAAAATATAAATAATAAGATGAGTGAAAATTCTAATTGTGGTACCAATTGATGATAATTTTCTTACTTGTTGATAGGTTGATAAACAGACTTGAGTTTCTGATATACTCCAAGTGCTCTCAGTGCAAACAAGGCATTTGTTAACAGAGTGAGTGCCGTACCACCCGCTCTAAGCTCGGGGTTGCGCTCCAAAACCCGTGACTGGAATCCGACCTGTTTAAGTGCCAAAGCTGTCGCCAAACCGGCGATTCCTCCTCCTATAATTACTATTTCTTCTTCTATCATCATTGTTTTTGTATTTATGATCTGTTGGTTCTCTAAGGAAAATCTCTTTAGTGCTTACATATATATAAGCTTCCCATAGGATGTTTGGTAGAAATAAGATTAATACATGGAAGGAAGATTCTAAGCCACTTCCTATTAAATATCGTAGTGGACAAGAAAAGGAGGTCATAATTGGCTTGCAGATATTATCATTATTGTTATTAAATAAATATATGAATCAAATTAAACTCATGGTAATGAGATGCCATCTCTACTAACTTTTTATAAATAAAAAGAGGAGTAATTAATGGACAAAAATTAGTACCTGATCACATGGAGCAGTATATTTTGAATGTTCAATAAACATGTGCTAAGTTAAGCAAATTATACCTTTTTATTAATTAAAAAAAATATTATTTTTTATTTACCTTTCATCGCTTATTTGTTCCTCAGTCAGTGGTTAATAATACAAAATGTCACCTAAAGAAGCCCGATTTTTTATTAATACCCTAAAAAAAATTAACAGATATGTTCTTGGTTTTAAAAAAAATTTCAAAATATGCCCTGACCCACTGTGGGGCGGTTCTATTCCAGTGAGACGATTGACTGTGATTTTTGTTTTTGTCTAATCGCCCCACTATGGGGTGATTTGCTATGATTTTTTTAGAGACTGTTTAGTATGTATAGAATGATTTCGGTCTCACTGTTTCTATGATTTCTATTTCTTTCCTCTCTTTGGACACTCTTATTGTTTGATTTTGGTCTATATTGATCTCACAGTAAGTCTGATACAATTTGAATCAAAATTCATTAAGAATAAGTAAATAAATAAAAATTATTTCAATTATTTCAAAGCTAATGTACCATGTACATTCAATTTGAAATCTGAATGTATCTATCTAAAATAGCTCAAACTGAGAGGGAATTAACTTTGACCAACCATAACTTTATGTAGGAAACTCTGTTTTGAGCGTTCAATGACTTTTTGGAAAGCTTGGGAGGAGAAGATATGGATTTTGAAAATAAACTAATATTTACCTAACAAAATATTTTGCGCACTCATAATTGCGAAAAAATATAGTTTAGGACCTTAAACTGCAATTGAAGTTTCTAAAAAATAACAGTAAGTCAAAAACCTATCGTAAACTTCAAACTTCGATCTAAGTAGCTCAGTAAATTGGTTATATAACGGACTAGTAGAATACCAATTTTTACTATTTTTGAAATTTTTGTACTATTTTTTATGATTTAGGAAAGATGACACAAAATGACTTGAAAATAAAAAAAATGCCAATATTTTATGAAAGATAACAAGAGAATATTTTCTTGGTACATGGATTATATACAATATCTAAGATTCAGCTCTAGTTTCACGCGTATATATTTCATTTGTCATATATTCTATTTATAAAATCAAAGAATATGAGTATCCAAAAAGAATATATGACAATAAAACATATATGTGTGAAACTAAAAAGAGAGAAAAAAATCATAAAAATAGTGAAATCAAATTACTGTTAGTGTCTATATTGTCTATATGTAAAACATTCATTCTATACACACTAAACATCTCTAAAATAAAAAATAAAAAATAAAAATTCATAGCAAGCTGCTCCACTGTGGGACGGTCAAGTATGGAAGTGGACCGCTCCACAGTGGAGCGGTCAGGGCATTTTTTGAAACTTTTGAAAATCAAGGATGTTTTTCTTATTTTTTTTAGTGTATCAAAAGAAATCGGTAAAGTAGCATATGCAAATTACCAGTTATATTTTTCGCTTATTATATATTTTAACATTTTATGTACTTGTATAGTTATATCAATATTTTGAAAAGAAAAGTACACGTTGGCAAAAAGGCATTATAATGGATGGGTTGATTTTGCTTTATCTAATTTAATAAGCTTAAATAAGTTAGGTTAATAGTTCCGTAATTATTATGGTAACAAATTAAAGCCAGATAAATGTCAATTATACTGTTGCCATTTTTTACTTTTCCATTTTGTGCTTGATTTATGGCAGATGAAAAATTTGACTAAACTCAGCTATACTAAAAGAATTTGACAACGACACAAGAGGTTAAGGGCGTGTTCGGCTGCATAGTGAGCAGGGAAATGGATACAGGAACTGATTTTTTTAACTGATTTTTACTGTTTGTGTGAGAAAAAAAATTCAGAGTGAATTTTTTTTCTCAAACAGTAATTCTTGAGAGCCACCGAACAGACAGACTCTAAGTAAGTTATTAATTTCTTAACGGGGGGAATAAAATTTCGGGGGTTTTTTTGTTGCACATGATGAATTATGTAGGCAATTGGTGGAAAAATTGCTCCAACCGCTACTTGTCAAAGCTAAATTACTTTTCAAATCAGGATCAGATGGTTAGAAAGACCAGAAGAAGAATCAAGAATTTTCTCTCAAAAAGAACAATCAAGATAACTTTTCCAGAATTTTTACAAACTTTGGTCAAGGTACGGTCATTTCATAATTTTGGTAGTCTTCAAATTGACTGATCAAAATCAAATGATATAATTTGTTTTTAATTTTTAAATGATCCAGATTTAAATTTTCCGTGCAATAACATACAAAATTTGACACACCAGTACGATCGCTCCTATATATAGCAGCGAATATATGTGTTGTCTATCTGGAAGAATGCAAAATAGTAGAGTTACTTAATGATCATCAATTTGTCACTTCGAAAAAAATACAAAAAATGAGAAAATGGAGGTAGCACAGTTGGCTAGGAGAAAAGTCTTAGGATTGTTAGTTACCCAAAGATCGAGAGTTTGATTCCTCCTCACAACTTCGCAGCTTTTGCGAAGATTTTCAAAAAAGAAAAAAAATACAAAAAATATGTCCGGTCGAAAAGAAAAGAAAGATAGATAGAATCAAAGAATAGAAGGCACATGAATATTTTCAGGAGGCATATTAATTTTGGGCAACACTAGTCTTCCGGGCCTCATGAAACATTGCTCTGGGCCTGGCCCACGACAGTAACGTCACTATTGCTGGTGATGCGGTGCACCCAATAACACTTTCATAGTGCAATTTTCATCGAACAATTGAAAAATTCAATAAAATTTACATAATACACATTTTGATGAGCATAGGTATATATGGTATTTGAATTTCTAATTGGAAGGTATGTGGAGCAGAGAAGGTGGAGGGTGGCATGCATGGATAGCATCATGTGCACGGTACTCCAGTCGGGTGCAACACTGCCAACACAGAGGCGGTACCGGCAAGGAGTGGTGGTCAGGTGCAGCTAGGTGGTTCCGGGACCGGGTTTTCGATGAGTTCATTTTTCCAAAAATTATAGATTCCCTCTATTTTGATTGTGGGAATATCTGATTTTGAGGATAAAATCAGAAAATTGAGATGAATGATTATTTCATATATAGTAGTTATTTGTTTGGTGTCAAATCCAATTGGAACAATATTTTCAACTGTGAGTTGAGACTTTGGAATTGGTTTGACTGTTTATCTCAAAAACTCTCATCAAATTCTAAATCAGACAGAAATCAAGAAAAACATTAATACTTAATAATTTTAGTCAATTACCAATTGTAATTTGCAATTTAATTCATTCGATTAGATTGCAGTATTGAATTGTTAAATGACAGAGATAGACAATTTAATTTTTAGAAATAGACATGCCAATATATTTATACTACTTTATACTCTAATTTTAAAATTACATGGTGACTCTACCATTGTTTGTTAGCAGATGAGTATTACTGTGCTTTTAATTACTTAGTGATGTTTTTATATTGTGCATATTTTGTGATATGAAATTTTTAGATTTTGTATTAAAAATAGATCATTCTTGTAAAAAAAAAACATACTATGTGTTTGTATCATCTTGATACTTTAGCGAGAATAAATATTATGTACATTATTAAGTATGTAATCTTTTGTTCATGTTAAATGTAAGTTATGCAACATATAAAATGTATGAGGTAGTTGACTAATCTCATGAAATATGTGAAGAATGAGATTCACATGACAGATAGTATGCTCCGTATGCATTTTTAAGCGTAGCGGGTTGGATTATGAGTCAAAATAACTATACATAAAAGTTGATTAATGAAATAAATATAATATGTATGTCATCACAGTCTAACTTCATCAATCACTTTTATAATTTTAACTGAATGATAATTGAGCACTATTAATGAATTATTGGAGTCAACAATTATTTATTTAAAATTAATGAGTACTCAATAAGAATGTGAAAAAATCACGTCATGATTAAATATGTCATGGTACAATGCAGACTATACAGTTCTATCACGGCATGACACGTGTGCTGGCTATGTGCCGTGACCATTCGCATTATATGACAATTTTTAATTGGCAAAACTGATATGATCACGGTACGACATGCAGAAGTGGACCCACATTAAGCTAGGAGTGGACAAGCCCACTCTGAAATTTAGAAAATAATTATACTGGATTTTGAACTCTTGCCCCCCACCCTTAGAGCTTGGTTCTGAAAATTGCTGAATCAGCTGAGTTTTGTAAAATAATATCGGTGGGATCAGAAAATTGAGTAGAAATGAAAGGGTGTTGTTTTGTTGAGAGAGAGAAATTAAGAAGACGGGTTTACAGGAAGGAGAAACTGACAAGATGTTATCAAATTGTTGGGCCAAAGTTTAGTTATTACATTGGACCGTTTCTTATCTAATTATTTCTAAGTTTTAGCCCAATCTGTTGATTTCAATTCAAAAGTTTGGAATTACTTTTTCATTCATTAAAATTAAGCAATATATAAAATAATAGTTTAATTTTTAATTAATGTTTGTATTTTTTTTTTTTTACAAATTACTATTTTACAAACAAACAAAAAAATTTAATGCAAAGCATGTTATATTTTTTGAAAAAATCCGAGTTTCCAATCCGATCTGCCTCCTCCACTTACTGCGGTTAGGTTTGAACCTGAGTAGTTAATGAATTTGAATCCGATTAGCTATTTTATTGCCCTATTTTGACTGAAATCCTGGATCCGTCCCTAACGACATGTGATCACGTGAGTTACGTGCGATCAAAATCGTTAGATCTTGATATAATGGTGAATTTGAATAAACTAATTTAATTACGAAAAATCATTAAACGTGACCAATCACATTTGAACACGACATATATAATCATGATATAATTAACGTGTCGTGAATATTCATTACAATTTGATCATAACACAATCCAGCACGTCAAAATTGAACTTAATTATGATGCAATACGGCACGTGACTTAATTAGTGTCTAGTCACGACGTATCACTGCACGACACGTCGGTATTTATATCCCTGGTACTCGAGCACTGCTCCACAAAATCTTACACATAAACAAACGACATTGTAGGTATAAAATTAGCGGCAAAGGAGCCATCCGTGATAAACATATTAACTAATAATTGACCGTTGAATCGTCAACCATACTTAGAGAGTCGTATAAAATTTGAACTCAATCCCTTTTGTCAATTAATTCATGCATTTCTCTCTGGTTCACCAAGAGATCAGTTTGGGTCCGATGTACTTCGATAGGCTCCATAACCATCCGATTCTCTCTTTAAGATACGTGCATATTTGATTTAATATACGTGCATACGGATTTTAAAGCGGATCAGACAGTTATAGAGTCCATCGAATCCAAACTGCTCTCGGTGCACCAAAGAGGGGTACAGTAGTCAATCGATTATTGTCCGTGTGACATCATTGACACGTCATAATTCTCCCCATGACATCATTGACACGTCATAATTCTCCCCATGACATCCTTGACACGTCATAATTCTCCCCTTGACATCATTGACACGTCATATTCTCCCCATGACATCATTGACACGTCATATTCTCCCAGCGACGTTTCAAACTTCCCAGTTTCATGTAAAGGCTATATATATATAAGAAATGAAGAAATGCATTTTAAAAGACCAAACTAAGAATACAATAACTAGAAAATAACACCAGTTATCATTTGTTCAGAGAAAAGAAATTAACAGAGAAGCTGAGGATGGCAGAAAACGCAGAAATTGTCATTGTGGGAGGAGGAATCGCTGGTCTGGCAGCAGCTGTGGCTCTTAAAAGGGTTGGGTTCCGGGCACAGGTTTTGGAGCGGTACCAGGAGCTCCGAGCTGGTGGCACGGCTATCGGTCTATTTCCCAATGCCTGGTTTGCACTGAGAGCGCTCGGTGTGGATCATAAACTCACAAATACTTACCAAATCTTCACAAAGTATATACCTCAATCTTTCATTTTGCTTAAAATTATTATACTTTCATCTTATTATAACAGTTGAAGTCTAATTATTTTCCAGTTCAGTAAATGATTGTTTGCTTGTTTTTCTATCAGAGCATTGACTACAAACTTGGAAACAGGAGCTTCTCAAGAGATGGTCTTGCCGATGAAGAAGGATAGGTAATTGAATTCATCTCTAACTTATAAGATATGATCACTAATATAATTTATCATGACAGTTATTATTTTAATATAATGTGCTGAATTTATGTCTGTTAGTTTACCAATTTTGTGTTTATTTGGTGCAAAAGGGGAGATGATATTGGTGTGAGATATGTTAAAAGAGATGATTTGCTCAAGGCGCTAGCAGAAGAGTTGCCACCGGATACAATTAAGTTTTCATCTAAGCTAATCTCAATTAAGAGCGAAACTCTAGAAGATTCTTCAAAAATTACTGCCCTGCATTTAGATGATGGTACCATTATTAAAGCTAAGGTATAATACAAAGCTTGTGAACTCAAGTCTCTGATTTCAACGTGTTAAATTCAGTAAAGTAGAGAAGTAATTCTGGTACTGTGCAACACCTAATGATACTGTTCAAGCTTTCATACGAGCTGCTGACATAGTGAACTAATGTGTCTGTAATTCTCTTAAAAAAAGGCAAAACATATAGTATGCTTTAATATATTTTTTTCCGATTTATATATTAAATCTCAAGGAAGATATTTCACATTTTATCTGAACCCTACATGTTATATTAGGTGGTGATAGGATGTGATGGGGTCCACTCTGCAGTGGCCCAGTGGTTGGGCCTATCTCAGCCGTTGAATTCGGGTCGATCGGCAGCATATGGGCTATCGGTATTTCCAGAAGACCATGGATTTGAAATGATGGTGTGGCAGTATTTAGGCGTCGGCATCCGGGCTGGATTCATCCCTCTCAACTCCAGGGAACTCTACTGGTACTTTTTCCATGATTCCTCTTCCTTAGGTGAGAATATATTATTTCATCCCCCCCCCCTTTTTTTTTTCATTCTTTCATACTCACATGAATGGTGGTGTAATTTATACCACTTTATTCTAACAAATTATACACAAAATGTTTCAGAACAAGATGTATCAAGGAATCCTGAAATGATACTGAAGGAAATAACAGACAATTTAGCGAAAGACTTCCCTTCTGAATTCCTTACCGTCGCCAAGCACACAGATCTCTCCACTCTGGCATGGGTCCCACTCCGATTTCGCGTACCATGGAATGTAGTGTTAGGCAAAGCTCAAGACGGCAATGTCACTGTTGCCGGTGATGCGATGCACCCCATGACACCTGATATCGGCCAGGGCGGTTGCTCAGCACTTGAGGATGCTGTTGTCCTTGCACGGTGCCTCGGTCAATCTCATACATTGGCAGCCAATGACAAACAGTGGGTGGAGAAAGGGTTGAAGAGGTACTAATTTCAACTATTTTGTTATTCACATACATTCAAAATACATGTTTTATGTGAACATAATTATAGACAATCTGATTAAAACAGATGTAAACCGAGCTGATGCTCAAGAAGAAAATTAGTTAGTAATTTACTAATGCTCAAAAAATAGTCCAATATGTGATGTAGTTAGTCACAACAGTATCATTTCAAATATTGTAAAAAAATCGAGGTGGAACAGTATCCAGCAGCACCGGTACAGTACTGGTACAGCCTGGTAAAATAACATATGCCCTTACCGGTAAATAAAGGCTATTACAATTGATGGAGACTCAAAACTGTACTGGACTGGTACAGGATACTGCTGGTACGATAGGAAGAAGAACCAGGGACCTCTGGTGTAAAAAAATAGCAACTTCTAAAGGCTGTTTCTTTTATATCTGTTTTTTCTGTCAGTTTTGATTCACCCATTAAAGGACTTCTTTTTTACTTGCTTTAATTTTTTTTTCCAATTTATTTTATGGTTCCAAGCTCAATTGTTTTGAGCATTTTAAATTTCTGTAAATCGTGGATACAAACTTTCTAACCGCAATTATCAAAATATTGTAAAAAAATCTCTTCTAAATGTTAATTACAGGTATGCGGACGAGAGGAAGTGGAGAGTGACAAGTCTGATTGCGGGTTCATGGTTATCTGGATGGGTGCAACAAAGCGGTTCCAGTGCGCAAAACTGGTGGTCAGGTGCCATCAGATGGTTCAGGGACCGGTGTTTCTACAAGTTTGTACTGCCTCACTTGGTGGATTTGGTTTGGAAAGATTGCGGAGATTTGAGCTTTCCGGTCAAGCAATATGTTGGATCGACATGAATTTTGTTACTTAGTCAAATTGATGATTACAATTCTTTGGTATGGTCTATTTGAAAATAAAGTGTTTGAATAAAGTTCGATTGGGAACTAATTAGTCAACAGGAGATGTATAGAATTACTGTTCTTCGTAAAGAATTACGGTTGTTTCTAATTATTTTATGATGAAATTAATTGATAAAAGTGCTGCTAAGGACTGTTTTAATTCATACACCTAAAATAGTAGACAGGTTATCTGTTACAAAATTTAAATGGTGCTGACAATTAATAGCGAAGGCATAGTATAACTGAACCAGTTAGGATTCTGATTCCAAGCTGCACCGGTGGCATTTATAGACAGCAGAGCAGGGGTGCAAAATGGATCGCATACAGATCGGATAGTGGTAAAACCATATCCGTATCCGTTTTTAATTTTCGGATACGGATACAGTTCGGATATTAGACGAATACGTACGGATATGGATCGGATATCAGATATTTGTAGATATATACATAAATATTTTCATAATATATATTAAACTATTTGGCATATATTTACTATTCAGATACGGATAATTAAAATTTAAAACCATATCCGTATCCATATCCGCATGAATATTTGGATATCGGATATCCGTATCAAATTTTCAAATACGGACTCGGATACGGTTGAATATTATCCGATCTGTTTGCACCCCTGCAGCAGAGGCTCTTCCATGGAAATCAATAGAGTACCAGTATGAACTGTATAAGCCCTCACTGCACCAGTCAACAGTCGATACTGACACCCTCTCAGCCTTCTCAGGCAGCATAATCTACCAGCTAGGACCCCACACAATTTGGTCCTGATACAGGTTATCACATAAGATTTTGAATGTCTTTAATGGAGGCAAAGGATTTTAATTACTGGTTAACTGTTGGACAAAGAAAAGAATTGTTAAGCAAGGTAGGATGATTGGGATGGAATCATATCATGTCAAATTCTGTGCATTTGGCACCATATAAGAAAAATTAAACGAAAAGAATTGATTCTTTGGACTAATTAAAAAATGAAAAAAAAATATAATGCCTTTTGTGGGTATGAAAAACTAAGTCGTATAAAAGGAAAATTTACCCAAAATTATTATCCACAGGTTTCTCTACTTTTGGGAGATTTTTTTAAAAAATAAAAAATTCCAAAAGTTGAATTATCCATAACAGATCCAATATTAATATGTTAATCTAACACATTAATTTTTAGCACTAGCACGTAGCACTAGACTTTTTTTTCACAAATAAATAAAAGGAGCTTACAAGTTACAACTCGACTACAAATATTCTGCTAAATTTATCTAATCGGTTTTAAACTTGCTTGTCTACTTAAGTCTCTAAATAAGAAAGGAGCATCTTTGGAGTATCACAGGCTTTGACTAGCAGTCCACAAATTATTAAAATAAAAAACAATCATCTGGGAATAATAGTACACGCTCGTTGAATTACAATTATCTTTTAACAAAAATATTTAAGTATCAGATATTCAGATTTGGTTCAACCAATAACATAATCTTATCGTCCCCGTCTCCAAACATACAGGGAACAAAGTTTTTGGGTAATAAATATGAAACATTTGGGGTGTTTTCGATCTATAAAATCAATTTACTATCTGTATGACATTTACGAAGAATTCATTACTCATAAAATTTACTAAAAGGGTATATATTGTATGACATAAATTAAAAGGGAAATGTCATGCATAGCCCTTTAAAACTAAAAAATTATCGTTTTTCCCTTCTAAAGTCCATAATATTATATCTACCCTGAATTTCAAAAATTCAAAAATAAACTCATTTTATTGTCTTTTCTATTAAAACACATTTTAAATTTACAAGGTACCTAATTTACCCTTTATCAAAAAAATAAAAAATATGTACTATACAATATACTTAAGAAATATCAGAAGTAGAAAAAATGACTCAATTATCCTCAGAAAACGAGCATTTAGAATACTCACATTTTTCTTAAGTATATTGTATAAAAATGTTAGTATTCTAAATGGTTGTTTTATGAGGTAAATGAGATATTTTTCTACTTTGGACACATGCATAAATATATATCTAAATGTCACCGTGTATGTGTCGAATGTAGAGAAATGACTCATTTGTCCTAAAAAAAAATTGACTAAATATAAGACTGATATTATTCATAAACATACAAAATAATTTTCATTTTAATAAAAAAGAAAATAGATACTTTATAAATTTAAAATGTGTATTATTAGAAAACAATAAAATGAGTAAATTTGTGAGTTTTTGAGATTTAGAATAATAAATATCATATTATGGACTTTAGAGGGTTAAATATGTAATGTTGAAGTTTTTAGGGGGTATACATGAAATTCTTCCTAAATTAGAGTGAGTCTGTATATGGTACCATGCATAGCACAATTTGGTATATCTTTAAAGTTCAAAAAATCTAAATCTTTCAACATAATCTTCATATGTAAATATGTTTGCAAATTTAATTTTATACTTTTTAAATATTTATACTATTCTTTAGATAATAGAAAATTGCAATTTTTGAATGGTCAAAAATGTTTAGATCAAGTGATTTTCTATTTATCTAAATGAATAGTAATTTTTTTTTACAAAATGCAAAATTAATCTAAAATTACATTTTCACATGAAGATCATGTTAAATGGTTTAGATCAACATATTGAACTTTAAAAATAAACATATTGATTCATAGTACAGACTTGGATTCTAAATAGTTAGCTATAACTGCAAAATAGTTGTGCTATAACTTTTCGGACCTTAAAAACTATAACGCTATCAGCCATGTTTTCTTTTATTAGAGTTCAAAATAGTTAACCATAGCTGCACTATAACTTCATCATATCTTATAAGTAATAACGTGATAATCATTATTTAGAATCTTGATACAGACTAATACGCATTATGCATGGTACTGTAACCTTACCCCATAAACTATACCGACAACAAACACATTTGTGTTTGATAGCCACAACAATCAATTATAAAACTATCAAAAGAAAAGTAAATTTATAGATTTTTTTTTTAATAGTTTAGTCAGGTTGTGTATCAAGCTTGGTGCAATTTGAAAACATATTGGTGCAATTTGAAAACATACTGATAATCTATTGCATACTGTAGACATTCAATTAACGACCAAGCGATTTTTAAATTACATCATATTTAATTTAAAATATAAACTATCTGTATAATAAAAGGCATACCTACAAATTTGCTTTTTACTCTTAATAGTTATTTTACTAGATGTTTCTGTTTTTTTAGATAATATGATTACAAAGCATCAACACATCCCTTCCCTTAAATTATAAAGAATAAGGACGTGTTCAGCTGCATAGTGGGCAAAAAAAATAGGCACAGAAACAAAAATATTTTGAACTAATTTTTACTATTTACGTGGGAAAAAAAATTCACTCTGAGTAAATTTTTTTCTCACGTAAACAGTAACTTTTGAGCTACAACCAAACAGACCCTAAAGAAACACATCCTATGAAAGAAAGATGAAACATTGTTTTTCGGGAAAATTGGTTATTTGCCACTCCAAAATTTTCAAATCTGAAAAATGCCATCATGAAACTATAAATATGAAAAATGTCATTCTAAATTAGTTAATTCTTAAATTTGCTACAAATATACTATTTTTATATTTTTTTAATTAAAAATTAACTGAAAAATACAGTTTTGAGATATGTATAATGAGGGGTCTGAAGGGTATATAAAGAAATACAGAAATAAGTATCTCAAAACTGTATTTTTCAGTTAATTTTTAATAAAAAAAAAGTAAAAAAATTGTACATTTATGACAAATTTAAAAATTAACTAAGTTTATTTTTCACATTTATAATTTTGTGATAGCATGTAAAAATTTTGAAGTGACAAATAGCCAATTTTCTCTTATTTTTCATCACTAAAAACTAAAACGTGGTTGTCATTTTTTTTTAATTGAATGAGATGATATATTTATTAGTAACGACGGTTTGAACTTTGAACGAGCTGCTAAAATATGTGTGCTTAGTGGGGACTGGGGAGCAACTCGGTGAACTATAATTAATCACTGATTGCTATCCAAAATTTACATCCCGAAATCCGAAATATTGTGCATGCAAAACGAGACTGGATTCGTGATATTTCCGAAACAAAGCAGGGAGATACAAACAAAAACGGTATCACGCGCCGCGGTACGACCCCATTTTCTCTTTGTCTGTGTAATCAAAAGCAGTGCCTCTTTTGCTCTCCAAAGTTGAATCTACCTGTAAATTTCTTGTAAATTATTTGAAAAAGTTATTAGATTTGCTTGGTATTTGATAATCATGCCTTTACAAAGTAATCTTAAGACCATGATTGAAGCAAAAAGCTACCAAAGTCTCCTTTGTTGCATGTGCTGTGCCTCTGATGACCATTAAGAGAATATCCTAAAAAAATATATGTATAAAACCTTAAATGTTGAAATTGAAGCATGATTTATTTCCTTAAAAAATACACTTCCTTAAATGTTGAAATTGAAGCATGAATGCATGATTTATCAAAAATTTGTGGAAGAAAAGGGCTTAAAATATATCAGTATCAGTTTGAATGTGAAACTAATTAACATATGCCAAAAATATATCAGGACATAATTGCTGCGTTCAACTGGTAGAACATAAAAAGATGTGCATTCGTATAGAGTAGATAGCTAGCTTCTACTATCTTAGATTTAAACTTATAGCAGTTAGCAGCTATCTCTCTGTCTTATTTATAAAACCAATTCAGCCTTTGAAGTACTGATGCAACTTTTTCGGATTCTCTCTCTCTAAAACTTTTTCAACCTCCTCTGACCAACAGTGGATTCTCTCCAATGCAAAAGAATTCATTGGATCATTTCTTAATATTTAAACCGTTGGATCTGAAATTAATGGTTAGAGATCTTTCTAGATCTAGCGAATTAAATATGGGACATAGGAGAGGAACTTTAAGTGTTAAGGCCCTCTGACCCCCGAATTCACATACTCTGAGATATCTCATATTTTGCGTGACTATTTGGAAAATCTCAACCGTTCCAATACATTCTGCGCGAATCCCAAAGCTCAAATAATACTGCCCCTCCGACACCCATCAATAAACACTGGACACGTCGGTCACGCAAAATTTGAGATATCTCAGAGGATACGCACTCCTGACCCCTCCCTCTTGTCTCCCACTGATACCTTCTCAGTTCTTACACAGAGAGGGAGAGAGGCAGAGAGCTCGCTTTTATTTTCTTTACAGAGAACAGGGCCTCTAGCTCTCTGTGTCAACGACAAGCTCTGCTCCACTTCCCACTGTGCTCTCTCTCTCTCTCTCTACTCATAAAACACAGATTTGAGAAATCAAAGCTCCATCATTACATTCACAACAAAAGAAAGAAAATACAAGACTAATGGCGGCACTCTCGGCGTTTCTACCGCCAACCCTGCTTCTTCTCCTCTTCTTCTTCTTTCCACGCCAATCTCTTTGCCTGGTACTCTCTTTCTCTCTCTCTCTCTCTCTCTCTCAGCATGGTACAATGCGCCTTCGGTTTTGATCCATGGAAATTCAATTTTCATAACCTTCCTCTGTTATACCAGAATGCATTATCAATGAACACTAGCTTGAAGCACATTCAATAAATTACTAACATTTGCGCGATTTTTAAAGCAGAAATACAGGCCAGAGCAGCTGATTGTCCCGGACCCATTACCTGAGACATTCACACCGAGTAGTGCACCGGCTCCAACAAGCGGTGGAGATCTCCCAAAGCTTCCATCAGAGGGTCATAGTGCTTTGAGCCCGGTAGGGTACTCGTATGACCCGGTACGACCGGTAAGCGGGCCTAAACCGTCAGCGGCCCCATCGCCTGAAGCTGGAGGTGCAGTACCTTTTATAAGTAGCAATCCTGCTGTGCCACTTCCTACTGGTATTACTGACACTGCTTCTATTTTGCCATTGCCTGCTCCTGGTGCTGGTGGTGATCATGCACTGGTAATGGTATATACTCCTTTTTCTTTAAAAATAATTATTTGTTCTGATTCTACGGTTTGAACTGGTAATTTTTAATTGGTGTCCAGCATGGTAATGTAACTTTTTATTTTTTTACAATAAATAATACATCAGGGTCTAAGAAATGGCTTATTTCCTGTTTTAGTTGAAAAGTTATCATTTTGGACCCTGATGTTATGATGATTTTTATATTGGTACTCTAGATATATATATAGAGAGAGTGTCTTCTATGGATATAAGGACCTATTTGTAAAATGAACATATTTTTATTTTCAAAGTTCAAACAGTCGATCCGAACCGTTCATTTTGTTCTCCATATTAATATGTGCTTGGAGACCAAATTTTACATTTTTCTGAATTTTTTTACTATTTATTAAGATGGGTACAAAAAATATCAAATTCAGACCATTGAATTTTGTACCCATCTTAATAAATAGTAAAAAAATTCAGAAAAATGTAAAATTTGGTCTTTAAGCACATATTAATATGGAGAACAAGATGAACGGTTCAGATCGACTGTTTGAACTTTGAAAATAAAAATATGTTCATTTTACAAATAGGTCCCTATATCCATAGAAGTCTTTGCCATATATATATATATATATGAATATGATGGAAAACCCCAAGCCAGGATTTTTTTTGTATTTATTTTACAATATGCAATTATTTCATCTTTTCACCTGAAGATACCAAAATTATAAATTAATGTTTAGAACAAAAATCATGAACAATGTGACCTATAGTACTTGCAAATAAAAAATTTAGGGATCAACATTGGAAGAGATGACACTTGAGGGACCATTTCTGTAGTTTATTATTAAATTTTGTCAAAGCAAAAAAAAAAAAAGGGGGCGCTAAATCAGTTCATTCTGTTGCATGTGTGATTCATGGAAAAGCTCTTAACTAAAGAAGTTAAGTAAATTTATTTAAAGACAATCACTTTGTATACTTTTGTTTTCTCTTTTTTCTGAATTTATTGTTAATTATATGACATTTCTAAGTATTGCAATGATCATTTTTGTTCTTCCTTTTAATCTTCTTTCTATCTCCAACATTACATTACTTGTTCTTTCACCTTTAACCCTTTCCGTTTCTTTTCTTTTTCTCTTTTTTGTAGGCCACAGGACAAGGATCACTGATACAAATCCACCTTATGGGGGCAGTGTTTTTAATGATTTTATCCTTTTGGGCTAGTACATGAACTATCTGTATGTAAACTAGAAAAATGTAATATCCAGGTTTTTATATTAGGTCCTTTTCATATTCCATTTTTTTTTCTTTACTTTGTAGTTTGTAGAGCCTCTAGCTATGGAATTAAAATGAATATAAAAAATGGATCTCTTGAGGTGAGCTCTCAGTTCTTCTCCAATGGCATGAAGTGCATTAAATGATCAGAACAAATGTGGACCACATTCAAATTTGATAGTTCAAAATTACAAAAATTGTTTAACATATATGACTAAATTATCCAATATCAAACTGTTCCAGTTCTAATTTGCTGCAGACGATTTGATCTGAAACGAATGGTCCAGATTTGATCGGAAGGGTTGCTTCAAATATATACCATTGGAAGTAAACCGATGGACAATGAAGTTCAAATTGAAAAACTTACATGTTGGTTCAAGGCCTAGTGTTTAGTGTCATAAATGAAAAGGACATGTTTGGGGTTTTGGGTTTATTAACTCGGTTTAAATTTTAAATTTAAATGTGCAGGCAGCACTAAAATATTTGCTTTAGGGTTCTTTTCCCTTTCCAATGCGGGCTGGGCTTATGGAATTCGTATCCTCAGCATTAACTTAAATGAGAATTTTTTGAGTTAATAAATCTCAACTGTCTGATATATCTCAAAATTTGTGCAAATTAGATTCACACTAATATTGAAAGACCCCCTATATCATAGACAGGAGCCGGATTGATTCCGTTTAAAATCAGACGGTTGAAATTGATTAACTCAAAAGATTACATTTTGAGTTAATGCAGAGAATATGCGTTCGGGCTTATGAGTCCCAAATCGCTTTGTTTTTTTTTTTTTTTTTTATCTAACCGTTCAAAAAAAATTGCATGAATTTCAATAAAAACTAATGGTTGGATAAGAAAAAACATGAAACTGACTTCATAAATAAGAACCAATAAGAAAATTGAGTATCTTTAGAAAAAAAAAATAGAAAAATTATGACATCTATGAGAGTATATGTCTAAATAAATTTACATATCTACAAAAAAAAAACATTAATAAGATATTTAAAAAAAAAGCCCAGACTGGTTGACTGAAAAACTTTTATTTAATTTGAAATTTCATTTCTTAATCACAATTGTTGACTAATCAAAACATGTACGTGTTTAATATAAGAATGGAGATATGCTATACATAAGTTTTGAAAATTAAAAGTATGGGTGTAGAGTATTTTAAGTGGAATTAAAATGATGATTAACATTAAAAAAAAAAGAATACTCAGTACCGTACATAATATGTACTCAGCAAATTATTGAGCCGATTTATATTAATAAATAAAATTAAAAAAGGATTAGATTTTTATAAAATCTCGATTTCTAGAAAGAACGATGGGATAATCTATTCCGTCTGCCGGATAAGATAAATTATTTTTGGTGCATTTGGATGAATCAAGAATAATACAAGGATAGTAGCTATTTCAATATTTTGTAGGATTAGTAGAACAGTGAACAATCCCACAAAAGACAAACAAATAATAGTGGCTATTCGCTAATCCAAACACACCCAAATGTAAATTAGTAGCTCGGAATAGTGCTAATCCGGAATAGTAGCTATTCTTCACCCACCCAAACGCACCCTTTGATCAATTAATCATAACTATAATCTCAAATCAAATTGCTAATTAACTAAACAAAAAATAATATGAATAAAATAGACCATCACATTCAGAGTGCAGTGGGGAAAAAAAAAAGTTCCCGTCCAAATTTTTTGTTTTTCTTTTTGTGGGTTCATTTTCTACAGGTTTTTTTTATATTTTTTTTAATCTTCAACAATCGCAGTTTCTACAGGTTTTTTTTATGCTTCTATCTTTTGTAAATCTTCAACAAGTTTTAATTTGGCCCCCTTGAGATTTTTTGTTTTGTTCTGATCCTATTACTCTGAACTATTTACCGTGTATACTAAACAAAAATAAATAGAATCTCGGTTCCTTAATGAATAAAAGACAAGTTGGGTAATGTTGGAGTAAAATTCAGTATGAAATATTTTTATGTAATGTTTTACACTTTGATATATGTTCTTGTTTCTCCAAGCTCTGACGGGGTTTTATGTTTTTTTTTTTATCAGGAAGCACATCAAAGCCATGTAGGAAGACAAGGAGGTTGTGAAGGGAAGAAAATGCTGCCTAAGAATGAGAAGTCAAGTGTATTTAGCATGGTTCTAAATAACGCACTATAGCGGCGCTATAGCGCCGCTATAGTGTTTTCGAACCATAAAAGCTATGACGCCATCGGTGCTATAGCGCACTATTTCGCACTATAGCGGCGCTATTTAGACATAGCGTTGGTTTTTTAGCCACTCCGCTATGACGCGATAAACGCTATTTAAACCTTTGATATGTAGGGGTGTCTTAGCTGTATGTGAAGTCTAGTTACCTGACTGTAGTTTTGAAAATAGTACACTTAATTGGTTGGTCAATTAGTCAAATGTATTTGGATTTTCTAGATATATTTAATGTTTAGGTTTTCTATATAGCGCACTATTTCGCACTATAGCGGCGCTATTTAGACATAGCGTTGGTTTTTTAGCCACTCCGCTATGACGCGATAAACGCTATTTAAACCTTTGATATGTAGGGGTGTCTTAGCTGTATGTGAAGTCTAGTTACCTGACTGTAGTTTTGAAAATAGTACACTTAATTGGTTGGTCAATTAGTCAAATGTATTTGGATTTTCTAGATATATTTAATGTTTAGGTTTTCTAGAGTCATATTGGGTTGTGCAATTCATGCATTTGGTATTTGTGTCATGTTTATTGACATTTATATTATAGGTTATCAAAAGGACACAATGTAGCCTATAAATTGAGATGTTGTCATTCGTAATTTGTAAGAAAGTAAGACAATATTAAGAATATAAGTTAATTTTTTGTCATGGAGTGTTCTCTCTTTCGCTATTAAAATATATTAAGTTTGTCTCATATTAAAAATCGATCCTATGAAATTGGTATCAGAACCTAGTAAGATAGAAGATGTTTCAATCATGGTGAAGAAGAAAAAGAAGAAAAAAAAAAGTAAAGAAAGAAGTTGGATTGCCATATGGTAATTATGAAAAAAAAATATGAATTACTTGAAAAAGAGTTGCGAATGAATGTAACATTAAAAGAAGAGAAACCGGACAGCGGCGATCGAGGTCACAGTTATGGCCGCGATCGAGGTCACAGTTATGGCCGCGATAGAAGCAACAGTTATTATGAATGGTCATTACGAATCAAGGTTATTTTTGGTTCTCTTTGCTTAGGGAACATTGTCGAGAAGAGGTTTGAAAATCTCGAAGATGATAGCAAACCCACGGGAGGTGAGTTAAATGCTTTGAAAAAGAAGAATAAAGATCAAAACGCGCTAAGTATCATTCATCAAGGATTGGATGACGACATGTCCGAGAAGATTGCCAATGAGACGAGCTCTAAGGATGCATGAAAAATTCTTAAAAATGCGGTGGTTGGAGTTTATTGAGTGAAGAAGTTGCAGCTCCAAAGTCTAAAGGATTGAGTTTGAGCCGATTGTGACAACCACAACACCCTTTCAATAAATCAAATCATAAAACTATCCAAAATCAAACTACTCAAATGAACTCTATACTAAATTTTCTAATCCTTCACTTTGGTGCATGGTTGGGTCGAATCCACCTATAGGCAGCAACCCCCTTATTACCCCTTCCTGCCCAATCTGCCCCTACTGCAATAGAAAATCCACATAATATACAACAATTTGATCAATATCATTAGAAAACAATAAAGATAACTTCAACAACGAACTATAACTTTTATTCTTCACCCAATAATACGCCAAAGCTATAATTTGAGCACCTACTAACTTGGAATTTATTTTAATCCCTTGAAAACACAACTTATTCCTAACTAGCCAAACAGACCACAACACAACACCTCTAAGTACTTCTACTAATAATCTATCTTTCAAAGAAATATATTTATCAATAAGCCATAATTCATCATTAGTTGTATAATCAAAAGTAAAATTATTGAACAAATTTCCTGAACTTAAAAGGCTTATTATGTAAATATGACATTATTCTTCATGAGAAGGACTTAGACGCAAATATACATTTGTATTATAAGTCATGTTTGGTTGTGCAGTAAGCGGTGGAGTAAACCCTCTACTCCACCTTTAAGAAGTCAAACGAGAAGTAAGATGGAGTAACATTTGAATTAATCAGGATTAAGTTACTCCACCTGTGGATCTCACGGTTAGAATCATGTTATAATTTCTCTATCTTCATTTGCTTACTCCACCAAACTACAATCAAACTCCAACCAAACATGATTATTTTAATCTGTCTTAACTCAGAGTAAAAAATTTAATTCGGAATAACTTTATTCCACAATCAAACATGACCACAAGTAATAATTGTTTTAGAAAATCAGCGATTGAATCAGGTTGACCCGATCTTTACCAAGTCAATGTCCGATCCGGATACATTATAAATTTTAATCATTCGAGTTTATTTTCTATAACAACAAAGAGATTTAAAATCGTCTAAAATAACGGATATACTGTAATACTGTATTTTCGAACTCTCCCCCTTGGAATTAGAAAAT
This sequence comes from Carex cristatella, assembly GCA_024447775.1. Lineage (NCBI taxonomy): Eukaryota > Viridiplantae > Streptophyta > Magnoliopsida > Poales > Cyperaceae > Carex > Carex cristatella. Next base: position 2,205,011 of record JAJHPF010000025.1, read on the forward strand.
TTTCTACAGCTCAAACACAAGTCTTGGGTAAAGAAATACTTCATATTCGAGAGTTCCACTTGATTGTTAGAAACCGTTCTAGGTCAAACTTACGAACTTCCTAGTTAATATTGAGTTCATATATTTGTACACAAATATAATAAAAATAAAGAGCCTACTATCAAATTAAATAGCCCAGTAGAAAGAATATGCAAGAGAAAGAATCCATAAAGAATTATATATATTAAGTGCAAGGGCTACAAATTACTACCAAAGATGAGAAGGCAATAAGTTAATAGTATGTTATGACTTTTGATTGTGCAGCACTTCTCCTAGCAGCAACAACATAATTCCATGTTTGATGTTAGTAATTTACAACACAGACACAGACACAGACACAGACACAGACAGAGACACCGACACCGACACCGACACAGAAAATACCACAATAAAACATCAATTCATCAATCCATTGTCCGACTATAGCTCAAAATTGGATATAAATGAGTTTCTGTGTTAAGAGAAACCATCTGAGCCATAACAAACTAGATATGAGTGTGAAATATCAGCGTTTCAGGTTAGCACCTCTTTAGAGGTTAATGATGATTCACCACCAGCTGTTGAAGAAGTTCAGAGCATTCTATAATTTCATCCTTAAAAGTTTCTCCCTCTAAATTGCATTTCCTGCTGAAACAGAAAAGAAATGTCATTATAATTACAAAGTAAAATGATAACACAGATTAATTACTTGCTGAATGAAATATGATCATAAGCAACACAAGTTACAATTTGCAACCTAAATCAAACTAGTGGACTTACAGGGGGTGTGTAAGTCTGCATAAAGTAAACAGGTCGAGGTTGAGGTTGGCCCATCATCATTTGCTGCCCATACTGTACCTATGTAGTGTTATAAAAAAGAAAGTTTAACTACTATAACTAAATGGGAAACATCCAAGATATATATGTATGTTGGAGAAGAAAGATATTTCAAGTTTACAGAAAAATATAAAGGTTTCCTAAAATCTCCCATATTCACTTGTTGGTTTTAGTCCATATATATGTTGCTTCAGGAAACAATTCCAGATTAGAAGCTCATTAAATTTAATTCAGCCATAGAACCCAATTAAGGGGGAATTTCATCCATGCCCTTCAAAAACCATTAAATTACGTAATTCCCCCTCTAAAATTCATAGCATCATATTTACCCCTCTAAATTTAAAAAACTCACAAATTTACCCAATTTATTGCCTTTTTTTATTAATACTCATTTTAAATTTAGAAAATCTCCATTTAAACCTTTATTAAAGAAATTAAAATACATAGTTTGTTTAAGAAAAATGTTTAGTCTTCTAATTGGTCAGTTTCTAAAGGGAAAATAGTTTATTTCTCTACTTGGGAGGCATACACAGTGACGGTTAGGCGTATGCACGTCATAAGTAAGAAAATGAGCCATTTACCCTCTCAACCGGTCAATTAGAAGGTTGAACATTTCTCTTAAACATCCTACAGATAATTGTTTTTAAATGAAGGGTAAAATGGGTACTTTACAAATTTGAAAAAAAAATTGGGTAAATTTGTGAGTTTTTTAAATTTATAGATATATGATATTAAGAATTTTAGAGGGGAAAGTACAAATTTTGAGGAGCATACATGAAATTTCCCCAATTAAATATTGCTTCACTAAAAAAAAATGTAAGTGAAGATAACGATATCTTACAGGAGGTGCATTAGGCGGCACGTAAGCTTGTTGCAAAGGTACACCAGCTTGGGGATTGTATACGAATTGTTGCTGAGCACCAAAAGGCGCTCCCATCTGTATAATTCAAAGGGCAAGGTTATTTTTATAAAAATGAACAACAGTTTAGAAAAAAAAACAATATCACAGGACAATAAACTGAGTCATCAATATTTTATAACCTTTGTCAGTCATTGTTCTCCACATTTAAATTTTTTTTCAGTGTTTTGATATGCTAAGCAAAATTAATTGTTTCAGACATGATAAGATAAACTAAGCAAAAATAGAAGTCCTTGCAGTTCTTTGCAACACACATAAAAAGTAGTAAAAACAGAAAGATAAAGAAAGCAAATAGACTTAAAAATTGATGTTCAACAACTTACTCCCATGGCCATCGGAACAGTATGCATGTGCTGGACAGGAGCAACATTTGGTTGATAATAGAAAGAGGTATCTGGTACAGCTGGCGATTGAGGCCTCAAATTTGATACTGGCATAAAGCTCCTTGCATTTGGATTTAGCTTGAACTCCTGTTCCATATCACATTTACATGACATCAAAACTAACTTAACTGTCTATGTAATGCACAGAACAAATTAATAAAAAGAAGTTTACCATTACCTTAGCATTAGGGTTGAGTGATGATTTGTCAGAAGCAAGGGATGTAACAGAGGAGGTTCGGGATAAGCCACCAACTCTCTCAGATGCATTGGAGGTTGAGCTACCGGGCCGTGCAGACCAGGTATTTGGTGGCTCAGTTGTAGGTCCCACTTTACCAGATGAGAATGAATCAAAAGGCTCATGCTCTGAGGTTTTACATGATTTGCTTTTCTTCACATCTGATGATATTTAATTATTGAATATTAGCTTGGTGATAATAGGAGCCTACTGAAATGCTTAACAAGTCTATCTATGTTATACACTGACCTTCAGAAGCCGATGCTTTCTCATCATCAGAAGGCTACAGCAAATGAATTCTGATTAGTAGGTAGCACAATAGTTTAGTTATAGTACTAATTAATGTGCTATTTAAATGACTAACCTTAATGTCTGGAATTGCATTGTCAGTGCACTTTTCACCATCATCTTTTATCTTCTTTTCCTCAGACCTATATTTGTACAACACATGAAAAAGAACTATTTAGTTAAAAAAGGAAAATAATTGCTTCAACAAAATAAAAAAAGCAGTTGCCTCTCCACATATTAAAAGGTGACATCTATTTATGTCAAGTAGGATACTTTATTAGAAGAGATAAATTTCTAGGATATCAGAAAAGAATGAGGTAAACTAACCTGGCATTCTCATCAATTGTCACTGATTTATTTTCAACAGAGTCAGAAGTTAGCATGCTTCCAAAGTCAGTATAATCAACGTCCTGCAATAAATAAGATGATATTTTCATATTCTTTTCTCAAAAACTCCATGTAACATTACAAATAATAAAATAGCATTCCCAGTTACCACAGACGAAGAAGTAGACAAATCAAGAGGTGTGTCAACAATAGCGGAACCAAGTGCTTCAACACTTTCATTTTGGGTCTCGTGGTGGGACCGCCAGCTGTCACTTTGGGTCTCAGTTGGCCTCCTCCAGCTGTCCGTTTGTGACTCTCGTGACCGCCAGCTGTCAGTTTGCACCTCCCGGCCCCTCCAGCTGTCTCTTACAACAGCCGAGTACCGCAACTCCTCATCTATATCCACATTGTCAAGAAAATTGATGCCTCTTTCCTGCATGAACAGCACAGTTATTAGACAAAAGGAATCACAAGGGGCTTATCAGTATATGGAGATATTTAAGAGATTCTTAACATGATGGCAAAAGGTAGTTTTTAATAAAACGTATAAAAACAGATAAGATTTACAAGCTCCACCTCAGCTAAATGCAGATCATCAGTATCTTCACCCTCAATTTCTCTGGCCAATTTAGAGGCGTGCATTTCAAGGTCTCTCATGTGAGGCCCTTTCACCAGCTTAGTGGTATAGATCTCCTCATTAAAGGTGCTCTTCACCCCGAACAATACCTCGTTGGTCTCAAACTGGTCCCAAGTCCTTCATCCAAGGCAAGCAAAGTTAAACACCAAAGTGCACTTTATATATGCATAAACAGAACTATCAGAATAATATCGATTTTTTAAACTGACCTGGTCCATTTTCTGCCACCATACATAGTCTCCAGTTCAAGACAGTCTGATTCATCTCCATCAGGCGCCCACTTCTCCAGTTCTCGCTCCTCTACATGGCGTGATTGAGATATGACCGAGTCAATCAACAGGTCCTTTTTCTTCTCAGAAGCATTCCCAGCGCTCATTAGTTCATCGATCGTTAGAGCAACATCCTGTAACCAATAATAAATGCACGTATAAAATAAAATAAAAATGCCCATGAGTGGAAATACTAGTCTTGGCTCAGCTTATGGTCCAGTTAACATTCCTTTTTCCTTCAAATTGTCATGTCATTCCCAAATCAGCAGGAATCAGAAATGCTGACGTCGACCCATCCTTTCCTAACAGTTGACCAAGGTCAAATATTCCATTTATATTATAAATGCATGTATAACATAAGAAAAATGCCTATGACTGGATATACTAGTCTTGGCTCAGCTTATGGTACAGTTAACGTTCTTTTTTCCTTCAAATTGACATGTCATTCCCAAACCAGCAGGAATCAGAAATGCTGACCTCGACCCATCCTTTCATAACTGTTGACCAAGGTCAAATATTCTGTCGATATTGCCGTACTGTCAAGTTCTTTTGGTCTTGAAATACATATTAAATTATTATTATTTTTTGTATCTTTATAATGAAATGGGAGTTCAGTTTTTTCTATAACAAAAACTTGCAATTAAAATTGCCAAAAAAAACAAAAAGTCAAACTCAGTTCAAGATATTGGACCTGGCACATTGGTCAGATCAACAAATACAGGCACCAAACTTGAGAAAAATAAATGAATAGCAGGTTATGTAGTAGGATTTATAGTACCTTGGCTACAATTTGGACTACTACTCGTGATGGTATAACCATTGTTTGAGGCTTCTTGACAACTTCTGACGGGGACTTCTGGCCTCGAGCAGAACTCCCTTTTGTAATTTGTGCCATTTTTAATACCACACCTACAGTAAGATGTAAAAATTTAGGCGTGGGCAACAATGAATGTAAAAATAAAGCCATGAATGTAAAAGGGAGCAAAAAATTACCGAAATCTTTGTCAGTATTTGCTGCATGGAAGATCCCAGAAATAATTGATCCATTTTTAACATGTACCTCAACTGGCAAACCAGTAAGATAAGTCATGACATACATTAGCCGGTCATGGGATGGACTGGCGTGAGTCAATTTGCCGCCATTCACAGTGCCTGAAATGAAATATTTCACCAACCACATACATGTTCAAAATATATCAGACCTATTCTGAAACTTTCACTTAAGTTTTGCTTCTAAACAAAGCTTACCCCCATAACTAGCAAGTATTACTCACACAGTTATAAACATTGTTCTGCTCTCCCACTGATCAGAGTATGGTAGAAATATATGTTCTACACATTTTAAATTTTGTTCAATAACAACATCTAACAAACGGCATTTTAACAAGGGAAAAACAGATATCATAACATAAAACCCACCATAGTTCAAAGTTTGGAACAAGAAATGTTCAAGTCATCATATGTGACAATACAACAAAACCAAAAAAAAACAAAGAACAAAAGGAATTCAAAGTAAATGCAAGCAGCTCAATAATACCAAGTCAACAGTGCTAATCTCATACCAGTATACCAGTTATTTAGCTTCACTAATAAGCTAATTGTCACCAACCAACTAATCATCAAGCAAAGATAACCACCAAATAGCCAAAACTGGTTATTCAATTAATAAATCTAGCTAGTTCTGCAATGATCTATATTAATAGACACCTGATGACTTGGCAGAAGAATGGGGCTTATTATCCCTTTCGCCTCTTCTTGGGCCAAATCCATTGGACGAAGCCCTAGGAGCTACAACTTGTTGATTGCTCATTCTCTCACTGTCTAAACAATTAAGAGTCAAGCACATAATCAGTATCTAATTATATATTGGTAATCAAATGCAATCAAGAACACTTAAAAAAATATATTTCTTGCTCAGAAGTCTGAAGTAAGTGTCAGGTCTCTGGAAAGATTAGATTTCTTTGGTCTAAATTTCTGCTACCTTTCAGGTTCTGCACAACTGATTTGGGGAAAACAGGATAACCATAATCACCTCAACAGTATTATAATACTAGTGCAGAATAGGGACACTATACTGTAATGCTTGGGTCTGGTACTTGTGTAGTGCAATAAGTACAAGGTGCATTATTCTAACAAATGGATTGCAATAGATTTGTTTAGGTCTGTAATGAACCAAAGATCAAAAGGACTAGGCCACAAACTTTTCAAACAATACTTAATTTTTATGTAAAATGAATACTATACAAACAATTACCAAATGTTAAATTTGACTAATAACCTCACAGACCCTAGCTTCAACTGTGAAAAAAAAATATTTAAGTCCGAAATACAATATAGTCATCTAAAGAAACAAAATAGGGAAGATTAACTCTCTAAATACAGAAATTCTGCATCAGCATTAACTTAAAATTGCTACATAGGGATATCAGGCTTCATTCCTTTACGATTGAGCTATTGTTTTGAGGAGTACAATCAGAGAAAAAGGTCTAATATGGCAAAGACGGAAGGATCAAGGGTTACTAGAAACTTACAAAAGCTCGATCAGGCAACCCAAGAGCTTAAAATCATCGCATAATATGTACATAACTACTACGTTAGGGTTTTACCTTGTAATTCGCCCCTCGGGAGAAATCGATCTCGCAGGAACACCCTTTGATTTCGAAAAAATCGACGCGCACGAAGATAAACAAGGAGATATGAAGAGAGATCAAGGACAACGGATCCAGAGAGACAAGTGCGCAAGCGATAAAGCGATCGATCAAAGGAGGGGGAGAAGAGATAGATGTGAGCGCAAGAGGTAACCCTAGGTCCCTAACTTGTTTTTCTTTTTAGCCGGGATAATTTTTGGGTGTTGTTCTTTTTTATCCCAGGAAGGGCTGCTATTCCTGGAATACCTGGAGAACTACCTTTTATTAGAGTGGAATAGTGGAATTAGCTATGTGGGATTGTTGGTGTTCCGGAATAAGTAGAGACCGCGTGATCCGACCTATTCGCCCCGATCTAGTTAGTTCAGGATTCAGATCGTTTACAGTACTCTCGTCTTTTTTTAGTCGTTGACTGGTATCTAGTACTACCTAACTTCACTTTCCTGCTATTTTGTGGAAATTCAATGGGGGGAGTTGAGAAACTTCTATTATTAGAAGAAAATTTTATAAAAAATAAATGAATGTGTATATGACACTTTTAGACTGCTTTAATTAAATACGAGGAAATTAAGATGTAGAACGAAGAAGGTGGGTTGTTTCTGAAAAGGGTGCTACTATATATATAAAATGATACCGACAGAATCTAAATTAATCTATCAACAAATTTGTCTCTTTAATAATCTCTTTCCCTTTCTTTACTATTTTTCCCCACATTTAAATACTTACTAATACAATAATTAATTGTTATCGTACTGCTTAGTAATACAATTAGGGCTCTAAATGAGCTAGTTTGGGCCAAGCTGGGTCTTAGCTCAGCTCGTTAATTCTAGACCGAGCGAGCTGAACCTAGGACTTCCGAGCTAAAATCTCAGCTCAAACTCGTGACGAGCTGGCTCACTAAGTTTGGCTAGACCTTGTTTTAACAAGAAAATAAATTTTACAGACATTTTTGGATCAAGCTGGAACGAGCTTAATAGTATAAAATACACACAAATTCACGAATTGATGCCTAGCCGAGCTAACTCGCAAGCTGGAGAGCAAGCTAGGCTCCAGCTCAAACTCGTTAATTCTGGACCGAGCTAGTAGCGAGCTGGCTCGTTAACAGCTCGGTCCAATAATGAGCGAGCTGTTAGCGAGTGAGCCAGATACGAGTCACGAGCGAACCACACTGTTTTTGGCCAACCCTAAATACAATTAACAAATAAATTTCATTGAACTATTTTCTTCCTTTTATGGATTTTAAATGTCGGAAAAAAAAATTGTGTCCAATGCTAATATTTAATATCTGCAAAGAGCATTTTCTTTGTAACTTTGTTGATTTGTAATTATTAATAACAAATGCACCGCTTATTAAAACAATTAACAAGTAACTCGTTGAATATATAAAAAACATGAACCAATCATTTGGTTTTTTGAAGTGTTAATATGTTTGCTTGCAATAATTGTTAAACACCACGCTTGTTAATACAACAGATTAGTTTCAATTTAATTATTTCCTTCCTTTTATGGATTTAAAAAGCAGGAACCATTCATGGGATTTATCATTTGGGTTGATGAAGTAGTGTTAAACATTTGCTTGCAATTATTAATTGTTAATACACTGCTTGTTAATAAATTTCATATCAAGTGTTAGCAATTATTAATTATTAACAAGAGAACTTTCAATTGAACTCTTCCATTCATTATACAAATTAAAAAGCAAGAATAAATTGTTTGGGTTTGTAAACTGTTAGTACTTTGGCTTGCGCCGCTTGTTAATATAATAAAACACAAAACATTTATTCCAACACTTCCTTTCTTTGTCATGGATTATAAAAGCAGGAATTAATCATTTGGATATATACAGTTTTAATTGTTAATTAATCAGTTAACACACTGCATGTTAGTATATATATTGCATTGTTGCCGAAAGTTCCTAACTTATTAATTTCCGTTGTACAAAACTTGTATTTATACATTTTTCTCTCTGTCCTAAAATAATTGCCGAAGCAAGCCCTTCGTCTAGTATTTTAATATTCCGAATAATTCATCTACACCAGTTGTAAGCAAATATTCCACTCCCATCCTGGAAATTTTTGTGCCCCTCTTAATATTCAATTAGTAATTCGGGTTAAATTTATAGTTAGAATTAAAATAATTTTTTTAAAATATGATTAGTAATTATAATTATAAATCGTAATATCATAAATTACAAGTCAGAGCATTATAGAGTATAAGTTAAAGCATTATTGTTTATCAAATACCCAATAAATTAATGGATTTAAATCCAATTAGATATTTAAACCCGATTCGATATTTTTTTGCTCCCCTAATCCGCCCCTGTTTTTATATAAGATCGAAGGCAAAGTATTCATCAAGGCCTCGTCTCTGCTCTCCTCTCTTGAAACCTATCTATCCAACACACTCTTGAGTCTTGATTATCTACAGCTTCACAAAGAGAAAGAGAGAAACAAAATGGGTGGGTGTTTTAGCTTCCCAGATCGTGCCACAGAAAATCCCGTCAATGGCCAGCTTCAGCAGCCTGGTACCGCTCGAAGGGCACAGTCTCTGTGTCAATCCATTTCTGACTTCTTCATGGAGGTACATTTTCTCTTTTGATCCCTCGTTTTGTTCTATTTTCTTATTCCTGTTCTTGTTTTTTCTTGCCAAGAATACATATAAACTGCATGTAGCATGCATTTTCTAATTGAATTCGTGCAAATGTGAATTTTCAGTGCTTTTATTCAAGATGGTGCACTGGAGGATTCGGCAAGTCGATGGTATATACATTCTTTTACCTGTTCATTTTTTATTTTTATTTTTTCATTATGAGTACTCAATCAGGTGGTCAATATTTTTCATAATTGTATCTCTGTTTTCTATTTGATGATAATTGTCACATTTCTCCATTTGTCTTTGCATGCGTATTAGTTTTACAATGTTCTTTTGTTTCTCTCAGGTAACAGCTACTTTTAATATTCCTCCAAATGCAAACCAGAATCCCCACAACGAAAGATCAGACCCTACAAATGCAACCCAGAATCCTCATAACAAAAGATCCGACCCTCCAAATCCAACCCAGAATCCCCATAATGAAGATCCGACCTGTTAAGTGAACTCGAGAAATCTCTGATGGAGGTTACCGCTGCCAAATGGATAGAAGCGAAGTTGACTCGGGAACTGGAATTGACAGAAGTGAAACCAAAAAATGGAGCTGAAAGAAATGTAATTGCGGGACAAAAAAATGACATCTCTTTGGTCAAGACTCGCAGTCCCGATAACAAAAAATCCGACCCGTTAGGTGAAACCAAAACATCTCTAGATCAGGAGAAACTGTCAAATGCCGAGTTGGTTACTACTGCTACCAAAGAACAAGAAAATGGGGTTTCTGCTTTGAACCTGAATGCAGGAATTGGAGTTGAAGGAAGTGAAGTTGCTGGAAATGGAGCTGATGAGGGTCCATCTAGTGCTAATTGAGAACTGTCTGAAAAGAGGAGGTTTTATTTATTGTTGGTCAAGTCTTTGGATTTTATGATAAATATTTGAATGTATTCAGACTCTATGTTAGCTATTGGATATTGAATGTACTATCTAAAATGCTAGGATTTTGATACAAAAACTTGGTTGTTGGTATTAGATTGGGTGCTAAAAAATAGTTCTTATTGTTTCATTGCATGTTCAATCCTAGTAAAGTATCGTCATTGCAGAATATACATGTTCAATGCTAGGATTTTTTGTGTTCGATAATGAGTGAATACTGATGCACATTGTCAGATGGTAAAAAAAAATTAAATTGACAGATAAATAATTTTCTTGCATAATTGAACACACATTTGCTGGGTAATTAGTTTGTCCATCAGACTTCTCTAAAGTACTCAATTGACTTCATTTGCTTGCTCTTTCAATTGACAGATGAAATTTAAGCACTCAATCTAAATAAATTAATGGTCAATAACCATTTTACTAATCATTACATAGAAAGAGTAATCGAAAAATCTAACACGGTGAAATCTAAAATGCAATATCTAAGCCTGAATAAAGGTCAACTTGATATACTCCTATAGTCTTATTCAACCTCCCCCCCTCCCCCATATGGCAGAACAAACTTATCCACAAACTTCTTGTCAGTTGGCGTTAAAAAAGTAGTGAATTTGAGATTTGCCAGAGGAAGTTCTTTCGATATCTTCGATATCAGAAGCTTTCTAACAATGGTCCAGGAAATCAACATGTTCTCCAAGCTGTAAGTGAGCATAGATGGATTTCGGATCACATCTAACTTATCACAACCAGCTTCCTTCACCAGGAACTCCAATTTGCTGCTTACCAGCTTCTCTGGTAATGCCAACAACAGAGGGGCTTTACTAATCAAATCATAGGTGCTACCTCCTCTTGTGAAAGCCCAAAAGGCCAAAACTTGTCAAGTTATTTAGCCTTGCATCTACTGCGCATTGGTTCTGTAAGAAGACAACAATCAATGCATTGATAAAAGTTCCTGATGCAAAGGAAAAAAAAAAAGATAAAACTTCCTGATGGAGTAAAACCTAACTCCATAGCTCTCTCAGCTTTCATCTTCAAAGTTTCAGACTTTCAGTTCTAGATGAGATCAGTCTAGGATATGATTTGATCATCTGGACAATTTGACGACTAGATAAACCACATTGTTTCTGAAGGAAAGATACATTCGGCATGAGAATCTTTTCAAGTTGCTATTGATAAGTGCAGTTTTCCTCTTTTTGAGAACCACAGAAAGATTCTCTACTGATCCAAGGACCCCCATTCAGAAGTCAATCTTTGTCACAAAATTGGACCTAAACAGATGAGGGCTGTGGGAAATAATACCTGAGATGTCTTCAGTGGAGAAGCCAGCCTCTTGAAGCTTGGCGATGTTAGGTCTCCAGTTCTTCTCCACATAGGAGAAAAGGATGCGAACGTCTCGTGACACGGCGGTTCTTATGTCCGACTCCCTCATGCCGATCTCTCTCAAGAAACAGAGCTGATAAGTATAGAGAAGAGTTTTTGTAAGAATGAATCTTTCTTTTATTAATTCCAAATGTTATTACAGTAGCCCTTTTATATAGACAATGGGTGTACAGCTTATCTACCGTTTATTAATACATTCATGCTCGGATGCTCTGAGTGCTTGGTCAGAGGAGAGACCCCACGATAGGACAAGGTATTCTAAAGTGAAGTGGCGACTTGGGGGCGACGCATTGGAGGAGAAGAGATTCTTACCACAGACAGACTCGTAGATATAGACATAGTCCGAGCTGGTAAGGTAAAGTGGTAGGCATAGGACTGTAGATTTTTCACCGATTTTAACCTGAGATGGTTCCGCTGTGCTGTCCGTGCAATTTCTCAGGTGTTAACCAAATTCTCACAATATACAATTTTGCGTTTTAAACTTTTAATAAATAAATAAAATATATGTACCTCTCCTGATAATGGGCTTTGGGTCTTTTTGTCAGAGATGATGGAACCCCAAAAGCATTGACAGGAGCAGAGCTAAGAAGGAAGCTCAGGAGAGGAAGACAGGTCATGACTCATGACTCATGAGCCGAAAAGAAAGGAAAACAAATATAGAACAAAGATCGCAATTTATATGTGCTGCTATCTGATCTGCCATTGGGCTGTCGTTCTTCTATCTGATCTGGTCCGCAAATTGCTCACCAAATTGTATCAGTATTTAGGAAGAAAAAAAAATTCAAATTGTATAATTTTTATGTCAGAATCATTCTAACTTCTAAATTTATTATTGTACGGGGCACATTATATGTTTACTTTGAAAGTGTTTTCCTAGTTGTCCAAACATGCATGCGCCATATCATTCATAAAAGAATATGATGCCATCTTTACGCTGAATCGCCATGCATTGAAGCTCCTGTTTCAGTCGATACATAACAGCCAGACCTAACTGTTAACTAGCTTCTACCATTGCACAAACAAGGATACAATATCATAATGCACGGTTGTGAATTTTGGCAATTGAAAGCAGAATTCTTGAATGTAGCAAGAGGCAGATTGCGCCGTCCATCGAATTATGTGATTTTAAAGTTGCAGAATTAATTTTAGCACTGACATTGTACTAATGGAAAAGAAATCAGTAGTAAATATATACAGTTACATGTTTTAGACCAAAACAAGAAATTTAACTGTTACCCAAGGATAATCTTGCCAGAGAACTGGTACCGGCGCCAACTGGTATATCGGTGAACTATATATTTAACCAACAAGTGCCAAGAGACTAATCTAATTTGAATTTTCCGAATTTCGACTTCCTTTTTTTTGTTGAAATTTTCCTATGACCAGAACACAACTAATCATAAAAACCAGATTAATGTAAAGAGGAAAAAAAAAAAACTAGTATTGGCGTGTGCCTTTTTTTGTGGAGCTCTGATACCATGAAAACGTAAAGAGAGAATGTAATAGAAATTATTGTAATTCCTTTTGTTAATCCATAACACAAGTACATAGGGCTATTTATAGCTTTTGAAATTACAGCCTGTAACTTGCTAACAAAAGCTCTAACAAATCCTAGAAGAATACTCTAACAACCTATGACTAAGTCAAGGGTTGTGTGCTATCTCTGACACTTCATCTTCAGCTGATAGAGGAATCAATACGCCTTCCTGCTAAAAGAAACAAAAAGATATTGTAACATGTAAAATGCAAGGGAAAGAGGTGAAATGATCACAACAATTGACAAATACCAGTAATATATTAATTCATTTAAGTCTTAGTTAATATTATTTAAGAATAAAAACGAACAAAAAGAAATTTAAGAAACATATTAGAATAATTGCTATTGCTAAACATAGGACTTAGTTAATATTATTTTATTTTTATTACATTGCTTCATTTTGAAAAGCATAAAATGTACAGTAATTGTTATTTCTCCCAACATCATAGAATAAACTGTCCGTGTCAAAATTTCAACTAAAAACACAGCGTTTTATATGAATCAAAATTTATGTACTCATTCTTTTCTTGTTTTTCTGACTTAGTATGCATGTTAGTATGCATGTAATATAGTTACTACCCATAATTATACTGAAATATACAATATATACTTGCTCGATCAAGGACAAATAACTTAACAATGTAATCATTTTGGGTTTTCATATTAGTAAAAAAAAATGTGGAAATGATTCAATTAAAATTTTTTTTTATATGATTCACTTTAATTAACAGTGCAACTACTGTAGCATCTTTTTTCTTGAACAATTATAATATTCTTGAGTGAGAAATAAGTAGTAGTTTGGGGAAAAAAAAAAAAAGCAATATGAGGATCAAGTAGGAGAACCAAGAACAAAGATGCAAACAGCGTTAAATAAAAGGTATAAAATGTACTTTCTTTCTTTCATGCGTGAAAATCTTGTTACACGAGTACTTAAGAAAAAACAGAGAGAGAAAAATAAAAATGGAGAACAAGTGGGGAACAGAGGGAGTACCTCGCCAGATCCTCCAATGCAAGGAATGCACTGAAAAATTCACATTTGCACGAATTCAATTAGAAAAATTAATGCACCCCTCGTTTCATATATATTCTTGTCAAGAAAAAGCAAGAACAGGAACAAGATTCAAAAGAATAAAAATGTACCTCCTTGAAGAAGTCATAAATGGATTGCCACAGATGCACTGGAACTGCACCAGGCTGCTGATGCTGATCGTCGACCGGAATTTGGATCACATTTTCTGTGGCGACATTTTGTGTCTCCGGTGTGTCGTGCTCGTTCTGCAAGCTGAAACACCCACCCATTGTGTTTCTCTTTCTAGCTCTTTGTGAATTAAGCTGTAGATAATTTAAGAGTGTTGGATATGTAGATAGGTTTCAACTTTCAAGAGAGGAGATCAGAGAGAGCTAGCATGCAGAGAAGGGACTGATGCATATACTTGCCTTCTTATATATATAATAAGAAGCACAGGCCACAGCCCACAGGTGCAAGAGAATGGGATGATAATATTTTTAGCTTTACCCGGTGTTTGAACCATTGGGAATATTGTTACATGCTGGACACCTGGACCTGCTGATAATATTTGTGAACAATCTTTAAATTTTTCAAAAGTTTATAGAGAGGAATCAAGTTACAACAATGGTTTTTTTCATTTTTAAAGTCCAAATAGTCGATTCAAACTATTCAACATGATTATCTAAACAAAATGTGCTTTCATATCAAATTTGGACTTTGAAAATAAAATTGTGCTTTCATTTTATTTAGATAATCATGTTGAACGGTTTGGATCGACAATTTGGGCTTTGAAAATAAAAAATAAAAACTATCGTTGTAACTTGATTCCTCCTCTTTAAATATTTGTATTGTTTAAATTACAATTTTTTTAGAAGACTATGATAATATACATATTATGGATCGACTTGTACTATGGATTTATATTTCTATTTTCAAAATTCAAACAGTTGATCTGAATCTTTAAATATGATCTCTATTTAAAAATGTTCTTTAAGACCAAATTTTATATTCGCTAGAATATTTGTACTATTTGTTTAGATAGGTAGAAAACCAATTGATTCAAAAATTCTAAACCCTTCGAAAGTAGTAATTTTTTATCTATATCAAAAATTAGTATATAAAATATATTTTCATACAGATATTATATTTAACTATTCGAATCGAACTGTTTAAACTATAAAAAAAAACTATATTACACATTATGCGGTAATATGCAGAGTCTGGCCAACGGGCATCTTTCTGCAAAAAAAAATAATAATAAAGGGAGAGACTGAGAGTCCGCTGTGGTGAATAGTTTACCTAGACCAGGTGTAAACAAATATTCCACCTCCCATCTTCTTGCGCCTGTGCTTAATATTTAAGAAGGCAAGTATATATATGCCTCAGTCCCGTCTCTGCGTGCTCTCTCCGATCTCCAACACTCTCTTAAATTATCTACAGCATTACAAAGAGAAAGATCAGAGAAACACAATGGGTGGTTGTTACAGCTTGTTGCCAAATCATGCCAAAGAAAACCCCGTCAATGGCCAGCCTCAGCAGCCTCATGCCGCTCGAAGGGAAAAGTCTCTGTGTCAATCCATTTGTGACTTCTTCATGGAGGTACATTTTCTCTTTAGAATTTAGATCCCTCCTCCTGTTCTTTCTTTTTCTTGACAAGAATATAAATTTACTGTAGTCTGTAGTGTGCATTTTCTAATTGAATTCGTGCAAATATTTCAGTGCTTTTATTCAAGATGGAGCAATGGAGCATTCGGCAAGTCAATGGTATATACATTCTTTTACCTGTTCATTTTCATTTTCTTTATCTTTCCTTATGAGTGCTCAGGTGGCCAAGATTTTATTAGATATCCAATATTTCATGTTTTTGCATCTTTGTTCTTGGTGGTTCTTTTATTTGATCCTTTCATTAAAGAGTTGTTGCATTTTAATTAAAGAGACCGTCATTAATCATGGATCAAGCACATCATATTAATTTCAATATAATTAACATTAGGTTTCTCATGAAACAAGTAAGAATTTTAATTAGTTTTGTGTGGTAAGAGTGAATCAGGGTGGCGCATGTAAAGTTCAAATCCGTATCTCTTTTGAATATTTTTACTGATACTTTCTTATTCCTTTGGATTGTACGTAGGTTCGACTAGCATTTTCATAATTGCATTTCGGTCTTTTTATTTGATGATAATTGTCGCATTGTTGCGACCACCATGTCGCGTATTAATTTTACAATGTTCTTTTGCTTCTCTCAGTTAATTGCTAAAACGAAGTTGATGAAAGCGGAATTGCCAAATGGAGCTGATGGAAATGTAATTGCAGGACGAAAAAATGAAATTTCTCTGATTGAGACTCACAATCCCGAAAACAAAAAATCCGACCCGCTAGGTGAAACCAAAACATCTCTAGATCAGGAGAAACTGTCAAATGCCAGGGAGGTCACTACTACTGCTACCAAAGAACAAGAAAATAATGGAGCTTCTTCTTTGAACCCAAATGCAGGAACCGGAGTTGAAGGAAGTGAAGTTGCTGGAAATAATGGAGCGGATGATAGTGTAGTGTGAGAAAAAAAAAAAAAGAGGAGAACTGTCTGAAAAGAGGAGGTTTTATTTATTAATTGTTGGTCAAGTTTTAGGAGTTTATGATAAATATTTGAATGTAGTCAGACTCTATGTTAGCTATTGGATATTGATTGTACTATCTAAAATGCTAGAATTGTGATACAAATTAAATTACTTGGTTGTTGGAAATAATGGAGCGGATGATAGTGTAGTGTGAGAAAAAAAAAAAGAGGAGAACTGTCTGAAAAGAAGAGGTTTTATTTATTAATTGTTGGTCAAGTTTTAGGAGTTTATGATAAATATTTGAATGTAGTCAGACTCTATGTTAGCTATTGGATATTGATTGTACTATCTAAAATGCTAGAATTGTGATACAAATTAAATTACTTGGTTGTTGGTATTATATTGGGTGCTAAGAAATAGTTCTTACTGTTTAATTACATGCTCAATCCTAGTAAAGTATCGTCATTGCAGAATATACATGTAATTATGTTTTGTTTTTGATAATGAGTTATGCTGATGCACATAGTCAGATGGTAAAAAAAAAATTAAATTGACAGATAAATAATTTTCTTGCATAATTGAACACACATTTGCATCTCCAACTTCATTTGTTGCGTAATTAGTTTGTCCATCAGACTTCTCTAAAGTAACCGAATCATTCTCGACCTCTGTTTTTTTTTTTTTTTTTTTTTTCTGAATCAGCACTTTTAGTACTATTCTCAGTCCGATGCCTATATTTCTCTTCAATATAAATACATGTACACTGACACAACAATGATTAATATGAACAAGTTTTCTAATTATAACCAGTCAGCATCTCTGATTTGATATAAACAACCAGCCAACTAAGAAACAACAGTGACAAGACTGTGCCTGTGAATCCATACAGGTCAACCTCAATCCATAGTCACTTGATATAATTATTGTTTGATGAGAATCGAAAAAAAAAAATCATGATGAATGAGTTCGAAAGAACAGAAAATAAGGCCTTTTCTAACTGGAATGAGACGTTTATTGTCTAAATTTAAGATGCAGCTTTTTTAATAACATGCAGTTCAGTTGGCATCTTTTTTTCAGAACCGGATCGTTCGTCCGATATTCAATCGATGTAATTCAATTAATTTGTGTCAAAATTTGTGTGAGCAGATTATTTTAATTGTCTTACGAGAATATCGGTACGAACTTTCAAGAAAAATTAAATGACTTAAACCGCGTAATTATGTGAAGGAAATTAATTCCCTTGATTAATTTGTCAATGCTTGACACAAGAAGTGATCATGCACGTGGGAGGAAATTAATCAAAAATAATTTTCTACAAATGTAAATACAAGTGCAATTGTACCAAACGATAAAAACTTATCGCAGATCTTTCTCCTAGTTTGAACAGGTATGTGTTCTCTAATGAAAAATTTAACCTATGTTAGTTATTCAGTTGTTTCTCCGAACTTGAATACCAAAAATCTTGTTTTTTACATAAATCCTCCTCTTCTAAATTGACGTGATAAGAAAAGTCGATCCTAAATTAATGAAGCTTATTTCATTTCTTCTGATATAGCATGATTTTGAACAAGATGAACAAGGGAAGTTTTGCATCTACCATCTTCTTTGCTTTGGTGCTGCTCCTGTTAGCATCTCAGCTATCTTCAGTGGAGCCTCGTATAGTTTGTGATCCCATTCGTAGATGTTGCTGGTATCCGAATAAGCCCGGTTGCACATAGTGAAGATGCAAGTCTCAGCAAACGTCAAAATAAGTCGCCGCCTCGATATATAGTTTCTACTTCAAATAAAAGTTTGCACTGCTCTTTAATTTTTCTGTTAGAGATCGACATGTTTGATGTTTCTGTTCCCTAGTTTATGTGTTCAATTGCTGTATCGTTATTGGAATTAATGTTACGTCTTAAGATATATGAGATATTCATAATTTGACTATGATATATTTTGACTATTAATTGCTCTTTAATTTGACTATGATATATATCGTTATTGGAATTAATGTTAAGTCATATTAGAATAACTGCCATTGCTAAACATAGGACTTAATTAGTATTATTTTATTTTTATTAAATTGCTTCAGTTTGAAAAGAATAAAATGTACAGTGATTGTTATTTCTCCCAAAATCATAGATTAAACTGCCCATACGTGTCAAAATATAAACTAAAAACGCAGCGTTTTATATGAATCTAAATTTATGTACTTATTATTTTCTTGTTTTTTCTGACTTAGTATGCATGTGAGTGCCAACTAAAATTTTATTCAAAATATAGAAAAAAAAATTCCAAGAAGTGTAGAATTGTAATATATTTATTAACGTTAATTATACTGAAATATACAAGACTTGCTCGATCAAGGACAAAGAACTTAACAATGTAATCATTTTGGGTTTTCATATTAGCAAAGAAAAATGTGGAAATGATTCACTTTAATTAATAGTGCAACTACTGTAGCCTCTTTTCTTGAACAATTATAATATTCTTGAGTAAGAAATAAGTAGTAGTTTGGAAAAAAAAAAAAAAAAAAAAAAAAAAAAAAAAGGTAATATGAGGATCAACTAGGAGAACCAAGAACAAAGATGCAAATTAACAGCGTGAAATAAAAGGTGTAAAATGTACATTCTTTCTTTCATGCGAAAAAATCTTGTTACACGAGTACTTTAAAAAAAACATAGAGAAAGGAAAATAGAAAGAGCAAACGAATAGGAGCAGAAAATGGAGAACAAGTGGGGAACAGAGGAAGTACCTCGCCAGATCCTCCAATGCAAGAAAGTCACTGAAAAAATCACATTTGCACGAATTCAATTAGAAATTAAAAATGTACGCCCCGCTTCATAAATTCTTGGCAAGAAAACACAAGAACAGGAAAAAGAATATAGAACAGAACAGGGGATCAAAACCAGGCTGCTGATGCTTATCATCGACCGGAATTTGCATCACATTTTCTGTGGCGACATTTTGTC
Source organism: Carex cristatella (assembly GCA_024447775.1). Lineage (NCBI taxonomy): Eukaryota > Viridiplantae > Streptophyta > Magnoliopsida > Poales > Cyperaceae > Carex > Carex cristatella. The sequence continues at coordinate 2,224,523 of JAJHPF010000025.1, forward strand.
TTTCCGGGGTGTCATGCTCATTCTGCAAACTGAAACACCCTTTTTTTTTTTATTAATAACTCTAAAAAAAATTAATAAAAATAACTAGATCCCAAAAAAAATTTAAAAATAACCAAATCCGCCCCTTTGAGAGGCGGTCCGTTTTACAGCCGTTTGAAATTTCGTTGTCATTTTATGTCTTTTCAGTGAAGATATCATGTCTCTTGCTTTATTCATTGTTCTAATCTCGGCTGTTTTATGAGAGATGTCTTAGATAAATATATGTACAACATGCAAGTGCTTTAGAAATGAGATAAATGACTTAAAAAAATTAATACAGATGCGTTATAACAGAAAGACACATATCGAATTTGTTATATAGCACTAATAAATATCCGCCTGGAAGAGATGTAATGTTAATTTCAAATAAATCAAATATAAAAATTGACAATCTTTCTAATAAAGCAAGTTGTATAGTATCGGACATTCTCGAAGCTTAAATGAAGTCATTTATTACCTATCAGATATTCTCAAAACTTGATATTTACTTAATTAGTCGATACATGTACAACAAATAATATAAAATAAATTCTTAATATAAACTCTACAATTAATACAACTATCTAAAAAAAAATATATGGACACAGAGGGGCGGTTCTATATTAATAGTGGACCGCCCCTCAGTGGAGCGGTTTGGTTATTTTAAAAAAAAATATCCTGGTTATTTTTATTAAAAAATTTTGGGTTTTTAATAAAAAAATCGGGCTGAAACACCCAGCCATTGTGTTTCTCTCTTTCTCTTTGTGAAGCTGTAGATAATTAAGAGTGTGTTGGATAGATAGGTTTCAAGAGAGGAGATCAGAGAGACGGACTGATGAATATATTGCCTTCTTATATAATCAGCACAAGTGCAAGAGAATGGAAGGAGAATATTTTTAGCTATACCTGGTGTATGAACCATTGGAAATGTAACATGCTGGACGCCTGGACCAACTGGAATATTTGTGAGCGTAGTAATACTTGAGAGGTTTATTAATTAATTACCATTTTGGGATAATTGCTTATTCTAACCCCCCCAACAATTTAATATTTAATCAAGTCATTAAGTGCAGGCTAGATGGTTGAATCAAAGATACAATATGCTTGGTTGTGAATTTTGCCAATTGAAAGCATAATACAGACAAAATATTGGAGACATACAGGCACTACAGACAAAATTTTGGGATAATTGCTGATGCTAAAACAATTTAATATTTAATCAAAGTCTTTAAGTGCATGCTCGATGGTTGAATCAAAGATATGTACGGTTGTGTGCTCGTTTCTACAAGTTGGTTGTTAAATTAAAAATAAAATAACAAGTTACTTTATCATGCCCTTTAATATAGATATTACCTCTTCCTACTGAGGTTATTTTGCAATTAATACTTTGATTAAAATTATAGCGTTCGCCAATGCTCTATTCGAAACAACGTCTTTTAAGTGGACAATTATTTGATTAGAATAGGGTCAAAACAATGTCAACTTAGTGTTTCTTTAGAGATTATAAGCTAATTGATTCATATAGGAGTCAAAGTCTTCAAAATAACTCCAGTTTTTAATTAAAAAGAAAAGTAAAGCAAGTTATGAAGTTAAGCACAAACATCATAAAAGTGCAAAATTGTTTCTAACCTTCATTATTCATTACAATATGCTTTTCCGTTTCAGAAAAGAAACTACATTACAATATGCTTTTCCGTTTCAGAAAAGAAACTATTAAACAAAATTGGCCGTGCCAAATGGCCTGGAAAAACTGAAAGTCACGTTTGGTTGTGAAGAGGTGGACAGATAAGATGGAGTAAAGGCGAAGTTAAATCACTTCTCCCGACTAATTAACTTACTCTACCCTTACCCCTTCTACAGGGCCCACTGTCATAGACAAACAATTTCCAACATCTCACTTCTCTGTAAGGATTAATTTACTCCTCACAAAGCAGCCAGACGAGGTATAAAATAGGAGTACGATAGAGTGAGCGACTTAATCCTTCTTAAATTTACGTAACAGCCAAATATACGATCAAAGAGATCTTTCTAGTGCAGACACCCAGACCATATGCTCCTTCCCCTCAAAGAACCCAAAAGAAGCAAAAATAATGACACTGCACATATATGCATCTAAGGATGAAATCAGCACCTTCTAAGGTCAAGAAATCGTGTATGCCACATATGCACTGTTTGTGTAACAAAGCCTTTGTACCGCTGCAGTACGCATTGAAGGTACCAGAATAGTATTCGGAATACCAAATGTATTGTCTTTAGTCCCTGACGAGGCTGTTGCGTCAGATTCCAATTTGTGGGAAATCGAGTTCTGAGCAGCATTCAATCCCATGGAAGAATGGTCAGTTGTGAAACTACATATAAACCCAACAATTGGACATTAGTTTTGTATGCTTGCGTTAATAAAATACAAAAAATACTGAAAAAGGTACAATACCAAAATAAAAAAAGGTACTTCACTCTGAATCAGTATTTCAACTTCACCCGGTACCAACCCAACAAGTACGATTTCCCTACCAGTACAGTTTTTTTTATTTGTCTTGTCCTTTTGTGAGTACTTGTCTTTTGGGTCAAACATAGATTTTTAATGAGCATAAAGTGGAAGACAAAATACACACACACACAAGAAAAATAGAAAATTAAAAACAGCATCAGAACAATTTGTAGAAAATTGCGAGGAATTTAACAGAGAGAGAGTTGGTCATACATTGAGTCAAAGCTTGTCCCATCTGCATTCATTGCAGCACAAATGCCAGAAATAACCCAAGGAGGAATAATCGAATTACTTATTTCAATGCTGTAACAGATATTACTGTTAGAAAGCTCTTCAATGGTGGTTTTATTTTCATTTGACCCAGACAATACCCCCATGTCAGCCTTTCTCATCTCCTTGCAAAATACCTGAAATAATTGTCCTATTTTTATTAGTGGATGAGAATACAAGTAGCTTGAACTGCAATTCGTCAATCATCACAAAAAAACTTTAATTTTGAATCCGACATTTATAATATGATCTACGCTTATATCACGCACATAAAAAACACTGAATTTGATGCAAGTTTTACCGATCATCAAACGACTTCAAATCCAGCCCATGTTTAATTACCTTCGATGGAATATCAAATCAAATGATGCTGGGAAAAGCACAAAGTTGATACATAACCAATCTATAAGGCCAACAATATGCTATAAACCATTTTATATATTTGTTGAAATTTCTTTGGCTTGATTTGAAAAGTATTGTCAAGATTATCAACTCATTGTCAATCAATCTCAGTACTTAAAATAAATCAAATGAGAGTAAAAATAACTTGCATTAGTGTTACCTCTGAAAAATTAAGGGAAGAATTTTGAAACGGCACCGGAGAATAAATCGTAGGAACATCACCACCAGTAAGTGAAGTAAAAAAGAACCTACAAACAAAAGGTAAACAAACTTTGTTCAATAGTAAATAAATAACAGATAGATAGAGCAAATAAAAGAATAAACAAACAGACACAACTCAGACTTTTAACACCTTAGAAATGAAATTTTGCATTTTTAAATACAATATAAACACAGAATTTATATGGTATCTAAAACGGACAGGGGCTCACCATCAGAGTTTCTTATGATATGGTGATATATACCAAATAGTATTTTTGTTATGGTATTATTTGACAGCTTGATACTATGTTTAGTTATGCTTGGAATGTACAAAGATCTCAGCTAAACTACAGAAAGAAAAAGGGTAAAATACAACAAGTACATACAAACAAAAGACTAACACAGACGTCAAACAGTATTTTCACACATTACTGGATATATACCTGTGGTTCAGTAGAAAGTCGTATAGGCCATGAACACTCATGTTCCCAGTAAATGACAACAGAGATTGTGAGGTGCTGTCCACATCAACAAAATGGTCTGTATAAACTGCCTACACAAAATTAATGTTACAGAGAATCAACTTTGTTTTAACAACAGAGTTCTAATTTCCTAATTTCAAAGCAGTAAGCAAAGACTGTTAATAATTTATGTAAATGCCTTGGAAATTTTATTTAGCTCGTGTTATTTTGTAAGGCCTTGGAAATTTTAACTCATGTTACTATAATGAGCATACTTCACTTAACCATAAGTGACAATATAAGTACAGAAAATAAAAGACCTGGCCAAGATTTCTCTTTTCTATCTCTGACAGCTCAGCCAAGTCATCCGCTGAAGCCTCCTCCTCTTCAAGGTGGTAAAGAGGCATGGTAAAGCGAACATCCTTTACAAGAAATCAGAACATAACATTAAAAAGTTGATCAGCAAATTTGCTGAACTGTTTAGGATGCCTAACCCTAACACAATCTGACCGCACAGCATGACCTGAACCAAAACCTAATCCAAGTATTTTGAAAAGTCAATTCAACACAACCTGAATACCAAATTACTTGATACTAGACCAAATTTGACTCGAAAATCTGGCCAACCAGAGAAAAATGAAAAGCCAAACAGCCAGAACCCCATTAAACAGAAAGCCAAATCAACTTAACCTTACAAATGCAAGATAGGTTTAAGAATATTAATAGTGCTTTCTAAAAAATAATTAATGTTAATGATATACTGATTACAGTGATTGCCATAACAAAAGTGAAATAAGTGTCAATAGAAATAACTGATGCTGGTAGTAATAAAAGTAAAAGCAATAATGATAACCAATAGTAGAACTAATAACAATAACAATAATAAAGATATAAATATAAAACCCACATGTTTTCTAAGCTCGGATCTCAAGCTGTTTGTAGATTTCGATAAATAAGCATTGCAGGACCGTTTCTCACCAGAAAAGTTGCCTCCAACAAAAAGCGCCACAAATTCTGAAGTATATACTGCAATGATAAAATGGTTTTTAGATAAAGCAACGAAATAAATATATCCAAGAAATGCACAACAACCACAGATTTACCATAAAAGATGCTGCATATGCTCTTTCTAAACATGCCGTAGAGATTGCAAAATGAATTCTCCCAATCCTGCCTTCTTTTTTCTAAAAAATCCACATCTACATGAACAGATGCAAAATGAAGAAGCTCAGAATGTTATGAACAAAAGGATATACATTCCAAAAGTGGCATTCAACATCTCACATATAAAAAAAACAATGTAGCAGCTCAGGTCAATAATTTGGAACTTCTAAAAACGTAGGGTATCATACTGTGCATAATTAATTGTCATCTTGGGTTACCAAATTAACTATCCCAAAAGAAATTGATGGACAAAATCAGACAGAACAGGTAAAGGTACCAACAACTGTAATTTCACAAAAAAGAAAAAAAAAAAATAGGGATAATTACCTCCTTTTGCCTTAGATGAGGCCATGGCAGAAATGATGGTTGTTGGCAAGGTAGACTGAGGGTATCTCCATGAAATTAAAGCCTTTGAAAATAATTCCTCTTTTGTTTGAGAGGGTCCCACATGGCAGCCACAGCTCTGAGAAGCAGCAACATAAGCTGCATTTATCTTATGACACCTATAAATAAAATAGAAGATCATGCAGGTTGATCACTTTTACTGTTTGAGAAATGTAGAGTTCAGACTTGATAGAATAATTTTGCCATATTAGCACCAGAACACCATTAAGAGAAAAGGCAAACAAAAAGCCACAGAATGCTCCAAACACAAAATGACCATTACTCAATACTTCTACCAGTATGACGTGAAGGGTTTTATGTAGGGTGCCATAATACGGAGTGAAGAATTGAAAGAGTAAACAAATTGAAAACACAAAGTCACATTAAAGTTCTTCACCAAGGCATAATTCACGAACAAAGAGAAAACAAAAGACCAATATGTGCCAGGCATCTGCCCTGGTACAGAAATCATTTTTACTTACCACTGGATGGAAGATGAGGAAACCAATCGAAGGGAAGTCTTTAGTGTTAAGTCCAAAGGAGCTTTTTTCCCTGGTATGGAAATCACAGAAGGACAGATATCAGCAAAGGTAGGGCCCACATCATCAATGCTTCCAAAAGGTATCGAGGGAACAATGGTAATCATTGGGTCACATGGCACTCTGAACCCTTTAAGTGCCTTCTCCTGTTGGAGATAGCAAAAGTCAGCAATATTGTATTCCAAATGGTTACTCTGTGAGATGCTTCTTATGTAACCAAGTGTTGTGCAATATCAGTTACACAATTTATGACTAGGTTGTACACGTCTATAAGGTATATTTTTATATTATACATGTATTTTTCTTAAGAAAATTTCTATTTGAACCCCACATATACAAAAAATTGTTCTATTATGACCCCCATAGTTGTAATTTTATGTCTTTAATATGATCATTGTTCTATAAACCGATGCTCTATCCCAGTGCTGGTGATGCGTGACCAGTAAACATAACTAGAACAGTTCACAAAGCGTGTATGCACTAAAACCTTACCATGTCAATTTGAGCAGGTGAGGCTGGTTTTTCATCTCTTACATGGAGTTGCACAACATCAAGCAGAGCACTTTCAATACATTTCTCTGTCATTCTAAATGCTTGGTTAGCACTTCCCTTGGAAGTTTGTTCAAGGGACTCCGAATTGCTGCATACAAAAAAATTTAACAAAACTTTAATACAGGTGAATAGATATAAGGAATAAAGGAATCTTAAACAAAGGGAAAATAAGTCTTACCCCAAGCTGCTTCCATTATCTACCTCCACTGTCATTGGGGAATCCTAATTCAGAAAGACAAAGGAAGATACAAAAACGAAATTAAGATCAGCACTAAATTAGAACCTTCTAAAAATAAAAATAAGAAGCGATCTTCATGTTTTTGCTCCAAATCATCATTCTCCTTTCCAAAGCATGAGCATTTAAAAGAAAACATGAACTTCAGAGAACATATTGAAAAGTAAACATTGAGCAGCATGCGCATAAATAGAAAAGAGTGAAAGTTTACCATTTTTCAATGTGCTTGCCAAAGACGGAAGAATTTTGGTATTGTCTGGTGATTGTAATTTCTATGTTCAATTTGGTTCTTGAGAATTTCGTAAATACAAATACAAGGGCAAAATGGCCATTCTTTGCTTTTTTACTTGAACTTTCTTTTGGGCGTTTTTTGCAATTACATAAAACATGTACAAAATGGAACTATAAACAATAGCTGAGAGAAGAATAGTTAGTACCTTAACCCGTTCCTTCCGGTAGTAGAATGGTCTGCACCTCTCAATAGGTTTTACTATAGGATATGCCTGGGTGACACGGGTATTTACTAACAGTGGAACTTTGAAAGGCTGAGTTCCCTTTTCAGCAGGCTTTTCATATGCCCTTCTCTTCAACAGTTCTTCCTGAGAAACACAAATGGTGTACTCTTGCATTTAAAACTGCACCCCATGAGAGTATAAAACTTCCAAAATGCCATTGCCAATGGTTTCAAATCTCCCTTGAATTAGCTCATCAGGTGGTGCATGACGGTTTTGGACTTGGAGAACAGGTGTGGAATTTTATTTAAACTAGTCCCATTAACACTAGATTGTTCAATGCAGTCTCATTTCAACTCAATGTTGCCTCAATTAACCATTTTTCTCAGTTTTGGCATATGTTATTATATCCCGGTTAATAATGGTATTGGACTAAGCATCATACAGTTTTGCCCCAGTTAACCCTAGTTTCCCAATCTAAGGGAGACATAACCGAGCATTGCATTACTACAGACCCCTATAATTATTGAAAAAAATATACACATGCACCTTTAAAAGTTTTCACCAACGAATAAAAGTCTAGATCAGTATTAAGAAGAGAAGATTAGTAAAATTAACACAAAAAAATGTTACCCTGAGCTCAGAAGGTGTCTTCCTTTTCATTCTGACAGCAGATTCGGGTCTTTTGAACTGAATCTCGTTCACTTGAGATAACTCAGTTATAGAGACTTCAGCCATAGCAACCAATTTTTATACTAGCATCTCTCTTTTGTCCTTCCCGAGGTTACTAGAAGGTTCAAACCGCAATTTGGTACGGAAGTTCCAAATCGCAGGTCGCCGACGATCAGGTATAGTGAAACTAAAGATCCGGCGAAGAGCAGCGATTTCAAAGATTCGAGTTTGAAATTTGAATAAATTGAGGTTTTATTTGGGCGAAGTTTGCGTTTGTTTGAACTTTGAATAATTTATGGAGGGGGGGGCGCCTCCTCTGGCAGTCTGGCTGAATTTTAGATTGGGAAGAAGAATCTTTATATTTACTTGAAAAGACTTGGTTTATGTGTTCATATTGAAACAAATTTAAGAAGTTCATTGGTTCATGGAGAACCATGACCATGCGTATGTTGAATTCGAATGTCGTATTAATTAGGAAAAAAATTTCACGATTTTGTCTGGGAGTAAGATTTCTGTGTTGTCTAGCGTCTAGTGAGTCACACACAATAGTTCTTCTTTTCTTTTTTTTTCTTTTTGAGAAACTTGTAGTGGCTAAGTCTAGGGCTGTAAATGAGCTGGTTCGGGCCGAGCTAGATTTTAGCTCAGCTTGTTAGTTCTGGACTGAGCGAGTTGAACATAAATTAGGGGATTAAATTATAAATAAACCTATTCACCTCTCTAGGTGCCGTTAGGATTTGTTGTACCGGTATTCTCATTCATATCGATACAAAATAAGAAACATACTACTCTAAACATGTAATAATTGAGATTTTTACAAATAATTAATTAATTATAATCATAATTAAGAGTTAATTAAAGTGAATAAATAAACAATTAACATTTACAACCAATTAAACTTTTAATATAAATGAATTAAACATAAAATTCAATGAAGAATTAAACAATTAACATGAAAACAAGTGAATAAAATATTTAAACATTCTATAAACAACAAAAAAATTAATTTAAATATTTTGGTACAATACATTTACAAAATTATAATAAAATAAATATAGGCTATTGGACTGATTGTCCTGAAAACACACTGAGCACACATCTGCTGCTATTGTGTTTTTCAGAATCTGAGGAAAATGATAGAAATTTTAATTTGAAAAATTAAATTTGTCACAAAGAGGTTGGGATTTAATTTAACTCGGCACTTAATAGAAAGTTGAGAATATTAATTTAAATGGCTGACATGTGGACCACTTGTCATATACCCAAATTGCATGGATGACTGCATAGCTTGGACTTCCTCCGTCCAACTCGAGTGCGTATCCTCTGAGATATCTCAATTTTTGCGTGACCGACGTGTCATCGGAGCAACGTAAGGGGCCAGTATTATTTGAGCTTTGAGATTCGTGCAGAACGTATTTAAATGATTGAGATGTTCCAAAAAGTCACGCAAAGTTTGAGATATCTCAGAAAATGTGAATTCGTCCAACTCTCTCTCCCAAGTCCCAACCAATGAAGGGTGCCGCTGGAAAAAAAAAAGCGGGTGAAAAATATCGCTGATAAAATTATAAAAAATAAAAAGCATCAGTTTTTTACTTTTTTTCTCAATGAATATCCCTCAAATGTAGGGGTGTAAACGGTACGGATTATTCGCGGTTCCGAATCCGCTTATTATCCATATCTGAATTAAACGGATACGGATAATTTTAGCATATGGAAAAATAATACGGATACGGATAATTCCGTGAGGATATAAACGGAGCGGATATCCGTATATATCCGGATTCGAAACTTAATCTTTCACTCTTTCAGCAACTTTCAATTCATTTCACTCTTGCGAAGTTCCTAAAAATATATACATATTCGTTTAAGTCCAAGAATTTTGGTAGGAAAATCATATAATCAGGACTACTTTAATACCACTTAAATTTTTTTGGGACCCAATCCTCTATTTGTCCAGAGAAAATCTAAACCGTTCATTCAATAGATCTGAGTCACTCATCAAAACACATCTCCATCTCAGCCTTTAATAAATAATTTTGATTTTTTGTATCTATTTCATGTTGTCCAGCGTGTAGAAGTCTAAATTTAATTTAAAACGTACCCGCTACATGAGAAGACACACGAGAAGCCACATAGGAGAAAATCCCGACGCATTTTCTTCTGAATTCGCATCCTCTGAGATATCTCAAACTTTGCATTACTTTTTGGAATATCTCAATCGTTCAAATACATTCTACACGAATCTCAAAGCACAAATAATACTGGTCCCCGACATTTCACGAATCTCAATCGTTCAAATACGTTCACAGGATACGCCCACTTTCCTTCTTCTCCACGCGTTCACGAATCTTATCCTCCTCCACGACGCCATCGGTCACGCCCTAACAACCGATTTGCCTAGCTCTTCCATCAGGTTAGTTTTCTCCCTTTGCTTTGTGCTTTCTTATGCAATTTTTGTGCAATTTGTTTCCGTTATGACCCCCCTCTTTCCCCTTTAAATTTTACTCAAATCAGGTTAGGTTTTCCTTGAATCCTTCGTTGCTTGCTGCTATTGTGCGAAGCTCGATGCTAGGCCAGAGGGAAGGTGGGAGAAGATTCCAACCTCCGTTTTGGTACCGACAGTATGTATATATTTTAATTTGTCTAAAAGAAAGTAGCATATCTGCAGCAAATTGATTGAAAGAATCACAAAAGGGTTATAACTTATAAAGTAGAGGACATGTATTATGTATTTGATTTGGTTTTGTTCTTTTTTGAGTAGATGAAAAGCTTTTATGAGCAAATTGATTGAAAGAATCGCAAATTGCTTTTCTGTTTTTTTTTTTAAAGTGGACTGTTGCTCGGTGCTACTCGGTGCTGGCCAGTGCTATATGTCGGTGAAAACGAAGGTGGATGTGAGGCGAGGTAAGCACTATTTTGTTGCTTTTCGCTTTGTGGTCTCTGTGCTGGTAAGCACTGTCTTGTGCTGTGCTCTTTCCTTCTTCTTTTTAATACAACAGTGGTACACTGGTTTGATTCTTAGTAATTAAAAAAATGTCACATCCTCACCACAAAAGTTTAGAAAATCCTGACAAAGCTCAATATATCCAGGTAACTATGTTAGCCGCAATTTAATTAAGATTGTTCTTTCTTTTTTTTTCTTTTTTTCTTTTGTTAGGTTTTAATGAATGAACGAGTTTCAAGATAAAAATACTACAAGCTACCTATTTATTTGTTTGTACAATATTAATGATTATTGTAAAAGCTACATAGTATAATTACCATTTATGCACTCCTTCAAAACTTTATGCGGATATGCAATTGTTTTCTTAATCCCCATATTTAATCTTTTACACTGACAGGTTATAATGGAAGAAAATAAGGTCATATTCAAGCCTCGAGCTCTTGACATCATTTGGGGAAATAACGCACGCTACTGGCGCTTAGATGATAAACCTGGGTAAATTAACAGAATTCAGTTCTCTATTCATGTGCTACTACTTCATGTCTAATTAATTACTTCATTACTATTTTAAAACAAAACTAAAAAAATCAGTCCCTTTCCCTAAAAAAAACCAGTCCCTTTTAATTTTGTTGTTGAATGCAATTTGGTGTAATACTCTTCTTTTGTAGGCAAAATGGCAACCCCGCAAGAACCGACTAATCAAGAGGAAGCAAACTCTAGCTCTAGAGAGGGTTGAATTCGAAGGTATAGTATTATATATTCTCATTTTGTAATTTCTCAAGTAGTCAAGTGGATTTATAAGGCTGCTAATGAACCATATTGGATTTATAAGGCTGTTGGAATTTCTCAAGTAGTCAAGTGTGTCAGAAAAAGAAACTAGATATAAGGCTGTTGGAATTTCAACAGAAACTAGATAAGGCTGTTGGAAATTCTCATGTCCCTGATTCTAGACATGTAATTTCTTAGTGTCCTTGATTCTTAATTTCTTAAGGCAGTTGGAATTTCTCAAATAGTCTAGGTCTTGGATATTGTCTAGGTATAATATACGGCTGTTGAAATTTTAACAGAAACTACATATTGTTGGAATTTTAACATATTCATATAAGGATGTTGGAATTTCTTAATGTCCCTGATTGTAGATATCTAAGCTAACATTTGATCTCATGTATTATTTAAATTTTGCTAGATGTCTTCTATGTTGGAGAAAGAAAAATAGCTTCAGATTATGCGGCATCGAGTTGATTGCATCAAAAAATGTGCTTGTGTAATTTTTTCTTAGTGTTAAAATTGTGTTATTCAGTGTTAAATTATGCTATTACAGTGTTAAATTCTACTGTGTAATTTGATTGTGTTAAACTATGTTATTTGGTGTTAAACTATGCTATTTGGTGTTAACTGTGATTGTATTTGTAATTTTGTATGGCATTTTAGTGTTAAATTATATTTGGTGTATAACTTGATTGTGTAAACTGTTTTATTTTGTTAAATTGCTGTTGGATGGGACCAGGCAAGATCGGGCCGGGTAAGGCAGCCCATGGGCACAGGCAACAAATACCAAGTTCGTAGGTACATCAGCTTCTACATGTGACTGTAACACTTTTAGCCACTTGATTTATCAACCTTACAACAAATAGGTTAGATGTACTGCACTCAGCAGGGACCTTAATGAAAAAAAAACAGATTTTCATCTGTCAGTGGATTTTTTTTATTTTACCTTTAAAGTGAATTGGATTGCATGCAAATATTATGTAGTTATTAGCTTAATGTAACTCATCCATCTAAACACTTCTTGAAAAATATAAATCTATATATTTCTTAAACTATACCACAAACCAGTTCCACCTATTTCAAACAAAGACAATGCAGACTATAAAACAGTAGAGATACCATGCAACACAAAAAAAAATTTGGTTAACGATTCCATTTACATATCAGCATCTTCCGTTGGACATAACCTAAAATAGATTTTTCTGTCGATTTCAGTGAAAGTAAGGACTCTGTCCGAGCACCTTTTGTTGTAATTTTTACATTGCATATTTTCACTTCAGGTCTTGCTCAGTATCAATAAATAAATTGCAAAATGATAGGTGAAAAAGAAGAACATAAAATTCTCCGCTCTTACAAAGGTAAACTCCTTCCTCGAGATTTGCAGCTTTTGTGATAAAAATGCATTTTATTAATTTTCAGCTCCCTGATAGATTTGCATTTTTTTTTTTCTTTTCCTAATGAACCATTGTTTCTATATGGCAACACATACATTTCTTTTTGTATATCTTTTTTTTCTAATAAATTTGCATTCCTTACAGTTAATTTGCATCTATGGAAACACTACTGTTCTAGTGAAAGCACAGTTTCTGGCGTATAGAAACAATTCAATTTATTGCGGATTTTTGAAATTTAAATTCAATTTGAATACCATTTATTGCACAATGAAGATAATGTGTTTGATGTATGGGAATGGTCGCCTTCTCCGATCATTTAGGTGATCAAATTTGAATTTTGTCTTGGACTGTGTGGGATTACTGAGTTGTATTTATTTTCTTGGTTTTCTTTAAGAGGCTAATTAAGCAAAGATATGTGTGTTGATGGGTTTTTGTTTCATTTGGAGAGAGATAGTACAGGATTGAAGTGTAGATTATTAAGCTGTAAATTTATATAGATGAAAGTAATTTTTTCTTCTCTTTATAGAGTGAAAGCAATTCATTTATTTCTTGAATGTGCACATGGGGATAATCTTTTTTTTTTTTTTTAATTTGGACTGCGAATGCAATTGTAACTTCATTTCTTAACTTGACAGTTTTGTAATCTGTATATAATGGTTTGTGAATAGTATGAAGACAAATTTCCAAAAGCCAAACCTTAATAATTCTGCTATATAGTTTTTTTTGTTTTCTTGATTTTTTTTATTTTAGTAATCTGTTCTTGGATACCCTTGGTGCGGTTCATACTATATGTCCTTTTTGTAGATGCATGATAAAAGAAATTAGCAGTGGCACATGAAAGTGCTTGTGGGTAGTAAATTCCATATATAAATGTATTCTACTCAAATAAATACTCGAGTTTCATAGAAAAGGCACAACACCAATGCACATTAAGACTAGGAAATATATGCCATCTCGGTATCAGTACCGGTACTGGTACAAAGGAATGAGGGGGTGATTTGATATTTTTTTTTTTGTTATGATATTAGTTTAGTGTTCATATTACAATTTCAAAGTAGCTCATAAAAAAATATATTTTTCATTCTATTTCATTCTCCAAAAAATATTTTATTCATTCTTAGTTCTTAAGCGTTCATGTTATTCATTCTATGTTGCTTCTCAAAAATCAGTTCATTCCCCGTTGCAAAGCACGGGCACTTGACTAGTCTATTAAGCTAATAAATTGGTTATCTGAACTAATAAGCAATTAGTCATGCATAATTGTCACTGTGCAAACATAAAAAGTCCATTAAATTTTTGTCAATTTAAGTAATTAAATTAGGTAATTTCAAATTATAAAATTTAGTAGAACTACTGCATATTTGTATCCGAATCCGTATCCGTAGTTATCCGTTCCGTATTCGTATCCGTTTAAGACAGATATGGTTTTCAATTTTGATATCCGTTTACTATCCGTATCCGTATCTGTATCCGCCTGTTGAAAAACGAATACGGATATGGTATTAGCATTATCCGCTCCGTTTACACCCCTGCTCAAATGTCAAATCTCATCAATTTTCACGAGAAATTTTCGGATCCAAAATTTCCATCCAAATCGTCCAAATGAAATCGTTTTCAGTCGCCAGTTATGTTCCAATCAAAGAATTTGAGGCGACGTCAACTTTGAGGGAGAGGGGGGTGTCCGATGCCCATCGGATCAAACTCGGTTTGATGAGTGGTTTCTACCGTCCAATTCATTTCAAAAAACTGTGCGCATCACTTTAATATCCTTGCTGTTTGATCCGATGGGCATCGGACACCCTCTCTCCCAACTGTAAAGTGATGCGCAAATTCTCTGATCGGAACGTAACTGGCGATGAGAAAGTGATGTGACTTCCGATACACACCGTAAAGTGATGCGCGCATCCTCTATAGAGAGGATACAGATCCTCCGATCGACGTCTCCCAACGGCTTAACCCTATCCCACGGTTTCCGTTACTTATTTCTCTCTAGGATGCTAATTGAACAGGGTTGTTCATGAACAAAGTGGGCCGAACAACAATTGAACAGATTTTTATATGGACCAGGCCCGAAGTTTAGTTCGGTTCAGTTGATATCACACCAACCGGGCCGAGTTTGAACGGGCTTTGAACAAGAATAGTTCGGATTTGTGTTCGATCGATTACTGTTCGAACTTAACCTATCGAACGTAACCGATCGAAACGACAAAATCGGAAATCCCTTCTCAATTTCTTAGTTCTCACTCTCACGCGGCACCACCCCGACTCTCCATATCTCTGTCGCGCCTGTCTTCCCTCTCCGACTCTCCATCGCGCCACCCCCTCTCTATCTCTCTGTCGCGCCTCTGGTCTTCTTTCTCCGTCGCACCACCCCTATCCATCTCTTATGTTTATCGAGATTCTAGCACTATGTTGTGTGTGTTCTTAGATTTTTTTTGTTTCCAAGTTATATGCAGTGGCCAACGAGCTAAGAAAATGAAATAGTTAAACTGACATCACAAGGTGATAACTGGGACACTGGTAATTGTGTCGCTGTTTGTATGGGACCTACACTGGTAATTGTGCACAGTATCAGCACATAATACATGGTACTTGTTAATAAACGACATGCTTAATGATTGGCTTCTCTTCTGCTACGTTCTAAGGCTCGCTGTTTGTATGACCAGGAATGAAATTTGACCTTTTTGTTTATTTATAACTAGGCCCGGTTGGCTGTCCATTACTAGAATTGCTTGGTTGTCCATTGTTCAGCCTGATTCATTGAAACGGACCTGATTCGAACCGAAGTCAATTCTGAACAAAACTAAGTTTTGAACAATATTGAACGGGCTGATCATGAGCATGGACAATTTGATTTCGGGATGATTATGAACGGGCTTTATATGTTTCAAGATTGATCTGGGCCCGATCCTGAACAGGGCTTCTATGTATTAGGAGCCCTGTAATTCTCTCCAATCTCGCCGCCTCCTTCCTCTCCATCTCAACACATCCAACTGCATCTCATTCCCGCTGAAAAAAAGAAAAACCCGCCATTAACCTTCGCTTACTTTGCCTCATAGAAAGCAAAGCAAGCCCACGTGAGAGAAAGGCGCTTTCAGTTGGCGCGAGTCTCCCCTCCCAAATCGCGTCAGAAATTCCCGGCCAAAACGAAGATATATCGTGCACACAGAATTTGGAGGACGTTGTGCGCGGGTGCTGATTGATATGGTTTCTCAACAAGATGACACGGTTTCTCAACAAGAGGAGTAAGTCTCCCTCCGCTCTCGTACAATTGACTATTTTGATAGAATTTTTTTGGGCAAACAGTTGTGTGTTCAAAGTCAGGGTTTAGGGTTTAGCATTCTAATTTACATTGATATTCCATTCTGATCCTAAAAAAAATATTAGTTTGCGTGTTAATACCCTCAGAAGTAATGTTTGCGTCCTCTAGAAAAAATAGAATCTGTGTTAGTGCTGTAAATGAGATGGTTACTGTGACAATGGGTGGCTAAAGCCGCTTTAATTTTTACATTAAAATTTCACAGCAGGAACAATTTAATTGGACAAAATTCAAAGAAGTACCTTTTGGACTTACAAATTTCCTTTTCTATGTGTAGCTTTGGTGCAAATCCCAACTTGTTAGCGGCACCTATTAAGTCTCCAGTTGACAAGTTTCAGCTACTTCCTGCCTTTCTAAAGGTGCCTCCTTTCATTTCAGTCGTCTTTCATTTTTATTCTTGTGCACATGGCACACTCCAAGAAAATGCACATTTCCATTTTTCAACAACAACAATAACAACCAAGCCTTTAGTCCCAAACAAGTCGGGATAGGCTAGAAATGAACACAATCGTAGTCACAAGGTGAAGTAGATAGTAATAAAATAATAATAAAGGTTGTAATTCAAAGAATATAAGAATTATTAAAAAAGGTGCATTTGGTATGAATCTGGTACGGTTCATACCAGTACCAGGCCTGATCGAATGACTGGTTCAGCACCAAGATCCGAGTTCCTATTAAGTGCTACTTCCATTCTATTAGTTGTTTTCTTTGGATTTTTCTACAAAAGGCCTTGTTTATTCATTATATATCTGTGGAAAAAGGTAAGGGGGCTGGTGAAGCAGCATATAGACTCGTTCAATTATTTTGTTAATTATGGCATGAAGAAAATAATGGAGGCCAATGCTTTGCACAAGGTCACCAATACAATTTACCTCAGGTATCAAATTTAATCTGTTTTGAAACTTACTTCTTTTCGTTTATTTATTTTCATTGGCCTATTTGTTGATTTCATTTGCTTTTCTTTCTTTCTTTTTTTTTTGGGGGAGGGGGGGGTTGCATATTTTATTTTCATATAATCTATGATATCTTATTGAGAGCTTGTTTTATTTGCTTTTTTTATTTTCTTCTTTAAATGGATGCAGATACATCAATATATCTGTTGGAGAGCCATATTTAGCTATTGACAACATCAAGTTAACACCTCAATTCTGCCGCCTCTCTGATAGAACGTACAGTGTTAATGTGTTATGTCATATGTTTTTTCTTAATCCCGAATATTTATATAATATATAGATGTTCGGACTTTTTCAATACCCATGCGAAATTTTCCAGAAGCAAGATGCAACAGGTTAAAATGGTTGGGGGTGAAATGCCTCTCATATTTGTGCAAAAGTAAAAAGATAGGATTTGTTTCAAATTTCAAACCCACAATTTTCCACTGCATTTGCAAATAGAAACCCATTTTTTAAGTATTTATGTTTCTACGATTGAATTGCAGATGGCACCCAACTACTTAAAATGAAGAACCATCTGCCCTTACAATTTTCATTTTCATTATCTTGGAAGAAATGCAAAATGTCAGCAGTTTTATTTACATTCATGATCAATATTAAGTTGAAAACATACATTTATTATGAGGGCAAAGTTGCCAATGCATACGATGTCCCTTTTCTATCCCATAGAAAAGGTAACATTCAAATTATATAGACCTTATAAAACTATTAGAAATGTTGGGTGCTTTTTTTTCCAAATCTCCCAAAGAGGTACAAGCATTATGATAATTCTTTGAGCTTGTTTTTTATGGCTATGATTTTCATACAGCTATAGTGCTGATATATCAGTTGACATTGAGTACACTGATGGGAAAGGTCAACATCCTACTAGAAAGGTGACTATGTCTCTGTGTGTGTGTGTGTGTGTGTCTGTGTATTTTTATGTGCACAAGTGTGCATGCATTGGATGATTATTGTATGTTATCTTATTGTATCAAACAAGTTATGTCAAAAAAAAGATAATAAAGATAATCATATGTATGTGGAGCAAACACCCATAAGGTAACCAAAACTAGTGACCTACCTGACTGTGGTGATTTGTATCCAAATCTTTTGGCCATCTATATCTACCTTAGAGAACAACTTATTCATAACATAACTGTGAAAGTTTCTTCTCCAGAAAGATGTTAAGATTGGTCGCCTCCCTATTATGCTGCGGAGCTGTAATTGCGTGCTAAATGGCAAGGATGAAACTGAACTCGCTAAGCTTGGTATGTTCTTTTAACTTTCTTTCCTAATTTTGCAAAAGAAAAGCAAAAAAAAGAAATATAAAATTTGCATTTTATGTCTATTCCTCAGAGTTTAATAGGAGTCTCTTCTCCTTTAGCAAATACCTAATTTTTATGTTTTATTGAATTTGTTCTTTTAAACTGCTAATGCAAATTTTGTGATTTTCAGGAGAGTGTCCTCTTGATCCTGGTGGCTATTTTGTTGTCAAAGGAACTGAGAAGGTACATTCATTCTTACAATAGATATCACCATCTATGACTGTGCTACATACTGCTTGCGATACATTATAAGAAGTATCTGATTTATATGCTTGTTATGTTGATTTTTCAGGTGATTCTAATACAGGAACAGCTGTCTAAGAATCGCATTCTCATTGACATAGATGGCAAAGGAAGGTTATTTTTTTACCTCTTGTTATCCATTTTCGTGTTCTGTAATGTTATTTTTTTCTCTTTTTGCTATTTTTAATGAACCAGAAGTCAGATAAATGGCTGTTCAGTTTTTCTGCAAAACTATATTTGCTTGCGGAGAATTTCCACTCTTTGATTTGTGCAGATTAGTTGAATTTTGATATTTCTTATATCAAATGAGTAAAAGGTACTGGCATATTGATATGAAAGAGTATATGTGGCAAAGAAGTGGAAGAGTGAAGAAGGGCGAGGAATTATAGTTACGCAAGGAATTCATTAATGTTGGCACCAATACATGGTTAAATGAGATAAATACTAGAGATTGTTGAATTTAGGGCAATGTGGTCAGCTTCTAACAGCTGGGTATTTCTAGCTAGTTCAACAAGTTTGGTTTTGTATTGTGAACGCTAACTAATAGTGAGGTCTTTGGCAAAGAAGTCCATAATTGTATATGATGTAACTTTTTGCATCCATAATTCTGTGCTATATGATTGTTATTACTTATGACCTCTTTTTAGTTGATTCTAGCATTTGACATTTGTAACTGTGATTTGCATTGTAATAGGATCACAGCATCAGTTACTTGCAGCACACACGAAGTTAAAAGCAAGACTGTTTTTTTTATGGATAAGGAGAAGATATATCTACAGCTCAATCAATTTGTCAAACCGGTACGCAACAGGAACAAAATAAAAAAAATTCTTGCATGTCGTTTTCCTTTGCTATTTTTTGAGCCTGAGAGAGTTGTGTTGTCCCATGTGCATGGAGGCACAAATTTAGTGCTTGGAGGGTTGTCATATTTGTAATAGAACATGTCTTTATACTGTAGATTCCAATAATGGTGGTAATGAAGGCAATGGGAACGGAAAGTGATCAAGAGGTGGTGCAAATGGTTGGAAGGAACCCCCGGTATGGTGATCTCCTCCTCCCTTCTATTCAGGTACGAGTTCTGTACCGGTACAAATAAACCCTGAACAGATAGTAGCAAACTTAACACTTCATTTGCATAGTTTCAACCTGCCAGACATATATAAGTATTTAAAATATGACAATATAAATAAATTTGGTTTATAAAATCAATTCCTATAAATAAATTTGGTTTATAAAATCAATTCCTGAAAATCAATGCAACTTATTTATCCGGGAGTGAGGCTACGGTACTATGCATAATGCACTTTGGTCCGTGCTACGGATCATGTCTAAATCTCAGTCTAAAGTCGATCCGAACCGTTCGTCATGATCTCCATATGAAAATGTACTTGGAGGTCAAACTTTGTATTATTTAGAATGTTTTTATTATTTTTTTAGATAGGTACAAAATCACTACTTTGAATGGTTTAGAATCTTTACATCAAGTGATTTTGTACCTAGTAAAAAAATTCTTAAAAATGAAAAATTTGGCATCCGAGCACATTTTTCATATGGAGATCATGTTGAGCGGAGCAGATTGACCGTTTAGACTTTGAAAATGGAGATATGGATCCGTAGTACGGACTAAAGTGCGTTATGCATAGTAAGATAGCCTCACTCTTTATCACTATTAGTATTACAGTATTACTACTATTGTTATTATTATTATTATTATTAAATTACTATCTACCTTGACTTCGTGACTCCCATTGGGTTTCATTTCTAGCATACCCCAACTTGTTTGGGACTAAAGGCTTGGTTGTTGTTGTTGCTAATTGAATCTACTTTCATATAATGCAAATCTGTCTATAGGAATGCTCCTCTGAGAGAATATATTCCCAAGAACAGGCGCTGGATTACATGGATGCTAAGGTTCACTACATACATGCGATAATTATATAGAACTTTGATTAACAGTTATAAGTATGAAGCAGGTTTGTTACTAAGAATTTTATTTTTAAATATCAGGTGGGATATGCTGGCACGGTGAATCCTGAGAAACGAAGGGTACTTCTGTAAAATTTTGGCAATCAGTATAAAGTTTAATTTTTAAAAATTATGTAGTATGCAACTTTTTATTACTTCTTTTTTCTACCTTGAAGGAAGGACGGGCGAAGTCAATTCTAACGGATGTATTTCTTGCACATGTGCCTGTAAGTTTTTTATGTATTATTTAACTGCAGTTGATAAAAAAATTACTAGTGCGGTTATGCAGCTTTAAAGGAAATATCATGGTTGCCTTATAAAAAAAAATACTAAATAGGAATTATCATATATATCCCTGAAGAGTGCTAAGAATATCCTATATATATCGAAAACTAGGATACATTATTTACTAAAACTTTCCCATCTACTTCACCATCTACTTCATAATAAAAGAAAAAAATGTCAGACTATGCATCCATCAGCATTTGTTTCTAGATATTGAGAAAGGAGAGGGATAAATTTTGTTATTTACGAGATACATTTACTATTTCTTTGTAATGACATGTGTACTCATATTGCAGGGTTACGCATGGTTGTATATGCTTTATAAGGCCATGAATGATTCCTGTTATAACTGTTCATTTTGTATTTTTCCCCTTGTGGACTTCTTATAATTGGTCTTTTGTTCTATTTACAGGTCAAAGAACAAAATTTCAGACCAAAGTGCATTTATGCTGCTGTTATGTTACGCCGCATGTTGGATGCAATTCTTAATTCCGACACATTTGATGATAAGGTTGATGCTGCTTTGAATTCTGTGCCATTAAGCTTTTATTTTTGACAAATCTGCAATTATGGCTTCTTGTATTCTACTCGAAACAAGAGTCAACCAAGATATAAGAAAACCTTGAAGAAAAGATATATGTTGCATGTACCAGTTGATGTGTGTCATTTGAAAAAACATGTACAATAGTTTCATATAGGAAAAGCTTGTCTTTTAATATCATTTTTGTTAGGATTATGTGGGTAACAAGAGGTTGGAGCTATCTGGCCAGCTTGTATCTTTGCTCTTTGAGGTGATATATCTATTTCTTTACATTATCAAGTAGAAGAAATTGGTTTATTATTCTTTTTGAGGAACTTGTTTTTGATTTATTTATCCTTAATCCCCCCTCCTAAAGGATTTGTTCAAAACAATGAACACTCAAGCTGTTCAGCGAATGAATTATGCAATGGGCCAAAGCAATCGATCTGGTGCTTTGGATTTTAGTCGGGTATGTCCTGGAGCTTTCTTTTTAATTCTTCTAAACTTGATATTTATCATATTTAAACAGCAAATAATTGACGTGTTCATACTAAATTGTGTTTTTCTTTTTCATATTTTATTTAGTATATAGTGACTGATATTATAACTCTTGGCTTGGAGAAGTCCATCTCAACTGGAAATTGGGACTTGAAGCGTTTTAGGATGCACAAGAAGGGTGTTTCTCAGGTTCTCTCTCTCCATTGTCAATCTCTCTTTCTCTCTCTGTTCTCCTCCCTTCTTCTATTGCCTTCCTCACCCCTTCCAATATACCATCTAGTGCTCACTAGTACTCGTAACAGGTTCTCTCTAGATTGTCATACATTGGGGCACTAGGTCATATGACACGCATATCGCCACAGTTTGAAAAGACACGCAAAGTGAGTGGACCCAGGGCTTTGCAACCTAGCCAGGTATATTACTTGTTCTTCTTCTTCTTTTTTTTCTTTTTTTGCTATTTGATTAGGTACACAAAAATTTGATTTTACTTGTTGAATTCATTTGAAATAGTGGGGAATGCTTTGCCCATGTGACACCCCTGAAGGAGAAGCTTGTGGTCTGACAAAAAATTTGGCATTGATGACTCATGTGACAACTGACGAGGAAGAGGGCCCACTTATTAGTCTGGTATCTCTTTTAAATTTTATTTTTATTTAAATGTTCTGGAAATTTGTCCGAAGTAATGACTATTCTTAATTTTTTATATTTACTATTCAAATATGTGTAGAAGTGGTCTGCATGAAATTCTTGTGCAAACTTCTTGTGTACCTTCTACCTTCTTTTTCAATATATTTTAATCTCTTTATTGCAGTGTTACAGTTTAGGTGTAGAGGATCTTGCTCACCTTTCTGCAGAAGAAATTTATGCAAATGATTCATATCTGGTGTTTTTCAACGGACTTATTCTTGGAAAGCACACAAGACCTCATGTCTGTTAATTCAATCTCTGTTATTATATATTTTCTTGTCAATCTTAGATTAGTGCTAAACTTCTTTTTGGTAGCCATGTACAGTATCTTTAAAAAACTAGAAGCACGTCTTTTTCCAGTTTTCTTCTTTTATCCTGCTGTTTCTGCTAATTTATGTTAGCTGATATTTGTACAGACCTTTGCTAATGCAATGAGGAGATTGCGTCGTTCGGGGAAGATTGGGGAGTTTGTTAGCATTTATGTTCATGAAAAGCAGGTTGCTCTCTCTCTCCCTCTCACCCCCTTAGATTTGGGTAGTTGCTCATTTGGTGTACTAGATTGGAAAATGAATTTGAAACTAACTAGTTTCATTTTTTTGCATTTAAATATTTTCAGAATTGTGTGTACGTGGCAGCAGATGGAGGTCGTGTTTGCCGACCTCTTATTATTGCTGATAAGGGCATCTCGAGGGTCTTAGAACATCACATGAAGGAGCTCCAGGTTTGTCCTTTTTAATTCTGTATATGTTTCAATCACAATGTATCAGTTATTGGTTTTTATTTGGTTCATCAAAATTCACTCTTTTATAACAGTGAATTTCTTCTCTCTTTTTTTTCAAAAGGTGGGGTTTCGTACTTTTGATGATTTCTTGCACGACGGACTTATCGAGTATCTTGATGTCAATGAGCAGAACAATGCTCTGGTATACAATTTATTCTCTCTCCTTCTAAGTTCTCTCTGTGTGTACCTGTTGAAGTTTTTAACTTTTTAACAAAACAAACTAGATTGCATTGTATGAGCATGAGGCAGGGGAAATTGACAGGAGTGAAATAACACACATAGAGATCGAGCCACTTACTCTTTTAGGCGTTGTGGCAGGACTCATCCCTTATCCGCACCATAACCAATCTCCACGTAACACCTACCAGGTTTGTTTATTACTTTTATGTGCTTTGCTTTCAAACTACAGTTTAGCAATGTATTTTTTTAATCTCAAATGGTCTAATGGAGATTTTGTTTGATTCTTACAGTGTGCTATGGGAAAGCAAGCAATGGGGAATATTGCATATAACCAGGCATCATACTTTTTAATTAATTTTTGAAGTCCAATTTTGTTACTTTTTTAATGGTTTATAGAAGTTTTTGTTTGCTTGAGTGCAGTTATCCCGGGCTGACACACTACTATACTTGCTAGTATATGCACAACGCCCTTTATTGACTACAAAAACTATAGAGCTGGTACACTTCTCTATCTTTCATATTGCCTTACAAAAAATTTGGAGATACTCTGAGCAAACATCTTGAAATTGTTCATCTAACAAAGAACCTGAAACAATTTAATGCAGGTGGGTTATGATAAACTTGGAGCAGGACAAAATGCGACTGTAGCCGTAATGAGTTACAGTGGGTATGATATAGAGGATGCGATTGTCATGAACAAATCATCCCTTGATCGTGGCTTTGGCCGTTGCATTGCTATGAAGAAGTAAATATTTTTTTCCCTTTTGGTTTATTATCAGTACCTTAGTGTCTAACAGTCTAAGCATGAACTGTGCTCACAGTTGGCCTAATTAAAGAATCCAGTGAACAAAGCTGGTATGAAGCTGGATCAAAATGATACCAATTGAAAATTAAGTTTCCTGGTTTGAATCAAACGTGTTTTCTATTTAAGATGGTGCTGTTATTTGTGACACCATATTGCTAATCACTTCCTTTTTGAGACTTTCAAGATTTGAATTTCTTGTTTACAGGCAAACTGTTTTGAGAGAGAACTATGGTGGCAAAGTGTCAGATATCATCGTTGCGCCTCAAAGGGACAAAGATGGTGCTTTAATCCGGAAAAATATGCAGGCAAGAATATATCTCTTTTTTTCTTTATGAAGTTAAATGTGGATAATTTTGTTTCTGAATTTTAGGTGAATAGCACAAACCTGCACCAAATTGGTACCAAGTATTATCCTTATTGTAATTTTTATTCCATTTTTTTTTTCTCTTGCAAGATTCTGGATGCAGATGGGATTGCGGCACCTGGTCATATAGTGCGAAATAATGATATGCTTGTAAACAAGAAATCTCCTCTAAATGTTGATAAAGACTTAAAAACAAGGTTTGCATTTTCCTTCTTTATTTCTTTAGTTTATTCCTTTAAGATCTTTTTAACTAATTATTTTCCAATGTGTTTTTGGGGAAAAAAAAGGACATACAAAGATACGCCCGCTTTTTTCAAAGGCGTTGAAGGGGAGACAACCGTTATAGACCGCGTGGCTATTTATCAAGATAATAATGAAAAGATGCCTATCAAGTTCATAATTCGCCATGTTAGGCGGCCTGAGGTGAGTGTATTTCCTATTTTTGTATTACTTTATTAATCTTATAAAAAAAAATTAACTTGCTTGATTTTGTCGATTTTTTTTGGTTGGTGAAACTGCAGCTTGGTGACAAATTTAGCAGTAGACACGGACAAAAAGGTGTTTGTGGCACAATAGTTAATCAAGAGGATTTTCCATTTTCTGAGCGGGGTATATGTCCTGATTTAATTATGAATCCACATGGATTTCCGAGGTCCTCTCTCTTAATGTCTTTTGTTATTATTTTTGTATCTTTTGTCAACACAATTAATGTAAATAATTACTCGGGTGACTGTAATGGTATGTTTGTGTTATAGTCGTATGACAATTGGCAAAATGATAGAGCTTCTAGGTGGGAAAGCAGGTGTATCTTGGGGAAGGTTTCACTATGGTTCTGCTTTTGGTGAACCTAGTGGCAATGCTTGCAAGGTCGATGACATTAGGTACCCCCACACCCACAAAAAAAAAAAAATGTTTAATCACTCTGGCACACTGGAATTGATGAATTTGTTATTTGATAATTCAGCAATGCCCTTATACAGAAGGGGTTTAGCTATAGTGGAAAGGATTTTCTGTACTCAGGTACATTACATGACATCCATTTCTCTAGTCAATTACTTTTTTTAAGTGAAATGTGATGCCATATTTTTATAAGGGCTTTTATAGTTAACAACAACAACAACAACAATAATAATAACCAGGGGCGAAAGCACATGTATCCAATGGGGGGTCAATTGACCCCCATTCATTTTTTAAATTTTTTATACTTGTACATTATCTTCTATATAGTTTAGATTAAAATGCTATGGGTACTATAAATTAATCCCCATGTGCAACATGAAATTTTTTTATGATTAAACCCCATAGTTTGAAAGTTTGGCTCCGCCCTTGATAATAACAATAATAAACAGTAGCTGGAGAGTATGAGAATTGACCTTTTTTGAGGAAAACCAAAACCTCTCTTGTATTGTAATGCATGCTTCAGGTATTTTGGGAACTCCTCTTCAAGCGTACATTTTCATGGGGCCCATCTACTATCAGAAACTCAAACACATGGTAATTTTGTGTTACTTTTCCTTTAATTCCTTCCGCAATCTACTATTTCAGTATTCAGTCTATTTTAAATAATTTTTGCATTCCACAAATACCCTTGGTTCTGTAAGGTTCTCGATAAAATGCATGCAAGAGCTAAAGGACCGCGTGTTATGCTTACGAGGCAACCTACTGAAGGGCGTAGCCGTGACGGAGGTGCCTTTTCTTAACTGTTTCTGTTTCTATTTCTTTTTCTTTGGAACCCCCTTGCCCCTTACTCTATTTTTATTTTTATTTTTTTAAATGCTGCCCTTTTGACTAGAAACTTGAGTCTATTACATGCCTTAAAAAAGAACCAAAATAACCACATCATAGTAAGATGTCAAAGCTAACCACAGTTGGCCTCAGCAGATTTTTTGCATCCTTGATAATACTAAGTACCAGTACCTCATGGTACCATACCAGATCCTGGTACCAGTTTCATCTCAGCCCATGTACCCCTTTATTCTATTGATTAAGGAGGGTTAGTTTAGGAACTTGCAGATTTATTTATCTCCTTTTTCTTCTTTTGCTTCTCTTCTATATGATAGGGTTGCGACTAGGAGAAATGGAACGTGACTGTTTGATAGCATACGGTGCCAGTATGTTAATATTTGAACGCCTCATGTTATCAAGTGATCCTTATCAAGTACAGGTACTAAAGGAGGACGGCATTGTTTACAAAATGCAAATATAATTGTGTTGCTCATGCTTATTTGAAATTTAACTATGAATTTATCTGCCACTTTTCAGGTTTGTCAGAAGTGTGGCCTATTAGGCTACTACAATCAAAAGTTGAAGAAGTCGTTTTGTTCCATGTGCAAAGATGGAGAAAATATGGCAACCATGAAACTTCCTTACGCGTGCAAGCTTTTATTTCAGGTATAAATGTGCTTGTATATTCATCTTTTCTCTTCTTTTTTTTCATTCGATATGCCGTTGCAGTAATTCCTTTGTTTTTTGTATGCAGGAGTTGCAATCGATGAATGTTGTTCCTCGACTAAAGCTAACCGAGGTATAATATGCTGTAATCTTGTTCACTAATTACTAATTGTTTCATGTTTACTGTAATTTAAGATTTAGTGTCGACTACCTAGTTAGGCATTTGTTTAATTTTTTTTTATTTTATATGTTTATTACTGGAAGGGAATTGTTTAAGAAAACTGTGTAACTTCTTTCACATTTGGCTTTTTATTTGTGTTGTTGTTGTAAGCGGGACCTGTAACCATAATATATAGTAAAAATAAAACTAAGAATAAGTACAAAATGACCGAACTCTTTTATTTAAGCTTTGAAAAACTTCGAATTACACATTTGGGCTGATTTGTTGGTGATTTCAAAATCAAACTGGATGTTGGTAATTGTTAGTGTCCATAAATTGAATTTTATGAACAAATTAAGGAAAAGTGTTGGATTCCGAGAACACTGTCAATCTGACGGCGTCTCTGAAAATTGTGGATGCTAGCAATTGACGTTGTACGGTTTAAATTTTGAAATCGTTTTTTTTTTTTAACTTTTTTAAGTAAACAGTCCATGGTTTTTTAAGATATAAAAAAACGGACATACGGATAAGCTGTTAAATACAATCTCTATATTAAGATTTGTATTGAGAGCAAATTTTTTGTTATTTTGAGACTTTTTTTACTATTTTTTTAGATAGATATAAAATATTTATTGTTCAATATATTTTGGACCGTAAACAGTGATTTTGTACCTCTAAAAAAATAGAACAAATTTCCAAAACAAAATGTAAAATTTGATATACATGCACATTTAATAGATATATTATGTTGAGCAGTTCAGATCGACTGTTTGGATTTTCAAAATGAAGAATCATGATTGTGGTGCCAAAAATGGGGTGTTTTAACTGTACTCATTTTATGTAAAAGTTATTTATG
Organism: Carex cristatella; assembly: GCA_024447775.1. Lineage (NCBI taxonomy): Eukaryota > Viridiplantae > Streptophyta > Magnoliopsida > Poales > Cyperaceae > Carex > Carex cristatella. Next base: position 2,252,778 of record JAJHPF010000025.1, read on the forward strand.
CTTTAGTTCGATAGGATTTATATTTAGTATACAAGCTGGTTATTAAATTTTTTATATGATCATAAGTTAATTAAAATTAAATAAGTAAAACATATCTTTAAAGTTTTTAATTTCAATAATAAAAAATGCAAACACTAAGTATAAACATGTATTGGAAAAAAATATATATAAATATATCTAAGGTACACAAAAATTAGAAGATCAAATTATATATTTTTTTTTTCTTATTTACAGTTTGGACAGGATATGGAATCCGATCTATCTCATGGGGTCATATTCTCTGTATAACTCAATATTTTAGAGATTAATTTAAAATTTTACATGATAAATTAATGAAAAACAGACAGCTTTGATTCAGACCAATTTGAAAAGAAAAACAAACGATCCGGATTCTTCAACAACAAACTACAAATGTGAGTTACAGCTCAAAATTTGAGTTAAAGAGGATACGAATTCATATCCCATCTCCACTTTTGGATGAACATTTTAACAGAGCAGTTTTGACTTCTTACAGTGCACGAACTATATGCATTGTTGTTTTAATCGTATATTGTGTACGTTGTATGAGGTTCAAATTGCTCTGTAGCTCCTACCAACAATCTCAAAAAGAAAAAAGAAAAAAAAATCTTAACCCGCTTCTTTTCCCTGTCGTCCCCCCCTACGTTTAGGGTTCCGGTTTAAATCGATTTTAAACCGAATTGAGAGAGTTAAGTATAATGGATCGGTTCAGTTTAGAAATTTTTAAAACCAATTAGACTAAACTGATCAAAACTTTTAAACTCGTTCTCTATTCTAATCAAACATTTACAAAAATTCAAAAATTATGACATATTATATATTGCTTGGTTTGGTTTAAAACTGGTCAGACTGAATCAAACAAAAATTATAAATTCATATTAAAAAAATAAAAATAAAAATTTAATTTCAGTTCAACCGAACAAATTGAAATTTAGTCCGGTTTATTCGGCTCGGTTTTAATTTAGTTGGTTTGATTGTATTTTTTAAAACCAAATAAAAAAATTAATTTCCCTATTTTATTTTTATTTTAACCAGACCGAACCGATAAGCACCCTACCTAGGATTTTATTAGTCAGAATTTAGTGAGAGAAAGGAAGCTGCTGGAAACCAATAAAATAAAGTTAAATTAATTTCTTAAACACCTGTTTTCTCTCAAAATTTGAGTTTGGATCCAATCAAAATTCGGACCAATCCAATTCTGGTTGGACTTTTCGGAACCCATTAAGGACCTGTTCGGCAGACACATGGGCTTGGATACAAACACAGAAATTGACCTGAAAAGTACTATTCATGTGGAAAGAAAAAAATTTCAGTTAACTGAATTTTTCTTTTCTCACGTGAACAGTGATCTGGACGAACATGCCCTAATAGTCATGTGGATTCTGGATTCTGTTCGGACGGTTCAGATCTAAGCTCAAATTTTGGGTTGGGATTTTTGGCACAGTAGTGTTGCAAGTTATGGGGCTCTTGTTCCTGAATTTCTTGATACCGCATTCACATCATAACCGGTATTGATCTACCACCAGCTCATTTTCCCCCTATTATGAGGAAATTGATTTCGGTCCCAAAAAAGATGACCAGCAAACTTCCTTTGACACAGATGCACCTTTTTGTACTTGAATTATACAAGGAGAAGAGGCTATTAATTATACTGATATATATTCTTTACGAACTGACTGCTAGTATTAGGGGTGCAAACGGATCGGATATGGATCGGATAGTGATAAAATCATATTTATATCTGTTTTTATTTTTCAGATACGGATACAGATAGGATATTAGATGGATACGTGCGAATACGGATCAGATATAGGATATCTGTAAATATATACATAAATATTTTCATAATATATGTTAAACTATATGATATATATCTACTATTCGGATACGGATAATTAAAATTCAAAATTATATCTGTATCCGTATCCGCATGGATATTCAGATATCGGATATCCATATCAAATTTTCGGATACGGATCCGAATACAGTCAGATATTATCCGATCCGTTTGCACCCCTAGCTAGTGTACATTTCTCTCAACGGAAAAGACCATTAGATTTCAGAGGCTTCCAACTAAATAACCAGCTGCCGTGCTAATGTGATATATTTCATTCACAATATGAGATGATTTAAAGGTGCTTAAGTTATAGCTTATATATTACTTTTGTTGTTTTGCATTAAAGAAGCGAATGGAGATTTTACGCAAAACACTCTTTGCTTGGAATTCCTATCACCTAATTAAGGTAACTCAATTTTTTTAGTTTAGATATGGACCGTCCGATCTGTTTTGGCACGGATATTAAAGAAATCTTGTGTATTCTAATTTCTATCTCGGACCGAACCGAATTGGTTCAGATTCTGATCAGGACTAACTCAAAATTTTAGTTACTATTAATAAATCTCTGGCAGAAGAAAACAGTCTCATATAAATTGAAAGAAAAGAACCAAATCTCTATCAATCTCTTCAAGTGGGATCCTCATTTGCAACTCTGATGCATGAAATCTGTCTATATTACAACGTCAGTAATCAAGGATACATCCAAAAAATAGTATTAAAATGTTGTGGATCATGTGGTTGCATATGATAGTTGCATTCCCTGAAAGAGACTACATAGTAAAAAATCTGCGACAAACATCAGCCGATAGTTACATTTCTCTATATATTTGTTCCAATCATTCATATATATTAAAAAAACATTGATAATAGAAAAATGAATTTTGGTCTTTTCACACACTATACCCTTAGTGTGTTTCAGACGATGGGGTACAGAGGGAGAGGACTGATAAATTTACTGTGTGGAGGTGAGAGCTCGTGAAATCAGAACTGACCGGACGAGTTCACCTGCTCTAGAAAAGAGAAATAGGAGAGAGCATAGAGAAATAGAGAGGAGCGAGTAATGTTCGGAGGAGAAGACGCTATGAATTTTATAGAGATTTGTCACCTCCAAATCGGAATGCGACGAATACTGTTTGAAGGTGAGCGGAGCGCAGCGCTCTTCCTTCCCCTTCCGTTCCTTTTCTTACACGTCGGTTTTGTGGAGCACACTCTAAAGTGTCTTGAATTAGTGTAAAAAAATCACTGTATAATGCAAAGGATTTCTAATTGAAATAGGCAAAAAAATACCAGTCCAACAAAAAAAAAAGTAACAAGCAAACTTTCTTTAACACAAATAGACCTTTCGTTATATTTATCTAAATACTATTTTTTCAAGTATATATTTTTCACCGTACATACTAATATACTCATCATGCACATCTTAGTGCATCAAACTGTCAGTAGTATCATGGTGGACAGGTGGAGTATAAAGTGTATAACCTCAATTTTTGTCAAGTAACAAAGAATTTAGAGTGAGTCTATAGTACTATGCATATCACGGGTTGGTCCGTAATAAGGATTAATATTTTTGTTTTTAAAATTCTAACGGTCTATTTGAACCGTTCAACATAATCCTCCTGTGAATATGTACTTGCAGACTGAATTTCATATTTTTTTTATAATTTTTTTATTATTTTTAAGAAAGGTAGAAAATCACTTGATCCGAAAATTCTGGACCATCCAAAAACAGTGATTTTCAACCTATCTTAAAAAATAGTAAAAATATTCTAAAAAATATAAAATTCGATATGCAAGTACACATTCATATGAAAATTATGCTGAACGGTTTGAATCGACCGATAGAATTTTGAAAATGAAAATATTGATCTGTATTATGGACCAAATCGTGATATGCATAGTACCATAGACTCACATAAAAATTTAACTACAAAGTGACAAATAAAATAATACTTCCCAAGTTTTTTTTCCCCCTCTTAGTACTTGTTTGTTGTGTTACCAAAACCTAAAACAAATTAGCTAGCATATTTCTGGAAATTTGATCTAATGGCAATCAAATAATTTGGTGAATCACAGCATGAACAAAGAAAATTGAACATAAGAAGGATGACCTGAAGGTCCAAGAAATATCAAAACACATACCATGAAATTCTTTACTTTACATAGCACCAAAATTTTGCAATAACAAAAGGAAAAACTCCAAATTTGCTACTAAAAAAGTTCCGACCCAACAAAATGACAAACAGAAAGAAATCTAGAATTGGAACCTACCATTTTTTTTTTTGTAAATAAACAACAAAACAGCTTCACTAATGCCTCCTCTTTCTACACTCAAGATCCAACTCTTTCTTCCTCAATTCCAACTCAAGCCTCTGATTTTCCATTCTAATCCTCTCGTTCTCCAGTCTCATCCTCTCCAGTTCCCTCTCCTTTTTCTCGCTGAACCTGCTCCATTTAAACCTCTGCCTCTCTATCTCCAGCATCTGTGCCTGGATTCTGAGCCCCTCTTCTCTTATACGAACCATGCTCTTCTCCCCACCTGAAAACTGGGGCCCCTCAGAGAAATTATTCATGCCCCCTAATCTGATGTCTTCTTCATGACCCACATTTCCCATCCCCTCTTCGTCTTCGTTTGTGTCCCCACTCGGTTCCCCCTCGTCAAAATCTCTCTCTCCAAATGCTAAATGGAGTGATTTTCTCAGACTCGGATCCGGTGGTAAATTTACACGGTTACAATTATGGTACGAGCACATCTCTTCATAGAAAAGATGCTTCGAACCAAGTATTTTTTTAGCCTCATCCTTCAACTTATCAGATATATCTTGCAAATAATCCAAAAGGGTAGGATTTTCAACAACTTTGCAAGAACGACCTCGACCCAATATATCAGTCAATCTCTTATACCTCTTGTTCAAATCATTGAATTTATCCTCACACTGCTGCGGTGACACGTGAGACCCGCCTCTCTCAGATAGAACCTTGGAAATTAATCTCCATTTACCCTTTTTTTTCAACATCGGGCTGGTGAAATCTTCGTCTATGTAAGACACTGCGGTAATCAAAAGCTTAACCATGGTGCCTGTCCATTTCATGCGTTGCCAAGATGCCTCCTTGCCTATTTTGTTAGGATTAGGGTTCAGTTCATGCAAACTGTCTTCGACTTGGCTCGGGTCAGTGGATATTTCTTCACTTGGCGAGCTGTTTTTTGCCATGTGAAAGGGGGAGATTTGCTGATGAGCGTATGATTCATGCATCGGTTGATGCGTCTTGGTTGGTGTTTGCGTTTGCTGAGGATAAAATTGGGGATGCATTTGGGGAGTGTTTTGCAAAGTTTGAAAGGGGAAAGAAGATCCTGGGATTAGGTTTCCTCCGGATGAAAAATTAGCTTCCATTATCTCCGTTTTTATAAACTTTTTTTTGTTTGAAATTTAGTGATCAAACAGAGGATGCTAAAACTACGACTGAAGTGGAACACAAAACTACAGCTAATTAAGCAAACGAAAAGGAACACGGAAACAAAATCCTATGCAATCTATTCTCTCTTAGAATCTTATTTTTCTTCCTTTTCCTCTTTCTTTTGGCAAAATTTAGCTACGTCGATCAGAAGGGCATGTACAAGTTCAAGAAATTGGCCAAAAGGAAGAATAATTTCAAACTTCAAATACTCTACGAAATTGGAGCAAAAGCTAGCAAATTACGCGAACTTTTCGAGCAAAGAAGGAAATAAGACTTATCTGAACTCCCTTCCAAAGAGGGATCACCAAATCGGAAGGTAAGAGCGCAGTCAAAAGTAGGTGAATTTCACGAGCAATCTGGAGTCCTCTACAAAACAAACCAGTGAAGATGCCATCATCTTTTCTTCGAGATTAAGGGAAATCAAACTTATCTAAGCTTCAATCGAGAGCCAAGCATACGAAATTGGGGCAACACCCGACCGATTAGGAATTTGGTGAGAGAGAAAAAGAGGGGGGCTTACAAATTTATAATTATATGATATGAGAAGAGGGGTGTGGGGGAAAGAAAAAAAACGACAACCACTTAGCCTTTTTTATCACTAAGAGGGAAGAAAGGTGAATTCGTATCTCTGAGATATCTCAAACTTTGCGTGACTTTTTGGAATATCTCAATCGTTCAAATACGTTCTGCACGAATCTCAAAGCACAAATAATACTGCCCCACGTTCCCGAATAGGCACCGGACACGGGATTCGTATCCTCTGCATTAACTCCGAAGAGAATCTTTTGAGTTAATACATCTGGACAATCCGATTTTCTTTAAGATCCGTGCGGACAAGATCCGCACTAATATTGAAGGGTCCTGTGTTAAAATCAGACGGCCAGATTGTCTCCTTTTAAAATCAGACGTCAAGATTAATTAACTCAAAAGATTCCTTTTGAGTTAATGCAGAGGATACGTGTTCCCGGACACGTCGGTCGCGCAAAGATTGAGATATCTCAGAGGATACGCACCGGAAAGGTTGGTTTTTTATTTTGTGAAAAATGGGAAGAGAGAGAGAAGGGTTCAATGAACGGGGTCTAGGGTGAGAGTGTGTGCAGGACACACTCCACGACGACAACGACGTCATCATTTTATCTGGATTTTCTGTGGCAAAAACCAGATACACTGTTGTACGTGTCGATATTGCGTTCGATTGCGGCTTTTAGTAGAAATGCACGTCTTTTCTGAATTCCGATCGCTTTGAGTCTTTGACACGGATAGTAATGGAAACCCTTATTACATTTCAACTTGAGTTCGATTGACCCAAATGATGATCGGACGGTCCGGATCTAAACTCAAAATTTTAGTTACTTCAGAGGAGCCAGACTCCATCTTTTTGTTGCTCAAGTCGCACAAGTAATTACATGACAATTATTATTTTAATCAATAAAAGTTTAAAAAATAAATGAAATTAAATGAAATAATAAAATTATAATATGTTGTAACGTTTTAATTTCAAAATAAATTATAACATGTCAGTTTTTTAATATTTTGAAGTCCGAAATCTCCATATTAAAATGTGTTTGGAGATTAAATTTTATAATTTTTGAAAAATATTTATTAATTTTTAAATAGGTACAAAATTACTGTTTTGATCCAAAATTATTTTAAAATAGTTGTTTTGTACCAAAAAATATAAATTTTGGTCTCCAGACATATTTTAATATGAAGAACATATTGAAGACATTGACATTGTGAAACCTGACTTGTTATAACTTAGATTAAAATTCTAATATTATGACATTAGCCGGACGCTATGTTAATGCATATATTTTTAAATCCTGACCGTTAAAATTTTAAATAATTTGATGCACAGTGAAGCATATATCAAATCTTGTTATATTTTTATAAACATAATATATAGATAATATAAATCAGTCTATAATGTTAGGTTCTAAATTAAAGTTTTATTATTGAAGATTATAAAAACAAAATTTTGCATGTCCTCTCATGTGTTAGGTGAAGACCATGAAGACGATGTTCAGTGGCCGGTTTGAAATAAATAACTAAATTTTTGAATTTTTTTTTTACAAAAACATCAAAATTTATAAAACTAACATGATTATAACTTTTTTACAAAAAATATCTCTACTAGAAATAGTACTCGGTATAAAAATTTGAAAAAGAGATACGATAGTCGTACTTAATTTGAACACATTTGAACCTATTTTCTTCTTGTTATGCCATAGAAAATCTATAAATAAAACTGGATTTGGTGATCGGTTTGTGGAATTAAAAACTGGAAACCATTCTCAGTTTGAGAGAACTAGAAACTGAATCCCAATTTCGGCTTGGTGAAAAAATAAAACCGGATCTCAATTTCAGTTTTGGTTTTGAGACCCCACTTTAATATCAAATTGGAAAAATCCTCAGCCTTGCGTTGTTTGACAAATTGAAAAAAAAAAAAAAAAAAGGGTATTCGGTAAGGCAATTTTTTTTTTTTTTGAAAACCTGCAATCATATTCCGTTTTGCAAAAAAAAAAAAAAAAAAACGAATATATTATCCGGTATGACAAAATGAAAACCGGCCCCATCTTTAGCACGGCTTTTAAATTGCAATAAGTTGTGTTCTATGTAATATTGAGTATGGTATCTGGTTTTTAAAATTTCATACCGAGTATCATTCTCGATGGAGATGACTTTTGTAAAAAGAAATTGTAATCATGTTGGTTTCGTAAATTATGAAGTGATGCTAAAAAAAAATTCTAAATCTTTCCGGGACTATAATTAAAGGTCTGGATTGGAAGTGACCTGATTTGAAATAAATTTAGCTTAATTTATATCTCACAACAGTATGTTCATTTTTAAATTTTAATTAAAGGAAAGGGCTGATACCTCTCGTTTAACCACTCAAATTATGTAAGTTGATTTCAAACTTACGTTTCTTACGACACATAAAATAATGTCATTTGTTTTTCTCATGAAAATCATTTACAAAGGCATTTAAGCTTGTAGAAAAACTCTCCTAATACGAAAAATAGTAATATTGAATTTTGAGAAAGGATTATTGACGATCATGAAAACTATCGTCAAATTTCTCTAATATAAAAAAAAAAATTACATATCTACTGTTTATTTTTTTAAACGGACCTTGTATTAAGAGCATCTATATTTCTGAAATTCTTGGAGTTTCAAAGCTAATTTGACAGTTTCTAAACCAGTTTCAAAGATGTAGATGGATTTCATATTTAGTAATTTTGTTCAATAGTTTCTAAATATGAAACTGTTTCAAAATTCTGACATGGCAAAATAATCAATTCGTATTCGCTCAATTTTTAATATTGTTTTAATTAAATGCTACTGTGACAATTAAGAAACTCTAATTTTAATTTCAGAGATGTAGAGATTTAGAAATTTAAAGAGTCTAAAATGTGGTGTGAGTTGCCAGCTAATTGGTTGCTGATCCAAAGTTACTATTAAATTTTAAAATTAGTTCGATAAGGGATTAATTTATTTGTAAATTGCATTGAATTTGAACTATGACATGTCTAATTAATAAAATATAAAAATATTGTTTACTTTCTTAATTATTTTTTTTTTAAAACGGTATATTGACTTTGTTTTTTCTGTTTCAAATATTGATTTTTATTGACCTCTCTTTTAGTTTCAAAATAATGATCCATTGACTTCTCTTTTATTTCAGAATAATGATTTATTGACATCTCTTTTTGTTTCAACATTTTTGGTCGTACAAGAAAAATAAATATTCATCCGAGAAATTTATTTAATAAAGAGGAAAGTTTCAAGTTTCTAATTAGCCATGTTATTAATATTATGATATATTAAATTTTGATTTTCTCTTTTTATTTATCATGTTGAAGGACCCGTGTATTTTCATAATTCTTTCCTTATCTAAGATACAATAATAATAATAACTCTTGCAATATTGTACAATTTTTAACATTTCAGATTAGATATTTATTTGTGTCCAATATTTCATAATTTCTTTTACATTTTTCAGCAAGAATTTTCGCACGACATGATATATTATTTCCATATCTTTGACATGATTTCAAATGATATATTTGCTTGTATTCAAGCTTTGCTCAATATAATATATCTTTATAAAAATGATCTTATTTTAAAAAATTTACATTATTTAATAGGTATTTCTTTATCTTGAATAAGTTAAAAGATCAAATGATTGTACGTCAGAATACATTAATGTACTTAAAAAATATATTATTTTGTAATAATTTAAGTACTTTCGGACAATAATTAATGTACTTGGTTTAGTTATTTTAAAATAATTTGAAATATTTGAAATGATTTAACAAGACACAAAACCATGCTAACACCACATATAATTGTATTGGATATCTTAGGTTAAGGTCCTGTTTGGCTGCTCTATTGTTTCCGCGACTGAATTTTTTTCTTCCATGTGAACAGTAATTTTTAGATCAATTTTCGTACCCATGTCCATTCCCAATGGCCCGCTGAACAGACCCTAAATGTGCTTGATAACAAAGGAGATTTTTTTATTATAATACTACTCAAATTGTAAAACATTATCAGCTATTAGAATTTAGAACCTTCTAATTGGATTGCTAATTTATTATTCAACGCATGAACTTCCCAACCAGGCAACCACATATTTCAATTTTCAAAGTCAATATTCAGGAAAAGGAAAAAAAAAAAAAGATTGACACTTCCAAATGGGTCTAGTTTAGGCGCATTATTCAACCCGACCCTTTTATTTCTTATTAAAATCTGCTTCTAGAACCAAAAATTTCAGTTTCCAATTACAGTGTTCTTTTAATTTAATTTTGAACGCTCAATTCCCAGCAATTATGAAAAAAAAAAGTATTTGTTTTATTTTTGTTATATATATCTGAAATCATTTTTTTTGTCATTAATTGCAATATACTTATATGGAATTAATCCTTTAGCAATATAAACGGGTTAACCGATTCCGGGTTTGGATTGTTTAATAAGGAGCCGTTGAAGCAAGACATGTACGAATGAATCTTTTAAGAGATTTAGTGGCTCCCACGATCAAAGGACAATTAATCACCTGAGAAAAACTAGTAAATATTTTAACAGAGTAATTTTCGCTTTATGCAGCGCACGAACCACATGCAGCTCTGTTTTGATCATATAGTCCGTGTGCTTACTTGAAGCAAAAATTACTCTGTTAATATTCTTACCCGAGAAAGCAATGTTGACCTATCCGTCAGTATTTACACACACAGAGAATGATTACTGACTGCCACAGAGGACCCAGGTGAATATCTTATAGATAGATAGTTAGATACTGTGTGGTGGGTCTCCACTTTCTTAAAACCAAATTAAAATACTATTTTAGAGCGCCATAATTAAAATTTCAAGAATCTATTGGAAGAATAATTAGCATGTCATGTGTATGACATATAGAATTCTTTAAACAAGGTAGCATGTTGTTGCCAGTTTAAGATTTAGCAACATTTATTATAGTTCCTTCTTTTTAATTAGAGCAAAATTACATTATTAGTAAGAATTATTCCTTTGCTTCCAAATGTTATAAGTATTTTTTTTTTTGGAATATAAAACATTTTCTTTGACTTGCATTAGACTTGCCATATTTGGTAACTTAATTTCTGTGCACATTTTTTCCAACAAAATTTAACTGATTGTGCTTTGAATTAGTTCAATTCAGAAAATGTGTTTTCTTTTTGGTAAATTGTAAGTAGATTTCAGCTATAAAATCGTGTTAGAATTAAATTACAAAATGTGCTATCAAATTCAAGCAAAAAAAAAATGTAGGCGTGTTGTTGAATAAGATGTTGCAAAATTTATCAATTAATGATGGGTAAAACTAGCATCACATTTTTTATTTAGTATTTCATGTAAATAATATTTCATTAGATATGTTATATCTGTTAGCAAACTTATGTGACAAACAATAGAACGGTTATTAAAATTAATAATTTGATTGGTGGAAGTATATCGAATTTTGATGTAAATAACAGCATCAACTATACAATAAGTATCTCAAAGTTTCTAATTTAATTTTTTTTTTTTAAATGAAACTGGATCAGATTAAAACTCGGTTTGATCTGATCTTTCCAGCACAAAGATATTCCCCTTATCATCTCTTCCAATTCTAAGAGATTCATCAACATATCTACACCCAATTTAGGAAAAACAGCTTTTAATTCGGTGGATATAATTAACTTAAAAGAAAAATTGGTTATTTGTCACTCCAAAACTTTCAAATCTAAAAAATGCCACTCTAAATTTAGTTAATTCTTAAATTTGCCACAAATACACAATTTTTATACTTTTTTTTTATTAAAATTTAACTGAAAAATACAGTTTTGAGATACGTATTTCTGTATTTCGCTATATACCTTCTAGACTCCTCATTATACATATCTCAAAACTGTATTTTCAGTTAATTTTTTATAAAAAAAAGTATAAAAATTGTATATTTGTGGCAAATTTAAGAATTAACTAAGTTTAGAGTGATATTTTTCAAATTTATAGTTTTGTGATGGCATTTCAGATTTGAAAATTTTGAAGTGGCAAATAACCAATTTTCCCTTAATTAAATTGCAATCCTCAGTTAAGTTGTAAGCCATCTAGAAATAGCCAACTATTATATTAAAACTCAAGTCTTCAAATAAGGTAATATGTGCATTGGAATGTATATATGTGCATTAAAAGTAAGAGGAGGATAATTAAGGTAATATGCATCAATTGGCTTGTATTACGGATCAATATTTTTATTTTTAAAGTCAAAATAGTCAATCTGAATCATTCAACATAATTCTCTAGAAATGTAAAATTTAGTCGGATAGATCAAGTGACTTTTTTAGACAAGTAAAAAATCACTACTTTTGACTATTTGGACTTAGAAAACGAAAAAATTGATCCATAGTACAGAGTACAGACCAATCTACACTATGCATAGTACCATAATCTCACTTGTATAATAATAATACTGTTTCAAAGGATACGTTATCTCCAGCCAACCTTCCGGGTTGAAAATTTTGAGGAGAAGGTCATAATTTTTCTCAAATAAACCCATCAACTGCCATTTTTTTTAAATAAAATTTCAGCCAAATTTAGTACTATCTTCAAAAGCAAATGAACAAACTGATATATCAATAAAACAAAATAAAATGTGATGACCTGATCAGGAGTAATGCTTGAGCTCTCCAATGTGATATCTACTCTCTATATTTTATTAAAAAAAATATGTATTACACAAAAGAGAAAAATTATGTATTGTGTCAAAAAAAAATTGCAATATCTAGCTAGTTGTAGAAATCTCACCGATTTCGAAGAAATCTTGTATGATGCAACAATTTTCAGTTGGCCACTCAATAAGCTAAACCCTCTTGCATTGAATTTGATCACATTCACCGCCTTTTCCTTCGCGTTTACAAATATGGTTCTAAATCTCCATTCATTTCAGAAGATACAGAAGTATTAAATTTAAGTACTTTCATCTTATAAGCAAATTCTGCTATGCTGCGTTTGAATTCGGTACCAGTCATGTGTTGGGTGCTATACCAGTACATTCAAGTCAGAATGAGGACTTTTAGCCCTGTAATTAGTACTTAATTACAGTATTTCTATAACTAACCTCTGAAACATTGATTATTTGGAAGAAATCTCCTAGATCGATAAAGCCTCTTAAACCTAGTTTGGTGCGCTTCGATCCAAGTATTGTAATCGTGCTATACACCAGTTTCCAGCCTCCATCAACCTGTCATTCAAGATCATCTCAGGTAAGTTAGTACAAATTATTTTGACAGATATAACTGTCAAGCTGAATTAGGATTTGTTATCTTTGAGATTTTGATATGCTTCTCAGTTTGAAATATTTCTCTCAAGGATATCTTTCTCTAGCTAGCACATCTCTACTTTCTCTCTCTGACATGTCTATTGTGGAAATTATGTATTTGGTGTTACACAGAATATAGAAATAGTATTATTGTAGTAGATATTTTTTTCTATAAGAATATGCTGTAATTCATATATATAAACTCAGGGCATTGTCTTTGTATAAAAAAAAATTTGATAATAATTATTATTTCCAATTTCAACTCTATCTAAATCTTGTCAATTACAATTACATTTGATCAAATATATACCGGGTTTATAGCTGTTATTCTTCACAATTCAGGAATAGAGCCCTTCTATTCAAATCCCGACTGTTTGATCTAAACCGAACGGACTGGATCCAAGTTATTAATTAGTGTCTTATATGGGTGTTTTCAACATAAACTATCCATGGGCGTCGAACCCAAACCATAGATTCCCAATCAAACGGTGCAAAGTTGTCTGATTGTACCTTATCTTGGAGCTGAGTGGTCGGCTCGGGTGTCGGATTTTGAGACTCCAGCATCTCCACTAGGCCTTGTATCTCTGATTTCTTTGCAGATTTAATCCCAAAAATGCCTCTATCAACACCTTCAAAAGGCAACAAAATATGATGAGTAATAATAATCTAAAATTAATAATAATAATCAACTTCTTCAATTATAAAATAAAACCTTCTAATGCTTGGTACAGAGCTATCTTCACATCATTTGCATTCTTGTACTCTCCAGTGATACTGGTATTTGCTGATGATGCTCTGACACTGATTGCATGTGTAGGTCTGATACGAATAATAGTTGGTTCACTTCTTTTGAAGCTTAAACAGCGGTGAGTTGCAAATGATGGGTTTGGCAGGAGAGAAGAAGCTGCCATGGTGAATTTGATGAAGAAGAAAGTTAAAGAGAGTGATGGCCATTGATGGGCTATTGCCATATCACAAATTAACACTTTCTCTCTGTGTCTGTGTCTGTTAGATGAGAATTGTTTTGTTTGATAGTTGATAGTTGATACCTTTGTAAAGTTTGCGGCCGTGAACCCATGCAGCAAGTGCCAACCTGTGGCTGTTATTTCATACATGTACTTTGAATGGATAATATATGCTGGGCTGAAAGGCCCGGTTTGTGAATAGAAGATCCGGATGTACAAAATTAAGGATTTGTTTTTGTTTAGAATTTAATTAGAAAATCAAATATTCGGAAAAGAGATTTATCATGATTTGTTTTTTTAAAAAGAATAAATGAAAAAAAATTAAGGACATTTTTAGTTTAGAAATTAAAAAATAAAATGTTCAAAAAAAAATATTGATGGTTTTTTTTTTTTTAAATAGATAGAATTGCACTAATAGTACGTACGGTTCTACTAAAGACAAACTAATGGACCTAAACAAATGGTGGTTCAGGCAAAATAAATTTTTGGACAATTCTATGGTCAATATGGAGTTTAAGATCACTATTGGCACCAAACAAGTCGGTCACCGTTTAAATATCCTATATACAAATCTCAAAGCTAAAAAAAATACTGACCTTGCGCTCTCCCCGAAACAAGTCGGTCACGCAAAATATGAGATATCTTTGAGGATACGTATTGTGTGAGTACTCCTATGAGATATCTCAGCCAATTACTATTCAAGTATTCAGAGATAGCGCAGAGGAGCAATATTATTTGTGCTTTGACATTCGTGCAGATGTATTTGAACAGTTGAGATATCTCAGAGGATGCGAATTCTCTTCTGCGTTACCTTATCGTTTAGGATTACATATTAACTCAGTTATTACTCCTATCTTATTTCTATTTTACTTCTCATTTAACAAGTATGAATTTACTTCTCATTTAACAAGTATGAATAAGAGATATATTCTACTTCTTACTTCACAATCAAACATAATATTTAAGATTTTCACAATCTCTCTATATATAATATAACATTGTACAGAGAATAAATGTAATAATATGAAATCATATTGAGCAGTTCGGATCAACTGTTTAGATTTTAAAAACGAAAATAAGAATGTGAGGCATATGAGACATAAAAGGCATGAGATACAGATGAAACATGAAAAGGCACGAGGCATTTAGACTGAATGACATCAATGTCACCATATGTATAGCCGGACTCCTAATTAAATATAGATTGAAATATTGTTGTCCGTGTCCCATACTAGTCACAATTTTTGAGTTTTGATTTGATTCACTTGCTGGTGTAAATATTAGGATCCAGAATATTTACATCGAATTTAATGTTTGATTAACGAATGTACTGTTAAATAGGATAATATGTATTGAATCTGATTATTTGACAGCGTCGTAGTAGTTTGCAAATGAGCCCAATAGCAATGAAATAAAAAAAAATAAAAAAAAACTAGGCATCCACCTCATATGAACAATTTTATGATGCATCTAGTCTAATGCATGGTTGCACCTTACTCGTGTAAAAACTGATGCTGATCTTCTCACGCTGTTCATAACTAAACTGCATACTAGTTGCCCTCGAGTTCGTTCAGTTAAACCAACTCGGTTGCACACTTGCATTACATGTACATGCGCTGCAAAGCACACCTACAGGTGAATTTTCAGTATGAATTTTTGAACATTGCTTTGCTTGAATCTTGAAGAGATCGGATAAATCGAATTTAGCACTGAAATGTGCTCTCAGCACAAGATCTGAATGCAGAAAAAAAATAACTTAAAAAACGTCTCTACATCAAAATAGAAATAAATTATTTAGATGTAAAATGATAAGAATGCAATGACCCATCATTCAAAATCATCTCTATACCCACAACAATAAATACAACAACATATAGTTTTCCAGAGAAATTACAGATCCAGACATTCTACGTCACATTGATATCATACAACAGGATATCTTACAAAAACCAAAGAATAGCTCACAAACAATCCGCAACAACGGAGATACAATAAAAATGAGAACAAACCCCAGAAAAAGAGGGGAAAAAGGAAGAACAAAGAAGAAATAAAAAAATTTGTTGACTGAATTATTCACCTGCGTCGGCGTGAGACGGCAGGTGAACCAACCAAAGGAGAGTTTTGCTGCCGCCTGAAGCTAGGGGATGCAACGCTTCCTTCTCTGAAAGATGGGTACATGGGTCTTGGAGCAACTGGTGCCGATACAACAGGTGCGGGTTGAGGTGGTGGGGGTGCATAGTTGACGGGAAGAGATGAATCAATGAAACATGAGATGTTTAGCCGAGTCCTCTCTAGTTCTCCCTCTAGAAGATCGTTACTGTACTGCTGTGCTAGTGCCTGAAAAGAAATAAATTAATTTTTGAAGCAACACAAGTATTTTTGTAGATTGGCTATAAGTGCAGTTAATTGGTAAAATAAGCCAGAGTCCTTTAAATTAGATGGATCATTAGATGAGTGTCAAAGGCTTTAATGAAGTAACCTTTGTTTTGAGAAAAAGCAACTCCAAGAGATTTTGCAATAATTTTTTTCTCCAACAAAGTTCAAATCGAGATCAACAATTTACAATTATTTCTTACAACAAAATCCAAAATGAAAATTAGTAATGTACTAATGTATACTAATAATTTGACTGGCAACTAAATAACAGTACTTAATATGTTTAGTACATTCATGATATTTGACAAAACCCAAGAAAGCTCAAACAGCTATGGTTGTACTTGGACTATTAACTACCATGTTCTTCACATTGCCAATTTGTGAGAACTAATAGAAGCTAAATTAGAACATCATGGGTTTTTTTTTTTTTTTTTTTTTTTTGCAAAAATCTGAAAAGAGAGGAACTTTATGCAAACTCAACACTAATGCAAGGCCATTTTCAAATGTCCCAAAGGACAGAAACAGAAAAAGAAAAAGAGGATGAGGATCTTACTAGGAGGTCATCAGCAGACACAGAGGGATTTGATCGATCATCAGCCATTGGGTCATCACTGCCACGTGTCGGCCGCCGGTGGTGGCCTGGAGTCTCATCTGATGCACTCTCACATGCCTTATCTAGAAGGTTTCCTTGTAGTGACTTCAGTGCTTGGTGTGCCTCTTGTGAAAAATATGCATTCAACACCGTCTCAAAATAATCCAGCTGCACAAATAACAAGAGTCGGTGGATTTTTATAAATTATTCGAACGGGTATATACCAGTACCCCTAATATTAGTGGAAGAGAGAACCTCAAGCATGAGCTGACAAAAACCGTTGGTGTCAAGAGATTTGAGACCTTTGGATTTGCTTTCATGAAAAAGACTAAGGTAAGTGTCTATCAAACCCTCCACGAGTATTGTCAATGTCTTCTCCAGTAAAGGCTTTGCACTAGAATACACCTATACACATTTAAAACACGCAATAATCACACAAGATCTTAAATTGTTTCATTAAAATGTTGAAAAGTGACTTTCAGGGAAAGTACTCTTTAAGATTAACTAACATATAATTTTTACTAGCCAAAAAGAGAGAAGTATATACCTCCGCATGCACAGCTACTATAATGTGCAGTAGCTCTATAGTAGCATCCCTAATACCCTGCATTAGATAGAAGTTAGAGAGAGAGAGAGATGGTGTGGGGGACAAAATATTTGTGAATCTTTTGATATTTGCATATACCCGGTACCTTCACAGCAGGAGCAGCTCCCCATTGAACTCCAGAATCCAGCAGATATTTAAGAGCAGCATTTCTGATCACATTTGACTAAAACATAATAAAAGACAAATATTTATTATCCTGTGAGAGATATTTCAAGACTAGTAGGTCAACTCATAATTGTGCACAAAAGTGTTATGTAGTACTTTTGAGGATAACTCTTATCCTATGAAAGGCAAAATAGGGCATAATTTGGGATCTATGAGCTAGTTAAATGGGATAACTCTTATCACCACTCTTGCAAGGGATGAGAGTTGCCCCCTTATCCCCACATTTTATACTCCTACCAAACATAGCTTTAGGCATCATGCTGTGTAAAACGTTGAAAAGTGTAACATAAAGTATTGAATCAGATGGAATCACAAAGTATGATACCTTTGCAAAGGTATATTGTTCCAAAACTTTCTCTTCCAATGCCGAAAAAGAGGTAGTCAGATCTCGCATATCAGCATTATTCTCATCCCCATCCCTGCATCAGGTCAAGTTTGCGATCAATAGGAGTCGAGTCATTAATCCAGATAAAACTGGAAGAATTGAACAACTCAATAATGATACAAGCCAAATACCTCAACCATATGTGCTTGTACTTGTTATATAGATCACAGGAAAGCTCCTCTTTGCAATACCCAATGTTGCTCAAAACAATTAATAGCTTTCTATGCATATCACTAGCACCTTCACCAATTCCATTTAATGCAATGTCACTCTCTAGGCCATGAAGATAGCTGTTATGCAAATTACTAGAACTACGATTTGATTTACTTAGAGCTATTAGCTCGCTTCCCAACCCCTCAAGATAACCTGAATCATTGGCATCAGAAAAAGGAGTTCAAAAGGTTGTAAAAGCATTTTAAGAGAGACAGATACATATATATGAGGAAGCAGGTGAGAGGGAGAGAGAGAGAGACAAAATGTGCATTAGCATGTACCGGCAAAATCAAGAAAGCTGTTCAGAAATGCAAGTCTGACAGACTCTTGTATTTCATGAAGAGGTTCCGAGATGTCATACTTGCTTGTTTCATTTCTCAAATACTGAAGCATGCTATTAAAAATAATAGAAATGCTTAATTAAACAAATTATTATATCAACCTTTAAAAACCAGCAACAAACATCGAGAATAACTACAAAGTGAATATGGAAGAGAAATTGCCTTACATATCAATGCGATCCATTGAAGAGATTATTAATTCACGGAACTCGAGAGGCATATATGAAATCGCATAAGGGGATTTGTTCCTTTCGAGAGTGGAGAGAGTGACCCACACCTCTTCGCTGGAGATTTCCCTTGTGGTGGTACGCATCCATGAGCAGAGACGAATAATGTATACTTTAGTCATCTCAAAATGCAATCCTCGCAGTATTTTAACTGCCACAAACGCAACATAGTTAATGCTTACTGCAAATAATTTTCTCAAATATCGCTATAACTTTTAGCAGTGAGAGAGAGGGAGGGGGTACCCGCAGAAGGAGGGGAGGAGTCTTTCCCTTCAAGTGATTGGCAAGCCTTAGCTATCTCTTTTATTGTATCGCTCATGTAAGGAGAGAGAATGTTTGATTCTTCAAAATCACGAAATGTAGCCTGGACCTATTTTATCATATAGCACTAGTAACTAGTAAGCAATGTGTTCTAGCTATGAACTATGTAGTTGACGATCAAATCCTACAGAAGAGATGTATGGTACCTTTGCATCTAACACAGATAAAGTAGAATTAACCATGCTAGCAACCTCTTCTAGAGTGTGGTTCGAATACTTAGTCTCGCCAGATTTCTCTTCGGTTTTGTTTCCATTCAGCTTACCATTTGCTTCAGCATCATGAATCACATTTCCAGCAGTAGACTATGAAAATTTGCAAATGCATTAGCTTATGTAAGGAATACCTCCAATTTATCCCCAACCGCCAACCCAATCAAAAAGAATAAAAAACAAAAACATACACACATTATGACCGCATATTCAATTAGAAAAGCCCAGCAAATATAAAAATTGGTCAGAGAGTATTGTACCTTGGCAAATTTACCACTGAAAACTGATAAAGCTAATCTCCAGAAGGCTGGAATATGTTGCAAGAGTACAGCTGCCAGCCTACGGATGTAGCTAGCCCTTAATGTGTCAGCCTCCTCTCCCATTAAACTTGTGGTGTGTGTGTCCAGTTGAACAGCTTCCACAGTGGACAAGTCAACCTCCAGCTACAAAAAATATAAGAGAAAGATGCTCGAGTTTAATACTTTCCCCTTTTTCCAAAGCAAGTGACTTCGCTTAATCCAAAGTCCGATGTATACAAGCATTTCCTTAGTTATGACTAATGACTGCAACAAGTGTTCTATGTGGCAAGATATATCAGTACACTCAATTTCAATCTTTTTTTTTCCTCTTAGTTCAAGAAACAAAACTTATTTTCGATGCCTCAACTAAAACCCCAGAACATAAAAAACAAATGAGAAAGAGAAAATGGGTCCTACGATGTTGTGGAGCAGTTCATTAAGAAGAATTAGTTTTGCGTTGGTTCAGATCAGCCTGGTACCAGCACATAACAGCAACTTTGCAATTGGCCTATAAAATCACCAATACTTTGGCAGCATCTTATTCAGACATAATTGTTGGTCTGTTGATGCTTAGCTGACATTTACAGGAGTTTCATGGGTTGTTTCAGGTCCTTGATTTTCTACATGTTAGGCCGGATTCATGGGTCATCAACCAGCTTGACCCATTAAGCTGTACACGCATGGGGATACACTACTGACAAGTGGGATCACTGTAGGGACAAGGTAGAAAAAAATGAAAATTTGATTTCCCAACTAGCAGTCTAACAACCAACGCTCCTACCAACTCAAACTACATAGTTTCTCATACTTAGCGAGAGATAGTAGCATCACTTGTTTCTTCAATAGATTGTTCCAACTTACACAGGTCAAGTTGGATGGATCAGGCCATTTATGTACCGTATATAAATATATTTAAAATATTATTCCCAAACCTGACATTTTGGCTAACCCTAATATCTAGGTACACACTTCACTAGATCACCACTCACATGCATGAAATACACGTCAATCCCAACAAATAAAGTACCAGGAACCCAACAAAGTAGGCAATGAGTTGAGGTAAAAGGTAATAGGTGATGGGTTTAGGTAAAACAAACATACAGATTTATTAGAATCTTCTTGGAGTTGCCTCCATCTTGCATCTGATTGTAACTTCTCTCTGATACGGTTTTGCAAAGTCTCCATCCTTGCCTCGTGATCTATCGTGCACTTCTCAAATAAGCCCCGTATTCTGCGGTTCTGATCATACAGGCAGCAATAAATCAAATATATGGAGATGAACAAGCCAAGCAGCCACTTGATTTTTTTTTCTTAGCTTTACAGAAAACCATTTACAAGGTCACAGTTGCTCCCCTTTAAAAGAAAGGTGCATTTTGTTGACTAGGGTCCCCTTAAAAGAGACATACATTTTGACTAGTGTCCTAGTTGAACACCATCTAACCTGAATTACAATTCCTGGTAGCTGGCAAGTAAACAACACAGGTATCTACTTAGTGATGCCAATAAATACCACGACTATGAATCTGAATGTCAGTATCACGACTCTTACTCGATTTCATGCATTACCTGGATATTAAGATAGTGCCACACTGGATCCGAATCAGGTTCCAACTCCAACAACAGCCGGACAATATTCTCAAGCTAGAGATTAAAAAAACTCATCAGACAATAACAACAAAATTATTGAATCCGAAAAATTGAGAATGTAATAAACTAATGTGACTGTTTCAGTGAAAGAAAGCACCTCAGCTAGGTCAAGGAGGGGATCTTCCATGGATTTATAAAGCATTCCCCTGAATTCGTGCATCACCTTATCTACTTCTTCTAGCACCCTTTTTAAGATACCTACCTGCATTTGTTCAATGCAACACTCAAAAGATAAATGCAAATGAAACAAACAAAAATAGAGGAGAACAAAAACTTTATGAAGAAAGTGATGGTACATGAGAAGGAAGAACAATAGATTTGGCTTTACGGTACTCTCTAACAGCCAGATCGTATTCGCCTTTTTTTATGCTCCCGCGTATGGAGCTAGGCAGATTGAACAGAGTTCTGAACCTCTGAAGCATCCCTTGCACTGATCTTATTTTATCTGCTTGAGCCTGCATTATGAAAAAAGGAATTGTTTTTTAAGATAATCTTCAATAAACAGGCTTACATATTTGCAAATTTATTGCTTCAAATTTGTTCAATTTGGCATACTAATACATGACAAAAAAAAGTCAGAACAATGTTTTTCAGACTTTATAAGAAGTTCGCAAGACCAATTTTGCCAAAGAAGGCCTCCAAAGGCTAAATGAAGAAATAAACCCATGTGTTTATGTTCCATATAATTTTGAATTGCCTAACCTGACGCTCAAACAAAGGCTGAAAAGCACGATTGGCCACAGAACTGATCCTTTGTGTGACTTCATACAGGTGAGCGGTACCTGCTCCTTCTGGATCCTCCTCTATTTGCCTCAATTTAGATTCAATATCTGAACGTACCAAAAAAACATAATTTTCACAATGTTTAGAACATACAGGATGACGGAAACACAAACAGTACCATTAATTTAAGACCTTTTAACTATAGTTGTTCGGATGTTACTCTCATATGCATGTTTTATCCAACAATATTAAAGTGTACCGTCAATGGTGGTTTTGCAAGAGACAAAGCAATCAAAATTCTCTTTGACAAGCTGTTTCTTCTGCTGAGTTCTCCCCTTGAGGTCAGTCTTTAAAGTCAGAGCACCTGATTCTAAGTCAGCTGCACTTGTCTCTTGGTGAACCCGGGCGAGGAACGCCTTCGGATTGAAATTTGGAGAAGAGTACAGAATTTTTTCTACAAATGAGAATCATTGTTGCAATGAGATCAAGCAAATAGATATCGAAAATCTTTGAGAGCATTTCCATGTACATTACATTCAAAATATATAGTAAATTGGCACTCAAAGGATGCTCTTCAATTTCTGACCATAGAAAGGGAAAAAAATGCAAAAATTAATTACAGACAACAGGTCAGCTGCTACTAGGTTAATTAATACTAAGAGCTAGCAGAGAAGAGGTAATAAACTTAATAAGTAACTGAAAAAATAGCATGCCTCTAGAAGCAGCATCCAAGTCAGATTTATCTCGTGAAACTGGCGTACTGGTTGAAGAAGCTGTGATAAGCCGCAAAGACTTGTTGTCTATTACCCTATTGTCAAATTTAAATTATTTAAATTTCCAGTCAAATGACAGCAACTTGATCAACTTATCATTTTACTAAAAAGAAAACATACCCGAGGCCGAGTGGATCTAAAACTTCTACCCCTTTAGGTAAAGACTGAATGCTTGTCAATCCCTTGCGGGCCATAGCTACCGCTTTCTGATCAACAGCAGGTGCAGCTCTAGTTTCACGCATATCTCTAACCATCCTAGCTAGCTGAGTTCACCGATCACATGTGAAATTAATAAATGGATGAGAGAGAGAGAGAGAGAGAGACAGAGCTTAAGTGGATCACTTTCTATCGGGGAGCTAAGAGAAAAGATTGGTTCTTAATAAATGAGATACTTTTTGTTCACATGTGATCCAAATTGCATCTATCTTGCTGCCAAATTTACCCAGAATAGCTACATTTAGAACCCTGATTTAATCCAGCAATTTTTAATGGATTGAGCTCTTACTTACAGGTTAAAATTAATTTTAGACTATGCCAGAATAATTTTCAACAGCATGAATGCAGTACTTGCATGTTAGTTACTCAATTACCACAAACTGTGATTAAGTGAGATATTTATCTTAACCCCGGAATGAGAGTAATTTGACAGTCAAATTCCAAGTCTCAGTGACAAATTCAAAGCCGGTGCTAGTACAATGCAATTTCAATCGCTATGAGTAAAGTACCGTACAAAATTTATTTTTTTACAAAAGAAGCCAAGAGTTCTGAAAGAATTCCGTACCTCTGCCTCATCAACTCTCTTCCAGCTTCTAGGCTCATCGTCATCCCATCCAAACTCGCCATCATCTCTAGACGACCTTCGCTCGGATCCGCCAGTCCGGCTCTTAACGGGTCCGACCCGATCTTTGGACGAATCCTCATCCCCTGAAGAAATACTCAACAATTCGACCTCTGAATCATCATCGTCATCCCCATCTCGACTCGGCGCGCGTGCACGACCTTTCGGTTTACCTGGATTGCCCCGCGAGCTAGAATTAGCTTTCGAGCCCGTATTGCGCTGGTTTGATCGGGTAGCGGGCTGCTGAACCATGTTCACTACTGGCTTCGTGGACCGGGGAGGCTTCTGGTAGGTCAGATCCCGCTCCTCTTGCTCCTTCAAGGCCATCTGGAGGAGGCGGTCCTCTTCGTCACTGTCGCTCGCCATTGATTTGTGTCTCTCTTTGCCTTCCTGTCACTCTTATTGTTCTGATCTTCTTCACCCTGCAATTCTCTTTTCTTTCCTTCGTTAATCCGTTTTCTGTTTGGGTTTTATATTTTCTCCGTTTCTAATTCTTCTTCTTTTTCTTCTTCCTGTCGTCTCCTGCTTCGAGGCTTCGTTCCTTCGAAAATTTAGATCTGAGAAGACCCTCTCAGCGAACGCGTATCCTCTGCATTAACTCAAAAATTCTCTTTTGAGTTAATGAATCTCAGCAATCCGATCTGCTTTAAGAGCCGCACTAATATTAAAGACCTCTCTGTTAAAATCAGACGGTCAGATTAACTCCGCTTAAAATTCAGAAGACTAAAATACATTAACTCAAAAGATTTCCTGAGTTAATGCAGAGGATACGTGTTCCCACGCATGGACTATGTCCGTATGCACAGAAATTGCTTTTCAAAATACTTTTATTTTATTTTATTTTTTGTGTCTATATTTTTCAAATTTTAATATTTAAATATCAAGATAAAATCATTAGATACGAAAGATATTATTTTTTGTGTGTGTAAAATATTAATTAAGAATTTGCAAATATACATTAATATTGATTAGTATTTTGTCTGTGTTTACGAGTTCAAAATTTAAACAGAAAATACAAAAAATAGAAGCAAATCAAACAAAAAATTTTATATAATTTATGTTTATTCAACAATAGAATGAACTATTTTGTCTTTATCTCTATGTTAAAGAGGAAGGTAATTAATATTTAGTGAGCAAATAATTAGTTTTTTTTTATTTTGTTGTAAGCAATATATAGCATAAAGAAAAAGAAAGAAATATTATCAATTGATTATTTTTATGGTAATGTTCATATAAAGAAATTGTAAGGAGAAAATCAGTGTAGTGAGTGTTCAGATAACTAAATACAGACTTCAATACAATAAATGTCAATACATTACCACATAAAATCACAATTGCAGAATTTTTCTATCTTAATCGTTTAAAATATAGCTAATTAAATCACAGTCGTTAGTGGATCAGAACATCTACATGCTTAATATAAGAGGAGAGGTCATTTATGAACTTAATTTTTTCACTTACTGATTCATGCAAAGGCAAAAATCGAAAAGTAATAATTTCTATGCATATAGAAAAAAAAATATAAATCACATCTAATGATTTTAGTTTGAAATATAGATTTCAAAATTTGTGTTATTAAAAATACAAAAAATGAACACTTTCTTTAAAAATATGTGTTGGAACTATGAAGAAATGTTTGTTTAGTAATTATGATGAACCAACCGCGAGTACACCAAACGATTATATGCTTTTTATTTAAAGTAGCACATTAATATTGGATTATGCCATAATTTACTTGTCTGTTTGACTAAATTTATAAAACATATATAAGTTAAATTTTACAGTTTTTCTATCTTATATTATGCAGGTTCATGATAATAGAAGATCTAAGAATTACACATCAAGGATGGAATAATAAACTGCTATTCAATATCAAGGATGTGGTCATGAAGCACAATGTATTGGGCAGCAGAAGAATCATCTCAAAATTAAGGATATTAAATCTATAATATTAGTAAAATAAGTTTGAGAATGAACTAAGGCCTATTGTTGCAACGGGATAAATAAAGTCTCCACTAATCGTGTGACGGTTTAATTCAGTTGGGACCGTCACCTAACGGTAGATTTTCCAGAGAGTACTGTAATGGCTACCGTCACAATAGTACATCTACTGTTAGGGTTAACAGCATCCAAACATGGCGTAAGTTGACCAATCGTTATAACGGTAGGGCCAAATTACTTCATTTTTATCAGCTCTCTATAAATAGAAGAGTAAATTTCGCTGAAGGTCATTAAACTTTGTCATTTGTCACAAATTAATCACTCAAGCTTAATTTGTCATGTTTAGTCACTCAACTTTGTCATTTGTCACAATCAAGTCGCTTTATACTTTTTTGTCCAAAATACTAACGAAATATAGTCACTTTATTAGTATTTTTGGATGGACTTAGTATATCCCACTAATATTTTAGATGGAACAAGAATATTCCATCAATATTTTAGATGAAAAAGTATAGAGTGACTTGATTGTGACAAATGACAAAGTTGAGTGATCACAAATTGACAAATCAAACTTAAGTGACTAATTCATGACAAATGACAAAATTTAGTGACCTCCGCGAAATTTATCCCAAATAAAAATATGCATGCTGGGTGATCCTATAACCTATGAGGTAACTCAAATTTTGAGTTTAAATTTGAATTGTTTGATTAGAATTCCGATCAATCTGGTTCGGTGTGAGGTGGAATGTACGGATCCTTTTAATATTCAAGATTAAAATAGATCAAGCGGTCAGGATCTACATTCAAACTTTTGAGTTACAGGTTGTACGAATTCATATTATAAGACCTGAAATATGATCAAAATAATTAAAAAATGCGAATCAATAGACTAGTTTAATTTGGGAGTTATTTACAAATCTAGTGATTTTGCATACGCGTGGTGTAAATTAATTAAAAACTTGAACAGACTCACACAAATGTACTGAAATTGTTTTATTTTTGTGCATTGTATTTTAAGTATATGTTTGATTTTGCAAAACTAGTTGATGGATGAGTAAAACATGAACAATAGAGTTTACCGATAATATCGAGATGTGTCCGAAAATTAATTAAAGTATAAATTTCACCGAAAGTCACTAAACTTTGTTATTTGTCACGAATTAGTCACTTAAGTTTGATTCGTCCCTTTCTAGTTACTCAACTTTATCATTTGTCTCAATCAACTCACTCTATACTTTTCCATCCAAAATATTAACGGAATACTCTTGTTCCGTCTAAAATATTAATGGAATATACTAATTTCGTCCAAAAATACTAACGGAATGAATATAATCCGTTAGTATTTTGGATGGAAAAATATAGAGCGACTTGATTATGACAAATGACAAAGTCGAGTGACTAAAAAATGACAAATTAAACTTGAGTGACTAATTCATAACAAATGACAAACTTTAAGAATAATTATATTAAAACCCCCCAGATCCATCCCCGCACCCTCCCACATTAATTAATAACCTTAATTCATCATCCCCAGATCCATCTCCACATTAATTACCTACCTTAATCATCATCCCCACATCCTCCCCACATCAATTAACTACCTTAATTTCCACACCCTCTCCACGTTAATTAACTACCTTAATTAGCATCCTCCCCACATTAATTAACTACATTAATTAACTTTGATTTAATTAATCTGGTCCCAGCGATATCCCTGCATTGCTTTTATCCTTTCAAAATTGAATATTCCTTTTTTTCTCCGCAATCTCCAAGAATGTTTAAGATAAATACTTAATTGTCTAAAAATAAATATTCCAATATAAAGAATAAATACTCCAATATCAAAAGATAAATACTTCAAACTTTTAAGAATAAATTCAAATTGCTGCAATGTCCAATGGAGAATTACTTCAATATTAAAATATAAATACTTCAATGTTTAAGGATAAATAAATAAAGTTTTAAGGATTAATACTTATTATGTCTAAGCTAAATACTTAATTGACCAATGTAAATACTCCAATCCAATGGATAAATAATGTAATGTATAAGGATAAATACTTCAATATCAAAGAATAAATACTCCAATATCAAAAGATAAATACTCCAGTTTGTAAGGATAAATTCTTACTATGCCTAATACAAATACTTAATTGTCTAAGGATAAATACTACAATCTTTAAATATTAATACTATATAGATCATGAATAAATACTGCTATGTCCAATGGAAAATATTGCTACGTCCAATGGATAAATACTGGATTGATACTTGAACTAAAAAGATAAATACTACATAGATTATGAATAAACACTACATAGATTAGGTTGGTCCAGGAAGTTTGACCCCGACTAGTGGTCCCCCATAGTGCGAGATGAAACAGAGAAATTAAAAAAATAGTGGGGAGATACAATTTGAATATTTTTTACGTAGGTAAATACAGTTCTCTTCATAGAGATTAATACTTATGTTATTTAAGATAAATACATTAATGCTACATGTTAAATACTATTGTTATGTTAATATTTTAGTGGTCGTCTATAGTAAGTTTTGAATCTAGTACAGAGACGATACATATATAATGTGTTAATTTATGCGGAGACACAATTTTTTGTCGTTGTTGGAGACAGAGATAATACTTATATTCATAGCAATTAATATTTATTCGAAGCATAATAAATACAACAATGAGTAATGTTAAATACTACTCTATGTTTAAATATTCAATCATAAACTTTATAGTTTTTGAATTTTAATGCAGAGATAATGCGAGAATGATACTACCAGAATAATTATTAGAATCTAAAGTTTAATGACCTCGGGCCAAAATTTATCCTTTTATTTGTTTTGCGGGCAAATGAGTGAATGACCCGTAGCCGGTAGCCCGTAGGCAAGCAGACATTATTCTGATTTCAGATCACAATTTAAAAAGTAGCACTGAGAAAGTGGAATCTTGCGTCCTAGGGTTCTGCCATCAATGCGCTGACAGTGAAAACCTCGTTTTTTATTTGGGACATGGCCACTTGGGATTCCCGGGAGCCGCATTCTAGGGAGCCATCCATCAGGCCCATCGCATCGCACGGCTTATAATCGAATGGAAATTTAACGGACCGCCCAGATCAAACCCAACCCTGCAAACGAATCCTGGCGTTCACAGGGTTTATTTAAGCCCCCGTATCCATTTGCTTTTGGAGATTTGCGAGTCTCATTCCCCGACTCTCTCTCTCTCTCCCCTTTGTATCGAGACACAATTCTGTTTCTCTCGCTCTCACTCACTGCCCACTGAGATGAAGAGCTTCGCTCTCTCTAATTCCTTGCCAACGAATCCAGCAGTACACCGCCACCTGAGACCTCACCCCAGGTTTGCACGGCTGTTACTTCATTTAACTTTTTTTTTTTGCTTTTCGTGTGATATTGTACTTGAATTTTTTCCTCGATTTCGAGTTTCGTTGCTGAGACCGTTGTTCTCCCCAAGGCGTTTGATTTATGATTCTTTTTGTCATATTGCCCCAAGAGTATAAAAAATTTACTTGGATGCAAAATGGGCCTTTTCATTTGTTCGAGTGTATTTTTATTCTGTTTAATTTGTTCGAGTACATTTTTATTGAATTGGTTTTTTCATTAACACATTCTGATGTTTTGTGTAGATTAGCAAATTTGCAATGCTTGCAGAATGGAAGAGCTCAGTGTTGGCCTTTAATTAACCATTTTAGGTACCTGATTTTTCTATGAAAGCCATTATGGAACTGTGATGTATTGCAATTTACAGTACAGCTCTTGTTTATAATGTATTTGTTGCTGGAGGAGGGATCCACTTACACCATTTTTTTATTACACAAAATTACACCATCCATTTTTAAACTTTTCAAAGTCCAAACAGCCGATCCAAACCGTTCAACATGATGTCCATATTAAAATGTTCTTAGATACCAAATTTTACATTTTTTTGAATTTTTTTACTATTTATTAAGTATTTTACAACATCGTTGTTTTCAGACCATTGAATTTTTGTACCCATCTTAATAAATAGTAAAAAAAATAAAAAAAATGTAAAATTTGATCTGCAAGCACATTTTAATATATCTAATATGTTGAACAGTTTGGATTGACTGTTTGAACTTTAAAAATGTATGATGTAATTTGGTGTCACCAAAAAATGGTGTAAGTGGATCCCTCCTCTTGTTGCTGACCTGGTTGATGCAAATTTGATCCTTTTTATTCTTTTGTATTTACTTTTTATTATATAATATTTTATTTTAATTTTATTTATTATTGTTATTATTATTATGGACTAACACTCAAGGGAAAGTATACGAGGATCCAAATGTGAATAAATATCAATTTTCTGTATGGATTTTGGATTGGACTATGATCTTATTACCAAGTTATGAAAATTAATACCTGCATGCATAAACAACACACCATTTCGCACCATAATCAATACATAAAACATCAATTTAATCAAATAAGTCATATGATTTTTTTTTTTTCAAAACAAAAGGATTAACACATTTTTTGGTTCAATTTTGATGACCTCTATGCGTATCCTTTCCTTTGGATTTGGATGGAAATAGCAGATTATGGATCTTCATTGACTATTCTGTTTCGATCACTAATAAACTATCCAGTTGAAGTTATTTTAATTGATTGTATATTTTTCTGATACCCTACTAGTAGGTGCATGTCAGCTTGACCTTGGCATTTTGTTTTATTTATTAATTCATTTACTTTTTTATGTTTGTGATTGGTATTAATTCAGGACAAATGGTGTCCTAAAAGTTCAGACAAAAGGAGGTCTTGTCAAAACACTTGCTTCAGTTGCAGGTATGGCACTGAATATTTGACCGTACCTGTGGCCTTCTCAATTTTCCCTAAATTTTTTTTTGAGTGAGAACGCCCTTAGGCATTTTCCTAAAAATTTGATATCCCTGTTATTATTATTGCTGCATTGTTTTTAATATATCACCAAACATTTATCTGCTTTTCTTTTCAATATCCAACATATATTGGGTTGTTGTTACATTGTTTTTAACATATCACCAAATATTTATCAGCTTTTCTTTTCAATATCCAACATATCTTGCGTTGTTGCATATTTCACCAAGCAACTAAAACAAAAGTAGGGTGTAGCAAGAGATGACTGAATTATTGCTAACTTTTACTCAATCGGGTGTATATCAGTAGTATGAGAAACAAATTTATCCATAACAAAGATGTGTTATAAGCATCTTAAGAGCTAATATGCTGGCTGTCAATAAGATATATGCTTCTTGTTATTTGCAATTACAATAAAAGCATTCGGTGTTATATGGAGAAGAAAAGAACAAAAGGAATAACTCTCTCTCTCTCTCCCCTTATTTACGACTATTTTATGTGATCTTTTTCACAGATGTCTCACTGGAACAGGAAACGGCAAAACCAAACCTACCAAAAGGCGACATGTGGTCAGTGCACAAGTTTGGTGGGACCTGTATGGGTTCATCAGAACGGATCCAGAATGTTGCGAACATTGTATTAGGTGATCCATCCGAAAGGAAGCTGATAATCGTCTCAGCCATGTCTAAGGTGACTGACATGTTGTACAATTTGGTGTGCAAGGCCAAGTCCAGGGATGATTTGTATATGAGTGCACTTGATGAGGTTTTTGACAAGCACATGAGTGCAGCCAAGCAGCTTCTTGAAGGGGAGGATCTAGCACGGTTTTTAGCGCGGTTGCATGCAGATGTTAGCAACCTCAGAACTATGCTCCGTGCCATTTATATAGGTACATTTTCTTACCTGTGCAGGGGCAAAAATAGAAAATTGAGAGTAACTTGTAATTTTATTTGTTGAGTGGGGCTAACAGTATTATTTTTTGTAAAAATTATAATTATTAAAGGGTTCAAATGAAAAATTTCAATTTATAGGGGGTGCTTAGCACCCCTTTCTCCATGCCTCCTTCCATCCCTGTATCTATGTCACACGGTTTTCAATTTTGGCTGAATCTGCTACACTGGTACCCTCAAGCTTCTCTAATTTGTTATTATTTTTTTCTTTTCGTGGGGCCATTTCTTCATCTTTATGAGCAAAAACCCTTAAAGAAAAAAGTAAAACTGTTCTGGTCCTTTTGGGCATCAGCAGCTTTGGTACTGTACCAGTAAAGGAACCTCAGAACAAGATAACTCATGCCAGAGATGCAAGTAAGATAAGAATAACACTCAGTAAAATGGGATATATTCAATGGTGAAGTTATCTAGTTAGATACAATGTGTAGATTCTGCACTGGTCAGTTCCTGAAAACTGATAGAATTTTATATGGAACAAATGTTCGTTCGCATACAGTGTTAATGGGAAAATAGTTGTATGATATACCAGCTGGTCTGGTACAAGAGTAAAACTGATAGTACTATGCTTGTTTGTTTATTATCTACTGTCTGGTGTTGATTTGGTGCCATTATATCTGTAGCTGGTCACGCGACCGAATCTTTTTCCGACTTTGTTGTTGGCCATGGCGAGTTATGGTCTGCACAGATGCTGTCCCATGCAATTAATAAGGTAAAAAAAACAATTTTAGTTCCAAGCTAACATATGTTAAATGAAAAAGAAAAGGGAATTACGAACTGCAATTGAGCAATCAATCAACTGAACTATTGGGCTATTTGTGTATAAATCCATTCCTTATGATTTCTCGATTGCAAAAACAACATTGTTTTAGTTATTAAACCCATTCTAATCTGTGGTTTTATTAACTAAATGTAAAACACCCTCATCAATCCTCTATTTTTCTGGCTGTAAATGGAACCGGTTGGAAATGGTGCCGATATCTACATTCATTTGTAGCAATACTTTCCATTACTATTATACAGGTGTCAACCAGACCAGTATACGGTATACCTGTTCTTAGCACTTCCTGTTAACACGACTGGTATTCCTGTTAGTAGTATTTTGTATTAAAATAAACCAGTATGCAGTATAGAATAGTAAATAGTGAAAATAAATTTCAATCTGTTATGCAGTTGGGACAGCCATGCAGCTGGATGGATACCAGGGATGTACTAATAGTAAACCCAACAGGGTCAGACCAAGTTGACCCAGATTACCCTAAATCTGAAAAGAAGCTCAAAGAGTGGTTCTCTTCACACAACCCTGCTGGTACTATAATAGCTACTGGTTTCATAGCAAGCACGGCTGATGATGTACCGACCACCTTGAAAAGAGACGGGAGTGACTTCTCAGCTGCTATACTTGGTGCTCTGGTCCGTGCTCGCCAGGTTACCATTTGGACCGATGTGGATGGTGTTTATAGTGCTGACCCTAGAAAAGGTCTCTCTCTCTCTCTCTATGGTGTTATGCATATACTTTACATGGTGTGCTGGGGATGCCTACACAGGGTCGAGGGGGAAAATGTTTTAGTGGGGGTCAGTGATACGAATATGCAGATTGTATTACTACAGTTCTGTTTTCTCTCTTATTTTCAGAATTATGGAGGGGTCATAATGACAAAAAAATTATTTAAAGTTTGGGGTCCAAACTTAAATTCTTTTTATATTTTATTAAAAAAAATGAGGAGTACTACATAAATTTGTACAATTTTGAAAAAAAATGGGGGTTAATCTGCCCCTGTGCCTCCACACACATGTTCAAAGATTACATGCTGGATAAGACGTTTTTAGATGCTAAATAGTTTCACAGATGCCCCTACAAGATATCAAACATCATCCATAAACCTGGAAGGAACTTCTTTTTTTACCATTTAGCACTCTGAAGTACGCATACACCAGGGATATTATCCGCTCTATACTTGTTTTTAAGTCCAAAATTCCACATATGCTATGGAAATCACTAAATGCTGTATAGGTGTATCTTATTAGATTATGTCTTCCATTGGCTTATACTTTCCTATATATTTTCAGTTTGCGAAGCAGTGATTTTGCCAACATTATCATACCAGGAAGCCTGGGAAATGGTAATTTCACAACCTTTTATATTCGACTTGGCTGGTAAAAATAAAAGATCATGCTGCTTGTATACTTGTACAGACTTGGTATAGACCAACAGGTACCACTTTAGTTTTGCAAACATGTCGAATTTTGAATATATTCTCTTTCAGTCATACTTCGGCGCGAATGTTTTGCACCCAAGAACAATCATTCCAGTAATGAGGCTTAACATCCCAATCGTGATTCGGAACATTTTCAATCTCTCAGCTCCTGGAACGGTGATTTGTGAACAGCCCATTGATGACACAGCAGACTATGAGATGGCAGATAATAACATCAATAAGCTGGTCAAAGCATTCGCAACTATTGATAACCTTGCACTAGTTAATGTTGAAGGGTAAGAATCAGGGTTGGATTTACATTTGCTAAATGGGGATCAATTGACCCCCATAGATTAAAATATTAATAGTACAATTTTATTAATCAACTATTATAATTTACGTTTGTTAATTTTATCTTTAACATTATCATTTATAGTACAATTTTATCTATAAACCCCTTAAACTTGTATTATAAATTATAATATTAAAGATAAATTTGCTATATTAATGCTAAATTTGACCCCCGTAGATTAAAATGCTTATATGCATATTGACCCCCATTGATTAAAATTGCCATATTTATATTTACTAGAAATCTTTATGTGCATATTGACCCCTATAAATTAAAATCCTGCCTCTGCCTCTGGTAAGAATGTAAAGTCAGTAGTTCTACAGATTGTTTTTCTTATTCAACATTTTTTTTTAAGTTATGAACTTACGATCAAATAGTGGTGCTATATTTCTTGCAAGACTTATAGCAAGTGAGGGTTTTTTGTACCGTGTTATCACCTCAAATGAACCACTGTTCTTCTTTTGATGTTTTTGTTTGAATTTTATTTTATTGGAACCTTTATTTAGTTGTGATTTTTATGTATCCTGTTTTTATTCTCTTTCTACATTTTGCAGTTGAAACTCTGTTAAACTACGATATTCATTTTTTAATTCTATGGTAAACTTTAATGGTTTTTTCTCTCCTAAGTTTATTAATAATCAAATAATGTAGGACTGGTATGGCAGGAGTTCCTGGCACAGCAAGTGCCATTTTTGGTGCTGTGAAAGAAGTTGGTGCTAATGTCATCATGATCTCCCAGGTAACCAGATCTCAAGTGTGCCCCAATTTATTCATGTTCTTCATCAATATTTTAGGTCTGTAACCACAAGCCATATTATTCTCTTTTTAGACAGATCCAACTTGCACCAATGAATTTAATTTTAGTTTGGTGTTTAGCAACAAAATTAAATAAACTCTGTTGATGTATAGAAGAGTTAGCCAACAACAACTAACACACCATAATTTATATATGATCTTGATTAGGCAAGTAGTGAGCACTCAGTATGCTTTGCTGTACCAGAGAAGGAAGTAGGGGCTGTTTCAACTATTCTGCATTCCAGATTTCGCCAAGCCCTAGAGGCCGGGAGGCTTTCTCAGGTAAAATCTTATTTAGCTACCAAATATATTTGGTCCACCACCTGTACCAGATGATTATATTTTAATACATCCTTTTGTCGTTCTTTATTGGTCAAGGGGTATAGTAAACAGTTCACATCAGCTACAGTATTTTATTGGTCAAGGGCTACCAGAGTCTTGCGACCTATTTACCTACTGTAAAAAGTCAGCTGAACTGCATAAAGACGTATTAATATTGCTACATTTTGTAAATTGCTTTACTAACTCTTTATATGTGTGGCGTGTAGGTAGAGGTTATCAATAATTGTTGCATTTTAGCTGCAGTTGGTCAAAGGATGGCCAGTACTCCTGGAGTTAGTGCGACACTTTTTGATGCATTAGCTAAGGTTCGGTTCTTATTAAGACTATGATATGAATTCTTGCCTTACCACAAATTCCTAGACAAGTTCACACACCCTTGTGGTCAGAGGCAGATCCATGTATAGTGAATATCAAATGCCCCTCAAAAGTTTCTCATAACTTTTTGCCGGAGACGATCATTAGGGGGGAAAATAATTTGGATATCCCTTAAAGTGGAGAATAAAGCATACAATTTGCAGCTTTTGAAATTATTGCAGAAGGGGCACTAGCTTTATAGTTTGTGCTATGGGCAAGATTTGTCATTTTCACGGTATACATGATAGTTGACACTCTATGCTGCATGCATAAACTTTTGTTGTTTATTTCCGGTGTATTTATAGTTTATTGCACAAAATGGCAGGCAAACATAAATGTAAGAGCAATAGCTCAGGGGTGCAGTGAGTACAACATAACAGTGGTCTTGAAGCAAGAGGATTGCATAAGAGCTCTAAGAGCTGCTCATTCACGGTTCTACCTCTCTAAAACCACACTAGCAGTAGGTGTCATCGGCCCAGGTCTAATTGGTGCGACCCTCCTCGATCAGCTTCGAGATCAGGTTAAATAAATATCTGTTTTATATTGGTTTTAGAATACAACATTTGAAAATTTGATTTCTTACAAAACAAATGCCTAACATTTCTTGGGTTTTGGAAAGATGATACATTCTATGCAAAATGGTATATTATTACATACAAGGACAGCAGTGTATGATAAATAAAAACAAAATCGTATAGCATATTGAAGTATATTATATCACGTACAATGTGGTAAGCGAAAAATTGGTAGGGTTGCTCTTTGGTTGAATTTCCCATGTACTCGTGAATGGAAATACCTCATATATTCTTAAATAATGTAGGTGAAACCTAAATCATCTCCCTTAACATTTTAATTCTTTCCTATATAAATAGTTGATGGGGTACTGCTCGCCGGCAAAGAAAGCATACTATTTTATATGAAATTGTCACCTAACTCCCATTACTTACAAAAGCTGCATGTTATATTCTGTAAAAAACCAATAAAAGAAGTGGAAGATATGCATAAGGTACATCATATGCAAGCTGATATACATACGCGTAAGAATGTTTTAAGGCAAAGCAGGTAATCAGATTATTGCTTTCTGTATGCAATACCCTTCCATGAAATTATTTTTTCTTGAAAAATCTATAGTAATGTGCCTCACCTGTTTTAACTATTGCATTCAGACTTTTTAATAATGTCAATTCGTGCCAGCTCAAATAGTTTCTTATGTATAGGCAGCGGTGCTCAAGGAAGAACTCAACATAGATTTGCGTGTGATGGGAGTTACAGGCTCAAGTAAAATGATTTTGAGTGAAACGTAAGGCTTTTGCATAAATTTTTTCTTTGAAGGAAAATCTTGTCTGCACCCTACAAGACCCTATTAAAGATCTTTCTTGTGGTGTTGCGCCGAACCTTCTTTTAATTTTCTTAAAAGATTTCCAAACCCCCACCCTCTCTTTGTTAATATACAGAGACGCAGAAGAAGGTCAAAAAAATACTATTCCAGTCAACTTTCAAGAAAATGATAGGAGAGTGATAAACAAAATGGTTTTTGTTTCTGTGGTTTCGTATATTGTAGTGATCATCTTGTTTTTAAACTATTTATAGGAACATAATAATATCTTTTTTGAGTTCCCAGGTAATTGTGTAACAGTTTGAGGTTATAATTATTTCTGTTGATCTTACTTTATAGGGGAATAGACCTGACAAAGTGGAGAGAGATGATAAAGGAAAACCCAGAGAAAGCCGACCTAGATCGATTTGCACAGCACTTGCAGGAAAATCACTTCTTCCCAAACAAGGTAGTGGTAGATTGCACTGCAGATACTGAAGTTGCAAACCGGTACTATGAGTGGCTAAGGCAGGGAATCAACGTCATCACTCCTAACAAGAAAGCCAACTCTGGGCCACTTGATCGGGTATGTAACTTTCTATATTACTTCTGTCATAGAAGCATGATTTTATACAAGTAATGCATTACAGAAACAACAGGAGATCTGATGCAGGCCTAGGGGTGTTCATCGGGTCCAGTTTTAATTGGTTTTAAACTGAACTGGGAGAGTTCGGATTAAATGGTTTGGTTTTTCTGATTAATAAGTTTATGTCAGACTGACCTTGCTAGGATTTGTAGAGAATAGATCGGTTCCATTGTATTTTTGAAAGCCGAATAAAATTTTGGCACCCTCGATGTAGCACCATTGCGATTAAACCCTCTGACCATAAATTTGTTATGAAAATTACCATGAATTTTGGCACGTCACTTGTCACTTCAGTTGATGGTATGGTCATACAGTGGTGGTGAGAGTTTAATTTTTGCTGAGCCTTGAAAATGTCAGTTTCTATTATTGCTCCTGTTCCATTTCCTCGATTGGACAATAATTTTTTTTTATCTGAATTTCAGTATCTGAAACTAAGGGCACTACAGAGAAGGTCATACACACACTATTTCTATGAAGCAACTGTTGGTGCAGGGCTTCCTATCATCAGCACGTTGCGCGGTTTGTTAGAAACTGGAGACAAAATATTGCGCATTGAAGGCATCTTCAGGTCATGGTCTATACTGAGATACACAATATATTTAGTCAAAATGTGAAACAGCTGAGTAAAACCAATGCATATATAAGGGCCAATTAAACACAAATAATACAAAAAAAAAACAGTATATGGATAATTTGGATTGATACTGGGTTATCTGATTGGCTCTGCCCTTCGACCAAGCAGACTGATTTAGTAATTTGTAGTTAAATTTTATCCATTTCATATGGAATTTCATTTTCTTTTTTTTAATCTCCAGCGGAACATTGAGTTACATATTCAACAATTTTGAGGGAACAAGAGCATTTAGTGAAGTCGTGGCTGAGGCAAAAGAAGCTGGTTATACAGAGCCTGACCCAAGGGATGATCTTTCTGGTACTGATGTTGCCAGAAAGGTGCTCCACCTCTCTCTCTCTCTCTCTCTCTATATATATATATATCTGTCTCTCTCTGCTCACTTCTGTGAATGCTTTTGTATAATTGTTTAACCAGTTGGCAAGGTAAAGCTGGTAAATAATGGTGTTTATAGTCACCAGCTGACCTTAAATAAATGATCTCTATAAGGTGTGGAAGCTTGAACATAGGCTGCTTATCCCTATTATAATGTCTTATAGGTTTAATGCAATACTAAATCAGAAGGGGCATTACTTGAACCGGAAACTGAGTAAGAAATAAATGCAATTGTTGGTTTGTCCTTTTAACAAACTGAGAGTACCCATTTGCTATACAGGTCATTATTCTAGCAAGAGAATCTGGATTGAAGCTTGAACTTTCTGATATTCCAGTCCAGAGCCTTGTGCCAGAGCCATTAACTGTAAGGACTACCTTTATATATATAATCTCTCTCTCTCTCTTTTTTATGTTGCAGATTGTTTCCCTCATTCTATGAAGTTATAAAGTTAGAGAAATTGAAAATAAATTTTATGTGTAACATTGGCAAATGATCAAATATTGTTTTTTATTATAATTATCATTTAGTTTGACTTTTAACTTTATAAAATTTTGTTTCAAATATTTGAATAAGACTTTGTCACCATGTCTTGTCTTGTTTGCACTTCCAAATAACTGCAAAATGAATAAATCTATAAACTATATATAAAAGGAAAAATCATGTTATATCGAAAGAAATGAATATTTAAATGCACTTTAGGAAGTATGATTTTTTGCAAATTCTTAAAATATTGTTACAACAAAATTAAAAGCATGAAATAAATTTACTGTCCTTGTAACAATATATTGTATTAGAAATTTTGTGGCAAAAGCTGAAATTTTCTTGTAAAACTCTTTATAAAGTGCATCGAGATTAGGAGGCCAAGATTAGTGGTTTGATACTTTAATAATCTAACAGTCAATATAAAACTAGAAACTACTATAATTTTTCAGTGAATGCTACAGTGGAAGTACCCTTGAGCTTGAGGATTAATAAGCGATAGATTTGGCCCAAAAATGTCATAAACAGTGAAAAAGTATCAGTATTTGTCCAAATACTAGGATTCCACAAGAAATTTCAGAAGAAAATAAAATGCATCTTAAATAAAAAACTACTGATAGACAAAAATCGCGTGCACAATAGGAGTTGAAAACAGAAACCAGTATAATTTTACTGGTAGCATGCTTCGTGCCTCTTGTTGTCATTAAAATTTACCTAAAAATGTTTTGTAAAAATTTCAGGTATGTTCGACAGCTGATGAGTTCATGCAGAAGCTCCCGTCTTTTGATGCTGAGCTAGCGCAGGAACGAAACAATGCCAGTGATTCTGGAGAGGTCTCTCTCTCTCTCTTCCATTCCCCTACATTTTTGAAATGCCCTCTCTTAAGCCAGTGCATATAAATCCCCAAAGTAAACAGAAAAAATTCAAATGGAAACGTTTATATAAAAAAAATTGCCAGGAAGTATTCTTTGGTATTCACAAAACAAAGGGATATGCTGACGAATCAACTTTATTTGACAGCTGTGATAACCATCAATAAAATTTGCCAAAAGTCGAAAACTAAAATTATGAATGTATCCTTTCTCATTTAGTTGTACCATGTATCGATTTGGCACAATTTGAGAATCATTTGATCAGTAATCAAATGCCGATGAAATTAAACTGTTAATCTTTTAAATCACTTATAGCTGACCAATCAGTTTTTTGGGTTGCACCAATTTTTTGATTTTGATGCGCTATTTCTTGGTTGTCATTTACGATCACTAGAAACTAAAAAGTTGTACAAGCTGGTAGATCCACACACACACACACACCAAATTCCTGAATGAGATTAGTGACTTTAACACATGAATTAACCTCCTTTTCGCTTTTTT
Source organism: Carex cristatella (assembly GCA_024447775.1). Lineage (NCBI taxonomy): Eukaryota > Viridiplantae > Streptophyta > Magnoliopsida > Poales > Cyperaceae > Carex > Carex cristatella. The sequence goes on from JAJHPF010000025.1 coordinate 2,293,205, forward strand.
CTTTTTATTATTGTTGAAAGGTCTTGCGGTACGTTGGAGTGGTGGATGCAGTGAACCACAAAGGGCTGGTTGAGCTGAAGCGCTACAAGCGTGACCACCCGTTTGCTCAACTATCCGGATCCGATAACATAATTGCATTTACCACCTCCCGATACAAGGACCAGCCGCTTATAGTGCGTGGACCTGGTGCAGGAGCAGAGGTAACTGCCGGTGGAGTGTTCAGCGACATATTGCGCCTTGCATCTTATCTTGGTGCACCGTCATAATAATTATAATTTTTGGACAAGTGAACCATCATTAGGAGTTGAGTTGAGTTTCAATCCCTATTGCTTAATAAAAGTAATAATTATCTAGTTAGTTATTTGGTAGGATTATCATCTGGCCTAGTAGTTCATATTTTGTAGCGCATCTTGGAGGTTTTGTACTAACACTAGATTTTGTGTCAAATTCAGAGCTTGTGTTGTGCGGTGCTATTTTAGAAACTTTTTTTTTTTGGGAGAATTTCATATATACCACTCCAAAACGATGAAATTACATATTTACCACTCAAAATTCTATAATTACATATTTACCACTCTAAATTCTAAAAACTCACATATTTATCCAATTAATAAAAAAAATAAGATAATACATGTTTAATATTGCATAAAATATGATTAAGAACTTAATTAGATCCCTTCTCCTTCTATTACTTATTTCTTCTTTAGCGTGTAGTCAAGATCGAAAACCTACCAACCTTTTCTTCGGATTTAAGTGGTTAGACGATGATTGGACAACTCCAGGATGTTCTCGTCTTCTGTATCTTCGGATGGGACCGATGCATTGGCACCACCCACTGACTGCAGTTCCAACTTCTATCTCGACTTCTTTATTGTTGTTTTTTATTGAACGTTTATTTTTTTCATACATATTTATGTGAGATACAACAGAGCTAGAACCAAATAAGATTTTTTTTTTGCTTCCTAACAATTCAAGTTCCATCTTTGCCCGTAAAAACTTCCTTCAGTTACTCCCATATTTCATAAATCGAGGATCAACTCAAAAGTCAAGTAGAAGAATATCTTCTGAACCTTCATCTTATCAATTATGCGATCTCGTGTAGTCAAATAAGGTTGTTGGAAATCGATTTGTGAAGATCCCTTTCTCTCTCTCAATGCCGCTTCTTCTCTTCTCAATTAGACCGATAAGATCATTTTCTACATATTCTATTTGAGGAAGAAGGTTTTTGGATGTTTGTAGACTTGGTTCTTGATACTATAAAAAGAGTTTGTACAGGGAGCCTATGAACCAAGTTTATGTGAAGAACATTCAATTAAAAGGACCCACATGTATGGTTTAATAAGACATATGAGAAATTATCCATTAGAACAGATTTTAATTCATCTTTGATTAATTTTAGTTTTTAGATCAGACATTATGTTACCATAAAAAGATTTTAATTCACCCATTAGTTTTTGGACATATTTCCGAATCAATGCCATGCGTTTAAAATTCTTTTTGGATGCTATTACAAGAAGAAATTCAAACATTTATAATTTTTCCCGTCATCTCCATCTATACATCACATTTCGATTTTCTTTTCAAAAGAAGAGATTGCTACTTAAATCGTCAATTTGTGTTTAGTAACAATTATTACACAGAATTACATTGCTATTTGGAATAATGTTAGAATAACGGGTTACCGGACAACATTGTAATTTTTTAACCGAAGATATTTGAGTGTTTTTTGATAGAAAAAAGAGTGGGTAGCTAAGTAATAAATTATAGAATATAGAAGGTACTATTTGTATGGTGCAGTGTTGTAAATAATAGTATGCTCGTCAGACGAACGGAGTACCGTTAAACGATTAATCGGTATGCGACCGATTAATCAAAATATTGCGAATAATTTTGTATTTTCATTAAAGTTATGTGCATATATTCATAATTTATCAAATATAATTAATTTAACTTATCAAAGTTATCAAATAAGCTTATTTTAACTTAACTTCTTTGTTAATTAATAAAATTTCATGAATTGTGTCATTTAGAATAAGCCTAGATAAGAAAAAAACAAAACATGTAACAGATTAATTGAACAAATTGACCGATTTGAGAGATTAAATGGCCCAATATATAATAGATCATTGCTCAATAAATGAATGACTAAAAGGCCTATGGTTCTTGCAATCACATAGAAGAAATGACTAAACAAGAATAATCGACCGATTAATAAAAAATCCGCAAATGCACCTCCGCCAAATTTATTTGTATTGTTTTGGCCACCCCACCGACTAATCGGCCATTTAGCTTGCTTTTTTACATTGGTGCAGTTAGCTCAGTGATGTGAAAATTAAGGAAGTTTTATGTATACCTCAAAAATATACTAAAATTAGTAATTTCATATTTATCCTTTTAAATTTAAAAAATTCACAAATTTACCTACATTATTGTTTTTTTTTTTTTGTTAAACTCATTTTAAATTTATAAACTATATGTTTTACTCTTTATTAAAATAAAAAATATAGCATATGCAAAAGATCTAATTGGTAAGAACCAGTTTTTAGTCTACTAACAAAAGACAACACATTCCGGTTGGGAGGTTATGAGTTCAAAACTCGGATGAGGAGTCCTCTATGGACAATTAAATAAAAGTTGGTGGGCTAAACCTCCATCTTTCTATCTAAAATAAAAGGACTTAATTGGCAAGTTTGTGAGGGCAAACAGTTCACTTCCCTGCTTCTGGGTTCTAATACATACATAATGAAATTTAAATATACACTAGCGCATACGTCATCAGTATGAAAATGAACTATTTATTCTCAGAAACAGCCTTAATTAGAAGAATGAACATTTATTCCACATAATACATATTTTTTTTTACCTTTTTTTTAATAAATGTACAATGAGAACTTCATAAGTTTAAAATTAAGTTTTAATTAAAAACAAATAATTCAGTAAATCTGTGAGTTTTATAATTTAAAAGGTAAATATGAGGGGTATACATAATTCGAAAAATATACTCCAAAAATAATTACTGAATTTGTAACAACCTATAAAGAATTTTGAACAACCTGAAAAATTATAATCGGTAAAAGTTACCGGAGTTGGATCCTCTCAGGTGGCAAGAACAAATTGGAAACTCAATTGCCCTTCTCATTTTCTTCAAGCCGCAACTGGATCGGAAAATTGGACAGTAATAGTATCAAGGATCTCTCCATTTTCTAGTAAATGGAGAAAAATATTACAGTTCTGCTAGAATTGGATAAAACACGCTAATGAACAATCATTATACTTTCCGTTACTAATTATTATTCTCGAATTCACCGCATTTATTTCTGAGCCCGTATCCTCTGCAATAGCGCACCGTTTCATTTCACTTGTACACCGTCCGATTGCTATTGGCGCCAATCCGGCCCATGCCTGTATTACACGGGCCCTTTAATATGCATGGGATTTAGATCGGACGGCCGTATTTAAACCCAAACTTCGAGTTAACTCAGAGGATGAATTCTTCTTTATTTGTGGGGGGCATTTTCGTCATAATGCAAATACTAGGAAAGCAAGAACCAACTCTCCACTTCGATCCAACGAATCCCTCGTCTCTATTTGTTCCCCAATTTCTCTGTTTGTTCGTTTCTTCTTCTCCTCTCTAAGAGATTCCAATGAAGGAGAGATAGCACGATCGGGAATCTTGAATCCGTTTCTCTTTACACTAGATCGTGAAACCCTAGTTTGAGCTCGAGGTACTATGGCGATGAATCGGGAGGAAGATGAGGAGCTCCAGATGGCGCTGAGAATGAGTCTTCAGAGCTCTCCGCCTGAGGCAAAGCGTAGCAAACCTGGTGACTTCGCCGGCTCCGCCTCAGTCGACGATGAGTCAGCTGAAGCGAGGAATCGCAGGATACAGCGCGAACTCATGGCTGCAGCGGCTGAGAAGCGGATGAGAGCAATGGGGAAAGCTAAAGTAGGCGAAGAGGTAGAAAGGGGTAGAAAGGGAGACGAGGCAACAAAAAAGGAAGGCGGAGGAGAGAGAAAGGCTCCTTTTGAATTAGGAGAAGAGCTGTCTCTTTCTGTGGTTGAAGAATTGTTTGGTATCATTTTTGGTGGTGAAGTAACTAAAGATGTGCTTGCTCAATGGTGCAATCAAGGCATAAGGTCAGATTTTTCTTGTTCCTTTTTTTTTTAAATTGGGAAATGCTGAATTAACAATGTGACAGATTAGTGGAAGGATAATTAGATGGACCAAAATTGCCAAGTCTGACCTCATTACTTACTAGTTAAGGACCGATATGCTGTGGTGTGTAGTGATTTAATCTATCTATTGAATGATATTAAACAAGAAAATTTGCATGAATTAGCAATGTGATGGTTTACTAGAGGCACATAGTACATTAGACAGACCAAAATTGCCACGTCTGATTCTCACTAGTTAAGGGCCAATACCTGTGTTGTGTAGTGAATTTAATCTCTTTATTAAATGATATTAAACAAGTGAATTTTCTAGAAATTATGTTAAACGACACAAAAAGGGCTGATGTACTCAATAGATTGCTATATATGACATGTCAAAAACTGAGCAGCGGGTTACTGTATATTTAAATGACACGTTAAATTAACCGAGTAACTATGTGATCTTCAATAATAGGCAATAATTGCAAAGAGATATGGCTACATGCATGATGAAATATCAAAACTGGTTGCTGTTTTTGTTTAATTTCATCATATCTGTGAAATTGCGATTCTTTGTTCTGACTTGCTCCTTCCCAATTAAATGTGCAATATAAATAAATAGGTTTAGCTCTTACCCAGAAACAAGCATGGGCCTGGTACAGCATGAAGGAGGCCCTTGTGGTGTTTTGGCTACTCTACAGGTACAGTGTTCCCCAAATTCTACTGTAATGTGATTGCTAATTATTTATCTCACATGAACATCTCAATTTATAGTTCTGTTCTAAATGCAGGCGTTTGTACTGAAGTACCTATTATTTTTTCGTGATCATTTGGGGAACCCTGAAATTAAGGTCCCCCTATTTACTCTTGGTATGAGCCAGCTTTCTAAGGGCTCGGATGATTTTGCCTCAATCTCGGATGAAAGTAAGGCAAGGTGATTTATCTTCTCAATGCTGACTTCATTATAAGTTCATAACTATTTATTTTTTCTTTGGGGGAATTTCATGTATGCCCCTCAAAATCCTCGGAATTATGTATTCCCCCCCTCTAAAATTCATAATATCATATTTACCCCTCTAAATTTCAAAAACTGACAAATTTACCTAAACTTGTTGTCTTTTCTATTGGAACTCATTTAATTTATAAAGTACCAATTCTACCCTTTATTAATGGCACCGTGTATGTGTCACAAGTAGATAAATGAACCATTTGCCTTCGGAAACCAACCAATTAGAAGACTGAAGACTGAAGACTGAATATTTTCTTACATGGACTATCTAGATTTATATTTTAATAAATGGTAAAATGGAAACTTTATGACTTAATGAGTTTTTATTGAAAAGGCAATGAATTGGGTAAATTTGTGAGTTTTTGAAATTCAGAGGGGTAAATTTGATTTTATGACTTTTAGAGGGGGGATATGTAATTTTGAGGTTTTTGAGGGGTATACATGAAATTCCCCCTTTTCTTTAATTGACCTGATAAAATCACAATATAAGGGCATGTTCAGTTTGCCGTTAAAATATTTGTCCTAAGTGGGCATATTAACTTCATTAGGGTGTTATTAAAGATAGTCACCATTTCTCTGGGGGACTAAGATTTTGGGGGTTTGGTTGTGAATACTGCATGAAAGGTTTTTTGAACCACTTGCTAGCCTGTGGTTAATATTTTATAAATATTTATATTCTTTAGACTACTTTTCTAGGGCTCTGGTGCATGCTATGGTAGAGATTTTATTTCGTTGTGGGACTGAGAAGCAGGCTGTGGTCGTGTCTCTAGGTGGCTTTGCACAGGATTTAACAGAGGGAACTGCAGCTGAGCAGAAAGAGGTACTGATGACATTGATCATTTCCTTTGCTACTGTAAAATCCCATGGATTTTTCCATAAACCCCCCTTCCAAACAACAACACCAACAACAAGAACCAAGCCTTTAGTCCCAAACAAATTGGGGATAAACCCCCCTCCCAAAAAAAGAACTTCTGTTTTTAGATTTGAAGTTATTCATGTTATACAAATAAACGTGCTGATTCTCCTTCTATTTAATTATAACTAAACAGAAAATCAGCAAGGTTTTGGACGGCAATTTGATTATGTCGGCTTCAGATTTTCATAAGGTACTAAGGGTGAAGACATTTACGTCTAAAAGACTTGCATTCGAGCACCTTACAGCCATTATCCCCTTATTCGAAAGCCGCCTCGGTGCATTGCTGTTCCTTGTGTCTGCACTTCTTTCCCGAGGACTGGTACATCTCTCTCTCTCTCTTGAAAACTTGGTAGAGGCTACCAAAATTGTATTAGAATAAAACATCCGCTTACAACACTGCACACTTACGCACAATGTTACCAGAACTGGATCGGGCATCAACTCAGTAAAGCTTCAGATCAACGATTTAATGGTTGAACCTCTGGGTCAACTGGTTCAATAGCTGATTTTTTTTAAATAGTTGAATATGATATTGTCGCTAGACTCTTAACTTAAATACAAATTGCAGTAATATTTGGTGCATGATAATTTGAGTAAAATTCATTACATAAATAATCAAAATGATAATATTTATATATGCTTTTCAATTCAAATAGGTACATACCAGCTATTTTATATTTTATTATATAAATTATCGAATTAACAATTTTCTTAATTGTTATCAATTTAGATTGGTGCACACAAATATGCCATTAGATTTTGTCAACACAATATTTAAAGTCAATACAATATTTATTGCTGATTGCAAAAAATTCAAGTCAACACCATATCCACTATAATAATACAGTACAAGTATTTTAAAAATTAAAATAAAAAGAAACTTTGAAAAAGTTAAATTGTAAATCTTACTTTTACAAAAAATAAACATATTTGAGAATATATGTGATATATTTTTTTGGCAATTAAAAAGAAACTTGATATCTACTTTCAAAAAAAATTGATATATTAGAAAGAAGAAGGATTCTTTTTGTAATAAATAAAAATTAATAACTTGCGCAAAAAGATCTTTTAACATCTACTATTTACGTTGTATACGATCTTAAAAGTTTAAGATATTAAATTAATGCCACTTAGGTTTCTTCAATCCTGGTGAATCGAGTCCAATTAAAACTTAAAAGGCTTTACAGTCCCACGTATTCTAATGGTTCCCACATGTCTTTATAAGAACCTCACTCTCAATTCAAATTCGGGCTACCGGGCTATAAAAGAAAATCGACAAACACCTTTATATTAATGGTCTCACATTGTCAGAAGCTTCTTCTCTTTCCCTTTTCCTTCGCGATCTAATTTCTTATTTTCTTCACTGGCAATTATGCTCTGAATCAAAAATTAAAATCAATTTGTTTTGACCAGATTTTTCCTTTTGAATGATTCAACTATTTTCTCAGTTAAACTCGGCCGAGGTCAAACCGGTTTTGACCGGTTCAATAACAGAAACGATCTTTTAAAAGAACCAAACCGGACTCGTGACTGGGTCCAGTTTTTTCCGGTCCGCCCGCCGGTCTGGTCCGGTTCTGATAACATTGCTTACACAAACACAACTCCAAATAAAAAAAAATTAAAGAAGTACAACTATTTAGCCACTATGTCCCAAAGAAAGAAAAACTACAGTAATTAAATTGGGCAGCTTGCAGAACATCATTTTGTCCAGCAGTATGTTCTCCATAATTGCGCCTCTTGTATCACCCTGTACCAGTACCCCTGCTGATACTGCTCCATCTCCAAACACCTTTGCATTGCAATTTTTCCACAGGCTCCAGCTAGTACAAATGAAGCAGCCATCCTCCCCACCCCCCAGCCCCCCGTCACCCCTCTATTTCCCGCTTCGCCCTCGTCCTCCCCCTCCCCCTCCCCCTCCCCCTCCCCCCCCCCTCCTTCCATTAAACTTGGAACCTCTAAAAATCTAAATGAGTTTATGGAAGCTTGAACTTACATATTCCTTTTTATACTTCACTTCTCATTTGACAACTAGAATATGAATGACAATTATGCTCCAACTTGGTTGTAACTAACTCTGCAGAGCAAGTTAATATGGTTTTATATTGCGCTTTCTAATTTTTCATATAACGTCATTTGATTTATTTGTTAACATACATATAGGATTTGATACAAGCTGACAGAGATGATCCAAGCCAACCTTTGGTCACTGCTCCATTTGGGCATGCCTCCCAGGTAACATCCCAAGACATTTTAAATTATTCCCGTCAACATTAAATTAAAAATGCATGAAATATGGATAATTTTCTCTCATATCTGTAGGAAATTGTGAATTTACTATTATGTGGTGAAGCTGTGCCAAATGTATTTGATGGGAAAATGGATTTGGGTGGTGGTATGTCTCTGAAGGGTATCTCAACCAATGTTGAAGTAGGGTTCTTGAGTCTTCTAGAATCCCTCAACCTATGCAAGGTTGGCCAAAACCTAAAATGCCCCAAATGGCCAATTTGGGTTGTGGGTAGTGAGTCTCACTACACTGTTCTATTTGCATCTGACCCATCAGTGCAAGAAGAAAATGAGCTTGAGCAGAGAGAGACCCAAATCCGGAGAGCATTTGAGGCTCAAGACCAGAGTGGTGGTGGTGGTTTTATAAGTGTAGAAGGGTTTCAACAAGTTCTGAGAGAAGCCAATATACGATTTTCAGATGAGCAAGTGGAGAACTTGAGTGGGACCGGCATTATTGTTTGGAGTGAGTTCTGGCAAGCCTTGCTTGAATTGGATAAAAATTTAGGTGGTATGAAGGACCCAACTGGTTTAATGGGAAAGAAAGTGTTTGATATATACCATTTTAATGGTATTGCGAAATCTGTTGCGAATGGAAGCGAAGCTGTGGGTCCTCCTGTGCAAAGACCGAGGCTGTGTAAGTTGAGTGTGGTGGTCCCGCCTCGGTGGACCCCAGAAGACTACCTTGCAGAGACTGCCTCTTGTCGTAACAAAGATGATGTGGTTATTGCATTAAATAACCTGCCTCAGGCCAATCAACATGCCCCATTGGTTGATTGTATTAGGACCCGGTGGGCCCGTGCCGCATGCAATTGGGTTGGTGATGCACCCAGCATAGTCTGAAAAATGGGTCTAAATTTCGGTCGAGTCAATCTAGGTTGCATGCTGATTAAATTGGGTCGGTAAGCTGGTGAGCATAGTTGGAAACTCGGCTCAGTTCCAGTGCATTTTTCGTGGTTTCTGATTGGTGTAGTGTTACTATAGGAATATGAGTTTTAAAAGTTAATTAAGAGTTGTTGATGTTGTAACTTTTTCCATTTTTCGCTGATGAATTTGACCGATGCTCCTCCATTGTGTGATTTTTAAAAAGGCTCCGGATTTTCATTTCTTCCTTATTTGGTGCCTTCTATGGTAAATCCATATGGTTTATTAGGTGGTAACTCAATATCTAGTATTTGTAGACGATTGTTTTTATTGCTCTTGTAAGTCTTCTGTCTTTTGGTTTATTGTATATGTCCTCTAAACGAAACGCTCCATTCATGCGGTCTCTTGTACTGGTATAAAGCTGTTTCGAACTGTACAAAGGTACTCTGTTGCAGTCATTTGGTTGCTTCCAAGTATAATGACATGACTGTTTGGATGTCATGTACATCAAAGCTTGCAAAGCTTTCAATGATGTTAGTAAATTTTTTGCAGGAAGCTCGAGCATAAAACCATTTTGATTGAGGTTACGATACTATGCATAGTGCACACTGGTACGTACTATAGCTCAATATCTATGTTTTCAAAGTACGAACTGTTCAACATAATATCAATATGAAAATGTACTTAGAGACCAAATTTTATATTATTTTTTTACCATTTCATTAGATAGAAAATCACTTGATCTAAAGATGCTGGACCATTTGAATTTTGAAATTAGTGATATTTTATCTATCTAAAAAAATAGTAAAAATTTATAATAAATGCAAAATTTAGTGATTTTTTACCTTGTACATTTTCATATGAAAATCATGTTTGAGCGGTTCCGAGCAACAGTTTGATCTTTTGATAAAGAAGATAGAAAGTCCATATGCGCTTTGTATAATACCATTGCCTCGTGGTCACTCAACCATTTTTATTGCAAGTAAGGGTATGAATGTCTGATAAGAATAGTATTTTTAGGTTTATATCTCCAAACCGTTTGGTCTGATGCAAAGTTAATAATTAAAGCAACGCAAACCTACTTAACTCTTAATATTCCATCAATTGTCTGATGAATTGAATATTCAACTTAGACATAACATGAATATTTAATTTATCAGAAAATTGACGGTATACTAAGAGGTAAATAGGTTGGATTTCTTTAATTATTAACTCTGCATCAGACCAAACGGTTTGGAGATAAAAACTATTTGGTCATTTTTATCTCTATAGATCAATATATAGTTGAACCTAGTTGATTACATTTAAATGATAAATAAAAGATATACTTCGATATAGAGGATGGCGAGGGGGACAATTAGTGCAAATTATGTGTTGAATCTGAACCGTTGAGCATTTTTTTATAACTCGTCCCTTGTCGAAACAAGTGCAATTCTAGCTAGGAGAACGATTTTTACCATTAGTCTTCGTATTAGGTTATTTGGACCTTTTTGCATAATTGGCCCTCGATTTTCCTAAGCACTGTTAATTAGTGCTATATGCTGGATCATATATAAAGAATAAATTTATGATTCGGCCACACTAGACATTCCGTGAAATCAGTTTGAACACTGCTTATTCTAATAATATCTTTGTTTAGTTTTTGGGCAGTATATTGGAAGAAAATTTTAAAGAAAGAATAAAAAGTGGGTGCCTCCAGATCGAATTTAAATTGGCTGAAATTTGAGATCCCAGTCGTTCAACTTTTTCTATGCACGCATCTCGGAATAGTTCGACGGCTGGATTCGGATTGCAAGGATTTCAGGAACATTGTTCATTCGTCTTGGATTTTAGCAGATTCGGATCCCTCCAGATCTGACTATGGTACCATTACACTATATTATAATTGTCTTTCGAGTTTCGCTTCCAAAAAATAATAATATCTATTTCATAATAAATTCAAATTTTACAATGCAAATTTCTATAAAAGAAAATCTTCCAGTGAAGAAATTCTTAGACATACAATTATTAAATAAAATGAAAATTTCTATAAAAGATTTCTTTTTGAATTTTTTTAAAAAGGTATACAATAAAAGATAACATATTTAGCTGTGTAAATACAAAGTTACAAACATATATTTTCTCTTGAGAATAAAAAAAAATATGAATCCTTCTAATAAATAATAGAAAGAATAAAATCTGATGGACAATAGTATTGGTAATACTTTGAAAACTTGATTCTCTTTATTGAAATATAAATTCTCCACAATTCGCTCTCTGTTTTTTTTTTTTAAATCTTTAGAGAGACTGTGGAGTCATGAGGAATCGAACTCTTAATTTTTGAGTAATCAACAATTCTAAATTTTTTTTTCTAACTAATTGTGCTACCTCATATTTTATAATTCTGTCTGTCAGTAACGCATATTGCATATTCTTTCAAAAAACACATATTGTATATAATGCCCTGCATTTATGAAAGGAAAAAAAAGGAATCTAGTGGAAAAGAAAATGACAGGAAACTTGTTTTGATGCTTGACGTATAATAAATATTTTTTTTTTTTTTTTTTTTATTAAAGAGAGCTATTATTTATGTTATATATCTAGATCCGAAATTTAATCTTTTAGCAATTTTCAATTTATTTCACCATTGTGAAGTTCTAAAAAACATACATATTTGTTTAAGTTCAAAAATTTTGATAGAAAAATTATATAATCTATTAGAATAATGAATTGGTTCTCTGAACCAATAAGCAATTAGTCATGCATAATTGTCACGTGTAAACTTAAAAAATCTATTAAATTTTTGTCAATTTAGGTAATTTAAAATTATAAAATTTAGTAGAATTACTCAATATCCGACAATTATCAACTCCATATTCGTATTCGAATCCGTATCCGTTTAGTAGGTTGTGAGCCTGCATAATTTCTTGTCGTTAACACAAACAATGCTGTTGTAATCAAGGCAATGCAGGGGTATTCAGATGAGCCATCGTGCTCAGATGAGGTTTGTGCCGGAGTTATTTAAAAAGAAATACAGAGAAGGAAAAGAAGAGAGAAAGGAGGAGGAATAAGAAGGGATCACAGTTAGCGCATATCATCATCATTAACCATAAACATACCTTATTATACATAGATATAGTAGATACTATAGTAGAGGTGGAACGAATTCACAACACCCTCAGTCGAACCCGAAGAGTCGAGATGAATCAAAAAAGCAGTGGCCAGATCCGTTAGACGGAAGCACTTGCTCAATTGGAGTGAGGTGAGATAGACCGACGAGCGGTGGCCAGCTCCGTTAGACAATAATTATTCTTTTTGATAATTTACTATAGTAAACTATGAAAAAAAACTGGTGCATACCAATCTAATTTAGAAAAAAATATATAAATATAATAAATATTATACTTTAGATTATTTATGTAATGACTTTTGTTAAAATTAAGCTTTATGCACATGATATTACTATAATTGACATTGCAATAAAATAAGAGATAACAACTCAATATAATACTCAATTGGTTTAGAAACCCAACGGTTGAACCGATTGACCCGCCGGTCCGACTAGTAAACCGTTGACCTGAAGCTTTAGCGAGTCAATAGCCGGTCCGGTTTTGATAACATTGGGATTAACCCATTCCGTAAAGTTTCATCTCAGCTTGAATTGGTTCAAATCCTGATTGGACGGTCAAGATGCTAAACTCAAAATTGAGTTAATGAAGAGGATACGGACTTTAATTCAAATAACTATTCATTACAACTTTACCAGCAAAACAGAGAATTTGCTTGGGACAGGAGTATATCGTTACATGGACCAATTTCAGCACATTCCATGACATGTTAACATTAAAATCCATCCAGAGGGAACTATAGTGTAGTTTGCATATTTAATCGTCTAAAATATCTCTAGTGTTTTGAGATAGAGCATTGATTAAATTTTTAGTAATTAATGAATATAAATATATAATGATAGCAAGAACTTTCAATTGCCATATTCATGGTGGATCTATAATTTTTGTCGGGAAGTAAGAAAATAGCGAATTGGATTTAATTCACGAGCTAATTATGTAGTGCACAAAAATCAATGCTTTAATTAATAATTTTCAATGCTATCAGTTATAATTCTAATTCCAACCAGATAGGCTATTCTCAACTACCAACACTTCATGTTTAGTTTTTCGTGACCCGGTACCAATTATATCATACGAATCTAATTTGTTGTCTAGACTTTACGTTTAGTTTTTCGCCATAGGCAACTAACTATTGTGCGTGTGGTCGGGTGGTATTGAACTAGAGTGGGGCTAATACCAATCCCCAAGGTTAATTCCTTGCTACTATACTCGGTATCAAGTACCAATAGATCTCCATGTTAACTAAAATGAGATAGTCTCATGTATAAGAATACACATTCACAAGAATAATATAACAAGCACAAACAATTTCACAAACAATCACTATATAATTGATAATTAACCGAGTAAGGTACATTTTACTAATTCATCAAGTTCTACAAGTCTTTGCTCCTAGAGAGGTAAACTAGCCTCTCATAGGTGCATTAACATCCATGAAAAAACAAAGAGAAAACATCTTAAATGACAGAAAAATAAAGCAGAGAAAAGATAAAACCAATTTCTTGCTTCGTCTCTTGTCGCTCCTTGATTCATCGCCGATCCACCTTGATTCCGTGAGAGATTGAGAGAGATGGAGAAAGAACACTGGTAAGAAAAGGGCTAGAATGGCCTAAAGCTAGGCTTAGATCTTTGGAGTGTTTTTGTGGACATTTTATAGTGTTTATGAGCATTTAGGAGGGAACCAAGCAAATCGGGAAACAAATTTCCTCATTAATGTGCAGAGTTGGCAGTCTTTAAAGCTGATGACTGTGATGACGCTCAAATATATAGCGAAAATCATTATCTTTTATTGCGAAAAATGACGAAAAGTGAATGCAAAGTAGCCATTTTTATTTATTTATTTACCGCAAATGTGTTTTTAAGTTATTTTAGCATGTTTTGATGAAAGTTGTGTATTTAGACTAAAAACAGAGCAAAAATATCACGTTAAACTGTTATACATTGAAAATATGTTATTTTGTATAGAAATTGTTTTTTTGTTGTCTTATAATGTGTTTCCGTTGTAACGCACGGGCCCGATTCAATACTAGTATCTAAATTAAGTATTTCGTAATGGAATAAAGCTAATAAATTTTCACGGATCGTTGTTCTAAGTTCATTATTATAATCTATAATTTCGCAGGCACGGGAGATATTGAAATTGGTGTCTTTCCAGTAATCCGATACACATTCATAACAGAGATATTTCCACAGGAGATCAAAATTGGTACTTTATAAATATTAAAGTCAGGTCTCTTATATACGACTGTCTGGCAAGCAGCAATTAATAATAATGCGCCACGTAAGAGGTAAAATAAAAACGTGCAATCTCAACGGTGAGCGAAGTACTTGTCATTTTGACAAAGGTTGCTCAGGTCGCCTCGGGTTCACCGATCCTGTACGTTTTCAATGCACAAAAGCCATCGATCGCCTCTTGCCCATCCAATCAATATCCAACGGCACAGATCGCTTCTACCAGGCGGGGCCCATGAAGAACTAACGGGTTAGCTATATCAGAGCCGTCGAAAAGTCTTATCAGGCCTCTCCACTAATTCCCTCAATTGGAGAGGATACCATCTCCATTCGAAAACCCTCTCCTCCACCTCCTCTCCATTTCTCTTCTCCGGCGATTCTCTCCGGTCTTTAAGCGCACCGCCCGATCCAGTTTTGATTCGATGACGTCACCCGAGCGCGAGAGAGAGGATACACCTCCCGCCAATCCTGTAGTCGAACAAACAAATGACGGTGAATCTTCTTGCCCTCAAACCCTAGTTTAAATTTTGCTTGATTTTATGCGGTGATATCTTGTCGATCAAAGACCGACTGGTGTTGTACACGAACTTGCTCTTAATTTGTTTGTTTGATTCGTTGATTAGAAAGCCCTAATCTGTGCAGTCAGGATGGCTTAATTTATTGATTTCTGGTTCCAATTTTGTTTTGATCCGCTTGTTTATGTAAGTCAATCACCTGGTTCAGTGAAATTTTGTTCGTGTTAAGCATCTGTTGTCAGGTACAAATTGGTTTTGGGTCTGCTGTTAGTTAATAGTTCATGAAAGAGTATTTTATGACCAACAGGAGGATGCTTCTGCTTGTATACTCTGAAATGTTCCTTTGATTGTTATAAGATGCTTCACCCGAGTGCTGTTTAGTATCTAAAATCAGCTCAGAGTAATCAATTTTGAGGTCATATTTTGGGCTGGTATCTGATGCAGGTTTTCAAGCGAAGAACTAACCTAATTGATGCAAATAAACAAACTAAATGACGATTACTTAGCTTATATATAATATATAAGCACCCTGCAACCAAATGTCTCAAGTCTTTTATTCCATTTATTCCTCCTTTTTCTCTTTGAAATAGCCATGCTGATTTCCTTAATTAAAAATTAAAGCTGGGAGGGTACATTTGATGAAGTAAATGCATTCAAGTTTGAAGTTTTATGCAGTATGGCGAATTTTGTTCATGGTTTTTATTTTCTTAAAATTGTTAGAGGATGGTAACAAAGAAGAAAACAACAACAATGCCATCATTGCTCAAGGAGAAGCTGATGGTGATACCGCAGCTGAGCCGTCTAAACAAGTTATCGAGGTGCCTGAGGTGGGGCTTGAGTTCGACACCGAGCAAGAAGCCTATGATTTCTACAAATACTACGGCTGGAAAATGGGATTTGGAGTGCGACGTGAATATGGCAATAAGTGCAAGAAGACGGGGGAGATCACATCCCGCAAATTTACTTGCTCCCGCGAGGGGTTCAAGACCCTCGACAAACGGGTCAACCACACCAAACCCACCCAACCCGATACCCGCACTGGCTGCAAGGCCTACATGATAATTAGGCGCAAGAAGACCAATAACAAGTTAGAGGTGATAGCATTCAACCAGGAGCACAACCACCCGCTCATCACATGTGCAAACCCATTACAAAAGAAGGTAATTGATCCGGATGCAGCAGTCGATAACGGGTCAGCTAGCAAGAATGTCAATTCAATCGTGGTTGCCGAGCCTGAGCCTCCATGCGACATCGTTGAGTCGGTCTACCAACCGCACAAGAATCTGCTGAGCAGTATGCGGCCGCGGGCCCCAAAATATGGTGAGATCAGCAGGATATCTCACTACTTCCAGACACGTTCGTTGGAGGACCCGTTGTTCTTCCATGCATTTCAATTTGATGTTGAAGAACGGGTTACAAATGTCTTCTGGGCAGATGCCAAGATGATAATGGATTATGGGCATTTTGGTGATGTGGTGGCGTTCGACATAGCTTCTAGAAGCCATGCAGGTTGCCGCCCCTTTGTATCTTTCGTTGGATTTAACCACTATGCTGAGACAATATTGTTTGGGGCGGGCTATTTATATGATGAGTCGTTGGAGTCATTCAAGTGGCTCTTTGAGACCTTCCTCCAGGCTATGTCTGACAAGAGACCGAGAACTATCTTGACACACCAAGACCCGGTGATGGCAAGAGCAATTGCCGAGGTCATGCCACTGAATGACACATACCATGCACTCTGTGTGTGGCATATAAAGGAGACAGCCAAGAGGACCATGGCACACCTGTTTCGAGGTGGGTGTGACTTCAAGAAGGAGTTCAAGGCATGTATAAATGACTATGAAGAAGAGGTTGATTTCCTATCAGGTTGGAATGCCATGATGGACAAGTACAGTTTGCATAGCCGAGACAATGATTGGTTGCAGAAGTTGTTTGAGGAGAAGGAAAAGTGGGCACGCCCTTATGTGAAGTGGGTATTTCGAGGTGGCATGACTAGCACCCAGTCAAATGATCAGTTCCACAACGAATTGAAGGAGTATTTGAAGAATGACGCTGATATAACATCCTTCTTTCGTCACTATGAAAGGGTGGTGAACAACCGCCGGTACAAGGAATTAGAAGGGGAGTTTAGTGCTCGGCTTAAGCTCCCCTATTTTAAAATCAAAGCCCCAATTTTGACCCAAGCAAGTGATGTTTACACGTACATAATATTCCAACTATTCCAAGAGGAGTACGAGGAGTTCCAGTCATGCTACATTGTAAACCGTGACGAGAGTGCGCCGTTGCGGGAATACCTTGTAGGGGTTTTGGGTAAAAATGGCCAGTACAAGGTGTATGGAAACCCTAATGACCAGACCGTGTCGTGTTCATGCCATAAGTTTGAGACACACGGTTTCCTATGCTGCCATGCATTGAAGATCCTAGATTCCATGGATGTGAAGCACATTCCAGCCCGTTACTTGCTCAAGAGATGGAGCAAGCAAGCCCGGGACACATTACCGGGAGAGCTGGAACAGGACACCCGTGTCATCCAGACTGACACGACAATGGAGGTGTCCAGTCGGTACAAGCACCTCTGCCCCAAATTCATCAAGCTGGTCAATCGTGCATCCGAGTGTGAGGAATCCTTCAGGCTGCTAGACAGATACTTCAAGGAACTAAACTCACATGTGGAGACTATACTGAGCAAACAGACAAGCATTGACGCGACCATGACAGAGTCCAATGTGAATATATCACTATCGGGTTTGGGTGATATGGAGAGAAGTATGGATGGATCCGGTTCGAGGAAGAGGAAGAAGACACAGAAAGTGGTCAAGCCGCAGTACAGGAGTTGTATTGAAAAGGGGCTCCACAAGAGGCGAAAAATGCCACCGGAGCAGCCGCCTCCTACTACTTCGTATGCTGTGCTTGACCCTTCCACCCCCCCTGGAAATGTTCTTTTTCAGGTGATGTGTATTTTCCTCTTCCTTTTTTACCCTTTCTATCTTTCTTAACATTTTACTAAAGTTTTGATCGAACTTTTTGAGAAAACTATAGGGAATTGAGGTGCCATCGACAGTGCAACAAGTTGGAGCTCATGCTCAAGCGTACAAACAATACAAGGTTTGTTTCAAGACTTTAGGATAAATTATTCCTGATTGGTGATTAACATGGCATTTTTATTATACAATATGGTAATTCTAAATGTTGTATTTGGTAGGGTATTGACCTATCAAACCCCTTGGGGCCGATGCATTATGAAGGAATGCATTCCGGCTTAAATGCTAGCTTTGCTGCTCCTGTTTTAAGGGTTCGTTCTTTTTTGTTGGATTATTTAACTATTGCGTGCTTGCTTGCATTCCTTTTCTGAAATTTTGTCGTCTTCCATTGTGTAGGACAATATAACTTTCTCGGCTTATCATCATCCCCAGGGATCACATAATCAGGTATGCATTTAATTCTCCCTTGTACAAAATGTTACCAAAATTGTGCATTTATTATCTCTGGTTATAATTTGTGTGTGAATATTAATAAGTTACAGGAATAAGTTCGACATGGCGCTTTCAGTGGTTGGAGGAACCAGGATCTTATGCACTGTTTATTTCGCCAGTACTATTCAGCTAGCCTCTTAAGTGTGTGTGTTGTTAGCTTTTTTTTTTCTTCTTAAATTAATTAGGAGTAGTGGTGGGTGGTGTAACCCTTTAAACAGCTGTAGCAACTTCTGTGATTATATCTCTCCTGGAAGAGTAACATAATGTCTCTCTAGCTAATGCATGTGTTGAGAGTTGAGACTGTTGTTGTAACCAGCTTTAGGTTCTATTTATTTGCAATGTATGATGAGCTCGTGTAAATTCGGTGTATTTAGTTCTTACTCCTTGCATTGTTTGTGCTTGGGATAGCTGTTGAAAATCTGGTAATTCAGAGTGCAAGAGTTTGAAGTAACATTTTTGATGCGGTGTTGAAACCATTGTAGCAGCAGCTTTGGAGTTTGGTCATATCAGTAAATTTAAAGAAGTTGAGGTGTTGGTTCTAGTAAATTTAAAGATTCCAGTTAAGGAGTGTAGTTGAATTATGAATTGAGAGGTTCCTTTTCCACCTTGAATTTCTCCACCAGGCGTATAGACGGGTGGTATTGATCGTTTTTTTTTTTTTCCAAATGATTTATGGTAGTCGGTTATAACATTTTGAAATCAGACTGAAGTAATCAATTGCAAATTGAAAATAATCAATTTTATATTTTCCATGTTTCATTGAAAATTATAACTTGATATCAAACTATTGCCAAATAATAATTAAGAATTAAGAAAGATACTGAAAAACTAACGTACTCTCGACTCACAGTATCGTGGAGTAATTTCTTATTAAGAAAGTAAAATAAGAGAGTACATTATTTTCACATAAAATATTACTAATATTTAATTAATAAGTGAATTATTTCTTATTAAAAATAAGAGATAATACCTAAAATGTTATCACATTTCTATTCTAATTTTTATGAATCAGTAAGTTGACAAATTAACGTCTAAAAATTATTCACCTCAATATATTTTTGTGAATTATTGATGCCAATTAAAAAAAGAGTTGAAATGCTATTATATTTTACTTGTACATTGTGAAAGTTAAATGGATCATATCATTGTACTTGTACATAGAGAAAGAGAAAGTAATATATATTGTATCTAATGAATTAATATTTTGATATTTGAGTTTTTAAATTTTAAATTGTTAAATTAAAAAAAAATGGAGAGATGACCAAGGCACAAAAAGTTGAGGCATTCTTCTCATGATAAAAATATAGAAGTATTTTTTATGCTCTACACTTATTAGTGAATTTTTTTCACATCAAAAGTAGAAACTGGTTTTAAAGATATAAAAAAAAATCTAATTAGCTTCGGATAATCACACTTAATTACTGATTTTTTTTTCATAAAATTATGACGGCCTATTGAAGCCATTGCTCTTAAATGTGATGCTGCGCGTGTACAACCTGTAGGTATCCTTATTAATTAATAAGGACAAACTAATTACACATATTCGGTGTTTGTAAATAACGGTATGCGGTCGTCGGACAGACGGGGTACCGCCAAGCGATTAATCGGTATGTTGCCGATTAATCGAAATTATGCGGACAATTTAATGTTTTTATTAAATTTATATATATATATATATATATCATAATTTATTAAAAATTATTTATTTAACTCATTAAACTTATCAAATAAACTTAATTTAAGTTAATTTTATTATTATAACATGACACTATACTTATTTCTTCGTAACACGTAAGCATTTTGCATACGTAAGTAACACATTTATTTAATGAAAAATGAATTTGAGAATTAAGCTTTTTCAAATACTAATAACATATTATTTGAATGAAAAGAAAACATTCCAACATAAAATCACTAAATTTAATTTATGATAATAACATAATTTCATAAAAAAACATGTCGTACTAACTGAAAAAATTACATCAGTAAGTAATATATATATATATATATATATATGGTATATAAATAATAGAAAAATTAATCAATTTCAAAGTAAGTAAGAAGAAAAAAAAATATATATATATATATAAAATATTAGATGAATATCCAAGCATAAATAAAATTACAATACATGATTTATAAACCTTATTATCACACACTATTATAGGAAAAAAAAAATTCACTGGAATAAACGGAAAAAACGGGAATAAACGGCCGATTAATCGGAAAAATGGCCGATTAATCGTTTTTTCCCGCCAACAGGCATCCGTTAAGCGTATTCGGAATGGTTTGGCCGCCGTTTCCGATTAAATGGCCGTTTTTCCCGTTTTTTACAACACTGCACATATCAGTTTCGTAAAGTACATATAAGAGTGCATATAGCAGCTATATCAGTACATACATAAACATTACAACTGAACCCCTTGTACAAAGCTAGACAAGAAAAAACAGCAAAAAAGCGTAACTGTGCTCTTGATTACAAGAGATGAGCCTTTAAGTTCGTGTGCTCAAATTGATAGATAATGAGTCTGCATTGTTTTTTGTCATTAGCACAAATAATATTGTTGGAATCAAGACGAGTTAGAGGTATCTAGGGAGCCATTGTGCTCATATGAGGTTTGTATTTGATTTATTACGATGAGAATACGGTAAAGAAGACAGAGAAGATCGAAGAAGAGGAGGAGAAAAGAGAAGAAGGAAGAAGACAACACCACCATCATAAAACTGTAAACACGTATCTTATTTATAGATAAATACAGTAGAGACTACATGAGAGGTGACACAAATATACAATGCTCCCATCTGAATCCGGAGAGATGAGGCAAAGAAGTAGTGAGGCGGAACGAAGAGCGGTGGCCAATTCATTAGGCAAAAGCATTTGCTCAGATAAAGGAGTAGTGAGGCAGAGCGGCGAGTGATGGTCAGATCCACCAGGAGAAAGCACTTGCTTGGATGAAGTGAGACAGAAAAATAGCAAGTCAAAATGAAGAGCAGTGATCAAATCCTCTAGACGAAAACACCACTCGGACGGAAGAAGAAACCGGAGTGGCAGAAAGAGAGAAAGGATGGAGAAAGATGAGGACGAAAAAAACGAAGCAGTCGACTCTCAAAATCACCACAAACATTGCCAGGTGATATCTACTTTCAATGTAAATAGTTGATCACGAGTTAATTTAAAGGATATATCTGTATGTATTAGTTGTCTCTCTTCTCTAACTATGTGTTAACTATGTGTGTCAGGGATAGGGGTGCAAACGGATTAGATATTATCTGTTCATATCCGAATATTTAATATCTGAATATATATGCGAATATGGCTATAGATATGGATGTTAAGTTTTCATTATCCATAAACAAAAAGTAAATATATATTTATATATTATTTAGTGAGAGGGGATTCAATTACACCATTTTATGGTGACACATCTTGACACCATATGTTTTTTACGATTTTAAAATCTAAACAGTCGATTCGTGATCGACTGTTCAACATGACCTCCATATTTAAATGTGCTTGAGACCAAATTTTATATTTTCAAAAATTGTTTACTATTTTTTAGAATTTTTAAAAATCTCTATTTTTCAATGGTCCATAATTGTCTGAACACAACAGTTTTGTACAAATCTTAATTAATACTAAAAAAATAAAAAATATGTATATAAAATTTGGTCTCCAAGCACATTTTAATATGAAGATTTTGTTGTGCAGTTCGGATCGACTGTTTAGAGTTTAAAATTGCAAAAATAACTTATAAAAATATGGTGTCAAGATGTGTCACTATAAAATGGTGTAATTGGATCCCTCCGGTTTAATTATGTTATGAAAAAGATTATGTATATATTTACAAATATCCAATTTGCATTTGTATCTGTTTAGTATTCAATTCTATTTGTATTTGATAAATACAACCGATACGAATGTAATTTTACCACTATTCGATCCGTATCAATCCATTTGCACCCCTAGTGAGAGCTTGCGCTTCAAAAAAAAAAATGAAGAAGTATGATGTATTTTTTTTACCTTCAATAAAATAATTTGAAATTTTCAATGAACCGAAATATTTGATGACCCTAAATGAACCAAATAAGACTCAAATTTTATGAGTTTATAATACGAAACTTAATAAAAATTGTGCACGAGTGATTCACAAATCGTGTTGGTCAGCGTACGATCTTCGAATCGTTGGATTACAATTACGGGTAGATTCATAAGAAACGAACAACTTCTACATATTCTTATTCACACGAGCAAGTGATACGTGCCTATTTTTTTTTAACATATTTCAATTAGAATATGTTCGTCTGTCATATAATTATGTGGAATAGGATTTAATGAGTTCTAAAACTCATTTTTTATTTGCGAAAACAAGATAGCTTCGGAAGATTTAGGACACCTTTGGATGCACTCTAAAATAGCTAGAATAACTATTATTTAGAATAGTGGATAAAAATAGTGATTTTGAATAGTAAAAATATTATTTGGATTGTATATTTGGAATAATGAATAGCTGTAACTGATAAATAACAGTGTTAATAAGATGCTTATTAAGAGAAAAGATAGGCAAGTGAGATCTCAAATGAATTGTCACGACGTAGAGATAAAATAAGTGGTATCAATTTTGTCATTTCAAGACTATGTTGACGGTAATAAATATTTTTTTTCCTCTATTCACACTTTCCAATAGTAGCTATTCCAACATTTTCATAGAATAGAGAATAATAGCTATTCTCACTATTCCAAATAGCAAAAATGTTGTTTGGATGCACATTGCTAGTCCGAATAACTCCTATTCTCGAATAGCCTCCCATTATAGCTATTCTAGGACGTGAGATTTAGATATGTATTTAGGTCGTGAGCTTAACTCCACAATCTATTAAAATGACTTCAAACAATGAATTTAAACTGTTATACTTCATGATCGATGTATTTACATATCAAATTTATAAATTTTGACATAATTCAATACAATGTTAAGTGGTTAAAAAAATAAATTATAAGTTAATTTTAATGCATTCTCTTTTCATTAATTTTTTACCACTTGATTTTACAATAAATTAATTCAATTTTTTTTTAAAATTTGATATGTAAACGCAATATTTGCGAAATAAATTAATCTCAATTATCAACTATTTAAATTTCTTATTTAAAGTCAATTTGATAAATTTGAAATTAATCTCACGGAAAATTTGATAAACAACATCACATTACGTTCTCTAAACAATCAGTTTCAGCCTCTCAGGCTCTGACTCAGCAGCAAATGAGCGATCAGATTGCCAGATCCATCCAAGTCAATCCACAATCTGGTCAAGACTAAAATTAGGGATATAGATCGGATAATATCGATCCGTATCGGAAAATTTGATACGGATATCTAAATATCCGTACAAATACAGATACATATATAGTTTTAAATTTTAATTATCCGTATTCAAATAGTAGATATATACTATATAATTTAATATATATTATAAAAATATTTATGTATATATTTACAGATGTTCGCTGTCCGTCTAATATCCGATCCGTATTCGTATCCGAAAAATAAAACGGATACGAATATGATTTTATATCCGATTCGTTTGCACCGCTGCTAAAAATCAATGCACGATCCGAAGCGCACACGCCAATAATATCTCGATGCATTCGATTCGATACACTGTTCCCACGGATCGTGATCCGTGTGCTCTCTCCAAACTAATCCGCACCGTCCCTTCTACTTCCATCCAACGCTTCAAATCTGTCCCAAATTTTCGATCCCGCTTTCTCATCCCGCCTTCTTCTCCAAAATCCCTTACAAATAACCAAACTCCCCCCCTTTCTCCAATCCATCTCTCGTCGAAATCTCCTTTTAAGTTATCACCAACTCTCACATTTTATCAAACCAAAACCTAAATCAAAACCCTAACTTCCATGGCTCGTACCAAGCAAACCGCTCGCAAGTCCACCGGTGGCAAGGCGCCCCGTAAGCAACTCGCCACCAAGGCAGCTCGTAAGTCCGCCCCGGCAACCGGCGGCGTGAAGAAGCCCCACCGTTTCAGGCCCGGTACAGTCGCGCTTCGTGAGATCAGGAAGTACCAGAAGAGCACTGAGCTTCTGATCAGGAAGCTTCCGTTCCAGAGGCTTGTCAGAGAGATTGCACAGGATTTCAAGACAGATCTGAGGTTTCAGAGCTCCGCCGTGGCGGCTCTTCAAGAGGCAGCAGAGGCATACCTTGTGGGACTCTTTGAGGATACGAATCTGTGCGCCATCCATGCCAAGAGGGTGACGATCATGCCAAAGGATATCCAGCTTGCTAGAAGGATTCGTGGTGAGAGGGCTTAGATAGGGGAATTTTAGCAATATCTGTGTTTACTCAAGTTGTTTAGAGAATATTTCCTTTCTTTTTTTCTTTGTTTTCTTGGTACGGGTGAATTGTGTGATCCAGAAAGATGGATGTTTTAGAAGTAGCAAGGAGTTTATGTTTGGATATATTAATGGAATTAAGTTCTTTAATTTCCAAAAGCGTTCTTGGACATTCTTGTATTTTCTTTGGATTTTTTCAGATTTTTTTAGAAGCAAATTTGCCATGCTTCCTCGTACCAAATTTGATCTTAAAGATGAATTCCTTTTCAAATAAAAGCTCAAGGACAAGTAACTAAGCTCTAACTCCAATTTGATTGAGACTTTAGTAGCTTGTCTAAAATCTTTGTTAAAATTTAATGCGGGAATATAAAATAGTATCATGTTTCATGGAAGTTGTATTAAAAGTTCAAATTATGTTAAATTTCATGCATGATTAATTCAAAATTTAGAGATTGTATCTGAAATATTAATATTTAATTTCGGATAGCTATTGTATGATTTGTATCAGCTGTTATGTCCGTCAAGAAAATTTGTAAAACTTCTGAAATTATGCGAGAGGTTGTTTTAAGAGATGCAATTGGAATATTGGAATTATTTTTTTCATAGTTCATAATCCAATATTCCAAAATAATTACATTCTGATAGGAAAGGGTGAAAGAGTGTCAAATGCGAAATCGAATTAGAATTCCATATTGCACGCTTGATCGGAAGAGAAGAAGCGAGAAAAGATTTCAGTTCACGTGACTTTTGGACCCCCAAATCGCATTAGGAAATCCCGCCCAAAACGAAAGTATTTGATGAGAATCAACTATTCGCTGGTGAGAAGATGTGTCTGCCCTCTTCGTTGCTCTCTCCGTTTGTTAACTGTACGGGGTGAAATTGATCTCTTTTTTTCACACTGTAAGCTCTGACGAGGTATTCAGTTCCTTTCTCAGCACTTCTATCGCTCTTTAGTATATATTTTTTTTTCAATTCAACATTGTTTTTCTTCTTCTGAGCAACCCTAGCAGTGACAATTTCTGTAAATTCAATGAATATGGTGGATGGATTTTTTTCTGTTGAAAATGAATTATTTTAACTTGTAAATGACTTCCGATCAGAAAATTTCAATTCGAAATTATTTCTATTCATCTCTTTTCTAATGAAATGAACTCATTTTCATGCTCCATTGTTTCTGTTATTCAGCCAGCACCATTCATATACGGAGTGATTGACTTGTGTAGATTTTTTTTCCTGTAGTTTTCGTTTTGGCCGATCAATTAATTAATACATGGTAAGTAATTATACCTCAATTATTTGGCATACCACTATTTTATTTTTATTCGAAATAGTGTAGTTGTTTAATTTGACATGTGTTAAACACGATATTAAAAACTAAAACGGAAGTCATAATCTACGATTTACAATTTCAGTCCAAAACCCTTTTTTTGCTCGGAATAGCGCAATATTTATACCAAGAAATACTTCCACAATAAGAGTGGAGTTAGACTTTCAATTTATTAGTCAAACATGAATGAAAGTTCTTACAATTTTTTTTTACTACAAATGAGGTCATTTTATACTATAGTTAGATGTATCATTTTACTATAAATTATATTACAAATATATTTTTCTTTTAAAAATGGAGTCAATTAAATTTTGAAAAATAATGAAGTCAATTAACTCTATTCTTATACCGTAGCTCCTCCTACAGCCATAATACCAAATAAACTTATTATAATTTACATAACTAAATTATGTTATAATGACACCCAGAGAAACTTGTTAGAAGTTAAAAAAAAATGATCGTAAAAGTTTCCATTTAAGGTATACATATTTTCACAATCACTATGATGTGCATCATCCGAAACATGTGAGGGCTCAAATGCATATACGTCATTACAATATTGATGAAAGTTAGAGGGCTTTTCTGAAAACGTCTCATAATAAAATTCCAACCCTTTACAAATAGAAAATGAATAGCAGCTTCTAGGTTTTTCTTCGTCTCCAATCTCCAATTCTTTCGCGAGTCTCGATCCACCTCTAACAATCGGGCAAGGTTCCGTCTCTCTACCCTTCTCGCTCAATTACCAGATCTCGATTCAATAGATTGTCGATTTGTATCTCTCTTTGAAGTTTCTCCGATATTGTGATCTGATTCTTTTTTTGTCTCAATTTTTAGGAAGGAGGCATTAGCAGGTTCTCTCAGCTTATTCTCTATGTAAGTGTTCAACAAATATTTGATTATATCATCTGTTTAATCCGGTCTAAGCATTTGTCATTTGTAGCTCGCTTTAGATCTTGAACATCGTTCTCTCTAGTTAACCACTACGTTTGATCTTTTCTTTCCATTAGTTTACATAATTCTTGAAATTGGATTCTTATTAAGGCTTATTAGGTAGAAAAGAAAACCATACACAAATTAGTCATAGTCATTAGGTGATGTTGTTAATCCTAAAGGTGTTTTTTTGTTCACATAGTGTGCAAACTTGGTTCAGCTAATGCAAGTGGTATTAACTACCTTTTTGAAAAAATAGAACTGTTAAGCTTTTGATTATTTGAAAACCTGACAGGGTAGGAACTTCATCTTTAAATTGTCTTGTCATTTGTGGATAATTCTTATGTTGAATTCATAATGGAAAAATCAATGCAGTTAACATTTTAACTGGTTGCATAATGTAAAGATGATGTCAATAATTCAACTGGTTGGTATATATCAGTTAGGGATTGTAGGCTCTTTGCTAGTTAACATTTTATATACGTAAATTCTAATTTAGAATTACTACGTTGACTCAATTAGCTGGGGCAACACAATTATGTGTTGATATGGTTATTGTTTGAGTATTATTGTAATTGTTTTGATTCTTTAGGGGCATTCATCTGTACCCTTGCAAAACATCAAGCCACCAAGTAAATCACTGCACAGTGAAGAAATGTCACCGGCACCCTTCCCTTTCTAGAATACCTTATGTTTCCATATTTTACTGTCTCCTAGTTATCTCTATGCAAATTATTAAGAAAGAGGGATAGTTTGGTAGTTTTAATGAAATTGGTAAGGACGTGTATGAGTGATATTTCGTATGTTGAGGAGCATCTGAACATATGAAAAATTCAAGATTTGTAAAGCTATGCTTAATGAATTGAGGAAACACATTTTTTTTTTGTAGTAAATACTGAAATTGTTCGAAATCCTTGAAACATCAATTAAATGAGTAGATTCAGTTTCAGGGTCATCCCTGAGAAATTTTAACATATATGGTCTTGTATAAATATCTCAAGGTGAGGTGTTATGCTTCTGTGGTAATTTTTAGATAAGAATTGAAGATTTGGTTACTTGATTTCTTCTTTGTATTATCATTTAATTTAATAAAATGTAATTTTGATGAACTAATTCAGGTCTGACGAGGAAGTAACTAACCAGAAGGAGTATCTCGAGGAACGATGCAAGCCCAAATGTGTTAAACCCCTTTATGCATATCGGGTATTCAACTAATTAATAAATTAGGTTTTACTTGTGCAAATTACACCTAAATTTTTTGCCATCTGCATGTAACTTGTAATATTTCTTTATCTCTTATTGGTTTATTGATTCTAAAAATGTTTGAAATACTTGCAAGTGACACCCAACTTTTAAGGTATGTATTGTAGAAAGGTGAGAATTCTTGCAACTACACTTTGCCCTAAATTCAAATTAATCTAAAATCAAACAAAAGAGATGAGCGGCAATTCTTATGTTGTCTTTACTTACCCAAAATCCCATTACAGATGTACAGTCAGTGATTCAATGCAGATTTGAGTCTACCTTCCAATCTTTCTCTGTCCACTGTATCATAAATTTAGGAACATTTATCTCATATACAAAAATTGGAATTTACATCTTAAGGTTTGTGTAAGCCGTTGCCTTACAAAAAGTCATCATGTAATCTATGCGAGTTACTTTTGGATGATTCATGATCAGATCATCTCAAGTTCACTACCCATAGGCCATAGATGATGTATATGGTAGGTTCAAAATATACATGGACTGCTTATAACTGACTGGATGGAGTGAACTTGAAAAAGCTTGGGCTGATTTTCTCAATGTTTCGTTCACTGTTGTTCTAATTGTTGGGTGCTCTTTTGCAAATAACTGAAAATTTTTGGCGATTTGGTTACAATATGATAAATATTGGATCTAATTTGCATAATTTTTTTTTGTTTGATTTATTTAGTGCTTTAAATCTTGTTTAGTCAATTGAAAATATACCTTGTTTGTTTGGTTCAATTTGATGCAGGAATGCGTGAAGAGAATTGAAGATGATAACACTGGCCACAAGCATTGTACTGGTCAGTACTTCGATTACTGGAAATGCGTTGACAAATGCGTAAGTACTCTCTCTCTTTCTCTCTCTCTGGATTGAATTAAAAGGTCTTATAGTTGTTTGAATATTGTGTTTTCAGGTGGCAGAGAAACTGTTTAGCACGCTGAAGTAGCAGAAATGTGCTACTTTTGGGGAGAGGCATTATTTGAATTTCTTTTTCTCATTGTTTCTAATAAATTTCTAAAGGATCATTTTTCCGATATGTGATTGTGATAGCATCTTTTGTATGCAATTTTCATAAACTAGCGCCAGATGGCACCTGACTTCTGTTTTGGTTCAGAACTGTTATTTTCTGCAAAAAAAAGGGGTAATTTTAAATTTTAATGGAATTCTTTGCATTTGTTTAAAAGCATGGCCAATGAGCTCATGCCCAATAAGCTTTGCAAGTACACCTCAAAATTAGTCCAAATTAAATGTTGTTGTTGACATTGGATTTATTAAGTCGTTTTTTTTTTTTTTTTTTTGAAAGAAGTGGTAGAAGGCTAGAAGCCACCGATTTTCATATAACAGAAAATCTTACAATATTCAACTGGTACCAACTGGCTGGTATCAGATACAACAACATTGAAGCCACACATAAAAGTACATATGACGGTATATAAGAAATCTAATACATCATAGTAATAACAAAGACGAGTTCAAGTCAACAACTTAAATATGCATAACAGCCCCTATCAAAAGTAACAATGACCTACATTGTACAATATGCAAAAAGGACCCTGGAAAACTAAGAACTGGTAGAAGAGGAGAGTGATGAGCTTGATCTGGCAGTGTCATCATCCAAAGTGATTACGGTTTCAAGTATAGGGATTGAATCCTGTATGATCTCTATGAAAAGCATAGGGGAACCTATCAGGTCCTTGAAATCAGAAGGCAGGATGAGGTTAAAATGAAAAATAAGATTAGTCTTTTGATTCTTAGCTCAAAAATTAGCTGCAACAATAATCTTGGGTCCTAAACCTGTACATCTTGAATCTGCCATCTTTAAACAATATTTTATTTCTATCAAACCATAAATTACATAAAAAAAGCACCACCAATGATCTCCACTAAATTGGCATCTTTGAGAGGATGCAATAATTTAAATCCCATAAGTCAACAATAGTATTGCACTCAAATACAAACTTATTATAAGTAGCAACACACATACAGTCATTTAAAGTGGGATTTTATGATAATAATGCAACATGTCTCATGTGCTTGTGTGTTTATCTTGGCCTTTTATATCAATTCAAAGTGAATTTAGCTGGATGGGGTATCCTAGTAGATTTTATTTTGTTCTTTTCGCATGATAAGGCAAAACTGTGTTACCTTTTTCACTTTTGTCGCCGAATGATTCAACATGGTTTATTTTAAATGCCAAGTATGAAATGGTACTGTAACAACTCAAGATGATAAAAGGGTGAGGGGAGGAATGATTGGGATATCATTCAATTGATTAATGAAATCTATTTGTGCATGTCCAAGTTTAGCTTGACACGGTGCTTATGCTTAGTCATGCGCCATTTGGTCGACAGCTTATCATGTAGCAAGTGTAGTTTCCGTGTAGTGCTACTTTCCACTCAGGGGTTAAGTTGCATTTGATTTTATCATTTGCTTAGTAGCTAATAATGCAATGGATAGCTCCCTCCCGTCCATGGTATACCTGCATCTAGGGGTGCAAACGGATCGGATATTATCCGACCGTATCCGACTCCGTATCCGAAAATTAGATACGGATATCCGAATATCCGTGCGGACACAGATGCGGATATCCGAATATCCGTGCGGACACAGATACTGATATGATTTTTAATTTTAATTATCCGTATCTGAATAGTAGATATATAATATATAATTTAATATATATTATTGAAAAATTTATGTCATTCACTATTATAAAAAACGGATATCCATATCCGTATCCGTATCCGTATCCGTATCCGTATCCGTATCCGAAAAATAAAAACGGATACGGATATAGTTTTACCACTATCCGATCCGTATCCAATCCGTTTTCACCTCTACCTGCATCACATTATGAGACAGAAAATAATTATATGATATAATCTTGTTTATGTTTATTTAGCCGTTCATCTCTGTTGCTCTTCTTGCAAAATAACAGAATTGTAATACGCGGGACCCACTGGGGACAACAAGAAAAAATTGGCAATATGGATCTGGCAGTTTCATGCAAATTTTGTATGCGTATTTAATCTTTTTTTTAGTAAAGAAGAGATCTACGTTTTTCAACTTAAATATTCACAAGGAACTGTCAATGAATTTCAAATTTTGCCATCTTGGTTCATTTGATTAAAAATTGATTCTCATTTGTCTTATAGTTAAATTCTACTTTTCTTTAAGAATAATTAGAATAGCTAAATTCTCATTTGTCTTATTAGAATTGTTAATTTTTTTTTTATAGGAATAGTCAATTCTAATTAGTCAAAAGGTTTGAATTTTCTATTCTAGCTATTCGAACTCAATCAAACATAAAATAAGTTATTCCGAATAGCCTATTCTCCCTTCATCGAAACACACGCCATAATTTTCTTTAATCATTATGAAAGAGCCAAAGTCTCGAATCACTTTGTTGCAAACATTTGCGTTTTAAATTTACGTATAAAGGAGATGAGATTGAAGGTAATGGAGAGGTATAGTGGTATATATACGTAGAAAGCGGTACAGAAACCAGACAATTTGATTCCATGGCACACAGTAACTAATTATTGGTTAAAAATAAATAATGGTGTAGTGCCTTGAGACAAAGAAAAGTAAACAAAATCAAAAGTTTAATGGGTGCATGAATTCTGACGGAATTTAAACCTGATTATAGAACATAATAAAAATGTGACTTTATTGTAAGTATCGTTCTTTCCTTTCTAGCTCCTTGATTTGAAGTCATGATATATATGTTTTGATTGGCAACAAGATATTAGTGGGTTCAGCTTTGGAATCCAATCCAAGGATTAATTATCCCACTATTATAGTGCTTATTTGTTGTGGTTGAACTACTACAATTTTACAATTGATTTGACCTTGGGTCCCACAAAGAACTCTAGTAGATCTGGAGGCTATACATAATTGAAGAGGTCCCACAGCATATGAACTTTTTGTTTTCCTTAATTATTTCTGGACAAATTATGTGTACAACTACTACTGAGGATTAATTAATTAATTATACAAAAGAAACTATACAATTGTGGCAATAATGTTATTCTTATAATTATCAACACATTGCATTGTTTTCATTTTTTTTTGGCTACACGCATGAGCAAACTTATAAGAAAAATAAATCACAACATCCATTGATAAAAAAAAATGTAAAAAAATGGGATTCCTCCAAATTGGTTTCAGTGTCTTGCTTTTTTCCTTTACATCTTAGTGCATTTTTTACAGATGAAACCTAAAAGAACTCGAAAAGGATGAAGAAAAATAATTCTCTATACTCACATACAAGTCCAGTAGCTACACTTACATGCACATTTTATGATTGCAAACCAACGAAATAGTAGTACCTATTTCACACTTACGTACCAAGCACTATGAATTGTATCGAGTTGTCAGTACACCTTCCGGTTCAAGTGGTACTAAGATATGCCGAGCCGAACCTTCGGTTCGATTTGTCTCACCGCATCCTGAACTCTTTTGCTGTGCACCAAACATGCACCTCCTACAAGTTGGGCACGATGATCGTGCAATAAGCCATCGGTCTATGCACCGCACATGAAAACCATGGTTACACTTGGGCAAAACCCTAACCTGCTCACCCGGTTCAAAATCAGATAGGCAGATTGCACAAATAGGGTTCGCGGCATTTAAAGTCAAGCCGGAAGAGTATATTAGGATCGGCATAGTTTGTAGAGCTTTTCTTCTTAATCCTGATTGGGTCAGCCGGGTTACTGGGTTTGGTTCAGGTTCCGAATCTGACATCCTGCTCGAGCAACGTAGAGCACACCGAACTATCGAATTGAGCCCTAGTGCGCAAATTAGAGCACACAAAAGGACGGCTAGGATCATGACCACATTTGCATCAAAACTGCTGCTTGTTTGCGCACTTGAGTCGGGTGCAAGTCGGTTAGAGGATGCCGGTACTTGGTTTTGCTCAGTTGGTGATCTAAAGCTATATATGGGGCTGTGGAGAAGGATTCTTCTTGAGTGGAGGTTTGTAGTGTAAGTTCTGGTGAAGGTGGTTTGAGAAGTGGATGGAATAGAAGGCATGGTTTCTACTTGGTATATAGCAAGGGTTGTTATTTGAGTGTGTTGTGTAGAATTATAGCTGGTTAACATATTGAGGTGTGTATATATATACAGACAGAGAGAGGGAGACTATTGAACATAAAGGGTGATTTCGTTATACAAACCCATGTTACACCCCTTTCATTAAACAAGAAAGGAGTGGATGTAAAATTGACCGCTTAATTTGTCAGTTGTCACAAATATTCTAGTCATCATAAAATTCATTGACATGTATCCTTCACTAAAGTAGGAGATGCGAGACATACTATCACTTGAAAACTTTTCACTCTGTACCCATTTTTAAAAAAAAAATTGAAGATTAAGTTATCAAACTGTTTAATTTTTATAATAAATTTATTTATTCGGATTACGAATTTGCAATCTTTCAATCTCAAATAGAGAATCTTGTCTTTTTCCATAGAATTTGTTGCACTTGTTATTATGCATACATACACACATACACATACATATGAGATTTAACATATACATATACAGATATGTATATACATATATCTATGGGAAATTTTTGGAAATGCCACTCTAAAACTTGGAATTTGTCAAAATGCCACTCAGAAACCAATATTTGTTAAAATGCCATTAAAACTCAATGTCTATTTTAATTTTGTCATTAGTCTCAATTTAAAAATTCCAATCTTTCAAAATGACCAAACTGCCCTTGTCAGATTTTTTTTTTTTTAAGAGAAACAACCTATCGAAATAAACCCAAACTACATCGACAATTTAAATTCCAATTTTTCAAAATGGCCAAACTGCCCCTGTTAGATTTTTTTTTTTATGGAACCAACCTATTGAAATAAACCCAAACTACATCGACAATTTAAAAATTCCAATCTTTCAAAATGGCCAAACTGCCCTTGTCAAGATTTTTATTTTATTTTTTATAGAACCAACTTATCGAAAATTTTAAAATAATGTGCATGGAAAAAAATATTCAAAATATATAATAGATGTGGTTTGGGTATAACGCACATTTTTAAAATAGTCACGCCGAATGTATAAAAACCACATCGACAGTGTGCATTATTTTAAAATTTTCGATAAGTTGGTTCTATAAAAAAAAAAAAATCTGACAGGGGCAGTTTGGCCATTTTGAAAGATTGGAATTTTTAAATTGTCGATGTGGTTTGGATTTATTTCGATAGGTTGGTTCTCTAAGAAAAAAAAATCTGACAGGGGCACTTTGGTCATTTTGAAAGATTGTAATTTTTAAATTGAGACTAATGACAAAATTAAAATAGGCATTGAGTTTTAATGGCATTTTGACAAATATTGGTTTCTTGAGTGGCATTTTGACAAATTTCAAGTTTTAGAGTGGCATTTCCAAAAATTTCCCATCTATATACATATACATATGTATTACACACACACGACAATTAACATATACCTCCATCGTTGCCGCTTCTAAACCTAGACCGCCGCCCTAAACCCTAGATCCACCTTTAAACCCTAACTCCGCCATTCTCACTCCCTCTAAACTAGTTAAACTGAAACCCTAGAC
Organism: Carex cristatella; assembly: GCA_024447775.1. Taxonomy (NCBI): domain Eukaryota; kingdom Viridiplantae; phylum Streptophyta; class Magnoliopsida; order Poales; family Cyperaceae; genus Carex; species Carex cristatella. The sequence goes on from JAJHPF010000025.1 coordinate 2,328,173, forward strand.
AGGATTGTGGAGGTGCATTTCATGCCGTCATCCTCCATCTTTCATCCTACTCCAAAGAAAAAAGTTCTAGATGCCTCATCCTTCTTGTTGATGGTCAGCTGGTGTAACCGAGAGCAAGAAGACTTGAAAAGAGATTGGCAACCGATATCAGTTTGCTAGATGTTGTGATGTTAAACGTTGTGCTGTTTAGATTTAAATATGATGATGTTGTAGTAGATGTGGTAGGATAGATGTAATTTTATTTTATTTAATAAAATTATATTTGGTCGCCGCTGTCAAGATTTAAAAAAAAAGACAATAAGGGTTGGTTATTCATACGAGGTTAACAAATATATTTAAAATATAACTATATAACAAGTCTCTATAGGATTGCTGATCGTCATTTAGGCCCAATTAAAGCTTAAAAAAGTATTATTTTGGTCCTCCATATTTTCCAACGAAGCTTATACATTGTTTAAAAAAAAAAACAGAAATTCAGAAATCCACGTTAAAATTTATGTCAAAATGATATTCAAGAGTAGACGTTTGTATATTTTAACTTATGATATTATAGACATTGATGCTATTATCATTTTAATCAATATGTGGTGATGTGCATAAATACATATTAGATATATATCCACATCATGTACGTACATTACATGTATGATTGCATTTATGTTATTTGCCATGCTAATAGAGCTGGATGGATGGAAATTTATTTGATGAATTATAAACTTAGGACTGATTTGGTATATATTGAAATTTTCAAGGACCAAAATAAAAATAGTGATACTTTAAGGACCATTTATGTAATTTCCTATCGCATTATTAACAAGTAATTAATTTTAAATTGGCATGTATATATGTGAAAACTATAATTCTGTCAAAGTTGATAGATAAATTAATAGTTTTAAGTTGACATATGTTAACTAATTTTTAAATCAGTTGAGTACGTAATTTTTGTAATTTCTTTCAGCTGGATTGAAAAAAAGCTGGTAATTCTGACCGTTTTTGTTTTTGTTTTGAACTTTTTATTTAACTAAGGTGTGTGTCGGTTGAGCTTTGGCATTGAAAATGCAAGTTGGAGCTACGAAAGGTTTTGTGAAAAGATAGCTAGAGAGAGACAACCAGTAGGAGCCCATAGCAGCAGAGATGAACAAAAAGGGAGGCAAAAAAATTATGCATGTGCATTTGTTTCTCCACTATTCAAAAGTCAAAGGCATCCATATTCAGCTCAACTACATATAATCTTTTTTTTTTGTTAAAATGATAAGGTAATTAAATCAAGTCCTACCATTGTCACTTAGAGAAAATTTCATTACCAACAATAGAAAAAAATTACAATTTCAGAATGCTCAACCTCAGAAATCAGTCTCCTATTCTCTGCTGTACCCGGCGGAGTACAATGAGCTTCAGTCGAGCCGGGTAAATATACGGGCATATTTAGATGCACGGTAGTGTTTGAATTTGATCCGTGAATCCGTGATCCGGACCGGTCCGCCCTTGACCCATGTCCGCCCGGACCGGACCGTGCACGGGTCAAAGGTAGGCTGGGACGGGCAAAAATCCGGACCGGACCGCTATTTTGAAAAAAAAAACCGTTTTACCCGTGCCCGAGCCGGTTTGAACCTGGACCGTACCCGTGCCCAAACCGTGCTTTGGGATTCGTGCTATTGCATATATTTTGCTTTAAGATTCCTGCCAAGTTAAAAACAATGGTCCAGATTGAATAATTTTGAAAAAATTTCCCGCCCGAGATAAAAAAACAGAAAAAAGGAAAAAAAAACCAGTCCGGGTCAAACCCGGACCGCCGACCCTTGTGGGCAAGAGTCCAAGGGCGGGCAAGAATTGGGTTTCAAAAAATTTTCCCGTCCTACCCGGAACGTGCTACCCGCCCTACCCGAGGTACCCGTTGCCTGCCTGGGTTTTGACCCGGCCCGGTCCGCCTGGACCACCAGCAAACCACTAATGCACGGTACTTCTTGGAGATTCGTGCTATGGTATAATGACCGGTTCAGATCTAACTTGACGCTGTCAGGTAGCCAAGGGGTCAAGGGGATATGAATTCCATCCTCAGCATGCATGCCTTCGCTGTTGTTTATATGTCAAGTGATTCTTAAAAGAAAACAATAAACAGAGATTTGGTAATTTCAGTGTTGGTGGAAACAAAATTCTTTTCCAAATTTCTCCAAACTTGTGCAGCTCTTGGCTCCAATTGTCAAGCAGTAGATTTTTATCATTCTATAAAATTTTGCTACCTAATCTAGATCCAGTTCAGCCTTTCATTTCCTGACCTTTTGGAAAGTTCAAAAAGTTTCAACATCTCTGCCATTTGTCACTTAAACTGATCATTGTAAAGAACTCCCTTTTTTTTTTTTTTTGCTTCCAATGCAGTTTTAATTTTAATTTTTTCAACTTTTCTTTATTATAATCACTCCTAAAATACAAAGTTGAATATTATATAATGCACATAATCAGAAAAGTAGTTAGGAGATGAGAGTTTGGACATAAGTATATATAATATTCTATTAATTTTTTTTTATGAAATAATAAATTAAACTAATCACTCAACTCGGATAGACAAATCTTTTCTAAGTGCTCAAATCACTAAGCCACTTGGAGGGGGCCATGCTATCATTTCTCTCAATTCTATCATTTGATTAATAAGGTACAATAAACAAATTAAAAAGCACTAATTCTATCATTAGAATATACATGAGGTGTGCTTTTTGAAATGCAAATCCGTTGCACTATAATACATAAAAACTATTAGTTCATATTGGTAATTGGTTGAGTTACATATGATTCTATTTGTATAGTCTATTTACAAAAACATAGTAATTGGAATACGAATCTCTGGTATTTTTTTATATTATTTCACTTACAGATAACAGATACATCTCCAGAGAATAAATTACTAGAAGTAAAAGATTGTGGATTAAATATGATAATCCAAAGAATAAATATTCTAAGCGCACTGAGTTTGATATCCATTATTACTAATATATATCATCCCAAGCCACCAACTCAGAATCTCTTTCACTTGTGGTCCCCCACCCACTTTCAACGCAGCAAACCGTGCCACGTGGCAGTCCTATAGAAAAATAACATCTGTCTATGTGTCATCCTATAATTGGTTATCTATAGAGTGAAAAAAATGGCATGGCGGAGCCGGCTCCGTCACGGAATGGTACGGTTACGGTACGGAACGGCACGGCATGTGTCACTGTTCCTTGCCGTGACCATCTTTTAAAAATTTGACACGGCATGGCACGTCACGTTAAAGATCCGGTCACGGCACGGCATGGTACGCGGTCACTTGCAATTAGGACCGTTAAGTCTTGATCAAATAGTGAATCATGAATAAACTAACTTAAATTATGAAAAAATAGTTAAATTTGAGAAACGTGACCAGTTACGTTTGGACACGGCACGCGAGTCACGGCGTCACTCGCGTGCCGTGACCACCCCTCAATATTTTAGTCACGGCACGACATGACACGTGTGACTGTTCACTTGGTCACGGCACGAGACCAAAGTCACGACGTGTTAGTCACATCACGTTTTTTTCCACTCTAATTATCTAAACCAACAACCAGTAATTAATGTGGTCTAATTTTTTTTTCTCAATGAAAACAATTTTGAAGATTTTTTTTATTTTTTTAAATCTTGTTTGTGGTAAATTACTTGCACTAAATTTAGATCAAAATTTTGAATGGTTTGGATGGGAAGATGCTTATAGGAGTGAAGGGGATTCAATGGGTATCAGACTAAATTTAGTTTAATGTTCAGGCGGAACTGTTTAATTTGCGTAAAAAATAATATTTCTGATTTAGCAATTTATAATTTTAATTGTGCGCACAAATCATAATGCAGATCAAATGGTTTAAACTAGGTATTAGACCGAATTTGATCTCATACTCCCAAGAAACATTCGAGAAGTTCTCGACACCTACATCATCCGAAAAGTATTGATCCTTTTTTCCACCTTATTTTGTTGCAAATTTCAAGCCCAGAGGCATAACAAAGAAGGTTATGTCTCTTATAATATAAGATTCATGTTTATAACCTAAACCCCATACAAAATGATTCAAGTTCTATTTCCCTTAGCAAAATCACTATTTCTCTCGTTGAGAACTGCGGACTTGATGTATGGCACGAGTCATCGTCTCTTTTCGAAGAAATACATGTTCAATTCTCAAGAATAACATCTAAAATATATTGAAGTACACTGATACCCTTTAATAAAAAAAATTACGTGTAATAATTCCACTTATCTACCATGTCATTTTGACTTCTTTATAAGTGCAGGTATCATAATTCATTTTTCCCATTAAAACACTTCCACATCTTGTATACTTCATTGAAGGCTCTCCAGATCATATGCTGAGGCAGTTTTAGATTATCAATGTAGAGTGTGCAGGAGGTGAAGTGTGTTATGAACTTTAGCTTCTCGTATTGCATCCTAAAAGTAAGGGCGGAGCCAGATTTTTGAAATATAGAAATTAAACATATATGAGAATTAATTATATAAAAATTATCTATGAAGAATATATAGAGATTAATTTGATAATACCATAACATTTTACTCTCAACTATATATAATATTATATACAAATTTTAAAATATTAAAAAAAATAGAGTCAATTAACTGCCATTCACCTTGTTACATTTGCCTCTGATTAAAGACCAGCAAACCTCAGCCTGGATAGGGCAACAAGCCTTGGGTAGTTCACCCTGATTTTTGAACACAATGCTTGATTGCCCCTCCAAGCCATGAGAAACTAACAAATTAAATAAAAAGGGCATCATCAAAAGATTAAATAATAAGGATATGGAAACAATAATAATCAAGACATAATTTTTTTTTATTAATAAAAGTTGATAGTCAATAAGTTTTTCAACTATTAAATATTTATAAGATTTCGATTTCAAATTTTTTACACGAATAACATAATTTTTTTTCTCTAGATGAAAAGCTGGCCATATCTTGGCTATAATTTTCTCGGGTACTAGGTGTGATTTCACCTAATTTCTTTGTAATTTGTATCCTCCTCTCGTCCCTTTATTTTTGTCTCATCTATTTTGAATCACACCCTAGCTAGTTCATGAACCCCTTTCTTTGTTTTTAAGAAAGGGTACATGGAAATTACTATAGAATACATGCACCTTTGAATAAAGTATATGGTGCTGCTAATTAATCATTATCTCTAAATTAATTTGTCCTTTCTAGTTAGGAATATATACTAGCTAGTTCGGAAGAGCTGAGTTAAGACAAGGTTTAATTAAACTCTCAACTTATGTCAGAAGGAGCCTAGTTAAATTATAGACGAATCAATATATTATGAACCGATCGAGCTAAGATATATAGTTTGTTAATAACTTGTTTGTACTATGAGATACGTACATATAAATTGAAAAAAAAATTCATTAATTTGATGATGTGAATTGCTTATAGGCTTATAGCTCATAAGCTGGAAAACAAATTATCTTTTTCTTACAACAATTTTATCCTCTTGTGACGAGTATAAAAAAGAGAGTAAAACTAGAGTGCTCTTAAGTTCACTAAGGTTTTTTGTGAACTCTAAAATTTATCGGATTGATTTCAAATGACGAATTCAAACAGTTGAAACTCTTATACATTACAAGTGATGCATCTACATGCAAAAATTTAAAAATTTAAATTAATTATGTAGTTCAAAAATGAATGCATTAAAATTAATTTATAAATCTTGTACTTTTGACCACTTGACTTAATATACTAAATTAATTCGAAAGTTAATTTTTTTTTACATATAGATGCATCACTCATAAGGTAGAAGAGCTTCAACTATTTAGATTCGTTATTTGAAGTCAATCCGATAAGTTTTAGACTTGAGTTTAGAAATAGGCTTGATAAACTTAAGAGCACCCTAGTTCTACTAAAAAAAGAAACAGTAAAAGAGTCAGCAAATATTAATTTTGTACGTTTGTAAATTTATATTTATTATAATAAAATGGACGTGTACATTTGAAGTACTGATGAAGTATGACCGGAAAGCAAAATAGAGCGACAAAAATCACCCTGCATGCCATTAAATTAAAATCTTTCTATATTCGCAATATAATTTATTTTCCATATTCGCAAATTAAACAGTATAACTTGTTTATTTTCTTGTTTTCTATACAAATCTTAGCAGCTTCTTTATTAAAACTTACATAAATTTAATATTTCTAATTGTATTATAAAAACAAATTATTTTCATAATTCAAATCATAAATTTTAATCCTCGTAATTAAAATCATTTCAGAGTTCCTATCAGAGCAGAGCATATCTGATGGACATTGGACTCAAATCATGTCCACTCAAAACTCCCCGATCGGTTCATAATCTATACGCGTCGCTTTAATATTTGTATGAGTGAAGTACACACGCCAAACAAGAGGTGCCATAGAAAACATTTTATAGGTGAAGCCAATAATATTTATTTTGTTTTTCTATTTCGTGATACACTAAGGATTTTATTATTTAATTTAGACTTGGAATCTTTAATTATTCTTGTTAGGACAGCGGAATTCAGCTCTGATATCCATTTTTTTTTAAAATTAGAATAAATTGTCGCCAATAAATCTATAAGTAAAAAAAAATATTTTATAAGGGCACCAGTTGTTAGGGCAACTATAATAACTTTCACTATATATCTTGAGGTCTTAATTAACTAATGGTATAATAGCGTCTACTACATTATCGGAGCTTCTGTTTTTGTGTATTCTAACAAGTAGTATCCGATCCAATCCGATGGTCTTCCACGTACTATCTTGAGCTTCTATAAAAAAATATTTTATAAGGACACTAGTTGTTAGGGCAACTATAAAAACTTTCACTATCCTGAGGTCTTAATAAACTAGTGGTATCAGAGCGTCTGCTACATTACCAGAGCTTCTGTTTTTGTGTGTTCTAACAAGTGGTATCAGATCCAATTCGATGTTCTGGTGAGACCCAAAGCGTGTCTGAGCTTCTGCTACTAATAATCATGTGCTCCAGACACGAGTATGGGAGGGTGCGAATTAAGAAAAAAGTAAAGAAAAAAGTGAAAAGTTACGTAGAATAAAATTAGAAAGGAAGGAGGGAGTGATTCTTCACTTAAAGTCTCTAACCAGTCAAAAATTATCACCTCAAAATCAGAATGTAGCCGAGAAAAAAGAAAGTTCACCAACAAATATATCAAATATACCCTTTTCGCGCCTTTTGCTCTTTTGATTATTCTACACAAAAGAACTGATGATTATTGTCGTTGTCGTATGCTACATTGAATTACACCTTGTTCTTTAATTAAAGCTTTCTAAATTCCACTTACATATCCAGTACCAATTCGTATAAGACAGGTAAACCGTAAACGGTATGATTAAAAATGTTTATCACCTGAATGTTTTACCTTTTATTAAATTGATTAGGGATGGGTTGATCTCAATAATCTGAATTGACCAAAAAAACCTTGACTTTTCATGTCTCGTTTTTTTTTGAAAGATTACTATCAATCAGGTACAACACAAAACAACTATTATTCAGCAGCAACTATGGATCTGTGTAGGCCACTGTAAGCAATCCACATCTCCACCTCTTGGCAAATACGATACACGACAGCTTGAACTCTCTGTTCCGTCCCTTTGAACACTTTCTCATTTCGGCTTCTCCATATCCACCATACAGCACACATCATGATGATGGGACCGATGATTAGAATTGTTCATATCATGATGATGGGCTTCTCCATATCCCTCTGAATTGTCCATGTCTCGTAATTTGCATATATTCTGGTTTCAGTGAATTTAAATACAACATAAATCACGCAAATCGAACGATGATTAGAATTGTTTCAGAATTCATACAAGTTTAATAAGATACGTTATCATCCAATATATATATATTTTTTAGAGAAAATCAATGAGGGTCTAGCCCGCATGCATTTTTCCATTAAATAGAATATTTTGTGAATATGTAAAGGTAGAAAGCTTACTTTCATCTTTATTTTAAAATTTAGTTGGATGAAAAATGCATGAATCTCTATCTTAGATCTAAAGACTCAACAGTTAACTTTTCCAAATGAAAACATATATACAATTGTAAGCAGCTTACAATCATATATAAATCAAGGCAAACTTTAGGATTGTTTTTAAATCTCAAGCGTTATTTCTTTTAAGAATCAAGTATATAGTGTAATTAAGAAGAAATATTGGATAGAGAAAATGAAAAGAAGAATTGAAAGAATCTGATCTAATCAATCCATAGATCATTTCGATTCCATTAGAAATGAGGATATGAAACGTAAAAATCATAATATCAGATCAAAAATTAATAACCATGAAAAGAATATCACCAACTTCAATATATATATATATTTTATAAAAGGCATCAAAATGCCCATTTCATTTCCTGAAATCAAGTTAACTTACAACCGTCATATCAAAAATGCCCAAGACTATCACTGGCAGAGGCGGATTTAATAAGGTTGTATGGGTCAATTGACCCCATTTTTTAATTTTTTTTTTTTTACTAATATGTAATTTTGTTATATTTTACAATAAAATATGATGAAATGGTAAAAATGACTCCCATTCTTCGCGCAAAATTTTATATGATTGACTCCCATAATTCGAAAATCTGACTCCACAAGAAAATTTTATATGTTTGATCCTCATAGTTCGAAAGTCTGGCTTCGCCCCTGATCATCGAGACTTATCGATTAATGCAAAATAAAAAGAAACGCTCTACGTTTAACCATGAAAAGAATATCACCAATTAACTTCAATGTTTTACTTTCCAAAGTTAATATTTATCCTTCACTATTTTAGTTTTCAAAAATTATCTCTCCTCCTGGATTAAAAAAAACTATTAAGATAAAAACTAAAAACTAAAATCTTTCCAAAGACTTGTGACATGTACCTGACCTAGTCCTAGATCTGAACTGGACTCGATAATTTACAAACAAGTTATGAATATTTATCTATTCAGAACTAAAATATTGGACTCAAAATGTGTATTAATAGATACGGTATTCGGATCTGAACCCGAACCCGATCAATTTGAAAATAAAGTATATGAAATAATTCGAACCAAATACTTTTATGATACAAATTCAAATATAATAGTATCCGACTCTACATGACCCACATCACCTCTAATAATGAGGTAATTAGAGTGAAGTCCAACTGTTAACTACGTGTGAAGCATATACATCAATTCCAAAGATATATGATATATCTCACTTTAATGAAAACTATGCACACTCTTATCTCATTTTACCAAAATGGAGGTCAATTAACATTGAATTAAATCAATCACAAATAGATGATCGGTTGTACTTTTTTTTTTCTTTGGTGGAAAGTTCAAGAAAACTATTGTTAAGGGAAAAAGAGTAATGAGGCAAGGCCCATGCCATACAAAATGTTGGAATTGGAATGTTACATAAGAGGATAACCATGAATCATATATATATATATATATATATTTATTTATTTATTTTATCCTATTTGACCTCTTGTTTTAATTCAATACTATATTCTGTCCACACATAATTTTTTTTTTCTTAATTATGACCAAAAAATGTCTGAGTGCTATTTATCTAGAGAATTGCTAAGATCACAAACTACTTGGCTCCATGCACAATGCAAACATATACTTGTGGCACATTAAAGTTGTTGAATTGTAATGTGCATGTTAAGAAGTAAACCGACATTTTACCCCAAAAAAAATTTAGAAGAGTTATACCTCAATATACAACCAGAAATTTGATGAATCTGTATCCAATTCCATTTGGGGGAAATCCTGCAGGGATGCATAGAATCAAGGGGTGTGTATCCCTAAGGTACTTAGTAACTTAGACCGTGTAAAATATTCTAAATAAGGTCAAAATCAATCTGGTACTTATTTAAAATATAGAAATTCGTTTTGAGAATTGTGTCAAATTAAAACAGACAACTCAGATCTTATTTTACACAGTCAGATATTGCACTGGATCTGTATTTCAGAACCTAAAGCGACTTGATGGATCAGAATTAAACTTGTAGAATGTGAATTTTATTATTTTTAAAATTTTTTACTATTTTGTACGATTTATGAAAGATGACAAAAAATAACTTAAAAATAAAAAAATGTCAATATTTTAGGCTATTTGTCATCTTTCATAAATCATACAAAATAGTAAAAATTTGACATTCTACGAGTTTATTATATAACTAATTTACTGAACTACTTATATCGAAGTTTGAAGTTCATATAATAAGTTTTGAAGCCGTAGCACGGAAGACCTTATGCTATTCATAGCATCTATGCGGATACATATACAATACTAAAACAAGGTATTGATATTTATCAGGACTGAAATATGTAAAATTCGAATATTCATTTTAGATCTATATAACATTTATAATTTTTTAGTATATTTTGACTAATAATATGATAATAATTAGTAACTAATTTTTATTAGTTAGTATTATTTTTTTAACTAACAATTTTGTTATGGAAATATTATATTGTTAATTTTTAAAAATGTACCTATAGTAATGCGTGTATTTTTTTTTTTTAAGTACGATGGTTTTATTAAGAAGGGAATTTTATGTAGAGGAGGGATCAAGTTACAACAACGATTTTTTTCATTTTCAAAGTCTAAATCATCAATCCAAACTGTTCAACATGATTATCTAAATAAAATGTGCTTCTAGATCAAATTTTATATTTTTTTGAATTTTTTTTACTATTTATTAAATATTTTACAAAAACTAGTCATATTCAGGCCATTGAATTTTGTACCCATTTTAATAAATAGTAAAAAAAATTCAAAAAAATGTAAAATTTGATCTGTAAGTATATTTTATTTAGATAATCATGTTGAACGGTTTGGATCGACGATTTGGACTTTGAAAAAAAAAAAAATTGTTGTTATAACTTTGTTGTAACTTAGATCCCTCTTTTATGTATGTTCCTCAGAAACTTTGAAATTAAATATTTTCTCCTCTAAAGTTCATGATATCATATTTACCCTTCAAATTTTTACAAAATGACCCATTTCATTGCCCCTTTATATCAAAACTCATTTTAAACTTATAAAATACCCATCATACCCTTTATTAAAAATAAAAAAAATATATGTAAGCTATTTAAGAAAAATGTATTTTGACACATACATAAGTGTAGATTAGAACTAGGGTGTTCGTAAGTGATTTATCATTTTGGTATTGTTTTATCGATTGTCTGTCCTCTCGTTTCTTTTAATTGAATGGAACCACAATATCGAATTAATTTATTTTATTGTTAAATCTTGAAATTCTTCTACCTTACGAGTGATGCGTCTACAAATGAAAATTTTAAATTAATTTTGTATAGAGTCAAGTGGTCAAAATGTGTCCAAAAAATGAAAACATTAAAATTAATTTATAAACTTTCTAATTTTGACCACTTGACTTTAAACTAAATTAATTCAAAACTTCCAAATTTTCACGTGTAGATGTATCACTCGTAAGGTAGAAGCATTTCAATAATTTGAATTTGCCATTTGGAACCAATCCAATATATCTTAGAGTTAAGTACACAAAGGAACTTAGTGAACTAGGAACACTCTAGTTCTACTCCATAAGTGTATATTTAAATGCCAGTGTATACATTCAGAATCAGAAGTAAACAAATTAATCATTTTTCCTAAGAAATGACCAATTTAAAGACATTCATTTTTCTTAAATGGGCTACATATTTTATTTTCTTAATAAAGGATAAAATGAGTAAATTTGTGGATTTTTATAATTTAGAAGGGTAAATATGATAATATGAGAGAACCAGTCTTTGGTCTAGTGACAAAAGCAATGCTCTTTGTGTGGGAGGTTGCAGGTCCGAAACTTGAAATGGACAATTATTTGTGGATATTAAATGGTTGGGGTGACTTGATTTCCAACTTTTACTAAAAAAATATATAATATGAACTTTCAGGGGTGGCAACGAGCTGGGTCCAGCTTGAACTCGTCACGAGCGAGCTGACTTTAGGGGTCCGCTGAAATCTCAGCTTGAAATCGTGACGAGTTGGATTGAGCTAGCTCACGAGTTGCCAAGCTGAACCAAGCTGAACTGAGCTGGACAGTATAAAATACACACAAATTCATAAATTGATGCCTAACCGAGTTAGCTTGCGGACTGGTGAGCGAGTTAGGCCCCAACTTTAACCTGTTAATTCTGAATTGAGCTAATGACAAGCTGGCTCGTTAACAGTTTGGTCTAGTAATGAGCGAGTCAGATACGAATCACGATTGAACCACAAGTTACGAACTTTTTTGCCATCCCTATGAACTTTAAAAGGGAGAATGTACGTAAGTTTGAAGTTTTTAGGAGTATAAATGTAATTCCCCTTGTTTTAATATCCAAATAAAATTATACGTAGCTTATAATTCCTCACCTCCTAAACAATCCTCAGCTATTTTGTGTTAAGTTTTTTTCAAACAAATATTGAATGCGTAGTTGTACATTATCGTAATAGTCAAGTATGTATCCGTGTAATACTTAAATAGTCAAGTGTGTATTTTAAGGAGTTTAAAAAAAAAGTATGAAATAGGTAGTAGACAAATATTAAAATGAGTTCTGATTTGATCAAAATTGCGTGACAGTTGTCAACAGTTATGTTTTAACTGACACAGACAGATATGCACCGTCACAATAGACAAATTAATGTTCATTCTAAGTGTGTGAAAAGTTCATAACAGTGTTTAGGAGCTGAGTCCATAAGATTGTTCAAAGAGTTTTGTACTGAAAAAGGAAAAAAGACTACAAAGTGAAGAAAGAATAGGGAAATTAGAGTGCCCCTTCAGGCTTCAGCTAACCAGTATTATTTAAGAACAAAAACAAATAGTCGATAGGGATGACCAGCATTGATGGTAATGTTAATTAATTAACTATGGATATGATAAAATATATTGGCGTGAGATACTGAGATATTTATGAATCTGGAAAATTCTCAATCCACCTTATTGTGTCTCCTCGTTTGTGAATTTGTACAATTATTGGTACTTGGGATGTCGATACGACCCTTAAACCAGTTATGCAGAAAGGGAAAGAGATTTCTTTGCCTTTTTAATTGTCTAAGCTGGAGGTGAACTTAGATATTTGTTTCATTTGCTGCAAAGTTTTTTTTTTTTTTTTTTTTTTTTTTAAATCTTCGTTAGAAGCTGCAAAGTCGTGAGAAAGATAGCTTGTTAATAGTTCTTTTATACTGTTATCCACATGCCGAGTAAAGTTTGTTGTTGATTTAGTGTTGTGAGCCGCATATAGACCACAGAGTCGGCTACAAATTTTATTTTTTCCTTGTAATAACCTTCATCATCTTGTGAGTTATGATGGACACAAATAGAGATAGTAAATAAGTTGAGAACAAGTTTCATCTAATACTTGCAACGCCATGAGAAACGAGCCGAACTAACACAAGCTAAGCTGGATCATGTTCGAACTCGCTAATAATGAGTCGAGTTGAAATCGATCAAGTTAATTACAAATCTTTTCTGAGCTGAGTTCAAGCCACTAGTTTTTTTTACCAGCCCTATAAAATAACAATTGCCTGAGCTTGAACAATGAGGAACAGGTCCAACTAGAACTCATTAAACCCTTTCTTCAAACATAATTTCGGTTCAGTTAGCATATGCATCGAATTGTCAAAACAACGTACCAAGTAGTTTCAAAATCTAAGCTATTCTTTTATGATATATTTCACCTCCCATCACTTTCTCTTATCTTTCATGTTATATTGTGAAAATAAATGCTAAAATGCAAAGTGTGTGCATTTTCTGTAATAGAGAGGATTGAGGAGAGAAGACGATGAATTTGATGACTAAATTAAAAATAATTCTAGAACAAACAAAACAATAAACTCTGAAACAATCGACCAGTACCACAACAAAGAACCTACGACCTCGAACAATAACTGAAGAAATAAAACAATCTACTCTCGAAGACATGATATGATCCCCTCATTTGTCATGGGGCCCACAGAGGCAATTCTCGGTACCAACATGACTTGCAATGCAAGGTGGTTTCCCCTTCCCCTCCCCGTACCAACCCGACCTCTTCTGAACCAACTCGCTCAAGAAGTTATCAAGCTTCTCAATAGTCACACTAGGCATCACAACCACATGCGCAATATTCCCTTCACATGCGAGTTGCCACATCCTCACAAACTCTTCATCCTTCGGCCTCTCAAAAACAACAGTGCTACTCAACTCATTCAACATAGCCCCAATGCCGGCCTCTTTGAGTCGGTCTTTTAAATAGTGTGCATTTCTGAGGCACTTCTGTACCTCCTTTTGGAACCCACTGTACCCCTTTCGGTTGAGAGTGTACCAGAGGAAGATTGGTGCATGCCCATTTCGGCTGCCCATTATGGTTGCATCTCTCGAGGCAAGGTACTCGACGTTGTTTGAGAGAGCATTGATGTGTTCTAGGCGAGTTATTTGGACCCCACATGGCATTGGGCAGCCGACAAACTTGTGGCCTGATACGCTCACGCTTCCAATTTGTTTCTTAAATGACACTTTCGGTGCCTGTTTGATGAATAAATATTGAATTCAGGAGAACTTCAATTTGTGCACAACAAGTTGAAAATTTACAAAAGTAAATCTCTTTCACTGCTTAGTTGGGATTTTAAAGCACACCTGTCAGGTCCCTCAGTTCAATGGTACCAGTACAAATCTGAGTTCTTACCCGACCAAAATTGAGTGACCATAATATTGGGTTGGATCACACCCTAAGCCAACCGATCCAGAGTATTAATTTATTGAATGGCTGGCACTGGCAAATGCTAATGGTAAACTATAGGCAAGAATGTACTCAAATTGATAAACTTTACCGAGATTGTTGTTCTTAAACTACAGTGAAGTTAAAAGCAATGATAAATCAAACCCCCTTTTTTACCATTAGCAAGAACTTGTTTCAATTGCATATCATAAGGAATTCGAACAATACCAACTCTGACTGATCAAAAACCAATTTTGGATAAACTGATCAAGTGAAACTAGAAGTATACAAGTGCAAGTACAAAAAAGTGGGATCAACTTACGCGCTTGACAAAAGGCATCATGAGACCAAAGAGGGCACCATCACAGTGGATATAGAAGCGATCTTTAAAACCGCAATCCTCAAGAGTCTTAATAACCAAATCTAGGTCATCCACTGCTCCCTTCACCGTTGTTCCTGCATGTACAATTCTCATCAATTCTCATCTAGCTTATAAAACATATAAGAGACAAGAAAACTAGTTTTTTTTCGAGTTTATCCCTCTTAAAATTTCAAGTTGATCTCAAAATCCTTACTAAATATTGCAGTCCAGAAATGTTAAACCGAGACAACAAAAATAAAATATGAAAGAATAATGGCCAAAGTGCTCTTCACTCCAGTCAGATTAAACCAGTAAATATATGTTTAATGGCACCACCTCTTTAAATATTCCATACAGAGGCGGACGTAGCTTCTATGAATGGGGGTCAATTGACCCCCATTTTTTTTTTTTTATATTAATATTTGATTTTCTGTATAAATTAGGGCAAAATGTCATCGGTACTGTAAATTGACTCCCATTCTTAGTATGAAACTTTTATATAATTCACCCCCATAGTTCGGAAGTCTAGCTCCGCCCCTGATTCCATAAGTTCTTGGCTTCCTATTTAGAACCTAAATTCAAATAATTAAAATTTAAAATCACACAAATAGTGCAATGAAGAGGAGTACACACCTATATTGACATTGATAATAGCAGGTTTGTCTTTATTCTGAAGAAGTTTCTTCTCAAAGTCGGTACAGTCGATCTCTCCTGAGATGAGAGTCTCAACCTTCTCACACTCCATTCTGTACATTCTTGCGGCCTTGAAAACTGAATAGTGTGAGTCCTTTGAGGCATACAGTACCCCATCAGGAAAAACTTCTCTCCTGAAATAAAAAAAAAATGTGATCAGTTATTGCAATGAAAGACATCTTCAAATTGGGACTCATAAAATTTAATTTTTTTTTTAAATTTAATTGTTTTCCAGCCCTCAAGCATCATGTGTTTCCTTCAAAAAAAAATGGCCATGCATAAATATGGCAAACATATACGAAAACCCCAGTCAAAAATATAACTTTCTATAACCCTCCACTTTCAATCCATTCAAACTTATGTGCTTATACCAACTCCATGCTCTTCAATAATTTCATCTGTATCCTCTCTTTCCCATTTGTTTTAAACTATGCCCGAATGACCCATCTATACTTGGTAATTCTCTCCAATTGAACCAGCAAAGAACAAGGGGTAGCTTGAGCATTCCTTATTTTGCTAGGAGAGGCAGTAATACCCTTATATCTCTCATTTGGAGGTTATAATTACTAATTGGGGTCTTATAGGGGCACACATAAAAGTTGTCAGAATGGAAGGAAAAAGAAATCATGCAAAAAGTATTACTCACCCAACAAGAATACCATGCAAATTTCCCTCAGTGCCGCAATTGGTAATATAACCCCAATATTCATGCTTTTCCAACTCCCAGAGCCGAGCAAACCAATCCAAGACACCAACTTCAAACTGTCTCGAGTGAACCCCATAGTTACTTTCAATGAATGGGTCGCCAAGGTTATTTATGGAAAAGTGTTGTAGCTGCGCCAAAGCACCATAATCAAAGTCGAGGTTGTATGGGTACCCTGAAATTCAATATAGAATAGAACATAAAATTATTAATATTTAACTTATTATCAAATTGCCAGATCATGGCTCACATACATGTAACAAAAACATGAAATGCAAAATATTCTTTATTTAATCTATGAAATAATATAGCTGTGATTTGTGTTTTAAAGAAGAGTGAATAAATTTATTAATATCGTTGCAAAGTATGTTCAATGACTTCTTATAACTTCCAAAAAAATATTTTCCAATTGCAAGATGCTCATTCTCAAACAAAAATACTCCCATATTGAAATTTTATACAACAAATTGGGCCAAATGCATGACTCAAACAGATTGTATGGTACAACCTCTCCCATGTTTTCTTTCACCAGAGAAATTATAAAATGAAATAATTTATGTTAATAGAAAGAACACTTTAGATAATAAATCATTTCAAAGTATTTTAATGTGAAAGTTCAGAGAAGAAATTTAACCTGTAAATTGTACCAATTACAAGCTTGCTGTAAAAGGAAAATAATTAAAAAAATCAAATTAAATGACAAGAAAAGGGAAAAGAAGCATATACCTAAATGGTGTTTAGTACGCTCTACAAGGGATCGTCGGTATCTGGCCAGAACACTCGCCATGATAGCCTCTCTCTCTCCAGTTTGCTCATCATCTTCCTCTGGTTCTACAACTGAGAAGCACGTGGTGTGTACATTTCTTCCCAGAACAATCTCTCTCTTTTTCTTCTCAATTCCATTGTTTTCTCTCTCTTTTCCCCCAAATCCATTCAATTCAGTTGCTAATGGCAATGGATCTACGATCTTCTCTGGACCAAACTCTTCTGGAAGCGGTTCGGGTTTGTCTGCAAGATTTACGAGCCCAGTTCCCACCATGATTATTGTTAATTATCCGATCTTACCTAAGACGAAGAAAATTTGAGGAAAATAAATTGAGATTTTAAGAATGTGAGCTATACGAAGAGAATTACTGATGTTATCTGTAAAAGAAGGGAAAAATTGGATCTCGCAAGTTTACCCCAAAGAAATTACGATTCTATTTGTTATACGAGCAGCAATATCTAACTAATTCACAAATGCACAAATTTGAAAAGCAACTGTTCAGATTATTTTGCTAAATGGTGTTTACTAAATGGGGGAAAAAGGGGCTTCCTCGCTAAATGCAAACGCAAATTAAGGAGGTACCAATAAATCAATTGAGAAAATACGCAGACATGTACCAGCTCGACAAAAAAAATGAGGCGGCGCGAGGCTGAGATGAGGCGAGCGAGAAAGGTAGCCGTAAATGGGCGCACCAGTATTTAAAGGAGGGAGAAAACGAGAATGCGCGAGTGAGTTATTGTTGAATGTTGACTTATCGTTTAATTAATCGCGATTATATCGGCCGAGAAGTTGGGATTGAAATCTACTGTGAATCTGCTGCCGACCAGAACTAGCCTACGGTTGTAATTGCGCGGGTAAAAAGAAAAGAAATTTATGGCGGGGTATAAAACTGGTTCACGCAATGTATCCGACCGCGACAAATTTTCGCGAAATTATAAATTCGAATGAAAGTATTTTTATATTCGTCTTAAATTATAAATTCGAATGAAAGTATTTTTCTAAATTTTTAATATTAATTATAATCGAACTATAATATTATTCCAGTAGGACTACGGGTGTAAACTGAGCGGATTTAGAGCGAATAATGCTAATACTACCGTATCTGCATCCGTTTTTTAATGAGTGAATGCGAATACGGATACAGATAGTAAACAAATATCAAAATTTAAAATTATATTCGTCTTAAACGGATATGGATACAGATTCGAATACGAATATGGAGCGGATAATTGTCGGATATTGAGTAATTCTACTAAATTTTATAATTTTAAATTACCTAAATTGACAAAAATTTAATGGACTTTTTTAAGTTTGCATAGTAACAATTATGCATGACTGATTGCTTATTGCTTCAGATAACCAATTCATTATCCTAATAGATTATATGATTTTCCTACCAAAATTCTTCAACTTAAACGAATATGTATGTTTATTGGGAACTTCGCAAAGGTGAAATGAATTGAAAGCTGCTGAAATATTAAATTTTGGATCTAGATATCCACTCTGAGTCAATCCTCACGGAATTATCCGTATCCGGAATATTTTTCCATATACTAAATATATCTATATCCGTATCTGCAAGTATCCGTATCTGTTTAATCCGGATACGGATAATAAGCGGATTCAGAGCAGATTATCCGCGGATAATCTGAATCCGTTTACACTCCTAAGTAGGACAATGGAGTCGTCTATTTTTAATTTATTTTATACGTAATTTCTATATAGTTTATAATAAAATATAATTATTATTAATTTGATCTCTATATTCATGAAAATTTTATATAATTAATTTTGAATGTGGGTTTAATTTTCATAACTTAAAAGTCTTGATGTATTTCTGATTCATTAGATATCGGTCTTGTTTTTGTTTATTAAAATTAATAAGCAATGAATATATAAATTGCTTGTTACTTTTTATGGCTCAATTAAACGAGAAGTAAATGTATCATTAAATTGTATTCATGTATGATCATAAAGAATAACTAAATTGAAGAGTTATGCTTTGATTGAGTCAAAAATAATGAGTCATGCATTTCACTAGGTCAAAGAAATGAGTTATGTATTTCTAAGTCAAAAGAAAATTTGGACATTTAAATATTATATTATGAAATGTTAAAAGTAATCACATAATATTTTTTTATTAAATTTTTAGTTTCTTTATTTTGGTTCCAACATTTACAATATTGAATGGAAGTTTCAACAAAGCACGTAAAGAAAATCAAAATGTTTTCTAGTAAATAAAACAAGTAAAAAAATTACCTGTGTTCCAACATTGACAATATTGTATTAGAATTTTAACAAAGAGTGTAATTAAAATTTAAATGTTTTCCAGTAAACGGAACAAGTAAACAAATTACTTTTGTTCTAACATTGATAATATTGTATGAAATTTCCAACCATAATTACTAGATTTACTTAATTTGTACAAATTTGAAGAAATTTGAAGAAAATGAGGTATTAACTTAATTTTTTAACATTGTTCTTTACGTCGGCGCCTAGCAGGCTTCTCATGGAAAGAGAAATAAAGTTTTAGGCTGTGCTTCAGACGAGAATAGCAGAGGGGAGGGAAAAGGGAATAGAGTGAAAAATTGAAATTTGTGAAATCTGTACCGTCCGATTTAGACTATGTTTCAGATCTGTGTCTCCCGGCTCCTCCCCTCCCCTTCCTTCCCTTCCCTTTCTACTTAAATTTGTGTAGCACAACCTTAGGGGGAGGAGGAAGAGGGTGGAGTTGGTCCGGATCTGTAATTTTCATAACTACTCTCTCTCGGTCTATACTAGGTTTGCCTCAGTGTGGGATCCGTATCCTCTATATTACTACAGAGGATGAGCCTCACTTTACGGTTTGTTGAGTTGAAGACAAATGGGCTTCGGCCCAATAAGCCATTTAATTAGCGTTAAGTTATTTTCGTAGAGGAAATAAGAGACGCAGGAGACAGAGAGAGAAAGGAGGTGCCGCATTTTCTCCCCAACAGAACTGTTCTTTTTTGGTCTTCTCCAAGTTGCCTCTTCACCAAACTTTCTAGAGTTTTGCTCTCTTCTTCTTGAAATTTGTAAGAGAGTGTGTGAGAGAGTGCTATTGTGAGTTCTAATCTCTTGTACTTGTAAGACTCTTTGATCTAGTGAATTTGTGCCGTGTGCTCCCGTAGTTTTCTCCTGAAAGGGTTTCCACGTAAAATCTTATGTCTTCTCTTATTTTTGTGCTTGCTTGCTTATTATTTGGTGTCTTGTGTGATTCCTCTATTTCTCCATTTATTTGTGATTTGGTGTATGCACACAAGGTGTTTGAGAAAATTACTCTTAGAAGAATTTGTGTGGTACAACCTTGTTTGGTATTATCTCTCTAACCCAACAAGTGGTATCAGAGCCGATCTACACTACCGTCAGATCTGATTGGTAGTTCAAGGACAAATGTCGCTCTTCCATTTGCTCCGCTGCAATTTGAGGTAAATTTTTTTTGAAATGGAGGAGGGTAGTAGTAGTGGTACCATGATTAAATTGACCTCTACAAACTACTATATTTGGAAGTCTAGAATGGAGGATATGTTGTTTTGTAGAGATGCCTATGAACCGGTAACCGGTGTGAAACCAGACACAACCATTGATGCGGTTTGGACCACATCCAATCGCAAGACCGTTGCCTTGATTAGACAGTAGATTGATGATTTGGTATTTCATCATGTTTCAACCGAGACCGATGCCAAGAAATTGTGGGAGAAACTTGAAAGTATGTATGAGCACAAAAACAGTCCAAAACAAAGCCTTTCTCATTCGAAAACTTGTGAACATGAAGTATCAAGAGGGCTCATCTGTGAGTGAGCATTTGAGTCGGTTTCAGGATTGTATAAACCGGCTGTCAACTATGAAATTAGCTTTGGAAGAAGAATTGCAAGCCTTGATCCTTTTGAGTTCCTTACCGGATAGTTGGGAGACTCTTGTGGTGTCATTGAGTAATTCGGCACCTAATGGTACTGTCACTCTTGCCATGGTTAAAGACAGTATGCAAAATGAGGAGTTGAGGCACAAAGAGTTGGGCATTACAAATGAGTCGGCAGCTCTTGTTACCGAGAACCGTGGAAGGAGTTCACATAGAAACTCTCACGGTCATGATCACAATGACAAGTCAAAGGGGAGATCAAAGTCTCGTAAGGGCATTGTTTGCTACTATTGCCGCAAGCTAGGCCACATAAAATCCGAGTGCAAAAAATTAAAAGAAAAGGGTAATAGAGACCAATCTAGACCTAGAGATGAAAATGAGAAGGAAAACATGCAGCCGTTGTGTGTGACGGTGAAGTGTTCATTGCTTGTGATGACGGTTTTGTCAACTACACAAGTCAAGACTCCACCTGGGTGATCGATTCAGCAGCCTCATTTCATGTCACTTCTCGACGTGATTTGTTCACTTCTTACAAGCAAGGTGATCTTGGTAAGGTAAGAATGGGGAATGATGGAGAATGCAAGATCTCTGGTATTGGAGATGTGTGTGTGGAGAGTAGTGTGGGGTACAAGTTACTTCTCAAGAATGTTCGGCATGTGCCGGATATGAGGCTTAATCTGATTTCTGTTGGTGCTCTTGATGATGAAGGGTACTGTAGCCACTTTGCTGAAGCTAAGTGGAAATTGACCAAAGGTTCTGTTGTTGTTGCTCGTGGTAAAAAGACAAGCTCGTTTTATACAATGCGGGTTAAATT
Source organism: Carex cristatella (assembly GCA_024447775.1). Lineage (NCBI taxonomy): Eukaryota > Viridiplantae > Streptophyta > Magnoliopsida > Poales > Cyperaceae > Carex > Carex cristatella. The sequence continues at coordinate 2,350,112 of JAJHPF010000025.1, forward strand.
ATGTGGTGAAGTGAATGTAGTTGAAGGCAACTCAACCGATTTGTGGCATTTGCGGTTGGGTCACATGAGTGAAAAAGGGCTTCAAATTTTGGCTAGAAAAGATTGTGTGCCAAGTGACGGTACATCTCTGAAATCATGTACTCACTGTTTGGCAGGTAAGCAACATAGAATTGCTTTCAAAAGAAGTCCTACCACAAAGAAATCGAATGTTTTAGATTTGGTTCATACCGATTTGTGTTCTATGGGTGATAGGACACTTGGAGGAGCTCTTTACTTTGTTACTTTCGTGGATGATCATTCCAGAAAGTTGTGGGCCTATACCTTGAAAACCAAGGATCAGGTTTTAGAGGTGTTTAAGCACTTCGTTGCTGAAGTTGAAAGAGAAACGGGTCGAAAATTAAAATACATTCGATCTGACAATGGTGGTGAGTATCGTGGGCCATTTGAGACCTTTTGCAAAGGTAATGGCATTAAGCTTGAAAGAACGGTTCCAAAAACTCCGCAATAGAATGGAGTAGCTGAAAGCATGAATCGCACAATTTGTGAGAGAATACGATGTATGCTCTCTCATTCGAAGCTTTCAAAGGCATTTTGGGGTGAAGCTTTAAACACAGCTGTCCATTTGATCAACTTGTCACTTTCACATGCATTGGATGGTGATGTTCCCGAGCGAGTTTGTGAAAGAAATATGGATTTCATGCAAGAGCAAAATTCAAAAATTTTACTCAAAGAAACAAACATAGATTTACTTATTTGACTAACTATGAACCTAATTTAGCAATTTAACTTGTTTAAAGTTTATACCTCAAATCTTAGTCTCTAAACCAAGAAGTAGAGACTTGAGATGTAGGGTTGTTGCCTTCAAAGAGGAAAGCCTCCACAAGTATCCACTCGAGATTAAACGAAACCCTTGTTTTTCTCTTGCTAGAGATACTAAATCAAGAATTAACCTTAATCTTAGTTTCTACCCTTAATTAACTATTAATTTAGTGTAGAAATTTTGTGCTCAACACATGAGCAAAAATGGTGGGTGAAAATGGTTGCATCTCTCAAATCTCCTCTTATTCTTTTGTAGCCTCCATGAGAGCAAGAGAGAGAGAGTGAAAGATGTGAATAAAAAGTTAGGGTTTGAGAAGAGAAAAGTGGGGTATTTATAATGCTTGCCTAGGGTTAACTTTAATCATCCTAACCACAATGGAGGGCTAGGATGAAGCATGAGCATAAAACAACATTATAAAGTTACTTTTGTCATCCAATGGACATCTCCATTAGATGCTTTCCTCTTCTAACTTTATTCCCAAGCCTACATCAAATGGACTCTTCCATTTAATGTTAGAATCAAATATTCAAATGGGTTTGGGCCTTTTCTCACTTTGCAAATTCGTTTTTGTCATTTATGCCAATTTTCGGCCCACCCGACAATTATCACAATTAATTGTCTTTGCTCATTTGTTGTTGAAAAATAAATTTATATATCATGTCCAACATGTAATAAATATATTTTAAGATCAAGGTAATCATCTTCATGACACTTTCATTATTTCGATTTCTCTCTTGGGTGTGACCTCGTAGGATCTATATAGTGTTGACAATAAAATCAAAACTAAATTTTAATTCTATAAATTATAAGAGACATCTAGCAATATGCATTATAATTACTCAACCGATAAAGATAATATGAACCAATCAATATTACGATCCTAAAGCAATATTTAATTGCTTGTGTCAATTCACGTGTCACATGATATCATGAATAAATTCAAGGTAGAAGAGTGCCATCCTTGCAAATTTATTATTTTCTTGATTGCAAGTAATTAGTAAATAATGATCAACTACTTGATTCTAATTGCATGCATACTTTATTACTCCATCAAGGGGTCCAGAGATATCATCACTCACATATAAAATATGAGGGACACTGGTATTCTTGATGAATATAATTTCCTCCGCACAAGAAACATATATTGAGATATTATCTGTATAGCTGCCAGTCACGGTCAACGTTGGATAACACCTACAAATACATGAATCTTATGTAGGAAAAATAATCATCTCATACCAAAGAATTCAAGACACAAATGAAACATTAATGACACTAACACAATCCATATTATGTTTCATTTTGGGTCATGTCCAATTCCCTGATCTCCATCAGGTATTTATGTGATTAAATTTGGTAACTCCTTAGCACATGATCTGCAGAACATGATCATCATTTAATCCACATACTAATCTTTTACTAATAAATAACGTTCCTTTCTACTTACCAAGATTAGGGACGTTTAGAGTATTTATTACTTAATTATTACAGAGTTCCACAGTTCAGGTCCTCAACCTGAACAATCTATAATGTAATCAAACACTCAAGGAACACATGATTATTTAATTTTATGAACAAAATACAGAATACAACTATAAATAATTGGCTTCTAGATCATAACACTAACAGTTTGGACCGGCAAAGATGTGTCTTATGGACACTTGCGGGTATTTGGTTGTAGAGCATTTGTGCACATTCCTAAAGATGAAAGGACTAAGCTTGATAGCAAGACAAAGGAGTGTATTTTCTTGGGTTACAAAACCGGTGAGTTCGGTTATAGATTGTGGGATCCGATTGAGAAGAAGTTGGTTAGAAGTCGAGATGTAGTTTTCTTTGAAGAAGAAACTATTGATAATTTGAGCAACCTTGACAATGCGAAAACCTCTTCTAGTTCCCTTGTTTTACTTACATATAATGGTGAACCCGAAGACTATGAAGAAGCCTTGTGTCATGAGCACAAATGTGAGTGGATTGAGGCTATGCAAGATGAGATGAAATCCTTGCATGAGAACTCCACTTTTGATTTGGTAGAGTTACCAAAGGGTAAGAAGGTGCTTAAAAACAAGTGGGTTTTTCGGGTGAAATCTGAAGGTGCAAGTTCAAAGCCGAGATACAAGGCTCGGTTAGTTGTCAAGGGGTTTGGTCAAAAGAAAGGGATTGACTTTGAGGAGATATTCTCACCTGTGGTCAAGATGTCCTCTATTCGGGTTGTACTCGGATTGGCTGTTAGTTTGAATTTGGAGATTGAGCAGCTTGATGTGAAAACCGCTTTTCTCCATGGTGATTTGGAGGAGGAGCTCTACATGGAGCAACCCGAGGGGTTTGTTCAAAAAGGCAAAGAGGACATGGTATGCAAATTGAGGGGGAGCCTTTATGGCTTGAAGCAAGCACCACGAAACTGGTATAAAAGATTTGAATCTTTTATGTGTGACAACGATTTCAGCAAGACCACTTCTGATAATTATGTCTTCATGAAAATGTACTCTAGTGGTAATTTCATCATTCTTTTACTTTATGTTGATGACATGTTGGTTGTAGGGAGTGATGTAAATGAAATTAGAGCTTTGAAAGAGAAGCTTGGAAATGAATTTGCAATGAAGGATTTAGGTTCCGCAAAGCAAATTCTTGGCATGAAGATCACTAGAGATCGTAAAAGATGCAAACTTTGGTTGTCACAAGAAAGGTATTTGGAAAAGGTGCTAGAACGGTTTAATATGAGCAAATGCAAACCGGGTTCTACTCCGCTTGGAAGTCATCTTAAGTTGACACTTGATGATTGTCCGAAGGATGAAAAAGAAAAGGAAGAAATGAAGAAGTTGCCGTATGCATCTGTGTTTGGTTCCTTGATGTATGCAATGGTGTGTACGAGACCCGATATTGCTCATGCCGTTGGAGTTGTAAGTCATTTTCTTTCTAATCCTGGTAAAGCTCATTGGAATGCTGTGAAATGGATTCTTAGGTACATTCGCGGTACCACTGGTTATAGTCTCTGTTACAAGGCTAAGGAACCAGTTTTGGAAGCATACACTGATGTTGATTGGGCCGGAGATGTTAATTCGAGGAAGTCAACATCCGGTTATTTAGTTAATTTTGCGAATGACGCTGTCTCGTGTCAATCAAGACTACAAAAATGTGTTGCACTCTCCACAACCGAAGCTGAATACATTGCAATCACAGAAGCATGCAAAGAACTACTGTGGATGAAGAAGTTCTTTCATGAGTTGGGCATTCAGCAAGAAAAGTATGTGTTATTTTGTGATAGTCAAAGTGCAATCCATTTGAGCAAGAATCCTACTTTTCATTCCAGATCTAAGCATATTGAGATACGTTATCATTGGATACGTGATGTGCTTGAGAAAAAAGAATTGTTATTGGGTCTGACATGTTCACAAATCCTTACTGCCTTTGAAGCTTGAACCTTGTCGTGACAAGGCGGGTCTGGTTAAGGGCTCTACCTAATGAGTAGGTTGGAGCATGGCACGATGGTTATGAGATCAAAGAGGAGCATTGTCTTCAAGAAGGAGATTGTTGAGTTGAAGACAAATGGGCTTCGGCCCAATAAGCCATTTAATTGGTGTTAAGTTATTTCCGTAGAGAAAATAAGAGACGCAGGAGACAAAGAGAGAAAGGAGGTGCCGCATTTTCTCCCCAACAGAGGTGTTCTTTTTTGGTCTTCTCCAAGTTGCCTCTTCACCAAACTTTCTAGGATTTTGCTCTCTTCTTCTTGAAATTTGTAAGAGAGTGTGTGAGAGAGTGCTATTATGAGTTCTAATATCTTGTACTTGTAAGACTCTTGATCTAGTGGATTTGTGCCGTGTGCTCCCGTGGTTTTCTCCTGAAAGAGTTTCCACATAAAATCTTGTGTCTTCTCTTATTTCTTGTGCTTGCTTGCTTATTATTTGATGTCTTGTGTGATTCCTCTATTTCTCCATTTATTTGTGATTTGGTGTATGCACATAAAGTGTTAGAAAAAATTACTCTTAGAAGAATTTGTGTGGTACAACCTTATTTGGTATTACCTCTCTAATCCAACACGGTTTGAGATTAAATCTCAGCCGGTTTGAGATTAAGAGAAAATAGGATTAGTATTATTGGGCTTTGAGATTTATGCCAAGTTGAAATGAATGGTCCAGATTCAGTAATTGTAAAAGATTTTCTTGTGCAATAAGAAAGAGGATGTGAATTCCTCTGTGTGGACCCTTGTCCGAATAAAAAAAAAACAAATGCATCTGTTATTTTAATCTCTCCTTTTTTGCTCAAATTTGAAAAAAAAAAAAAGGCAACACTGCGGGTTTTTTAGTTACAAGTTACAACACTCTTTTTTTTTTAGATAAATGATGAAATTAGCATTTTAATATTAAATATTCGTGGAAAAAACCAGTCCAATTTTAAATATTTAAAAAGTAGTAATATCACACGTGTTTTTATTTTCTCTGTGTCACGTCAGTTGGATAGGAATGGATTGATAAAATAAATAACTGATAAACGACGTGTCAGCATGCGTTGTACATACTATGGCAAATTGATTCCGGCAACTATGGATCTGAGTCTTGACTCTGCTGTCTTTTTAAAAAAAAAATTCAGATTTCTGTTTTTCTGATTCTAACTATTCAAAATTTTTCATTTGTGTATCTTGATAAAGAAATTTTTTTATATACAAATTTTAACAAATTTAAATAGTTAGAAAAGTAAAACTGTTTTTTTAGTAAAAAGTACCAGAGTCCGATTCTTTATTGTAGAATATTTTTTGTCTTCATTATTTTAATTGGAACTTTTAACAATACTTTTTTTTTTGTGAAATTTTCCTTAATTTAATTGCGTGTGATCATCTTTTTCAAAGCCAGGCTGGAACCTTATTGTCGTTGTCTTTGAAAGGAATCATGCTGATATTTTTGTGATATTTTTTACTCACATGGCAGTATGGCACTGGAAAGAAAATGTGTGGATATATTTTTATATGAATGTGTTAGATCATGAACAGAGGATGTCTGATACCGGTAGGTGTAGGGCTGTCTAAAAAGGTCGTAGTTCGTGGCTCATTCGTGACTCACATCTGGCTTGATCGGTAACAGCTCGTTCAATAGTGGACCGAGCTGCTAACGTGCTAGCTCACTAACAGGTCGGGCCAAAATTAATTAGTTGAGCTAAGGCCTAGCTCGGCTAGGCATCAATTTGTGTATATTTTATACTGTCAAACTTGGTCCAGCTCAGTTCAGCTCGGTCCAAAAATGTTTGTAAAATTTATTTTCTTTTTAAAACAAGGTCCAACCAAACCCAGTGAGCCAGCTCGTGGCTCGCGAGCTAACTCGTGAGTTGGCTCATTACGAGTTTGAGCTAAGATTTTAGCTCGTGAGTTGTTAATGAGCTGGCTCACTAACAGTTCGGGCCAGAATTAATGAGCTGAGCTAAAGTCCAGCTCATTTACAACCCTAGGTAGGTGATTGCTATGGTTTTTCAAGAGATTAATTACTACCAAATCATATGAATAGTTGCATATAATCAGTGACAGAGCTACGTTAAATAAATGTGATTAATTGAGCTGGACTATGATGCTTTACGGAGTAAAACAAGTTTTTACTTTGTGACACTATATTTTTATTTTCAAAATTCAAATAGTTGATCTGAACCGCTCAACATGTTATTCATATTGAAATGTGTTTGGAGACAAAATTTTACATTTTTGAAATTTTTTTACTATTTATTAAGCCACTTTGAAAATCGCTAGACCATCGGATTAGCGATTTTCAAAGTGGCTTAATAAATACTAAATAGTAAAACAATTCCAAAAAATGTAAAATTTGGTCTCCAAATACATTTTAATATGAAGAACATGTTGAGCAGTTCGGATCAGCTATTTGAACTTTGAAAATGAAGATATAGTGTGGAGTACACGTGTTTTACTCCACGTCTCACCATAGCCGGACTCGTAATTAATTAATCTTTATTATTATTAGTTTTTTCAAAAATTTGTACATGCACAATTGTACCTTATTTTCTACATAATTAGACTAACATATTACAGGTAGTGTAAAACTGATTCTATTCGCAACAAAAAATATATATATATATATATATATATATATATATATATATAAAAATTAAGTTTTATTCACATTTAATTTTCATTCATAACTTGAAAATTTGATTCCCTTTCTGCATATAATAATATTGATAATTATAAGTTAAACACCACTATGCTCATTTGTAGGACAAAAAACCACCACCTTTGAATGATATCAACAAAAGGGTCATGTTACCAAATATAATAATAATGCCATGCAACTTGGATATTAGTTGATTGAAATGAGCAATAAGCCAAATGTTGATTGTTTGTATATAATTTCAGAAATTTTAAGTAATTAATATAACCCGATTTAGGAGGGGACGTGTAAGGCGGTAACATCACCTCCCATACCTGATTGGCCACACAAACGTCATCCAAATAAACGGCTCTGGATCTCTCGGTAAAGAAATGCACATTTTATCGCGATACGATATGAAAACTCAGTTTCCCGTCTCTATCCGGTTGACCCCACCAGCTGAAAAATCTAGATTCCGCATCTCTGGCGTCCCTTTGTTTGAAATGTATTGTGATGCAAATATGCGAGTGGTGTTGAGATTCGCTGCACGCGGTCCCCACACAATTTAAGTACCTGAACTGTCTGTTATTCATTGTGGGGCCCGATGTCAGATCTTGTGGTGCTTTTCACACATCAAGGAGTGTTTGGGGAAATCAGGCATGCCATGAGCCCGGCAGCTCTGCGTTACCTTGCTGTTTGAGATCAAATCAGGATCGTCAATCAGAATTTAAATCAATTCGATCCAAACTTTCATATAGGGGATCTCTTCAAAATGCGTGTCAATATACAACAAACGGACCTGATTCAAATTCACAGGATGAGGTACCGGGATATAAATTGGAAATGCAATGAACTATTGCATACTTTTCAAACCTCTCCGTCATTGCTGATTTGCTTCGTCGTTAAGTTGCAAAAAAAGATATGTGACCCCGAGTAGGGTTGTGAATGACATTCATTATTCGTTTATTTAATTTGTATCATATTTGAAAAAAAATAAGAACAAGATTGGGTACGAGTAAAGGTACATTTTTTTTTTATTATCATAGATAGAAATACATATAAAGATAAACTTTTATCCGTCATTTTATAAAATAATTTTTAAAAATAAAATTATATATATAATATATATAGAGAGAGAGGGGTTGGCTAATATTAAATCGATTGTTCCTAAGTTTCTGTGTAATTAAGTTGTTATTTTAATTTTCAAAGTCCAAAAAGTCGATCCAAACCGTTAGATGTGATCTCTATATTAAAATGTGCTTGGAGACCAAATTTTTTATATATATATTTTTTTATTTTTTTTACTATTTATTAAGTCAATTTGAAAATCGCTGATCCAACAGTGTCTTCTTGTTTTACTATTTAGTTAAACTACCGTTGGATCATCGGATTTTCAAAATAACTTAATAAATAGTAAAAAAATTTCAAAATATGTAAAATTTGAGTCAGTTTTATAAAGGATAAAAGGTTGAAATACACTTAGAAAATGACCATCATAACCTTAGTCATTTCAATATATTGATCTTGTGTGAAACCAACTCAAAAGTCACAAACTTGGGTGAAAAACCAGTGGAGTTAAAAGAGTCATTTGCCATTGGTCAGTGGAGTAAAGTGTACACAAAATTGGAAATCTTTAACAACGTTTATTAAACAATTACACAGATATTAAGGGTCTGCTTGGCTGCGAACTCACATCGTGGCAAAAAAAAATTGAATCTGACTGAATTTTTTTCTCTCCACATAAACAGTAAAAGTCAGTCTAATTTTTCTTTTTTTCTATGTCCATTCCTCTGTCCATCCCTCCGCCGAACAAGCCCGAAAAGAAATTGTGTGTGAGTAAGATCAATTGATCCCACATCTCTCCATCTCCCTTAACTACTGGTAGAAGTGAATCACTTGTGAAGTAGATCATGATGAACAAATTCAATTGTTGATGCACTCATCGAACAATCTAAATATTACGCTCCTTGATGAGCTCAATAACTTAGCTTTACTGGATTTTCTTCTAAAGTACTTTGTCATATGTATTTCCTTAATTAAAAGGTAATATTTGCGTGAAAATTTTCTTTTATAGTTTAAAGTATATGTCATAATTATATATAATGTTGGCAAAAGTAGCTCCTTTTACTTAATTCTAGTTCAGATGTTACATTTTTTTTAAAGATCCATCAGCTGATAAGTATGGCCAAAATGAAGAAATAACTTTTATTTAAGAAAGCAAGTACAAGCTGATATTGTAAACATAAATAATATCATGTGACTGAAAAGTGGAAACACACTACTTATTAAAGAACTTTTACACACTTTTTAAAACCATGTGATTGGAAACACACTACTCGATACTCTTAATCACCTAACATAACAAATTAAGCAAATACTAAAATCGATACACTCCATATATAGTAGCATATGGCACATCTTTAATTATGATCAACCAATCAATAGTATCATGGAAATGGTTCGCTAGTGTGTCGTGACGGTGCCGCTTGTTCAGGGTTTTAATGATACTGTGGTGGAGGCGGCTTTTGGTGTAGTGGATTGTACGGTGGGTACGCTGGTGCAACCTTGTGATATGGCAGCAGCGGGTATTTGGGGTGTGTTAGATGAGGGATAGGAGTGACAGATGGAGTTGTTGCACGATGAACTAGCGGCGATGGTGTAGGACATGACGAATGGTGTTGGTGGTGGTGGTGGAGATGATGATGATGATGATGATGATGATGGTCATATTGTTTTGGTGGATGAGCTGGGAGGTTGCATGTGCATGTTGGTGTGGTTTTGGGGACGGTGAGGGAGCGTGGTGGTACGGAATTGGGGACGGTGAGGATGTGTGGTGGTACGGGGTTACATGAGGAGGGTAAGTAGAGGCATTGCAGTTGTAAACTGTAATGGCTAAGAGAGCAATGCATAGCGTAATGCACTTGATCAAGCCTCTATATTCCATTTTAGTTTACTGTGTAGTGTATGGGTTGTTGCATTAAAAAACCAAAGGTACATTTATTTATATAGAAAATGGATTACAAATTTCAAGTTTTTTCAACCGGAGTTCATGCCATTAGATGGGGGTGACATAAAATGTTTGTAAGCGCAGAATGTTAGGTTGGAGCTTTGCAATTTTAAAATGGATTCATGTACAATAAATAAGATCCTTTATTCACGGTAAGCGATGTTTCTTGGTCAGTTAAAATATATAGGCCAAGGAATAATAAATATTGATACATGCTAAAGTTGAGTGTGGCGGGGCTCTATGTTCACTGGTTAGGAAATCTCACCTTGTTTTGTGGAGTATGCAGGGTAGTATGAATGAAAGGCTTCTTATAAAACATTAACTCTGTTTGTTTTATGAAATTGTTAATTTTAGAAGGCTAACTAGTACTTTCTTCTTTCAGTTGTTTATTTAAGTAAAACTAGCATTTATCTTGCACAAAATTTAATGGACAAACTACAAACTTTTTTTTTAAGAGAAAAGAGAGTCGTGCCCACATTTATATTAATTTTTTTTTGAGAGAACACATTTGTATTAATTAAAAGAGGCTCTGTTACATAAGGGTGGTAACCACAAAAGTAAAATGAAAAAACATTGCTCAAAACATTTGAGCTTGAAACCTAACAGAAATATGAAAATAGAAAATTAAAAAGTAAATTAGAAAAAACAAAAGGAAGAAAAGAGTTTGCAAAATCTGAGTCTTCTTTTGCGCAGTATTTCTGACCATTACCAAGAACAAACTTTTAATTTAAGAACTAGAAAAGAGAACATACAAATGAAATCCCTAGCGTCCCCCTGGCATCTCCAATAACTACAACGGCTTTTTATATATTAATAATATCTAGCAAAATATTAAGAGCAACTGGTTAATAATTTACGATGCCATATATTTGTCAATAAAAATATGACTAAAATTTATGAGTACAACTAGGGTGCTCCTAGGAGTACCAAGCTCTTTGTATTCTTAACTCTAAAATATATCGGATTAACTTTGAACGACGAATTCAAACCGTTGAAATCATTCTACATTATGAGTAATCGATGCGTCTACATGTGAAAATTTTAAAGTTTCGAACTAATTTAGTATAAAGTCAAGATGTCAAAAGTCTTCCAAAAAATGAATGCATTAAAATTAATTTAGAAACTTTCTAATTTTGACCAATTGACTTTATACTAAATTAATTCAAAACTTTAAAATTTTCACATGTGGACGCATCACTCGTAAGGTAGAAGGATTTCAACAGTTTGAATTCATCGTTCGAAGTTAATTTGATAGGTTTTAGAGTTAAGAGTACAAAGAGACTTGGTACTTCTGGGAGCACCCCAGTTCTATTCAAAATTTATAATATCAAATGCTATAATGCTATACTTGTATAAAAAGATTTGAGATTTGAGTTATTGCATGGATAGAAAATTTGAAGTGGATGTCTAGGGTACACATGACCAGTGTTTGAGTTAATTTGATTTGATTGATTAACTTTTTTAAGGGCAAAATACTTAAAAATTGTACAAAATCTTAATTGAATTTATCAATTCTCATTTAAAAAAGGACCAAATACTTAAATAGTCCTTTTCCATGGGAACTTCTCTTTTGATTGAAAAATGGGCCAGAAAGCCCAATAACAGTCCAACAAGAATACCTAAAGACATATATATAGAGCTCAACAGACAAGAAAGCATTCGCAAGGCCCATTGCTTCTTGATGAACCCGTTTGAAGGCTGAGTTTTGAAATTCCTCTTTTCTAAAAAAAAATGAGCAGAATTCAATCATAAATTCTCGAAATTCAATTATATTTATTAGTTAAGTTATTTTTTAAGTCACGTATTATGTAAGTCCAAGTTTAACTGCTGTATATATTATGATCTGAGTTATGAAAATGGCCACAATACGTCAATCGCATCATAAGTACACGTGTCGTTATAAAACATGACGTGAATAGTCACATAGTCACATTTATTTACGTTTTTGAACTTTAAGTTTGTTTATGAAAGTAAAATCAAAACCAATATATTAAATATGATTATGTGACCACATCCATGTACTAAACCTAAACCCTAAACTCTAAACCCTAAATCCTAACTAAAATAGTGCAAAGATCTATATATGATGGCAACCACTTTTAAATTATAGCGCGGTAAGGACCAAACGGAATTACACAAAGTGTTGGTTCATTTATGTACATAAAGATCAATAAAACCCAAGTGCCCACAACCTTTTCAATTAATAAGATTTAGATCTCTGTACTATCTCATAAAAAAAAACAAATATGGAAATTTCTAATGATTTTTGTATTTGTTTTACAGCGGTTTAATTATTGGAAATTACTAATGCTTTCTCTTCGTTTTTTATTGGTCATTGTTTGCACTGCCCTTCTATATTAATTTTGCTGTCAACTGGTAAAATTGCTAATGTTTAGGCATGAATGGCTTCTGAGTGATTTTATCTTCTTCTTTTCTGTCAAGGTTGAAGAGAAGAAGATTTTTTTTTTTTTTTATGGTTGATGGTAAAAACTGCCAACAGATATATTGATACTAAAAAATGTTTACAAATTTCGGGTTCGGGTGTCAAGTGACACGCTCAATGTTTATTCTATTTACAAGATTCCAAAATTAAAAACTTAAAATCAGCTCCGGCCGCCCACTCTAAATGTCCGGATTATCCGACAGCTACACTAACTATCTCTAGATCAAAATTGGACATCCATCATGGTGTCCTGGATAAGTATAAACACGGATTTCCTTTTATCCGAGAACAACCTCCTGTTTCTCTCCCTCCACAAGATCCAAACTCTGGCCGCCCATACTCTATTCACTAGGATTCCTCGCAACCTGGAGCACTCCGGGTTTGATAAGTCCCACTTCTCTCTTATGTCACCTCCCGGAAAGAAGCAAATGTTGTGATGAAGGAGCATCTGACTGGCTCGTGGCAGCCGAGCTGGCACTTTAATAGTTTTTTTACATTTTTCACAACATCAAATATATATCAGTTCAGTTTTAATTAATTGAGCTTGAAAATTTGAAACTAGCATGCACAGCACAAGACTCAATGACAAGTTGGTGTTCACAGTGCTTGTTGTTCTTGCAAATTATAAGGAGAATAATATATAGATACCGCAGTGTAAAACAGTAGATCAAGTTCAGAGCATGTGTAATTCCTAATGTATTACTGTTGTTAATGAAAGTGCCTAAGTAAGGGCTTTTCTACGTAATTAAGAAATTATAAAAATGAAAAAAAAAATATATATCATTGAAAGAAAGGAATTATTGATTCAATTTTTAGATATTTTTAAGGAATCAACTTATTGATTTAGATCTTTAAAATCTGTATGCATATCACATATTTACCGTAGCAATGATTCGGTTTTCCAAAAAGATGTATAAATAAACTGAATTAATGATTCGATTTCATGACGTGAACGAATTTTTCAAAAAGATGTATAAATTAATAAAAAAAAATAGAGAGACATCATTTGCACTATGAAAGCAAATACATGTCAAATTCAGGCCTCCTGGAAAAATACACTGTGTTTCAAATTCAAGCAAATATATAGCCTAATACATATCTTTATTATCATCCTTTGTTCTGACCAACAGAACTTGCTTTTTAATCACCTAGTTCAATAAATCAATAAATTCAACAAACACTGGGTTTTTATTAAATTCAAAACAAATACACACACATGAAACGTTTATATATGATGAAACATTAATTCAACAATATCATGGAGGCGGTATGCTAGCGTGTTGGTGGTGGAGGCGGAGGCGGTGGTGGAGGCGGTGGGGGTGGAGGAGGCGGTGGTGGAGGAGGCGGTGGCGGAGGTGGTGGTGGTGGAGGAGGCGGCGGTGGTGGTGGCGGTGGCGGTGGAGGTGCTGGTGGTGCATGATGATGGTAGTGGTGGTGGTGGTGGTGATGGTGCTCAAATACCGGGGAAGTGCCATTATTACAGTAGCAACGTGGTGGTTTCGGTGGCTTGGGTCGTTTAGTTTTTTTCTTATTCTTGCATCGCTCTTCGGGGGGTGTCGGTGCAGCGTTGTATGGGCTGGGGAAGGCTGTGGGTGCAGGTTGGAATGGGTTCGGAGCCGGTGCCATTGCCATGTAGCGGTACGGGTATGACGAAGGTGACGGTGCAAGATCATTCTGGGATGGCGATGGTGCACGGTACGGGGCAAGCTGAGGCGAACTAGCCGGGGAAGACGTGGCGGTGCAATTGGGAATTAGTGTCATGGCTAAGAGAACCATGCATAGTGTAATGCACTCAACCAAGCTCATGAATCCCATTTTGTTTTGGTATTTTGATAGGATGATTGTTGCACCAATCCAAGGTTGCATTTTATATAGGAGATGATTTACCAATTTAAGTTGACGCCATCAATTGAAGTGACATGTAAAATGACTATACGAACGCGCATTTCATTGATAATTTTCAACCAATAAATTGCATTTCCTTCCGTCTACCAACCGAATTTTAACGTACTTAATTCATCAACCCAAGTTTAATTAAGTTCTTAATTAGTTATAAAATCGTCTCATTTCAGAATTCAGATTAAAATATCTAATTTAGCGTTACCGTATAACTCCTAATCCCTCCTATAGTCCTATATAACTCAAATGATTTTATAATAGATGAAGCTAAATATATATATATATATTTAATGGATTGACAGAGGCTGCCAATTAACAAAAAATGTAAATGAATGGTAAATACCAAAGCTCAAATCTTGTTCGGGAACTATCCATTAGGGCTAGCTTAGGCAACAATAAGAATCATAGAGATCATTCTAAACAATTTTAATTTTTTTATTATTATTTTTTGAGTTAAGGAAAAGATCTATCACTTCGTTGGCTAATATCAAATCGATTGTTTCGTGAGATCCCATGCAATTAGGTTGTTTTTTTAATTTTTGAAGTCCAAAAAATCGATCCAAACTGTTAAATATGATATCTATATTAAAATGTGTTTGGAGATCAAATTTTACATTTTTTTTAGAATTTTTTTTACTATTTATTAAGCCACTTTGAAAAACGTTGATCCAACAGTGGCTTAACCGAACAATAAAACTAGAAGTCACCGTTGGCTCAACGTTTTTCAAAGTAGCTTAATAAATAGTATAAAAATTCAAAAAAATGTAAAAAAATTGGTCTACAAGCATATTTTAATATAAAGAATATATCTAACGTTTGGATCGATGTTTTGAACTTCGAAAATTGAAAAACAACTTAGTTATATGGGACCTCAGAAACAACTGATTTGATATTAGCCAACCCCTCTCTCTCTGTATATATATATTTAAAACTTTGGACAATACTCGGCAATGTTGTTATGTATGCTATATGTTTTTTGAGTAAAGGTTGGAGGTCAAGCCACCAAACTATTTAATATCTTTGTTATTGGAACAAATGATTTTTCCTATATGGGTTTCGAACTCATGATCTCTCACATGCAGGCCATGTGTCTTAGCCACTAGACCAGAGGCTAGTTCTCAATTATGTATGCTATATGTCAATTTATATGTTAAAATACACCGACATGTATATTATGTTTTTCAAATTTAGTGTTGATTAATTTGAAAATATTACTAAAAATGTCTAATAATTCCAATGTCAAGTAGGGCGTCCCAACAAATATGGACTGCTATATTTAATGTCAAGTAGCGGTAAAATACCTTGATTTTGTTTATCAATTAAATATTTTGAAGTACATATTCAATTCTATGTGACCCCTAGACCTAGATTGTACATGCTATTCTTATAAAAGTTTTTTTAGAAATTAAAAACTTAAATCAATTAGGAAATATAATTGATTTTTTTTTCAAAAAATAGATGGAACAACTCTACCAAAAACAGGTGGATGAAAATAGTGCAACACTGAAACAGCATTATTTAGTGCGATCTAGGGCTGCACAAAAAAATCGTAGTTCGTGATTCGATTCGAGTTTGATTCGAATTTTTTTTTTTAAATTCGATTCGAGTTTTATTCGAAAAAGTTTCTAAAAAATTCAATTCGAAATAGTTCGAAATTAATTCAAGCCAAATTCAAATTGGACCTAGTTCGTTCAAAATAGGTTCACAAACTATTCTAGTTCGAATCTCAAAGTAACATGAACTGTTGATTTCGGCTGATAACTTATGTTCGCAGATGACTTAAAAGTTAAAACAGAAGGCCGTCTAGCCATAAGTCAAAGCTCGTAAGTCATAACCCTTGCTCTCAGTTTTGAAACCTTAGATGACTTTCATTTCTCACTCTCAATTACTACGATCACTCTTCCTTTTCGTAAAAAAATTCATAAAAAAATTCAATTCAAAATTTATTTAAATCAAATTTAGTTTGAAATTAATTCAAACTAGAATAAGTTGGATGTATTTGCCGCCCTCGTGCGATCTCCGAAATATGCACATAGTGCAATTGCACAATTCCATCTATTTTCTGAAAAAAAAAAATCAATAATCATTTTTTTCTTAAAGAGTTAAATTTTAATTAAAAAATATCCTTTAAAAGGCTTGCAAATTTCGACAGTACAAAACGTGCTAAAAGTACTGCATGTACATGTAGGTCCAGCCTTACACAAATCCGAATCTTCTGAGATATCTCAGATTTTCAGTTTATTTAAAGCCGGATCAAATTTTATTCTTTAGGTGTCTATTTGGATTGGTCAGTATTACTGTACTTTGAGCTTCGTGCAGAAAAGATTTAGACGGTCTGAATTTTCTACATATCAACTCAAAGTTCGAGATATCTCGGACGATTAGAATGCAACATTAGGCTGTAAAAGAGCTCGTTCGAGTCGAAGTGAGTTTTAGTTCAACTCGTTAATTCTGGACCGAGTAAGTTAGACTTAGGACTTCCGAACTAAAATCTTAGCTCAAACTCGTGACGAGGCAGCCCGAGCTGACGAGCTGGCTCACTGAGTCTGGCTGGACCTTATTTTAAGAAGAAAATAAATTTTACAAAAAAATTTGGACCGAGCTTGACAGATTAAAATGCACACAAATTCATACAAATTCACAAATTGATGCCTAGCTGAGCCAGTTCACGAGCTGACGAGCAAACTAGACCTCAGCTCAAACTTGTTAATTCTGAACCGAGCTATTTTTGCCACCCCTGGCAGCATAGACCGGAACCAACCAAAATTAGTACCAACAAAGAAGATGTTACATATGCCCACCAGTAATCTAATGCTAACAAATATATGAGCCATCCAATATTAAATACCAATTATGAAGATGTTACTTATTCCTTGATTCTAAATATAGAAATGTTATGGTGACGGAATTATTGCAAATTTAATACTAATAATAAAGAAGATGCAACCTATGCCTTATTATTCAAATGTAGGTCCTACATTGTTTTCTATGTACCGGGTCGGACAAATTTCATGAATACATATTATTAATTATACCCGCTAACAAACTGGTAACAAAGTGTGTTTCAGACTTGCCCCATGTGTGTGCTGGCCTGATTTGACTAGACACCCGTTGGGTTTTAATTAAGATTCTCGTAATACTATGAAATATTGAAATCATATATATTTTTAAATTCAAACAATCGATATAAACAATATAAACACCTTAACATAATCATGAAAGTGAACTTGGAGATCAAATATTATATTTTTTTAGATTCATTTTAGTCTTTTGTTATATTGATAAAAAAATCATTACTATTGAATGATTCATAATCTTTAGAGACAGTTTTTCTACCTATCTAAAAAATATAAAATTTTGTTTCAAATTTTATATATGAAGAGTTCAAATCGACCGTTTAAATTTTAAATACGAAGTAATGAATCCATAGTGCAACTTGATATGTGCATGCCAAGTACCATGGCCTTACTCTTGCGTGTATAGAAAAAAAAAAACACCTAACCTCCATAGTTCGAAAATCTGACTCCGCCTTGTATACAACAAAAACATACAAATTGGATGAAATCAGTAACCATCCCTCCTCGAAAAATCAAGACTGAAATAAGGATCGTTTGATTTCGATCAGACAGTTTTCGTACATTATTGCCCGCTTGCTATCGTTGTAACGATGGCACAACATCTATTAGAATAATCACAAATAAAAAAAAATTCTATAGTTTTTTTAGTTTTTACACTAATTACATAGAAAGTTACAATTCTTAAGACATTGCAATATCTTACCTAGCTAATATTTAAATAGAGTGACTAATCATATTATAATAAGTTAATTTTATTTCACCGATTTTTTTTTTAATTGAGAAAATTTGAGTAGCCTATTGTATAAGTTTAATTTATATCTTCACTGTAGTTTTTGTGAGGTCAAAAAAATATTTGATTTAATTTCTTTCATGGTCATTTTAGTTTTTTTTTTCTTTTTAGAGATTTGAAACACATTTTGAACCTGATTTAAATTTGGTAAGATAATGTAGTATGAATGTCCGAAATAAAATCCAAATTCATGTTTGGATCTTAAACTCGTTACTAGCGATCCCTCGATCATTTGATAGGCTGCTTATAATTCATACCTTTCTTGATAACAGTTTTCATTTCTAAAATTTACATGTGATCAACTAGTTATTTGATTAAATTAGTATTGTAATATGGAATACAAATTCTCTAATTTAAAAGTTAGTGCAATCTATTTTTACTTTCTAGTTAGTGTACACCACAGCAATAATAATTATTTTGAATTAATTTTTATTACATAGAGGACCTAGAACTAGAAGGCTAGAAGTCCGTAGATGAGTAGAGTGGAAAAAACATGCCGTACTGTGACTTTGATCTCGTGCCGTGTCGTGACTAAGTGAACAGTTACACGTGCCGTGACTAAAATGTGGAGGGATGGTCACGGCACACGAGTCACACCGTGACACACGTGCCGTGTCCAGACGTAACTGGTTACGTTTCTCACATTTAACTATTTTTTCATAATTTATGTTAGTTTATTCAAGATTCATCATTTGATCAAGACTTAACGGTTCTAATTATACGTGACTCGCGTGACCACACGTGCCGTGTCAACGTCGTGCCGTGTTAAATTTTTAAAAGATTGTCACGGCACGCGAATGGTCATGGCACGCGAGTCACAGTACGAAAAAGTCACACGTGCCGTGCCGTGTCGTTTCTGTGCTCCAACGGTCATTCCATTTTCCCATTCTACAGGTCAGTGCTCCAACCGTCTCATAAAGAAAATGTAAAAAGTAAAAAAATAACGAAACTGAGGATGGATAGTTTCATTTCTTTCACCGCTTAAGAAGAGAAATGCATTCTCTCACTCTCTTACAGCCACGCGGACACATTTAGTAGTGAGGATATCTCTCGTTGAAAAGTGTGGAGCTAATAATGTTGAATTGACGTCTGAGTGGGATTAGGAAGAAATAATGAAAAATAGTGTTTTCGTTTCCGTGTTTTTTTCGAAACAACCTCTCTAGCCATCCCAACAAAGTTTGGCAGGTTTTTATATATTATCCTATTTGTATTGATAAAATGTTAAGTTTTATGTTAGGCTTTCAGATTATACATGCAGCGGGGCTCGTCGGTGTAAGAGACAGCGGTTCGATCATGGCAGGCATGCAGGAGGCGAGTTTCAAAACAAACCTGGAGTGCATTTTTCTTCTCTGCATGTTGGATACTTTGGAGGGAAAGAAACTACAATATATTCGAAGGCTCTTTGTTGGATCCAACATGGGCAGCAGAGCGTGCCAGGAAGGAGGCCTTTTTGTGGCTTCAATACTGCTGATTTCTAATTTTGTAGTTGTAGTCTTATATCTGAATGTTGGCATTTGTTTTTATGTTTAAATTTTCTACACACTAATAGCTACTATCAGTTACTCAAAACAAAAACAAAAAAGGATAAAATGTTAAGTTTAAGTCGAGCATTGTGCAACATAGCGGCTGAGACATATGCTCCTATGTGAAAGTTCCTAAGTTTGATCTTGAATAGCAAGAATTAGAGGGTGTGTGTGCCTACATACTTATATCTAAAAAAATGTTAAGTTTAAGATGTAAGATCAATTATAATATATAGAATTTGAGATAAATAAACTGTAAATAAGTAATATTTAATTTACTCCGATATTTAAGATGAAAAATTGTAGAAGTTATATTAAACATATTTTCATTACCAAGTAATATATTAATAATGACTAATAATTTCATGTGAATAACAAAATAAATTGGAAAATTCAACTCAAATATATCATAGTTTTTCACGCACTATTCATTTTCATTCATAATTTGAGAGTGCATGACGATTTTAAAATTCACTACAATTTTGTGAGAACAATCTTCTAATTAAATAACAGTATGAACAAAAAAAAAACTACGGAAATAAACTTGACATGATAAGAATCTTGGGAAAATTCTTTTTATGCCACTCCAAAACTTGAAAATTATGAAATTGCCACTTCAAAACTTAAAAGTGAAAAAGTGAAAAATTGCCACTCTAAAGTTACTAAATTCATAGATTTGCCCTAAATACACATCTTAATATAAGATTTCATTAAAATTATCTTAATTTCTATTGTATGGAGACTGTATTTTAAAAATTTCAATTCTACCTCTGGTATTCAAATTAAAAGATCTTCTCCCTTCATACAGTCATACAGTCTCCTTCTTCCCCCAAATACGCACTCTCTCTCTCCTTCTGCGCAAATTGAATCACCTTCTCCGCCAACTGAATCACCTGAATCACCTGAATCACCTTTTCCGACCAATAAGAGTCTTCTTCTCTGCCAACTCCTGCGCCTCTCAGAACCCTCCTCTGCCAAAACACAGATCCCTTCCTCCTCCGCTAGAACCCTCCTTCCACCAACCTTCCGCCATCGGCCACTGTGGCATTCCCTGTGAAATTGGACAAAATTGCAAGCTTAACGTGGCATTTTAGGGGTGTTATTTCTGAATTGAGAAATTATAAGTTTAATTCAATTGATTGCTATGATTGTGTTGATTGCTGATTGCTGTTATTTGAGAAGCTGTACAAGTTACATGTATAAGTGTATAAGCTATTTAGATTTGATGCCTTATTTACATTATGCCTTATTTGCAATAACCAGTCAGTATGTCTTGTCAGTATAACCAGTCATAAGTTCATTTGTAACCAGTCAGTATGCTGAATGACTACCTGTGTTTATTACCTGCAAATGACTACCCTGCAGTTGTCTGTGTTTATCTGAAATGCAAGAATGAATGAGACATTTAGTGTTTACCTGTGTTTACCTGCAAATAACTCTCTTGCACCTTTAGTGTTTGTGAAAATGTCCCTTAGAGATATTCTCAACCAACCTCTTATCTGAAATGCAAGAATGAAGGAGACATACTAATCTCACTTTAACCATGGTACCACCTCTGCTCTCCTGTGCCACTTCCTTTAGGCCAGTAATTTAGCACCTTGATTGATTGATTGATTGATTATGGTGTTCTCTCCCCCTCAAATTTAATTGGTACTGCATTTGAATTGAATAGAATTGTGCATAAGGTGCTCTGACTGTGCATAAGGTGCATTTGAATTGTGCATAAGGTGCTTGATAAATTGTCCCAAAGAGACGGTACATGAATTGAATTGTTCTAACCTTTCCATTGGGAAGTAATTTTGTTTTCATTTCTCAAATGGAAAAATAACACTTAAAACAAATTAATTGAATTTGTTAACCCTATGAATTGGTAAAGATGAAACTTTGTCTTGTATCTTTTTAGAAAGTTGAGTTACAACCTAAATTATGGAAAATAAGAAGCAAAAGCCCATGTAGCAGTCGACTTTTGCCTTGTCAACTATTCAAACTGGATTATTTAGGAAGGAAATAGTGGTTTAGTAATATTGTATACAAAAAAAAAAAGAATGAGAGTACTATGATTGTTTTTTCCAAGTTTTAGTCTCGTGTTGCTTCTTGATTCCTTACCTGCTCACTGACCAAAGTCCTAAACATAAAAAATGATCAATTGTACCAACCTGGAAAACTTCATCTATCGGTAGCTAATCTGATTGCAATTGTACCAATCTGGAACTGATTGTAATTGATTGTAATTGCGTGGACTTATAGTTGCAATTTTTTCATGTGGGAGGAGGAGTACGAGGAATTTCTTCGCAAATTAGGAATTATAAAAGAACAGAGTGATGTCAAGCATGTGGTATCTGACGTTGGTAGAAATGTAGATCGCTATGATGCTGAGATGGGAGAATGGAAGGAATACAACTCTCGCCTTGTTAAATTAATGGAGCAAATCAAATTGCTCGTTGCTATCATTGTCTTTGTGATAATCGTTGTTTTAATTGTAATGATATGCAAGTAGCTACTTTGTTTAATTTTAGCTAAATTGTTGTAGTTGCTGTTTTGAATTGTAATTGCTATCAAAATTTATTGTGCAACCTTGTTTAATGGTATTTTTAATTTTATTGTGCTATTTTGAATTTTAATTGTAATCAAGTTTCCACATGCATGCACTCATCCAGAATGTCACAGTTTGAAAAAAATAAGGACAATGCGAGACATGATATAGTTGGAAAAAAAAGACAATGCGAGATTACATAACAAGTACCAGCTGCATCTCTGTGTCCATAATTGAAATAAATTACATAACAAGTGCACTATTTTTGCCGCTAAAAAAGCAAATTATAAACACATATCCGAGTGCATTACATAACAAGTGCACCACAAATTGGCATCTCAAAAAAAGCAAAACAGCAATTGTAAATATAGCCATATCCAAAACAGCTCCCCAATTGTAAATAGCAATTGTAAAAAAAAAAAGCAAAACAGCAACAAGCCTCTGCAGGATCAACCCTCTGTGTTCATCTGAGACTTCCTTGTTCTCTTCCTGCACATAAGAAAACGTGTTGCTTATGATTATTTTGAAACGTAAAACTTGTCCTTTTTTCATATTCAACCTTGTAGAACTTGTCCTTTTTTACCTCTTGTTGGTGCTTGGTCCAGAATTGGAGGCGTCTTCTGTATCACCGGGTAGTACTGGACACATGCATTTGTTTGTAAAAAGATCCAGGTCCTTAATGTCACTCTATTTGTAAGTTTAATTTAGTACTGGACGGGATATAAAGGAAACCTCATCAACACAAATAAGTTTATCTGTAGCATGCACGACTTGTTTCAGAAGCAAAAAAAAAATAGGGACACTCATCAACCCAAATAACATATTGTGGAGCATGAGAATTGAAGATGATCATTTCAATATCAGATTTCGGACTTCATCAACCCAAATAACAAGATTATTGACAGTATAAAAATAATGCAAACCTCGTAAAGCCTGACGGAGGAGGGGGCGGAGGGGCAGGAGGGGCGGCGGAGGCAGGAGGCACGGCTAAATACTTTCAGAGGCGCAGGAAGGGTTTATGTCTCCGCCCTCCTTTTGGCTATGTCGGAGGCAGGAAGGATTTCAGAGGCGCAAGGGTTCTCTTTTGTTCTCCAGGAGAGAAGGGAGAAGATCTTTTAATTTGAATAGCTAAGGTAGAATTGGAATTTTTAAAATACAGTCTCCATACAATAGAAATTAAGATAATTTTAATGAAATATTGTATTGAGATGTGTATTTAGGACAAATCTATGAATTTAGTAACTTTAGGGTGGCAATTTTTCAATTTTAAGTTTTGGAGTGGCAATTTCATAATTTTCAAGTTTTAGGATGGCATAAAAAGAATTTTTCCTAAATTCTTTTGTTACTTGACGATCTATTATAACGACACCAAACTTAACATAGTATATCTATAAAGTGTTGTCTTTGAATCAAATAAAGAGGATCTGCATCATAATTTGAAGAAAGTGGCTGCGGCCCCATCTCCATGTCATGCCATCTTTGTGTGGATGTGGGCCAGTGGCAGAACCTGCTTGTTCATCTACTGATGCAATTATATCAAAGTAACTCATGAATTTGATTTCTTTCTTACTTCATTTGTACCCCAAAAAAACTGAGAAACAAATTTCTCTGATTTCAAGCAAACTCTTAAAGAGTTACAGTAACACTTTACACGAGGAAAGCCGAAATTTTTATTAATATACAAAAAAATAATAATAAATTTAACAATTTATTCAAAAATGACAAAGAATTCGAGATCTACTCATACCGATGACAATGTCATCGGTTTCAGAGAGTAAAACTGATAACAAAATTATCGGTTCCAGATATCCAGAACCGATAACAAAACAATCAATTCCAAAACCGATGACTTTATCATGACAAAGTCATCCATACAAAGCAATATTAAAGCAATTAATATCACAAAGCGATCGGTCTGTTGTCACCTTTCATGCTACAATTAATATGACAAATATAATAACAATATCTCTATTGTCGCCTTTCATGCTACAATTAATAAAAGCAATATAATAACAATTTGGCAATGAGTACGCAATATAATATGACAATATTTGCAGAGAGGGCTGAGACAGATGGCTTTGGTTCTGGGACTAATTGTTATGTTATCGATTTTGGACTGGTTGGAACCGATGACTTTATTATTGGTTTTATTATCTGAAACTGATGACAATATCATCGGTATAGGTAGATATCAAATTCTTTGCTATCCAAATTGTTATTTTTTTTTTTGTATATTAATAAAAATTTCGGTGAGGAAAGCACCTCTAGTTCAATTTAATTTGGCTAACTTATAGGTGCCAATCATGTTCAGAAATGCCTGTGTTTTATGTGAATTTCTGAATATGATTCTTCATTTCCACTTTTTTAAATCCGATTCTTCATCCACTGCTTGTTGTGGCTAGCGTGTTCTACATCAAGAACAATTTTGATATTTAGTTTACATGATTCAACTATGCATAATGTCTTATTTGTCTGAATTGCTTCTTTATTATTAAATCTGGCTCTTGTTTGTCGGCTTACAACAGAACCTGTGAAACGAAATCAAGAACAATATCCGGCTTACAACTTGTTTGGGCATTTTGGTGGTATAATGGTTCTGATATTTGCTGTTTTGGGTCTGGTTTTTCTTCTTCTGATATTTTGGTGGTATAATTAGGGGGTTTTTCTCACATTTAGAGATGACTTCATCATGGATTAACATTTGAAAGAAAAAATTACGTAGAAAACATTCGTACTTTTAGATTCGTAAAATCGTTAGAAATATTGACGAGATTAAACGAAAAAAATCGACATCTAAAAATGTGTAAAAGATGAGTGTGTGATTAGATAGAAAAAAAAGTTAATGTCCAGTTTTTCTTTAAATACTTGATGTCTTATATAGTAATACTTATGCATAAGTATCCATATATACGCGTAGGGCTGCAAACGAACCAAACCAAACCGAATCTGCTCAGGTTCGAATTCGAGTTCGTTAAGATTCAAACCAAACTGGTTCGAAATTAGGACTCTGGTTCGAACTGCAGACACAGGTTCGAATTTGATCGTTTAAGTTCGAATTAGTTTGGTTTGGTTCGTTAGGTTCAAATTTGACCACCGGTCATTTTTCTTTTTGGTAACGGCAGAGGAGAGACAGCAAAGCTTGGGCGGAGGAGATCAAGCGGATAACGGCGAAGGAGATCGGGTGGAGGAGAGGCCGCGGACGATCGCCGAAGTCATGAGTCGGAGTTGGGGTTGAGCCGTTGAGGCGTTGAGCCGCTGAGTCGTGAGAATGAGAGAGGCTAGGGTTGCTGAGCCGGGTTGGTAAATGGGGAGAAAGAGGAATGAGATAGAGAAAGAGAGAGGCTAGGGTTAAGACTTAAGTCGCTGGGTTATATTTTGAATCTTTGATAATGACGGACGGTCTGGATTACGCAGATCTCCGCTGCTTATTCGAACTTCTCAAGTTCGTGAACCTTTTTGAACCGAATCTGTCCAGATTCGAATTTGGTTCGAAATTATTTCGAACCGAACTGGTTTGAATTAATTTCGAATCAAATTTAATTTCGAATCAAATTTTTTTTGAACTTTTTCGAATCAAACTCGAATCGAATTACGAACTACAAATTTTTTGTGCACCCCTATATACACGTGCAAGTTGTAAATTTTTACAAATATAAGCGATTCCTAAGTAGTTAGTGGTCTCTCATATAGTTAATGCTTAACTACGTGGGAGGACTTTTAGGGGATTTTTGAGGGAGACTGTTAGTTGCTCTCAAATATATACTAGTTGATAAAATTAACTATCGACATAACCATATTTTAAAACAAATGATACCAACAAAAAAATATTCAATGATTCTAAAACAAATGACTAAAATATATTAATATAAATAATTATTCGTGTTCGCATCTGCACAAATAAATTTTCAAAAAAATAAAAAATATGAATATAGATAATTATTTGTATCTTTATCAATCTTTCGCAATTAAAACTATATATGCATCCACATATCTGTATTCACAAATTATATATATCCGAAATTTGAATCCACAAAAATTCAAATACAGACCCAAATATTGCTGTATAATATCCTTTCTGTTTGCACCACTATGGTACACCTGCATAAACATATTCTAATTTCCCGCACATTATATTCTTTTCCAAAAAAAAAGAAAAGAAATATTGAATTGATAAAAAAATCTATACAAACGGCGTACCCAATTTTTGTTTTCTAAGTAGTTTCTTTTTTTAAGTTTGATACAAGTTCAGTAAATTTTAAAAAGTTTAACAGAAAGACCAAAAAAAAAATTAAAGAAACCAATGCATAGGAAATTAGAAACCAACTACTCTCCAGACGTGACCAAATTTCACTGAATAAAATATTTCCAGCCCAAATCTCTCATTTTTATTCTTCGAAGTGTTGAGGTGAGTGTATTTTGGGCCTTCCTCTTTTTGGATTAATTCCTACTTTTTGGGCCCAACAGAAATTTGTCGGATGGAGTAGATACGAAATGGACTTAAAGTTCTCTTGGACTGTTCGGTAAGATTAAGAAATAGAAAAAAAAAATGTGAAATTTGAAATACATTTTATTTTGTTTTTGATTGATTGTGTACGGTTGAATGTGAAAAGGGTAGGATAATAAAAGACTGAAAAAATATTGATGAATGTGATAATTTTATCTTTTATAAAAGACTAATTGTTTTTCCACATCCTTTCAGAAATTATGAATTAGCTCTTGGCGGAATAAAAGGGTTGAGCTTGTAAAAAGTAAAAGTTAGTTGCAAAAGTAACAACTCATTTCAATCTATCCCATTCTTGTTCAACAACTATTCTATTACGATTCTTTTACTAAATGGACGTGTAGGATTTTGTGTTTTTTGACATAGGAGTTGGGTGACAAAGAGATAATTAGTATAGAGAGAATATTTTTTTTTCTTTTATAATTTGTTGTAATTAAATGTTTCAATCAATGAAAGGGGCATTTTTGTCTTTTTTTATGTAGTAACATTATATATTTATATTAAGTTATAAACTGATAAGTCGATGATAAAATTTTACAAGCTAATAATTTCCGTCAGCTATGGTTAAAAGTGAGAAATTAGATATAAAAATAATTACTCTAATTTCTAGTGAAAATAATAAGAATAATATTTTCTTATTACTTTTACACTTTATTTCCTAATTAAACACAATTCCAATACAAATAACAATCTCGCAAAGATGGGAATGCATGTGACGAGGCGGCGTGGGAGTGAATGAGGGAGATCCATAATTCGTTCTAACCAGACACATTAATTATTGTCACGTCTATGTTAATATGTCATTGTTTCATTGTATTTTTGCTTGTATATTTTCCAAGGAATTCAATGGCATGGGACCCATATCTCTGACTCTTGTAGAAAAGCTACACTATAATTTTGTCACGTTTCCTCCCGCTGTCCGCCACTTCCCAGTTCATATTAGATGTTACCACCTTTTTTTTTATTTTAGGGGTGGACCGGTGGAGTAATTATATATCTTAATAATAATTTTAAACTTATTATAATATTGACGGAGGATAAGATAGAATTATTGTACGTGGCCAGCTCTATTTGTTTAACTCAGTAGATGCTCTAGATTCTACTATGATAGACACAGGGGAACCATATTGACTGTTAAATAATTTATTTATTCATCAATTTGTTAATTTTAAAATTGTAAAATACAAAATATATGTACATCGTTCTATACTTCTATTGCTTGTAAATATTTTACGTATTCTTATAATACATTTTAACTTGAGCGAGGCTGCAGTAATACACATATTACGGATTGATATGTGGCACGATGGAAAAAACGTGTCGTACCATGTTTTGCTGTGATTAATACGTTGTGATTTTGGTCTTGTGCCGTATTGTGACATGACTAAGTGAACAGTTACACGTGTCATGTCGTGCCGTGACTAAAATGTCGAGGGGTGATCATGGCACGTGAACGGTTACGGTACACGTGACTATTCGTGTGCCGTATCCCAACGTAACTAGTCACGTTTCTCACATTTAACTAGTTTTTTCATAATTTAGATTAGTTTATTCAAGCTTCACTATTTGATAAAGACTTAACAGTTCTAATTGCACGTGACCACGTGTCGTGCCGTGCCACGTCAAATTTTCAAAATATGGTCACGTACGAAACAGTCACACGTGCCGTGTCGTTCCATGCTATAACCGTACTGTTCCGTGATCTCCATTGAAAATATATTTGGATTCCGTATTTAATATTTTTTAGATATTTAGAAAATCACTGTTTTTAAATGGTTAAGAATTTTTAGGTCAAATAATTTTCCACGTATCAAAAAAATAATAACAAAATTCGATTTCCAGATAAAGTTTTATGGGAAGATCGTGTTTAAAGATTAGATTAACTATTTAAATATTATATTAGTGATATGGATTAAATCCGTAATATACTACGATAATATTATTACCATGGCCTCACCTTATAACTTTAAAAAAAAATGAGAAGAGGTTCCTATACTCAATCTTTTTTACTCAGTTTGTACCCAACGACAGGTCTCCACGCGCTTCTAGCAAATTTTAACTGTACGATACTATCTTAAATAAACTAACCTTCCTCGTTAACATAATTTAATGATTTTTACAAATTTATTTTTGATGCCACCCCAGACTCTTTTCTTTCCTAATCTCTCTCCGTATAAACTTCCAATCGATTTTCTCTGTTGATCTCAATCGAGCACTGGCACCACCTATCAGAGCTCTCTTTGGCCACTAATCGAAGCTCTCTCCTTTCCACCAATTGGAGCTCTTTCTCTGCTACCGATGCAGAAACTGAAACCAAAAGCACATCAACGATGAAGCTCTTTCTCTCTCTCACCATTGATCGGTGATCGGGGCTCTCCCTGCCACCGATTACAGTATTGGTTTTTGCAGTATTATTTTTTTTATAATATTTGTAGTTTTAATTGTAAGATTTGTCATATTTTGTATTGCGGGAAGATATATCAAAGTAGCATCTTATTCTAGCGATGAAACTTCTTATGCATCCAAACAATGAACACAAATTAGTTTAGTCTAAGGATTTTGTTTCAAAATTTGTATTTGTTGTTTGCTGTAGAAAGTTTATTATTTGGACAAAGTTTGTAATGTTGTTTGCTGGAGAATGTTTTTTGGATAAAATATTGTTTATCTAGTTAGTTTATCATTGTAAATATGGCTGTGGTTTGGACAAAATTATGTTTGTTTATAATATTTGTGATAGTTTTGATGTCTTATAGTTTTAATCGTCATTGTTACAATTTTCATACTTCATTGTTATAGTAATCATTTTATATATATTTTGTCGTCATTTTTGTAATTTACGTAGCTATTTTTTACCGTATTCAATTTCGATAGTTTGAAACTTGTAAGTTTTAGAGATTATTTTAAAAAATGAGAAATAAAAAAACGAAAAAAATTAATATTGAAAACTTCTAAAATGATAGGAAAAACTTTGAAAAAAAAATTAAAAGTTTTTAGAAGGAAAAAAGTATACAAGTTAGCAGTTTTTGAAGTACAATAAAGTACAATTAACTATTATTAACTATCAAAGTACAAAAAAGTTGCAAGTTATTATTTTTTTTTAAATTAATCATATCTTTTACAGTATTATATATTGAAATATTGTTTGTTACAGTATTATATGTTATTGTTACAATATATCTATCGGTCCAATAACATTGGTTTGGATAAAAAATAAGTACAATTTTTTTAGTATAATTAGACGGATCCAAATAAAAAAAATAAAAATAGCGAAGTACCTTGGAACAATGCGAAGCTTCCTGATAACCCTAAGGTCCCTACGCAATTCTATTTTAGATTTTATCTTAGATCTGTTTGTTTGTGCTTGTTTCAATGGAAATCAGACCCGTGTCTTGCGGGCCGGAATCATACCTAAACCGTGCATATTTAATTTCATTTCATCACTGGCGGTCAAGGGAAAGGGATCATCAACCCCGCAAAAAGGATACCGATTAGAAGCATTGATGATTGATGGGGGGGGGGGGTTGGTGAGGAGTGAGGACCCATTTTTTATTATATGAGATATTTTTCTTAATCGATACAGTCTTATCTTTAATTCATTATTTTCATGAATTCATCAGAACGAGGCATGGGGTGAGGACTGAGGACCCAATTTGACTATAATGAGATATTTTTCTTAATCGATACAGTCTTATCTTTAATTCATTATTTCATGAATTCATCAGAATGAGGTTTATTAAATTAATAAGTCGAATACTACTAAAATAGATTGAAAGATTAAATTAATAAGTCTATGACGTGATTTGTAATCAATAGGTACGGTAAAGATTTGATCAAAACTACAAGAATTTTTTTAACATGTTTTATTGGCGATGATAAAAATATCTAATAGTGTCAATATCTTTGCGGATATGGAAACTACAATTTCTATCAATTTACGCTGGAGAAAAGAAAAAACGTTATGTGACGTGACTATCACGCCGTGACTTGATCACATTATGCGATCAAAATTTCATTTTACGTGACGTGACGTGATATGACTAAAATAGTGGAAGACAATTACATCATGTGTGGTCACAACAAAATGTACCAAAAAATAAGAATTTTTTACAAAATATATTATAATTAAGAATAATATTGAAAATATAGGTCACGTATTGGTCACGTAATGTGTCTCATGACGAGACGTGACTAAGATGGTTGAGGATAATCACGTCATGCGAATAATCACATCACGCGTAACATGAATGACGTTATGTGATCGCCACCCATGACGTGACGTGACGTTATGTGATTGGTAATGATGTGAGCATGAGTGCGTGACTAATTTCTTTCTCTAGCTTATGCTCAACAATAATATTTTTACTTTAACAAAGAAAACATTTTATATAACATAAGTTGACGGGTCATCTGAGATTCAGATTACTGTCGGATTTATTCGGATCCGAATCTGCTGCGATTCTTCACTGTGAACAGTGTTACTAAAATCCCTGCCTTTTCAAATTCAACTGTTAAATTATTTTGAAATTCATGCACAAAAAATAAGCTGTTTCGAGACACGTGCACAAAAAACATTGGACGGCTGAATTTGAAAAAACATATATTTTAGGAACACTGTTCCTCAGCTTTGTCAGCTTTGGATCGTAGCAGATGCGAATGCAATTTATTCGGAATCGGATGATATGATTTTAGGTTGCCGGACTTTTAAGTTTAGATTTATATCTGATTTGAGATTAAATCCTTATATTGCATGCGGAGCAATCCAACGTAATATTCAATAATAAAAAAAGTGTGGTACAATTTCATTTTTTTTTTAATTTAATTTATATATGCTGAGAGGCCAGAAAGCTCTTCTTTAGATGGTACGTATGCATAATATGGCCATAGAAAATTTTGCTTTTAAAAGAATAAGTTTTGATTGAAAGAGCAAATAAGTTTTGTATTGATCCAAGTAACCTTGACTGGGAAATACCAAAATGAAAAAAAAAAATTAGAAACAAAAAATCTTATCTTCATTAATTGAATCGTTGAAAATTTAGTTGCTTCTTTATAATCAACTTTTAATTGTATATCTGTATTTAATTAGAAGTGCGCATTTCGTACGGTATCGTACGAGATAAATTTTCAGATCTGTTTTAAATACACGGATTCCTTTAACATTCGTATCAGATTAAAACCAGCAGGCAGCGATTCAAATTTCATTCCACATTGTACTGGATCCGACTGTCTGATATGAGATAAATTGTTATATAAACATTCCAATGGAATAATCAGCGGCGGATTTATGATTTTCTTCCGATTTTCGTAGGGGGGCAAAAAAATATCAAATCAGATTTAAATAGCTAATCGGATTTAAACCCATTAACAAGTTAGGTATTTGATAAAAAATAATGCTTTAACTTATACTTTATAATGCTCTGACTTGTAATTTATGATATTTTGACTTATAATTATAATTACCAATCATATTTCAAGATATTTATTTTAATTTTAACTATAAATTTAATCCGAATTACCAATTAAACATTCAGAGGGGACATAAAAATTTACAGGGAGGGGCAAAGCCAGTCAGAACCGATAAATCTTCACTAAAACTCAAAATCCAGGGGGGCGGTTGCCCCCCCGGACTATGCTGGATCTGCCCGGAAATAACTTGTAAGTTGTAACACAGAAGTTTAGGAATGTTGGTCCTTTTCTTCTCTGTGTTTTGTGTTTTTTATTTTTCTCTTATAATTAGGGGCAGCAAAAAAGATCCTAGCTTGATCGTGACTCGTATCTGGCTCGCTCGTTACTGGACCGAGCTGTTAACGAGCTCGCTACTAGCTTGGTCCACAATTAACGAGTTTAAGTTAGGACCTAGCTTGCTCGCCAGCTAACTTAGCTAAGCATCAATTTGTGTATTTGTATGAATTTGTGTGCATTTTATACTGTCAAACTTGGTCAAGCTCGGTTCAGCTCGTTCCGACTTGATTAAAAAAAGTTTGTAAAATTTATTTTTTCTTAAAACAAGGTCTAGCCAGACCTAGTGAGATAGCTAGTCAGCTCGTGAGCTAGCTCGTCATGAGTTTGAACTGAGATTTTAGCTTGGAAGTTGTAAGTCCACCTCGTTCGGTCCAGAATTAACGAGCTGCGCTAAGACCCAGCTCGGTCCGAACCAGCTCGTTTATAGACCACTTATAATGCATAGAAGTCGGCGATGCCAGCATCCCCATGTGACACACCCTGTAGAGAATGGACACGTGTTTCTCAGACTGCGTGCAAATCTTGGGTTGGATCTGACTGTCTGCTGTCCAAACCCGATAACATAAACGTAAATATCCCCATGGCCCATGGGCATGGATCGACTCATCAGACCGTTTAATTTGTATTAGAATTCACCCACTCGAGTTAGACTCAGAGACGAAGTTTAAAATAAATAAACTGTACAAATTTTAATACGATTCAAGCGATTTCAATTAGATATCGTACGACTAAATTTGATTCCATATTCGTCGGAGATCGGACTCCGGTCCCAAGTCCTAACAATTAAGCGTGGTGGCTCGAGGGAATATTAGTACATATTTCGCACGGTAGATTTGGCTTTCCCAAGTTAGAGAAACAATGGCATCGTAAATTAATGTCAATCCTAGGAGTTGAAAGAAAATGATATGTTTGCTTAAAAAATTGTTTTTGCATGCGAATCCAACGATGTAATTAGGACAAATATTTTCTCTGACTTTGTTCATTCACTGTGAAATATCTTGATTGGTTAACTCAAAACGAACTTAAACTTATCAATAATATGAAACAATTTTAAAAATCATCAGTTTAAATCAAAGAATAATATTTTACTAGTATAGTTTCTGTGCGTTGCAACATAGACATATTATAAGATTGAATAAAATATGAAAATATCTTTTTTTTTTTACATTAACACAAAATTAAGAAAAAATATATTTAAATAAATATTAAAGACAAATGAAAAAAATAGAAATTTAAATAAAAAATAACAATAAAAGAAATAACACAAAAATAAAAATAACATATCAAATATAACATGAATTTTTTTTCTTAAAGTATCATTTCTAGTGTAATTATGTTCGATGTAGTCCAACATTTATGGAAATAAACAAAAAAAATATGAAAGTTAGATTATAATTTTTCAAATTGAAAATATATAATAAAATAATAAAATTAGAAATGTTAAATTAATATGGTTCATACCTTATTTCATCAATTCGCAAATATATAGTAACCCTAATAAATGAAACATTATAACATAAAATCACTAAATTTGGTTTATGATAACAATTTAATTTAATATATGAACATGTAGTATTAATTGAGAAAATTACATTAGTAAGTAAAAAAAATATGTGGTATATAAATAGTAGAAAAATGAATCACTTTTAAAGTAGAAGAAGAAAAAATATAAATACATCAGATGGATATTCAAGTACAAATAAAATTATAATACAAGATTAATAAAACTTATTATCTCACATGATCACAAAAAAAATAATGTGAAAATAAATATAATGGATTAAACTGAAATAAACATGAATAAATGACAATAAAAAGACATTTAACCGAAAATAATTAGAAATAATTGGCCTAATTAATCAGAAAAATCACCAAGCAAATATCCTATTAGTGTGTTTGTAACAATTTGACAATTATTAACTATTAAACGGAAATGTAATCAGCCGTTAAAGTAGTTCTTTACAACACTGATCAAGAAATCAAAATCTTTTAATTCATCCAAATAGAGATTATATTTCTAAACTATAACCTTTCTTATGAAAAAGTAATACGTACTATAGGATGAGAATCTGCTTCTATTGTCGAGAATAGGAGGATGGATCTGAATCTGCTGTGATTTTT
The DNA here is from genome assembly GCA_024447775.1 of Carex cristatella. NCBI lineage: Eukaryota > Viridiplantae > Streptophyta > Magnoliopsida > Poales > Cyperaceae > Carex > Carex cristatella. The sequence goes on from JAJHPF010000025.1 coordinate 2,384,645, forward strand.
CACTGTGAACAGTGTTCCGGCTTTTTCAAATTCAACTATTAAATTGTTTTGAGATTCGTGTACAGAAAACAAGTTGTTTCGAGTTACGTGCATATAAAACATTGAACGATTGAATTTGAAAAAATAGCAGAGATTTTACAGTTTTGGATCACAGCATATGTGAATTCTAAGAGGATTTCTTTTATTAGAGAGAGATGGAGAGAAAAAAGAGGAGAGAGAGAGAGTGAGGAGAGTCTCCTTTTCTTCACGAACTGTATTCTGTATACACCTTGATGAACACAGAAGTCAGCAATGTCTGCCCCTCACGTGACAACTGACAACCACTGTAGACTCGACGTGTGTCATTCTCAGACCGGATGCAAGATTAATTAAGGTTGGATGTGATGGTAATTATATCCTAACCCGATATCACTCACTATCGATTATCGAATCTCTCTTGGTTGGGTTTAAAAAGTCCGAACATTCTACCGTGTGAACTATGTTAACATTGTTCTTCCTTTCATTTTATCAATAAGTAGGATCAATGAATTAAGTACAACGAGAGAGAATTTAGAGCACTGTTCTGACAATAGGTTAAATTTAGATCACACAAGCAGAGAACAACAGATACTATATATAGCAAGAGGCTGGCTGGTACAACATGTGATTCGCAATATCACGCAGCACAACTTATCAATACTACGCAATGCGATAAAATTACAATACACTCACACAGATAACTAAAACAAAAACATTCATTGAAGCCTTTACTACATTTATTTTTTTTTCGAAAACGCTATTCTATGAAATCGTCCCATTTCCTTGGCTCCTTCCTCCATTTACCCATTCAAGGATTATCTTCATATCCTGAAAATGATAAACAAATCGCCAATTTTAATGAAGGACTTTATATATGATAAATATGCCATTGTCATTTTTCACCTCAAAAATATGATAAAAAGTATTAAAATGTAATACCTTCATGAGATATATTGCACCACTATTACTTAGGCATAGTATGGAGGTGGTGGTGATTTTTTATGATGGTGTGGTGGTTTTGGTGTATAGGTAGGAGTAGATGGAGGAGTGTAGACAGGAGGTGATGGTGTATACACTGGGGTCGCTGGTGGTTTGGGCGTTGGTGTGTAAACGGGTGGTTTGGGTTTGTAGGTAGGCGGTTTCGGCTCGTGAGTCGGTGGTTTGGGTGCATAAGTCGGTGGTTTGGGTGCGTAAGTAGGTGGTTTGGGTGCGTAAGTAGGTGGTTTGGGGGTGTAAGTCGGAGTAGGCGGTGGTTTTGGTGTGTAAGTCGGGGGGGTGGGCTTTGGTTTTGGTTTCGGTGTGTATGGGGTCGGTTGTGGTTGCGGTTTCGGCTTCGGCGTGTAAGTGGGGGTGGGTGGTGGCTGTGGTTTGGGAGTGTAAGTCGGGGTGGAAGGTGGCTGCGGTTTCGGGTTGTAAGTCGGGGTGGGCTTTGGTTTTGGTTTTGGGGTATAAGGAGTGGGTGTCGGTTGCGGTTTTGGTTTCGGGTGGTAAGTAGGAGTTGGCTTTGGTTTTGGGTTTGGCGTGTAAGTCGGGGTTGGTGGCGGTTGCGGTTTTGGCGTGTAAATCGGGGTCGGTGTGTAAGTCGGGGTTGGTGGCACCGGTGCGGGTGTGTAAGTGGGTGGTTTTGGTGTATATGTGGGGGTTGTAGGTGTAGGTTTTGTGTTGTATTCTGCATTGGTCTCTAGTGGCAAGCTTAGTGACACTAGTGCCAAGAGAAGAGCAGAGATTAGGAACCCCATTTTCATGGTTTCAGCCATGTTTGCTTGTGGAAATGAATGTGCACTTCGCCCCTTTATATAGAACAATAGTATGCATAGATCATGCATGACAGGCTGTCGGTGCTATTCCTAATTTTTTATTTAATGTATGGTAAAATTTGAGAACAAGATATCTTAATTAGCTCCAATCCAATTGTGTATGGACGGACTTGTGACCATGTCAGAAATTTCCTTGTGCATTTGTGCAATCAGAGTTTGCAACTTGTGTGTCTAGGTACATTTCTCCAACAATAAAAAAAAAAAAATGAAAATCAGGATTGTTTGAATACAAAGAAATTAGCAGAGAATTAAATCCATTGCTGCTTCGGTTTTTGTTTTTGAACATTGAACCTGAATGACAGTACGAATAAAAATGAGAAATGTATACCATAAAGGTTAATTAATAATTATAGCTCCATAATAGATATGAATCAATACAATGTAATTCTCTCATTGGCTTTTCAGATTTGGTATAAAACAAAATTGACTGTAGATTTAGGTAAAGCGATACTGATAATTAGGGATGTAAATGAGCTGGGTCGGACCGAGCTGGGTCTTAGTTCAACTCGCTAATTTTGGACCGAGCCTGGACCGAGCGAGGTGGATCTAGGATTTCCGAGCTAAAAGCTCAGCTCAAATTCGTGACGAGCCAGCCCGAGCTGGCTCACTGAGTTTGGCTGGATCTTGTTTTAATAAGAAAATAAAATTTTCAAACCTTTTTGGACCGAGTTGGACTGAGCTGAACCGAGCTTGATAGTATATAATACACACAAATTCATATAAATTCACAAATTGATACTTAGTCAAGCTAGCTCGCGAGGTGACAAGCAAGGTTGGCCCCAGCTCAAGTTCGTTAATTCTGAACCGAGCTAGTAGCGAGCTAGCTCACTAATAGTTTGGTCCACTAACAAGTGAGTCACGAGCGAGCCACGAGCTACGAGCTTGTTGGTCACCCCTACTGATAATGCATGCTAGGTGCGTTAGAGAAACCTAATTGTGGACCTTTAATTAAGCAGAAATTGGGGGAACTAGATACGGGATATCTTAAAAAACTGTTAAGAACACTTTAAAAAAGAAAAAAGAAAAAAAAATGCGATTAAGATCAGCGCTACATTGCTACCAGAAAAGACAACACGCATGCCAACACTCGAGAAAGACATATTGATTGTAACATTGCAAAACCATTTCAATGCTATATCATTGGATAAAACTGAGTAATAAATTACCTGAAAACACATGTTTTTCTGGTACTTGTTAGGCAATAGATGGACCTGGTTACAAACTGACAAAGAAAATGTAGATGAATCAGGCATGTTCTCCCTGATTAAAAGCCAATGCAGATGAATTTTTTAATTAAAAAACAGTGTGGTTGGAAAATCGATGTGTGATAATAGGCATGTGTAAAGGCACGCTATTTGCAGAACCAAGATGATTGTCAGTATATTCAGCTTTAATAATACAAATATCATATAAGCTTTCTTGTTTTCAAACATTCCCATGGAAAAAGACAAGCAAACCGATCTAATCTAGCCTCACCACCCCATGCAAAAAGCTTATGATATATGATATGGCGAAGGCTGCTATTTCCTTGTAACCTTTGACTATAAATATAAATATAAATTATGAAGCCTTTTTTATGAGGAAAAAAAAAAGTAACACACCATTTGATAATATCTTTCTAACACTGTTACACTCTTTTACGGTTTCCATGTGCATGTGTTTGGTTTTACCACTGGGAAGTTTTTAATTTTAGTGTTAGATTTTAGGGAAACTATGAAGCATTTTTATGATAAAAAATAATAAATCATTGATATCTTTCTAACACTGTTATACTGACAGTTCCATGTGCATGTGTTTGTTTTATCCTTGAGAAGATGTTAGTGTTAGATTTTAGGGAAGTTATGATTTATGAAGCATTTTTATGATATAAATATAATAATTCGTTGATATGTCTTTCCAACACTGTTATACTCGTTACAGTTTCCATGTGCATTTGTTTGTTTTTCCTCGGCAATATTTTAGGAGGCCTAACGCTAGTTCCATAGGGTTTGCAAATTGGTCAATCTGACATTGCCTACCCCGTATAAGCAAATTGCAAAAAATATCCATGCAAAGAAAAGGCCTCAAAATTCTGGAGATAAAGACGAGCATTATTTTTATTTAATTTAATAATATGAAAATATAAAGGAAATGAATAACTAGATTAGAATTTGCAAGATTTTACAGAAGTTCTTATTTCGGCAAATATAAGGTTCTAAATCTGCATTTTGCATATGACATACTACTTTTTTTAGAAGCTGATTATAGAATGGTAAGATATCTCTGAAGTTTCTTTTACTGGCTTTTGAATCCCTCTGAGGATTAAAAAATAATTTTAATAAGAGTGCTTTGATTAATTCCTTATCTATCTTACCTATTACCTATCTAGGTGTTCCACTCCATTGAAAAAAATTGGGAATTGTTGATTGGCTTCTTTTAAGGCCTGTTCGGCGCGTTACTGTGTGTGTGGGAAAAAAAAATTCACTCAAACTGAATATTTTTTCCAACGAGCACAATAAAAATCAGTTCAAAAAATTTGCAATACCATTTCCATTCTCTTTCTCCTCCGTCAGCTGAACAGGCCCTTAGTGTCCAAAATTAAAAGTAAGTTGCAAACTTGGAAAGGAACTCTTTTGTTCTTAGGAGAAAGTGTTACCTTACTTAATTCAGTGCTCTCTGCAATTCCCCGTACTGGTTGTCTATTTACAAACTACTTGTAAATATTAGATTGACAATTGATAGATTAAGGAAAAAAAAAATATGGCCAGGTTCTAATCTTGTTAGGAAGAAATACCATTTAATAGCATGCATGGCCTCAAGTTTGACTTAACAAAATTTCAACGGGGATTGGGGGTCTTTAATTTAGATAGGATGAACATCTTTTTGCTCGCTAAATAATGGTTTAGATTTAAAGCGGTTATTGATAAATGGATGAGCCTTTCCTAATCCCTGCCTCTCACTAGGGCTGTAAATGAGCTGGCTCGAGCCGAGCTGGGCCTTAGCTCAGCTCGTTAATTCTGGACCAAGCTGTTAGCGAGCCAGCTCGTTAACAGCTCGCGAGCTAAAATCTCAGCTCAAACTCGTGACGGGCTAGCTCGCGAGCCAGCTCATGAACCACGAGCTGGCTCACTGGGTTTGGTTGGACCTTGTTTTAAGAAGAAAATAAATTTTGCAAACCTTTTTGGACCGAGCTGAACCGAGATTGACGTGTAAAATACACACAAATTCATACAAATTCACAAATTGATGCCGAGCCGAGCTAAGGCCTTAGCTCAGCTCGTTAATTTTGGCCTGAGCTGTTAGCGAGCTCGGTTCACTATCAAACGAGCTGTTACTGATCGAGCCACGAGCTACGAGCTTTTCTTGCCAATACAACCCTGGTCTAAAAATATTAGTACCACGTCCCTGTTTCCAGCCATCTATCTCAAAAATCAGCAACTAGTACTTATGTTGCTGAGCATCCCCCACATAATGCAAAACTCTAACCTCAGAAATACATCGCACATCTGGTACACCCACCTTAAGCCGTAGAACAGTAAAATCATAGTAACCACTAGAACGAGGATCTACATCTATCAAAAATCCTCCAAAACTCTCTACTAATCTTCTAAATTCCAAGAATTTCCACAACTTCGGAGAAAAACCTTTAATATTCACCTACACCTGAACTGGATCACTCCTCCATCATGAGAAAAAAAAAATCAAAAGGATCGACTTGAAACACAACATCACCTAAGACAATTTGCCCTTGCGCAAGAACCGTAGCTCGCCACTGCACATTAGGTGTATCAATCAAAAACAAGTTCTCACTTAATCTGATAAATTCTAAACTTATGCTCAAAGTCGGTACTACATTAATTACCTCAAAGGCTCAAACAATGAACGAATAAATTAGATAAATTAAAAAATAGTCCACTGGCTAGTTAGAAGAATTCGGCCCGAATTCAATCTGGCTGCTGTCTATTATTTTTATGGTTAAAAAGGCTGCTATAAAAGTCCATCTGGATCTATAGAGCTTTCCAAACTCGGACGGCCCAAAATTATTTCTAGACTATCTAAAGAGAGAGCTAGGACGGCCCAAAAACATGTCTAGACTATCTAAAGAGAGAGAGCGGATCCAATTTAGAAGTTTAGGATTGGGGGAAATTTTTAAATATGTACAGGGTTAATATATTTATAGTTACATAATATTACAACCAGCTAGCAACAACCTAAATTATAGTTCGTATTATTTCTAACATCAATCCATCCCAAAGTAACATATTTAAAATAAAGAAAGGATATAATTAGTATTATTTCTAACATCAATCCATCCCAAATTAATCTGTTTGAAATAAAGAAAGGATATAATTAGTATTATTTCTAACATTAATCTATCCCAAAATAGCATGCTTGAAATAAAGAAAGATCGAATATATAAAAAACCTTCTCTTTCTTCTCTTTCAATTAAACGATACAAAGGAGAAGAACAAACCCTACATAAACCTCGTTTCAACCATGGTGAGAGGAAAGATGCCGATCAAGGATCCCGTGGCAAAGCAAGTGTCATTCTCTAAGCTGCACAAAGAGCTGATTACGGTGGCGAAAGAACTCTCGACAATGTGTGATGCTCAGGTGGGGGTTATCGTGATCTCAGCCGATTCGAAACTCACATGTTTTGGGAACCCCGGTATTGATGAGATAATTGAAAGGAGAGACACTTACCTAGACACAATTCAGGCTCTGGAGAAACCCCCTCTTGATTTAAATGTCGAGGATGATATTGAGAAGTGTCATGATGAAGAATTGATAGTTCGCCAAATGGAGGACAAAGAGCTCGAAAATTTATCAGTAATGGAACTGTTTAACCTAATTGAGGAATTGTTACAACAAATTTTAAATCGGGTGAAAGAACAGAGGAAGCTCAACGAAAAGAAAATTGCTGAGGTTCAACCTACAATTCGTCTTGTGGAAGAAGAAGAAGACCAGAAAAAACAAGTTGTAGTATGAGGCTTTGAGTCTGTTATCTGTGCTCTGAATGCAAATTGTTGAGCTCCCTCTTGAGTTTGTTGCCTTTAAGCAAACCATCCTCACAATTTGCATTCGGAGTAAGAACTAATTTAGCAGCGTCCCTTCTTCTTCTTCTTCTTATTATTATTATGATGATGATGGTTATTATTATTGTTGTTGTTATTGTTATTGTTATTGTCATTATTATTGGCAGAGTATGGATAAAACGATGATGGTGTATCTTGATGCAGCTTACTTTTATTCATTAGAATTATTAATATGTGATATTTGGTTATTCTTTATAGGATGAGACAATGTACGTTCTGTTTATTGTTTGTGTTTGTAATAACTTTAGGTTCTTTAATTTATAGATTCATCGCATACTATATATGTTTAATTCAGCATATCAATGATTTGGTACCTCGTGTAAGAAACAGTTTTGGTTTTTATAAAGAGTAGAACTAAGGTGCTCTTTGAGTATCAAGTTTCTTTGTACTTTTAACTCTAAAATCTATCGGATTAATTTCGAACGACGAATTCAAATCATTGAAATCCTTCCACCTTACGAGTGATGCGTCTACATGTGAAAATTTTAAAATTTTAAATTAATTTACTATACAGTCAAGTGGTCAAAATTGGAAGGTTTTTAAATTAATTTTAATGCATTCATTAATTTAGTATACAGTGTAGTTTCATTTTGAATTATTTCTTTTAATAAGTAGTTTGATATCTACTATTTCAAACAAATATGTGTGTGTGTGTTCCAGCAAGAGAATTTAAATAGACCATTGCTTAATAATAGGAATATTAGCACCATACAACACACCCAAACATTCAGACCTTAAAATTCACAAATAAGTATGAGCCATAAAATTTTCGAAATAAATTGATGAAAAACTCTACCAAATTTGTAGCGACTTGGCCGATTTCACTGATCGAGAGATTTGACTCAGTCAGAGGTAGGCAAACCTCAAATCCAGAAGTAGGCAATACCTCAAGCATCAGAATTCCATTCTAGCTTGTACAAATTACTAAAAAATGCAGAAGGAATGAAATTTAACAAATTAGAGAAAACAAAGGAACGATTAATATATTCAAAATTATTTAAAATCAAAAAGCTAAAAAAAAAGTTTTTTTTTTTTACCAAAGTATTGTTATTTTCTGTAAATTCCAGCATCAATCACAATCAGACTAGTAAAACTTGACTTCATAACAATATAAACAAAATTAACAAGTCTTAGTTAACAGTTTGATCTTAAAGCATGAATGGGAAGAAATTTAACTCTATAAAAAGTAGAATTAATTTTTTTATTTTACTAAACCAAGTATAAACTAGCATTGAATAATATATATACGATTACCTTTTTGCTGGCACAGGTTTTATCTCTTACACCAAGTCTGCAAGAGTGCAAAAAGACTCAGCCATAGAAGACCAGAACTAGACTTCTAATTTTCAGTAAAAAGGAGAAGTCTTTAGGCACACACTCACTCTCTAAATAATCTTGTTAGTCAGGATCGATCCTAAGACCTCCCATATGAAGACATGTCTCAGTCACTGTGCTACACAGTGCTTAACGATTGCGTATCCTCTAAGATATCTCAACTTTTGCGTGACCGACGTGTACGGTGTCTATTGGGGGACAGCGCGGGGCCAGTATTATTTGTGCTTTGAGATTTGTTAAGAACCTATTTAAACGGTTGAAATTTTTCAGCAAAACACTCAAGTTTGAGATATCTCAGAGGATGCAAATTCGCGGTAAACTGGCTGTGCACAATCCTGCAAACACTCTCTCGCTCTCTTATTTGGAAATTTTTTATCAGTAGAAATTATAAAATTAAGATGTACAGAAACGAAAATAGTATCTCATTTTCAATAAATATAGTAAGATTAGAGACAGCTATCACAATCCAACTATTTGTGGATTGGAGTCACTTCTTAAGATCCATAAAACTTAATGAAATATGGCACTTTCATTACAGATTTCAACCTAATTAAAAATTAATAATAATAATATGAATCTTAGACATTAACTCGATTCATAAATAGTTAGATTGTAATCGCTTCCTCTGATCTTACTATATTTGTTAAAAATAAAATACCCTTTCTATTTTTATACATCTTAATTTTATAATTTCTATTGATAAAAAACTATCCCATTTATTTCCTTAAAGGAAAAATCTCTCTTATTTGTTGGAGTGCTTTTCTAGTCAAAGTCCAAACTGAGTTTCTTACTTAGATTTTTTAATTAATTTATTAGGTGAATATATAATATATATCCGGCCCCCAAATGTACCCCTAATTTGTTAGTTATACATGGGAACAGTATATTCTTCATGAATGTTTTTAGAAAAAAATATCCATCCATCAATGGTGCTTAACAATCATTTAGTTAGTCGTGTTTTTAGATAATACATACAATATAATACTGTAATCCATCCAAAAAGTCAAATTTATAGTTATATTTTTTTCAATATTTTATACACCTCTATCATATTGTAAGCCATCTCAAAAGTCATTTTATAGTTATACATTTTTTTTAAAAACAAAATTATAGACCTATATATAATTGTGGTAATCTTTTGTATAAAATAATATTATGCTTATATTTTATAGTGTTCTAAAGTTGTGCTACGCTAAAGAAGTTAAGAGGAAAAAGAAGAGAAATATGATATCTTAGTTTAACATACAATTTTAGTAATAACGTAAGTAGTAAACTGTTAGATTGACTTCTAAATATTTTCTTTTGTCATCGTATTGGTCGTTGCACCTAGCATTTTCAATTGTTTTCCACTTGTTTTGTGCTCCGAGCAGGATATCAACAAATACTTATATTAAGTAATCTGAATTCACTATTCTACACATCTCATTATGACAGATGTAGGCCTGTTCGGTGGCTCTCCAAAAATTACTGTTTACGTCGGAAAAAAAAATTCATTCAGAGTGATTATTTTTTCATGTAAACAGTAAAAATCAATTCAAAATATTTTCGTTCTTGTGCTCATTCTCCTGCCTACTGTGTAGCCGAACACACCCGTAACGAGCGACAAGTGGACTGCCTAAAGCATAATTGGAGAACTAACAATATTTTTAAAGAAACTAACAAAACATGTTATAAAAAAAAATTAAACAACATAATATGGACTGTGGGGCCCACCAGGGATTAATGTCACCCGAAAGTGGACGTCATGGGAAGGTTCTGATATCCTAATAATAATAAATGAGTCCCTTTCGCTCCAACTAGCATCATCTAATTAATTAGTCAATTTGTTTGAATTTTGACTGAACATTTAACGCCACAACAATTTGAATCCTGATTGCCTGTGGCATCTGGCAGTGGCATGTGAGTGCGGCGCATCACTGACAATTAAGAAATAATTCCGAGAATAAAACCCATAAATTATTCAATCTCTGGACGTTATTTAATGAATGTGGTCCCATAAATATAAATAGTGTGGTAATATTTATACCGACACAGTTAAGATTTTTCTTTTGAGATAATATTTATTATAACCAAAAACAAAAATATAAATAATGTGGTAAAAAAAGAAAGTAATATGATAAACTAATAATGAATTCATTATAATGTATGTGTTTTTTAAATCTTGATTTAGTAAACAATATACTTAAAAATTATAAATTTTATCAGAACAATCATTCGCAAAAAATTCTAAGTTTTCAAATACGGATCAGTATCCATACCGTTTTCAACCCTACCTGTACCTCTTGAGGTGTACTAAACTAATAATTTTGTACTTGTGATTCTTGTATAAAAAAAACAACCAATTAAATTGGTTTAATTTGCTGTTTTTTTATTGATTATGTTTTATAAAAAATATATTTGAGAGAGATCTGTATAGAAGGACTTATTTTGCGGAGCGTAAATTACAAAGTTTTCATCTAATATAATTCGTTTCACATAAGAATCCCCTATAAATTTTAGATTTTATATAATTCACGACTTCGTTTGTTAAGTGTTTTTTTTTGTTCTTTTTTTTGTTAAACTCTTGAAATGTCAAGTATTTTTTTCGCAAAGCAGATCTAGACTGATGATTACGATCATGTTAATATCACTATTAAAAAAAATTAAACAATAGATGCGTTGCCTCATGAACAATGTTGCAAAATTTTAGAATGATATACAGTGTATAATTATTTTTAATGTATATATTTTTTTTTTAGAAAAGTATATTAATTGACGGATATTTTGGGGTACAGGCGAGGCATAATATTCTATATTTTTCAAAATCTCAAGTATACTTCCATAATTTTCTATTTTTTTTTAGAAAAGTATAAAAAAAGAAATATAGTTTCTTCTGATTCTCTGTGGCTCTGTCACTCGTCACTGCTATATAGTAACCTCATATAAAACTTGTTTGTAAGCATCTGCATCTCTGAAACTCTTGGAATATCTAAACAATTGTTAACAGAATTTTAGAAATTTTAGACTCTCTGAATTTCTAAATCTCTACATCTCTGAAATTAAAATTAGAGTTTCTTAATTGCCAGATTTGCGTTTAATTAAAACAATATTAAAAATTGAGCGAATGCGGGTCGATTATTTCGCCATGTTAAAGTTTTGAAACAGTTTCATATTTAAAATCCATTGAACAAAATTGCTAAATATGAAATCCATCTACATCTCTGAAACTGGTTTAGAAACTGCCAAATCAGCTTTGAAACTCCAAGAGTTTCAGAAATGCAGATGCTCTAAGCACGTTTACAAACAAGTTTTATATTAGTCAAACATAACTGGACTGCCATCTATACAAGTTCCTTTTGAGGTGTAAGGTTGACTTGTTTGGTTGGCTGGTTTGTTGGTTTCTTATACTTTTGGAAAGAAAATAATACAAAAGTGGTTGAGGAGCCGGTTTATGATGAAAAAAAAAAAATGGTTAGAATTTGTGCTTGAAAACAGTTGAACTTAACAAAGAAAACTAATAAGAAAAAAGTTGTAACATGTTCAACCAAAAAGGAAACTTTTACATCATTGCATGAGTCTACTATATTTCAAACTGCCTCTTTTTAAATTAATTGTTAGCTAATCTGTACCATGGTTGACTTGAACATTTTACATGAAGAATTAAAATATAAAATTATTAATGCCTAGCTTGTTGCAAGATGTATTAATTTATTTAAAGAGTTAATTATAGATATTAGATAACAAGTTTTGTTGGATCAGCCACCTACCTGTAATGTATATTAACTAATATAATTTGTTTGCTTGATGTTAGACACCTGGCCATTATTTTAAATGGCAAGCACAAGGGAATTTTTTTTCTCTCTTCTAAATCTGCTTATTTGCAATTAAAAAATGCAAAATTAACTGCATATAATTTGGAGGATTAATAAAACAAAATGTTATCGACTTTTAAATTAAAATTTTATGTAAAAAGTTGCTTTACTGTTTTCTGGTCTGGTCTCATAACTCTTGAACCAGTCAATTTTTCTTTTCTTTTCTCAGTATCTTTGTTTTGCTTTTTCTTGAGTACTTTAGAATGATTTTAATTCACTCAGAAAAAAAATATTTCCCCACATTTAGACTCTCTTAGATTTTCCCACGTGATAGGGCCATGTACCAACGATCCATAACGAAGACAAGTCTTAGACTATGAATAGGCTCGGCCTTGGACCTCTAACTCGGGCCAAACCGAAGTCATGAAGAAAGTCTAGGTCGAAACTGACCCCCGGAGCACCATGAACAATCCTAGGCCGAGAACTGCTCAGGCCAGGTTCCCATGCTAAGACCGGGCGAGATGAACAGGATCGGCCAAATGTCGGCCTGACAAGGCCTAGAAATGATACGCCCGAACTAGGCCCCACCTTGGCACCAGCCCAGAAAGGTCCAGTTCGGCCTCAGCTTACACTCACCGTAACTGTCTCTGCTGGCAGTAAACACGGTGTTATTACCGCCCGTACGAACAACCAGGTCTATTTAAGACGCTGAACTCCATTTTATTAGGAGTTGGACCTTGAACACACTTACTGAGGTATTATAGGTTAGAGTTAAGTACCTCACACACACACACACCGTATTTATAGCACGGCACTCCATCCATCAATCTCGACCCGCATCTCCGAAGCGGGACGAGCCCAGTAAGGAAGAGGTCCAGCAGTACAACCCGCTCCTACCTGGACGGGGCGTATCACCCGACAAAAGAAAGTAGCAAACCTCTTTCCTTTATCATATATCTAGAAGGTTAATCTAAATAGTATCTGCAGTAATGTCAAATTAATCGTGATTAAATAAATCACAAAGAGAAAATTAGTCAAGATATGCTCATTGGCAAACGACTCAATCAGAAAAGGCATGGGAAAGCTTGGACACTAGAAACAGAAAGAGAGAGAGAGAGAAAAAAAAACTTGGCTCCTGCTTTTAAAGATTTTCTGTGGCAACATCTCGTCTGGTTTATAAGAAAAATAACAAATTACATATATTAAAACTTACGTCGTGTTTGATTGTAGAGCAAGAAGTAGAGTAAACCACACTTAAAATTATTAAATGAAGTTGTAACCGACTAACTTATAATTATTTTCATTTTCTGTTTTTTCTCTTCTTATTAATGGATAGTTTAAGTCATGGTTTAAATTGTCAAACCAGATGAAAATAAAATTATTATTCTTAATTTAAATAACAATCAAATGTGATCTTAATTAATTACTTCAGTTTACTCTAAGAAATAAATTACAAACGTATCTGAAATAGCAAGCCATATCCATATTTTTTGCTATTATCTTTTTCCAGTGCTTGTACCTAAATACCAATCTCTTGATAAAGAATATGAAGAATAATTTTGAAGGAGAATTATAGCACTAGAACGCCTTTTTTTTTTTTTTTTTCTAAAAAGAAGGAAAACGACAAAGTTGCTCTTGATTAACCGAATCCTATAATGAAATTATAATATACTTCCACAACTATCCCTATAAAATTTTAAAATTGAAATAATGTTGTCCTTCAAGACAAGTTCTCAAGAAAAGAATATTTGTTCTCAAACAAATGGATATTAAAAAAAAAAAAAGTGGAGTTTTCTTCTTCTTTTTTTAAATAATTTGGAAATATTATTGAGCGGTCAAGTAAAATAAACCCTTGAAATAAAGGAATCATTTATACTCTCTTGATAGAAGTAGGTAATATGATTGCTTTGTATCTTTATATAAGAATTCATTTAGAAGAGAAATGATATAATAGTTTTATGTAATTAAATTGCCCCCCCCCCCCGCCTCCCTCCTGGATTTTGAGTTTTAGTGGAGATTTATCGGTTTTAACTGGTTTTGTCCCTCCTGGAATTTATATAATTGGTAATTATAATTATAAGTCAGAACATCATAAATTACAAATCAGAACATTATAAAGTATAAGTTAAAGCATTGTTTTTTTTTATCAAATACCCAATTAGTTAATGGGTTTAAATCCGACTAGCTATTTAAACCCAATTCGATATTTTTTTTGGCTCCCCTGACGAAAATTATGGATCCGCCCCTGTCTATAGCTCCCCTCTAACAATGCTTAATCCACAACCTTTTTGTGTGTGTGTGGAGATATGAGGTATAATTTGATTTTTTGTTGAAGAATCATTTAAGGTTTTATTGTGGTTTTCAGAACTAATCAGAAATAGTGACCATCCAAAATCCTGCTCTTATTTGTGGTTATGATTATATGAGGATAAAAATTAAGTCAATTCAAACAAAATTGTAGGTCAATTCATAGTTGATAAAAAACGCTAGAATTCCTTAGCCACAGATTTTGGTTGTTGAAATTTGAAGAGTATAGTCAAGAAAACAAAAAAAAAGGGAAAAGTTGGTAGACAGCCTATTCATATTACTTTTGAATTAGGCAAAAAGTCGAAATAGAACTTATGCACATTTTGAATTTGAACTCTCAAAAGAGTGGCCCTCCTTTGAAAACAGAGAGCAAAAGAGCAACAGGAGTCAACAAGGTTTAAACTTAAAAAAAGCATTTGGAGAGAGAAAAAAAATGTAACACTAGCGGGATATAATCTTGAGTCTATGGTACTGTGCATATTACGATTTAGTCCGTAATACGGATAAATATTAATTTAGTTTACAAAATTTTCACGGTCGATCCGAACAGTTCAAAATAATTCTCATATGAATATGTACTTCCAGACCAAATTTTATATTTTTTAGAATTTTTTTACTATTTTTTAAAATAAGTAGAAAATCACTGTTTTTGGATGGTCCAGAATTTTCAGATGAAGTGATTTTTGACCTATCTTAAAAAATATTAAAAAAAAAATCTAAAATTAGGTTTGCAACTAAATATTCATATGAAGATCATGTTGAACGGTTCGGATCGACCATTAATATTTTGAAAACGGAAATATTGACTCGTATTACGGAGCAACCTATGATACGCATAGTACATAGACTCACTCTATAATTTTTATATGAACCAATTTATTGAAGTATACTAGTAACGGATCATACGATATTAAAATCATAGAAAATATTTTAATTATTATTTTTTTCTATAATGTAAATATGTTGTCTATCAATTTTGATATAATTTGAAGATTGAAAGGCTCATTCATCATTTTTTTTAAAGTAGTAAAATATATCTGTTCACCAGAATTTGATCGAGGGATACACGTGGAAATTTTCTTAATTAATTCATGATCACAAACAATTTTTTTCCCAATTAATCCTGAGCAATATCGAAGATTCCAGTGAGAAGCCATTTCTTCATAATTAATCTTGGAACAATATCAACCACAGTGACAAATAATTTATCCGGATTCGGTTCGGCAAGATCAAAAGTTCGTGATTCGAAAATAATTCGGGTATAATTTGGGAATGATTCGGTATTATTCGGATCAGATATCTCAGTTTTGTAAGAGAGCAAAACAAAAAAAAACAAAAAAAAATTCTGGGATTTCGGAAATAATTCGTAAAATTTGTGAATTATTCGGAAATAATTCAATCAAAATTCAGTCAACCGAATAATTCGGCGTTCGATTCGGCATCACCAAAAAACGAATTATTCACCACCAAAAAACGAATTATTGGCGATCTTGTTGTTAGTTGTTACTATGATATCAATTAAGGTTTCACTCGACATCGACAAGATGGTCGGCGTCACCGGCCACTATAGATTGCTTTAAATCTTATTCGTCATTGGATTTGTTTTTTCATTCTTTATTTGTTTTTTTTCTCATCTTTAAAAATTTAGCAATTTTCCTTTGCCTCCGTAAAAATATATATTTTAATTTTTTTTAATTAAAATAATATCAATGAGTTGAACTAGGGTGTTTTTGTGTTCAGCCCTCTCTGGACTCAACTCAAAAATCTATTAAATAGATTTCAAACGACGAATTCAAACTGTTAAAAATCTTTTATCTTACGAGTGATGTTTCTACATGTGAAAATACATTCTATAGAGTTAAGTGGTCAAAATACGTCCAAAAAATGAATGCATTAAAATTAACTTATAAACATTCTAGTTTTGACTGCTTGACTTTATTATTAAATTAATTCGAAAGTTTAAAATTTTCACATATAGATGCATCACTCGTAAGGTAGAAAAATTTCAACGGTTTAGATTCGTCTTTTGAAATCAATCTAATAAATTTTAGAATTGAGTTCACAAAAAAATTTAATGAACTTAAGAACACTCTAGTTCTACTCATATAAAAATATTTAAAGTTATGTTTTTAATATAAACAAGTATTTTATTTCGAACACATTAAACTTTGAGATATATATAATATAATATAATGATAAACAATCCGATTAAGTGCATAGCAATTCAACAAAAAAATACACATAGTTCGATTGTTTTATATTATATTGCACCTTAGTTATATTTAGGGGGCACATACAAGATTTTTATTGACAAATAAATTATCGAATTGAATTTAAATAGTTAATTTATTTCAAACTCATTAAATAATCAAATATAAAATAAAACATGATAAATAAATGATAAAATAATACTCTTTTACTTGATTAAAAACAACAAAAATAGTATCCTTTTACATATTAAAAGATAACAATAAAATATGACAAAATACTTGATAGTGAAGTCGATGAAAAAAGTTTTTCTTTGCGGATCGTAATTTAGAAACTTTACATAATTCTCTCATTATCTACACTATTAAGAAAATTATTTTGTTTTCTAATAAACGTTGGAAGTCAAGCCGTCAAACTATTTAACATCCACAAGAAATATTTCTCCATTTGAATTTCAAACATACAATCTTCCACATAAAGGCCATTGTCTGCTCACAAATCTCTCTCTCTAAATTTTAGATAGTCGCTAATCAATCTGACTGCGCACAAAACAAAAAAAATATACAAAAAATACGACCGGATACTATATAGTTAAGTCGATGAAGAGAGTTTTTTTCTACGGAAACTTTGTAGTTTCGAATCTTTGTAGTTTCGAATCTTTGTCTAATTCTTTCATCATCTACACCATTAAACAAATATCTGTTTAATGAAAGTAACCAACAAATCATCCATTGATCTCCTGTGGTAATTCTGTGTAATTGTGTTTTATTTCGCTGAGACGTAATATGTCGTTAATTTGAACTATAATTTTAGACTTCGCACGGCACATAAATTATCTTGAATATCAATTAGCTCACAATCCTCTCTCTAAACCAGTGTAGTAAAATTCGGTCTATTCGGTTGCAATCCAAATAGAAAATCTATATTTGGTCCGAATATGAATTTTATAGCATATTACCGGTTTATAGTATATTAATAGTGATAAAATAGTACTTTAAAGTATATTAACAGTGAGTCATACCACATATTACCGGCTTAGAGTATATTAACAGTGAGTCATACCACATATTACCGTATGCTTGTTTATATATACGAATTCTCATTTAAAACCCGCATATGCGGCCACATACCGTATATGCGGTATGCGGTGGCCTTCCGCATACCGAATGAGAACCGAATTTCGAAACACTACTCTAAATTTAGATTGTCGCTTATCAATGTGACTGCGTACAGGACACAAAAAAAAAGTAAAAAAAAATGCAAATTGTGGACTCTTAATCTAAATTGTCCGAGTCCAACCAAATAATTTAGATTGAACAACACAAAACACCTCTTTTAATACTCGAAACCTCAAGTCGATTGGATCGAATGTCCTCGTACGAACATTTTGGCTTATTTAATACGATTCTTTCGCAAAAAAGAAAAAAAAGTCTTAAATTCAATCGAACAATTCAATTCTAGTTGACTGTGACAGTACGCGTGAACCCTGATCATGGGTTGCCATCTAGCTGTCATTAATTATTATAAATTGTTAATTAGTTAGAGAGTTTAATAATTTAAGTAAGTTATTTACAAATTTTGACAATGATCAAACAAATTCTATGCAGGACCAAAACTTGTATTTGGAAAATTTTGTTAATGGTCGTTGTCAAAAGTACCCAATTGATGCACTAAAATTGAACGCGTGATAGAATTTTATTTTTTCAAAACATATAATAATAACAAAACAATTAATCACATTACAATTTAAAAAAAGAACAAATTTTGGATTATTTTAAAAATTTATTAGACACGAGTAAAACTAGTGTGTGCTATGTTCATGGAAACATTGACGTGGAAACATTAACTTTAAAATCTATCGTATTGACTTCAAACAACAAATTCAAACTGTTCAAACCGATATACATCACGAGTAATGCATGTAGATGCAAAAATTTGAAAATTTTGAACGTATTTTGTACAAAATCAAGCGGTCAAAAAAATAAAAAATGAAGTTTTATAAGTTATTTTAATACATTCATTTTTCATCATTTTTAACCGTTTGACTTTCTACTAAATGAATTTGAAAATTTAAATTTTTTGCATGTATACACATAACTCGTGAAATAAATTGATTTCAACAGTTTAGATTGGTCATTTACACTTAATCAGATAAAATTTGAAATTTGAAATTTATGTTCACCAAATCTTTCTGATCTAGCTTTATTAGACAATATATATTTTAAATAACATGAAAAATATGTATTACAAAAGTAATCCGATCTCAGATCCTATCCAAAACCTGAGATATATACACAAAATCCACACTGTTAATCCCAAATTGTCAAACCTGATCTGTCCCTTCAAATCAGTCGGCTTGTTTATAATGAGTAGTGGTGGCAAAAAAGCTCGTAGCTCGTGGCTTCGTGACTCATATCTGGCTAGCTCGCTTGTTACTAGATCGAGCTGTTAACAAGCCAGCACGCTACTAACTCGGTCTAGAATTAACGAGTTTGAGCTGGAGTCTAGCTTGCTCGCCAGCTCGCGAGTTAGCTCGGCTAGGCATCAACTTGTGAATTTGTATGAATTTGTGTATATTTTATACTGTCAAACTCAGTCCAACTCGGTCCAAAATAAATTGTAAAATTTATTTTCTTCTTAAAATAAGGTTCAGTTTAACCCAATGAGCCAGCTCGTCACGAGTTAACTTGGACTAGCTCGTCACGAGTTTGAGCTGAGATTTTAGTTTGAAAGTCCTAAATCCAACTTGCTCGGTCTAGATTCTGTTCAAAATTAACGAATTAAGTTAAGATCCATCTTGTTTACGGCCCTAATAATGAGTGAGGGGACGTGGTCTTGGCTAAAGTCTTTTAGCTTTCCAGTCCACTGTCGACATATTCATTCAATGCACGCTCCACCGTCACGCTCACGCGCCTTCTCTAATTATTAACGATTTTTCTCTTTCTCAATTCTCACTACTAATTCTGACCGTTGTTTACCCGACCCGCGTATCCTGTTTCACGTAAACGTAGAATTTTCACTGAAATAGTCGCTGTTGCTGTGGGGCCCCCAAGTCAACTTTCAGGTCAGAAGTGCGAAACAGCGTAAGGTAGTAAATTTAGGTGATGATGTTATTAAATTGTTAATAAGAAAATATTAAAGTAACTGTTTCATCTTACCACGTAAGGAAAATCAAATGCCGTGTGGGGAAAAAAGTTGCGCCAATTTTTTTTCAGCGGGAGATTTATTATTATAATTAATAAGATTGTTAGGTACCTCACGCAAAATTTGGCAAGAGATATTCTGAGAAGTAATGTTCTGTAATCCCCACGAAATCATCTTTCCATCCGTGCAATCCTTTGACCGTTGACCCCACGAAAACGAACCTCCCTTTCTTTGTCATCATTCATGATTCATCCAGTTCTCATCCCCACCACTAATCTAATCCCCCATTACCTCCGTCAAACACCCTTAAACTTACTACTAATCAACTACAATTCCAATTTAATTAAAAACAAATCAACAAAGCGACCTCGCATCCTATCTTACGTCACTAGATGTGCTTCCTCAATCCTCCTCCACTTGCTACTTCTACGTTTACTCAATTTCTGAGATTCTTGCCCTGTAATTTAATGCCACGTCAGTAGTGAATGAAATTTGTAAAGTTTCAAGGGATAGCTTATTTTCAGGTTTGACTGCTCATTGCTTTGCCTTTTAAAAGCCTATACTCCATTTGTCTGCCTTTCCCTTTTTACACAGTCTCTTCTCTTCTCCGAGCAATAGTTCCCATCGATCCAACAAAATTTCTACAAAAGAATAAACCATGGGAAAGGAACAGAGATTGAGCACACCCCTAGCGGTGAAAATCCCGAGCTTCTTCAGATGCCCGATCTCACTAGACGTGATGCGCTCTCCGGTGAGTCTCAGCACCGGCGTCACCTACGATCGTACTTCAATCCAACGGTGGCTCGACTCTGGCAACAACACCTGTCCCGCCACCATGCAACTGCTCCCCTCCACCGATCTCGTTCCGAATCTAACCCTTCAGCGGCTCATACGCCTCTGGTGCTCTGAGTCCACCGTAGATTCCACCGCCGTGACTGGGTGTAATAATTCCGCCCGGAGAATTGCCGGAAACCTCGTAAAAGAGATCTTCAGTTCAACTGATCCTGCAGCGACTCTACGAAAGCTAGCTGATTTCTTCTCAGATGATGACGTAGACGAGTTTGAGAAAAACGATCTGATAAATGCTGGTGGATGCATCGCAGCCATACAATCAGCAATGAAGAGAAAGAGTGATAACGTGGAGACGCTAGAGGCCTCGATTAGTGTTCTAGCGCTTGTTGTACAATCAGAGTCGATCGAAGAGGGAAACAAAAAGACTGTTCTTTTGGAACTCTCATCCGACCTAGAAACTCTCGTCTCCTGTTTAGTTAAAGTGCTAAGCGAGGCGACTGTGGTGGAGTCAAGAATCAATGCTGCCAGAATTCTCCAATCACTGCTCGCCGTGTCGGATTCACACTCGAGAAATCTCATCTCTGAGGTACCACATATGATCCCTGAATTGATACGTCTGATCGGACCAAGTGATGTAAAGGGTACAACAGAGCGATCGGCAGTTAGTTTAGGGGTGGCATGTCTAGCTGGAATTTGCATTGTGCGCAAGGCCCGGTCGGAAATGGTGCGGCTTGGTGTGGTCCCCGCTGTGGCACGAGTGCTGACAGCAGAGTCTGACGTGACAGTGACAGAGCGTTCACTGAAAATAATGGAGGCGGTGGCTGGCTGTGCTGAAGGCCGCGTAGCATTGTGTGAAAATGGCGCCACGGCAGTTAAGGCTGTGGCAAACAAAATGTTGAAGGGGGGTAAAGGTGGGGCCGAGTTGGCAGTGGCTACTCTTTGGGCAGTGTGCATTAAATGCAAAGACCGCAGAGCAGTCGAGGTGTTGGCCGGAGTTGAAGGGGTTCTAACAAGGCTCTTGCTTCTAATGCAGAGCTGCTGTGCGCCGGGCGCAAGACACATGGCCGGAGAATTGATTAAGATTTTCAAGGTGAATGCGAAGAATTGTTTGGCCGGGTACGAGTCCAAGACGACTCATATCATGCCATTTTGATTTTGACATTGAATTTGAGATGGCAATTTCAGGGTTTTTTTTTTTTTAAATGTCTCATTTTAAATGGTCCTTTTTCGGAGTTTGGGATGAGTAAAGGGGAAAATTTTGTAAATGCTTATAGAGAGTTTAAAGAGAAATCAAGAATAGGTAGAAATTTTAGTGAAATTCTTTTTGCATTCCAATTGGTATGTTTTGTAAGCGTTCAATTGTTCATCATCGTGCAGCAGTTTATGGAATTGAAATCCTTGGAAGAAAAAAAAAATATTCAAGCACCGTTAGTTAATTGCTCCTTCCCATTTAATAAAAAATACATTAATGTACAAAAAGTAGTAGAAGTTTCCACTATACACATCCCGAGATGTACCAAAGATACCGGTACAGTGGCCCCGTATTATAATTGACCATTGACTTGACAGGCCAATGGGAGAGCGTTTTTTCAACAAACGAACCTAGTAGTAAACAAATCACCAACGAGTACTACTGGGACTGGGATTCACCCAATTATTTTGACAAATCGTATAAAGACTACAGCCAATGAATACAAAAATAATTGCTACTTTATAATAGTTTATTTTTAAAGAGGATTCCAGCTAAGACTAGGAACCAAACAAAATAATAAAATACCAAGGGCCGAAATGTGAGAACATCAGGCCGACCACACGCCGACTTAGAAATTTGACCTGTTTTATTATTTTATATGATATACCTGCTAATTAAAAAGATTTAGTTATATATCCTGCTCTGTAAAGACTTCTTAGTTCTTACTTGATAATTGAGATTCATTTCGACAAGTCAAATTTGGGTGCTCCAATTATTAGATTAGTTTTGTTGGACGAAATAGTTTACTTTTTTAGTTTATTTGATCTTATTCGAGATATTTTTTTTTGGAAAAAATTGATGTTATTCGATTTAAAATTAATAATATATTATTTTCGATTATGGTTCATTTTTTAAAAATAAAAATTAAATAAACTAAATATATCGAATTGTTAGTAAACTTTTATTTTTGTGTTGTAATATTAATACATAAATTATAAAGTTAATACATGTATTTTTTTCGGGAGGATTTCATGTATACCACTCGAAATTTTTAAATTACGTATATCTCTTCTAAACTTCATAATATCATACTTACTCTCCTAAACTTTTAAAACTCACACACACCTCTTTAGTGGTGGTGGGGGAAGTGGAAACAACTTTTAAGTGGGACAGTGTGTGTTTGCCAGAAGAGTATGGAGGTATGCAGATAACAAATCTTGCTCTTATGAATGACGCCTTACTTGTTAAATGGTGGTGGTGGAAACATCCGCAATATTCAGGGTTGCGGAAACAAGTGATTCAATTATTGTACAATACACACACCCCTTTAGCTCATATATCTCCTTTTTGGAGGAAGATAATGAAATTACAAAATATAGGTCAAATAAGTTGTTCTTATCAACTTGGTAGCGTTGCAGACGTTCTCGCCCAGCCCTATGGGCTTGCTTACCAGGGATACTGGTACCATAGTCCCTCGGATCCCGCTGATGCTTAAAGGACTTTAAAGAGAAGCTAGATATTGTCACTATAGCTGATGCTCTTATGAGTTGGTTTAAAACAATTGAGTTGCTAATAATACTTGTTGAGACATGTCTTACACTGGTTGTCTCATTATACCTTGTTGCTATTTTTTTTTTACATGAATTGTGGTATGTTTATAGTTGGTAGAGGTTCGGAACTTTGTGTTTGGATACTCATATGACTGTGTTGAGTGGTATTCAGTGATATTGGTACTCTATAAGAGTTATGTTGGTTTTTAATAAATGGATGGGTCTTGTGTCTCTTTTAAAAAAAATATATATATGTATATGTTAGAAATAGATAAATGAGCTATTTGCTCTCGGAAACCGACCAATTAGAGAATTGATATTTTTTTAAATAGGTTACATACTTTTTATGGTTTTTAATAAAGTATCTTATTGGTGTTTTATAAATTTAAGATGAGTTTTAGAAAACAGATTAAAATGGATAAATTTTGCGAGGCTTTAAAGTTTTGAAGCTCTTCAGAGGTATACTTGAAATTGAGCATATTGATATCGGTTAATTGATTTTATTTTTCTCATGAAGAACCACATAACCAAGTTAATATCTAGTTACTGTACATTCAAAGGTCAAAAAGTTGTAGATAGTATTTTGAAACTTCCATACTACTTTATAGAAAATAATACTTTGGGAGGTGATGCAACTTTTAAAGGATATAAATGAAAAAAGCAACCAAAAGTGCAAACTGCAAAGTGTATTTTGTTTCATAGAAAACTAGGGATCTTAGCTTACTTTGAAAAAGAGAGGAGAGGGGAAGATGGATAATAAATGAGAGGACTGAAGAGCGTAGAAACCGCCGCATAAAGTGTGGATATGTTATGATGATATATCTTTTTAATGTAATATATTTTTTATATCCTAACAGGGAAAGAGAATATTGGAATAAAGTAGGAGGGAGTATAGTGAAGAAAGGGAGAAGACGAGAGGGATAAAATAATAAAAATTAAAGAGGGGTGCTTTGAATATTAACTCAGCTTGGACAAAACTTAATTATTGCAACTGTTTTAAATTTTAATCCATCATTCATTGGCTGGTATTGCTTTCTCACATTGACTCATGTTTTGGTACTTACTGTACACTGCTGGGTTCTCTTTAATTTAAAGCGTGAAAATAACTGGTGCACCTCGCATTGATAGAGATGTGAAATGTTGAGTTACGAAGTAAGAATTTTATTTTATTTTATATTTATATTTTTAGTTTAAAAAATTAAATAGTCAATTCGAACAGTTCAGCAAGAATATTTATATTGAAATATATTTGGAAACTAAAATTTTATATTTTTTGAAATTTTTTTACTATTTTTTCTAAATATTTCAAAATCACTGTTTTTAATAGTTCAGAATCATTCATATACAATGGTTTTCTATCTATCTTAAAAAAAATAGTAAAAAAATTTCAAAAAAAATATAAAATCTAGTCTCCAAATACATTTTAATATGGACATCTTGTTGAGCGGTCCAGATGGACTATTTGGTCTTGGAAAACAGAGATATGAACGTGGTGAGGTAAAACAAACTTCTTACTTCACAACTCACTATAGCCCATCTCTCTTTATATATAAACTGGTGTATCCGGTGTATCCGGTATAATTTATTTATTGAATTATTTTATAATTAATTGGTTAATAATTCTCCCAAAGAAAAGAATTTTCGAATTTTATCCTCCTCTTTTTTTTAATAATTATTTTTATTGGAGATGAATTTCAAACTTTCTTTTTTCTAAAAAAAATGAAGATTTAGACACTCAAATTAAAGATCTCATATTCAAATTTTAAACATGCCTCCTTCTTGTCACTGAATTCAAAACTAGTTTTTAAGATATAATTTTCAACTCATACATTTCATACTGAAAATATTATTTTAGTTAACTGTGCTAAGAGTGATTTTAAAAAATATTTATCTCTAACAAAATATCTCGAATTTGTCAATACATTTATTTTTATAACATATAATGATAATTTTTTTATTTAACATTAATGCATCATATAGTATATTTTAGCTAAAGGCTTTATTAACATCTTAAATTATATCGACAACAACTTTAATTGCAATAGCAAATTTAGTTATTTCTTTTATCGATAAACTTATAAATTTACACGAATTGAAGTATGAAGTGTGACGGGTTATAAGTTGATAAAATTTTATAGTATAATCGGATAATAAATTATTCAGTTGTATTAATAACGGTATGCGTTCGTCAGAAAGATGGGCCGGATGCCACCAAGCATTTAATCGAGTTGAGAATAATTTTGTATTTTCATTAAAATTACGGTTATAGTTATAATTTTTAAATATGATTAATTTAACTAATCATATTTTATCAAATAAATTTATTGTACCATAAATTTCTTATTGATTAATAAAGTTTCATGAAAATTAATTTAAATAATGACCATATAAGACAAGACAAAATATAGTACATATAACGAAAAAAATACAAAAATAGAATAATAAAAATGACCGACTAATCAGCTGATTAGTCAGTTTCATATGTAAACAACCCTCCGAAAAATATTTTCTTGACGATTTAGTCACCAACTATAAGCAATTAATCGGTTTTTTAAACTATTTTTTACAACACTGAAACTATCTACTTCACATCGATAGCATGCCAACCACAGAATGCATCTATACTCGAAAGTTTTTAGAGAATTTCAGGGCTAAATTTTTTGAATTTTTTTTATTCTAATTTTTGTTTTTCACTCATCATCGCTGTAAATATAAATATATGTAAACTCTATTTATTGATGCAATGACAAGTTATTTATCTCCATGTCATTGTCATCCAATAAGTTGTAAAATTTTCATGCAATTCCTCTTTTTTTTTTTTAACATTTTATATTATATTATTTTATTACACAATCCCTAAGAAAAAATTAAACTTGTCTTCTTTATTTTCTCGAGGTTTTGACTTGGAAGTGCGTATTAAATACCTCGCGTATAAATTTCGCCAATTCCTAGGCGGAAGTGACTCGTTAGCAACTTAAGTCAATAGCTTTGTACAAATTGACCACGTAACAGCAAAAACTAGGCTGCCTCGATTTCATACCCCATATGACAGTATGGGCAGAAGGATTGCCAGATAAGATCCACAATTAGTGTTTGGTAAATGCCCCCGGGATCCAACCCGGACCCGTCTGTCCATGCCCGTGCCACGGGTATGCACGGGTACACGGACACATGTATTAAACGGACCGGATCCGGTTTTTTGGAAAAATACCTGTGAGAACCCGGACCCCCGTATTCGTAACCCATACTCGTGACGCCCGTGCCCATGAACCCGTGGCAGATTTTTTATTTTACTTTTGGTCTAAAATTCAAAATTTAAACTCAAAAGCCCCCCCCCCCATTCCCCCAATGCCCCACAACCCACTTTCTACCCGGACCCCTATCCATTTTTTTTTTAATTCAAATTTTAATCCCTCCAAAAAAAATTCTATAAATATACACCCATTCTTTACAAATTTTCACATCTCTCTCAATATTTTCATCTCTCATTCTCTCAATCTCAATCTCAATATTTTTATTATTCTCCAATTTTAATTTTATTGTTAAAAAATAATATAGTTGTTAATTTAACAAATAGGTAAACGCAAACACGCAAACGGAATTACGAAGGTATTCTCGAAGATTTCCCGCAAAATTAAAAAGGTAACATTAATTTTTGTTAGATTAAATTTTGTTAGATTAAACTTTGCTAGATTAAATTTTGTTAGATTGAAATATTGAATGTTAGATTTATTTTTGTAGAGTAATTTAAAAATTAAATTTGATGTTAGATTTATTTTTGTAGAGAAATTTAGAATTTAAATTGAATGTTAAGTAATTAGATTTGTTATATTTATTGAATGTTAGATTTATTAAATTTGTTAAGCAATTAGATTTGTAAGATTTATTTTATGTTAGATTTGTTAGATTGATTTAGTTTATGTTAGATTTGTTAGATGTGTAGTAATTAGATTTGTTTTGAATATCTTAGATTTTATTTTTGAAATTCGGATTTATTTTTAATAGGTTAATGAAAGATGTTAGATTTATTTTTTTGAATATGTGGAGTAATTTGATTTGTTTTGAATAGGTTAGATTTTATTTTTGAAATTCGGATTTATTTTTAATAGGTTAATAAAAGATGTTAGATTTCTATTTTTGAATATGTGAAGTAATTATATTTGTTTTTGAATAGCTTATATTTTATTTTTGAAATTCAAATTTATTTTTTTAAATAGGTTAAAAAAATGACAACTCCTAATTGGTTGCCCTCCTGGTATGAAGTGACCTACCTCCCGAACGGTACTATGCATACTTTACGATGTAAGGTAAAAGGTTGCAAGAAAGGGTATTTTGAGTATGCAAAATCAAATGGTATGTCTAGCTTTCAGAAACATGTCAAAACCCATCAAACAAGAAATGAGGTTCTACAAGAAAATGCTGACCCGTGATTGATCCAAAACCTTGTGAACCCGAATAGTACCAGAACCCACCAATAATCTCTTTTAATCTTTATGGTTATTTTTTAAATTATAAATTTCTAAACATTTCAATTAATTTTTCAATTATTCAATTTAACGAAAAATTACTAACAAAAAAAGAGTTAAGAACTCTGCCTATGTTATTTTACATAGCCGGTCCCAAGCCCGGAATAAAAGAGGAGGGTAACTTTAATTTTTAATCTATTATTTTAAAATAAGAGCTTAATTATTTTTAAAGTAATTGATTTAAGAAATTTTTATTTATATTTTATTATAACAAAAATTATTGAGTTCAAATATACAACCATGTCAAATGAATTTAAATTGATATGAATTTGGATTTATAATTTATTGCTTTTCAAAGAAAAAAGAACAGAAAAGAACAAAAACAAAAAACAAAACAAAAAAAAAAAACAAAACAAAAAAACCGAAAAAAAGAACAAAAAAAACAGAAACAAAAAAACAGAAAAAAAAAACCGGTCCTGACCCGGACCGGACCGGACCATCCTGCCCTTATACCCATGACGGGAACGGGTATTAAACGGACAGCGCAAGATTTTTGAAAAAAAAACCTGTGATGCCCGGCCCGGTGTGCCCGTGTGCCCGTGACGCCCGTGACCGTGGCTACCCGTGCCCATGCCCGGGTTTTGCCCAGACCGCCCGGCCCGGCCTGTTTACCAATCACTATCCACAATAAATGACAAATTAATTTATTAATTGTTTGATTAGCTATTTAGGGTATGTTTGGATGCACAAAAATAGCTACTGTTTTTAGAAGAGTATTGCTATTCCGAACAAGGTGCATCCAAACGAGAAATAGAGCTATTCGGAATAGTATTGTATTTAATCTAATAATATATTATATTTAATATATTATTTTTTTAATACTAATATAATATTTAAAATAATATTATATTACATGTTCATATTTAAATTAATATTATATTACATTAATATAATATTTTATTTAATACTAATCTAATATTTAAAATAATATTATATTACATTTAATCTAATATTTTATTTAATATTTTAAATAATATTTAATATTTAATTTAATATTTTAAATAATATTTAATATTTTATTTAATATTTTAATATTTTAAATAATATTTTAAATAATATTTTATTTAATATTTTAAATAATATTTTAATCTCATATTTTAAATTAATATTATAATACATTTAATATTTAAACTAATATTATATTACATTCATCTAATATTTTATTTAATACTAATCTAATATTTAAAATAATATTATATTACATTTAATCTAACATTTTATTTAATTCTAATCTAATTTTTAAAATAATATTATATTTAATATTTAAAGTAATATTATATTATATTATATATAATATTTTTAATGCTACTTTAATATTTAAAAATATTATATTATATTTAATATTTGAATTAAAATTATATTGTATTATATTTAATCTTAGACATAAATTATTAAACAGTAGCTATTCCCTTCAAACTCTATTCCAAATATGCAATCCAAACAACTTTTTCACTGTTCTGAATAGCACTGTTCTTAAACAGTAGCTATTCTTATTTACTATTCTAAACAGTAGTTATTCTAGCTATTCTAGAGTTCATCCAAACATACCCTTATTTCTCATCTGTGTTCTTGAATCTTGCATCACATAATTTAATTAAATAATGAGGAGGGTTTCAATGCCTCATCTCCTGATACCTCATCCATATCTCATGTTATATATTTTCATTTTCAAAGTCCAAACTATCGATCCAAACCATTCAACATGATATTCATGCTAAAATATGGTTGGAGATGAAATTTTATAATTTTTGAAATATTTTTACTATTTTTTAAGATAGGTACAAAATCACTGTATCTGGACCATTAAAAAAAACAGTAATTTTGTACCTATCTTAAAAAATAGTAAAAAAATTGCAAAAATTATAAAATTTCATCTCCAAGCATATTTTAGTATGAATATCATGTTGAACGGTTCGGATTGATAGTTTGGACTTTGAAAATAAAGATATATAACATGAGGTATGGATGAGGTATGAGAAGATGAGGTATTGGAACCCTACTCTTAAATAATTTGAGATAGTTAGTATTTCCATACTTTCTTAATCCTCTACTTGCATTGAATCTTTGATTAATTCTTTTTTCGTGTTCTTTTAGTTAATTTGGACATAGCTGAATTTAGAGCTCATGGGCTGAGTTGAGTCTAAATTGATGGTAACTTGAATTCAACTAACAAACTCATGAGCCGAGTTGAGCCCGAGTCACTAATTCAGTTTCGAGTTAAAAACTCAAATTTGGAATCAAAACACAAGCAACTCGAGTCTAAGTGAGTCGCCTCATGACTCATAATATAGTACATAATCAAAAATTACCAAACATATAAAATCTAAGAAAACAGTACAAAGTTTAATAAATTAACAAAACAAAACAAATAATACATACCTTACCAAATATTATAAAGTCCAACAAAAATATTACATAGTTTATCAAATTACCAAAGAAGTCTAATAAAACAATTTACAGTTCTTTTATCTACTTCTCTTCCTCTTTCTTCTCTATTTCTCTTCATTTGTTGCAAATTGCTAAGAAAAATAAGTACTAGTCAAATGAGACAGTGGAAATAAAATATTGGCAATGACAAATATTTCTAATTTCTAAAACTATTTGTAGAGAACTCAAGAAATTTTATAATAACATTGGCAAGTATAAGTCATAAATAACAGCATTCACATCATCTTGAAAGAAGCAAATTAAAATAATTTCTACTAGAGAGTCTATTAATATGGTTGAGGAATTAAGAAGCAGCGATTCTTTTCTATTTCAAGAGCTAATACAGTAGATTGTGAGAAACATGTATAAGATTTGAGGACGCAAAAATTAAGAACATATGAATTAGGCTTTGGTGTGAGTCCAACAGAGTTGATTTCGAACCGAGTTGAAGGTAACTTGAAATCGACTCAAAAATCAACCAAGTCAGTAAACTCAAGTTAGTTTTGGCTCGAGTTAATTTCAACTCGAGTTATTAGCGAGTGGAATCCAAATTAATTCTGAACCGAGTTTCGAGTCGTGAGTTTTTTGTACACCCCTAGCTGGATTCAATGGCTAGTAACATAGAGCTTTAACGCAACCTCCCTTGATAGCTTGCAGATAGACAAGAAAAAAAAATGAATAATATTGTAATTATTTTGAACATTAAGTATATTTTCATTTTTTTTTTTGAAATTTTTTAGAAAATTAAGCACATTTTGAAGAAAAATTCCGGAATAGTCATAAATAAATTTTTTTTAAGCATAAGTATAGTTCTATAATTTTTTTGAAAAAGACAAAAAACTGTATATTCTTTAATTTTATTTTTTAGTTTCGGATATGTAAGTGTCCACCCGGACTTCCTTTGACTTTGCCCTCTACTTACGGAGGGTTGTACTTTCTAGGGACCTTTGGCGGTCTGATGGACACAGTGGACCGCTCTCCATCTAAATAGTTGGAGTATTTAAAAAAAAAAAAAATCAATCCGAAGACATATTTGTAAGGATGCTAATGAGCTAGGTTTGGCTCAGATTCAGCTTGACTAATTAAGATAAGCATACTTGGTTCGACCCGACTCGGCTCGCTTTTGAAGGGAAAAAGTTCGGCTCGGCTCGCGAGCCAAACCCAACAAAGTAGTTATAATAGAACTTGACATTTTCATATGATATAAATCTTTTGCTACAATGATATTGTGTAATTGTAAATTATGGAGATTAATTATATTTGAAGTCAAAATATACTATGTAATTGTAAATTATGTAAATATGCTGCCTCAAAAAATTAAAATTTGAAAAAACTTGAAATTTGGAAAAATTCGAAATTTGAACAATTCGAAATTTGAAAAAATTCGAAATTTGAAAAAATTCGAAATTTGAACAAATTCGAAATTTAAAAAAAATCAAAATTTGAAAAAAAAATTCGAAATTTGAAAAACAATTGAAATTTTAAATCAGTGAAAAAAATATCTATTGTATTCTATATTTAATATGAATGTTATTTATGACATAGTTAGTTCATTACTCTATTTTTTTTTTATATTGTAATCTCTTTAAACATAAAAAAAGCTCGGCTCGTGAGCCGGTTCACGAGTTGGCAAGCCGAGTCGAGTCGAGCCAAGTGTTTACATGAGCCAAGCCGAGCCGAGCTTTTTTCCTTCAAAAGCGAGCTGAGTCGAGTTTGAGCTTTTTTTAGTTTCGACTCCGATTCGTTATGAAATATTGAGCCGCTCAACTCATAGATTCACGAGCCGGCTCGACTCATTAGCAGCCCTACATATTTGTTATTTTTAGGATATTAATAAAAAAAATCGGCATTGTGCGATTTCTTATTTATTAATTTAGATGAGGTTTCAACGTGTTCGCTTCTTTGTTGCAATTCTTCTGCCACCTTTTGTGTTTCTTCGTGTTGTTTTTGGTTTGACCCGGTGTTTGTTGTCCCCATTCTCCTCTCTTGATTTGGAATTTTGGATTTGAGCGTGTGTGTTGCTTGTAAATTGCAAGAACAAAGAGAGACGTGATATGCTCTCAGGGGATATCTTTTGGGAATTCATATCATCCTCGGTATCACATGTTTAATTAATAAATTCAGATTGTTATGTTAATTTTGCACGAATTTTAAAGCAAATTCTCTATTTTTAAATAAGCACCGAATTGAATTTGGCCTGAATACAAGTAAATATAAACTGTAAAATTGCGGGCCACTTATGCGGTAACTGAGACGATACAATCTCTTCTTTTAGAATAATTAAGTTGTGTTCCACAAAGAAAGAGGAGAAAACAGGCATGATGAAGTATTAACCTCTTCTGCACTCTGATTTAGAAATCACAAAATTTAACATTCCGAAACAAGTGAACATAATTCATATATCTCTCCTCTCTCCTCTTCCAAAGCACATCCTTGAAAACGAGTTTGAATTCAACGAGATACCGCATCTCGTAGAGTGAGATCCGAACTATTATGTACAAATTTTATACGGTCCCATAATTTTAAAACAAAACCGTTAGGGACTGCGTATGAGTCCGTTTTTTACAATAAAATTAAACATGGAATAGGTCGGAGTTCATATCAAAGAAAAATCAAGGCCCACCAAAGTTTTAAAACTCAAAGCCCAAAAGTTGGGCCTATCAAATGAAAACTTGTCAGCCCAATTATTGGGTTAAGGCCGAAGCCGGATCAATGAAACATAAATTGTAAATTTGTAATTATGTTATGCGAGAAAAAAAAAAGATTATATATATATATTTTTTGTAAAATTGGAGGTCAAGCCATTCAAGTATTCAACTGTTTTTAATATTCACAAAATATTTTTATCCGAGTTCGAGCCTGCAATATTCGTGTGAAGGAGAAATAATATATCATGTTACTATTGGTTTGAATTTCAGTTTCATAATGTGAATATAAGTTATTAGAGAAAAATGTCAAGAATTACTTTATACGTTTCATAATGGAATTGTTTATTGCAGCTTAATAAAATAAATGAAGGATCTAAGTGGAAAAGTGATTTTTTTTACATCCATTCCTAATTTCGTTTTACATCTATTTGGATTCCAAATACAATTTCATTTCTTTTCAAAATGCACCATTCAAAAGCTTATATTTAATTATTTATTTCAGTTTATTTAGCCTTCTAATTAAAAAAAAAAAAAGAATTGAATAGGCGCCTTGCCTCCAGTTATCTTTGCATTTAAGTATTTAATTCATTCTTTTTATCTTTTAATGGGCCATTAACTGTCCACTTCTCATTTGCTTGTATTATTTTGATCATAATGATGATAAAAAAAAATATATCATATGTTATATAACACTCTCTCCCTTTTTATTCTCCCACATAATACTTATCCATTTTGTTTCAATTCAACTACTGCATATTACAGATTTATCGTTAATCGTTTTTATGGTCGTGTTTAAAAGTAAGAACTAATAACTCTGAATTATCTTAATTACAGTTTAAATCTTACACAATAGAGAAGAAATATTTTTAAAAATAGTGCTCCACACAATCCAAATAATATTGGTTAAGTTTAATTTACTTTAATTAATTTCTTTAACTATTCGACCCCAACACCTTCAAAATATGATGATGAACGGTTGAAATTAATTGGAAGAGCAGAAAACTGCTATTCTATTTGGAGAGCAGCGGAGTCGGTTTTCAAAGAATGATGATGAAATATTATCAACTGACCAATTAATTAGTTGCAGGGTACGCATGCATGTCACATTTTTTGATGCACTAGACATAGGTAGGCTAGGTATAACAATGAAGGGAGAATGGAGATAGTGTCTCTTGCCTCATTGCCTGGTCCATTAGGTTTGCATTTATGTTCATGTCATGAGTTGGTCCAGGCCCAGCCTCATGTCCAGTGCGTGCATTGCACTAGCAAGTGCACCTAGGATAAACGAGCTAAAACCTTAGTTCAAACTTGTGACGAACTAGTTCGAGCTAGTTCGCAAGCTGACGAGCTAACTCACTGGGTCTGGTTGTTCCTTGTTTTAAAAAGAAAATAAATTTTACAAACATTTTTTGACCGAATTGGACCGAGATTGACAGTATATAATGTACACAAATTCATACAAATTTACAAATTGATGCCTAGCCGAGCTGGCGAGCAAGCTAGGCCCCAGCTCAAACTCGTTAATTCTGGACCGAGCTAGTAGTGAGCTGGCTCGTTAACAGTTAGATCCAGTAACGAGCGAGCCAGATACGAGTCACGATGAAGCCACGAGTTACGAGCTTTTTTTGCCACCCTAAGTGCACCTATTAACCAGCGAGTTGGATCTTTAATTATTTGGACAAAAATTAAAATGCACATAAATTAAAGAGGGGTTGGATATCCTTTTTTATTTACAGAAAAACAATAAAATAAATTTTGAAGAGAAAAAATACAACAATTATTCGGTGGTATTAAAAAAACTGTACCAAATGTGCTACTTCTTGAGAAATTCGCTACAAACACTATATATATATATATATATATATATATATATTCGGTGAGGTTCCTTAAGAGTAGGCATATTGACACCACACACATTTATATTAACACAACATCTTTAATAAAATTTAATGTATAGACAATTTTGACCTTCTTTAAATATTTTGCTAATTACCATATTTTTCTATAATGTAATTAATATCCTGATCATTTATTAAATTATATTATTTCTATAATTGCTAGATTTTATTTCTATTTTTATTTTATTTTACAATGAGCTAATTATTAATATCTTTTTGTTTCATTTTTTCTCATAGAACTATAGAACTATATATCCAATTCACGGAAATTATCACTCAATTGAAATTCCAAACACATACATCAAGGTATGTATTTAACTTTTTTTTTGTAAATTTTTTATATTATGATAAACTCGTTTTAATTTTTAAACTTTATAATTTTGTTATTTTGATACTTATTATCCATAGTCTATTTTAATTAAAATTGTTTATTGATGTTTTGTATTTGTTAATTGAATAGATGGATCAATCTCCTAACCAACTGGAAGAAAATCTTGAAAATCGATTTTTGAGATGCAAATGAAAACAATCAAATTCTTATTTGAAGCTTGAAAATCGTGATGATTTGCTTCGTGTCGTTCGTGAATTCTATGTAATTTTTATTGTAGTGTTTTGTTGTACTTTTAATTTATTATTTTAATCATAAGTTGAATGTTAAAACTAATCATGATAATTTAAATTCAATATGTTTTTTATATTAGTAATCATGTGTTTTTAGTGATTTTTGAGGAAAAAATGGATAAAATGTTAAGTGACAAAACAATATTTTTTTATAGTAGATTGTGAAAAAAAATTGTGAAGTTGGATAAAATAATTAAATCGATATACATAATGATGATATAATTTAATAATATAATATAATCATTCACTGTTGTAGTTCTCTTAAAAAATCTTAAAGATTCAATTAATGAAAACAAATAAAGAATATTTATTACATTAATCTAACTTCTAAGGAAATAAATTATATAATATCATATGACAAAGAAACAGATTTTGATAAAATATAACTTTTAAGAAAAAAATAATGTGGAAATAGATGGAGACAGAATCAGTTTTTAAAAGGAATATAGAATCACTTAATGAAGGATAAAATTATCTATATTATAAAATAGAGTGATGCTTCCATGGACCCAAGGACCTATTTGTAAAATGAACATATCTTTATTTTGAAAGTTCAAACAGTCGATCCGAACCGTTCATCTTGTTCTCCATATTAATATGTGCTTGGAGACCAAATTTTACATTTTTCTGAATTTTTTTACTATTTATTAAGATGGTACAAAATTCAATGGTCTGAATTTGATATTTTTTGTACCCATCTTAATAAATAGTAAAAAAATTCAGAAAAATGTAAAATTTGGTCTCCAAGCACATATTAATATGGAGAACAAGATGAACGGTTCGGATCGACTGTTTGAACTTTCAAAATAAAGATATGTTCATTTTACAAATAGGTCCTTGGGTCCATGGAAGAATTTGCCTATTAGATATATTGATAGTGTTGTGTTAATAATTTTTTTTGTTGTTTTAATATCATCACCCGTTCCTTAACGTGCCATAGCGTTACACCGTTATCTCTTAGAAACTAAACTACATATTAGTTCTTGTTTGTTAATGTTACTTCATGCATAATACTAGTACAAGGCACAAAATACGGAGTATAAAGCGAATTCACATTCTCTCTCTTACTGTCCAAGAGAATCTTTTACAATTATTGATTCAGGACCATTCATTTTAACCTGGCACGAATCTCAAAGTCAAATAATACTGCCTCCTATTTCCTCCGAATCTCAAACCATAAAGTGATGCGCATCCTCTATTGCTAGTAATAGAGAAGATACGGATCTGTATAAAGCAACCGCATTGAATATGTGATTCCTTTTATAGATAGGATTTTTTTGTGGTTGTTGAACGAACACGGAAAGAAACTGTATCGAATATGTGATTCCTTACGTAAGTCTTGAAGAAATTGCATATTTATGACAGTTTCTTCCATAACATTGAATTGATCGATGTCTCCAACCTGGTGCAAAAACTGTCCACACCCAATAGAGTTAGTTCCATCTATAATTCTTATGAACATTTTTTAAGATTAGATAGCATATATATATATATATATATATATGAGTAAATCTAGGGTGTGACGTGCTCACCAAGAGGATTTGGTGAGCAAAACTCCAAAAATACATCGGATCGGGTTCAAATGATGAATCCAAACCGTTGAAATCCATGTACTTCGTGAGTGATGCATGTACATGCAAAATTTTGGAAGTTTCGAATTCATTTGCTACGAGGTCAAGCAGTCAAAGTAATGAATCTTTTAATAAATTATTCTATTAGTTGTTTTATATATTCATTTTTCATCATTACTTTAACCGCTTGATCTCGTAGCAAATGAATTCGAAACTTCCAAAATTTTGCATGTACATGCATCACTCATGAAGTACATGAATTTCAACGGTTTGGATTCGTCATTTGAAGCCGATTCGATGTATTTTTGAAGTTATGCTCACGAAACTCTCTTGGTGAGCATGTCACACCCTAGATTTTACTCTCTATATATATATATATATAGGGTGTGACCCTAGATTTTACTCTATATATATATATATATAGGGTGTGACGTGCTCACCAAGAAGATTTGGTGAGCACAACTCCAAAAATACATCGGATCAGCTTCAAATGACGAATCTAAACCGTTGAAATCCATGTACTTCGTGAGTGATGCATGTACATGCAAAAATTTGGAAGTTTCGGATTCATTTGCTACGAAGTCAAGCGGTCAAAGTAATGAATCTTTTAATAATATGCTTTGGGTTGCATTTCGGCCGAAATACAACTAATTTATTTTTCAATTTTCGAAGTTCAAAAAGTCGATCCAACCAGTTAGATGTGATATCTATATTAAAATGTGTTTGGAGGCCAAATTTTACATTTTTTGGAATTTTTTTACTATTTATTAAGCCACTTTGAAAATTGCTGATCTAACGGTGGCTTAATCAAACAGTGAAATCGTTGGATCAGCGATTTTCAAAGTGACTTAATAAAGAGTAAAAAAATTCCAAAAAATGTAAAATTTTGCCTCCAAACACATTTTAATATAGAAATCACATCTAATGGTTTAGATCGATTTTTTGGACTTCGAAAATTGAAAAATAAATTGGTTGTATTTCGGCCGAAATACAATTGAAAGCATATTAGTCAATCTCTCTCTCTCTCTCTCTCTGTGTGTGTGTGTGTGTGTGTGTAGTAGAACTAGGGTGCTCCTAAGAGTAGCAAGTCCTTTTGTACTCTTAACTCTAAAATCTATTGGATTAACTTTGAACGACAAATCCAAACTGTTGAAATCCTTCTACCTTACGAGTGATGCGTCTACATGTGAAAATTTTAAAGGTTCGAATTAATTTAGTATAAAGTCAGGTCAAAAGGCTTTCTAAAAATGAATGCATTAAAATTAATTTAAAAACCTCCTAATTTTGACCACTTGACTTTATACTAAATTAATTCGAAATTTTAAAATTTCACATGTAGACGCATCACTCGTAAGATGGAAGTATTTAAATGGTTTAGATTCGTCGTTCAAAGTTAATCCGATAAGTTTAGAGTCAAGAGTACAAAAGAACTTGGTACTCCTAAGAGCACGTTAGTTCTACTCATATATATATATATATTAAAATTTGTTTTTATTTTAGATTTATATATGAATATGTTTTTACTCTCATGATAAACGAAATACTTTCATAACCACAAAGAGTTTGCTTGCGAATTTTATTACATAAAACAAATGGAATATTTTTTAAAATAAATATTACCAAGTAGCAAACAGGAAGATTTATTTTTAAAAATAAATAAAGACCTTTTGGCATTACAATCTGTATAATTACCTTCAGGCTTCAGACGATTTGTGAGTAGGGGTGTAAACGGAGCGGATTTTGAGCGGATAATGCTAATACCATATCCGTATCCGTTTTTCAACAAGCGGATACGGATACGGATATGGATACGGATACGGATACGGATAGTAAACGGATATCAAAATTGAAAACCATATCCGTCTTAAACGGATATGGATACGGAACGAATAATCCACGGATACGGATTTGAATACGAATATAGAGTGGATAATTGTCGGATATTGAGTAATTCTACTAAATTTCATAATTTTAAATTACCTAAATTGACAAAAATTTAATAGTCTTTTTAAGTTTGCACAGTGATGATTATGCATGACTAATTGCTTATTGGTTCAGAGAACCAATTTATTATCCTAATAGATTATATGATTTTTCTACCAAGATTTTTGGACTTAAATGAATATGTATGTTTTTTAGAAATTTCGCAAGGGTGAAATGAATTGAAAGCTGCTGACAGATTAAATTTCGGATCCGGATATATACGGATTTCCGCTCCGTTTATATCCTCACGGAATTATCCGTATCCGTATCCGCATTATTTTTTCATATACTAAAATTATCCATATCCGTATCCGCAAGTATCCGTATCCGTTTAATCTGGATACGGATAATAAGTGGATTCGGAGCGGATTATCCGCGGATAATCCGTATCCGTTTACACCCGTATTTGTGAGTGAAGAGAAATTCAATTTTTAAAAATATAATAAAATTAAATCACATATCCTCGCCGAATCTGCTATTGAATGCATAGATTCATAGTTTGATGTCATTATTCGAATCTGTTTGTTCAATTTAAAATGATTGAATTAATTTTTAGAACCTTTTAAATTATTATTTTTAGGAAATTAATTCGAACCGCAACATAAAAATAAACATATAACAACATAATTCAATATATCCAAATCCAGCAGGGTGACTTTGAAAAATAATTAATTAAAGTTACCATGATTTCTGGCCGGGTTTCATAAATGGTTTTATGATTTTGTATCCTATGCAATTAATTAATTGTTTCATGTTTTGTGGCCTCTCTTTTACTTCATACTCCCTCTTCTCTTCCCCCTTTTTTGCTCCTTAAATTCGCACATTTTGTTTAATGGTGAACATATTTTGGTTCATATCTTTCTATATTAATGAAGTATTTATTTAACTAAAACTTTAAAATATGTCTCGTTATAAAATATATCTCATTGAATATATATATTATTATTATTACTATTAGATTTAGCCTACATTAATATTAAGTTAAATAACAATCATTTGGATTTAGTTTCATTAATTACTCAAATGCAGCTTTTCATATAAGCATATTAGGGCATATGCTTATAAGTCATATATTTGTTTTCAAAATTCAAACTACAAATCCAAATCGTTCAAAATCTATATCCTTCTTGAGAGCTTCATTTATATATATATATATATATATATATATATATATATTTTTTTTTTTATTTTGAATTCATATAGTATCAAGTCAAGCAGTCAACAAATAAAAATCTTATACGTATATTGATGCATTATTGGCCGGCATTTTTTTCCATAACCAAAAAATTAAATAATATAATATTAATAACCAAATTTTAAAAAATATTTTATCCATAACCAGACCGCCCAAACGTGGGGCGGTCCACTGTGCAGACCAAATCGCCCCCCCGTGGGGCGGTCTGAATTTTGTTTTTTTTTTGTATTTTGTGTATAAAATGATTATTTTCTCTCTCCAAAGTCACAATAATCCACTCACTCTTCTTCCAAACTGACTCCTGCTCTCAAACAGTGCTACGAGGCGATTTTTTAGGCGATTCTGAGGCGATTGCGATCAACAGTGCGCTCAACAGTGACCGAGGTTTTTTTAATTTTTTTTAAATGTTAAAAATTTCATAAATAAACAAAATAACTAATATTGAACGACAAATTTCTTTTCTAATGTCAAGAAAAAACTCAAAAATGTTCATTGCATTGTACTTGGGTGGAAAAATCACGAAAGGAGAGTTCGGATGCCAATACTCGAAAGATGCGACTTACGGCTTCCAGGTGAATGCCAATACTTCAATTTATGAAGTAAAGGAAATAATAATGCAACAAACCGGTTGGGACCGTGTCCAATTTACCGTACAAATCAGTACCCGAATTAACAATCAACCCCCCGGTGCCAAACCTTACTATATAAAATATCCTATAGAAGAGCAGGATATATGGAAAGCTATGTACGGATTTTTTGAGTCCAATTTAATCCCGGTAATGGACCTATTTTGCAAAAAAGTTTCGATTCAACCAGTTGGTGTCCGGAGAGAACCTTCTACCCAGAACAACCTGGATACTGGGGCTGGACCTTCTACCCAAAACAACCTGGATTATGATCACAACCTGGATTATGATCACAACCAGGATGTGAACTCACCCCCTCGTGAGCCTATGAGACGAGATAGGTATTTGCAAGTACCTGAGTATAGTGTTGCACCCCGGGCTGAAACTAGAAGACATTGATTTTGATGATATTGATGAGATACCGACAAAGGAAATTGATACTGGTGATGATTGGGATGGGGATTGGGGTTCAGACAGATTATCAGAGGGCGACGATGAGGAGATTATGCCTCCTCCAATTGAAGACAGATTTCCGATCAGGGGACGAGGAGACAAGCACCCGGTAAGGACATTCAATGACACTACTTCTTTTGAAGAAGCAGACATTTCTCTTTTTGGGACACGCGTTGTATACAACGAAGAGATTAGCCCGGGCCAGCTTTACACCAACATAGAAGAACTGTCGACCAAAGTTAAGCAGTTCCATTTGAAGGGTAATTGGGAGTTTACAGTGGTCAGGTGGGAGAGGAACCGGTATGTTGTAATTTGCAAGGATACAAAGTGCAAATGGAAAATGTCTGCCGCGCCTAAAGGCAAGGGAGAGGCATGGATAATTAAGAAGGTCGAAGGACCACACACTTGCAAGAGTGCGTCAAGAAGATCAGATCATAGTGCGCTGACGGCAGCACTTATTGCCGATGTAATTATGACAGACATTAAGGAGGACCCTGCGATGAGCATTAAGGAGGTCGCTTGTGCGGTGAGACGAGTCTATGAACATGTAGTCCCACATTACAATAGGTTGTGGAGGGGTCGGGAACTCGCAGTATGCAGATGCTTCGGAACCTGGAAGGGGTCGTACAATCTCCTCGCACCATTGCTGATGGCCATAACAAGTACAAATCCGGGAACCAGGTTCGAGCAGTGGCATGTACCAACCGATACACCCGGTGAGGTACAATTCAAGGGCATAGCATGGGTTTTCAGTTCATGTATTGAAGCATTTCAATATGTTAGACCTGTGATCAGCATCGATGCATGCTTCATGTTCGGCCGGTATGGTGGGGCTCTGCTTATAGCATGTGCATATGATGCTGAAAACCAGCTGTTACCCATAGCTTTTGCCATTGTTCAACAGGAGGATGGTCCAAATTGGGGTTTTTTCATGTCATTTCTGAGGAGAGAGGTGATAGGGAACAGGTTCGTCTGCGTGATATCAGACCAGCACAAGGGCATCAAGCATGTATTTAATAGCCTCAACTATGGGTGGAACACGAATATGGGAGAGTCTGTGCATAGGTACTGCATGCAACACATTTCAGAGAACCTGTGCAAAAATACCGGCGGCGGAGAATGGGTTGCTGACAGGTTCAAAATTGGCTGCAAGAGGAAAAAACCACGACGAATGGAAGAGATGTTCAGAGATTTTGCCAGAGTATGTATGCATTATTATTATTTTTTTTTTTACATTTGCACGACTTGTATCACTGAGGTATATTTCTATTTTTTGTAGACATTTCCAGAGGCAAATGCCTACTTAGCGAAGGAGGGCAAGAGACGTCCGCGCGATCCGATGGAGCCGTCAGCATATGAGAAGATATTTCAATCATGTGATGGAGGTTGGAGATGGGGAATTATGACCACTAATGGGTCAGAGTCGTTAAACAATGTCTTCAAACAGAGCCGTATGTTACCCGTGGTTTCACTGGTGGAGGATACATTTTACAAGTTAAATGCTTGGTTTGTTGAGAGGCATGCTAAAGCCACTGTATTAGCGAGTAGGGACCAACTATTCTCAGATAGAGTAGAGGAGAAATTAAGAAAACACGAGAGAAAAAGGTTCTCGTCATGCACGTTGTAGCATATGGCGGCAAAGACAGTACGGAATATGAAGTGCAGGTTCCAAGTGAGATCATTCCACCGGTGGTGGGACAAAGTGGCATTATACAAACTCATGAACGCGCATGCAAGTACAGAGTCGTTTTAGGCGCGAACAATCAAGTAACGTGCGAGTGCCAAGGCCCTCAGTTAGTTCGCATTCCGTGTTCTCATGTTATGGCGGTTTGTCGAAAACGGAATTTCCTTGAAGACGTCTTTGTTGACAACTATTACCGTACCGATTGCCTTCTGAACACCTGGGGAGCATCATTTCACAGCTACCCCAACCAATACCAGTGGCCATACTACCTTGGACCTACGGTGGTTCCTGATAAGAAATGGATCAGGAAGGGGAGGAGGAAACACAAGCGGCGCGTAATGGAAATGGACAGGATGCAAGGTCGGCAAGTGGGACATGAGGCTCACCGTTCGACTACTGACAGACAGATTAGAGGTATGT
Source organism: Carex cristatella (assembly GCA_024447775.1). Classification (NCBI taxonomy): domain Eukaryota; kingdom Viridiplantae; phylum Streptophyta; class Magnoliopsida; order Poales; family Cyperaceae; genus Carex; species Carex cristatella. The sequence goes on from JAJHPF010000025.1 coordinate 2,427,926, forward strand.
AGATGATCGTACATAACTTAAAAATGATTTGAAATTAAATTTAAATATTGATACTTAATGTTCAATGAAATGCATTGCAGAGGCAATAAACGAAGCCAACGAAAGAGAGAATGCTAGAGTGGTTGCCGATGCGGGATCTTCTGGAAGCAGGCGACCCAATCAGGAAAGCCACTCAAGGAGTAGTCAGGGCTCTACAACTGCTAGTGTCGCGCCGTCATCCACTTCCAGAATCCTAAGAAGTAGACTTGGTCTGTTCGGACGCAGGAAGAGTTAATTCAATAAATATTGTATTTATATTTGTAAGTTATTCAATTAACTTATGTTGTGAACCATTTTCCTTAGAAATTGCGGACTTGGGCATATATTGTTATGTATCCATCATCGCATTAAAATTATTTCTGAGTTTTCGAAACACCGCTCAGTTCAGTCCGGAGAAAATTATTTCTGAGAAGTCAATTATGCATGAAAATCCTTTTGCCGACGGCCTACATTAGTCAAGTTACCCATTTATTTCATATCTATAATTTCAAAAAAAAATACATTCATTATTTAGATTGAAAATTCAAATCCTAAAAATAATAATAATAATAATAATATTTCAGACCGCCCCACGGGGGGGCGGTTTGGTCTGCACAGTGGACCGCCCCACGTTTGGGCGGTCTGGTTATGGATAAAATATTTTTTTTAATTTGATTATTAATATTATATTATTTAATTTTTTGGTTATGGAAAAAATTGCCGGCATTATTGGCATGTTAAAAAGAGATCTTTCAAAAATACTACAAAACTTCTAAAAAAAGAGTAAAAATTGATATTCTACGAGTTTAAAATATAACATATTTAATAAGCTACTTAACTCAGACATTTAAAATACATAAATTTTAATTTTGACCCAGAAGCATATGCTATAATATGCTTATATAAGTAGAATACCCGCATTGTAGAAAATCTTACCATTTCATACCACAACAAAGTACATTCTCTTGCTTTCTCCTATGCTTTTTGCATACAAAATTCAAATAACAACTCTGCAGATAATTAGAATATTGTTTTCATTAAAAAAAATGCAGAATACATTAAAAAGTAGCAACGGTGCTTAAATTATTAGAGAAGAGAACTTAAGATATGAACTCATGTATGGCTTTTACAAAACAGTGATGAGCTGGAAACTTAATACATGGTTTAACTAATATATATCTCTGTTCATGTATTATTCTATGGTTTCTATCTCTCTGGTCTCTTGCCTTTCCTTTGGGGCATATGATTTTCTATGACCTCAGCAATAAATATTTGGTGTTGCATGTAGTGCCGGTTGGCCACTTGGCCCATGATAAATTCATTGATTTTGAGGAATTTTGGTTTCTCTGTCAATTTTTCCAACAAATATTTATGAAGAATATTCTTAATAATAGAATGATGTCTCTGTGATATGCTTACTTTCTTGCAAATTTGGTACAGGGAATGTTCGTCTGGTATTGATACAGGGAATTCAGATTTGATTGAAAATAAAAAATAATCATGTCCCAAAAGTTGGGTCATAAATAACTTTACATCAAATTGGTTTGGTTACATGTTAAAAATAACAAATATTTAATATTTAAAATTGAATGCAAAGTTGTTTGAATTTGCTTTTGGTGGGCCGGTTGTTTCATGGCTTTCATCTATTTTATAGGGTGGCTGCCTTTTCACTCAAGTAAATTCTTAGTTTTTTCATCTTGAAAAATCAATAGAATAAACAAAGAAATTAAGTCAAACATCCATGTTGATAAAAGCATCTGGTGCACCATCTCAAAATTGAAACATTTAGCATGTAATCAAAATATTTTTTGAGTAAAGTTAGAAGTCAAAGCTACACAACTATTTAGTACTCTTGTTATTATAACAAATAATTTTTTCCATCTGAGTTTCGAACCCATTATCTCGCACATAGAGGCCATGTGTTTTTGCCACTAAACCAAATGCTGGTTCTTGCATGTAATCAAAATATGGAGAATGAAGATTGCAATTAAAGTTAAATCATTTATTTGGCTAGTGTGTGTGTGTGTGTGTGGGGGGGGGGGATCCTGATACATGAGGTTATGATCTATCGAGGATGCCAAGTGTGTAATGTGTGGAAATTGCATGATGGAAACTGCAAAACAATTTATTTTTTCACTGTCAAAATACATTGGAAGTATGGAGTTATTTTTCAAATTTCATGGTACATGGTGGTACAGTGGGGATACATGAGAGGTATCAAGTAGGTTCTATAGTGGCAATTCGGGTACAAAGAAGCATGTGTGGCTTTCCAGTTTTATGGTGGTATTCTGGTCCATATGGCGACAATGCAACGAGGTAATTTTTAGTAACAAGAGATGTCCAGCTTGGCTAGTTGCAAATCGCGCAGGAGAGGATGCTGCTATGTGGCAAATGCATTGTGGGAAGGAGAATAAAAGAGTAGCAGGGGCTGCACTGGTACTGGACTATAAGGTGCAAAATAACAGTACCATGTAAAATTTTGTGGTAGTTTAGGAAATTATGTTGTAAACAACTATATTATTTAACCTATATAGCCAATACTAAGCTTTCAAAAAATACACACACAGATATATATACATATATACATATACAAAGTTTACACTTAACAACAACAATCATGTAAAAATTTGTTCTATCAAAGGGTGAACCTTATATATATTTGGAGCTCACATAATTAAAATTGGCTTAAATTAAAGAAAATTAAGCAAGTAAAAAATACATTTGTCAAAAGATATGTTTTAGTGTCTACAAATTGAGTACACTTTCCTTGTGTCCTCTCCTTTTATTTTAATGTCCTTTATTACGAGTACTAATTCCTTATTGTATTCCTGAATTTTGCTTTAATTGTTCAAATCATTATTCATAAAGCAGATAAAATCAGAGTTATGTTATTTTACAAATGCCAATTAATAACTATACATCATTGTAAGTATAAAAAACAATGAAGGTGGCCTAAAAATGCATAATGAACAGCTTTCATTGGATGTTACATGTATGCATGGCCTAAAATGGAAATTGCCGATTAGGGGCACTTAGGCGTAGGTTTGTGCCCCCGCAAATAAGACTAATTAATCACAATTTGTATTGAGTGACGCGCACCAAAATAGAGATTAATTACTCTTAAGAAAAACAGAGATGGGGCGTAGTCAAGAAAAAAAAAGACTAGGCTGTGCTCCAGACGGGGGTAGGAGAGGGGAGAGGAGGGAAAGGAGAATAGAGTGAAAAATTGAAATTTGTGAGATCTGTATCGTCCGATTTAGACTATGCTCCAAATCTGTACCTCCCGTCCCGTCCCCTCCCTTCTCTTTCTATTTAAATTTGTGGAATACAACCTAAACCTTCATACAAATTAAATACTATAATTGTGTTCATTAAATTTTGTTATTTTTGCCTGCATCAATACTACTACAAAGCTTCTCTTATAAAAAAAAAATTTCATCATATATAATTATTGAGAGGAGTGTTCAAACGTCTCATGCTTTAACATCCATTTTATATATTTTCGAAGTTAAAAAAAAAAAGTCAATTCTAACCGCTCAACATAATCTCCATATTAAAATATACCTGAAAATCAAAATTTATATTTTATTTGAAATTTTTTAACTCTTTTTTAGATAGTAACACAATCACTCTTTATGGACCATCCAAAAACAATTTTTTGTACATATATAAAAAATAGTAAAAAGTTTCTAAGAATATATAAAATTTAATTTTAAGCACATTTTAATATGAATATAATGTTGAACAGTTCATATCAACTATTTGAACTTTGAAAACAAACATGGACAGACTCACATAATACTAGGGGTAGTTTGCCTCCCCCCTCCCGAATTTTGAGTTTTAGTGGAGATCGGGACGTTGCGATCGACTTTGCCAATCCTTGAGATTTCTAGATGTTTGATTTGTAATTCGTGTTAAATTAAGGATTGAAATTAAAATAAATTTATTGAATTATTATTGGTAATTAGAATTATAAGTTAGAGCATCAGAAATTACAAAGTAGAGTATTGGAATGCATAAATTAAAATGTTGTTTTTTATCGAGTACCTAATTAGCTAATGAATTTAAACCCAATTAGTTATTTAAATCCGATTCGATATTTTTTTTGTCCTCCCGACAAAAATTATGAATCTGCTCCTGAAAACAAAAATAAAAAAAAAAATATAAGACACAATGAAACTTTAAAAACATAAAGTGTTGTGAAACCTAAAAAAACATAAAGAGTCTCTGAAATCTTAAGTTTCTAGCTTTGTTCCGGCAAATTAATATAAAAATTAACACGTCAAAGGAGATGTATTAACTATTCTTTGCACGTACCAGCTAGACTGTCAGAGGTGCCTTTGTTGCCAATCATAAGACTATGTATTTATATATAAACTTTGCCACATTTATATGTACCGATATACCTAAAACTATCAATAATTAATGCTATTGCAAATTTGCAATGTAGAAAAAAGCAGGAGCTAGGAGGGGAAATGAAAAGGAACAAAAGCCCAAAAATTGAAAAGACAAGCATTCCCTTTTTGTGGCCGAATGGACCCAGAGAGAGACCCAAAATCAAAACAGTTAGACATTAAAATAAGGGATGAAATACCCCAGTCGGCCATTCAATGAAAATGGGCCCCATCCATCTCCCCTCATTGGTATACACATTCCTCCTTTTTCTATTTTTTGCCTTTTGCCTCCCTGCCTCAATCCTTTTGTCCCCACCTTTTAATGCAGAAGTGTTATAGTGTTATATGACCTCTAATTGTGTCCCCTTCTCTATTAAATTTATATCGTTGCAGTAATTCAAATTTTAATTTACTGCAAAACTAATATGGACAGTGTTTCGAATTGACACAAATATTAACGGATCATGTGAATTTTCAAATTAATCGAAATTAGTCTGAATACTAATTAGACAGTTCAGATTCTAATTAGCATTGTTTTATAAATAACAATAACAAAATGCAGTAAGTACATTCCATATATCATATGGATATTTCTAATTAATTGGATAAGATAAATGATATTAATTGAAGACTATCTATACATGAGAATAAAAAGAAGTAAAATAAAAGAGAAAAAATAATATTAGTTGAAGAATTTCTATACGTGAAACGAGGTAAAATAAAAGAGATAATTAATTGTACAGCTACTAAAGATGTTATTAATTAATGATATTTAAAATATTATAAGTTAGCTAGGTGCTTAGGTGATTGAGAATAATCCAAGAAGTAAATACAGTGGAAGAAAAGGTCAAAATGTAAAACGGTTTTAAAGAGTTATGAATGTTTGGTACCACAATTTATGCTTTATAAATACCTCCACTTCTTTTTACCTCCCACAGTTTTTATAAATGCAACAAACTAATTAATAAGTTGTTATTTTGACTTTCAAAGCATGTATTCTATAATAGTTTTCACCTCAAAATATTACCATTCCATAAATAAAGTCTGTATTCTATGCTAGTACCTCATTTGAGTTGAAATATGGATCATTTGATCAGAACCTGGATAAATCCGATATAATTTGGAAATTCACGAGATCTCTTTAACACTTGTGCCAATACAAATTAGAATTAATTATAGAGTATCTCAAAACTTAGAGCATCTACATTTCTTCAACTCAAATGAGTTTCTAAATAAATGTTAACTGCTTTTTAGAAATTAAGATTGCTATATAAAGTTTCTAACTCTCATATTCTTAAAATTAATTTTAGAGTTTCTATTAAGCCACGTCAACAATAAATTAGAAAAAAAAGAATTAATCTGAGCCAATCATTTAATCTGCATAGAGTTTAGAAACAGTTTCTTAATATAAAACTTTACTGTATAGTTTCAAAATAAGAAATCATCTCACATTTCTGAAACTGAATTAAAAACTGATGCATCATATTAGAAACTCTAATAATTTTAGGAATCTCTTAAACGATTTCATCATAAATGAAGCATGTTATTTTGACCGTCTCACCTCAAACAACTACCATACTATAAATGGAGTATGTATCCTCAACTGATAACATTTTAAAAATTCAAACCTATTTTAATATTTATGCCAATCCGGATAGAGCGGTTCTACATGCAGTAATTCAAAATTTGAGTTAGTGCACATGATAACGAATTAATTCGCGTACCATAAAATAAATGAAGGCAATAACTTGAAGGGGATACTAAATGGGAGAGTCAAAGCGTTTCTCCTTTATTAAATTGGCTTCTTACTTCATTCAACCCTTTCCCGACAAATCCATCCCCACCACCTCCGCATACTCACCACGACTCTCTCTCTCTCTCTCTCTCTCGGTCTCTCTTAATTTTTTTTCTCTCTCTAAACCATAGAGAGAGGTACACGAGGAGGCTAAGGCTACTAAGCCATCTTTGTCTACCCCTTCATTAAATTCTACACCTTCTAAGAGTCCACATTTGCAACCACTCTAGCTCAGTTGCTAATTCACACATCAACCTACACTACAAAATCTCATCTCATCTCTCTCTCTTTCTATCACTATCAGTTCCTAAACCTTGAACAAATTCTCAGTTTTCCTCTCTCTCTTTGTTCTTGGGTATATATATATATCATAATGGGTCGTGTTTCGAAACCGATAGCGATTGTATGGTGGATTGTACTAGTTGTTGTGTTGCTCATGTCAAGTTGCAATGGAGCAAGATCAATGCAGACATTCAAAGACAAGCCTTTGAAACAAAGTTCAGGTTACTTTCTAGGGTTTTTACCGAGAGGCAAGCCGGTACCTCCTTCAGGGCCATCGAGACAACATAACTCAATTGGAATATTTGATAAAAGACACAACTGAGGAATAGAGATAGTATATGCTAGATGGAGGTGTACATGCATGGGTGGATTGGTTATAGAAATTTCCATTAATTTGGAAATGCAGATTTTTCTGTTCTTTTTTTTTGTTTTGTTTTAATATTTTTCAGATGATCAGGTATAGGTCTTTTGATCATTTTATTTATCTCATCTTTCATCTTTGATCAGGTATAGGTCAGAGAGGAAGCAGGTACACATGGTACCTGTTTCTTCAAGTATTATTGAGAACCATGGAGTAGCTAGCTAGGCTGATGGTGGTAAAATTAATTAAGGGTATATTTATAAATGTAAAATTTTAATTTTCTGGAATGCAGAAATGGAATCAGAAAATTTTGAGAAGTTCAATATATATTTTCGCATTTATCGATTGCGATCCGAGAAATTAAAAACATAGAGCTGCATGTCTGCATTTATCGATTGCGATCCAAGTACGTATAAGACGTTTCTATATGGTTTGAAATTGTACGCAATTATTTTATAGTTTTTACATAATTTCAATTGATTGAACTTTAAAATGAGATAAAGGAACAGGATGATGGAGTTGTTATCTTGGCAGGTGCAACAAAGTGTTGACAAAATCATGCTAGTTTGAAAAGAAGCCTTTGCTATATATCTATTATCTATCTAGTACGTCTTTATCTGTTTCTTCACTTTTCTCTCTTTTGTTAATTTTTTTTTTATAGTTAAGTAATTATAGAATCTGTAGGGAGGTTGTTGCATGTAGAGATATAAGAGCCTAAACAGTTTGTACTTAGCCAGGAAACTTTCTGGAATAAGCTATGTTAATTAATATATTAATTACTTAAAAATTTCCAGTTTTGGAATTAATGTCAGAATTAGCATGATTTTCTCCTATTATGATCTATATATAGATACATATATACATAATATTAATCAGCTTTGATTTAATTATCTGATGGGAATCAAGTTGCAACAGGCATTTGATCTGCTTCTTTCCTTTTATCATAGAATCCTAATTTAAGTTTTCATAGATTTTTCATATAATATTAATTTACCAAAATTCAACATAGAATAGCCTAATAGTTTGTACTTAGACAGGAAGCTATTCTGGGATTATTACTTAACATTTCAGTATCAAAATTTCCAGTTATGGAATGCCAGACAGATAGTACATCATCATATGTTTCTATGGATACAGAATTTTAATCTGCATTAATTTATCTGAGAGGAATAAAGTTGCAACAGGCTTTTTATGAGCATACAACTGTAGTTCCTTCTGTTCTTCTGTAGTTACTTTTTTAATGCTAGCTCATGCATGCATGCACACATAAAAAGGAGATGGCAAGAGAAAATCTCAGTTATTACTGGTTAGTAGACTATAGTTACTAGCTATATATTGCATGAAATTGGAATGAGGATTTTTTATATTTTAGTAATTAAGCTATAGAATGTTAGTCAGGTAGAGTATGACAGGTCACAGGAGTAGCTTTTTAATTTATAGTTATCAGTGCTGTAAATAACAGTATGCGGTCGTCGGACGGACAGGGTACCGCCAATCGATTAATCGGTATGCGGCCGATTAATCAGAATTATGCGGACAATTTAACGTTTTTTATTAAATTTATGTGTATATATCATAATTTATTACAAATTATTTATTTAACTCATTAAACTTATCAAATAAACTTAATTTAAGTTAGTTTTATTATTATAACATGACACTATGCTTATTTCTTCGTAACACGTAAGCATTTTGCATATGTAAGTAACACATTTATTTAATGAAAAATAAATTTGAGAATTAAACTTTTTCAAATACTAATAACATATTATTTGAATGAAAGAAAACATTCCAACATAAAATCACTATATTTAATTTATGATAATAACAAAATTTCATAAATAAACATGTCGTACTAATTGAAAAAAAAATTACATCAGTTAGTAAAAAAAATATATATATATATATGGTATATAAATAATAGAAAAATTAATCAATTTCAAAGTAAGTAAGAAGAAGAAAAAAAACATATATAAAAAATATTAGATGGATATCCAAGCATAAATAAAACTACAATACATGATTTATAAACTTTATTATCACACACTATTATAGGGAAAAAAAAAACAATTTGAAAAAAAAAAATTTACTGGAATAAACGGAAAAAACGGGAATAAACGGGAATAAACGGTCGATTAATCGTTTTTTCCCGCCAACAGACATCCGTTAAGCGTATTCAGAACGGTTTGGCCGCTGTTTCCGATTAAACGGCCGTTTTTCCCGTTTTTTACAACACTGATAGTTATAACAATCTGAGGAGTTTATTAGTTTTTGTTTAATTATTAAGCATGTAATATTAGTTAAGGGAGTATGGAAAATTGGCTTCTTAATAATGAGTGAGAGTGAGGCTATGATAATATGAATTGCATATTATGGATGATCCATGCTATCTATCTATATTTTCATTTTCAACGTGCAAATAATCGATTCGAACCGTTAAATATGATTTTTATATTAAAATATACTTGAAGAATAAATTATATATTTTTTAGATGGGTATAAAAATCACTTAATCTAAATATTATGAACCATCCGAAACCATAAATTTCTACCTATCTAAAATATAGTAAAAATGTTCTCAAAAACTATAAATTTGATCTCCAAGTATATTTTTATATGAAGATTATGTTAAATATTTTGAATCAACTATTTAAACTTTAAAATAGATTAGATCCATACCATAAGTTGATCTGTAATATGCATAGTTTCACTTATAATATAGTACATGTGTCATAAATGTGGCTCGTTCACAAGTGAATTATTTGTTATTATTTTTTTTCCAAATATGAAGCATATATTAATTCCCATCATTAAATGCAAGGTTAGTTCAAATAAATGAAGAGGTCGATCGTCAACATTTAAAATAAAAAAACTTCTTACTCACAGTTCAACCAACATACTTAATCCTTTGCTAATCCCAATCTAGTATCGGAAAGGAAAGCGACTATAGTATGTTATAAAATCATCATTCCAGATAACAAGAAATAGAAAAAAGAAGAAAGAGATATAATAATATTGTCACATACTCACATGGGGAGCATCTAGCTATGATAGCTATACTTGTCTGCTAAATACTATTGTTTTAGGTTTACTCAAACCTCATTCAGGGACCTATGCCTCCTAAAGTCTATACCAAGTGTTAATTAGTATCTTCTATTTTGTTTTTATTTATGCAATTATTCTGGGTACACGACAAATTTGATTAAAATAAAATTTACAACATTCCTTAAAAAATATCAAGACCTAACTTGAAAGTTTCCTTCAAGTTAGTTAGCTCACACAACTCAATACATTTCTTATTCAACACTCAAGATAAAATACATCAGGCATGGCCGAAAGAAAGGGAAATGAGGCAATTAATGTCTAACTTGTCTGGGCAATAAAAAAGGCATAATTTAATGAGATACTATAGGTAAACGAGGAAAGCTAAACGGAAGACAAATTGAAGTACTGTGCTGTGCATATATGATATATCTCTACATGGATGATGATGTATAGTAGCTTGTGTAAAGAGAGAAGGAACATATATAATTCATGTTTTAATTGCCTAACTATTGATATATAAGCAACAAAAAGAAATTTAGGACAAGTCACACTCAAACTTGTACCTGGACAGGACTGTATTACTGTAATCCCATGTAACATTAAATTGAAGCACTAATTTGCATGATAATATCTTCCTACTTGGAGTAAGCATTGTATTTCTTTCCTTGGATCTTTTTTAGGAGCTTTCGATTAAAATAGTTCTTGTACTTTGTTTCTGACACAAGTACTAGTAGTTGGTATTTAATGAGGTTTTACCACTTGTCCCCTGTTTTTCTGTTCAATTCTCAAGTGCTCTTATTTAAGAGAATTTAATGGTGATGGCATTTCTGTTTCACCAAGAAATATTACAGCTACTATTTTACCCACTTTCCATATAGAGATTGATTATGAAAGCAACATAACAGACGTGCATACGACTAAGAGAAATGGGCACAGGAGCGTGTAAAATTTCAGGCACAAAACATATAAAAAACAAAGAGGATCTATTCCTTAACCAACTGTTCCAATGTTGAAAAAGAAGTATGTGATTCAATTGGAACGTTTTCCCTCAGGAACTGGACTCAGTACAATAATACTTCCAGCCGGGCCAAAAGTAGTAATACGTTGCCTATTTAATTAGATACAGGGAGTCCGTTTTGAGATCCGAGATTAAAGCTAAAGACTCAGATCTCATTCTACTCAGTCAGGTATTGCACTGGATCTGAATTCAATTCATCAAACCGGTTTGTATTATTTGTATGGTGTAAGTATAAACTAGTGAAACTGGGTCCCTAATAAAATCTATTACAAGTCGACACATTACAAGTTCCAGATCGACAATTTACAGAAAAAAATATTGTCTAAATTAAGTCATATACACTGATACTCATTTAAGGCTTTTCTTGTACTCTTGTTGAACAGGATAGTATTGCTTATTGAGAAAAACGCGTCCATGACAGAATAGAAGGGATAAATTAAAAAGTAAAACAATTTCTTCATCACAAAAAATTAAAAAGAAAATCAAACTAACACAGCATCCCACGGTGCGATTTATCATGTTAAAATTGTACAGAAATTAAAACACTGCTACTCTTAAAGTGGCAGAATAGAGGGTACTGTATCTCAGAATTTATTTCACAAAAAAATTTGCATAAAAAGTCTGAGATATATTTATGAAAATAAACAAAAACATTGGCTTTTATCACCATCAACTAGGTACAATTTTTAACGCCTCTATGACCTCAGCTCCACATAGGATCCAGATATTCCCGAAGTGCCAAGAAGTGATACCTAACAAAACATCAGTTGGGTTTAGTGTAACAACTCCTTTTCTCGAAATTTCACCATGACATCATCTCATATTGGCTATTTTTTTTCTCCTTCTCGTAATTCATTGAGAATTATCCCTTGAATCCACATTTTTTTTTTATACTTAAAGGATATGAGACCATAGCCCCAAAAAAGTAAGAACACAACAATGTAAATAAAAAGGAGGAAGGTTAACCTTTCCCCACTCGGAGCCAATACCAGAGCATCTCATCTTTAGGTGAATCATCTTTGTGCCCAGCTCAGTTTCTACCTTTTTACGGAGGTAAGTCTCGTCAGGGCCAAATGAATTTAGGTACGCCGTGTACCTGTTGTGTGCTGCTTTTACTGCCTCTTGAATATAGGCAGGCAGGGGACCAACGTTCTAATAAAAAACAAAAGATAAGAAGCTGAGCATTGTGGTACAGCAAGCCACAGATTGAATATTTGTCTGGCGATGTTAAGATAACAGTGATTCAGATTGCTTTTGGTTAAATTATCTCATTGCATAGTATCATAATGGTTTCTGATGCAGTATAAGATGCTTTTGTGATAACACTAATGCATCTTTTCTGGTGTAGATATCAACTTTAGCAAAATTAATCAAATAGTGCATCAATTAAAAAGCAAGAAAAATCAAATAGCCCATATGCTAAACAATTCAGCTTAACGGGTTGTACAGGGTGCAACAAGGCAAACCAAAACTGAACCAAGCTATGAAAGGGTGGGACCCACGTTGTTGTGGAATCGTCAGTGCCATCAACCAAAGATAGAAGCAAAATCCTAGTTTTAAGTTAGATCAAAGGCAGGATCAAAACACATCGAGTAAGACAACATAACCAAAAAACCTACTTCTAAACACCAAAGCAAGTGAACAAAAAATATATAGATATACATTTTTATGGGCACAAACTAATTTGTAGTTGATATTCTTGGAAGTTCAGCTCTGATCAAGCATAAAATCAAACCAAAGCAAAGCATACCAAAACCAATAATTAGATGAGCCTACCTCAACAGTGAGACCATTGCACTTATCAGTCCTAGATTGAATTAACATCATAACAAAAAGAAAAAAGTACTACAGAATATTGCAATTAGACAGGATCCACCTACACATCATAAAAGGGTGACAGATTTACAGTTCACATTCGCAACATTCGGACAACCATAGATTTAACCAAAAATAGACTCAAAACTGAAAGTAACAAGACAAAACAAAGCAAAAACCCAAGCATTAAATGAAGCAAGAGAGGAGTACAGGACTGACCTCGCCAGTGATACCGCCTAGGTCATCAAGGGCCATCCTTAGAGAAACCAGCGTACCACTAAACTCCTCGCATGCTTCAGCTGCAGCAAAGAGGCCTTTCAGGTGCTTTTGGCCGAGTGTGTCGCTGGTCTCCTTAGATGCCGCCTTTTTGGCCTCTGATACGACCGACTCAGGTATATGGTCCCAGCTAGTTGCCATTAAATCCTTGAATGCTGTTTCAATCTCTGGGTCGGTCATTTCAGGTAGGAGCTTTGAATCAAAGCTGATGGTACGACTAGGTTGCCATGATGAAGGGAGCATTGATCCTGAAAATTTTCAAATCCTACGGGAATGAAAATGTGGCACAATACGATATTCATGGTTTTGCCTCTTAGTATAATCGAATCGAGTCAATATGGTTGGTTCTATTGAAATCATAGGCCTAAATTTTGTACTGAAGCACAATTCAACCGTAAGAACCAACTACACACATAGGCTTGTCAGTATATAGGTCCAGTCCAGAAGAGTGCTACTGGTACAGACTGAGGAGGTGTAGCTTGGTAACTAAAGACAAGAATTCTGAGATATGTATCCTTAGGTGTTCTATAATGTAGTGTGCACACCACTATCTAGTATATTAAGGTAGAGTAATGAATGCAACCTGATGTTCTATCAAAGTTAGAGAAAAATAAAAGACACGCATGCCATAGAGAATGATTGAAATTTAAGTTCATAATTTCTTGTTATAGTCATTATTAAGACATATGGTCTCAGCTAAATAGAAATGTAACAAGAGGAATCCCAGTAGGGTGCTGGTACAAGTATAGTACCAGGATAAAAGTACAGGTAATGAATATCTCATGTCTAGAACAATAGTTCAACATTGCAAAGAACAAAAGTGAATAGAGTAAATTACATTGAACAGTTTGAGAAGTGTAATATACATTCAGACAGCTAACAGCACACTGTAATGGTGCATAGATATAGATATAAATCCTTCTTGTTATTAAAGAAAAAAATTATAAGAAACTTAAAATAGACACGGAGGAGAAGGTAGATCAATTAGATATTTAGATTATTGAGAAAATAAGACGAATTGAGCTAGCAAAACATCGCCCCTAATTAGAGAGACTGTATTTCACAGTACGCATCTACCTTGCAACTTCATCAATCAAAGAGAACTAGTAGATTATTAAGTAAGTAGAACCTGAGATACGAGGAGAGGAAGCAACGGCCGGGATCGCGCGGTAAGAAGTGGATCGGACGGCGAAGGACGAGTAGGTGGCGCGGGAGATCAGGAGGAGTCTCCGTATGGCGGCCGAGGATGATCGGAGCATCGTCGCCATTGATTCTTGATCGATCGAGGGATCGAGGAGATTGAGAGAGAGAGAGAGGTGGTTCTAATTTATGAAATGAAATCACAATTTAGAAGAGCGAAAACCAGACACTCCAATCCATTCGCCCCTTGTATCTTCTCTCCCATCTCTTCATCAGAACCGGGGTCGGTCCGATGCCCGGTCCAATTTGCGTTAAGATTCGCACAGTATAAAACATTTCCACGGAACAATTGCACACGAATCTTAATTCTGATTAGACGACCTATATTGGTCACTGGACCGAATTTGGTCCGATGACCCCTCAGGCCTCAGCTCTTGTTTTTGTTTCGTTCATTCTTTGGTAAGCGGGACACAAAGCTGATCTTCGGCCCGATATACAACAATTTACAATATGGACCTCTTTGTTTGGGCTTATACTAAATTTAATTGGGCTATAATTTAACTTATTCCTATACTAGGCCTAGTAGGATCATTAAATGGTCTGAAAACATGAGTTTCCTGCTGTCTCAAACCATGACAACAAGTATATTTTCTTGGGAGAGGAGGGTGTCCCATGCCGATCGGATCAAACTCAGTTCGATGGGTAGTTTCTACCGTCCAATTTATTTTAAAATATGTGCACGGATATTAAAGCAAATAGTACGGATATTAAAGTGGGGCGCACAGATCTTGAAATGGATCGGATGGTAGAAACCACCCATCGAACCGAGTTTGGTTCGATGGGCATCGGACACCCTCCTCTCCCTATTTTATTTGGTCCGATGGTTGAAATGACCATACGATTGTATCAAGATCCATACAAAGTACAATAAAATCGTGCAAGTCTATTTCACTTTCTGTGTGCACCAATCTTAATACTAATCGTACGATTGTAGAGCTAATTGTAGAGCTAATTGGACCTAAAAGTAGGTCCAATGCCCATCGCACGTACTCCTATCTCCTTATTACGAGATGTGTTTATATTCCTGGGGATCAATTCAAATCCCTGCTTTTGAGGCGTCAACACACATAATGACATAACTAACTATCACGAATGAAATCATTTTAGCTTATTAATTATAATATGCACACTGCTTAATTATCAAAATTTTAAAAAGATCGCTCCATGTGGACAGGGGATCTTGCCAACTAGAAACAAAACAAGAGGAATGGCTATGAATACCCCACATGTATTTCTTAAAACAAAACCAAGACAGCATTAACACTTTGTCAGATAGATATAACTACACATATATCAAAGTGCCACGAATGCACTCAATTTGTTTTAGTCTATTGTTAAGGAATTACAAGTGGACATTATTGGTGCACTTTACACACACAATCCGAGAAAAGATATGTAGCTGTTCTCTTCTCTTGGAATGTACGTGCTTAATTTTAGAGAAAACTGAGCTACACGATCGATCGAAATATTTTTAAGTCAATGCCTCCATTGTTCAATAAAAAATTTCAAAATTTTAAGCCGACTCGGTTATTTTTTAAAGGGAACAGATATATATGTATGTACGAGTATACGACAGACATTGTATCAAATTTAATATATATTTTTCTTAATTTGCTTTAAAATTTATGCAGAGAATTTAGACTGATGATCAGAAAACAACGTAATCAGTTAATCAATATGTAGATCTGTTTGTTTGATCTGTGTTTGTAATTTTAAAAATATGTCATTGAGAATTTCAATGAGATCGATGTTCTAGACATGCATGTATGTTTTCTTTATTTTTTTGAAAAACTAATAGCAGCTATCAATTAGTGCAGAAATTAAAACCAACAACAACAATTAAACTGGATCAACAATATTGAA
Source organism: Carex cristatella (assembly GCA_024447775.1). Classification (NCBI taxonomy): domain Eukaryota; kingdom Viridiplantae; phylum Streptophyta; class Magnoliopsida; order Poales; family Cyperaceae; genus Carex; species Carex cristatella. The sequence goes on from JAJHPF010000025.1 coordinate 2,443,993, forward strand.
GCCGCATAATAGCTTCCTTCATGCATTTTTCCGCAGTCCAACTTGGATCTGTCATCTCCCTTTCAACATTTGTATTATTTCGCTCCTTCCACAGCATCCAAACCCCAGAGAAAAAGAAAGGACCCCATTTAGCTGGTACCCTCCCTTTACAATATTGTTTACAACTTGAAACTGTGCTTTGTACCGATGACCTTTTATGCATAATACTGAAACCCAGTAAAACATGCAGCCTCCTCCAAAATTCAGTAGCATACTTGCATTCCAAAAATATGTGCATTGCCAACTCCATCGAACCTGTGTCACAAATTTCGCAGCGCATATCACACTGAAAGCCTCTCCTATTTAAAACATTCCGGATTAGAAGTATTCCTTTCAAAAATTTTGCATGTATATTTTCAGTGGTAGAGCCACATTATATATTATTGGATCAAGTGACTTCACTCATTTTCATAAATTAATCTTACAAATATGTACCTTTAATCAATGTTCTTTTTAAAATCTTCAAAAAGAACCATAAAATTTAGCATTTGACATTTGTTGAGTATTCGATATTCATATTGATTTATTCAATAAGACCCGAATATAATTGTAATTTTAAATACTCAACTCTATTTTGACTCCTAATTCTCATAGTTTTTTGTTTCCTAATTAAAGGGATTCCAGCATGGACCATTATTTGATCCAACCTGACAAATTAAACCTCTTATTTAATACAACAAATCATAATAATTAACTTTTAGTTAAGCCAGAGCAGCAGCACCAGATTAGCAAATCGATCTGTTAAGATGCCACGAGTGCACGTGATTTATATAATTTAGATCTTATATATATACACAAGTGGAAATATAATATCTATTCACAATTACTTTGCCTCAAATCAATGCCACAAGTACTTAAAAAAAAAAAAAAGGTAATATTACAACTTGTCATCATGTCATGTCAAGTTAAAAGAGTTGTTTGCTCTCTAAGTTAGACCAAGTGTGCATTCTTAATTTTATTGTCTTTTTTATGAGTGTGGGTACAATCTTTTATTGTCATGAAGTGTTTGCATGGAAAGCAAGACCAATTTTTAATTTTTGGCAACAGAGTAGTTAGGTGCACCCGGATCATATATAATTAATGGTGGTCAAATGGCAATAACCCTTCTCAAAAGTATAAGATAGATTAGTTGTACGTATAAGCAACTACATATTCTTTGATTAAAATGCGAAAATATATTTGTCATTGCACAAAACACTGATTATAAATTATATAATAGAAAATATATTTGTCATTGCACAAAACACTGATTATAAATTATATAATAGATTGAAATATATTTATTATGTACTCCACAGTCGGATGCCTTCTATGTTGTACTAAATTTTGTAAGTATTATATATGCTATTCATATATATCTACGACCGTACTCACGCGGCTCATGCCCCAACAAGCTGATATCAACGTCATTTAATTTTAGTCTATATAACTTCAACTCCAAATCACTATGGCAACCTCTGTTACTCGTCTCTTCAGGATGGGTGTCAGACTGAAGTAAAAGATCAGTCACGGATGACTTCTTTTCCCTGGTAACGGAAGGGCGAGTGGTTTCCCACCTATGTACAGTTTGTTGTGTTAGAATTTATGTTTACAAAATTAAAAAAAACTTTTGCCATTAAGCGAAAAGATAATTCTATTTCAAATTCAGAATTTCAGGGAAAGTTCAAATTTTAATTTGTATATAATTTTTGATGTTATGACTTATTCTTATTGTCTAAGAAGTCTCTTCAACAATATAAGTAGATTATTCTAAATGCATATGGCTTTTTTACTAATTTATCTTACTTTAACTTGTTATCCTTTTTAAACAATTCATTTCGCCTCTCGCTTCTCTACTAAATTTATATAGCCTGTAGTAATATAAAATTTTAAGATACTGCATAATGAATCCGAACCGTTCAATTTACATTGTACGCATATTAAAAAAATCTCATGAAATTCCAAATTGAACAATATAATTGATGCGAATTCTGATTAAATTGTCCAAATTTCAAACTCAAAATTTGAGGTACTGTAGTAGATACAGATTTTTTTTTTTTTTTTGAGAATACGGTATAGAAGATACAGACTTGTCTCTACTCCTATTGGATGATAACTTTTGGCATTTAATGCAAAAAGTATATGATCTGTTATTCTATTGTTTAGGATCTTGATTTGTAAGGGAGTATCTATTTTTATAAGCTCCATGTGCAACCAATTCTTTGCACACCCAAATGCTTGGAAAAGTTACAAAATAGAAAAGTTACAAAATATCCTATTGGATGATAACTTTTGGCATTTAATGCGAAAAGTATATGATCTGTTATTCTATTGGAGCTGGGTCGACGTCGACTATAATACATTAAAATTTGTTGTTTTGGGATTGACTAATATATTAAGCTCCACTGTTTAACCACTAATTAATCATTGACATTTTCCCATAAAAGTCTTACACATCTCTTGCTGCATGACACTATATATTCATCTCTCCTCTTTTAATTTACTTGGAAACTAGACCCCTTCCTCTTATCCAAACAACAAAATTGATACATCGTTTCATACTTTCATTGGTGAATTTTGAGGTGTCTTGAATTGCATGCGTTGCTTAATTTCATCAAAATAAGCTACATCTTGAGAGGGTCACTCCTCATTTGATCATTTGTCAGGTTAGCTTTCTCTTTCCCATTTAGTTTTTAGTTGGTTTAATTCTTTTTCATTTGTTGTTCATGCTCTCCATATATATAGGAGAGATAGGAGTCGGTCCGATGGGCATCAGACCTACTTTTAGGTTCAATTAGCTCTAACACCGTACGATTAGTATTAAAGTACGTGAGTACAAAAATTGAAACAGATTTGCATAGTTTTTAATGTATTTTGCACGAATCTTGATGCATTCGAATAGTCATTATACCATCGAACCAAGGTAGGTCCGATATGCATCGGACCTACTCTAAATTCTATATAGGAGCTCTTGCTTGATGAATATTTGAAAAGGCACATACTTTCTATACTTCAACATTCACAATGTGTATATCAAATAATAGGTCTCGATTCTTTTACTGTACATACTTTCTATCTTTCAAGCTTCCTTGTATAGTCTCTCCTGTGCTTGTAATTCAATAAACTATTTTCTTGATTAATAATATATAATAAGATAACTGAAATATCAGCAAAATATTGTTGTTGTCTAGTGACTTGCATTGTTAGCATAATATTTCAGACTCATGAATGTTAATTATACAGATCATAACAACAGCCAATATGTAACTTCCATATTGCTCCGCTTAGGATCAGAATCCAAGGCCCAAAATGTAAATTGGGCTACTAAAAATCCGGCCCATTTCGAGGCCCAATACTCCATGGTTGCTCTATTATAAAATTCACATAATGTAAACCATGTCTCCTTCAACCTGAACATATTCCAAAAGCAAAAACCCCCACTCTCTATAAGTGCCCCTATTGCTAACTAAAGTATCCACTTTTGAGATTAGAAAGGCTATGTAAAGACAAAAAAAATAAGGCAAGTAGAGTTGCTTGCAATTCCACTTCCACCACTTATATTGGGTGCCTTTTGACCTTACCCTAAATTGTTGTCTTAAATTTGTCCCTAAATTTTGAAACATCATTATCAATTTTTCTAAAGGGTTAAGACTTGGGGTCCCCTGAGCACTCTTTTGTTTCTTGGGTTATTGGTATTTTTCTTGATTTGGTCATGTACAATCTGTGGATGTTTGAAATTTTAAATTTGAAATTGTTATTAAATCATCATCTAGACTCATAAAAGAAAATTATAGTTATATCAAAGTACTTATCAGCATAGAATTTTTAGTCATTTATAGCCTTTAAAAAAAAAAAAGAATTGGCAAGTATTCATTTTAATTTAGAAGAGCATTCATCTCACCTCAAGTTATTATTTATTTTGTGGTATTTTTTAAGTGGTTTAATTGTGATATTTTAAGTTATTTTTAGCCTTGACTAAACAAGTATTTATTTCGGTTTAGTCAAGTGTGTGTTTTGTTGTTGAGTGTTTATGTCAGTTTACATAAGTGAATATTCTAATATAGACACATATAACCAGAATCAGGTTTTGTTCTAGTTGTCAAAACAATATTTTTCCTATAAAATTAAATTAGTTAATTCTTTATGAATATTTATTAACCCACCTTCTTATCTTGAAAAAAATTATACATAAAACGCATGGAATATATTTGAGAGTTAGCGGTGGGCGGTGGCATATCATCTTTGCCTTTATACATGCAACTAAAAACAAAAATATATACATATTTTTTTGTTTTATGGATTGACATGACAAACATTTATTTATTCTTATATTCTGAAAAAATAAATGAGCCAATAACAACAAATCAAAGTTGATATCTGTTTACTGTTCAGGTAAGGAAGAATCATCTTTTTAGAAAAGAATGGAATACTTGAAGTTCCTCTTTAAAGTGTAATAATGAAAAAAGGTTGGAGAACAAAATACCATTTAGCACTAAATTAGAACTTTTCAGTTACAGAGTTCACATCACCGCACATATTTTAGGTTATCTTTTTTTTTTCTTTTAAAAATCTTTTGATAAGTTCAGTATTGACCAGTGTTTTGAAATTCTGTTCTCATTCAGTATGCGGAAGGCCACCGCATACCGTATATGCGGATTTTTATTCGGATTTATATATACATATTTTAAATGAGAATTCATATATATAAACAAGCATACAGTAATATGTGGTATGACTCGTTGTTAATGTACTCTAAACCGGTATTTTTATCACTGTTATTATACTATAAACCGGCAATATGTGGTATAAATCACTGTTAAAATACTTTAAACCGGTATTTTATCACTATTAATATATCTCTAAACCGGTAATATACTCTAAACTTCATATTCGGACCGAATATAGATTTTTTATTCAGATTGCTACCGAATAGGAATATTCGGCCGAATAGACCGAATTTTAAAACACTGGTATTGACCGGTTTGTTATTCAGATTGTAAACCCTGAACCCTAAACCCGATCCAATAACATTTCTACATTATGCCTCCACTATGGTGAACATGGATGAATAAATTATTGGTAGAGGCAGAATTTAATTTGCTCTGATGTAACAATAAGAAAATAAAGTAACAACAAACATCAAATTTCCACCTCACATTAACAATACATGATTATTATACTGGTACTTTTTATCTCTATTTACACAATAGTCGTTATCAAGTTACCAGACAATATTTTTTATTCTATCATTATGTTCCATGGCACCAACCCACATCTACACACGTTTCATCAATAACAAATCTTTCATACATATTTATTTAGTTTTCTCTCAATTTGGGGGGGGGGCACCTACACTTTTTTTAAAGAACATCTGGTCTTTGTTGTTGTTGTTATATATTTATTGTTTATTGTTATTGTTTGTTTTATGATACATCTAAAAGTGAGTCTATAGTACTATGCATATCATGGATTGATTCATAATACAGATCAATATTTCCGTTTTCAAAATCTTAATGGTCGATCTGAACGTTCAACATGATCTCCATATGAATATCTACTTACAGACCGAATTTTATATTTTTCAGAATTTTTTTACTATTTTTTAAGATAGGTAGAAAATCACTTGATCTGAAAATTCTGAACCATCCAAAAACAGTGATTTTCTACCTATCTTAAAAAACAGTAAAAAAATTTTTAAAAAATGTAAAATTTGGTTTGCAAGTACATATTCCTATGAAAATCATTTTGAACGGTTCGGATCAACCGTTAGAATTTTGAAAACGAAAATATTGATCTGTATTACAGACTAAATCATGATATGCATAGTACCATAGACTCACTCTACATCTAAAAAAATGTTAGAAATTTATTTGTTCTTTTTATTATATTATTGGAGTAATGTTTTAATTGCCATCATTTATTTTTAATTTAGACTGATTCCTTACTGTTTGGATACTTTTAGTTGGTGTTTGGTTCATTGAAGGGGACTTGTGCCTAATCACAAACGTTAATGGAATTTTTCTATGGATGCCAAATTGACAAAGACATTCAAAGCATCTAAAAGAGGAAGTTGCGTAGGAGAACAAAGAACACATACTTCATATACAATTCCGTGTTTAATTTAGGATATCAAATTTTGATTCTGAATTCGGACCGTTTAAATATTTATGTCAATGCAGAATGATCAAATGAATTATTTCTGCAGTATTTTAAAATTTGAGTTACTAATTCGAATTACATACACCGATACTCGTACGATTATATCTGATTTTGCAATTCATTGTTTTAAATAATTTGACTTGATTAGGGGCGGATATAAGACTTAGCTAAAAATGACTAAGCTACTCCTATGATTTTAAAATTATAATTATGTATATAGAAATTTAATTGAATTTTATTTTCTTCTCTTTTTAAATTACATAGTTCAGCTATCTAAATAAATAATAAATGTTTCGTTGTAGCTTAGTGGTTAAGTTTTTATTTTGTGGTTAAGATGACTTGAATTCAAATCCAACTCACTAAAATTGTACATTTTAATTTTCAGTCACCCCTATAAACATTTACTAGTTTCGCCTCTGGACTTAATTATTTTTTTTCTCAAAAGTCAAATCTATTTACGGAATACCTCAAAACTTCTATATTAACGTAAGTATGTTTTTAATAGATCCTACAACCTGCATTTTATTTGGGTATTTATAGTTACAAAATAAAATTGAGATATGCATCTACATCTCTTAACTTTTGTAGTTTTATCTGTTAGAATATTTACCTTGGACTTTTTATGCTAACAATCCAGCGTGACAATTTTATGTATGAGAATTTCAAAGCATTAAGTTTTTAAAAAAAAAAAATTGCTACCTAATTCTGAACGTTGACAAAATAATTGTTAACTGTCTAATTACATTAGACTTTTAATTCTAATTTATAATTCAATGTGACAAGTTTTAACTAATTTTAGAACTAAATATAAAAAAAAAATATAATGCATGAAAATAAATAAATAAACATGTACAGAAGACGTATGGAGAAAAGGTAAAGAAAAGATTTATGATAATAAAACAACGGAGCTTGCGCCAGGCTTGTGTGTTTCTTCTAATCTCTATCCTAAACGAGGGGAATATGCTGGGGTCGATTGCCGAGCTCCACTAATTTGAGACTTTAAAAATGAAAGATCCTTGTTGATTTGCGGTGATAACGAAGGAACTCAGGATGGAAACACCACCTAGTATACAATGAGAGTAGCTTGGGTCCAATAGATTTCAAAACCGTCCGATTAGCTTTAAGATCCGTACACACGGATATTAAAACGACATGTAGATTTCAAAGCAGATAGGACGGTTATAGAACCCCTCAAACTGAGTCCGATGGGCATCGAACCCAAGCTGTTCCCGTATACAAGAGTAGAACTAGAGTGCTCCTAAGTTCACCAAGCCTCCTGTGAACTTGACTCTAAAATATATCGAATCGACTTTAAACGATGAATCCAAACCGTTGAAATCCTTCTACCTAATGATTCATGCATCTACATGTGAAAATTTTAAAGTTTCGAATTAATTTGATATAGAGTCAAGTAGTCAAAGGAGTCCAAAAAATAAATGCATTAAAATGTATTTATAAATCTTAAAATTTTGACCAATTGACTCTATATTAAATTAATTCAATATTTTAAAACTTTCACATGTAGACGCATCACTCATTAGGCAGAAGAGTTTTAACGGTTTGAATTCATCGTTTAAAGTCGATTCGATATATTTTAGAGACAAGTTCATAAGAAACTTGATGAACTTAGGAGCACCCTAGTTTTACTCCGTATACAATATTAAAAGTTTCGACAAAATCAATGAAATTTTGCTATCTCAATGAATATTAAAAAAGATTCCCCAGATAATCTTTTTTTTCTCTTCTAAAATATTCCGGGTATTCCGCTAGGACATTATTTCTTAGTTTATTTTATTCGTAATTTCGTTCCACGTTTTGTCAACACTCGGTGTACTATAAATCAGAGAGTTGACGGAGTTTATTTGACCGTCATTGTCGAAGTCAAGAAGGGTAGACATTTCAATGGTCTTTCGAGAAATTATACACCAAGTCCATGTAGTTTTCCGGTAAGCTCAAAATAAATAAGGCTAGCCTATCTATGCAGGTGGGACCCTGCGATTTCGTCTAGCTATAAAGTCTCGACTCACCAGAAACCAGCACACATTCTAGGCTTTCTCTTTCTAGAAAAATCTACGAGAGTACAGTCCATTACCTTAGCTTGCATGAAACCGACACCAATTCAATGTTTTCAAACCCCGACCATCCCGACTTGTCAAATCGGATCCTCAATTGTCGGTTAATTGAATCCAAATAGAAAACATATCGCTGAAGAAAACTGTTCGATCTCTGATCGAACCTTGTTCCAATTATTCTTTCGTAAGTACTTCCATTTAATTGGCATCTTTTTCTATTATCGGTCGAATTTAATCGGAATTTCTCGAGTTTTGTTTGCAATTAAACCCTAGCTAAAATCCAAATCGAAGATTTGGTGTATCATAGATGAAATTATCGAGCGTATAAAAAACGAGAGAGATTTTGATCTCAGTACTTGGCGATTGTCCTTTTCTGATCACTGGAAAAGGAGGAGAGATCTTTCGGCGTGCGTAAACGGTAAAAGCTCAAAAAGAATCTCCAAAGGAAAGGAAGGGGGTGCCATTAATGGCCGATGGATCGTGAAGAGATGCTAGTGGAGGGGCTAATTCGTACAACAAAAAACCTACAGTATAGTACATAGGGATCCGCATCTGCTGTGATTGTTCGTTAATCACAGTGTTCTCTGTTTTTTCAAATCCAACCGTTCAATTGTTTCGAGATTTGTACAAAAAAAATCATCTGCTTAGAGATACGTGCACGAAATTATTGGACAGTCAGAATTGAAAAGGCATGGATTTTACAGATACTGTTCACCTTTTAGATCGCAGCAGATGTGAATCCAGTACATCGAGACGTATACGAAAGATCTTTTGCCTAGACATGGTTCTCGAATACGAGTTTGTAGCACCCCACAGTCAGTGACTCAGAACGGTACTAAATTGTCTGGACTGAGTTTAATTAGACATTCCTTACCCGTGAAAGGAATACGGAGTGATTATAGTCTAGGGAAAGTAGGGAGTGTAGACCGTGGAGGAAGGTTAGCGTAGAGGAAACGTGTCAGGTGATGAGTAGAGAAATAACTGTCACGTGGGGTCCACTTCAGATTACAGACTGTTTTCATGCTAGCTGGCTTTGCGGAGGGAGGTGGTAATCCGTTCATTATATGATGAAATCTGAACCGTTAATATGCTTTTAGATGTGCGTTCTCTCAGGTTCTTAAACCGATTAACGGTTATGATTGTACATGATAGGACGCGAACTTATTGCAGTTCTTTTCGAAGTTTTTCCACATTAATTCAAATCTAGTTGGAGTCAGGTCCCTTTTGAAGTTGCTACTTGCAAGTTGCAACTATTGCATTTTTCAAAGGGTGCGCACGAAATTATTGAATACTATTCAAACGGTTTTACTAGGAAAATATATATTTTATGAATAAATTTAAAGACGCTTGATATATAACATATCAATTGCAAATTTAAATTGCATGAATAAAAAATAATAATGATAATGCGTTCGCTTTTCATGTCATATAAACATAACTTAGTGCTGTATAAAGATTGGGGCAATAAACAAATATTTAATGAGTTTGTAAAGGCTAGTTAATTGTAGGGATATATTTAAAATACTCAAACACTGTTACACTAATTAATGATGCAAACTAAACGACAGAAGCAGGGTAACTAATGCTCAAACTACAACCAGGGTACAAAAGCTGTCGCGTTAAAAATAAGCGGTTCAGAGTTGTGGCGTTCGTATTTAATGATAAACCGGATCTATTCAGTAAAAAGGACGCAAATTCTGGATATTAAAAAGAAGGCGCAAATGGTTTATTGAAGAGAGGCAAGTGCATCGGGATTCGCGCATCTCTCTGGAAGAAGGCTGCCTCGTGCGAGCGCTCGGGCGGCGATTCGGCCCCTTTTTCGCTTTTCTGGGAGTACGATTTGTTTATTATTGAGAAGCTCATTTATTGATTGTCTGTGGTTATTAAAAAAAGATGGAAAATTGGGGATAAATTGGGGGAGGCGCTTCTGAGAAATTTTCAATTCAATTTTGGCTTTCGGGAGTACGATACGAGTGAACGACAGTTGCGAGTGATTCAAGGTAGAATAATTCAGCGCTGGTCTCTGGTTTTGTTTATTTTAATTCCTCTGCACTGTTGTTTCCTGTTTCATTGGTTTCCTGTTGGAAATATAATTTAGCATTTGCATTTGCATGACGTCAAGATTGTCTTTTATTTCTTATCGTTGCAATTTTATATTTGAATTGTTTATCTAGTTCCTGTTGCGATCATGAGATTCTCTGATTGTTTATTTATGCCTGGCACTATTACGGTTGCTGTTGTGATGTTTCAACATTTATTGTATCTTTTTATAAATTTATCTACCAATTTAATCTAACTTTAAGTAATTCTATTCTCTCTTCCTTGCAGTTTCCTGGCTGTAATTGGAACTACTTGTTTTGCTCTCGATTCTATAAATGATGATCAGTTTCTGATCTCTGTGCAATTTTTTTCTTCTGAAGTAACTATGCAAAGATCAAATTTTGATGGAGAAGATGCCTTCTTCGATGCAACAGATACCAGCGCAAAAATATCAGTTGATTCTACCCTATATGATGAGTGTGTTGACCCATTGAGCAGAAAGACCAAATCAGTTGATTTCATGCATGGTTTTGCTCCATTCGAACTATCCAGCGTTCATGAAAGACGATCCTCGTTCTTCAAACAAGTCGGGTTCAGTGAACTCGTGGCCTCTCAGACTCCATCTTGTCATTTTGAACCCAAAAATGATGAGATTTTGGAGATTGAAAGGTTTACTAACATGACAAGAGATACTGTATCAGAAACTCCCTCTTGTTCTACAAACAATGAAACAGAGAAGGATTGTCGAGGTTGTTTACAGGATTATCGCACAAAAAAGGTGTTAATGGTGCATGACAAGGTCAGGTCAGATGAATTAAGGGCATTTCAGAAATTTCAGGCTCTTAACAGTATATCTGAACCGTTACAGAGAGTGTTTGGAAGTGGGTTTACTGATACCAATAAAAATCCTTCAGTTGGTAAAAATAGTATTTTTAAAAGGTGGTGGAGTTTTCCTGTTAGAAGGAAAATGCAAACATACGAGGCACCGGCAATGGATTATCTTCAAGTTAAGGGTCCGAGAAGGACAAATGTCGAGCGTCACAGGAAAAGGGGCATGGATTTTACATCCCTTTTCATGGATCAAGAAATAAGGGCCCATAAAGGTTCAATTAGGGTTGTTAAATTCAGTTCTTCAGGTCGGTATCTCGCTACCGGAGGTGAAGATTGTGCTGTTAAGATTTGGGAGATTAGAGAAGTGGAATCGTCATTTGTGTCTTACAACCGAGGGGTGTTTTCAGAATCTAATGATAAACCTAAGGTTATAATGGGAATTGAAATGCTTAAGAAAGGTGCCAGGTCAGGTCTCGCCATTATCCCTAAACGAGTATCTCAGATTGTGGAGCAGCCTTTGCACAAATTTCGAGGGCATACAGCCGGAATATTGGATTTGAGTTGGTCTAAATCTGATGTAAGCCATTTTTCTATCATCAATTTTTTTTACAAATAGTTATAATTTTGCTGTTTTTTATGTTTGAATATTTTTTTCCTTTTTTTTATCAGTGTTTACTGACAGCATCAATGGACAAGACTGTGAGGTTGTGGCAAGTTGGTTCTGATTGTTGTCTTGCAATATTTCAACATGCCAATTACGGTATTTATAACCTTCAAAAAAATATTATGGTTTTTATGTTTTTTTATCGTTAATTGTTTCTTGCCACTAAATAATGCAAAATTATCATTCCAGTATATAACTTTTTGCTATTTGGAGGCATCGTTTGTCCAATAAGCTGTTAATACATCAAAACTGTTTTCACATAATTAGAAACTGTATAGAATTATGTCAGCTCCGTCCTTTTTGTACTCCAGGGGCTAAACCTTACTCATTTTGTATTTTTTTGGGTTCTATTTACAGTGACAAGTGTACAGTTCAACCCGATCAATGAAGGTGAATTCATAAGTGGTTCAATAGATGGCAAAGTTCGTCTCTGGCAAATTTCTGACAGACGTGTTTTTGACTGGGTTGATGCTCGTCACATGGTCACCTCTGTCTGTTTCCGACCTGATGCTAAGGCAAATAATTGTAATTAAATTATAACTAATTCTCTCTCTTTTGTGCATTTTCTGATTTGCCCCCTGATTTTACTTATTTACAGGGTTTCACTGTTGGTTGTTCTAATGGTACTTGTCGGTTCTATGATATCGAAGGTATGTGCACGATTATGTTTCTCTGTCTTGTTTTTTTTAAGTTTTATTTGTCTCCTTGCTCATGATATAATTTGCCTTAAATGGGTTCAGGTGGAATTAGCGAACATGCTCATGATTTATGCATTTGCTCTAAGAAGAAATCTGCTGGAAAAATGATTACCTCCCTTCAGGTTTTTATTATAATTCCTGAGTATACTTTTAGTTTGTTTCACTTCTTAAATTTTTTATTATCTGGCAAAAATAGCATAGTAAATACATTTTTTTTCTGTAATTTCAGTATGCTCCAGGCGATTCCGGAAGGGTTATGATTACTACAGCCGATTCTAGTATTATTATAACTGATGGAAAAAATGTGTTTCAAAAATATAAAGGTCAGGGAATTTTTTTTACGCTCCCTGCTAATAATAGAAGCATTTAATCTAATTAGGTAATTTTTGGTCAAAAACTTACTATCTGGCATGACTTGTAATTGCAGGTGTTAGCAAATCTAAAACCCTGTCCCCGGCATCATTCACATCGGACGGTCGGTACATCATCTCAGTGCGCGACGATTCACGTGTCCACATCTGGAATTCTAACCCATTTACTGATATACCCTTGAATATAAAACCCAAGGTTATCCGATCTTGTGAGACCTTCCTCTGTGAAAATACCTCAATGGCCATTCCCTGGCCAGGTGTCGACCGGGTCAAACCTGATTTACCCGAATCATCAGACACATCGTCCCCACGGTGTTTCTCTCTTGGAGCACGATTTTTTCCTCTGGGTCCCGCTGTCACTTGGCCAGAGGAGAAACTCCCTCCGAATATTCATTGTAATTTGTTAGAAAAATTGGGTAGTTTTGTAAACCATGATTCGGGTGCATGGAGGGCCGGTATACTGACAGTGGGCTATGATGGGGTAATTAGGTCCTTCCATAACTATGGATTTCCTGTAAGGTTATGAGGGGATATTTTTTGTTTCTCAGGAGTTCAATTGAAATTTCAAAAGGATCAAAATTTTGATCACGGATTTTAGGTAAGATGCTTCTTATTTATCCCTCTTTTTGTATAACTGGGAGCAGCAAGAGGGGTGTAAATCAAAAGCTGCTTTTGATAATGTAATGGTAGGCTCTCTGTATAAATTCTTGCAAAATGAATTTGGAAAGAAAAAGAAAGTAAATAATCCCGCAATATTCGTTGCATTTCAATGTTTTTGTGTATCATTTTTTGCTCTATTTAGCAATTTTTGTTATTTTTTCTGCACTGTTTTAAAATGTGCCGCAAATTTTTTTTTGTAGAACCAGTCTCTGTGCTTGAAAAAAAAAAAAAAAGATAAATTTTAAGAGAGCTGTTATGTTTTAACTGTAATTGATAGTATTAATAGAGACCGAGTCATGATCATACAACCATGATCACGTTTCATATTCATGTTATGTTTCGGGTGTGTAATTTACAAATTACAAGTGGCTTAAAAAATAAACTTCTCCGAATAATTTTTGTTGTATATACAAAATTTGAAAAAGATAGGAAGGCCAGAGATTTTATGAGTTTTGAATTTTGAGATATATTTAAATTGAAGAACATGTATCCCTTTATTAGTAATCATTAAATTGTTCAAGGTTAAGATAACTCAAATTTTGAGTTTAAATATGGACCGTCCGATTAGAATCCAGATCAATTCAGTTCAATATAGAATGCATGGACTCCTTCAATTTTCATACCAAAGCTGATTAGGTGATATTATATCTACTGCTCACGATTACGGCCTATGATGGGGCAGTGGGCTGAGACCCGAATCCTCATCTGTCGTCCAGTGATAGTGATAGAGCGGGCTTTTGTCAGCACCAATTGTAACATGGATGTAGAATTTTAATTATAGCACTAAACCTCCTTCAAATAGGGAATATTTTGAGTTAATACATCTCAGCCGTCTGATTTTAAAAAGAGTCAATTCGGCCTTCTGATTTTAACACGGGGTCTTTTATATTAGTGTGGATCTAGTATACATGGATCTTAAAGCAAATTAGATGGTTGAAATTTATTAACTCAAAAGATTATCTTTTGAGTTAATGTAGAGGATACGCGTTCCTTCAAATAGTGGGATTTGTGACCGACATGTCCGGTGCCTATTTGGGGGAACGTAGGGGGTAGTATTATTTGAGCTTTGAGATTCGTGCATAACGTATTTGAACGATTGAGATATTCTAAAAAGTCACGCAAAGTTTGAGATATCTCAGAAGATGCGAATTCCACTAGGCCTCCTTCAAATAGTGGGAATAATCGCTGAATTAAGGCAAACATATCATATTTAATAAGGCCTTTATTTAATACATACTTCTAACTTTTTGTTAAGGCCGAGCGTCACTGACAAAAGCCCAATTGATATTTGATAGTAATGTTGCATGCAAATATTGACATTCACAGTATGCATGTGCGGCAGAGAGAATTTACCAAGTCTATGACTAGGAGTGCTTTGTGCCCAACAGCAGCTGCCGACATTTTACAGTGTCGGTCCGGTCGAGTCTGATTTACAGATCCACGGAAGCGTATCGTGTCCGAGTCAAGGAGCAGCGTCTCTCGTCTGTCGGAAATAACAGATTCGGAAACGCATAAATGCTCAATTTTGTCGTACTTGTCGGTAAATCTGTAACAGCATTTCATGTACTAAATACATTAGGAGTGTTCAAATCCCTCTATTTACTGTGTCTCTATTTTGAAAATATTAATAATTTAAAATTTAAATCATAAATGTCAAAATAAAACCGTTAGATTGTTATTTTATCTATGTGCTTATAAAAGATCATCACATTTTGATTTTGTTTATACATGAATCAATAAGTTGAAAAATCAACGTCGAGAAATTATCCACATTAGTATGTTTTTATAAGCTCTTAATGACAACCAAAACAAAATTGAAATGTCACAATTTTTTACACGTGGATAGATAAAATGATGTAAATCACATCCAATGGTTTTATTTTGACTTTTAAGTTTTAAATTTTGAGTTATTAATGTTTTTAAAAATAGAGGCATAATGGAGGCACAAAAAATAAAGGTATTTGAACCCTTCTAAAATATTATTATATAGAACATGATTACTTTATTTTTAGTTTTTTGAAATATTATTGATGGTATTCAACATTTCTGTATTAGCACAATTGATAGTAATGTTGTTATTATGCATCAGTGACACATAATAATTAAAAACTTTACTAATACAATTGATGGAGTAAAAAGTAATTACGCAACTAGCTAGAGAAAAAAATTTATCACGGCATGACTAGTCACGTCATGTAACGTTTGTCGATTCCGTCACGTCATGTAACGTCAGCTCCAACATTTACTAAAAAAAAAAAAAATAATGCCACCAAACCTTCAAACTTTCACTTGTGAGTTGTGATAATAACTCTTCCAAAAATTTGATTTTGACAAATTCACACACTTCCTCCTCTCCCTGAACTTTCAATGCGTGACAATCATCTCACATCCATCAATTTCAATTGAAATTGTTAACTTTAAACTGACAAATGACCAGAATATTATTAAAAAAAACAAAATTTTATTATTAATAATTTTATGTTTTTTAATTTTGAAGTCAAAATAAACACTTGATTTTCAGAAGTAGAATTAGAGAAACGAACATAAAAGATATGTATAACCAATTAGTTATTATGTTGAATTTTATTCTTTCACAAAAAATATTATTGTAAATTGATATATTTTGGTGTAGTTTTTATTTAATATAAAATTAGAAAAGAATTTAAACGAACATTTATTATTTTTAATTTTTAAATTGAAATAATTATATAGTATCTAAATTAATAAAAGAACTACAGTCAACAATGCTGAATTGTAGGTATAATGTCGTCATTTATGAACACAAATTAAAAATTTCAATTGAATTTAATGGCCCGGACTAGTGGTCACAAATTGAAGCTTCAAAGAGTACTTGTCAAATTCATTTGATTTTTTTAGTTGCTCAGTCAAAGGAAAAAGATATGTGCAAGACAACAAGGGCAACTGGTAATATAATTGTATTTCATGCTTGACTTTTATTCTTCCATAATTTTTTATTGTCTCGTCTTTTTACCGTGGTAAAAAAGTTTAAGAATATTGTATCACTGTTTTAAATTTACATCTTATTTGGATGGAGAGCATAGAAAGGAAGGAAATGAGAGGGAATGAAATAAATAAGAATTTTTTTTCCATCTAATCATGTTTGGTTAATAAAATTATATCAGAGGTGAAAGATTTAATCTTGTATCATTGTAATTAATAGAATCAGTTTTTCTTCAGATTTGGAGTGTAATGGATGGAAATAAATTTTGTTACAAATAATTTTAGAAAAAATCACTCAAATGTCCAACTCTATATCTTACATATATAATTCTTATAAAAGTTTTTTTGTATTTCATGCTTGACTTTTATTCTTCCATAATTTTTTATTATCTGGTCTTTTTACCGTGGTAAAAAGTTTAAGAAGATTGTATCACTGTTTGAAATTATGGAGAGCAGAGAAAGTGAGGGAATGGAATAAATAAGAAAATTTTCCATCAAATTATGTTTGGTTGATAAAATTATGTCGGATGTGAAATCTTTAATCTTGTATCATTGTAATTAATAGAATTGATTTTTCTCCGAATTTGGAGTGTAACGGATGGAAATAAATTTTGTTACAAATAATTTTAGAAAAAATCACTCAAATGTCCAACTCTATATCTTACATATATAATTCTTATACAAGTTTTTTTATATTTCATGCTTGACTTTTATTCTTCCATAATTTTTTATTATCCGGTTTTTTTACCGTGGTAAAAAGTTTAAGAAGATTGTATCACTGTTTGAAATTATGGAGAGCAGAGAAAGTGAGGGAATGGAATAAATAAGAAAATTTTCCGTCAAATTATGTTTGGTTGATAAAATTATGTCGGAGGTGAAATCTTTAATCTTGTATCATTGTAATTAATAGAATTGATTTTTCTCCGGATTTGGAGTGTAAATGATGGAAATAAATTTTGTTACAAATAATTTTAGAAAAAATCACTCAAATGTCCAACTCTATATCTTACATATATAATTCTTATACAAGTTTTTTTATATTTCATGCTTGACTTTTATTCTTCCATAATTTTTTATTATCCGGTTTTTTTACCGTGGTAAAAAGTTTAAGAAGATTGTATCACTGTTTGAAATTATGGAGAGCAGAGAAAGTGAGGGAATGGAATAAATAAGAAAATTTTCCGTCAAATTATGTTTGGTTGATAAAATTATGTCGGAGGTGAAATCTTTAATCTTGTATCATTGTAATCAATAGAATTAATTTTTCTCCAGATTTGGAGTGTAACTGATGGAAATAAATTTTGTTGCAAATATTTAAAAAAAAAATAACTCAAATGTCCAACTCTATATCTTACATATATAATTCTCATACAAGTTTTTGTCACAAACCTACAACAACTACCGAATTTCTCATTAACCTTCTAAATTTTAATCAATCAAATAAAAAATAAGACGACAAAAGTTAAATTTATTTTCTCTCGTTAATCAGCCGAACACAAAAAAATTAATTATGTTAAACTTCATTTCTATTTCATTTCATTGTCTTCTATTTTTCACCTCTCCTTCCTTCCTCTACTCTCCATCCAAACAAGATGTTAGGAGATACGGCGGCATTACACTTTCCTAAAATTCATATTGCTACAGCAAAGAATAACAACTGAAAATTTATGAATATTTAACGTATTTCTCACTAAAAAGTTAGGTTAATTCAAATAATAGAAAAAATTGATTGTATGGTGACATTTAACTATGACCGCGCAAGCACAGTTGGTTAAAAAAAATCCTAAAACTGTTGGTTATTCAAAAATCAAGAGTTCAATTCTCCTTAGCTTTTTTTTGAAAGTAAAACAAAAAATTATAATGGCGCACATCCAAGTAAGAATAGGAATACCAAAGGTTCTAGGATTGTTGGCTATCCAAAAATCGAGAGTTCGATTCCCCCTCACGACTTCGCAGCTTCTGCGAAGCTTTTCCAAAAAAAAAAAAAAGAATAGGAATACCAAGAAACAGTCTGTTAGTAAACGTCAATTTTGAACAATAGTTTTATTAATTCAATATTTTAATTAATTAATATAGAAAAATGAAACGATAACTGCACCACTTATAAGCATCTTTCAGTATCGGCATTTATTAGCTGCATCTCAGATGTGTTTATACTCTTCTCAATAAATACTTATAATTGATAACAAAAGTGTTTATACCTAAAGTTAATTGATAACAAAGTCTTTAATTTATTATTTTCATGATCATTTAAAAATTTGACAAACAGTTTGCACATCATATATAAACACTTTAAAATTCAGATATAAATATTTTCTACATGCAGACTACGAAATGCAAGGCAAACTAGTTCATATATAGAAAAATAAACAGTTGCTTT
Organism: Carex cristatella; assembly: GCA_024447775.1. Taxonomy (NCBI): domain Eukaryota; kingdom Viridiplantae; phylum Streptophyta; class Magnoliopsida; order Poales; family Cyperaceae; genus Carex; species Carex cristatella. The sequence goes on from JAJHPF010000025.1 coordinate 2,462,847, forward strand.
TACCAAAATGAACTTTGTCTCGGAGTTGCAATTTATCCATTTCAGATTGCACAGATCGATTTGGAAAAAAAAAAACAAAAAGGATTCCGTGTTTTTAGACGGGAATAATGGGGAAAGATTTTAACAGAACATTTTGTCATTATCCAGCGCACGAATCATATGAAACGTTGTTTTAATTCTATAGTTTTTGCGCTGCATAAAGCTAAAACTGCTCTGTTAAAATCTTTACTGAACAAATGGGGAAACTCTACACATGCAACTATTCAAGCCTGAACAAATAAGCAGTAGCATGCAAATGATTACTATACTAACAATAAATAAAAACCATATCTAAATCATAGCAATAAAAATATAATCTCAATTATGACAACTTGAGAAGGTCTTCTTGTGCATGTAAGATACAAACAAAGTCAAATTTTCACTATTATAAAATTATTTTTTTGTGCATCCTAAAATAGATCATTTCAAAATCACATGCAACCTCAATTCAACTACAGCAAAATCATAATTAAACTACAACCAAAGATCATTTCAATGGATCTCATTTACACGGCTTTCTCTCTTACCATTTCCAAGAGAGAGTTTAGTCAAGAGCATTCTAATAAAATAAGAAGAAGAAAAAATCAATGAACAAATAATTAATCTATTCTATGTTCTCTGTGTACCAAACCTAAAAAAAATAACAAGGAAAATTAATCAACCCAATCAGAAAAAAAGAGAAAAGAAAAGTCAAGGCTGGCGGCAACCACTGATCCAAGTGGCCAACCGAAACCTGTCTGTTGAAAAAAATTCATCAGTGATCAATCCCTAATTAACCCTAATTCCAATATCTCCACTTCCCTGCAACTAGAAATCCAGCATGTTCAATAGCTCGGAAGTAAAGCCCGGTGAAGGTATGCCCGGCGTTGCTAACAAGGCACTCGGACTAAATGAAAATGGAGTACTGCAACTGTAATTACCTGTAACTCCACTTCCCACAAAGTTATTGTTAGATGCCGGACCGTTAAATACAGGGCTCAAGTCGTTCAATATCGTCAGACAACTCGGATCGAATGACATAGGTGAGAAGAAGCCAGGAGAAACAGGCAGTAAGGATGATGGCATAGGCGACAATATACCAGGCGGGACTTGACCAATTAGGCCGGGGCCTGGCCCCGATTGAGGAACGAAACCCCGATCCGCCCCCATGGAATAAGAAATACCAATACCATCCAAGATATCGTCAATGATATCAATTGTCTGATTTCTGTTTGAACGGGGCGACGGCGAGACCGACTTCTCAATTGTTGCGAGACGGGCAGCGGGTGAAGTAGCACTCGGACCCGCTTCTGAATTATGACCCGTTAACCGCTGTACAAGTGACATGAAATCGCCGGGTTTTGTGTGGATAACCTTGGGGGAAGCATCGTAGATGATTACGGGGCGACGGCGGGGGGCTCCCGAGGCGTACGTCGCCGGGTCGACGGAGGTAGTGGCGTGCGGCTGCGGACCGGCGGGATGGGGCGGAGGCTTTTTTATCTTCACAGAATCTTTACTGACACGGAGGGGAGGCGGTCTAGGGCCCTGTAGCTGGCGCCGAGGGGAGGAGTTGTTAGTGGGGTCCATCAGTCAGAGAGAGAGAGACAGAGAGACAGATGAATGAGGGTTTGTGCTGTAGCTGGAAATGCTATGGGAAGTATGAGATAGAGAGAGAGAGATCGAATCGAGTCAATGGAAATTGAGGAGACTTGGGATAATATACAAGTGGGAAAGATTTCAGTTCGAAGTTCGTATCCTCTCCGTTTCTCAAAAAATGGAGGCTGCGGCGTCAGTGATGTAATCTCGGAGGTGGCTGTTACGTGGATGCGGGTATTAATTAACGGAGAGCGAACCCGATCTGTAGCGAAGTAATGGCTGTTACGTGGATGCGGGTACTAACTAACGGAGAGCGAACCCGATCTGTAGTGATGTAATCTCGGAGGTGGCTGTTACGTGGATGCGGCCATGCGGGTATTAATTAACGGATAGCGAACCCACATCTCACCATCTGTAGTAGTGTTTGGTAAATGGACCGGGCCGAGCGGTCCGGGCAAAATCCGGGCACGGGCACGGGTAGCCACGGTCACAGGCGTCACGGGCACACGGGCACAACGGGCCGGGCATCACGGCTTTTTTTTTCAAAAATCATGCCCTGCCCGTTTAATACCCGTGCCCGTCACGAGTTCGAGGGCAGGACGGTCCGGTCCGGGTCCGGACCGGTTTTTTTTTGTTTCTGTCTTTTTTCGGTTTTTTGTTTCTGTTTTTTTTAGTTCTTTTTTTTCGGTTTTTTTGTTCTGTTTTTTTTGTTCTTTTTTTTTCTTTGAAAATCAATAAATTATAAATCCAAATTCATACCAATTTAAATTCATTTGACATGGTTGTATATTTGAATCCGAATTATTTTTGTTATAATAAAATATAAATAAAAAATTTCTTAAATCAATTACTTTAAAAATAATTAAGCTCTTATTTTAAAACAATAGATTAAAAAATAAAAGTTACCCTCCTCTTTTATTCAGGGTTTGGGACAAGCTATGTAAAATAACATAGGTAGAGTTCTAACTTTTTTTTTGTTAGTAATTTTTCGTTAAAATGGATAATTTAAAAACTAATTGAAATGTTTAGAAATTTATAATTTAAAAAATAACCATAAAGATTAAAGATGTTAGAAACATATACCGACACTACCTATCTAGAAGTTCGCATTCCTATATCATTGTTCGCTCTCTTCCGCACCATCTGAATCCAAATTAGCCTCGCCCTCGTGTCGCATTTGGGCATTTGGGAGGAACTATCAGGATAATTGGGTTGATAATTTTGTGGATAATTATGTGGCATATCGGGGCGGACGGGGCCAAAAAGATCGGTCGACAATCTTTGGATGGTTTTTTCTACCGATTCGCGATGAGGAGTTGTCATTTTTTAACCTATTAAAAATAAATCTGAATTTCAAAAATAAAATATAACTTATTCAAAACAAATCAAATTACTTCACATATTCAAAAAAATAAATCTAACATCTTTTATTAACCTATTAAAAATAAATCCGAATTTCAAAAATAAAATCTAACCTATTCAAAACAAATCAAATTACTTCACATATTCAAAAAAATAAATCTAACATATTTTATTAACTTATTAAAAATAAATCCGAATTTCAAAAATAAAATCTAACCTATTCAAAACAAATCAAATTACTTCACATATTCAAAAAAATAAATCTAACATCTTTCATTAACATATTAAAAATAAATCCGAATTTCAAAAATAAAATCTAACATATTGAAAACAAATCTAATTACTACACATCTAACAAATCTAACATAAACTAAATAAATCTAACAAATCTAACAAAAAATAAATCTTACAAATCTAATTACTTAACAAATTTAATAAATCTAACATTCAATGAATATAACAAATCTAATTACTTAACATTTAATAAATCTAACATTCAATTTAAATTCTAAATTTCTCTACAAAAAAAATCTAACATCAAATTTAATTTTTAAATTACTCTACAAAATAAATCTAACATTCAATATTTCAATCAAACAAAATTTAATGTTACCTTTTTAATTTTGCGGGAAAATCTTCGATAATACCTTCGTAATTCCGTTTGTGTGTTTGCGTTTGCGTATTTGTTAAATTAACAACTATATATTTTTTTAATAATAAAATTAAAATTGGAGAATAATAAAAATATTGAGATTGAGATTGAGAGAATGAGAGATGAAAATATTGAGAGAGATGTGAAAATTTGTAAGGAATGGGTGTATATTTATAGAATTTTGTTTGGAGGGATTAAAATTTGAATTAAAAAAAAACTGAAAAAAAAAATGGGTAGGGGTCCGGGTAGAAAGTGGGGTTGTGGGGCATAGGGGGAATGGGCGGGAGGGAATTTGAGTTTGAATTTTGAATTTTAGACCAAAAGTTAAAAAAAAAAAAAAAAAATCTTCCACGGGCTCACGGGCAGGGTCACGAGCGCACGGGCGTCACGGGTACGGGTTACGGGTACGGGGGGTCCGGGTTTTCACGGGTATTTTTCCAAAAAACCGGATCCAGTCCGTTTAATACCCGTGCCCGTGTGCCCGTGTGCCCGTGTGCCCGTGTATCCGTGCATACCCGTGGCATGGGCACGGTCCGGTCCAGGCATGGGCATAGGCGGACCGGTCCATGTTGGGTCCCCAGAGACATTTACCAAACACTAATATGTAGTGATGTAATCTCGGAGGTGGCTGTTGCGCGGATACGGGTATTACTTAACAGAGAGCGAACCCGATCTGTTAACCTGTTTGAGCGGTGTTTATTGACGCTCCGCCTCCTGTCCTTGACGTATGCATTTTTTGTACTTTGGTGTACGCATGAATTGAAACTTCAAATTGTACTTGAAAACTTTGTTTGAACTTTGAAGTTTTCGTAACGGCGCGAACTTTTCGTAAGCATGTGGTGAATCCTGAATATCCACTATCCAGACCCGTTAACCCAGTAATCCAATTCATTTCGGCCTACGGATTGAAATACATGAAATATTTAAGTCAACAAAATCCTTTTCATAACTGTAGGGGTTCACAAAAAGCCCGACCTCGTCGTTCAATTGAGATCGATTTGAAACGAATCAAACTAGCTCGGTTATGAAATAAATCAAATCCAATTTGATTCGAAATTGGTTCTAATCGAATTTGAACTGAGTCTGACTCAATTCGAAACTATTCTTTTTAAGTCTAAATCTTACTTCAATTTTGAACTAATTCGATTCGAAATTGATTCAAATCGCACCGAATCAAACTCGAACTTTTCTTTTTAGTTTGAAATCCTGTTTCAAGTTCGATTCAAAATTGATTTGAACTCAAACTCGAGGTAGGTTAAGTTGGATTTGTTTGCAGTGCAGCCCATTAAAGTGACTTTTTTAAAAAGAATATTGTGGGTACATCTGATGAACATATTTGTTTTGATTTTTTTATTTGACTGAGGTGATAAAGCAGAGATGCCATCTAAGAATTCGTTTCATTTTTTTTTACTTTTTATAACTAATAACTAGAGTTGGAGTTCAAGTTATTTAATTATTTAATATTTACGATATTTTTTTATTTAAATTTAAATTTATAATCTCTAACGCAAAGGTTATTATTGCATTAATTACTATCAAAAATTAATTCTCGCTTTTATTATTTCCTTTATTAAACTTTTCCAAATGCATTCTAATTACTCAGATGTTATGAACTCATTCGGTTTTTAATTTTTGTGTTATGAACTCATTCGGCTTTTAATTTTATTCAAATACAACATTAGTTTAAAATATCAAAGTATTTTTAATTTGCAAACTCTAAAGAATACAATATTTTAGTTAACTTCATGCCTCTAGATTCAGCCAAAAGCAAGAAGAAAAAACAAATTAATAAAGACACCTATTTTGGAATATCCATTTCTATCAAGTTAAGGGTCTTTTCAGTGGGCCATTGGAAATGAGCATGAACGTGAGAATTGAACTAAAAATTACTGTTCACGCGGAAAAAAAAAAATTCAGTTTTTTTTTTCGCGGAAACAGTGGAGCGGCCGAACAGAACCTGAGAGGATAACGCATTTGTGAAAATGAGATAATAATGTAGCCCATTTATAAAGTAGTTATTTTCCAATTGCTTTATGTATTGCCCAACTTTGTATTGGTTCGTTTGTTCAGAAGTAGGTATATTTCACGAGGAAAAAAATAAATTTTATAAATAGTTAAATCTAAATATTATATGGAATAAAGAGTGAGGATATTGTAATATGTGTACTGCAAAGTGGTCCGTGCTATAAACTCATATTTTCCGATTTGAATCATTCAACATAATTTTCATATGAAAATTTAAATTTTGGTTTACAAGTACATTTTATTTCTATCTAAAACAACTGTAAAAATTATACAGAATGTAAAATTTTCTTTCTAAGTACATTTTAATATGAAAATCATGTTTAACAGTTCAGATCGACTATTTGAACTTTGAAAATAAAAATATAAATCTATAACATGAGTCTATTCGTAATATAACTCATTCATAATATACATAATAGGATAGCCTTACTCGTGGAATAAATCTGAATGTTGTTAGGAATAGATGTAAGTATAGTTATAAACAGGAGCGGAGTTAGACTTTCAAACTATGGAGGGACAAATACATATAGGAATAAATTATATAAATTTTGTGTGGAAAATGAAAGTCAAATTTACAGCTTCTTGACATTTTACTCTAAATTATATAAAAAAATCATACATAAACATAGAACTTTAAAAAAATAGAGGTTAATTAACCTCCATAATTTCTCTTTACCAAATTGACCCCGTAATTTCTCTTTAGTTCCGCTTCTGATCACAAGTATAACTATACACACAAAAAAATTGAAACCATTTTATCATAAAACAATTGAATAAACCATTTCTGTAATGTGTACAGGTTTAAATTTCCAATTTAAATGTTTAAAAAGATATGACCATTTCTTTAGAGTAAAGTAGCCAAATAGCTACCAATTTCATTATTTATAAGCTTGAAAAAAACAAAAAAACGATGAAAATTCTACACAGAGGATTGCTAATTTGCTATGAGTTTACTGTTTACCCTTTTAGAACTTTGTTATTTGTATTTCTTTACTCAGCATTTAATTATAATACATGCATCATTGACCTATCAATCTATCATAAAACCTCTAACTTAATTTCCCTTACCAAAATATTACCAATTCAGTTGATTTTTCCATCAAGTTGATATAAAACGTGTAATACATTGTTTATTTAATACGCCACAACTTCCATGGACCATAGTATTATTGGATTCATGTATTATTTTATTCCCAAAGCTTATCCATTTGAAATTTTTATAGAGAAAATTAAACATTGGCACAGTCTCGTCTCCCACGGCGATATTTAAACCGACCAATCAAAATTTAGGTCAAATAATATGAAATCCGGTACGTTCGACCAAAATTCGATCCAATTTGAAAATTTACAAAACCATTTTAATATTATTACTAAAGCTAATCGGACGGTTTGAATTTAAATTCAAAATTTGAGTTTAAAGGATCCGAACTCTTGATACAGAGGGATGTCGGTTATTTTCGGACTATTTTTTTTTTCTCACAGTAGTTTATCATGTGTGCAAAATTAATACTTAGCGAAATAAATTCTACAAATTTGACATTTAAATTGATGCACGCTTGACATAAAAACAAAATCAACAAACAACGAACTTTGAATAAAAAAAAAAAATATGATCTTCAAGGTTGTGAGAGAAAATGAAATAAGCTCTTCCAAGAAATTATAAATTTATAATTTAATAATTTAATAATTGTAATTTCACAAGCATTAATATTTCTTAATTTTTTTTTATAAAATTATACCATACTAAATTAATTAGCCTGCTCTGCTCCTGTCTTTAACGTAATGGAAGAGGATGGCTCTCTTGTATTTTTTTTTTTTTTTTTGGTGTTTATTTTTTATGCAGCAAAAAAAAAAATCAGTAAATAATATTTTTGCAGCAGTTGATCTACGACTGGATTCCACATATTACGGTAGAACTGGAGAGGTTGAGATTGTGGTATGGCTTTTGGACTGCTGGCGCTGAGAATATTTTATCAGTAGAAATTAATAAAAAAAAAATGAAGAGACAGATAAACGAGTACATAAAAAAAACAAAAATAGTACGATTCCTACTTATTATAAAATAAAAAAGTTTAAATTAGTAGGAATTCTACCGATTCAAATTAATTTATATTTTTTAACTTTAAAATTTTTTCAAAGAAAATATAAAAATATTTTACAAAATAAATAGAGTATCTTAAAATTTAGATATAACAGAAACATTTCAACTATATTTTGAAAAACTTTTTATATTTTATAAAAGATTTAATAGAAGAATTCTCTCCATGTATGCATCAAATTAAAAAGAGAAGATAACTAAGTTAGAATTGGTAGAATTACTACTGATTCAGACTTTTTTTATTTTACAATCAAAAAAAATTCTAACTGATCTCTCTACTAATAAAAAAAACTAACATAGTTTTTCTGTTTCTCTCTTCTATTTTATTAATTTCTAAGGAAGAAATTTTCCGCTGATAGTTGACAACTTGTGAAAAGTTTCGGCGGCAGAGAATATGAGGTCTCTAGGTAATTGGCGAGTATTGATTTACGAAAATAATCTTGAAAAGTTGCTATTATTTGTGTGTCGGAACTCTCTTGCTAGTTGCTGAAAATCACATCACGGTGTCTTGTACGGTCTTGATTAAATCCGAAGCATATGTTTTAGATTGGATGATTCAAGTCAAGTTCTTTTTAGACCCATGTGATGTTAATATTGGTAAATTGTATAATTCGGGAATTTATTTCTATATGTTTTTACTGTTTGCCTACACTATTAAGTATGCACTATAGTTTAAAGAAGTGTGTTTTTTAACTCAACATTATCAACATTCATAAAAGAAAATAATGTATTATTTGGAAATTCAAGCAAGAAGTCTTCAACTTCAAATGACTGATGCATTCTAATTTTGGTAGACAAACTGCATAATAACTATCGATTTTAGTCTAACTATTTTATACTAAAATAGGTAAGTGTTTTGAAAAGGTATATAAAATAGGTAAGTGTTTTGAAAAGGTATCTGTCTCATTGCGACAAAAATGTGCAGTTTTTTTATTTTTATAAATTAAATTAATTTGTGGAAAACAAGAAATATTAATTTGTTTTTTCTCCAAAAATAGATGAAATCATATCAATGCTACATCAATGCTACTGTGGATGTCTCATTTCTCCATCTTAGCAGGATTCGGAAAATTTTACAAATTATTCTATCTTGCAAAATTTTCAAACACAATACTCTCAAATTATTAACAAAATGCTCTTGTGGATAGGGCTGTCCAAAAAGCCCGTATCTCGTGGCTCGCTTGTGACTCACATCTGGCTCGATCGGTAACAGCTCGTTCGATAGTGGACCAAGCTGCTAACGAGCTGGCTCGCTAACCGCTCGGGCCAAAATTAACGAGCTGAGCTAAGGCCTTAGCTCGCTCGCCAGCTCACGAGCTAGCTCGGCTAGGCATCAATTTGTGAATTTGTATGAATTTGTGTGTATTTTATACTGTCAAGCTCGGTCCAGCTCGGTTCAGCTCGGTCCAGCTCGGTCCAGCTTGGTCCAAAAAGGTTTATAAAATTTATTTTCTTCTTAAAACAAGGTCCAACTAAACTCAGTGAGCCAGCTCGTGGCTCGTGAGCTGGCTCGCGAGCTGACTCGTCACGAGTTTGAGCTGAGATTTTAGCTCGCGAGGTATTAACGAGCTGGCTTGCTAACAGCTCGGTCCAGAATTAACGAGCTGAGCTAAGGCCCAACTTGGCCCGAACCAGCTCATTTACAGCCCTACTTGTGGATGTCTCATTTCTCTCTCTCCTCCTCTCTTCCTACCTCTTATTTACTCTCATTAGTTTTGGCGTCTCCTTCTCTTTTATTTAATTTTAATAAGCCTATATATATATATTTTATTTAAAAACAGGTAATTTAAGTAGCATGTTGATTTCGTACAGAAAACATTTGTAAATTTTTTTTCCGCCTCTTCTCCTCTCCCCTCCTGGTGATTATAAACGAGACCCTTAAAAATCTGATAACATGTTCTAATAAAATGTCTCTCTTAGCATCCGTTGAGTTCTCGCTTGTCCATGGACGGAAAGAACAATCAGTTAGTATTTTTATCTTCGTCCGTTGTATCAATTTATATGGTGCAGTGGCTACAAAGATATCCAATTAAAGTTATGTAATAAACAAAAAGATACCGATCATATGTTTATAGTTCTGTTCTGTTACTAAAATATGTCTAAATAAAATAATATACACTTATGCAACTATGTCTTTTTAGACTACCTCATGAGAGTATATTTCTACTTTTGAAAAACTTGATTATAAAATTTGTTGCCTAATTAATTGAAAGAGGAGTGATCCAATTACAATATCTTACAACAGTTCGATTTTGCGATTTTCAAGATCCAAACTGTTCGATATGATATCTATATTAAAATGTGCATAGAGGTAAATTTTATATTTTTTGAATTTTTTAACTATTTATTAAGTATTTTACAAAACTGTTGTTTTTCAGTAGTTCAGAATTGTCTAAAAATAACAATTTTGTAAAATACTTAATAAATATTAACAAATTAAAAAAAAAAAGTGTAAAATTTATCTCCAAGCACATTTTTAATATAGATATCATATCGAATGGTTTGGATCGAATGTTTGATAACCATATCAAAAATGACAAATGAGGTTTCTAAGAACAACAATAAGGGCAAAAGAGGTTGATAACCATATAAACAACGACAATTGAGGTTGTTAAACACAAGAATAATGACAGATGAGGTTCCTAAGCACAAGAACAAATGCAAATAAGGTTGATAAGCACAAGATCAAGGACAAATGATGTTGCAAAGCACAAGAACAACGACAAATGAGGTTGTTAAGCACGAGAACAAGAGAAAATGGAGTTGCTAAGCTCAATAACAAGGGCAAATCAGGATCCTAAGAACAAAACCAAAGACTAATAAGGATGTTAACCACAAGAACAAATGCAAATGATGTGCTGAGCACCAAAACAAATGCAAATGATGTGCTTAAAGAACAAGGGCAAAAGGGGTTGATCAGCATATCAACAACGACAAATGAGATTGCTAAGCACAACAACGAGGTCAAAATGAGTTGATAAGCATATGAACAACGACAAATGAGGTTGCTTAGCACAAGAACAAGGACAAATGAGATTCCTAAGTACAAAAACAAGGGCAAAAAAGAATTAATGCAAATGATGCTGGTAAACACAAGAACAAATGCAAATGATGTTGCTATGCACAAGAACAAGAGCATATGAGGTTGTTCAGTATAAGAACAAGGGCAAATGACGTTTCTAAGCACAAGAACAAATGCTATGAAGTTGCAAAGAACGAGAACAATGGAAAAAGATGTTGATAAGCATGAAAACAAATACAAATGATACTACTAAGAAAATAACAACTGCAAAAAAGGTTGATAAGTATATGAACAACGACAATTGTGGTTGTTAAGCACAAGAACAAGGAAAATGAGGTTCCTAAGCACAAGAACAAATGCAAATTAGGTTGATAAGCACAAAATCAAGGGCAATTGATAATGTAAAGCACACGAACAACGACAATTGAGATTGTTAAGCTCAAGAACAAGGGAAAATGAGGATGCTTAGCATTGGATCAAGGGCAAATCAGGTCCCTATTAATAAAAATGATAGGCATAAAAAATATACACATTTACAAATGTTCAATCTAGATTTTATCCTAAAAATACTCTAAATATCTTGTATTTTGATATATAAATGTCATATATTACACCTGGAATCAAGTTACTGCCTTTGATTGCTTTAAATTGCAGAAAACAGCGAAAAACCCCTCACTGCGACCCGCACTGGACACAGTGCGGGCCGCACTCAGCACTTGGTCAAATCTGGGAGGCTCTGCGCAAGGAAGGGAAGCAAACTGAGGGGAATGCGACCCACACTGGAGGTCAGTGCGGGCCGCACTGTGTACTTAGATTTCTGAAGAAACAATTCCAATACGACCCGCACTTCTGTTAGTGCGGGCCGCACTCAACAAGAAGGAAAAATGCGACCCGTACTCAGTTAATGTGACCCGCACTTTATGTTACGCTCGGCCAGGAGAAAAGTCTGAGGGGAATGCGACCCGCACTGACTCCCAGTGCGGGCCGCACTAATAACTTAGTCAAAATCTCAGAAAATCCGGAAATAGAAGAAGAGGAGAAAATAACCATAATGCGACCCGCAGTAAAGCCAGTGCGGCCCACACTTTGCTGGCGCAGGAAGTTAAATAAGGAAACTAAGCCCCATTGCGACCCGAGTTGACCGCAGTGCGGGCCGCATTCATACTAAAAATGCGGTTTTGCTATTTTTGGAAGGCCAGATCATGCCCAGTTGGCAATAGTTAGTGGGTCCAATAATAAAGGACGTATGGGACACTGTTCCCCACGTTTTTAGGGTGTTTTCTAGGCTATAAAAGAAGGAAAATTCTGCTTAATAGAGGAGGCATTCACCATCTACGATCGATTCACCATCTACCATCAATCCACCATCTACCATAGACAATTCCATTTTTTACACATCTCCTTAGAGCAAAAAGTGAGATTTAGAGTTTAGATTTGGAGAAGAAGAGCAGAATTTTCAGAGCAAGGAAGGAAGACAAGAGATCTCCATAGGAGTAAGGGTTGTAATCATTTCCCTTTCAATTTCTCTTTGTTTTAGTCAACTTGTAATGAATTTCTTTTGTAAGTTTTGCATCTCCATGAGAGGCTAACTTTCTCTCTAGGGGTGTAGGTCAAATGCATGAACTTGTTTAATTCTATTCTATTTGGTTCTTTGTTTTTATGATGATTGTTTGATTTGATTGTTAATTTCTGCGATTTATTCTTTGTGAATCCCATAATTTGTGCTTGAATTGTAGTTATCCCGCTTTAGGTCTTTTAGACTCCAAAGTAGCTTAGGATCATATAGGATAGTATCAATTATGTCACAAAGTCATTAGGATTTAGGTTAGAGAAACACCATTTTTTAATCTAAGCCGGAACTACAGAAATTAAGGTTAGAGTTTGATATAAAATCTAACGGTTGGAGTCAAACCTTAAGTCGGGACATCTTGAATTGAACTAGAGATTGGTATGAGTTGCCTTCACCGGTTAAATTATTAAGTACCGAGATCTAAGGAAATGATAGACTAACAAGAGCTTTATATCCTAGATGATCAAGGCGATGTACTTTACCGTGAAGTTGTGATCATCTAGGCACGTTATTAATTCACTCAAGTGACCCTTTTTAATATATTTGGTTAGAAACCCCATCGAAATCAAACATGAATTTAAACACACCGAATAGATAGGATTAAACAAGGGATTGTAGACCGAAAACCCCTAGACTCTCCAAACCTTGACAAAACTCTAATTTCGCTTTACCCTTTCTTAGTTTTTATTGTTTAAACCTCCAACTCCTGGGGTATTGAACCCACCAACTTTAGGACTTTAGAAATTAAACTTTAAAACAAACTTGGAAACAAACCAAAATTCTAAAATTATTCTATAGAGTCGAAACTAAAATCTCCCCTTATCCCTTGGATCGATACATTTTATGCTACATTGATAGGTTGTGCGCTTGCAATCGACAAATCTTTGAGTATTTAGGTTTATAAATTTAAAAGTAAAACGAGTATTAAGTCATAGCAAAACCCTATACCAAATTACTCAACAAAAAAACAAAGACTAATGGAGTACTTAAGTACCAGAACAAATGAAAATGATGTCGCTAAGTACAAGAATAAGAGCAAATATGGTTGTTTAGCACAAGAACAAGGGCAATAGGGGTTGATAATCATATCAACAACTACAAATGGGGTTGCTAAGCACAACAACATGGGCAAAAGGGGTTGATAAGCATATGAACAATGACAATTGATGCTGTTAAATACAAGACCAAGGGCAAATGAGGTTCTTAAGCAAAAGAAGAAATGCAAATAAGGTTGATAAGCACAAGATCAAGGGCAATTGATGTTGAAAAGCACAAGAACAACGACAAATGAGGTTGTTAAGCCCAAGAAGCAAATGAGATTGCTTAGCATAAGATCAACGACAAATTAGATTCCTAAGAATAAAAACTAAGACTAATGGAGTTCTTAAGCACCAGAGCAAATGCAAATGATGTGCTGAGCACCAGAACAAATGCAAAGTATGTTGCTAAGCATAAGAACAAGGAAAAAAGGGGTTGATAAGCATATCAACGACGGCAAATGAGGTTGCTAAGCATAACAACACGGGCGAAAGGAGTTGATAAGCATATGAACAATGATAATTGAGGATGCTAAGCATAAGACCAAGGAAAGAAGGGGTTCCTAGGCACAATAACAAATGCAAAAAAGATAGATAAGCCCAAGATCAAGGGCAAATGATGTTGCAACGCACAAGAACAAAGACAAATGAGGTTGTTAAGCACAATAACAAGGGAAAATGAGGTTGCTAAGCTGAATAACAAGGGCAAATCAGGTTCCTAAGAACAAAAACAAAGACTAATGAGGTTGGTAAGCACCAGAACAAATTCATATGATGTGCTGAGCACCAGAACAAATGCAAATGATGTTGCTAAGCACAAGCAAAAAGGCAAAAGGGGTTGATAAGCATATCAACAACGACAAAATGAGGTTGCTAAGCACCACAACAAGGGAAAAATGAGTTGATAAGCATATGAACAACGATAAATGAGGTAGCTTAGCACAAGAACAAAGACAAATGAGATTCCTAAGCACAAGAACAAGGGCAAGTGAGGTTTCCAAAAACAAGAACTAATGCAAATGACACTGGTAAGTACAAGAACAAATGCAAATAATGTTGGTATGCACAAGTACAAGGGCAAACGAGGTTGCTAAGTATAAGAACAAGGGCAAATGACGTTTCTAAGCACAAGAACAAATGCAATGAAGGTGCTAAAAACGAGAACAAGAGAAAAAGATGTTGATAAGCATAAAAACATATGCAAATGATTTTGCTAAGAAAATTACAAGGGCAAAAAAGGTTGATAAGCATATGAACAACGACAATTGAGGTTGTTAAGCACAAGAACATGGGCAAATGAGGTCCCTAAGCACAAGAACAAATGCAAATTAGGTTGATAAGCACAAGATCAAGGGCAATTGATGTTGCAAAGCACAAGAACAACGACAAATGAGGTTGTTAAGCCCAAAAAGCAAATGAGGTTGCTTAGCATAAGATTAAGGGCAAATCAGATTCTTAAGAACAAAAACTAAGACTAATGGAGTTGTTAAGCACCAGAGCAAATGCAAATGATGTGCTGAGCACTTGAACAAATGCAAAGTATGTTGCTAAGCACAAGAACAATGCCCAAAGGGGTTGCTAAGCACAAGAACAATGAAAAAATGGATAAGCATATGAACAACGATAAATGCGGTAGCTTAGCACAAGAACAAGGACAAATGAGATTCCTAACCACAAGAACAAAGGCAAGTGAGGTTCCCAAAAACAAGAACTAATGCAAATGATGTTGTTTTGCACAAGCAAAAGGGCAAATGAAGTTGCTAAGTATAAGAACAAGGGCAAATGATGTTTCTAAGCACAAGAACAAATGCCATGAAGTTGCTAAGAACGAGAGCAATAGAAAAAGATGTTGATAAGCATAAAAACATATGCAAATGATGTTGTTAAGAAAATTACAAGGGCAAAAAAGTTTGATAAGCATATGAATAACGACAATTGAGATT
Source organism: Carex cristatella (assembly GCA_024447775.1). Taxonomy (NCBI): domain Eukaryota; kingdom Viridiplantae; phylum Streptophyta; class Magnoliopsida; order Poales; family Cyperaceae; genus Carex; species Carex cristatella. The sequence continues at coordinate 2,478,170 of JAJHPF010000025.1, forward strand.
GTTAAGCTCAAGAACAAGGGCAAATGAGGTTACTTACCACAAGATCAAGGGCAAATCAGATTCCTAAGAACAAAAACAAAGACTAATAGAGTTATTAAGCACCATAACAAATGCAAATGATGTCGCAAAGCATAAAACAAGGGCAAATGTGGTTGCTAAGCATAAGAACAAGGGAGGGTTGATAAGCATATCAACAACGACAATTGAGATTACTAAGCACAACAACAAGGGGAAAAAAGTGTTGATAAGCATATGAACAACGACAATTGAGATTTTTAAGCACAAGAACAACGACAGAAGAGGTTCTTAGGCACAAGAACATATGCAAATAAGAATTATAAGCACAATATCAAGGGTAAATGATTTTGCAAAGCACAAGAACAACGACAAATGAGTTTGTTAAGCCCAAGAAGCAAATGAGGGTGCTTAGCATAAGATCAAGGGCAAATCAGATTCCTAAGAACAAATGCAAATGATGTGCTGAGCACCAGAACAAATACAAAGTATTGCTAAGCACAAGAACAACGCCCAAAGGGGTTGCTAAGCACAAGAATAAGGGCAAAAAGAGTTGATAAGCATATAAACGACGACAAATGAGGTTGATAAGCACAACAATACGGGCAAAAGGAGTTGATAAGCATATGAACAATGACAATTGACGATGTTAAGCACAAGAACAATGGAAGAAGGGGTTCCTGGCCACAATAGCAAATGCAAACAAGATAGATAAGCCCAAGATCAAGGGTAAATGATGTTGCAAAGCACAAGAACAAAGACAAATGAGGTTGTTAAGCACAAGAACAAGGGAAAATGAGGTTGCTAAGTTTAATAACAAGGGCAAATCAGGTTCCTATGAACAAAAACAAATACTAATGAGGTTGTTAAGCACCAGAACAAATGCATATGATGTGCTGAGCACCAGAACAAATGCAAATGATGTTGCTAAGCACAAGAACAATGGTAAAAGGGTTGATAAGCATATCAACAACGACAAATGAGGTTGTTAAACACAACAACAATGGCAAAAAAGGGGGTTGATAAGCATATGAACAACGATAAATGAGGTAGCTTAGCACAAGAACAATGACAAATGAGATTCCTAAGCACAAGAACAAGAGCAAGTGAGGTTCGAACCAATGCAAATGATGCTGGTAAGCACAAGAACAAATGCAAATGATGTGGCTATGCACAAGTGCAAGGGCAAACGAGGTTGCTAAGTATAAGAACAAGGGTAAATGACGTTTCTAAGTACAAGAACAAATGCCCTGAAGTTGCTAAGAACGAGAATAATGGAAAAAGATGTTGATAAGCATAAAAACATATGCAAATGATGTTGCTAAGAAAATTACAACGGCAAAAAAAGTTGATAAGCATATGAAGAACGACAATTGAGGTTGTTAAGAACGTGAGGAAATGAGGACCCTAAGCACAAGAACAAATGCAAATTAGGTTGATAAGCACTAAATCAAGCGCAATTGATAATGCAAAGTACAAGAACAATGACAAATGAGGTTGTTAAGCTTAAGAACAAGGGCAAATGAGGTTCTTAAGAACAAAAACAAAGACTAATGGAGTTGTTAAGCACCATAACAAATGCAAATGATATCGCTAAGCACAAAATAAGGGCAAATGTGGTTGCTAAGCAAAAAAACTCAGCCAATAGGAATTGATAAGCATATCAACAACGACAAATTAGGTTGCTAAGCACAACAACAAGAGCAAAATGTGTTGATAAGGTTGCAAAACGGAAGAACAATGACAAATGAGATTGTTGAGCACACAAACAAGGGCAAATGAGGTTTCTAAGCACAATAACAATTGCAAATGAGGTTCATAAGCACAAGATCAAGGGCAGAAAAGGTTGTTAAGCACACGAATAACGCCAATTTTGTTAAGCACACAAACAAGGGCAAATGAGATTCCTAAGCACAAGAACAAATGCAAATGAGGTTTATAAGCACAAGATCAAGCGCAAATTAGGCTGCAAAGCGCAAGAACAGCGACAAATGAGGTTGTTAATAAGAAGAACAAGTGTAAATGATGTTGCCAATCACAAGAACAAGTGCAAAAGAGGTTAAAAAGCATATGAACAATGACAATTGAGGTTGTTAAGCACACGAACAAGGGCAAATGAGGTTCATAAGCACAATATCAAGTGCAAAAGAGGCTGTTAAGCACACGAACAACGTCAATTGAAGTTGTTAAGGACACAAATATGGGCAAATGAGGTTCCTAAGCACAAGAACAAATGCAAATGAGGTTCATAAGCAAAATATCATGGGCAAATTAGGTTGCAAAGCGCACGAACAACGACAATGAGATTGTTCAGCACAAGAACAAGTGTAAATGATATTGCTAACCACAAGAACAAGGGCAAATGAGGTTGTCAAGCACACGAACAACGCCAATTGAGGTTGTTAAGCACAGGGCAAATGGGTTCTTAGGCATAAGAACAAATGCAAATGAGGTTCATAAGCATAAGATCTAGGGCGAATTCGGTTGTAAAGCGTAAGAACAACGACAAATGAGGTCGTTAATTACAAGAACAAGTGTAAATGATGTTGCCAAACACAAGAACAAGGGCAAAAGAGGTTAAGAAGCATATGAACAACGACAATTGAGGTTGTTAAGCACACGAACAAGGGCAAATGAGGTTCATAAGCATAATATCAAGGGCAAAAGAGGCTGTTAAGCACACGATCAATGCCAATTGTGGTTGTTAAGGACGCAAACAAGGGCAAATGAGGTTCCTAAGCACATGAACAAATGCAAATAAGGTACACAAGCATAAGATCATGGGCAAATTAGGTTGCAAAGCACCAGAACAACGACAAATAAGGTTGTTAAGGACAATAACAAGTGTAAATGATATTGCGAAGCACAAGAACAAGGGCAAAAGAGGTTGAGAAGCATATGAACAACGAAAATTGAGGTTGTTAAGCACACTAAAAAGGGCAAATGAGATTCATAAGCAGAACATCTAAATGAGGTTCATAACCACAAGATCAACGGCAAATTAGGTTGCTAAGCGCAAGAACAACGACAAATTAGGTTGTTAAGCACAGTAACAAGTGTAAATGATGTTGCTAAGCACAAGAACAAGGGCAAAAGAGGTTGAGAAGCATATGAACAACGACAATTGAGGTTGTTAAGCACACGAACAAGGGCAAATGAGACTCATAAGCACAATATGAAGGGCAAAAGAGGTTGTTAAGCACACGAACAATGCCAATTGCGGTTGTTAAAGACACAAACAAGGGCAAATGAGGTTCCTAAGCACAAGAAGAAATGCAAATGAGGTTCATAAGCACAGGATCATGGGCAAATTAGGTTGCAAAGCGCAAGAACAACGACAATGACGTTGTTAAGCACAAGAACAAGTGTAAATGATTTTGTCAAGCACAAGAACAAGGGCAAAAGAGGTTGTGAAGCACATGAACAACGCCAATTGAGGTTGTTAAGGACACAAACAAGGGCAAATAAGGTTCCTAAGCACAAGAACAAATGCAAATGAGATTCATAAGCACAAGATGAAGAGCAAATTATGTTACAAAGTGCAAGAACTACGACAGATTAGGTTGTTGAGCACAAGAACAAGTGTAAATGATGTTGCTAAACACAAAGACAAGGGCAAAAGAGGTTGAAAAACATATGAACAACGGCAATTGAGGTTGTTAAGCACACGAACAAGGGCAAATGAGGCTCATAAGCACAATATGAAGGGCGAAAGAGGTTGGTAAGCACAGGAACAATGCCAATTGAGGTTATTAATAACACAAACAAGGAAAATGAGTTTCATAAGCACAAGAACAAATCCAAATGAGGTTCATAAGCACAAGACCAAGGGCAAATTATGTTACAAAGCGCAAGAACAACAACAAATGAGGTTGTTAAGCACAAGAACAAGTGTAAATGATATTGCTAAGCACAAGAACAAGGGCAAAAGAGGTTAAGAAGCATATAAAAACAACAATTGAGGTTTTTAAGCACTCTAAGAGGGGCAAATGAGGTCCAGCAGCACAATATGAAGTGCAAAAGAGGTTGGTACGCACACGAACAACGCCAATTGAGGTTTTTAAGCACACATACAAGGGAAATGAGGTTCCTAAGCACAAGAACAAATGCAAATGAGGTTTATAAGCATAAGATCAAAGGCAAATTGGGTTGCAAAGCGCAAGGACAATGACAAATGAGGTCGTTAATCAAAAGAAACTAGTGTAAATCATGTTGCTAAGTGGAAGAACATGGGCGAAAGTTGTTAAGAAGCATGTGAACAACGACAATTGAGGTTGTTAAGTAGAAGAAAAAAGGCAAATGAGGTTCAGAAGCACAATATGAAGGGCAACAGAGGCTGTTAAGCATACCAACAACACCAATTGAGGTTTTGAAGGACACAAACAAAGGCAAATAAGGTTCCTAAGAACAAGAACAAATGCAAATGAGGTACATAAGCATAAGATCATTGGTAAATTATGTTACAAAGGGCATGAACAACGACAAATGAGGTAGTTAAGCACAAGAATGTAAATGATGTTGCTAAGCACAAGAACAAGAGCAAAAGAGGTTAAGAGCCATAGGAACAATGACAATCGATGTTGTCAAGCACACAACAAGGGCAAATAAGATTCATCAGCACAATATGAAGGGCAAAAGAAGGTGTTAAGCACACAAACAACGCCAATTGAGGTTGTTAACAACATAAACAAGGGCAAATGATATTCATAAGCAGAATATAAAGGGCAAAAAAGGTTGTTAAGCACACAAACAGCGCCAATTGAGGTTGTTAAGCACACAAAAAGGGAAAATGAGATTCCTAAGCACAAGATTAAGGACAAACGAGGTTGTCAAGCACACGAACAATGCCAATTGAGGTTGTTAAGCACACAAACAAGGGCAAATGGGTTCCTAGGCACAAAAACAAATGCAAATGAGGTTCATAAGCACACAAGATCTAGAGAAAATTAGGTTATAAAGCGCAAGAACAACGACAAATGAGATCGTCAATCAGAAGAACAAGTGTAAATGATGTTCCCAAACACAAGAACAAGGGCAACAGAGGTTAAGAAGCATATGAACAACGACAATTGAGGTTGTTAAGCACACGAACAAGGGAAAATGAGGTTCATAAGCACAATATCAAGGGCAAAAGAGGTTGTTAAGCACACGATCAACGCCAATTGAGGTTGTTAAGGACACAAACAAGGGCAAATGAGGTACCTAAGCACATGAACAAATGCAAATGAGGTACTTAAGCAGAAGATCATGGGCAAATTAGGTTGCAAAGCGCAAGAACACCGACAATGACATTGTTAAGCACAAGAACAAGTGTAAATGATGTTGCTAAGCACAAGAACAATGGCGAAAGAGTTTGAGAAGCATATAAACAACGACAATTGAGGTTGTTAAGCACTCTAATAGGGGCAAATGAGGTTCATAAGCACAATATCAAGGACAAAAGAGGTTGGTACGCACACGAACAACACCAATTGAGGTTTTTAAGTACACATACAAGGGAAATGAGGTTCCTAAGAATGAGAACAAATGCAAATGAGGTTTATAAGCACAAGATGAAGGGCAAATTGGGTTGCAAAGCACCAGGACAATGACAAATGAGGTCGTTAATCAAAAGAACAAGTGCAAATCATGTTGCTAATTGCAAGAACATGGGCAAAAGTGGTTAAGAATCATGTGAACAACGACAATTGAGGTTGTTAAGTAGAAGAAAAAGGGCAAATGAGGTTCAGAAGCACAATATGAAGGGTGACAGAGCCTGTGAAGCACTTGAACAATGCCAATTGATGTTGTTAAGGACACAAACAAAGGTAAATGAGGTTCCTAAGCACAAGAACAAATGCAAATGAGGTTCATAAGCATAAGATCATGGGTAAATTATGTTACAAAGCGCATGAACAACGACAAATGAGGTAGTTAAGCACAAGAACAATTGCAAATGAGATTCATAAGCACAATATGAAGGGCAAAAGAGGTTGTTGAGCACACAAATAGCGCCAATTGAGGTTGTTAAGCACACAAAAAAGGGCAAATGAGATTCCTAACTACAAGAATAAATACAAATGTGGTTCATAAGCACAAGATCAAGAGCAAATGAGATTGTCAAGCACACGAACAACGCCAATTGAGATTGTTAAGCACACAAACAAGGGCAAATGAGTTCCTAGGCACAAAAACAAATGCAAATAAGGTTCATAAGCACAAGATCTAAGGAAAATTAGGTTGTAAAGTGCAAGAACAATGACAAATGAGGTCGTTAATCAGAAGAACAAGTGTAAAAGATGTTGCCAAACACAAGAACAAGGGCAAAAGAGGTTAGGAAGCATATGAACAACGACAATTGAGGCTGTTAAGCACACGAACAAGGGCAAATGAGGTTCATAAGCACAATATCAAGGTCAAAAGAGGCTGTTAAGAACACGATCAACGTCAATTAAGGTTGTTAAGGACAAGAACAAGTGTAAATGATATTGCTAAGCACAAGAACACGGCCAAAAGAGGTTGAGAAGCATATGAACAACGACAATTGAGGTTGTTAAGCACACTAACAAGGGAAAATGATATTCATAAGCACAACATCAAATGTAAATGAGGTTCATAACCACAAGATCAAGGGCAAATTAGGTTGCTAATCGCAAGAACAACGACAAATCAGGTTGTTAAGCACACAAACAACAGTAAATGATGTTGTTAAGCACAAGAACAAGGGAAAAAGAGGTTGAGAAGCATATGAAAAACGACAATTGAGGTTGTTAAGCACACGAACAAGGGCAAATGAGACTCATAAGCACAATATGAAGGGCAAAAGAGGTTGTTAAGCACACGAACAATGCCAATTGAGGTTGTTAAGGAGACAAACAAGGGCAAATGAGGTTCATAAGCACAAGAAGAAATGCAAATGAGGTTCATAAGCACAAAATCATCGGCAAATTAGGTTGCAAAGCGCAAGAACAACGACAATGACGTTGTTAAGCACAAGAACAAGTGTAAATGATGTTGTTAAGCACAAGAACAAGGGCAAAAGAGGTTGTTAAGCACACGAACAACGACAATTGATGTTGTTAAGGACACAAAAAAGGAAAATGAGGTTCCTAAGCACAAGAACAAATGCAATTGAGGTTCATAACGGCAAGACCAAGGGCAAATTATGTCACAAAGCGCAAGAACAACAACAAATGTGGTTGTTAAGCACAAGAACAAGTGTAAATGACATTGCTAAGCGCAAGCAAAAGGGCAAAAGTGGTTAACAATTATATGATTAACGACAATTGAGGTTGTTAAGCACAAGAACAAGGGCAAATGAGGTTCAGCAGCAGAATTTGAAGGGCAAAAGAGGCTGTTAAGCACACGGACAACGCCAATTGAGGGTGTTAAGGACACAAACAAGAGCGTTCCTAAGCACAAGAACAAAAGCAAATGAGGTTCATAAGCAAAATATCATGGGCAAATTTTGTTGCAAACCGCAAGAACAACGACAAATGTGGTTGTTAAGCACAAGAACAAGTGTAAATGATAGCTAAGCACAAGAACAAGGGCAAAAGAGGTTGAGATGCATATGAACAACGACAATTGAGGTTGTTAAGCACACTAACAATGGCAAATGAGATTCATAAGCACAAGATCAAATGCAAATGAGGTTCTTAACCACAAGATCAAGGGCAAATTAGGTTGCTAAGCGCAAGAACAACGACAAATTAGATTGTTAAGCACAATAACAAGTGTAAATGATGTTGCCAAGCACAAGAACAAGGGCAAAAGAGGTTGAGAAGCATATGAACAATGACAATTGAGGTTGTTAAGCACACGAACAAGGGCAAATGAGACTCATAAGCACAATATGAAGGGCAAAAGAGGTTGTTAAGCACACGAACAACGCCAATTGAGGTTGTTAAGAACACAAACAAGGGCAAATAAGGTTCCTAAGCAGAAGAACAGATGCAAATGAGGTTCATAAGCACAAGATCATGGGCAAATTAGGTTACAAAGCGCAAGAACAATGACAAATGAGGTTGTTAAGCACAAGAACAATTGTAAATGACATGCTAAGCGCAAGCAAAATGGCAAAAGTGCTTAAGAAGTTTGTGATTAACGACAATTGAGGTTGTTAAGCACAAGAACAAGAGAAAATGAGGTTCAGTAGCACACGGACAACGCCAATTGAGGGTGTTAAGGACACAAACAAGTGCAAATGAGGTTCCTAAGCATAAGAACAAATGCAAATGAGGTTCATAAGCTAAAGATCATGGCAAAATTTTGTTGCAAAGCGCAAGAACAACGACAAATGTGGTTGTTAAGCACAAGAACAAGTGTAAATGATAGATAAGCACAAGAACAAGGGCAAAAGAGGTTGAGAAGCATATGAACAACGACAATTGAGGTTGGTAAGCATACTAACAATGGCAAATGAGATTCATAAGTATAAGATCAAATGCAAATGAGGTTCATAACCACAAGATCAAGGGCAAATTTGGTTGCTACGCACAATAAGAAGTGTAAATGATGTAGCTAAGCACAAGAACAAGGGCAAAAGAGGTTGAGAAGCATATGAACAACGACAATTGAGGATGTTAAGCACACGAACAAGGGCAAATGAGACTCATAAGCACAATATGAAGGGCAAAAGAGGTTGTTAACCACACGAACAACGCCAATTGAGGTTGTTAAGGATACAAACAAGGGAAAATAAGGTTCCTAAGCACAAGAACAAATGCAAATGAGGTTCATAAGCACAAGATCATAGGTAAATTAGGTGCTAAGCGCAACAATAACGACAAATTAGGTTGTTAAGCATAAGAACAAGTGTAAATGATGTTGTTAAGCACAAGAACAAGGGTAAAAGAGGTTGAGAAGATTATGAACAACGACAATGGAGGTTGTTAAGCACTGTAAAAGGGGCAAATGAGACTCATAAGCACAATATGAATGACAAAAGAGGTTGTTAAGCACACGAACAACGCAATTTGAGGTTGTTAAGGACACAAACAAGGGCAAATAAGGTTCCTAAGCACAAGAACAAATGCAAATGAGGTTCATAAGCACAAGATCAAGAGCAAATTATGTTTCAAAGCGCAAGAACAACGACAAATGAGTTTGTTAAGCACAAGAACAAGTGTAAATGACAGGAACAAGGTGTGGGCTCTTTGCGTTGAGATGCGTAAGCACAAGCAAAAGGGCAAAAGTGGTTAAGAAACATATGAACAAGGACAATTGAGGTTGTTAAGCACAAGAACAAGGGCAAATGAGGTTCAGAAGCACAATATGAAGGGCAAAATAGGCTGTTAAGCACACGGACAACACCAATTGAGGGTATTAAGGACACAAACAAGAGCAAATGAGGTTCCTAAGCACAAGAACAAATGCAAATGAGGTTCATAAGCATAAGATCATGGGCAAATTATGTTACAAAGCGCAAGAACAACGACAAATGAGGTTGTTAAGCACAAGAACAAGGGAAAATGACATTGCTAAGCGCAAGCAAAAGGGCAAAAGTGGTTAAGAAGTATATGAACAACGACAATTGAGGTTGTTAAGCATAAGAACAAGGGAAAATGAGTTTCAGTAGCACAATATGAAGGGCAAAAGAGGCTGTTAAGCACACGGACAACACCAACTGAGGGTGTTAAGGACACAAACAAGAGCAAATGAGGTTCCAAAGCACAAGAACAAATGCAAATGAAGTTCATCAGCATAAGATCATGGGCAAATTTTGTTGCAAAGCGCAAGAACAACGACAAATGTGGTTGTTAAGCACAAGAACAAAGTGTAAATGATATTGCTAAGCACAAGAACAAGGGCAAAAGAGCTTGAGAAGCATATGAACAACGGCAATTGAGGTTGTTAAGCTCACTAACAATGGAAAATGAGATTCCTAAGAACAAGATCAAATGCAAATGAGGTTCATAACCACAAGATCAAGGACAAATTAGGTTGCTAAGCGCAAGAACAACGACAAATTAGATTGTTAAGCACAATAAGAAGTGTAAATGATGTTGCTAAGCACAAGAACAAGGGCAAAAGAGGTTGAGAAGCATATGAACAACGACACTTGAGGTTGTTATGCACACGAACAACGCCAATTTAGGTTGGTAAGGACACATACAAGGGAAATGAGGTTCCTAAGCAGAAGAACAAATTCAAAAGAGGTTCATAAGCCCAAGATCATGGGAAAATTAGGTTGCAAAGCGCAAGAATAACGACAATGACGTTGTTAAGCACAAGAACAAGTGTAAATGATGTTGGTAAGCACTAGAACAAGGGCAAAAGAGGTTGAGAAGCATATGAACAACGACAATTGAGGTTGTTAAGCACACTAACAAGGGCAAATGAGACTCATAATCACAATATGAAGGGCAAAAGAGTTTGTTAAGCACACGAACAACGCCAATTGAGGTTGTTATGAACACAAACAAGGGCAAATAAGGTTCCTAAGCGCAAGAACAAATGCAATTGAGGTTCATAAGCACAAGATCAAGAGCAAATTATGTTACAAAGCGCAAGAAGAACGACAAATGAGGTTGTTAAGCGCAACAACAAGTGTAAATGACATTGCTAAGCACAAGCAAAAGGGCAAAAGTGGTTAAGAAGCATATGAACAACGATATTTGAGGTTGTTAAGCACACTAACAAGGGCAAATGAGGTTCATAAGCAGAAGATCAAGGGTAATTTAGGTTGCTAAGCGCAAGAACTACGACAAATTAGGTTGTAAAGCACAAGAACAAGCGTAAATGGTGTTGCTAATCACAAAAATAAGGGCAAAAGAGGTTGTTAAGCACATGAACAAGGCAAATGAGGTGGTTAAGCACACAAACAATGGCAAATGAGGCTCAGAAGCACAATATGAAGTGCAAAAGAGGTTGTTAAGCACACGAACAACGCCAATTGAGGTTTTTAAGGACACAAACAAGGGAAAATGAGATTGCTAAGCACAAGAACAAATGCGTATGAGGTTCATAAGGACAAGATCATGGGAAAATTAGGTTGCAAAGCGCAAGAGCAACGCAAATGAGGTTGTTAAGCACAAGAACAAGTGTAAATGATGTTGCTCAGCACAATAACATGGGCAAAAGAGGTTGAGAAGCATATAAACAACGACAATTGAGGTTGTTAAGCACTCTAACAGGGGCAAATGATATTCATAAGCACAATATCAAGGACAAAAGAGGTTGGTACGCACACGAACAACACCAATTGAGGTTTTTAAGTACACATACAAGGGATTTGAGTTTCCTAAGCAAAAGAACAAATGCAAATGAGGTTGTTAAGCACTCTAACAGGGGCAAATGATATTCATAAGCACAATATCAAGGACAAAAGAGGTTGGTACGCACACGAACAACACCAATTGAGGTTTTTAAGTACACATACAGGGGATTTGAGTTTCCTAAGCAAAAGAACAAATGCAAATGAGGTTTATAAGCAAAAGATCAAGGGCAAATTAGGTTGGAAAGCGCAAGAACAATGACAAATGAGGTCGTTAATCAAAAGAACAAGTTTAAATCATGTTGCTAAGCACCAGAACAAGGGCAAAAGTGGTTACGAAGCATGTGAACAACGACAATTGAGGTTGTTAAGTAGAAGAAAAAGGGCAAATGACGTTCAGAAGCACAATATGAAGGGCAACAGAGGCTGTTAAGCACACGAACAACGCCAAATGAAGTTGTTAAGGACACAAACAAAGGCAAAAGAGGTTCCTAAGCACAAGAACAAATGCAAATGAGGTTCATAAGCATAAAATCATGAGCAAATTATGTTACAAAGCGCATTAACAATGACAAATGAGGTTGTTAAGCACAAGAACAAATGTAAATGATGTTGCCAAGCACAAGAACAAGGGAAAAATAGGTTAAGAAGCATAAGAACAACGACAATTGATGTTGTTAAGCACATGAACAAGGGCAAATAAGATTCATTAGCACAATATGAAGGGCAAAAGAAGTTGTTAAGCACACAAACAATGCCAATTGAGGTTGTTAAGAACATAAACAAGGGCAAAGGAGATTGATAAGCACAACATGAAGGGCAAAAGAGGTTATTAAGCACAGAAACAACGCCGATTGAGGTTGTTAAGCACACAAAAAATGGAAAATGAGATTCTTAAGTACAAGAATAAATACAAATGAGGTTCATAAGCACAAGATCAAGGGCACAAGAGGTTGTTAAGAACACGAACAACGTCAATTGAGGTTGTTAAGCACACAAACAAGGGCAAATGGGTTCCTAGGCACAAGAACAAATGCAAATGAGGTTCATAAGCACAAGATCTAGGGCAAATTAGGTTGAAAAGCGCAAGAACAACGACAAATGAGTTCGTTAATCAGAAGAACAAGTGTAAATGATGTTGCCAAGCACAATAACAAGGGCAAAAGAGGTTAAGAAGCATATGAACAATGACAATTGAGGTTGTTAAGCACAGATAAAGGGAAAATCAAGGGCAAAAGAGGCTGTTTAGCACACGATCAACGCCAATTGAGGTTGTTAAGGACACAGGCAAGGGAAAATGAGGTTCCTAAGCACAAGAACAAATGCAAATTAGGTTCATAAGCATAAAATCATGGGCAAATTAGGTTGCAAAGCGCAAGAACAACGACAAATGAGGTTGTTAAGCACTAGAAAAAGTGTAAATGATATTGCTAAGCACAAGAACAAGGGCAAAAGAGGTTGAGAAGCATATGAACAACGACAATTGAGGTTGTTAAGCACACTAAGAATGGCAAATGAGGTTCATAAGCACAATATCAAGGACAAAAGACGTTGTTAAGCGCACGAAGAACACCAACTGTGGTTTTTAAGTACACAAACAAGGGAAATGAGGTTTCTAAGCACAAGAACAAATGGAAATGAGGTTCAGAAGCACAAGATCAAGGGCAAATTATGTTACAAAGCGCAAGAAGAACGACAAATGAGGTTGTTAAGCACAAGAACAAGTGTAAATGATGTTGCCAAGCACAAGAACAAGGGCAAAAGAGGTTAAAAAGCATAAGAACAATGACAATTGATGTTGTTAAGTACACGAACAAGGGCAAATAAGATTCATAAGCACAATATGAAGGGCAAAAGAGGTTGTTTAGCAGACAAACAACACCAATTGAGGTTGTTAAGCACACAAATAACGCGAATTGTGGTTGTTAATCACACAAACAAGGGCAAATGAGATTCCTAACTACAAGAATAAATACAAATGACGTTCATAAGCACAAGATCAAGGGTAAAAGAGGTTGTTAAGCACACAAACAATGCCAATTGTGGTTTTTAAGCAAATAAACAAGGGCAAATGAGGGTTCCTAGGCACAAGAACAAATGCAAATGAGGTTGATAAGCACAAGATCAATGGCAAATTAGGTTGCAAAGCGCAAGAACAACAAGAAATGAGGTCGTTAATCACCAGAACAAGTGTAAACGATGTTGCCAAGCACAAGAACAAGGGCAAAAGAGGTTAAGAAGCATATGAACAATGACAATTGAGGTTGTTAAGGACACAAACAAGGGAAAATGAGGTTCCTAACCACAAGAACAAATGCAAAGGAGATTCATAAGCATAAGATCATGGGCAAATTAGGTTGCAAAGCACAAGAACAACGACAAATGACGTTGTTAAGCGCGCAAGAATAAGGGCAAAAGAGGATAAGAAGCATATGAACAAATGAGGTTGTTAAGCGCAAGAATAAGGATAATTGAGGTTGTTAAGCGCACGAATAAATACAAATGAGGTTCATAAGCACAAGATCATGGGCAAAAGAGGTTGTTAAGCATACAAACAACACCAATTGAGGTTGTTAAGCGCACAAACAAGGGCAAATGGGTTCCTAGGCAGAAGAACAAATGTAAATGAGATTCATAAGCACAAGATCTAGGGCAAATTAGGTTGTAAAGCGCCAGAACAACGACAAATGAGGTTGTTAAGCACAAGAACAAGTGTAAATGATATTGCTAAGCACAAGAACAAGGGCAAAAGAGGTTGAGAAGCATATGAACAACGACAATTGAGGTTGTTAAGCACACTAACAAGGGCAAATGAGGTTCATAAGCACAATATCAATAACAAAAGACGTTGTTAAGCAAGCGAAGAATACCAATTGAGGTTTTTAAGTACACAAACAAGGGAAATGAGGTTTCTAAGCACAAGAACAAATGCAAATGAGGTTCAAAAGCACAAGATCAAGGGCAAATTATGTTACAAAGCGCAAGAACAACAATAAATGAGGTTGTTAAGCACAAGAACAAGAGCAAAAGAGGTTAGGAAGCATAAGAACAACGACAATTGAGGTTGTTAAGGACACAAACAAGGGCAAATGAGGTTCCTAAGCACAAGAACAAATGCAAATGAGATTCATAAGCATAAGATCATGGGCAAATTAGGTTGCAAAGCGCAAGAACAACGACAAATGACGTTGTTAAGCACCAGAACAAGTGTAAATGATATTGCTAAGCGCAAGAATAAGGATAATTTTTTTTTGAGTAAAGTTGGAGGTCAAGCCACCCAACTATTTAATACCTTTGTTATTATAACAAAGGATTCCCCCATCTGGGTTTCGAACCCATGACCTCTCATATAGAGACCATGTGTCTTAGCCACTAGACCAAATGCTAAGAATAAGGATAATTAAGGTTGTTAAGCACACGAATAAATACAAATGAGGTTCATAAGCACAAGATCATGGGCAAAAGAGGTTGTTAAGCATACGAACAACACCAATTGAGGTTGTTAAACACACAAACAAGGGCAAATGGGTTCCTAGGCACAAGAACAAATGCAAATAAGGTTCATAAGCACAAGATCTAGGGCAAATTAGGTTGTAAAGCGCAAGAACAACGACAAATGAGGCTGTTAAGCACAAGAACAAGTGTAAATGATATTGCTAAGCACAAGAACAAGGGCAAAAGAGGTTGAGAAGCATATGAACAACGACAATTGAGGTTGTTAAGCACACTAACAAGGGCAAATGAGGTTCATAAGCACAATATCAAGGACAAAAGACGTTGTTAAGCACACGAAGAACACCAATTGAGGCTTTTAAGTACACAAACAAGGGAAATGAGGTTTCTAAGCACAAGAACAAATGCAAATGAGGTTCAGAAGCACAAGATCAAGGGCAAATTATGTTACAAAGCGCAAGAACAACGACAAATGAGGTTGTTAAGCACAAGAACAAGTGTAAATGATGTCGCCAAGCACAAGAACAAGGGCAAAAGAGGTTAAGAAGCATAAGAACAACGACAATTGATGTTGATGTTGTTAAGCACACGAACAAGGGCAAATAAGATTCGTAAGCACAATATGAAGGGCAAAAGAGGTTGTTAAGCAGACAAGCAATACCAATTGAGGTTGTTAAGCACACAAATAACGCGAATTGAGGTTGTTAAGCATACAAACAAGGACAAATGAGATTCCTAACTACAAGAATAAATACAAATGACGTTCATAAAAAACAAGGCACATTTGGTCCCGACATTGCATACCATCAACTCACTAGTTGCACTTTTTTTCATTTAGGAGTTTACTTTACTATTAAATAATCATGGTACATATAAACTTTACAATTAGGGCTGTCAAAAAAGCTCGTAGCTCGTGGCTCGCTCGTGACTCACATCTGGCTCGATCGGTAACAGCTCGTTCGATAGTGGACCGAGCTGTTAACGAGCTGGCTTGCTAACATCTCGCGCCAAAATTGACGAGCTAAGCTAAGGCCTTAGCTCGCTCGCCAGCTCACGAGCTAGCTCGGCCAGGCATCAATTTGTGAATTTGTATGAATTTGTGTGTATTTTATACTGTTAAGCTTGGTTCAGCTCGATTCAGCTCAGTCCAGCTCGGTCTAAAAAAGTTTGTAAAATTTATTTTCTTCTTAAAACAAGGTCCAACCAAACCCAGTGAGCCAGCTCGTAGCTCATAGCTCGTGAGCTGGCTCGTCACGAGTTTGAGTTGAGATTTTAGCTCGCGAGTTGTTAACGAGCTGGCTCGCTAATAGCTCGGTCCAGAATTAACGAGCTGAGCTAAGGTCCAGCTCGGCCCGAGCCAGCTCATTTACAGCCCTATTTACAATACCTACTAAGGGATCAAATTATTTGTAGTGATAATGTAAAAGGATCATGAATTTGTTTCACCCTGTAACTTCATTTTTATGACAATGTCGTTCTTTTTTTTTTGTCAGCTCCTTTTTAATTATTGTAACAAAAAATAGCGTGATTGTCTATTTTACCCTTAATAATTTTCATTGGCTCTTGCTCAAATTTGTAAAAACTGTGAATAAAAGATAAAAATAAAACAAAATTTGTAGAAAAAAAAGTTCAAATTGAGCTTTTTTTTCCAGCAATTTGATGAATGGAGACTATTTTTCTATACAGAAATGTGGAATTAAAAAAAACAAAAATTACAATATAATGTGGTGCTTGTTTTACGTGTAGCATCTTTTTTAATTTTTAGTTTAACTAAGAGGAAGAGAGAAATTTTTTGAAGGAGAGACAACTTAAAAAGAATGAGAGTAAATTGAGAAGAGGGAAAAATGTTACTCTAGTGGGTTCCAGAAGGGTATTTTGTCAATAAATTTTGGAAGAGGGTTGTTTGTTTGATATTTTTCAAAAGAAGGTTATTTTATCAAATTTCTCTTGTTTACACCCTAGATATATCTAATTTACTAAAAAAAAAAATGGTTATATATCTAAAGAGAGACGTTTTAATGGGGATATATAAAAAGTTCTCTATAAAAAAATTTGTGAGCCGCTCGTCTCTTCCATTTCGCTCCGTCTCTCTATCTGACTCTCTATAACTCACTCCGCAGATCACCGCCGATCGTCGCCGCTCCGCTTCACTGGTCTTTCTTCCTCTCTTTCCGCTGCAGTCACGCCCCACCGGCCACCACAGATCTGATCTGCCTCCGCCACCAGTCCTCTGCCACGGTACCACATCGGTTCTGTTGTTGAATCTGTAAGTGCTAATTTTACTGATAAAGGTGTAAAGTGTTTCAATCGAACGAACATATTTGAGAAGTGAGAAACCATTCCCATTCCGAGAATTCTATTCCTTTTTATTTCTCACTCTATAATCTCTGTACTGCTGTACTGGTAAAAATACTCAGAAATCAGAAAGACTGAAGCAATAAGGCTAGAGACAAAAAAATGCAATGATTTCCTTTTGTTTTAGTCTTGCATGCGTTACTTTTTTTTTTTTTTTTACTTGTTCTCTCAGTTTTGTCGAAACCTGGCCCTTCCAGTGATCTGAGCAAATTATTGACTGAAAAAGCCGAAAAAAAAGAAAAGAAAAGAAATAACAGGGAAGTAAAATAAAGCAAAAGGAAATCTGATTTTTGCAATTCCAGTGATCTGGTATAGTAGCTTACTAGCAAATTGTCAATACTTTATTTTTGCAAAAATTTCAAATCTGATTTTTGCCAAATACATGAAGAAGGTTGTTTAGTAGCTTACTATTGTCCCTTTCATATCTGTTATTGTCTATTTCTATATATTTAGTGAGATTTTAATTACTGTCCCTTTGATATTAAGAAAAACAGAATTAATGACTTCCTTTCTTTATCTAATCAAATTTTGTTTAAGAGAGATGTTACTGTTTGTGTACTTCTCTTGTAAATATTGGTACTGTTAGCAGAACTCACAAGAGAGCAGTTTGGCAAATTGTATACTTAGGCAAGCTTACATTTTATATGTGTAGGTAGCAGGTCGGAGCAAGAGAAGTTTTAGGCGAAGAGTGGTTGTTGCTTAAGTGCTAAATACTATTTGTGTAAGTATAGATTTTGCTTTTCTGATTTTAGTTTTGTTGATGAAGTGAGTACATCATTTGAATTGTGCTGAAGTAGAAACTATTTTAGTCTTGGTAGCCACTACCAAGTTTTCAAAAAAAAAAGAAACTATTTTGTAATTAAAAAGTTTATAGATGAAATTAAACTAGTTTGTATAAACTTTTGTTGATGAAGTGACTATCATTTGAATTTTGCCTCCATTTAATCCTGCCCCCCCACTATTTCTCTATCTTTTTGCTTTTTTTTCCTTTGTTGTCATATGTCAATTTAGTTCGGTTAAGAGCGGGGACTGTCCAAGAGATAGTGATTAATAACTCAAAATTAAGCAAGCTCTTTTATCATCTGAAATTAAATTGCCAAATTAGTTTCTAGTTAAACTTGGAAAGACTACAAGAAGTGGCTTCTTTTCCCACTGAGAATAAGATAAGTTAAGCTGAGCAATTGGAGTGTTTTCGATTTTGACTGTCTTGATTTAGTATTAAATTATCTATTCAGGTCTTACTAGGTCAAAGATCAAAGGTGAGCCTGGTTGTTTCTTTTTTTTTCTTTTTTTTTTTCAAAACCTTGAATTTTTAATTAAGTGCTGATTACTGTTCTTGTCTTGTTATTTGTTTCAGCTGACACACCCCAATGGGTAGTTGCTTCTCAAAGGTCGCCCTCCTTTTCTAAACGAACAGTTATATGTATATACTTCTCATATTATGGCATCAACTTTCTGCTGCCAAGATAACAGCAGTACCCCCAATGAAATATGAGTCTTTTCTTTTTGTTTTAGTTTATTCTAATTTGTAAAGTCATAAAGTTGTATTAGACCCAAGTAGCAGGGGAAGAGACCAACATGCACATCATGTCCTTACCGGTACTGGTATGGGGGTTCTTCCCTTATGTTTCAATTTTGGTACAGATACACATTAACTTTCTGGTACCAAGATAATAGCAGTATCCCAATGGAATATCAGTCTTTTATTCTTCTTCTTTTTATTCTAATTTGTAAAATAATAAAGTTGTATTAGACCCAAGTAGCAGGGGAAGAGAACAACATGTACATCATGTCATTACCAGTATTGGTATGGGGGTCTGCCCTTTAAGTTTCAATTTTGGTACAGATACACATCAACTTTCTGGTACCAATATTATAGCAGCACCCCAATGGAATATGAGTCTTTTTTTTGTTTTTTTTTTTTAATTTCTAATTTGTGAAGTCAAAAAATTGTAGTAGACCCAAGTAGCAGGGGAAGAGACCAACAGACAAATTTTTAGTTGTCCTTACCGGTACTGGTACGGGGGTTCTTACTTTAAGTTTCTATTTTGGTACAGATACACATCCTTCGATAAAGGTTATTTGATATTTTTAGTGGCTACTAGTTATTTTACCATTAATATATGACCCACTGTTCTGCAATTTGACTTGTTTAGGTTTTCTAGCATAATTTTTTGTTTAAATAGTTTATTTTCTCTTTACTTAGCATAAAGATGAAGATAGCGATGACAAGAAGGCTGAGTTTGTTGGGGGGAATGTACATATCATAACTAGAAAAGAGCAATGGGACCAGAAAATAGCTGAAGCAACCAAAAGTGGAAAAATTGTATGCACTTTTACTTGCTACTAGTGTATTTGCATGTTGTTTACACAACATTTTTGGATAATACTAAGCTTTTAAAGCCATTGAGGAAATAATGAGTGAATTTCTGGTATCTTGTTTTTGCCACAAACTTTGTCCAAAATTTGCTTGGCTTGATTGGTGTTAATTTGATGTGAGATAAAGTTTGGATCCTATTGGGGTGTGGGCAAAATTGTGAGCATCTAAACAATTAAACCATCCTTGTCGCTAGGCACACTAACTGAAATTGGATATAATAAGGTAAGAAATTTGCAGATTGAGGTGAAGTTATATTTAATTTTGTCTGTTATTTGCTACTGCTGTGTAGCATCAAAAGCACTCAATTTTTTGTATAATAACAATTTGAAGCATAGAAACAAAGGTAGCTAGATGTGTACTGGTAGTGTCATGTCATCAATTTGGTAAAGAGTAAATACTAATAGCCATTTCTGAACAGAACTATGCTTCAAACAATCTTTACAACGGGTCCTGAATTTATTTATAAGATTCATATGTTCTTCTTTCTAAAATTCATATGTTGTTTTAACCTCTTATTGTTTTTTGTCTTCACAATAATGATACTAGGTGGTGGCAAATTTTAGCGCCGTATGGTGTGGGCCATGCAAAATGATTGCACCAATGTATGTCGAGTTTTCAGAGAAATATCCATCGCTCGTGTTCTTGACCGTAGATGTTGATGAATTAGCGGTATGATTTTCTTCGTTTTGAAATTGTTCATTTGTATTCTTTTATGTTGATTTACATGTGTGGCTTCTCTCAACTTATTTGCCTTTGGTTCATTTTTGGTTCCTCAAACCAAAACTAACAAGTCGACATAAAAAAAGAATGACCATACCAACTAGTACAATCTGAATATGGTCTTGATTTGTATGATACCAAGATTTGAATTCAAATAAGAGAAAACAGGAGAGAATTGAAAAGTTCAGTTATGAAAAATGAGAAGAGTAGAAGAGTGCCAAGTGAATAAGCCACTTTCCAGAGTGCCAGCTGTTACAATGTGCTCTTATGTTGTAGGATTTAAGTGCTGAATGGGATGTTCGTGCAACACCTACATTTTATTTTCTGAAGGAAGGAAAGCAGCATGACAAACTTGTTGGGGCAAACAGACCTGAGTTGGAAAAGAAGATAGTTGCTTTGTCTGACACATGCCAAGTGAAGGAAGAGTAGAAGAGTGTGCATTCGTATTTATATTTGCTTTTGTTTATCTGCTGCTGATGGGCAAATCAATGGTCTTTTGTATAGTGTGGAATGTACTAATGAGTAATTAATATGTATCAACATCAGAGTTTTGTAATTAGAAAATAGGCAAATTGACACACCTGAATTGTGTCCCGACTGAGACAAGAACTACTCCGGAAATGCTTGTTCTACTGAGTACAAAGGTTAACTTTAGATTGAAACTGTCAATATGGAAAAGAAATGGACAAATTGCTTTTAACTTCAAAAATTTCAAACTAGGTAATAGTTCAGAAATATTAGTGCGATAAAATTTTTAAAGTTAGATTTATGGCTCGTTTTGCTAGAGCCTGGGGGCAAGTTCGAATGATTTTTTTTATTCATTTACATCGGGCTAAGCTCATAAGATAAGGGTCCTCATTACAAACTTTTTTTATTTTTAGAAAATAAATAATTAAAATGTCAGAAAAAAGATCGATTGCTTCTTTCTTTTTTTCGAAACTACAATACTTTCATTTTGTCAGTATTGGTGTTAAATCTAAGTTATGTATAATTTGTATGACATATTGATTTATAAGAAGAGGAGAGATCTACTTATATCATTTTTTTTGGTGATATCGATTTATACTATTAATTTTTAAATTGTCTTATTTGTTACGTTAGCAGACAAGAAAACATGAAAAGATTATCACTGCGGCTGTTCGGTTGTAATTCACTTCATTTGAACTAGAAAAAGAGACGAAAGATTTGAACTATAAAAAGAGACGAAAGACCAATCTCAACGCCCAATTAGGCGTCCAGTTTGGTGTTCGCATTTTTGGACCCGTTAGTTTTCTTTTTCCACTTTGTTTAATACTTAGGAGGAGCTGTAATCTTTGTAAATTTTCTTTTGTTCCGATATGCCCACTTGGGCTTCTGCAAATAGCTTTTTTAATCAATCAAAATGTAAGATGGCAGTTGCCACCTTACCCTCAAAAAAAAAAAAAAGAGACAATTGTAACTCTCAGTTTTTGTATCTAGGGTTTTCAGAAGAAAAAAAGCCATTTATATATTTGAGAATCAGATCTAATGCATCACGATCGGGATCGCCTCAATAGCATTAGTGCTTATACCACGACCCTCTCTTGTAAGGAAGTTAGTGTTTAATGGAATTTCAAAATTGTTGTTTCGATGATGAGATATAAACAGACGACCGATCTGAATCTGATGTCGTGTTGATTGTCTGCAACTCGCATTCCTCCACGAGGAATGCCATTTGTCTGAGATAAAATTTTGTTTGTGTTTATTATTATTATTTTTTTGCAATTTCGTTTCTCTTTAAACTCGTACAATTTCATATCGTGTTAGATAGTTGACTATGATGAAGATGATCTATTTCTATGTCTGGACGTATGAGATTTTGTCTCTGATTATCATATGCGTCTATGTGAGTTTTAATTTTCTATTTTAAGATTAATATTTCTTTTCTCCTTCGTCTTATTTGTGTTATTTTGTTTTAATTCCTATTTTAAGATTAATATAGTCAAATAACTCGGCTCCTATTTGGTGCTGGATCTCATTTGTAATTGGAAAGTCTCATTCGCTTTTAATATTAACATGTTGTATTGTTGTCTTTAAAAATTAACAAAATATAATCACAGCCAGAATATTAGATTTCTTTTTTCGAAGGAAGAATGGGGATGGCTAAAAGAACGATAAGGTGCAAACTGCAAAGCTAAATATTTCTGGGATTTTTATCTGTAGCATTTAAAGAAAAAACTATGAATTAAATTTGAAAATTTTCGAAATACAACCCAAACACCGTCATAATAGTATTTCTCTGTCAACCACATTTTTTTTTAATTCTTAGAAACTTGATTTGCCTTTGATCTTGTACTAAGCAACCTCATTTGCCCTTGTTTTTGAGCTTAACAACCTTATTTGTTGTTGTTTTTGTACTTTGAACATCAATTGCCCTTGATCTTATGCTTATTAATCTAATTTGCATTTGTTCTTATGCTTAGAAATGTCATTTGCCCTTTTTCTTAGCAACCTCATTTGCATTTTTCTTGTACTTAATAACCTCATTTTTTGTTGTTCTTGTGCTTTGCAACATTATTTGCCCTTGATCTTGTGCTAATCAATCTTATTTGCGTTTGTTCTTGTTCTTAGGAACCTCATCTGTCCTTGTTCATGTGCTTAACAACCTCAATTGTCGTTGTTCATATACTTATCAACCCCTTTTGTCCTTCTTGTTGTGCTTAAAAATCTCATTTGTCTTTGTTGATATACTTATTAACCAATTTTGTCCTTGTTCTTGTGCTCAACAACCATATTTACGTTTATTCTTGTGCTTGCGACATCATTTGTATTTGTTTTGATTCTTAATAACCTCATTAGTCTTTGTTTTGGGAAATTTGATAAAATAACCTTCTTTTGAAAAATATCAAACAAAATACCCTCTTCCAAAATTTATTGACAAAATACCCCTCTGGGACCCACTAAAGTAACATTTTTCCCTCCTCTCAATTTACTCTCATTCTTTTTAAGTTGTCTCTCCTTCAAAAATTTTCTCTCTTCCTCTTAGTTAAACTAAAAATTAAAAAAGATGCTACACGTAAAACAAGCACCACATTATATTGTAATTTTTGTTTTTTTTAATTCCACATTTCTGTATAGAAAAATATCCATTCATCAAATTGCGGGAAAAAAAAGCTCAATTTGAACTTTTTTTTTTTTCTACAAATTTTGTTTTATTTTTATCTTTTATTTACAATTTTTACAAATTTGAGCAAGAGCCAATGAAAATTATTAAGGGTAAAATAGACAATCACGTTATTTTTTGTTACAATAATTAAAATGCAGGAGCTGACAAAAAAAAAAGAACGACATTGTCATAAAAATGAAGTTACAGGGTGAAACAAATTCATGATCCTTTTACATTATCACTACAAATAATTTGATCCCTTAGTAGGTATTGTAAATAGGGCTGTAAATGAGTTGGACCTTAGCTCAGCTCGTTAATTCTGGATCGAGCTAAAATCTCAGCTCAAACTTGTGATGAGCCAGCTCACGAGCTATGAGCTGGCTCACTGGGTTTGGTTGGACCTTGTTTTAAGAAGAAAATAAATTTTACAAACTTTTTTGGACCGAGCTGGACTGAGTTGAATCGAGCTGAACCAAGCTTGACAGTATAAAATACACACAAATTCATACAAATTCACAAATTGATGCCTAGCCGAGCTAGCTCGTGAGCTGGCGAGCGAGCTAAGGCCTTAGCTTAGTTCGTTAATTTTGGCTCGAGCTGTTAGCAAGCCAGCTCGTTAACAGCTCGGTCCACTATCGAATGAGCTGTTACCGATCGAGCCAGATGTGAGTCACGAGCGAGCCACGAGCTACGAGCTTTTTTGACAGCCCTAATTGTAAAGTTTATATGTACCATGATTATTTAATAGTAAAGTAAACTCCTAAATGAAAAAAAGTGCAACTAGGGAGTTGATGGTATGCAATGTCGGAGCCAGATGTGCCCTGTTTTGCCGGTAGATTAACTTGTTCATGTTGATAAAATTTCATAATAATACCATGGTACATATAAACTTTGCAATAACTATAATGGATCAAATGATTTGCATTGATAATATAAAAGGGCATGAATTTCTTTCACCCTGTAACTTTGTTTTTTATGACATGTGATTATCTATTTTCGCTCTCGGTAATTTTCAATGCTTACTCTCGCTCAAATGTGAAAAAACAGTGAATAAAAGATAAAATGTAACAAAATTTGTAGAAAAAAACAATTCAAAGTGAGCATATTTTTTTCTCACCGATCGATGAAGGGAGACACTATTTTCTATGCATAACTATAGAATAAAAAAAAATTACAATACAACGTGGTGCTTGTTTTAGGGGTGTACCATTCCTTTTAATTTTTAGTTTACAAGAAGAAGAGATAAAATTTTGAAGGGAAAAGAAGAGACAACTTATAAAGAATGAAAATAAATTGGGAGGAGGGGAAAGTGTTACATTGGTGGGTCCAGAAGGGTATTTTGTCAAAAAAAATTAAGAGAGGGTATTTTGTTTGATGTTTTTCAAAAGAAGGTTATTTTATCAAAATTCTCGTAAACGGAGCGGATTCGGAACGGATAATGCTGATACCATATCCACATCCATATTTCAGTGAGCGGATACGAATACGGATAGTAAATAGATGTCAAAGTATAAAACCAAATCCACCTTAAATGGATACGGATACAAAGTAGATACGGATACGGATTCAAAACGAATAATTATCGGATAATTGAGTTATATAAACTTTAAGATACAAATATTAATCAACAAAATTCAAATTGAATATGGAATATCGATGTAAACTAAAAAATTTAATAATAACTTACTAATGCAAACTATGTTGAAATTAAGTAGGTTGTCTAGTATCAAGTTTAATTAAAGTATTAACAAAGCTGTTTTAAAATTTTAATTATTGATCGATAATATATCTGCAAACTTAAAATAGGTTTAGCTATTGTCATATATGTCGCATAATTGAGTTTACAGTTTCGAGTAGACTAGATTGAAATATAAACTGGGCTCGGCCCAATATCATTTTAATAGTCGGAAACTATCTCCGGATTACGGGGTAATTATTAGTCCCACAACTTGTAATGTCTAGAGAAAGAGTATGTATATAAGATAAAGGCCGGTCCATGTAATCATGTGAGCGCGCAGAGTAGTTATGGTTGTGAGTAGGAATATTTGGGATCCGATCAAATAAAAGGTAAACGGATATAAGCGTATATACGCTCCGTTTAAAGTTGGCAAGATTTATCCGTATCCGAATTCGGGTGTTTTCTTTGTTTCTGTAAATTATCTGAATCCGTATCCGGATTTGGGATCCGATCAAATAAAAGGTAAACGGATATAAGCGGATATCCGCTCCGTTTAAAGTTGGCAAGCTTTATCCGAATCCGGATTCAGGTGTTTTCTTTGTTTCTGTAAATTATCCGGATAAAGTGTTTTCTTTGTTTCCGTAAATTATCCGGATCCGTTTATATCCAGATTCGAATAAAAGTGCATTCGGAGCGGATATCCACCCGGATAATCCGGCTCCGTTTATACCCCTAGATATATCCCATCACAACTCTAAATTTTGTTATATCCCGTCAAAACTCCATTATTTTATTTATATCTCCATTTTTTTCATTTGACCTCTTAAAATTTAAAATAAATATTAATACAATATTTAAAAGATTGTTTTGCTCTTCATCAAAATTACAGTACTAATTTTCATTCTTTTTATCTGTCATTTTTTACCTTTCTGCTAAAATTTTCTTTTTCCTTTTTCCTTTGTTTCTACTCTTTGGTGTGACGCTCCTCCTTCCTTCAATTTTTCTCGCAGCCACACTCCAAATATTCTAATCTACTATATAAAATTTTTCTTTGTTCTATTCCGATATTCGGTATGAATTATTTTCTTTCTTTTTTAAAAATACCTTTGTTTCTTTCTTGTCATAGCTCTGAGTTATTTTGCTGGTCATCGTGCATCTCGATCGTCTGTTCTCATATCAGTCCTTTTCTTTCTTCTCCCTCTCACAAAAAAATGTATACCATGGACGAAGATCCATACAATATTGATCCATTTTCTTCGTTGATTATCAGTTCTAACCATTATCAGGATGACTATTTCTTGCGCAATAAAGACAAAATAACCCATAAGAAGTTGAAGTCAGTGAGAAAGAAAAAAAAGACGCAATAGTCAATGGTTCAAGGTATTTTCTTGTTGACAATTCAAAATTTTGATATTTTCTCCTTAGCTAATGTAATCTTATTTTTCTGGAAAAAAAAAAGGCATAATGCCAATTTCAAAATTGAAACTAGTTTATCTAATATAACTCAAATGGCAGCGACAGATAAAACTGAAACTGACAGTTTACATTAAAACACCAACCCTAGTCTAATGTAAAACTTAAACCGGTAGTTTATCTTTTTTGTGCATCGGCAACAATTCATCAAAACACCAACTCTAGTCTGAACTGAAATTGGTACCCAACTTGAACCATACTGAATTATCTAATGTAATCTTGTAAATCTTCTATAATTTTCAGCATAAACTCATAGCGCTACAAGTTGAAGGTATTGTTATGGTAAACAAAGAACCTTGTATTTTAAGGAGGTAACTTCTGGTTTTATAGAGTTACTAGAGGATGTGAGGAGGCTCTATCGTGAGGATGAGAGTCAAAAGCTATGTTTTTTAGATAACCGTGCATGTTGCCACACAATTCTTTATTCAACTTGAGGATGAAGAGATGTATGAGGAGAAGCAGGTGGTGATCTACATGACATTATTGATAATGCAAGGTTATTTGTGTTAGTATATGAACAAGGTTACAAGGGTAAAACAGGAACAAGAATTTTTTCTGTTTTATTTGAATTCACAGCCAGGTGAATTTCAAAGGATCAAGTTGTTATCACTTGATTATACTTCTATTTTAATTTGATGAAAAACAATGTTTCTAGATGTGTGAGATGGTGCTGGTACAAATGAAGACTCCTCTTACTTCTGCTTGAATTTGATGACAAAGAAGGTTCTACATGTGAGATGATGGTGCTACCACAAACGAATTTTATTTTTCGGTCTGTTTCGCGCAAAATGTAAATTTATGTTTTCTAAGGTGTCAAACTAGAAGATAGGCAAGATCTTGTCAGAATTGAAAATTTCTAATTTTTAGCACTTTATATAGCTTTCTCATATGAAGTTGTCAAATTAAACACATTTCTCTACCAAACAGGCCACAGGGGCACATTGCTTTCTTTTAGCATCTTTTTGTTTTACTTGAATTTCATAACTTGGTTGTGATCAACTTGAATTTCACAGCTTTCTTTTAGCATCGATTTTGTTTTGAGACCTTACAGGGGCGGGATAATAAATTTTCCGAGAGAAGCCTATCAAAGAATGAAACCTTGAAAAATGAATTACAATCTCAAATATTTTTTCTTTAGGTAAATTTTCATGTAAGTTATAATTTGACAGACATAGCATACACTGAGCTTATGTAAGTCAAAATTTCTAGATTTTATTACATTGTACTTAAAAATTGCTATAGATTTTTTTTTCATCCAGCCTAGAATACTTTGGGCCACGGTCAATGCAACACCCATGATTGCAATTGATCAAAGAATGTAAGAATTGAGCAAAGAACAAACGAAATCAATTTGATTAATTCTCAGAAAACTGATACAAATGGCGCAAATGCCAAGTCTTAGGTGAAAATCATACAATCTCTTCATAATTCGCTAAATTAACTCTACAATTACATTCCTTATTTATACATTATCCTAACGCAACAAGAATCACTAAATTTGATTTGCTATATCTCTTCGGCCGACTAGCTCCGCATCTTCATCTCCTTCGGTCTTCATCTCTTCAACGCGATATGGTCTTCTTTTGGCGAGCTTGGTAGTTGCTACGATCTCTGACCGAGTTGAAATCGATACCGGTGCTATATCTCCAGTAACACATGGAATTTAAGCATGGCATGAAGAGAAGTTTTAGCTGGAAGGGAAAGAACATCAGAGAAAAAAAAGAAGGGAATTAGTATACTGTAATTTTGATGAAGGGCAAAAAAGTCTTTTAAATATTTTATTAATATTTATTTTAAATTTTAAGAGGTCAAATGAAGAAATGGGGATATAAATAAAACAATTGAGTTTTGATAGGGATATATACAAATTTCTCTTTTTTATAAAATCCTAAACTCTTGTTTGTTGTATCATATATAAGTCATATATCTGTTTTCAAAATTCAAACGACAAATTCAGACCGTTCAAATCGATCTCCTTCTTGGAAGCTTCATTTACATATAAACTTTAAAAAAAATGAATTCATATAGTATCGAGTCAAGCGGTTAACAAATAAAAAAATTGTAAGCATATTGATTAGGGTTGCTAATGAGCCGGACTTGGCTCAAAATTTGATCCAGCTCAGTTATATAATAAAATAAGTCCAATTCGGACTCAGCTCAGATGTGAAGAAAAAAGTCCAACTCAGATTAACGAGTTTGAGCTTTCAGCTCGGCCCACAACTCCGCTCGGCCCACAACTAGAAAATGAGTCTGACGCTGGATGCGCTGATACGTCGCTACCTATTAAATATTAATAAAACTTTTATTACTTAGACGGGGTGCTGGCTTTATTGACTTTTCGGCCTATTATACAACTATCTTCAGCTCTTCTAACGATATCAATATTTATTTATTATATCAACAATAACTAATATCTATTTTTTATTATTTTATTAGCTTGCTTGTTTACTTATTTTCAAGCTAAAACGCATCAAATTCAACTTCCATTACATCTGATACTTCAACATGTAGTACGTACAAACAGTAGAAAATTCACTAAAATTCAAAATCAAACTGCTCTAATCAAACCATTATAAATTCAAAATAAAAAAAAAACATTCTACCCTAATCAAACCATTATAAATTCAAAATACAAAAACATTCTGCTCTAATCAAACCATTATAAATTCAAAATAAAAAACATTCTTTACACATGCTCTCGCTGAAACAAATCTGCAATTCGAAAACAACAATATAAAATACTAAGTTAGAAACACTAGTAACAGTTCCTCTACAATTATAATTTAACACATGGTTCATTCATCATAAATCCACTAAAATTGCAGCTGAGGGTATAGCTACAAAAAGAATTAAAATCTCATAAACTGAGGCTACCACTCTGTATTATATCAAGGCAAAAAGAATAAAAATTTACATGTGATGTACTTACTGGTTTCATATGTGACAAGGACCAGTCATAAAAATTACTCAATATGCTGAATATGTGACAAGGACCAGTCTAATTCAAGAGTATACAAGAGAAGACTAATTGGATTTGTTTCTCAGACAATTTCTGTTGTTCTTCATTCAGTTGGTTTGTCAGAACTGATGGTGTTTGATTGAGGCTAATGACAGTGATCAATCCTTACCAATTACCATGCGTACATGCCAGTTCTCATAATTGAAGAAATATATAAAGAAGATTAGTTGGACAAAAAAACTTACTGGTAAACCAAAGATGACCACTTCCTTCCCCTGAAAAGGCAATAATTTGAGAAATTAGATGCTCCTCAAGAAGCGAATTTCAGTTTAAAACTAGTCAAGTACTTCATTTAATCTGTTTCCATAATTTGCTTTGTGACACCTTATTCAGTACAAAGCTATGACATATTACAATACTTGCAGGAAAGTAAAGATGGTTTGGAGCTTGGGATGCTGAAACGTGATTCACATGAGTTGTGAAACATGATAGGTGCAGTTTTAGCAAGGATGTATAATGAATTGTCCTTGAACTAACATAAGATAAAGAACTGTTAGGAAAGTCATCAAACCTGTAATGCGAACAAGAGTCTCCCGACCAGACAAATCAGTCACGTGCTGAAAAGGAGACCATAAATTAGAGAATTTAATAAATACCAAGTTATATCAAACAGCAGAAATTGGCCTGGTACCAAATTTAATACAAACTCAGTAACCGGCCTATTTGTAATGGTATATGCTACCAACTAACATCTTCTACATCATCATAATTAACTGATAATACCCAAGGGGTTAATCACAATTTCTGAGGCATTCAATGAACATAGATCAGGATTGATAATACCCATTAATCACAATTTTCCCAATGTTGAATCGGGATAAAAAATTGTCATGTTTGATACGAGTTTCAGCCAAGAGCCAAGAATTTGAATCTCACAAACACCTTTAACTAACACAGACTAAACCATTCCTTTGCTATTCGAAATATAATTTACATTCCTACTGAATAAAAGTTCCTTGATTAGGGTGTAAAAGCCGATGCATAAAGGTTGGGTAACTTAATGGGTTTCATTCAAAATCAAGTAGAAATTTCTAATTAAGTTCAAAAGATCTGAGTTTTTATCTGTTGTTAAAAATAAGACATGAAAATCGGAGCTAGAGAGTTACCCATTGAAACAGATTCTTTCAGCAAATTCGTTCAGGCAAAGAGGAGGAGGAGGAGAAGAGGCCAGGCGAGCAAATTGGGAACGAAGAGGAGAGAGCCGCGCGAGCAGATTCGTTCTAGAGGAGGGAGGCGTGAGAGCTGAGCTTGGGAACGAAGGAGACGGTGCGTGACTCAATGGGAACTCGACTCGGATCGGATCAACTCGTTAGGTTAGGGTGACTTATTTTTGAGTTCAGGCCGAGTTTGGACTGAGCTCAAATTAAACTCAGCTCATATTGACTCATTTAAGAGCCCGACTCAAACTGGCTAATTATTGATACATAATTGTCATGTTAAAAAGAGATCTTTCAAAAATAATGCAAAAATTTAAAAAATAATAAAAATTAATATTCTACGAGTTTAATATATAACTAATTTAATGAGCTACTTAACTCGACATTTAAAATACATAAATTTTAATTTTGACACATAAGCATATGCCATAATATAAGTAGAATACCTAGACTCCAGAAAATCTTACCATTTCATACCACAACAAAGTACATTCTCTTGCTTTCTCCTATGCTTTTTGCATACAAAATTCAAATAACAACTCTGCAGATAATTAGAATATTGTTTTCATTAAAAAAATGCAGAATACATTAAAAAGTAGCAACGATGCTTAAATTATTAGAGAAGAGAACTTAGGATATGAACTCATGTATGGCTTTTACAAAACAGTGATGAGCTGGAAACTTAATACATGGTTTAACTAATATCTCTATTCATGTATTATTCTCTCTCTCTCTCTCTGGTCTATTGCCTTTCCCTTGAGGCATATGATTTTCTATGGCCTCAACAATAAATATTTGGTGTTGCGTGTAGTGCCGGTTGGCCACTTGGCCTCATAGTAACAAATTTATAGTTCGGGTTCAGTTCGGCAGGATTAAAAATTTGTGATTCGGATATAATTCGGATATAATTCAGGAATAATTCGGTACAATAAGGAAGCAAAAAAAAAAAACCATAAAAAAAATAAGAAGCAAAAGAAAGACTACATGAATTGCTACACTGCCAAGGCCACAAACAAAAGTTGAGTTAGTCTCAACGTGGTGGGCCCTGATATTCTCCAAAAAAAATCAAAAGTTAGTCTCTAACCTTCTCTCTCCACGTGATAGCCGAAATTGCATCCTCTGTGGAGTTTTTACATGCGGAGCTGTGCAGTTTTTTTATCTGTCCTGTTCGTTTTTTATCGGACGGACCAAATAAGATTTTGGCACGAATTTTAAAGCAAAATTAATACTGCCCCCTCCATCATCCGAGCACTCACTGGCTGAGATTAAATATGGGTCGTTCGATCAGCTCCGTAGGGGGAAAACACCGTAGAGGATACTGGTCCCGTGATAGCCCTGCACAAATTTCACTCAGCACGAATAACAGAGCAAAATTTCTAGTTATGCGCGAATCACAGATCAAATTTCCATTCACGTGCGGATCACAGAGCATAATTTTTTTACAGATCAACGACTTATTCGAATAAAACGTGTTTTTATCGCAAATAATTCATGATTCGCGTTTTATTCGCGAATTATTCGGTCAAGTATTCAGTCAATGTTTTATACACGGTTTGGTGCGGCAAACTTAGAAAAACGTTTTATACCCGAATAAAACGTGTTTAATACCCATACCCTGTCACTATGCTTGGCCCATGGTACATTCATTGATTTTTGAGGAATTTTGGTTTCTCTGTCAAAATTTTCAACAAATATTTATGAAGAATATTCTTAATAATAGAATGATGTCTCTGTGATATGTTTATGAAGAATATTCTTAAGAATATTTTGGTACAGGGAATGTTTGTCTGATACCGATACAGGGAATTTAGATTTGATTGAAAAATAATCATGACCCAAAAGTTGGGGTATAAATAACTTTACATCAAATTGGTTTGGTTAAATGTTAAAAAATAACAAATATTAATTTTTTAAAATTGAATGCAAAGTTGTTTGAATTTGCTTTCTCGGTGGGCCGGTTGTTTCATGGCTTTCATCTATTTTATAGGGGGACTGCCGTTTTCACTGAAGTTGATTCTTAGGTTTATCATCTTGAAAAATCAATATAATAAACAAGGAAATTAAGTCAAACATCCTGGAATTTTAGTATGTGTTGATAAAAGCATCTGGTGCACTTTCTCAAAATTGAAACATTTAGCATGTAATCAAAATATGGAGATTCCAATTAAAGTTAAATCATTTATTTGGCTAATGTTGGGGGGGGTTGGTTGGGGGGATTCTAACACAGGAGGTTCTGATCTATCGAGGATGCCAAGTGCAACAAGGTTGCCAACTGTGCGGCTCAAACAGAGTAGAAACAAGAAACCGCAAAATGTAAAACTGCGCTTATGCAATTCATTTTTGGGTTGACCTAATGACACTTTTCAAAATCACTTTTCGAGGGGGGGATATCAAGGAGGTATGGGTCAAGGGGCAGGTGGGTCAATAAAAGAATGACAAATCAAATAAAGTACCATCTGGGCGGCATAAATGTGAGCATTATGGAGAGAAATAAATAGAAGAGTAGAGTGAATGCTAGTTTTTCAAACGGCACAAGAGATCCAACGTTTGATGGCAGATAATTAGTGGCATAGATAATATTTTCTGTTCTGACGTTGTAAATAATTTGTTTTCCATTTTTCACTCGTTTTTAGACTTTTCATGTAAATAAACTTCTTTATTATTATTAAATTTGTTGACGCGAACCATAAAAAATAAATCTAGCTTTGTTCCGGCAAATTAATATAAAAATTAACATGTCAAAGGAGATGTATTAACTATTCTTTGCACGTACCAGCTAGACTGTCAGAGGTGCCTTTGTTGCCAATCATAAGACATGTATTTATATATAAACTTTGCCACATTTATTTGCACCGATTTACCTAAAGCTATCAATAATTAATGCTATTGCAAATTTGCAATGTAGAAAAAAGCAGGAGCTAGGAGGGCCTGGAGGGGAAATGAAAAAGGAAATTTTTAATCTATAGAAATTATAAAATTCTGATCAACACAAATAGAAAGAGTGTCTTGATTGCAACAAATATAGTAAGGTCAGAGTCAGTGATCCCGATCTATGAATTTTATTTTTATTTTTTTAACTGAACAGAGAATTTGCAAAAAAGAAAAAAATTATGGATCGGGATCACTGACTCCAATCCATAAAAAAATTGATTTTATGTGGCACAAAACTCTTGTATCTATAAAAAAATAATAGTTACAGATATTTTTATGCCGTAGAAAATAAACCTATTTATGGATCGGAATCACTGTTCACGATCCATAATTTTTTTTTTTTGCAAATTCTATGTGAAGTTAAAAAAAAAGATTCATGGATCGGAATCACTAACTCTGATCTTACTGTATTTGTTGCATTCAAGGTATTCTTTTTATTTGTGTTGATCAAAATTTTATATAGTTTCATAAAAAATTTCCATTGAAAAAGAACAAAAGCCCAAAAATTGAAAAGACATGCATTCCCTGTTTGTGGCCGATTGGACGCAGAGAGAGACCCAAAATCAAAACAGTTAGACATTTAAAATAAGAGATGAAATATCCCACTCGGCCATTCAACGAAAATGGGCCCATCCATCTCCCCTCATTTGTATTATGGTTAGTGTTTGGTAAATGCTCCCGCGGATCCAATCCGGACCGGTCCGTCCGTGTCCGTGCCTGGACCAGACCGTGTCGCCCGTGCCCGGACCGGACCGTGCCCGTACCACGGGTATGCACGGGTACACGGGTATTAAACGGGCCGTATCCAGTTTTTTGAAAAAATACCCGTGAGAACCCGGACCCCCATACCCGTTACCCGTACCCGTGACCGTGCCCCTTCCCGTGAGCTCGTGGCATTTTTTCTTTCTTTTGGTCTTAAAATTCAAAATTTAAATTTAAATTCCCTCCCCCCCCATTCCCACTACCCATTTTTTCTACCCGGACCCCTACCTATTTTTTTTTTCAGTTTTTTTTTTAAATTCAAATTTTAATCCCTCCAAACAAAATTCTATAAATATACACCCATTCTTTACAAATTTTCACATCTCTCTCAATATTTTCATCTCTCATTCTCTCATTCTCTCAATCTCAATCTCAATATTTTTATTATTCTCCAATTTTAATTTAATTGTTAAAAAAAAATATAGTTGTTAATTTAACAAATACGCAAACGCAAATACGTAAACGCAAACACGCAAACGGAATTACGAAGGTATTCTCGAAGATTTTCCCGCGAAATTAAAAATGTAACATTAATTTTTGTTAGATTACATTTTGTTAGATTAAATTTTGCTAGATTAAATTTTGTTAGATTGAAATATTAAATGTTAGATTTATTTTTGTAGAGTAATTTAAAAATTAAATTTGATGTTAGATTTATTTTTGTAGAGAAATTTAGAATTTAAATTGAATGTTAGATTTAGTTTATGTTACACTTATTGAATATTAAGTAATTATATTTGTTATATTTATTGAATGTTAGATTTATTAAATTTGTTAAGTAATTAGATTTGTAAGATTTATTTTATGTTAGATTTATTTAGTTTATGTTAGATTTGTTAGATGTGTAGTAATTAGATTTGTTCTGAATATGTTAGATTTATTTTTGAAATTCGGAATTATTTTTAATAGGTTAATGAAAGATGTTAGATTTATTTTTTTGAATATGTGAAGTAATTTGTTTTGTTTTGAATAGGTTAGATTTTATTTTTGGAATTCGGATTTATTTTTAATAGGTTAATAAAAGATGTTAGATTTATTTTTTTAAATATGTGAAGTAATTTGATTTGTTTTGAATTGGTTAGATTTTATTTTTGAAATTCGGATTTATTTTTAATAGGTTAATAAAAGATGTTAGATTTTTTTTTTGAATATGTGAAGTAATTTGATTTGTTTTAAATAGGTTAGATTTTATTTTTGAAATTCGGATTTATTTTTAATAGGTTAATAAAAGATGTTAGATTTATTTTTTTGAATATGTGAAGTAATTTGATTTGTTTTGAATAGGTTAGATTTTATTTTTGAAATTCGGATTTATTTTTAATAGGTTAATAAAAGATGTTAGATTTATTTTTTTGAATATGTGAAGTAATTTGATTTGTTTTGAATAGGTTAGATTTTATTTTTGAAATTCAGATCTATTTTTAATAGGTTAATAAAAGATGTTAGTTTTTTTTTTTTTTTTTGAATATGTGAAGTAATTTGATTTGTTTTGAATAGGTTAGATTTTATTTTTGAAATTCGGATTTATTTTTAATAGGTTAATAAAAGATGTTAGATTTATTTTTTTGAATATGTGAAGTAATTTGATTTGTTTTGAATATGTTAGATTTTATTTTTGAAATTCGGATTTATTTTTAATAGGTTAATAAAAGATGTTAGATTTATTTTTTTGAATATGTGAAGTAATTTGATTTGTTTTGAATAGGTTAGATTTTATTTTTGAAATTCAGATTTATTTTTAATAGGTTAATAAAAGATTGTTTTTTTTTTTTTTTTGAATATGTGAAGTAATTTGATTTGTTTTGAATAGGTTAGATTTTATTTTTGAAATTCGGATTTATTTTTAATAGGTTAATAAAAGATGTTAGATTTATTTTTTTGAATATGTGAAGTAATTTGATTTGTTTTGAATATGTTAGATTTTATTTTTGAAATTCGGATTTATTTTTAATAGGTTAATAAAAGATGTTAGATTTATTTTTTTGAATATGTGAAGTAATTTGATTTGTTTTAAATAGGTTAGATTTTATTTTTGAAATTCAGATTTATTTTTAATAGGTTAATAAAAGATGTTAGATTTATTGTTTTGAATATGTGAAGTAATTTGATTTGTTTTGAATAGGTTAGATTTTATTTTTGAAATTCAGATTTATTTTTAATAGGTTAATAAAAGATGTTAGATTTATTTTTTTGAATATGTGAAGTAATTTGATTTGTTTTGAATAGGTTAGATTTTATTTTTGAAATTCGGATTTATTTTTAATAGGTTAATAAAAGATGTTAGATTTTTTTTTTTTTGAATATGTGAAGTAATTTGATTTGTTTTGAATAGGTTAGATTTTTATTTTTGAAATTCGGATTTATTTTTAATAGGTTAATAAAAGATGTTAGATTTTTTTTTTTGAATATGTGAAGTAATTTGATTTGTTTTGAATAGGTTAGATTTTATTTTTGAAATTCGAATTTAATTTTAATAGGTTAATAAAAGATGTTAGATTTATTTTTTTGAATATGTGAAGTAATTTGATTTGTTTTGAATAGGTTAGATTTTATTTTTGAAATTCGAATTTATTTTTAATAGGTTAATAAAAGATGTTAGATATTTTTTTTTGAATACGTGAAGTAATTTGATTTGTTTTGAATAGGTTAGATTTTTATTTTTGAAATTCGGATTTATTTTTAATAGGTTAATAAAAGATGTTAGATTTATTTTTTTGAATATGTGAAGTAATTTGATTTGTTTTGAATATGTTAGATTTTATTTTTGAAATTCAGATTTATTTTTAATAGGTTAATAAAAGATGTTAGATTTTTTTTTTTTTTGAATATGTGAAGTAATTTGATTTGTTTTGAATAGGTTAGATTTTATTTTTGAAATTCGAATTTATTTTTAATAGGTTAAAAAATGACAACTCCTCATCGCGAATCGGTGGAAGAAACCATGCAAAGATTGTCGACCGATCTTTTTGGCCCCGTCCGCCCCGATATGCGACATAATTATCCACAAAATTATCAACTCAATTATCCTGATAGTTCCTCCCAAATGCCACTATCTAATTATCCACAAAATTATCAAAGAAGGGACCAAATGCTAGATTTAAATTATCAACAACCCCCTCAAATGACTGAACTCTACAAATGTAATTTTTAAATCAATTATTGAGGGTATTAAGTTTTCGAGTGTTGGAATCCCCGCACACTGCAAATGTAATTTTTAAATCAATTATTGAGGTTTTAGAAGAGTATAACCTTAAGAGAAATATGAATAATAAGATTTTTTCTATCTCATTCGATAATGCTAGCAACAACCTAGCTTCCATTGAGATTTTTAAACGGTCACTAAACCCGATTATGAACGGTGAAATGTTTCACCAAAAGTGTGATTGCCACATACTTAACCTCGTCGTGAAGGCGGGTCTTAAAATAGAAGCCGTAAAGCTATTGATAATTAAATTTAAAGATGTTGTCAACCACATTGTTTCGAGCCAAGAAAGAAAACAACGGTTTGCGAGATTATGTGTCCACTATAAATTGAGTAAGTTGAAAGTACCTTGGGATATAGATACCCGTTGGAACTCTACCTATAGGATGTTAAACCGATGTCTTCCTTACAAAGCTGTCATAGGGGAGGCTTTGAGAGGCTCCATCCCCGAGGGATTGGCATTGGAACTCACCAAGGGAGAATGGGAGCAACTAGAAATGGTTAAAGAGTTCCTAAAAACCTTTTTTACAGCAATCGTTCAACTATCCTGCTCGTACTCACCAACGTCGTTTGAGTTGCTCAAATATCTCTATTACATCTCCAAGGTATATAGTGAATTGGAACAAGTTGAAATCAAAGATAAATCTCTCACACCGATCGTAGATGCCATGAAACAAAAATTCCTAAAATATTGGAAAGATGTACCCCTCCTGGCCATTATCGCAAACTGCCTCAACCCAGCATACAAGAAGTATTACACGATCAAATTTATTGAAAGATACAAAGATTATCTACATTTAGACAACACCGGGATGGAGGCATACGTGGATTCGAAGTTCGATGAGATGTTTAACACATACAGCTCAAGAATGAGTGGCAATCAGAACCCGTCTTCGTCCTGTGTTGGCCCTAGGTATAAATATAAATATACATGTATTTTTAATATTTATTATTTATAATATCTACATTATTTGTCCGCTAATTTTTATTTTTATTTTTTAATAGTTCCACTTCTAGGAGCACTAGCAGTGGTGGATTGTTAGCAGATTTTCAGTCGGAGAGCCAATCGCACACATCCACAAACGAGATATTGAGCTATATGGCGATGCTCAATGAACCTGAAGATGTTGACGTCGTTGGATGGTGGAGGAGGCATGCAAGGATCTATCCAATCCTGGCGATGATGGCCCGTGATGTATTTGCCGTGCCGGTGTCAACCGTCCCTTCCGAAAGTTGTTTTAGTTTGGCGAACAGGATCCTCTCAGATAAACGCAGTAAGTTGGGTGCACATGTTTTTGAGAGACTTGTGTGCTTAAAAGACTGGATTGATGCTGAAGAGCGCACGCAACATCTGCCTCAACAACAATCATCACTCGAAGCCAACACTGAAGAAAGCGGTACGGAGGTGCGGCACGAGGGCGAGGCTAATTCGGATTCAGATGGTGCGGAAGAGAGCGAACAATGGTATAGGAATGCGAACTTCTAGATAGATAGTGTCGGTATATATTTCTAACATCTTTAATCTCTATGGTTATTTTTTAAATTATAAGTTTCTAAACATTATAATTAGTTTTTAAATTATTCATTTTAACGAAAAATTACTAACCAAAAAAAAAGTTAGAACTCTGCCTATGTTATTTTACATAGCCGGTCCCAAATCCGGAATAAAAGAAGAGGATAACTTTTATTTGTTAATCTATTGTTTTAAAATAAGAGCTTAATTATTTTTAAATTAATTGATTTAAGAAATTTTTTATTTATATTTTATTATAACAAAAATTATTGAGTTCAAATATATAACCATGTCAAATGAATTTAAATTGATATGAATTTGGATTTATAATTTATTGATTTTCAAAGAAAAAAAAAACAGAAAAAAAGAACGAAAAAACCAAAAAAAAACCCAGACTGGATCGTCCTGCCCCCGAACCCGTGATGGGCACGGGTATTAAACGAGTAGGGCAGGATTTTTGAAAAAAAGAC
This sequence comes from Carex cristatella, assembly GCA_024447775.1. Classification (NCBI taxonomy): domain Eukaryota; kingdom Viridiplantae; phylum Streptophyta; class Magnoliopsida; order Poales; family Cyperaceae; genus Carex; species Carex cristatella. Next base: position 2,517,619 of record JAJHPF010000025.1, read on the forward strand.
CCGTGATGCCCGGCCCGTTGTGCCCGTGACCGTGGCTACCCGTGCCCGTGCACGGGTTTTGCCCAGACCGTTTACCAATCACTAATTATGGTATACACATTCTGAAATCGCATCCTCTGTGGAGTTTTACCAGCGAAGCTGTGCGGTTCTTTTAATCTGGTCCGTTCGTTTTTTATCGGACGGACCAAATAAGATTTGAGCACGAGTTTTAAAAAAAAATTAATACTGTCCCCTCTATCATCTGAGCACTCACCGGCTGAGATTAAATCTGGGCCGTCCGATCAGCTCCGCAGGGGAAAAACTCCGCAGAGGATACTGGTCCTACACATTCCTACTTTTTTCTATTTTTTGCCTTTTTCCCCAATCCTTTTGTCCCCATCTTTTAATGCAAAGTGTTATACTGTTATACGCGAGTCATGCTGTGTCCAAACGTGATTGATCACGTTTAACTATTTGTTCATAATTTAGATTAGTTTATTCAAGATTTAATGGTCCTAATTACGCATGACTCATTTAATAAATATCATTTATGTGACTTGCCAGAAGATGTAAACCATCTATTTGTATAGTGTAGGTTTGTTAAATCAATTTGGTTTTAGATGGGCAAATTTCAAATATGTTTTGTAACTGGACCACTTTTGAGGATGTTTTAAACTTTGTGAATACATTAGATTCTCCCAAATGAACGTCTGCTTTACTGGTTGTCAGTGCAGTTTGTTGGTCACTTTGAAAACATAGGAATGACATTTGCTTCAATGAGATTAGCCCTAAAACAAACAAATAAATCTATCTCATTTCATTTTTTATTCAATACTGGGCAGGTAACATCAAGATTGAGGTGGAGCAAAGAACTGGTGATTTTAACTCCTGATGAAGTTGAAGCAATCCCTATGTGTGAATGGGCTAGAGAACCGGAGATGGTGGTGTTGGATGGGGCAACTCCGATTGAGAGTGCTTAGTTGCGCTACTAGCTTTGTTTCTATGTTATCAGTTCTACTATATACCTACTATTATACCTACTATGTATATAGTAGTACTTACATAATCCTTTTCTACTGTAATAACATTTAAAACTTAGTTGATCTTACCTGGATAATAGGTTCTGACTACAGGGGTAAATTCTGGCAAAATGAAGCATTATGCTGAGGTCTTTCACTTGAGTCGAAGGGATAGTTTGGTTAATCTTTTGATGCTCGTGATGTGTAATTATAAACTCTCCTTTTGCTAATGCAAATGGACATATCATGCCTCTGGTACGAGATAATTAACTTATTGAGGAAGCACAGACTAAATCGAGCAGGGCCTAAAATCTGGCTGGTAAGTGGTTCTTTTTTCTGGAAGCACTTGATTAAAATCTTGCCAATCTTTCATTGGTGTACCCAGTAGAGTATAGGTGACGGCAAAATTATATCGTTCTGGTACGATAATTGGAGCGAAGAGGGACCACTCAGAGGCATTCGGGATCGTCAACAGAGACCACCATCGCAGCTCATCTCATTGCAAGAAGCGGTAGCTGAAGGCCTCCCTTTAACTGGTTCGGTACCAGTGGCAGTATCGGTTCTGACAGAGCTGGAGGACCAATTGATTTGGCGCTGGTCCAGTAGTGGGCAGTATTCGGCTTCATCTTACTACAACCTAATCATCTCTGCTGGTAAGGTTAGATGGAGCTATATGGAGATTTGGAGTTCCCCTGCGCCATCAAAGGTGAAAATATTCACTTATCTCCTTCTTCAGAATTGGTTGCTGACCCATGAAGTCATGCAGACTAAGGGTATTATGTGTGACTTAAAATGTGTCATGTGCGATGTATGCCCTATCGAAACTGCTCAGCATCTATTTTTTGAATGTTCCAATGCTACTGCGGTGTGGGACAGATTACCAAACCTATTGCATCATGGTTGCACAGTTGAAGGAACTTGGAATGCTTCATTGCGTCATCACGGCCAGACAAGCGGAAAGGGAAAGAAGGAGTGGGCTACCACATTCATGGCGACACTCTTGGTTGTTGTGGAAGCAAAGAAATGAAGTTATTTTCTGAGGTTCGAAATGGCCAACGTGGTTGGTGGCCGATCGAGCAAGGGAGGAAGCAGTACTGTGGACCCGGTATTATGGTACTTCTCGGGCACGAGGAAGTGGGTCTAGTGAGAGAACGGGGACAGCTTAATTTGATTGTAATTTAATTTAATTTAATTTATGATTGGGTGTTGTAAACAACTTTATTAATTCAATCTTGGTAGCCTCTACCAAGCTTTCAAAAAAAAAAAAAATTACACGTGACTTGCATGACCACGTGTCGTGTCGTGACCAGATCTTTCGCGTACCGTACCGTGTCAAATTTTCAAAAAATAATCACAACACATAACCAACACGTGTGTCGTGGCGTTCTGTGATGAAGCCGACTCCACTATACACTAATAAAAAATGCCAACTCCACTATACACCATTTTTTCCACTCTACATCAAATCACTGTAATTTCGAAAAATAATAAAAAAAAAATGCTGTTGTTGACAGCGTTTTATAAGGTTTCATCCATATAGTAGCATTGTTGTTGACATAAACACTAATAAAACACTGAAATAAGTATTGCTTGAAACATTTGAATCAATATAGTGAAACGTTACCAGTGATAGCGTTTCTCTATCTGTGAAACACTATCAATTGTCAATGAAAAATGCATACTATTATTGACAGTGTTTGTGTTATATTTCGAATTTTTTTATATTTAATTCGTAGTTTTTTTAAATGCTGCTGATAAAAAAACCCGGAAATATTTATTTAACTTTGCAGTTAGCACCTTATCGTTCTTTTGCCCATCCCCATTCTTCCTCCGAAAAAAAAATCAAATATTTTGACTGTAATTATATTTTGTTAATTTTTAAAGACAACAATAGCTAATACAGCATGTGGGAATATTAAAAGCGAGTGAAAGACTTTTCACTTACAGATGAGATCCAGCACCAAACAGGAGCCGAGTTATTTGACTATATGAAATCACATCAAATCAAATAAAACAAAGAATCCGAAAACCCATAGAATTCCCTCGTGGTCAGAACCATTTTTAAATTAAATAACGTGGCACATTACCAGCTCTGTGTTATCTAAAGAATGCTCCACCAGAAATCTCTGATTGGTTGGTTGGAGCTTGCCTAACGAGGTTTTGCTTAAGTCATCAAGAGCTGCTCTCTGCCAATGTGGATCCCATGCCGATAAGCTTTACGGCTGCTATATTTTTATTTTTGTCACGTGATAATTTATGATTTGTAGTCTACTTCACGTGTTTTATGATTGACAATTTGACATCACCTCAAAAAGTGTTATCTTATTTTTAAGTTCATAAAAAGAGTGAGTATATGTTACTATGCATATTGCGATTTATTTTCAAATAATAATTAATATTTTTATTTTCAAAATTTTAATGATCGATTCGAATCGTTCAAAATTATTTTTGAATGGTACGGTCCAGAATTTTTAGATCAAATAATTTTTTGTCTATCTTAAAAATTAGTAAAAAAATTCTAAAAAATATAAAATTCGGTCTGCAAGTAGATATTCATATAGGAATTATGTTGAATGGTTCGGATTGACCATTAAAGTTTTGAAAACGGAAATATTGACTCGTATTATGAATCAACCCGTGATATGCATATTAGGTCTCAATCTAATATAGAAAATCCAAACTATTGTTTTTATGAAAATGGTAGGCTAATAATATTCGAGCCAATTTAACTGTTCACTCTCTTATTTATTAGCTCCAGTTATTTATCTGCCAAGTCAAAGTATATAATTATTAAGAATTAATGTTTAGTTATTTATATGCATTTATGCTTATTACATGTAAAATGATAAAAGTTTAGTAATAAATAATTGTTTGTTAATACGAATCAGAAATAAATGTTAACTTTACGGGAGAAGGGGTGTCCGATGGCCATCGGATCAAAACAGTGTTCGATTGGGATTTCTACCGTCCGATTCAGTTCAAGATCTGTGCGTATCACTTTAATATCCGTGCTGTTTGTTTCAATATCCGTGTGCACAGATTTTGAAGTAAATCAGACGGTAGGAACCACCCAGTTTTGATCCGATGGCCATCGGACACCCCCCTCTTCCTAACTTTATGTCTTACATAAGAAGTCTCTTGAATAGAAACTGCTGTTTGTACGTTTGTTTCTACACGTCTACTAATGCCTCGATCCGTCTAGAGATAGACTACGTACGCTCTGTTGAGACTATTCCTCTATTCCACAATTCATATGCCAAATGCCTCAATATGTGGACTTAATTCTTCGAAGTGAAAAATTAAGATTTAATGTTTAAAAAAAAAATACAATATAAGTTTCTAACAGACAATAATATCTCAAATAATATAAAATCTAAATTAAACCTCTTTTCAGAATTCAAACAATCTATTTTATAGACGCACAACTGATAGAAAACTGCACATTAAATAGTTATGAGTCATAGGAACAAGATTCGCAAATAATTCGGTTTTTTGGTAATGCCAAACCGAACGCCGAATTATTCGGTTGACCAAACTTTGACTGAATAATTTGTGAATTTTACGAATTATTCTCAAATTTTTTTCAGAATTTTATTTGTTGGTTATATTTTTGTTTTTGCTTCCCTTACAGAATTGAGATCTCTGATCCGAATAATACCGAATCATTCCTGGATTATTCCCGAATTATTTCCGAATCATGAATTTTTGACCTCGCCGAACCGAACCCGAATAATTGATTTGTCACGACCATAACTCCACCCTTTCACGTGCGTACGGTATCTGTAACGTGACCCACTTCGTCCATATTTTCTAACCCGTCAGCTTTCAAAACATCGGTAATTTGGGTTCCTATACAATCTAGAAGGACGCTAACATGTCCTCCCCTGTTATGCTTTTGTAATTCTTATTATAGTTATATCTTGTTACGTTTTGAATTTGATTTGATCCATTCTCTATGTAGAAGATCAAAATACATTCCATACTCATAAATTGAATTTGAATTTGATTTGATCAATTCTCGATATAAAAGATCAAAATACTTTGATACTTCGTATTTCAAGACCTAAAACATGTTTAGCTATCAACTATTTTAACTATCGGAACATTAATTAATTATCTTAAATTTAATTGTATGACTGAAAAATTATTTGAAAGGTATATCTAATTCAATACACATGAAATTAGTTACTCTATTTTGAGATTTTTGTAGAAATATATATATATATATAGAGAGAGAGAGAGAGAGAGAGAGAGAGAGAGAGGTTGGCTAATATCAAATCAGTTGTTCCTGAGATCCCGTGCAACCAAGTGGTTTTTCAATTTTCGAAGTCCAAAACGTCGATCTCATATAGAGGTTGGCTAATATCAAATTAGTTGTTCCTGAGCTCTTGTGCAACCAAGTGGTTTTTCAATTTTCGAAGTCCAAAACGTCGATCCAAACTGTTAGATGTGTTTTCTATATTAAAATGTGTTTGGAGACCAAATTTTACATTTTTTGGAATTTTTTGCTATTTATTAAGCCACTTTGAAAATCGCTGATCCAACGGTGGCTTCTGTTTTCACTGTTTGGTTAAGCTACCGTTGGATCAGCGATTTTCAAAGTGGCTTAATAAATAGTAAAAAATTCCAAAAAATGTAAAATTTGGTCTCCAAACACATTTTAATATAGAAAACACATCTAACAGTTTGGATCGACGTTTTGGACTTTAAAAATTGAAAAACCACTTGGTTGCACGGGATCTCAGGAACAACTAATTTGATATTAGCCAACCTCTCTCTCTCTCTCTATATATATATATATTTGAAATTATATTCAAATACAATTAAAAAATAAAATTATTTATGCAATACATTTTTTTGGGAGTGAAATCGAAAAAGAGGTAAGTTCAATATTACGACAAAATAATTTAAATACAAAATTTCAAATTCTGTAAGCTATAACAAAATGTGCAGACTAAAAAAACAAACAACAGGCTTTTATTAAATTTTCCTTGACCTTTTAGCAATTTTCGTGCTATAATTAGATTATGAAAATTATCAAATATTTTAACACTTAATAATTCATTACCAACTCGTTCCCACAAATGAAATAAAGCAAGTGTAACTATACACATTTAGGGCTTGTTCGGTTGCAGCCTGGAAACGGAAATGGGTACAGGAACGGGTGAATAGTAAACATCGGGTTACTGTTCACGTGGGAAAAAAAATTCAGTTGAATTTTTTTTTCCCACGTGAACAGTAACACGCGGAATTAGAGCCAAACAGGCCCAGGCCCTTATTGGTAATTTTGGCATGCATATAGACCCCAGGCCTATGTATAAGTCTATCAGCGTTGACCGTTGACATTTTATGGTAAATTTTCCAAGAAGTCAAATTCCCTTTTTTAACAGGCAGGTAGAAGGAAAAAAAAAATAGCATTTGATTTTTCAAGACTTGATCAAAATTTGTGCAAGTTGGAATGGAACTAATCAATTATGACAATACATTAATTAATTATAGCTACATGGAAACATGAAAGTTCATTTTTAAAATTTTTGGTGTTACAAGTAGCCACAGCCAAGATTATCCAAAAACTAATTTTATTCTTCTAATACATTTATAAAATCAACATATTATAAATATAACTTACTTTTGATCCAATAATTTAGGCACAGATACTGTAATTAACGACAATAACTGTGTGCATATTATACCGATTAATTATTCAACAATTTTAATTATCCGTGCTGTCCAACTTATTGATATATGATGCACCTATATATGCACCTTGAACCCTGAATTAATAATATTCAATTGCAGCTATATATACGTTTAACAGTTAACATCACATTTATAAGCATTCTTAATTTAGATTTTGACTTGATATAAAATCATTCGCCATATTCACTCGGAAGATAATAGCGAGTCTGACTCTGTTGCTCTTCTATTTTTCTTCAAATAGAAGAGCAGGACCCTGCTATTCCAATCTCAACTATTCATTTTTTTTTGCACAAATCTCAACACAGATAAATAGCTGAGATTGGAATAACAGAGACCTACACTCCTATTTGACTTTTGCAAATTAAATTTCATGCATGTAGCCATTATCCACGGGAACTTTGGGCTTTAGATCGTGGTTAATTAATGATCTTGATTTGATTCTTGTCTAGTTCGACCAACTTGGCGCGTAATAAATTAATGCATGATAAAAATAAATACTGAAAAAAAATGAAAAGTAAAAGTAGAAATATGAGGCTGGAGTCTGGAGATGGAGAAAGTCAAAGAAGAGAACTTTTCATGGTCAAGAAACATTTCTCCAGAACTACGGACTTCGTATGCATGTCAATATTTATATATTTCTCCTTTCTTTTTTCTTTTCATTTAATTATTACTTCTTTTGTGCGTTCTCTCCTCCTCCGATTCCGAATCTGGCGAAGAAATAATTTGGGACAACTTTTTACATATAACCCTGAAATATAAAGTATCTGTATACCTAACAATAACTTTTTAAGATTCACTTTTTTGATGCAATCTTTCAGGCCTATAAAGCATGGTCTTCAGTTGCACTGTTTTATTTATATCTTACGAATTATTAGATTGTTGTTGTAATAATTATAAAAAAAAATACAGTGTTTTTAATAATTATAAATCATATATTAAAAGAAGTGCAAATTGTTTAAAGTTTATGTAGTTAGTCATATAAATAATTTGAAAAATAAATTCTACCTACCAACAACAATCATTTTAGAGAAATTATAGTTACTTCTACATATGAATTTTCACTTGATAACTGGAAAAAAAGATATCTTCCTACTCTAATAAGAGTATATAAAGACATGTGTTTTGAAATAAAGATAATAATTATAACAATAATCAATAATATAATAATAACATAATATGACATGTGTTTTGAAATATTTTTTTTCTTTGAAGAAAAGCCCATAGGCGGATCATATATAACAAACATTCATTAAAAAAATAATGAGAACAATATTCATGACCGAAAAATAATAATAAAAGTGAAAACAAGATAACTTCATGCCTATAATATTATAGAGGAGCATTGATTGGTTATTTATAGTTTTAACCACATAATTTTTTTATAAATAGGCAAAGTACCGGGAGGTAAATGCAAGAGAATAAACAATGAAATACTAAATACACCAGGTCCTAGGAAGAAAAGTTCCAAATTTCATTGCAGCGTTGAGAGTTCTCTCTGTTTCTCTCTCCTATAAAAGACCCACACACCATCCCTAGCACCTCTCAACTAGAAAAAAAAACACACGCTTCCTTCCATATCTCCACAGCATCAAAAGAAAGATCCAACAAAATTTCTTGATTTAAGGCAATTCTTATTAATTCTTGCTATTTTCTCCTCTGTGCTTGTGCGTTGATTCTAACCAATTCCTTCCATCTCATAGTACCTCTTTTACTAAGTTATATACATAGTATCAATGGAGATCTCGCCAGTAGAAATTCCGTCATATTTTCTTTGCCCAATCTCTCTTGAAATAATGCGAGATCCAGTGATTCTCTCGACCGGCATGACATATGACCGCTCCTCGATCGAAAGATGGATATTCACTGAGAAACACCAAACATGTCCCGCGACCAATCAACCGATAACTGACCCTGATCTAATCACTCCAAACCACAACTTGCGCCGTTTGATCCAGGCGTGGTGCGTTACGCATGCTTCTGATGGCATAGAGCGTTTCCCTACACCGAAACCTCCTATGAATAAATCTCAGCTTATATCCTTATTAGAAGATGCCAAGAAGCCACATAATACGGTAATTTCCCTCCGAAAGCTACGGGGTTTAATATTGGAAGGAGAACGCAACAAGCGGTTAATCGAAGAATGTGTCGAAGTGATGGATTATTTGGTTTCATTAATAAAAAATCACACCTTAGAAGACAACATCAATGAAGGTCACTTGTGGTCGGAAGAAGATGTGTTAGAGTCGACTAGTAGTATCGCTGCAACAACCCCATGCGAGGAGGCGCTTAATTTGTTACATTCTCTCAAACTTTCTGACAAGGTGTTGATCAGAGTTCTGGAAAGAAATGAGGGTTTCATGGATATACTGACAACAATCATGGCTAAATCAAACTACCAATCTAGAGCTTACGCAGTTTTTCTCGTGAAATCTCTTGTTCAAGTGATGTCGCCGGCACGTATGATTTTGGTTCGTTCAGAGCTTATACAAGAGATTGTCAGGGTTGTTAAAGATCAAGTCTCTTCGAAAGCTGTCAAAGCCGCATTGCAAGTGTTGTGTAGACTCGGTCCATGGGGGAGGAACCGTGTTAAGGTAGTTGAGGCTGGTGCAGTGCAATTGCTAATAGATACACTTCTAGATGAGCGGGACAAAAAAGTGTGCGAGCTGATGCTTTTTGCACTTGAACAACTATGTCGGTGTGCCGAGGGAAGGTCACAATTCATACTGCATGATGCAGGGATCGCACTCGTGTCGAAGAAGATTTTTAGGGTTTCTCATAATGCTACGGAGAGTTCAGTTAGGATTCTGAATGTGGTGGCGAAATACTCGGCTACGCCGGTCGTTTTGCAAGAAATGGTGCAACTTGGAGTTGTGGCAAAGTTGTTTATGGTGCTTCAAATGGATTGTAGCACAAAGGCTAAAGAGAAGGCCAAGGAAATACTAAGTTTGCATTGTAGGGTTTGGAGAGCATCTCCATGCTTGTCTCCTCAACTCAAGGCTTATTATCCTTCTTAATTGAATTGCTTTGTGAATTAATTTGACATCTTTTTAGATGATATTGTCTTAATTTTTATTTAGGTTAGAAGTTTTGAATATTGGCTTCTCTTTCTTGAGGTTAATAACTAAGTTGTAAATTAATATGTTAATTTGGCTAAATTGTACATCAGGAGATGAGCTAAATGTGTAGTCATGTAATTCAAAAGGATTGGATAAAATACACATTTAATAAAAGCAGCTTTGGATAAATTTCTTGCCTCCAAGATTAATTTTAGAAATATTTGGATGATGCTTCATAATTATTTTCACTGGCTGCTTGTGGAATTAAGTCCTGACATTGCTGATATATAGTTCGCAAAAAGATTGTACATAAAATATGTTTAACTTAGCGGAATTAATTGTAAATTTTAATTTTACTTAATTATATTAATGTGATACAGATGCTAGTTTGAGTAGGCAAAAACATTATGAATGGAAAATTTAAGCTTCTTTAATGCATAAAGTGATAGGCACATTAATTTACATAGTTTTCTCAAGGGTGGTGTTATTTTGAGAGCACGATGATCGATTTTGATTACTGAGAGTTGAGGATTTTCTTCTCTCTTTATATGTACTCAATTTGTCCTTGGAACTTTTTTTTCTCATCATTATCTGACTATCTGTACAATATATGCACACACAAAAATAATAATTAGAAAGAGATAAAAAATATGCTCTCGTAAGAAAACAATAAATGCACCTAAAATTACAAGTTTATATATGGAAATATTTTACAATGCAAAAACAAAATACACAATCATAATTTAACAATATGTTATGTTCTTTTTGTGTTTGTATGTTTATTGTTTTGAAAGAAGTGGGATAGCCCATTGACAAGAGTATAAGCATATAAGGCCACCAAATATTCATTTTGAAAGATGAGCAAATAATGAAAATAGCATATAGACGTTAATAATTAAGGATGAATCATTAAAAAAAAAAAAAAGATTCCACCTTTGTATTTTCCTTTTGAGTTGTATTGTTTATCTCACTGCAATATATATTTTCTTGTTTCTTTCCTTCTTAATTAGATAGGTTAATTATGCATGCATTCATTGTGAAAAAGATAAGAAAAAGAGTTCAAGCACAAATGAGGTATATAAAGATAATCAAAATCTTGCTATCAAAATAGTACCATGCTTCCTTAATTAATTAATTGTCAAGAATAGTGTACTATGAGCTTCTGGAATTACTATAAGATCAAAAGATGAAACCTTTTGGTTATAAATTATTAAGTACCTAACAGTAAATATATGTCACTCATGATGACTGAATCTAATTATTCGACGCCTTAAAACACAATCTTCAATAAACTATTCCTTTGTTGGATCTTTTGAGCTTTCTTTTTGTTTTTTGTACGTTTTCCTTTTTATTTAGTTACAGATCAAGCGAAGATCAAGAAATTTGAATAAATAAATGAAAGCAAAGTATAAATGCCGCGTATAATATTGTCTTGCTTTCTAATTTGAAAGTTCTACATTTAATTGGAACAGGTCTGCTATATTTTCATTAAGAGGGAAAACTTTGTACAATCTTCAAAATAAAATTAAAGCAGACTCTTGTAATTTGTATTTATACCACATAATTCAATACCTAGGTTTGAAGAATGCCATTAATTCGGAACTGTATGAAATTTTTCGTACATTACATACGTAATTGCCATTATTTCTTGCTGTTTAATTACACTATATTTGAATAAATTTTGATCAAGTACTGAAATTAAGCTAATTATATAATAAGAGTTCCTTTAGTTCTTTGAGTGTTCCCAGGTCATTTCAAATTAATCTGAAAATCACAGGCTTTTACTAATTAAACTGAAAGGTAAATAAATTGTCAATCTTGGTATATTACTATATATATAGATATATGGGATGGGCTATGGTGAGTTGCGAAATAAAACAACATTTTACTTCACGTTCGTATTTCAATTTGAAAATTCAAACAATTGATCCGAACCACTCAACATTTTCTCCATATTGAAATGTTCTTGCAGACCAAATTTTACATTTTTTGGAATTTTTTTACTATTTATTAAGCCACTTTAAATATTGCAGATCCAGGTGAACAGTAAAAAACAGTAAAATTTTCTGGACCATTGGATTAATTAGCGATTTTCAAAGTGGCTTAATAAATAGTAAACAAATTCCAAAAAAATATAAAATTTGGTCTCCAAGCACATTTCAATATGAAGAACACGTTTAGCGGTTCGAACAGGTTATTTAAATTTTCAAAATAAAAATATGAACGTGAAGTAAAAATAGCCTCTTATTTTACAACTCACCAAAACCCATTCCTAGGTATACCCATTCCTAGATATACATGCCAGAGCTGTTTTCCTTTACTTACTCTCACCACAAAATTAAAATATGGAATATAAATTTTGAACTTGTTAAAACATTGACTCAGACTCAGCAGTCATCAGTAGATATGTATTGAATCATTCCTTTTTACAATCCATTAGGTTTCTAAAATTAAATCTGACAAAAAGTTAGGTAAGCCAACCCCTAAATTTAATATATTTAATTCTAATATCTTTTATTGGTTGGATTGAAAATAATGGAGCACTTGTTATCAACATTAATTAATATATTTGGTCCAAATAACGATATATGATTGGTGCACAAAATAGAAGCACATGCATGATTGATGATTTGCTCTAATTATGGGTGCTTGTTTGACCATATTGGGTCCTTTCAGGATCAGATTTATCTTATTTGCTTTCTTTTCCCTTTTGGGTTGTGCATAATGGTCCTAAAGATTGTGAAAATCCTGGTTTGGTCCAACTAATTTTGATTTTCAATTTCTAAGTACTCTGAAATATACATATTGACTTTAATGACAGTTTGGCACCAAATAAACAATTATTTTTGAGTGAGCCTATGGTACTATGCATAGCACGGATGGATCCGTGCTACGGTTCAATATCTTTGTTTTCAAAATTCTAACGGTCGATCCGAACCGTTCAACATGTTTTCCATATGAATATGTACTTGCCGACCAAATTTTACATTTTTTAGAATTTTTTTTACTATTTTTTTAGGTAGGCAGAAAATCACTGTTTTTTGATGGTCAAGAATTTTCAGATCAAGCGATTTTATACCTATCTAAAAAAATAGTAAAAAAATTCTAAAAAATGTGAAATTTGGTCAGCAAGTACATATTCATATAGAAAACATGTTGAATGGTTCAGATCGACCGTTAGAACTTTGAAAATGAAGATATTGAACCGTAGCACGGACCCATCCGTGCTATGCATAGTACCATAGGCTCACTCATTATTTTTACTAGTTTTTGCTCTCTTTTTTTTAAATGAATGTTTGAATGGAGATTTTACATATCTGTTATGTTTAGAAATTGGGTAATTGAGGCACATCCAAGCTGCAAAGTATATCATATATATCATAGCATATATATGTTGTAAATAACAGAAATGTCATTTCCACTAATTAATAATACCGAATTGATTAACTTGTATGTAAGAAACATTGGATTACTATTCCATTCAATTAGTCTAAATTATTTGATCTCTAAAATATTTTATCTTCATTAATATGTACGATGCAAATAATTTATTTCATCTTTCAGTAACAGTTATACTGTACTATCAATGCATGAAATGAGGCTGTGCTTTCTTGAAGAGAGAAAATATATTGCGAATATATACTTATCTATCTACATCTTTCACGGTGACAATAAATAATCTAGAAATTTCTGACAATTAACAAGTGACCCATACAACCTACTAATTTAACTGTTATGATTCCGCATGGAAAATGTAATTTAAACCTAATTGCAATCCTAGAACTTTCATATAAAAATAAAGTTTAAGATGGTCCTTGTAAATTTGGTCTAACATTAATTGTGTCATCTTCTCTCTAGTCAAGTTGAGATAGAATTTTTGTTCTGTTTCTTTCAGTCATAAATAATGCAATGCAAATTGCTGAAAACGGAAATAAAAAAGAGAACTAGAATAATTAAAGAAATATATGAGGGATCCACTTACAACATGTTACAACATTCAATTTTACGATTTTCAAAATCCAAATAGTAGATCCAAACTGTTCAATATGATCTTTACATTAAAATGTGCTTTGAGATAAAATTTACATTTTTTTTTATTTTATTTTATTATTTATTAAGTATTTTACAAAACTATTGTATTTCGGTGGTCCTGAATTGTCTAAAAATAACAGTTTTATAAAATACTTAATAAATAGTAAAAAAAAATATAAAATTTGGTCTCAAAGCACATTTTAATATAGATATCATGTTGAACGGTTTGAACTTTGAAAATTACAAAACTGAACGTTGTAACATGTTGTAACTTTCAAATGTTGCAAGTGAATCTTCTCAAAAAAAAAAAAAATTATTGATAGTTGCAGGACGAATTTATTAGCATGACGGTGTTTAATTAGATTTTGACTTTGAATCTTTTGTCGGTAATCTCTTCTGTTCCTTTTGTTAAAAGCAAAACAGCATTCATTACTTGTGATCTCAACACCGCAGTTCGACTTTTCAAACTGTCGGTGGTGCCTCTTCTTCATTTCCTCTGACCTGCCTCTTTGATTGGATGTAAATTTAAGAAGAGAAATTACGAAAATTAAAAAGAAAACTGAGACAAACCTGTGTGCGTGGGTAACAATTAATTCAGCTGGTATTTCAACCGCTCAATTAAGTTCAAAATTCAAAGTTTTACTGCCCTGGTTTTAACATTTTGAATGTGAATTTTAATCAAAATATCTGACGGTGTATCTAGATGCACTCTGGCTTCCATAACTTGGATTCAGATTACAAAATTCTGCTTTTCTAATATATTTTAATTGAATTTGAAATAAATTCGTTTCGTGAGGCGCCGTTTTATACCATCTAGCTTAGATGAATTTTACATGACGTTACCAAATCGATCGATCATGTACATTTTTTCTTTACATCGGACGACGGTGTGTTAATAAAAAAATGTAGATTTCTTCGATCTGAATTGAAAATAATAACGAGAAGTAAGACACAAATCATGTTATGGAATATGAATTGCTGTGTTATATTTTTATTTGGTTTCTCCGAAGTCAGAAAAGAGATATTATTAAATTTTGATTGATTTTGTTCTATTGACTTGCTAATCTCTTTCCTTCGATAAATAAAAATTAATATTGGTATTTTTTTAAGGAAATTTTGGGATTGAGTAATAATTTATATTTTGTCAAATATTCGTAAATAACCACCAAATTAATTCTTAAAATAAAGATATAAGATAAGTTTTCCACCTTTAAAAATTCACAAAAAAACCATTCATCTAAATTTTGAACTCCCCACTTTGCATACAAAATGCCTTTGATATCTGTATCGATAACTATTTTTGTCCAATCGTTAGTTCTTTCTTTTTCACGTCTCCCTCGTATGTAAAATTTCTCTACTCCTTTCGTTTTCTTAATTGCATTTTTTCTATTTTATTGTGGATTAGAACAAAAAAGTCAGGAGCTAGGACTAGAGAGGAGATAGAGAGTTATTAACTCACTCTAGTTGTATTTAAGAAAATAAAATTATATTAAAAAAATAGTTCGGTTTCTTATAAATATTTTCACTAAAAAAATATTAAAGTAATTTGATTGCTAATTTTTAGGTTGCCGCATTTAGAGGTGTTCACTGGTTAGGTTCGGCCTTTCAGGTTAGTTCGGTCTAAACTGAAATAAAATAGATAAATTAAAGTTTTATTTTGTTTTTAAAAATCAAACCAAATTGAATCGAAATAGAATAAAAACTGAACCAAACAAACCGGAGTAAACTTCGGTTTATTCGGTTGAACATGAATATGATATTTATTATAAAATAAACATATTTTTGTTATTTTTTAATTTTATTTAAAGATGGATTTAAAAATTTTGTTTGGTTCAGTTTAACCGGTTGTAAATCGAACCAAGCAATATACATTATTTAGTAATTTTATTTTTTTTAAATGTTTGGTTTGGACGGAGATATATTTAAAAATTTTGATCAATTCGGTTTTGAGTCATCTCGGTTGAGTGCTGACTCTGTAGATGGAAGCGAGGCTCTTTTAATTTGTAGCTAGTTCAATTCCTACAAAGTACTGTTCTTTTTCGATGGCCGACAGGCCGAGATACAACAATAAGTAGGGGTGATTAATGAGTGAGTTCGAGCAAGTTGGTGTATGCTTGTGCTAGATTCATTAGCTTAATAAACGAGTCAACTTGAGTTGAGAAGACAATACTGAGTTGATATATGTGCTCATGTTCGATTCGTTAAATTCTCGAGTTGACTTGTACTCATTAAGCAACTCGTTAAGAAATCAAGCTTATAGGCAATTTGGATTTTGTTTCAAGTGTAGTGGTTTCAGGTACATTAATTAAAAACTAATTAACATTGATAGGATTTAACAAATTGTCATAATAGAGTGGCGGTGCTAGATATATCTGTTGAGTTAAAGACTTAGGGTTAGCGAGAGTAAGTGAAATCGGTACTGTGAGTCTATGAATATAAGAGAGTAATAAAGTATAGACGGAGAATGAACTTTGGATTCGCTGGATTAGGGCCGCTGGGTACCTGGATCTGAGTGTAACTAAATTGGACTTAAGTTTGATCCAGTTGGGATTAGATGTGGCATAATTTCATGTAATTTAGTTCTTTTTTGACAAGAGTGTAATTTAGTTCTTAATGAGCGAGTTATGAATTAGTTGGAGTATGTTCCTACTCAGTTCATTAAGTAAATTGTTAGCGAGTTGATAATGATCAAGTTGTTAACAAACTTTTAATGAGCGAATTACGAATGATTTACTCACCCCTAACAACGAGGGAGGCCTATGCCATTTTCTTGATATTATTTGCCTTTTTGAAGTGTCGATCTCTACTCTTGCGTTTGGCGAGCAACGGCAAAGATATAACTTAAAAAATAGTAAAAGTGCTACGACAAATTAAGGTCACCCGTGTAGTTAATGAATTATAAAGTTAGATAGGCCAACACGCGCAGTAAATTATCGCCTATTTTTTGTTATCATCTTGTAAAATTTAATGTACAATGTTAATGAAAAAATCAATCCTTTAAGGAGCCCAAACATACAAGGAAATAAAATGAAGCCTATAAATCGACTGAATATCTACTTTGTCGGGCTTTTTAAATTGATCAGCCCAGTAAGGAATGACAAAACATTTGGACTTTGTATATCAATCTGCTTCAAATTATCTGTCTATCATAATTTATGATTCAAGCCTATTTAGAAGCTTAATTGACAAAATCAAAATATGGTAATAAATATTAAAGAATAAAAATAGAGGAACCCTGCTCCTCTTAAAATAAAAATTATGCTAACAAGAGAAGATCAAAATAAAATATTGCTAAACCAATCTTAGAGGAGCATATTAATCTTAGACAACCAAACTAATTATTGGAGCATTGAAAACCTGCTCTTGGAAAATAATAACCCAAAAGGAGCCCAAAAATTGAGGCCGCATATTCAAGAGAGAACTTACTATTGGGCCTTGTTTTATCCTGTCCAAAATAAAGCGAGCGTTGAAAGAAATTGAGTCCCGTAATACAGGCGGCCTCTACCATGTTAGGCTAAAACTAGCTCGAACAATAAAATGGGAGCCAATATACAGGAATTCAGAAAGATCTGCACCGTTTGATTTAAATCTGCACAAATATTAAAGTGGCCCGTGCATTCTGTCTTGAACCGATTGGCTCAGATTCTGATCGACGGTCCAGATCTAAGCAAAAATATTATGTTACCTCAGAGGATATGGACTCTCTGCTCCTACTTTTTATGAAGAATATCCTCGGACAGTATCTTTTATCATTAGAAATTTCTATAAATGCAAAATAATAGTTTAGATTTCCCATATCATTTGTTACATTAATTGTTTTGAGAATGGTTTCTACATTTTGAATTGCAATGCTCTTTACACTTTGTACATAATCCTTGCTTGAAAATAAAGATAAAGTATCTTAAATTAAATGAACTTTGCTATCTTTTCTACAGAGCTGTACAATTATAATAATAGAACATGAATATTAAAAAGTTCATAGAATGAATCTTTCCGGAGGAAAACAAAAACTGTTGCTTGCTGATTAATAGAGGATCAAATATATTGTATTGGAGATAATGATAGGTGTGAATTGTAGAAGTTGATTAGCATTGTAATGGTGATCGGTAGGATATGCTTAGTGAAATTGTTTATGATTGTATCTTAATCAAGTCTATAAATAAATGTCAATGTCATTGTACTCAAATACACAAGGTTAATATAAATTATCTCTTTCCTTTGAATCCTATTACTGGTTTTTCATCATCCAATTCAAAAATCGAATAAAAGGGCTGTTTTTTTAATCCAATTCACAAATCACAACATATTATCAAACTAAAAGCCTTAAAAAAAATGTTGCACACAGGGGCAAATCTATGTATAACTCTCGAGGTGCTCACCAATCCTATGGTTACAAATTTGTAATCATATATATTGAAATTTAATTAAATTTTTATTTTTCTTAAAGTTTTTATATTGTTCAGTCCCTCTTATAAATTATTACATGTATGATCATAGTTTGGTTAGAATTTTAATTTGTTATTGTGAAGATTTGAATTCAAATCTTGGTCATACATTATGCATTTTAAATTTTTAGCTCCCCTCCAAATTTTCTATTTCCCCCTCAAGCTGCACAGTGCTGATTTGTTGAATAAAGCAATACCCATTTTAGTGCCTCTGAAAAAGACAATTACGCAACATACCATTTATCTCAGGGAACTCATTACATTCACGAAAAAAGTTCAACCTCAAGACGTACCAGTACCTAACTGGGGCAGGTACCAAACCGGTACCAGTTGCCCAAATTCCTTAAAATTCCCTTATTCACTGATTGAATGTCTTAATTGCTAATATTTATGCTTCCAAACCTTAATTGTTTCTAATGCCAGTAATAAGGCATTATGGCACTGCAAGTCAATTTGAGGGCTTTCTACCGGAAACAATTTTTCCTTAATTGAAGTGTTTTCGGCAATTAAAAATAGAATATCTAAAATCAAAACAAAAGAAACAACCAAATAATAAAATAATGTATAAATTCATTTACTGCTGTTCACAGTAAATTGTTATGAAGGGCGTGACAAGGAGCAGGATAGTAAAATGATCTGAAATACAACAGATGTTTAACTTATACAGCTTTTAAATTATAACTTAAATCATTCTATATTGGTTTAATTATTCTGCATTTGATGATTTATTTTTTGTTGAAGACCAAAAGTACTATTTTGTCCTCATTTGTCTAACATTGAAAAAAAAAAACTAATTACTACAATCCGCCAAAAATAAAATATAAAATGTGAAACCGTTAAACTAGTTAAAATGAAGAATTGATTGTTCGAATAAGTGTTGAAATGAAAGGACTGGAGTATATTAATTTGAAATTATTGGATAAGGAGTGAAAGTAAAATGATAATTTTCTTCTTCAACTAAAGATATATGAAAGTAAAGTAAATTTTCATGACAACTATTAAAATTAAATAAATATGATGAGAAATATGTAATGTTTTCGAATTTTAAAGGAAAGATAAATAATTTTGAATATGGATAATTGTGAAACACACATATATGGATATTTGCACGCTATAAATCAAAAGTTATTAGATTATGAAGCATATTCTCATAAATCATTGTTGATATATCATAAACACTTCATAATTAAATGTTTGAAAGTTGCTGATTTTGTATAGTTAATTCTTGCCGATATTTTAAAATCTTTTTGTTCGAATGAAAGTTGGTAAAAGCTGAAAGCTGGTTATTTTGCTTGCTAGTTTAATATTGTTTTTCTCAGGAGAATTTCATCCAATTAGAACATAAAATTGAATATGGAGACTTTTTCCGATCAATCAAGAACTGTTGTAGGAGATATACTGATCTGGTTCTCAGAAAGGCATATATATTGTCATATATGTGCTCATATAACTTGGAAAGATTTCATCATCGAGTTCTACTTTCATGTAATTGAAGGAGCTAGCTGCACTAGAATTAAAAGCTCTGTAAATAAGTTGTCTTTGGGATCTTATTGTTCATTTATGTGTTAGTTTCTTTAAGGGTAAAAAGGGAATTTATATAATTAGAGTTAGTTTTAATTAAGAGGGCAATGAATTGGGTACACATATGAGGGTTTTTGTAACTTTAAGAATATTAAGATAGTGTAATTTTTTTAAGGGAGATTATGTAATATTAAGATTTTGAAGGGTATACAAAAGAGCTATTTTTTTTTTTTGAGTAAAGTTGGAGGTCAAGCCACCCAACTATTTAATACATTTGTTATTATAATAAATAATTTCTCCCATCTGGATTTCGAACTCATGACCTCTCACATAGAAACCATGTGCCTTAGCCATTAGACCAAATGCTAGTTCTCAAAAAAGCTAAATTTAATTTGTGCAGCAATTTATGTATCAGCTTAAGGAGAAAATTATTGATCTAGTACATAAAAAAATTAGCTCAATTGGTTCTTTTTGTTGAAGCTGAAGACTAGAAAATTATTGATATATTAGTATAGTACCATGTCTCCAAAATTGTTGAAGCTAAGATTCACATATCACATTGCTAATTAATATGAAAAGTTTCAAATATATGTAGGACAAGGTGGAATAAAATAGTAAAAATAATATAGCACAGTTTCACTATACACAAAGACTAAGAAAAACATGTAAAAACCAAGTATATGCCATCACCAGTAGTTAGATATAGACACCGAGCCAAAACTATCAAATCTGTCAAAGGAATAATTTATCCATAGTTTAATTATTAGCAAAATCTAGACGAATTTATGTAGAACTCTGGCAGCACCTTAAGAATATATATATTACGTTTAGTAGCTAGCGATGTTTGAATAAAATTAATTGTATAGGAGACGACACATAATATCAAAGCATCAATTTTAAAAAAAAAAAATTAGATGGGTCAACCTAGTAAATATTTTTCATGTTATACATTATAATTACTTTTGATTCCTTATCAGTTATTACACATATAATTACAAGCACAAATATCCGGAAGAATATCTTTCCTGCAGTACCTGACGACATCAGGTTAGTTAAAGCCGAACTAAAAAAAAATCAAGCCTGTTTGGAATACAGAGAAGGCCAACTTTAAATTTTATGCAAATTTAAATTAAATAGTCATAATCTAACATGACCTGTGAAATACCTTACCAGATCCGAACTCCCAAATCCTCCACTCCTTATTGCACCATCATTGACATGGGTTGGAGACATGGGGTCAACAGAGCAAGATGATATATTCCCTAGTGTCCTAAAATTGTATCAATTGCCTTTTGACTGGGTGAACTTGAGTAGTGCATTCTGACTACAAAATGCTTCCTTACCAAAGGAATGAGCGAAAGAAACATTGAACCGTCTAAGTGCCTCAAATATCTAGATACCAGAGCTCATGGAGCTAGATATTCACGCGCGTTTATATGTGCATTCTAGCTAGTTGTCACATTTTGCAACTTGACCAGTTGCATGCATATGTATAGTTATACACCTACTTTCTTTTTAGTTGGATCAAATTGTCGATGCCAAAATAGAGACATCTGTGGCATGACTAGCTACTAGAGGCGATAATATCTGACCTAATTCGAAGATTTTTCTTCAAAGAAAGGGTTTTAACCTTTCAAATTTCAATATTTATAAAGAATCGTCTTTGAGTTTTGAATCTGTAATTTTTTAACACACAGGATCACATTGTTTTTTGCACGCTGCTACTAGATTGAAAACTGATTTTTCAATACGAAGAATATTTTAATTGATATGATTGAATTAATATCGTCAAATAAGCATTGATTTCTTTTTTTAAAATGAAAATCAATGATACAAAATCTTGATCAAATCAACACATAATCCGAACCGATTCTAGTAAAATTAGATTTCAAACTGACCTAAATTCAAACCCTAATATGACTTAAATTTGAATCCAAATTTAATTATTCTGACACGGTCTTTCAAACTCAAACACTGAATTTAATCCCACTTTACGGTATACTCGAATAAAAAGAAAAGTGTATTGCTGCGCGCTCAAAACTTAGAGCATCTGGAACTCTTGGAGTTTCTAAATAACTGTTAACAGAATTTTAAAAATTTTAGACTCTCTGAATTTCTAAATCTCTACATCCCTGAAATTAAAATTAGAGTTTCTTAATTACCACATTAGCGTTTAATTAAAACGGTATTAAAAATTGAGCGAATATAGGTTGATTATTTTGTCATGTCAGAGTTTTGAAACAGTTTCATATTTAGAAACTATTGAACAAAATGGTTAAATATAAAATCCATCTATATCTCTGAAACTGGTTTAAAAACTGTCAAGTCAGCTTTGAAAGTTTAAGAGTTTCAAGAATGCAGATGCTCTTAGTTTACTTGTATAATAATACATGTCAACGTTTTCAAACCGCTTGCTCCAATATCAAATTTTGTATTTATCTAAAACCTGACATTATCCATGATCTGAGAGGAACATATATAATGCGAATGATCTAAAGATCAGGTGCACAACCAAGTAAGAGCACTGAATGCCTACTTTACTAAGATTCATTGAGAAAAAATAAATAATATGCTCATAATTCAACGTCTAAGATATTTTAAAAAGAGTGAGACTATGGTATATTGGCCCGTGGTATGTACTCATCTTTGAATTGAAAGTTCTAATGGTTTATCGAACTGTTCAAATATGATCTCCATATATGAATATGTACTTGTAAATTAAATTTTATATTTTTTAGAACTTTTTACTATTTGTATAGATGAGTATAAAATTACTTGATCTCAAAATCTAGACTGTCCCAAAATAGTGATTTTCTATCTATAAAAAAATAATAATAATGAGTAAAGCTTAGGTGCTTTGGATAACATAAGGCATTCCGTGCCACGGTATAAAAAATCTATTGTATAAACTTCAAATTTTGATCTAAGTAGCTCAGTAAATTGGTTATATAATGAATTTATAGAAAACCAATTTTTACTATTTTGAATTTTTTTTACTATTTTTTCATGATTTATGAAAGATGGCAAAAAAGAGCCTAAAATATTGGCAATTCTTTTTATTTTTAAGTCATTTTTTGTCGTCTTTCATAAATCATAAAATATAGTAAAAGAATTCAAAAAATGGAAAAAAAAATGATATTCAACAAGTTCATTATATAATCAATTTACTGAACTACTTAGATCGAATTTTGAAGTTTATATGACAGATTTTTGAGGTGTAGCACGGAAGACCTTATGCTATCCATAGCACCTAAGCTTTACGCGTAAAAAATTCTAAACAATGTAAAATTTAGTTTAAAAGTACATATTTCATATGGAGATCATATTGAACGGTTCGGATTGACTGTTAAAATTTTGAAAACAAAAATAATAATCAGCAGTACAGATCAATCCATGCTATGCATAATACCATAGCCTCAACCTGTATTTCCACCCTCCCATTTCTGGGGCAGCCTGATGCATCTACAACCTCTCTTAGATTGTAGCCTTACCATCTCTCCTGGTTACTCCTTTAGTGCCAAATTTTGGACTAATGTATGGTATGGCTCCTGTCCTTTATCAGTATACTATCACTTTCTTTTTCAAATCAGTAATAACCCTGATATATCATTACAAGATGTCATCATTTCCCAAGGTTCATGTCTTTCTTTTAGAATAACTCTTACAGTAATAGATGCCAAAGATTGGGAGGAGCTACTGAGTATTATTCTCAACTTTACTCCCTTCCATCCTCTGAATCAGCTTCACTGGCAGTCATAACCATATGGACAATTTACTGTCAAATCTCTTTATAACTTTCTCACTTTCAGAGGTGTCCAACCTGTCGACTGTATGATCTGGTGTAAAATTAAATTACCTCTAAAAATTCAAGTTTTCATGTGGTTACTTACACAAGACATACTACTGACCAAAGATAACTTGCTAGATAAAGGATGGAATGGCTCACCAACTTGTCAATTTTGTAACCAAAATGAATCAATTGACCATCTTTTCATTCAATATGACTTTGTTAGGCAAATCTGGTTTTAGTTAGGTGACTGCCAAGAACTTTTCTCTCAATGGTCTTCAGTAGCTGATATCATGTATTTTGCTCATTCTTTACCAACACAACAACAAACCAATTGCTTTCTCACAGCTTTTAGTGCACTGGCATGGTGTGTCTGGAAACAACGAAACCTCATATGTTTTGAACAAAAACCATGTGCTTCTGGTAAAACCATTATCCTTTCTATTATAACAACTATGCTTTATTGGACAGGTACAGGTACACCAACAGAGGAGCTGCACCAGTGGATGCCAACTGATATCAACCTCATCTCCATCCAAACATCCCCCCCCCCCCCACACAGCATCCTCAGATTACTGCCTCATCTTCATTTGATGAGTCTTCCAACTCTATCTAAACAGATGTCATGGAGCCTACTAACTAGCACTTCTTACCAAACTTTTTTAGGAAATATCCTAGATTTTGCTTACTAGTTAATTCATGTTAGCTTAACTTCTATCAATGATGTAATGCTGGTGTTTTAGAGATACCTTGTTTGGGTGATCTTTTGTGTATTTTGGTCTTCTTCTCTCAAACATTCTCTCCCCTATGTAACAAACTTTGTTATGTTTCGAAATGAAACGAGCATATGTCTTTTAATAAAAAAAAAAGTACCATAGTCTCACTCTTTAAAAAATTATATACAAATCTAAATGTCTGGAGCTAGCCTTAAATAATCTGATTTTAAACCAATTTGAATTTAGAACAATTGGATTTGAATAATTCAAGTTTCGAACATGATCCAAACCCCAATATGAAGGACGATTTTATTTTGGATGAAATTGGATGTATAGCCCATAAACATTAATTGGATTTTTTTTATAGCATATATTCAAACTTCATAATCGGATAAATTTTAGTTTAACTTCGATTAAAAATATAAAGACGAAAATATTTTGGTCATTTCATTTATAAATCTAGTACAAATCACCATAGAAACTCTTAGATACTAATATAGACAAGGCACTGTATACTAATACCTAATATGGTACTACTACGAACGAACCAATGCTATTGATAAATTAAAAAAAAAAGTTTAAGAAGTTCAGATTTTTTTTTTTTTTAAAAAGCTGAAGATTTATTGACAATATAAAATTTTACAATCTTAACATTAATTACCAATGATACAAAATTTTACAATCGATTGTCCTTTTTTAAAATAGAAAGATAGAGATCAAACATATCAACTTCCATTTATTTGTTTATAAAGAATCTTTATTCAAATTTCAAACCAACGACCTTCTAAACGGAGGGTACTGTTGTCTTTTACTACTAGATCAAATATTATTTCTTTACGCCCACATAAATTATTTTATGCTCTGTTTGTCTTCATTTGAGGAGAGTTTGACTGATGAAAACAAATATTTTTTTTTCAAAAATATGGAAGTTGCTAAATAAGTAGTAATTTCAGTGTTAGATAAATCAATATGATTATAAATTGTTAAATAAAAAGAATAAAAAATATTGTATAAATCAACATAATAATAATAGTAAATATTATATAATTATACCTATAAATTGAAATTTTGTTATAAATATATTTATATCTATTAATTACTTTATCGTGTAACAGGTACAAAAAAATCTTACTCTAGTCTTATCAATAAACTAATAAAATTTTATCTTAACCGTTAAGTTAACAAAAAAAATTATCAATATCCATCTTATTATTAAATATGATACGGATTAGATACGGAACAGATAAACAGATAAAAAACTTTTTGTTGAGAACGCTAATTTATTACGCTAAAAGCTATTTTAGGTGTCATTAGTACGGTAAAGTTGGTGATTAAAAGAAAATGTACGGGAAGCACTTACTAAGTGTATCGCTATCAAAGCTTAGGTCAGGATAATTAAAAAAAACACGTTAAAGTTAAAAAAAGATACTTTTGTCTAATTAATGGCACCTCCACCGTGAATTACACTATGTTCCGGTTCTTCTGTGACACTGTCCGTGTAGCTTCTTGTGTATACATATAACTTATGTTGCTCCGTATACGGGGCCCGTGCACTTGTTTGATCTAATTGTATTCTCTACTTTTTTAACACAACTTGCTGTTATAACCAGGAAGGAACAAAGCCCCACGAGGTGTAATTAATTTCAATATTTAACTTATGTCATGTATTTTGCTTGATAAGTGATAACTTCCAGGAAGGTAGAAAAGCCATTTTTTTTTATTTCAAGTGGTGAAAGATTTATGATTTATCCACTAAATTTTCATTAGAAAGAAAAGTCAAGCACGGTGAGAAGTAAAGCAGACAGCTAGCATTACTTTCTCCAGACAAAGTTCTCGATCGATCGGTTGATTGAACTTTTTACCTCATGTAACTATGTTCATGACTTTGAATAATAAGGTCAAGTTTTTCTTAATATATTTATGCTTTGGTGATCATAAAGATATGCTGTCCGCTAGAGTATTTCTTAGATACAATCAGTGATTTAAATAGCTAGTTATGGCTGTATTATAAGTTTTTCGACCCATAAAAGTTACACTATGAAATAAAAGTTCGCTATTTCAGCTACGATCGCTATAACTGTAATAACTTACCGCTATGCTACATAGACTTCTTTTGTATTTTTTTTTTTTTTTTTTTTTGCAATTTGCATGGGTTTCTGTGTTTCTGTTTCTATTTGTGATGCTAAATAATTTGTTATGCTAGGTATGCTAAATCAAACTTTGTGTTTTTGTTCTTATTTGTGATTTAGTCTCTTTTATATCGGAATATATCAAATATTAATTCTTTCTTTTGCTTGTTTTTCGTCTAGTATTCACTTGTAAAATTATTATCCTTTGTTTCAATTAAAAACTGATTTTGACTATTATAATTTGCAAAATAATCAAATAGATCCTATGAAATATGAAATATTAAAGAATGTTATTTTGCAGAAATTTGTTTTTCTTATTAGCATGGTTGAAATAAAATATAGATTTAGATTAGTTATCTTTGGTTGTTATCTTAATTCTCCGATGTTGATAATATTGATATTTAGTAGAAATATTGAATATAATTTAAAAAAAAAAAACTATGTATAATAGTTTTCGCGATAGGTTTTTTTACTTTCTCTGCGACGATGCGATAATCGCTATTTATAATTTTTGATACAATGCTTAAAGATTATAAGATTGAGGATTAAATAAATAAGTGTTATGTAAATTTAATTTTACGTAGTATTAATATTTAAAAAATGAAACATGTCAGATTATAGCCGGGCGTAATTTACATATGAACTCAAAAGCAGCCAAAATTTTAAGATGACTTCTTCAACTTTAAAAAGGAAAAAAAGAAAAGAAAAGAACAGTAAGTTGGATTTGTTTTGATTTTTTTTTTTTTTTTTTTTTTTTAGGAGAAGTTGGATTTGTTACCGTTTAAAGAGCGCGCCACATGATCGTTGCATCTCATTGATAGAAATGATAATAAAATTTCTTCGTGCTTTCGCATTGACAGAAATGATAATAAACCTCTCCGTATATTATCCTGACAAGTTTTCTATTTCTTCATATTTTTCCGACAAGGCCGACATTTGCCCATTTTGTTCTCCAACTTTGTGCAGCGATTTATATGCAGGAATTCGTATGAGGAACAAAATATGGTGTTGTAACGGGTCAAATCGTACTCATTTCATTTTCAACGCACACTCCATCCATGAAGAATCAACAACACGGGCCTTGGACCTTTGTTCGCCTAAGTCACAGCACGCCACGTGTCGGATCTGGTACGTTAGTGCTAATTAGGATCTATTATGGCAAATAATTGTATATCTTTTTCGTGTTAGAGATATTATAGCTATTTTCATGCTAGCAGCACAAAAGGTCATACGAATATCAAGAGTAAAAGACAAATTCCTTTGAACTAATGAAAAATATAGTTATTTTGCTAAGATGTCCCTGATACTTTCCAAAATAGAACAAAAATTGATTATGCAAGTTCATTTAAAACATTTGAACGCAATCTAGTAAAGCCTTTAATTTTTTTATAATGTCTTACTTAAATGCATGTTTATAAATAATTCGACAGTGATTTAAACTATTTAATATAGTATTACGATGTTAAAAGGAAATGTTTTTAGGTAATTTTAAGGTATAGCAATTTTAAAGCATCTCCATAAGTACTTAATTTAAGAATACCAAAATCTCAAACTTTAATTTTTAGTAAATTTAGCTGGAGGTCACTAAACTTTGTCACTTGTTACGAATTGGTCACTCAAGTTTGATTTGTCTCTTTTTTAGTCACTCAACTTTGTATTTGTTTCAATCAAGTCACTCTATATTTTTCATCCAAAATTTTAACGGAATATTCTCATTCCGTCCAAAATATTAACGGAATATTCCCATTCCGTCCAAAAATACTAACGGAATGAGCATATCCCATCCAAAATACTAACAGAATGAGAATATTCCATTAAGATTTTGAATGGAAAAGTATATAGTGACTTGGTTGACACAAATAACAAAATTAAGTAACTAAAAAGGGATAAATGAAACTTGAGTGACCAATTCATAACAAATGACAAAGTTTAGTGACCTCCAGCGAAATTTATTTTTTAATTTTAGAACACCTGTGTCTTTGTTATTTTAAAACATAAACAATTAATTATTCTTTTTTAGCACTAAAATACTTTGAATTGATTTACTGATAACTTTATTTTTAATATTGCATTATTAATAATTTATTAAACATCGAGCTAAGTCTCATCCTACAAATTTTCATTCAAAGAAGAGGAATGTTCAAATACCTTCATTTTTTGTCTTCATTATACCTAAATTTTTAAAGTTTGATCAATAACTTAAGATTTAAAATCTAAATGTCAAAAGAAAATTATTAGATATGATATATATAACCTTTTTTCATACACATGCAAAAGATGATGACATTTTATTTATTTTTAAATTGTTATCAAGATCCTACAAAAATAAACTGATGTGAATATATAATTTCTAGAATTTAATTTTTCAACTTAATTGATATATTCATACAAAAACAAAACTAAAAAGTGATAATTTCTTATGTCCATTTAAATAAAATAATATAGCTCATTTCTAACGTGTTTTATATTAAATTATAAATATACAAGTTCTAAAATCTTTGTTATTAAAAAATTCAGAAATTGAGACACGATGTAGAGGAAAAAAAATTCAAAGACAAATGAAAACTCTTCTCAATTAAAAGAAAAATGTGTCTTATTATTATTATTATTATTTTTGAAAAATGTGGAATTTTCACCGATTTTCTATTAAACCAGAAAACTATTACAAACATCCAGATATTGAGAAATAACTTTAAAATGGACCACCTAGACCTTCTATGTATGACTAACAAAATAGCCACTAAAAGTAACATCATTACAGAATGGTTCTCTTCTAGAACCGATCCACAGACATGCTAATACCAAACAAACATAACAAGCATATCAAATAAGCACAAAAATCCTAAATGTTTTATTTAAATTGCTGCAATTGCAAGATGAGTACAGTTGTCACCGTTTTCTCTTGAGTGTTCAACTTCCTCTTGTACTCTAATCCTTGTGCCAAGCATATGGATTGAATCCGGTGAACCCCCGTAAAATTGGCTATTGTAAGTCCTGTCAGGTTTTTCAAATCACAGGATAAAATACGACTCAATTGAGCTGTTAAATCATATTTTTGATGTAAAGCCCAAAATTTTGCGATTGACAATATTTTTGACCCAAAACTCTCACATCATTCACCTTGTCCTGCTGAAATATAATTCTATTACGGTCGAGCCAGACACACCATAAGACTCGCCCCTGATTATTTCAACTATCCCTGGTTCTTTTAAAGGAATACTATAGTCTAAGTAATTCCCACAATTCCTTAATATTATCTAAATCAAAATAAAAGTTATTATCATGTTTTTTTTTTTAAACCATATGCATGCATGTCGACGATCTATAAATAGACGATCTAATTAAATAGTGAAAGAAATTGATATTTTATAATGTCCGGAAGTGTTGAGAAAACTAGTGAGGTACAATGCACTCACAAAAGGTGCTATGATAGTGTTAATGTAAGGAGAAAAATATTGAGTAGCCTTTTCCTCTGTTACGGCTGGTGTCTGCATGGCCGTGTGTAGTGCTCTTCACATGCTTAGTCTGCTGGTTATATAAGCACACTTGAATTTATTATATTTTTTTTCCATATTTTTATGAATTTATAAAGACACATAAAGTTTAGTGGAGCTCAAATCATTTTGGTCAATAAAGATAATTAGATTCGTCAAAGTACTGTTTGTACTTCGATATTTTAATATATATGTACATTTGTGGTTGACACAGTTCTGAAGTTTGGTTATCATATAATTATATGATTAGTTAAACACGGTATAAACAATTAATATGTGCTCCTATACAAGTATACGCATATATAATATATGTACAAGTCTGACTAGGCATTTTGGTTGACAAGCATCTCTTAAGTTCTCCCTATTTCTGGCTTAATTTTTTTTTAAGTTTAATTCTAAACAAACAAGTAAAATTGTTGGTTTTGTTTATCACTTTATGAGAGATATGGAAATCCAAAATTGTAAAAATTAATTGAATTCTTTTTTGTACACTAAGAAGCAAATTACAAGATTAATAACTTTAATTTTAACAAATTTCATGCATCGTTTTTTTTTCACTGAACATTTTTTCTAGGAATATTATATATATATATATATAATAACGAACTTTAAGATAGATAAATCGGTCATTTTTCTATCAATCATTTTGTATACATCAGTCACATAAATTAATCCATTGATTTTTAACATATTTATTTAATAATGCTATCTTTTTTATTTAATAATCCATTAAAATAGTCGTATAAAAAGTGCCGCAAACGCACTTTTTTATTTACGTTTCAAAATTAAAACCCAAATATCATAATCAATCCGTTGATTTTATTTATATTCATGAGAAATGTGTCCCTCTAAAATTTTAGGGTTATTCCTTTCAAAATAAATTTAGGATTGTTAATTTTATTATATACTAGTTCTAGTGGACAAAAAAGGTTGAATGATTGTAATTAATCATGATATATGGATTAGTTTTTTGTGAGCCCGATAGTATGACATTGGTATCATATGACATTAATTTCAAAATTAATTAAATAGACTTCAAATGACTAATCCAAACCGTTCAAACTGATTTACTTTATGAGTGATGTGTTTACATGCAATTTTTTTTTTTATATTTTCGAGTTATTTTAGTATCAAATCAAGCAATAAAAATGTTGAAAAATGAACTTAAAAACACATTTGACAGCTCGACTTGATACTAAATAAATTCGAAATATTATAAATTTTGCATATAAACGCACAACTAATGAAGTAGATCGGTTTGAACGGTTTGGATTCACCGTTCGAAGTCGATTCAATAAATTTTGAAGTTGGTGTTATATAGGCTAAAATGACACTGATGTTATACTAGCCAAACTCGTTCTTGTTATGTTCATTTTATGACATCTTGATCTAGCATAATATAAATTGCTAGTACCATAAATATTAGGGAAAATTATGAAAATGCCACTCCAAAACCTTCAAATTGTGAAAATGCCACTTCAAATTTTGAAATTGTCAAAATGCCACTCCAAACTTCATTGATTTGTAAAAATACCACTCCAAATAATTAATGACTAAAATACCCTCGTTTGTCCATCTCCGCCTCTTGCCCGGAAACTCTTTCGTGCGCCTCTTGCGACGGGCGAGTGGCATTTTCACAATTTTCTCTAAAAACTATATATATGTGTAGATATATGTCCCATGAAAATAAACAAGATTAATAATTTGAATTTCAGATTTGAATTTTACATTTTAAAATATAAATTAAACCTGAAGTTATGACATTTTTTTAACACAAAGAATTGTGATATTAAACGTATATTCCTCGTCTTTTGAACGCCAAAATCGATTAGTTGGTCATTTGCCGATTAATGAACTATATCGACATAATTAATTGCCAAAACTTAGTTTGAACTTGGAACTATAATTTTGTTATAATATGTTATGAACTATATTATTAATTGTTCGTGTAATCGAATTTGAAGGGAAAAAAAAACCATCATATGTTCTGTACATGGCGGGTAAGGATGTAAAAAAAAGTCACTTACCGAACACTACACAGCATGGCACGATTTTGTCACGACAGAATACGACAAGCGTGTTAGTCACGCGACTCATGTATCATGTACTATAATAATCTTTCATAAAAAATTACATGTCACGATACGAAACGACATATTTAGAATTCGATATAGCACGACACAAAGCACAATTTGACACAGTGTATTCATACACGTGAATGAAACAATATAAAATTATGTCATTATTTATTCCACATAACAATTCAAATTTCCACAATATTTTCTGTATACATTACTATATTTTTACAAGATTATTTTTTATTTTATGATTATTTATAATTTTTTCACGATTTTAAATAGAAATTATCGTATTATCGCATAAAGACTAGAAAAAAATAGCTACCACGAATAATATAGCTATAGCTGAAATTATCGTACATAGTAATTTTTTTAGTTATCTTCTATATTTTTACGACTTATCAACATTATTTAATATCATAGAGTAATAAGTAACACCAATTAATTAAGGAATTATAATATTCATATTAAAATAGTACAAAATCCAAATTGCTATTTAAAATATTCTTAATTAGTATTATAAACTACCTATCTTATTCTATTCAAAATAACCTAAGACTCATGATATAAACTATGTATTTTTTGTTATATAAAAGCAAAAGAGAGTCTTGAAAAATCTGGTCATTACAAGAAAATTCAGTTTGAACCTTTAAATAAAAACTTATGTACCATAGCGTGCACTATGCGCTATTACGGACCGCTATTACCGCTATAACGGTCGTAGTTGAATTAGCACAATTTAATTCCATATCTTAGCTTTTAAAGTACGAAAACACTATAACGCGCTATTTAGAACACTGATTTTTACACATATGCTTAACAAGATTAAAATTTGGAAAAAAAAAAACAAATAAGTAATCAAACATAACTAATTATGTGATCAAACTTAATCAGTAATTTTGATCGTTACATGACACGGTATGTGAAAATTTAATATGTGAAAATTTAATATTAGTCACAACGTGACATAATATGTGACTAGTAACGGCATTACATACATTATATATATATTATATATATTATATATATATAGAGAGAGAGAGAGAGAGAGAGAGAGAGAGAGTACATTTTGTAATTTTGAACAACCGGGCGGCCGCCAAGTCTTGCTTTGGTACTTTAAATTAACGGTTAGTTTTGCATTTCCTGCTAATACTGATCTGCTTTATGCCTTTATCTGTAGCCTTACAAACTATTATAATTTCCTTAAATATCTAAATATTTATTAGTTTATCTTTTTCAAATGAATGATACCATGATGCTTTTCCATCAAAAAAGAATGAAGGAGAAACACAGCAGTCAAACTCTGGAGAAAACTGATGGATGCTATTTATATTCGTTAGGATAACATCCACTAATTAGAGGAATATCCGAATATATGCATTATAATCTATGCTTATAAAAGCAAAACAAGCTTATATTCCCTTATTCCTGTCTAATTTGATATTTCATCCCTGATCTAGTCCTCTCCAAAACGTACTTAACTGCAGTTTTTACCAAGTAATTAATACTCCCGTTTAACCATGTTGTACTGGAGATCTACTATTAAAAAAAATGGAGGGGATATGTCAAATTCAAATTGGTCTCCATGAATTATTTGAGGCAATGTTGTTGGCAGGGCTGCAAACAAATCGAACCGAATCAAACTTATTACAGTTTGAGTTCGGTTTGAATTAATTTCGAATCGAATTTTTTACGAACTCAATTTCAAATCTTTTACGAACTTTTTTTACGACAAAGAAGAGTGATCATAGTCGCCCAGAGCGAGAGGCGAAAGTCGTCTAGGGTTTCAGAACTAAGAGCGAGTGTATACGATTTACAAGTTATGACTTATGATTTGGTGGCCTTATGTTTTAACTTTTAAGTCAGCAACGAACATAAGTCATCAGCAGAAATCAACGGTTCATGTTACTTTGATATTCGAACTAGAACAGTTTGCGAACCTATTTCGAACGAACCAAGTCCAGTTTGAGTTTGATTTGAATTAATTTCAGACTATTTCGAATCGAACTTTTACAAACTTTTTCGAATCAAACTCGAATTGAATCATGAACTATGAATATTTTGTGCAGCCCTAATTGTGGGGAAGAAAAATTGATTAATTACTGGAGTAAGGCTGTTTTACTATAAAATAGTATCATGCCTGGCCGTTGCAATGGGATATATTATAAGATTTAACATTAAAATTGAACAGAGAGACAAATAATAAATAATAATAAAAGAAATAACAACAAATAACTACTTTAATTAAACAATATTCTTTGCAATGAAAATAAAAAAAATGCTCTCCTCGATCCTTGAGTTAAAATTAAATTAAATTAAATGTGAAAATATGCTACGGAATAAATCAATAATATGCATTTTTTTTTCTCTTCCAAAAATGAATAAGAGTTAGGTAATTCGGAATTGAGAGATGTTATCTGTCACAATCTGAAATTAATCTCTTTATGCGCCAATCAAAGATGAAGAGAAATATGGTAACAAAAATTTAATACGAAGTACATTTTCTCAATTCTTGGCATTACATGTAACAATACGTGTGACGAGTACATCTCTAAATAAATTTAGACTTCTATACGTAAAAACGATACATTCAATCAAAAGAAGACGTATAATTTGATTGAAGGGCTGATATTCAATCTGAAAATTATTTTTTTAATCACAACGGTTGGCGGACCAGGACATCTACGTGCTTAATATAAGAATGGAGATGGAGCAAATTGGTCTATAATATGGATTTGTACCTCTATTTCAAACTTAGATCTTAACCACTCAATATGATTTCTATATAAAAATATAATGAAAAACTAAATAAAGCAATATAATTTTTTACTAATTTTTTATATAGGTCTATCTAAAAAAATGTAAAAAATAATTATAAAAATTGGAAAAATTGATATTTAATTATATTTATATATGAAAATTGAACAGTTTGAATTAATTATTTGATTTTAAAAAGAAAAATATGGATCAATAGTACATACCGATGTGTACTATGCGTAGTATCGATCATAATCTCACTCGACAAGGCAATGTTGTGGGGTAGAAAATTAATTTATTAATTACTGAATTAACCTGAATTAAGAGATAGTGTTCCTACTGGTAACTACCAATGATGTAGTATCTAGAATGTGATGCGTTACTATGTATATTATTCTCTGTGATGTGACAAAGTTGTTCCGATTGCATGTGCCTCATTGGATAACATTACAACATGTCAATGATGTCTTGTCAATTGACTTGGAATGACAAATCAGGAAATTAATTAGTGCCGTTTCTTATGTCAAATGGATAATTTGATAGTGCTCATTTTCAGACTTGAATTTTGAGGACATGCAACTGAGCAAGATATCAGTCATTAGCATCGTGATAGTGTTTCTGAATAAATTAATATTATATATGTATTATTATTTTTTAGCATTTCTCCAATATTATCAAATAAATTTACGCATTTTTTTTTATAATTTTATAAAGATATCAACAAACTATTTTCGAATTCTACCAGTATCATGCACAGATCTGAACTTTAGAACATTATCAAATTATTAATTTCCTAATCATGCATGAACTTGTCACTATGCTTGGAAATTTGGTATATGCTAACAAGGATACCAAATACCCATTTATTATACCTATTTTTTTTTTCTTTTTCAGAATTTCCTCGAACTGCCAAGTTGAACATATATACAAATACTCTATTTACCTAATATTATTAATGAAATTTAGGAATTCTATTATTCATTTACAAAAATATTTATATTTTAATGTATTATTTGCATTGTAAGCAATGATAAATAAATATTAAAAAAAATCACAAATTTACATATTTATTATATAACTAATTTATATATACAAAACTAAAAACTACTTCTTTTTAAAAAAAAATACTTAAACTTTTTTATATCACTTGTCCGTATTATCAAATTAAACCGTACGTCATTAATAAAAACTCCCAAAGATGGGTGAAATTATGATAAAAGTAGAACATATTCGGATTCGTTGAACGCCAATGAATAAAATATGATATTTTACAACTAAATTAAGGTTGGCGTTGTCAGTGACCAGCCACACCATGAAACGGGTCATTAATCGTCTCAAAACACCTCAAAGTCAGGTAAAGAAGGTGAGATCTCTGCTGTCTTCCTCTGTATAAAAAGAGAGAATTAGCATGACTTATATAGATGGCTAGATGCCACAACAGTACAATGCTAGCCACTTCTTTTTTTAATTTGTATTACTATAATCGATCCAACCAAGGCAAACAAATGCACACATGACGAGTTTCAACTTGAAGCAAGCATATATATATATATATATATATATATATATATATATATATAAGAAAGAGAATTAGCAGATAGAGAATTAAGGTTCAGTTGCAAGAGCTTCTCTTGCTGGTACCTAAAATAGACAGTGCGAAAATGCATGCAACCGTAAAGCCGTTGCTTTAATTCCTTTGCGGTAGATAGCTGTCAACAACAAAACCCTAGCTCTAGCTACTTGTATCTAACTATGTAATGATGCACCGTGAATGCGTATTGGATCACATCCTAGTCATCTTTGATCACATATTCTCATTTTCAAGCTGCCTTTTTGTTCCTTTCATCATGAATTAGGTAAGGAGTTCAAATCTGATGTTATCCAAATGGGATAATAGGAACCTGTTATTTCAAATCTAGCCGTTGATCTTCATTAAGATTCGCGCATGC
The DNA here is from genome assembly GCA_024447775.1 of Carex cristatella. Lineage (NCBI taxonomy): Eukaryota > Viridiplantae > Streptophyta > Magnoliopsida > Poales > Cyperaceae > Carex > Carex cristatella. The sequence continues at coordinate 2,554,281 of JAJHPF010000025.1, forward strand.
AAAAAAATCAAACGGTTGGGTTTGAAATGGATAACATCAGATTCGGATCCGAAGGTAAGGGACGGAGTATGAAGAAAATACGATTTAAGTTGGGACAAAAAATTTAAGATAGGGACATAATTGGTGGGTGGCTGAGATTAAAATTGTAGTTCCTGAATCATGGTCATATCAATTCGGTTTTATAATTTTCAAAGTCTAAACAGTCAATCTAAATCGTTCAACATGATATTCATATTAAAATGTGCTTGGAGACCAAATTTTATATAATTTGGAATTTTTTTTTCTATTTATTAAGATGGCTTGAAAATCATTGTTTTCAATGGTCCAGAAGTTTTTTAATGTTTATTAAGATCAACGATTTTCAAACCATCTTAATAGATAGTAAAAAAAAGTTCTAAAAAATGTAAAATTTGGTGTCCAAACACCTTTTAATATAGATCACATCTAGCATTTGGATGGATTGTTTGAACTTTGAAAATCGCAAAACTAACTATAGTACCAAGATTCAAAAACTACCATTTTGGTCTTAGCCAACCTAGACATAATTGTATAATTATGTTAAACACAAGTATATTTTTGTATTTGTTTTTTTAAATAACATGACATCAAAAGCATATTTTAGGAGACGGATCGAGTCAGTAAATAAAATATGATGGGACAAAAGTTCGTAGGATAAGACAAAAATTTGTAATTATTTTAAACACTAAGTGTGTGTATATCAAGTTTCTAAATAGCGTGCTATAGTGCTATTGACGCTATTGCGCGCTATATTGCGCTATATGGCAATAGTATCGTTGTTTTAGCTGCTTCGCTATAATGTGATAAACGCTATTTAAACTTTTGGTGTATATGAATCAAACTAGGGTGCTCCTGAGTTCACCATATTTCTATGTGAACTCAACTTTAAAACCCATCGGATTAATTTCAAATGACGAATCCAAACCGTTGAAATCCTTCGACTTTACGAGTGATGCGTCTATATGCAAAAAAAATAATGTTTGAAATAAAATTTGTATAGAGTAAAGTGATCAAAAGGCTTCCAAAAAATAAATGCATTAAAATTAATTTATAAACATTCTAATTTTGACATTATAAAAAGCATATTTAAAAAATAATTTGACATTATAAAAAGCATATTTAAAAAAAAATTGAGCAGAATAGACAAGTGTCTTCAAATGACCTCATGTTGTAATATATAAGAGACGGTAAATGCAATTTTATATATATATATATATATTTGTTTTGACAATTTTAGTTGTGAAGATTCTAGATTAAAAAATGTACATATCAACAAGGGTTTCCTTCAAGTAAGGTCATTAATTCGTATACACAAAAGTAATTAAATATGTGGTGCTAATTAAAGGGGTCATATATACCGTACCTTAGGTCTTTGCAATACAAGAGAATCAAATTTACAAACAACATCTCATTTAGGGTAATAGCTAGGCTTTCTTTTAACTTCACAACCGACCATGTTGCTTTCGTATATATAGATAACAATCATCAATTAATTAATTCAAAATAACTAGCTAGCTAGCTATTAAGTTATATATACATGATGACAATATAGTGATACGGTTGCAAAGTGCTTATATAAATAAGCATTAATTAGCTAAAGCATCTTGATAACCTATCAGTGTTTGCTTTAGTTAAAATATATGGTAAATTTCGTACGTGTCGCGTCCGTACTACTTTTCACTTTCCGACTAAATTGAACCGTGTACCAACTGTGCATATACAGTGGAGATCGCTAGCTGGCTACAACATTATACATAGGCGGCGTGCTTTACTTTTTTTTTCAGATTGAGATATATATACATTGTATTTAAATTTCAGACCCTTATAGGCATATATTCTGTCTTTTAACTGTAAAATGGAAAGAAATAAATATATATAGAGAGAGAGAGAAATTGACTAACTTGCTTTGAGAAGTAAAGATAGTTCTTTACTTCCCGCTCGTATCTCTATTTTTAAAGTTCAAATAATCAATCCGAACCGTTAGATGTAATCTCCATATTGAAATGTGCTTGGAGACCAAATTTTACATTTTTTGGAATTTTTTTTTACTATTTATTAAACCACTTTGAAAATTGCTGATCTGATGGTCCAGAATTTTGTACTGTTCACTCAAATTTTCAGATTTTCAAAGTGCCTTAATAAATAGTAAAAAAATTTCAAAAAATGTAAAATTTGGTCTCCAAGCACATTTCAATATGGAGAACACATTGGAAGTTTCGAATCGACTATTTGAACTTTGAAAATGGAGATACGCGGAAAGTAAAGCACTCTCTTTACTTCCCAAAGCAAGTTAGCCCATCTATATATATATATATATATATATATATATATAGATATATAGATATATAGATATATATATATATATATATATATATATATATATATAGATATATAGATATAGATATATATATATATATATAGATATATATATATATATATCTATATATATATATCTATATATATATATATATATGTGTGTGTGTGTGTGTGTGTGAAAATAAAAGGAGGCTTGCATGGCTATATAATTATAATATATATCTAGGAATGATCGATCTGTTTAGCAAGCCTGAGTTGATTGATTAGGTAAGTACATAAAATTAACTATGAAAAAAAAAATTCATGACATTAAACTAAAACAAGAGCAATATTATGGAGCATCCACACAGTGCTACCCCATTATATTCTGCCTCCTTGCCACCTTTTAATGTTGCCCAAGTTGTTTATCTTTTCATGGTAAGGCAAAATTCATGTCTATCCCTCCAAACTGCCAAAATTACATATCTTCACTTTTAAAACTCTAAATATATGTTATGTATTTCCTTTCAGAACTCCAACAAACATTATCAATTTTTGTCTATCCCTTAATCTAGCTATATATGTACGTACGTAGGACAACTAAAACAACAACAACCAAAAATGCTAGAATATATATGGTTTGCAAAGAAAATTAAATTTCTCATTTTCTATTTTCTATTTTCTCGCTCAACATTATTTTGTTGTAATCGTTGATTTTTTTTCGAAATTAAGATAAAAGTTCAGCACTCATAACTTGTACCTTTAATTATGCAATTTTACTTACATCAACATCAAAATTCATTGACTGAAAATTCTTATGTTAAATTGTTAAGAAAAAATTACTGTATTGCATTATCTTGATATATATCAAAATAAGTACAATTCATAGATCTCATGCAGACAATCAGTATGAAATATGAATGCACCCACTAAAATTATTTGGATCAATATATTATAAAATATCATTGTTGGGTATTGATTTGTAAATTTGAATTTGATTTTTTTTTTTTCTTTTCTTTTCTGGAGATACTCTTAATTTTCTCAATCTAAGCCAAGTCCCTTTCTCAAATCCTATGTTACCTGGCCAAGCCACAAAGCAAAATATTCCAAAGCTAATTTGTCTTTTATACCTTATATATTCCAAAAGAACGGCTGCCCCTGTTCTCTCCCCTATATAAACCCCTTCCCTACCACACTTCCCTCCCATCTCAAATCAAACTTTCCCTCTAAAACCCTAAAAGAAACACAAGATCGACAAGCAAAAAAATCAAATATTATCCAGATGGATATAGAGCAAGGAAATAATGAGAAGATTGCCTTGCCTGAAAAGTGTTCATGGTTTAGCCAATGCTTTGCAAAGATCAAATCGGCAACCATCGGGTTTTTAGAGAAGATAAAAAAGATTGCCATGGATGATTCAAGGAGGATAGCACATGCAATGAAGGTCGGACTCACACTTACTCTTGTCTCCACCTTGTACTACGTAACGCCTCTCTATGATGGTTTCGGAGAGGCATCTATGTGGGCTGTGCTAACCGTGGTGGTTGTCATGGAATACACTGCCGGTAAGTGCGATTATGAAAATGCATTTGGATTCATCCAGTAATTTGTAATTTCAATGACGTACCGTACGTAGTTGATGAACAATATATAATGTTTTCAGGTGGAACACTATACAAAGGTCTAAACCGGGCCTTCGCTACGGTAATTGCCGGTTCATTGGGGGTCGGTGCACATCATATTGCAGCCTTATGTGGCGAGAAAGGAGAAGCAATACTTCTCGCCCTTTTCGTCTTTCTACTAGGTACAATTTATATGTTATAGCTAATATTCTCCAACTTTATAATAGCATACTAAGGTACATATATAAAGTGTGTCATTTTAATTAGGTAATGTACCAGTAGATTTTTAGTTCTAACTTTGGGTACTTTTCCTGCCATACAGCTGCATCAGCGACATTCTCTCGGTTCATACCGGAGGTAAAGGCAAAATATGATTATGGCGTGACAATATTCATACTAACGTTCAGTTTGGTGGCGGTATCAAGTTATCGGGTCGACGAATTGTTACAAATGGCCCACCAGAGAATCTCTACCATTGCCATAGGAGTAGCAACTTGCCTTTGTGTCTCATTGGTTGTGTTTCCTGTTTGGGCTGGAGAGGATCTCCATAAAATGGTGGCATCTAACTTGGACAAGCTTGCAAACTTTTTGGAAGGTATGTATCAATATATGATTATGACATGCATATGCATATGCTAGCTAGTAATATATATCAAACGCAAATTCAACCAAATATGTGGTAAAATTTGGCACATCTGTACTATAGCTTTTTTTTTTTTTTTTGAAAAACAAAAAAGATAACACTATTTAACAAGCATACCTAATAAAACATGCACATAACATAAGTGATATAATTAGTTCATAAACAGGGGGAGTGCACTAGCCACTAACAAAATACAAATAATCTTGGAACGTGTAATCCACCTACCCAAAATAAAGTCCAAAATTTTTAGGAAGTGCCTCATATATGTAAGTGGGCCCACCAAAATATAGCCCGGTTGTTTTGTAGCAATTAATTTCCTGTGTCTACATTAATTTGTATTATTATTTGCAGTGTATGATCACTAATTAATTAAGATGATATGATGAAGACATGTATTGTACAAACTAATTAATCAAAAACTGTTTTTTATTATTATTATTATAGGGATTGAAACCGAATGCTTTGGAGAGAAATCAAATTTTGAGAGCATGGAAGGAAAGCCTTTTCTACAAGTTCATAAAAGTGTGTTAAATGCAAAGGCCATGGAAGACACTCTGGTAAGGCATTGCATGCATCAAAGCATTTTTATTTTCTGTAGAAACAATTGATATCATCTTGTATGAATTATAAACATAGTTTTGCTATATAGAACTACATTAATCTTACATGTGATTCCAAATAAACCACTTTAATTTTAAATGATTATTTCTAATTAGTGTTCACACCTAGAGTAGTGCCTACCACTGAGGAACCTTATTTAACTTATAATTATCAAGGGGGAAAAAAAAGAATATATAATATAATAATAGTAAAGAATGTCAAATTAAGATTATGGCACACCATGGTTCAATTTTGTATAATTCAGATCCTAAATATTAATTTTTTTTCATATTTTTTTTAAATTGCAGTGTAATTTTGCAAAGTGGGAGCCATGCCATGGCGATTTCAGTTTTCGTCATCCTTGGAAACAATATCAAAAAATTGGAGGATTAATTCGTCAATGTGCTGCCTCCATGGATGCTCTCTCTTCCTATCTCACAACGTTCTCCAAGACCAAGGTAATTATTTTCATATTTACACCCTAAAAAAGTACAATATAATTACATGAACAAATTAATGTTACAAATTATAATTAGTTAACTGAATAATTAAATATTTCTGATCTTTTGAACAGCCAAAATTCAAAGCAGATGCTGAGCTCCTATTAGAGATCGAAACCGCTTGCAGGGAGATGAGCTCTGAATCAGCCAAGGCATTGCGAGAGCTATCCTCAGCCATCCGATCGATGACGGTCCCATCTCTGGCAAAGTGCCACGTGTCAGCAGCCACCTCAGCTGCGGAGAACCTAAGAACAGCGCTGTCGAATGACATAACTGTATGGGAGACTATCCATGTAGCAATGATATCATCGCTGTTAGCCGAGTTGGTGAATTGCACCAAGGAAATTGCCGGTTCGGTTGATGAACTGGCAGAGCTTGCACTGTTCAAGAGCACCGATTCGGTTAACTCAGCCGTTGTTAAGCCGGTCTCTGAAGAAGAAATGCCGCAACAAGTTACCGTTGATATATCGGGTTAATTAATTATTGCCTGATGATTTACTGTTAATAATTATTGTTGATTGTACTAATGGTCTGATGATTATGTATATTATATCAGAAGATCAAATGAGGTCAATCAAAAGGGCAAAACAAACCAAAATAAAAGAGAGATAAAATTAGGAAGACGAAGTGCACCACTGTGTATGGGTCCATTAATTGTATGATTCTGTAGCTTCTTGTAATTACAGAACGTAATTACATACATTCATTAAATTTATTCTTATCAGTATTCTTATAAAGCAGTCAAGATAATTTAACCTCAAATCAAAAGGTCATGTGAATCCTTATTTTCTTTTACTAAATTAATTGTGTGTTTCCAAAAAGTGTTCCACTGGTTACTCTTTCTTGTATATGGCATCAACCTCAGCCATCTCATAGCAAATTAATTAATTAACAAATACAAAGTTGTTGTCTTTCACCCGGGACCAGCTTGGGTCCGATGCCCATCGGAATCAAAGTGAGTTCGAAGGGTTCCATAACCGTCAGTTCTGATTTAAGATCCGTGCGCACGGATTTTAAAGCAAACTTGCATGGATTTTAAAACAACGCACACATATCTTAAAGAAGATTGGACGGTTATGGAACCATCGCAATCAGTTTGAGTCCGATGGGCATCGGATTCAAGCTGCTCCCCTATCAGCCAAACTACTTTGCACTGTATTAACTTTTGCATTAAGATAATAAATTATAAAATTAATCAAACAAAAGTACAAGACGTAAGCTAAATTTGGCAAGATAACTTTTTTTAATTGGAAAGGAAATGACAAACCACCAACAAGTTTAGTCCTTAATTTTTGTCCCCTTGTTTTCTTGACAAATGATCTTTAATTTTTAGAAAATTTCAGCCAAAAAGCACTTTGATATGTAAACTTTTCTAAAGAAGAATCAAAACAAAGTTACCGCCTAAGATTTGGAGGCTTATCATTCTACAAAGTGACAATTTTCACCACTTGCATAAAAGTTACCAGTTACTTAAGAAATTCTTTTTTTTTTTTTTAGAAGGTCCTGCTTTTGAGGTACCGCATCGCACTGAATCAGATTTGAATCGTCTCTTTAAATCTAACACGAATCTTAAAGAGACCCAGTGCATCTATGACAGGTCCGTTTTAATTTAACTTGGCTGTAAACTAACCTCATCTGCTGCGGTATCGCAGAGGATATGCACTAGATTTTAACAACCCATCTCCTGGGAACAAAAAATTGTGTGTTGATATCATAACTGTTGACTGTTGTGTATTGTAACTTTTTTACCGCGTAATTTAGGTTTTGGTCCTTTCAATTTCAATCTGGTACAGTTGGTACTTATAACCTTGTTGGTCCTTTCCTTAAAGTAAGATAAATTGGCGGCCACTGATTTATAATATTGTGGTATCATTTTCACAGTTAGTGCATGATAATATGATATGGCGTGTGTTCGTTGATAAAGCTCCTCAAGAGAAAGATGCATATATTGCGTGTTTCAATACAATACTATTAGCTTAGGGGGAATTTCATGTATACCCCTCAAAAACTTCAAAATTACATATTTCCCCCTCTAAATTTTAAAATTACATATTTCCCCCTCCAAACTTCAAAAACTCACATATTTATCCATTTTATTATATTTTATATTAAAACACATTCTAAATTCATAAAATACTCATTTTACTCTTTATTAAAAGTATAAAACCCCATATTAAACTCAAATTTGAATCTGAAGGGTTCCTCTACCGTCCGATCCGTCTACATCGCAATAAGATCTGTGCGTGTTCACTTCAAGATTCGTGCTGATGTAGTGCGCACGGATCTTAAAGCAATTTTGTTATGCATGCTCGCATCAATATCTGTGCATGTTGCTTTAATATTCGTGTGTGTTCGCTTCAAGATTCATGCTGACGTAGCACACAAGGATCTTAAAGCAATTTGGACGTTAAATGAACCTTTCATATTCAAGTTGGAGTGAGATGTATGTTTTATGATTTTTAATAAAGGGTAAAATGGGTATTTTATGAATTTGGAATGTGTTTTAATATAAAATATAATGAAATGGGTAAATATGTGAGTTTTTTAAGTTTAGAGGGGGGAATATGTAATTTTAAAATTTAGAGGAAGAAATATGTAATTTTGAAGTTTTTGAGGGGTATATGTGAAATTCCCCCTAGCTTATATTGTGGCTTGTGTTCGTTCATAGCATGGTATGAGACTATTATTTTACAATGCGTATGTAAGTTTGTACTGTGAATTTATATTTTTATTTTCAAAATTTAAAGAGTCAAATTCAAACCACTGATCAATATGATGTTCATATGAAAATATACTTGAAATTAAACTAAATTTTACATTTATTTTAGATTAAAAATTATTAGTTTTAAATGGTATATAATATTTAAATTAAGTAATTTTTTACGTATCTAAAAGTTAATAAAAATATTCTAAGTAATTATAAAATTTAATCTGTAAGTACAATTTTAGTTGTGTCAAATCTGATATGATTTGAAAGTACATTCTAAAAAATATAAATTTTTCTACCTCTCAAATTGATTTCTCTTCTTTCTTTTTTTCCTTTTTTCTTCCTGAATTGTCGTTGAAACAGAGGGTTGGTTATGTCAAGTCTTGTATGATTTGAAAAGAAAAAAAAATTGGTTTCAAAATCTGTCAAAAATATGAAAATTCTAAATTGCTTTATGGATGGAAGCGTTGATATTCAAATTGCACGAATTCCAATTCAAATAATTAATTAAAGGTCCATTACACTCCGGATTTCTTTTTTAAATGTTATTTCCGAGAGAGTCGAACCTGAGTTTTCAAGGAGAATTTAAATTTTAAATGATTGCACAATTATATTTTAAAATGGATTAGTTTCCAAATATTGGTGACGCTATTCAATAGGTTCCATCAAATCCTGTCCTATTTGAACATCTGACAGTAAATTCATAAAGGAGGAGAAAAAAAAAGATACGTTGACTTTGAGAAGCGTAATAACTAATAACAAATTTGGAAGCGCTAAAATTCATAATTTGAAAACTTATTTTTTGGTTTTAAATATTTACAATTCTATTCTTTCACGGAGATCTAATTTCATAATCCTTTTTTGCCCGACAAAAAAATTTCCGTAACTTAGGCGCAAGTCTGAGTACAGTAATATTAGGTACAATTTTCTGGTGTTCGCCAATCGCCACTAGGAAACTTCTAGTAAAAGCTTAGTGCTATTACTAGGGTTTGAAACTGACGCAATTTTTTTTTTTTTTTTTTTTTTTTTGCAAAATAGCAAAGAAAAAACCTCAATGTGTTGATATGGATCCGACTCAGCTGAGTTTTTATAACAAAAGCAGGGTTCTGCTTTTCTGATCCCAATCATTCAAATTCATTGAGATTTGTGCATAGAAAAGTTTCTTTATCGAGATACGCAAATGAAAAATTTTGAATGATTAGGATCAGAAAAGCATAACCATGTTTTTGTTATAAAAAAAGTAGCAGAGTCAAATTTGATATAGAGCAAAACTAGGGTGTTCCCAAGTTCATCAAGTCTTTTTGTGAACTCAACTCTAAAATTTATCGGATTGGCTTCAAATGATGAATCCAAACTGTTGAAATTCTTTTACCTTATGAGTTATGCGTCTACATGTGAAAATTTTAAAGTTTCGAATTAATTTAATATAAAATCAAGTAGTCAAAATTTTAAGGTTTATAAATTAATATTAATGCATTTATTTTTTGGACGTCTTTTGACTGCTTGACTCTATACAAAATTAATTTAAAATTTTAAAATTTTCGCATGTAGATACATCACTCATAAGGTAGAAGGATTTTAACAGTTTGAATTCATTATTTGAAATCAATTTGATAAATTTTAGAGTTGAGTTCACAAACAAACTTGATGAACTTAGGAACACCCTAGTTCTACTCGTTGATATAAGACTCAATTAAAGTTTCGAACAATTTATACTCTGAAACTAGGGTACGTTCAAAAGCAGCTTTTTTGTTTTTTTTTTGGAATGTATGATGAATATCGGACCAAATTTGTTCATCGTTTTAGCCATTCGATATGATTTAAGATTCGTATGAATGATTTATTTTAAATCGCTATGTGAATATAAACTGTGGATTGAACAACTCTGATCTGATATCAAACTAAATTTGATTAGATGTCCATACAAAAATATTCTTAAACATTAAGCAATGTTGCAGAAATTTTTATTTATACCATAATCTAAAAAAAATAAACTAGAAAACCACAAATTATAAAGAATTCCAAAAATACCAAAATTACCAATTCAATATGCAGACCCATTAATGGAAGTCTGCCGATTAAATTGGAGGACTCCAAAAAGTCATTAATTGCACTGTAATATACTGAAACTGGAGTTTTTGGGGGTCCACCAATTCAATCTGCAGACTCCCATTAATGGATCAACATATTGTGTTATAAAATAAAGATAAACAAACATAAACAAGAAGAGAGAAAGTAAAAAATAACAATCTCTTTATTCATATATTTCTCATGTGTACAATACAAGATTACAATGCCTCTATTTATAGGCTACAAATTGTACATGAAAAGACATTACAATAATAAATAAGAGAATGAATTTCAAATAGTAGTAGACATGAATTCTAATGGTAGTGGGGTAGTGGAGAAGTGAATGAGGATTAATATTGGGAGTTACAAAATGAATGGCATCTACATATTATAATATATTCATAACACTTCCCCTTGGATGTCCATTTAATAAGAATATGTCTCATTAAAACCTTACTAGGAAAAATCCTATGGGATAAAAACCTAGTGAAGGAAAAAGAGTACAATATTCTTCTAAATACGCAACTATAACCTTACTAGGAAAATCCAATAGAAAAAATCATAGTTAAGAAAAATATAGTGCATATTAACCCCCCCCTCATTATAACATCAATCAAGACCTTTAAGTCGGCAAACTCCGATATTAAGAACTAACTTTTCAAATATTGCCGTAAGGAGCGCCTTAGTGAATAAATCTGCCAGATTCTTACTTGAATGGATTTGTTGAACATTAATAACATTATCTTTATTTGATTTGAATAATACATGCAATATTTTCTTCATATATGATCGTCAGGATCATTTCTCCATAAGACAAGCCATATGTCTGACAAATGTGTTGAATCACAGATCTTAACCAAACACATTCTCAACTTTGTGTGTTGCTAGAATAATAAATATATCAGGTCTTGTATGACCAACAAAAATATAAGTGTTCATATTGCACAAAGATATGGTACTTCAGGACTAAATAATTTTTCATCAATTGTTCTTTCAACACACATGTAATATACTTTTCTCGATGTATAAAAATATTACTTCTCAAATGTTCAATTTAAATTCTAAGGCTAAAAATTTGTTCTCCCAAAATCTTTCATCTTAAATTCTTCCTTTAAATAAATTATTTATTTTAGAAGCTCTTCAGGAGTTTCATATTTGTGCAATCATAACAAAATCATTTTCATACATTTTCACAAAAATACAAAAGGTAACATTTTTATATCCATATTGCTTTAATCAATATAAAAATTTATTCAATTTAATTGAATAATGCTCTCGAGAACCTAAATTATATGCTTTAGGCATCTTAAATCCTTCTGAGATTTTTATATAAATATCATTATCAAGCGAGCCATATAAATATGATGTAACAACATCCATTAGGTGCAAATCAAATCGTTCATGAACTGCCAGACTATTTATATACCGAAAAGTTATTGCATCCACCACAGGTAAGTACGTTTATTCATAATCAATTCTATGTTTTTGCGAAAAAAAACCTTGGGCTACAAGCCGCATTTTATCTTACAATTTCACATTTCTCATTTCTTTTTCACATATATACTCATTTTTATCATATTGGTTTTACACATTAAGGTATTGGAACTACAGGTCCAAACACTTTTCGTTTTTCAAGAGAGTTTAACTCTGCCTCAATTGCACCTTTCTATTTTGGCCAATCATTTCTTTGTCAACATTTTTTTAATAGACTTCGGGTCATGATCCTTACTGTTTATTATATTTAGCGCTATATTATTTGCAAAAATATCATTGATATCAATTTCATCTCGGTTCCATCTTATTCCATTCATGATATAATTTATCGAGATCTCTTCATTTTCATGAATTTCAGATACTGAGTTTCTGCTGGAATTCCAACATTACTTATAATTTGATTCTCTTCTGGAGTTTTATCTGAAATTATCATATCCTCAACTTGACCATTTTCATTCTTTGCTCTTTTTCTTTTTCGAGGATTTTTATCTTTGGAACCGATTGGTCTTCCACGCTTCATGCGTGTTATAATTTCATTAGTCTGTCCAACAGGGACATCAACTTTAATTGGAGCATTAGCAGCTGGTACATGTGATTTGGTCACTTTCTTTGAATCAGTAAATGCATCTTGGCTAATATTTACAAATGAATTATCTTTTGAGGATCAAAATGAGATACTAATAATTCATACTAATATATTTTTCCAGCTGATTTTATTTTCTCTCCCCCCCTAAAGTTGGGAATATTAACTCATCAAAATGACAATCGGCAAACCTAGCCGTCAATAAATCTCTTGTCATTGGTTCCATATACTTTATTATAGATGAAGATTCAAATCCAACATAAATTTCCAACCTTATTTGCGTTTCCATTTTAGTGCGTTGTGGTGGAGCAATTAGAACATATATCGCACATTCAAAAATTATTATATGGGAAATATTAAATATGTGACCAAAATAAAGGGGAAGTTTTATTATAACTAGTTGGCCTGATGTAAATTAATTCTGCTGCATGCAAAATAACATGTTCTCATTTTATATATGAACATAAGCTACATGATGTTCAACATCAATTCTAATATACATGCATTATCTAAGAAATAAATTCAGCAGCATTATTTAAACGTATACTCTTAATTGAATAACCATAAAATTATGCTCTTAATCAAATAAATTGAGCAAGTAATCTCGCAAACGCCAGGTTGCGAATTGATAATAAACATACATGTGACCATCTAGTTGATGCATCAATTATAACCATAAAATATCTAAATGGTCCACAAATGTCACCCTGTATATGTTCTAGAAATGTAAGAGATTCATTTCGTATTTTTGCCGGTGATGGTTGAATAATTAACTTTTCTTGAGAACATGCATGCAGCACATGACAATTCATTAGATTGAAGAATCTTCTGGTTCTTTAATGAATGTCCTTATGAATTCTCTATTATTATTTTTTCACATCATTATTGATCCGGAATGGTCCAACCGGTCATGCCAAACTATAAACATATTCTTATATGTAAACTTCAGGTTTACATTAACATGTACTTTAATTGTACTAATATATGCGCAGTACAGGCCGGAGGAAATATAGGCAATTTCTCTAATATGCATTTTTTATTGGTTGTTTCAACATGATACCCATTTCGGCGGATATCCTTAAAACTTAACAAATTCCTTTGAGACTTAGAAGAATATATGCATCATTAATATAAAATTGTGTTCCTCCATGTAACAACAATGTAGCTCTTCCGGAGCCTTCAATATATATATATATATAGAGAGAGAGAGAGAGAGAGAGAGAGAGAGGTTGGCTAATATACAAACGTTTGTTCCTGGACTCAGGAACAAACGGTTCGGTTCTTCGATTTTCAAAGTTTAAACGGTCGATCCAAACCGACAGATGTTTAATCTATATTAAAATGTGCTTGGAGACCAAATTTTACATTTTTTGGAATTTTTTTACTATTTATTAAGATGGTTTGAAAATCGCTGTTTTTATTAAAATTCTGCACCACTAAAAACAGCGATTTTCAAACCATCTTAATAAATAGTAAAAAAATTCCAAAAAATGTAAAATTTGGTCTCCAAGCACATTTTAATATAGATTAAACATCTGTCAGTTTTGATCGACCGTTTGGACTTTGAAAATTGGAGAACCGAACCGTTTGTTCCTGAGCCTAGGAACAAACATTTGTATATTAGCCAACATCTATATATATATATATATATATATATATATATATTAACAACAATTGCAATTAACAAAAAGTAAGAAATAAAAAATACCATGAGAACGAAATCATAACAACAATTGCAATATTATGGTAATGTATCAATTAATATGAATATTGTGCGGTACAGGTTTGTACAACGGCTACCTTTTTTTTTTTTTTTTTTTTTTTTTTTAGTAACCAAGCAAATCCAAGGTAGGAGACCAGTTGCACTTATATGAGTTTATGTTATGACTAGTTCTTTTTTTTTGTACTTGGCTGGTTTGGTATCATACTAGTTTTGCCAAATGGTCGATAAAACATAATTTCACCTGATTAGCTAAACAAATTTCATCTCTATCGACACTCTATCTGTACAATTTGACCTCAAACTAAATCTAAGACTAGATCAATCAAAACCAATAGACTAACAAAATTCAAAATAAACATTACTTCAACAATTGCACAAATATTTTTTTTTCATTAATTTATTTATTGCTATCATCATTTAAGTGATTATTTCTTTTTTTTATTTAAAAAAAATCAACAAAATCCAAATGAGTAACTTCGATTTGAATAAGATAAAAGCCACATTCACAAACAAAACAAATTCTCGATATTTTGTCTCCTTATTATCAATAAGTCAACAAAATATTATAACGTACGACAGGTACGTGGCCAATAACATTTATCACCACAATGATAATATGAATTATCTTATTTGCTATTATGTCAATTTTTCTTCTCATTATTTCTCCACTTCTGGTGGAAAGATGTATCTTTTCTTTATTATCATGTTCACATCTAAGAATTTGTCCACAAATTATTATCATATTATTTTTCACTTCTAGTGAAATTATTATGTTATTCAACCATAATAAGAGAACAAAATTTACTCAATTTTTTTTGTAGAAATCTTCTTCCGAAAGATTAATAATTAGAAAAAAAAAAATATATGGACATCACATAAATTTTTTTTGCAATATTTAATCTTCTTCAGGAAAATTCCGTAAGATCTTCTTAATATTTGTTGAAATCTTCTTCAGGAAGATTAAATTATATAAATTTTCTTAAAATCTTCTTCCAGAAGATTGAATTATTGAGAATTTTTTTTTAACATGAATATGTTAAAATTGAATATTATGACATAATATTTTTTTTTTATAATTTAATTCCATGGCTTCGGGCCCATTGAATATGTATCTGTGAATGTCAATACTATGGCTTTGGGCCAATTTCATTTCACAATACAACTTCAATTTCTCAAGCACGTCATAACAAGAGGCCTTTTCACAGCTTAATTAAAAAATAAATATAAAATTAACACGATATATGATACAAAATTTTATGATGCTATTGAAAAAAATACAAGTCAGATCTAAAATTTATATTGAATATATCTATATTTAAGAAAATTTCATTAGATCTAAAATTGCACATTATGAAAGAAAAAAAAAACAAATTTCACATTAAATTTTTTATGTTTAACATATGGCTTCGGGCCATTTGATATTAACATAATATAACATTAACTTTGATATACGTTATTCAGATGACTGCAGGCCATTTCATCAACATAATTTATATTCATATGGTTTCGGGCCATTTGATTAATATAATATAAAGGTAACACATAAATGGTCTTAAAATTTTATTAAAATCTTCTTCAGGAAGATTCTTCTTAATATTTTTTGAAATTAATCTTCTTCATGAAAGATCATAATATTTCTTAAAATCTTCGTCAGAAAGATTAAATCATTGTAAAAAAAAATTATACATCATATAAACCTTGTTGAAATCTTCTTCAAAAAGATTTATTGAAATACTTTCAATATAAAATTTGTATATCATGTAAATCTTCTTCAGGAAGATATATTCAAATCTTCTTATATTAATTATGTACATCATAAAAATCTTCTTCAGAAAGATTTCTTTAAATCTTCTCATATTAATCATATGAATCTTCTTCAAGAAGATTTCTTGAAATATTTTAAAATTTTCTTAGAATCTTCTCGAATCTTCAACTAGTAGAGTTCTCGTGCTGATAACGTGTTATAAAATAAAGATAAACAAATATAAACAAGAAGAGAGTAAGTAAAAGATTACAATGCCTCTATTTATAGGCTACAAATTGTACATGAAAAGACATTACAATAATAAATAAGAGAATGAATTCCAAATAGTAGTGAACATGAATTCTAATGGTAGTGGGGTAGTGGAGAAGTGAATGAGGATTAATATTAGGAGTTACAAAATGAATGGCATCCACATATTATAATATATTCATAACAAATTGGTGATCCTGGTATTTTTTAGAATTCTCTAATTTCAGTGGAAATTTGGTTTGTTTATTTAAAAGGGCAATGTTGGAAATAGATTCTTTGAATGCACTTATAAAGAGTAAAAAGGGTATATTCTTCAACATCAAGTAATATGCTTGAGGAACCTTTTTATAGAGTCAAGCATTATGCTTGAAAAGAAAAATTGATGGAGAGGGTTTTGCTGACAATACTTACTGCAATTTCCTCTTTTTATATTCTAACATAAACAGAAAGGACTATAAAGATTGATGGTGAGGCTTAAATAAGAAAAAAAATGTTCATAATTAAGTAGACTTGATCATTTTTTTTAATAATTTAATGATACTCCTTTTTCAGCTTGGGCCCAGAGATCAGCAAGTCACTACTACTCTAATTATCTAATCTCAGTTATTATACAATTGAATCCAACCAAACTGTGGGTGTCCTTGGCTGGTTTTATGGTATTTGATCAATCCGGTTTTAAAGAGTAATAATAATAATATGTAACAGACGAATAATAATAATAATCTAATAAATTGATAAGTTATATATATAATATAATTCAAAATTTAGTAAACTAATGAATATATTATTTTAAATACATCATATACATAATATCATACAATATAAAAAAATATATAATTACTAGTTAAATAAAACTATATAAACAAGTTTGAATTGATCTTGTAATAATAATAAAATATTATATAGTAAATGGAGACCTAAAAATTATCATATATAATTTTGTATTATCAATTATCTTATAAGTAATGTTCAGCAAGCTCCACTTAAGGATCCTTAAGAGCTTTTTAGACTCTTAATCTCACCGAATAATATCTTCTTACTCCAAATTAAGTTTTTTTCATCTTATCCGGATTAAGTCTCCTTAACTATTTTTGTCCAGATTCTTAAGACATTTTAAGACATTGATTCTATTGTATTAAACCTTTCTTAGCACTTTTCTTTTTAATTCGGCTCTACTGAACATGTGCCCTTTAACCTCACTTCAAATTTAATCTCACATACTGAACAACCCATAGAGTATTAGTATGAAATAATTCTTACCTATCAATATCTAATAAGTTAATAAAAGAAATCTTATCAGATAAGTATCTTATTAGGTTTCTTATCGAACAAGTCAATAAAAAGTAATTCTTATCTATGCCTTTCAGGGAAACAAATATCCTGTTATTCCAAAAGAAGAACAGGAATCTATTCTTCCGGTCTCAACCATTTAAATTTTTCTAAGCACGAATCTCAACGAACGAACATTTTCATACGAGAATCTCAATAAAAACCAACAGTTAAGATCGGAATAACAGGTTCCTGTTATTTCTTTAGAATAACAGCAAATTTGTTTCTGCCTACCAGTACAATGTAAGTAGGGATGCAAATGGATCGAATACAAAGCAGATAGTGGTTTCGTATCCGCTTTTATTTTTCAAATAAAGGTATGGTTGAATTTTAAACATATACAGATATATTTTGGATATTAAACGGATATGAACATAAACCGAGATACAATTCGAATATTAAACGGATACAAACATGAATTGAATAATAAACGGATACAAATACAAATCGGATGTTAGACAGATACAAATATAATTCGGATATCTAATTTAAATATTGAAATAAATTAACATATTATTTAATAATTATTTTTCATTAGAAAATAAAAATAACATAAAATCATATATAATTCAAATATTCAATTATATTTTCTCAAAAAACTTATTATGTCATTATAAAATACATATTGTTAATAAAACTTAATCACAACTATAACTATATTTTTAATCAATAAATACCAACAAAAAATTAATTATTTTTTTAACCATATTTGATTCTGAAACAAGTGGATAAAGAAGTATAGATTTAGGTAATTATCCGTATTAGTTTGTAAATTAAAACTATATTTGTATCTGTATAAATCCGTATAAATCATATTTGCATATGTATAAATTATATCTGTATCCAAATCCACAAACCGATCCATTGGATAAATAAATAGACTTTTACTATGTAAACAACTCGCTAACATGGAGAGCAGCTCACAATGTGAATTTGCAAATTATTCTAATTTTTTTGTGAATTTTACAAATTATTTTCAAATTATTCGCAATTTGTTTTCTTTCTCAAATTTAGAATTATATCCATATTTTATATAAAAAAAAAATGATGAATTATAACTGAATTATCTTCAAATCATAAATTCTAAACCTCCCGAAAAAATTTCAAATCCCAAACTTATAACTCTATGGTCATGAGAAATCCTTTTTTTTTTAAGTAATCCGATTAATGTCTAAGGGGGGTCTCCTATTCTGATTTTAAACCTGCGATCAAAAACGAGTTCTTTATGATTATGATTTATGAGAAGTCTTGATTCGCCACATCTTATGACGTACTATCATACCCACAACAAATCCGAAACAACAAAATAACGGAAGTTGGAAACGTACCTAATTCCAATTTCCAACCGAGGAGATATTGGTACAATATCATGTACTGTCAGGTACGAACAACAAGTGGCTCCTTAAGTCCTTATTACATCCACTATCAAGACCAACTTACAAAAAGGCACCTTACCCACTGGATATTTTAAGCACTATAAACCCCCACTAAGATTTCACTATTCATACCAACTCCTAAGAATAAAAATGGGGACACAGCCATACAGCCTACGGGCCTTTCAGTAAAATAAAAAATAAATAAAAAGGCGGATACCACTTCAATTTAGATAAAATATCTCTTCGGGCGTGTTAAAAAAATATATATAAAAAAACAGCAGTCCAAAAGTTGCGCTACACACGTTAATTTTATGTACATATATAGTTCGCATCATTCTGCAACTGACAGGAGAAACATATATCAAGACCTTGGTGTTTACTAACAGTCAACCAAAATAAGGAATACAAAAATATGTAAAAAATTACCTCCCTCTTAATATTTACCAGCAATTGAAATGAAATCAGAAGACCCAATGATCAGGAAACTTGTACTTCTGTAAAACAGCAAATCAGTTAAATTTGCTATCCTCAGTCTCTCATCATTTTTCTATTGAGTTATATATAATATATGGATTGAGGCTATAGTACTATGCATAGCGCACATCAGTCCGTACTGTGAATATATATCTTCATCTTCATAGCCCAAATAGTCAATCTTAACAGTTCAACGTGGTATCCATGCGAAAATGTAGTTGGTGGCCTAATTTAATCCAACAACCAAGCTTTTAGTCTCAAACAAGTTACTAGGCTAGAAATGAAACCCAACCAGAGTCACGGTGGCCGAATTTAATATTTTTTAGTGTTTATATTACTATTTTTCAGATAGGTAGTGAATCACTACTTTTGGAAGGTTTATAATCTTTCAATCAAGTGATTTTCTCTTTATTTAAAAAAACAGTACAAAAATTCTAAAAAAATATAAAATTTGGTCTCCAAGTACATTATCATATGGAGATGATGTCGAGCTGCTTGGATAGACTGTTTAGGGAGATATGGATCCATATACGGATCGGATGCATTATGCATAGTACCATAGCCTCTCTAATATATGTACAAAATTGGTACCAGAAAAAATTTCTAACGAAACAGAGGGAGGCCACCTCCCTATAATTAAAAGAAAAAAAGATCTGGATCTTTAATTTTTCTGAGGTTTTTTTTTTTAAAATTACAAAGAATAGATTGGGTGTTTTACCTGAGGGGGCAAGAGGTGAAGATCCTCACAGTGCTGTTTATCGTAGTCACGGGTACCAGGTATAGCACCTGCAGCCAATCTAAGCATCTCATTACCTGTTAAGCAATAATGCATGAAAGCCAGGCCTCCATCTACCACTTCTGACATAGTTGGCACAGAAATCAAATCCCTTTTGATCCCCATTTTGCCCCTATTTCTACTGTTCAAAACCTTGTCTAAATCTGAATACTGCATGAACCGCTGAGTTGCAGCCTCCCACGAGAGGTGGTGTATTTGTTCTGGTGTGAGAGGTTGGGGCTCACTTGTCATTGCCTCCTTTACCCTTGAAACAAACTCATCTGAGGTTTTGTAGATCAGGCAATTGGGAAATTGCTTGAAGAAGTCATTTGACGGGTGGTCTGCACAAATTACAAATTTGCCCATAGCAAGTGCCTCAGCTGTAGCCGTGCACAGTACATCGCTCACACTAGGATTCACAAATACCTTGTAACTGCATACACACGAAACATGTAATTTCAGGGAGTAAGAGAAAATAGTCCTCACATATACCAATATACCATAATGTTAGAAAAAGAATATTTAGTTTGACAGGAAAGATAATTTCTGAAAGTTATATTCTTTTACACAATAAAGTTTTGTAACTTCACATGAATATACTAGAGAACAGGTATGAGATAGAAAAATATGCTAGTATTTGAAAAACTACTCGATACTCACCTATGAAGGGAATCATCAGCATGGTCCCTTCCTTTGAAGAAATTTATATTCAAGTCCAACTTATTGGCAGTAGATTGCACCTCATTTGAATCCTCTCCATTTCCATAGACGTCTATGCCAAAGCCTTGCAACTCATTTTTGTGCTTGGCCAATAAATCAATCAACTCTCTATAACCTTTGGCCCATACCATCTTACCTAAGAAGTACGCCCCCTTAGAGAAGGCCCAGTTGCCATCTTGCCTCTCTGACGCAATTTTCTCTCCAACCTGAAGAAATTTTGGATTTACACCGTGTACATTGCAAATTACAGACTTGGGTAGATTCTGAGTGGCAGCAGACAGTCGCAGTACCTAAAGTTTTTACAGAAAAAAGTAGGTACAGTATTAGTTGAAAATTGCAAAGACAAGGTCCAAATGGTAGAATAATGGTTATATTTTATAGAGGATTCAATTGCCTCCATTTTTTGTACCTCTATCATGCCTCCACTTTTTAATTTTCTATTAACAAAAATTCTAAAATTCATATGTCAAAATAAAATTGTTAGATGTGATTATTTCCCTACATGTTCATAAAAAATTATCAGTTTTTTATTTTGTTTTTGTATGAATCAATAATTTGAGAAATCAACATCCAGAATTTATCAACATTGGTGTATTTTTGCAAGCTCTTGATACTAATCAAAACAAAATCGTAATGTCGTGATCTTTTATGCACGCATAGAAAAAATGATGTAGATCACATCTAACAGTTTTATTTTGACATTAAAGTTTTAAATTGTAAGTTACTGTAGTTCTAAAAATGGAGCCATAATGGAGGCATTTGAGCCCTTCTCATTTCATAAAATTAGATACAATCAAGCATGAATCTGACCTTATAGAAATTATACTAAGATACCTTGTGACAGTAAACACGAGTGACCCAGTTGTTGATGTGCTTAACAAGAAAGGCCTGAAGAGCTCCATTTTTCTCTCTCTTAATGTACTCCAAGTAATTAGTGTGAACCACACCAATTACATGATTGAACTTGTCAGTCCATCTCTTTCCATGATGATACCAGTTTAGGTGCTCCGGTTCTTCAAGAATTGCAATATCAGCTTCTTTTGAGGAAATAAACTGCGATGTGTCGCCTGCTGGAATAATGCTCCTCCTTTCTTTCGAAAACTACAACGAAAATAGAAGGCAAATATATAATTAATTGTTTTTTTTATGAAAACAAATCATAGAATATACCACATGTTTTATTTATTCATGAAACAACATTGTCACAGCTAGATATTACTTTGTCACAGCTAAATACCACGAGTTACACATTTCAACATTAGATCAATACAGACTCTGTGGAAATATTTTAATTAGTGAAATACTGAAATTAATTACTAAGTGGTCTATCTGTGCATATATTACAACCCATCACAACTGTGGAACTCAACACATCTTTTGTCACACCACATATCTGCATACTCATTTTCTCTTTTGCATATACATTTATTCACTGATATTCCAGTCTTTTAAAACAAGCAAGAAAGTTCGAGTAAAACATATTACAAGGGAAGTAGGTGTTGAAAATACATGTTATAAAGAGATGCACAGCTTTAAACTGCAAGCATTGGAATGTTGAGGGGATGTGCCAAAATTAGGACAAGCAAATGAAGTATAAAAGGGTTACCTTGGCAGGGTAAAAAGAGATCTTAAAATCAGCCTCAAAACTGAGCCTTTCCTGAAGCCAATTACGGATATACCCCTGCTGTTCCTCTGGGGAACTAAAGGTTATATTATTAGGATAAACCAGCTCCTGATCCGGTTTAGACAACCAAGGAACTAACAAGGTTACATCTTGCTGAGTCACCTTTGCCAGGTAAGCAGCTCGAAATAGTGGATTAACAGCTGTACCAGTCATCCAAGGTAGACTTGCCGTTGTAACGATAGCCATGTGTCTTTTACTGTTTAGCCACTCAAGTTTTCGAGAATTGTTCATGAGACTTGAGCTGCTTATGATGCTTCCTATTCTTAGATCGAGATCGTCAGAAGTGTTGTTATTTTCAACCAATGATGACGTTTCAACTGGTGCGAGAGAAGGTTGTATTGCTTGGTTTTTATGCCAGGTGCATACAGCTTCTACCATTTTGCCACATAATTCTACAAGAATATGATTAATAAAATCAATAGATAGGAAAAGGGTAGTAGGATATAATGTTTCTCTCACTACTATACTTTTTTATATCCATAATTCCAATACCATACCTCTGCGCACACCAAGCTGGTCTAAAAAAGGGCCGGATTGTCTGACAAGATATGTGACAAGTTCTTGTAAATCCAAGGGCGGCAGCTTCTGTTGGATTAAATATGTTAATCAGTGACAACATAGATTAAACTTTAATTAACTGTGGAGCAGCTAAAAATTGTTCCTCTGTTTGATGTTCTTAACAGCCTAGGCATTTATACTTACTGTAGGTCAATGAAGCACATCATAGCATATCTAATCACTTGGAATACTGAAAAACTTGAATATTTGACTAAGAAAATATCAAAAAAAAAAAGAATTAGAAAAGATTTAATCATCGAATCAAATGCAGACCTTTGATTCATGTGGTTCCTTATATAACGACCTCTGCAAACAAAAAAGAAAACAATTGATTAGTTTAAATTAAAACAGCATGTATTAGGCAATAAATTCTAATTTAGCACCTTAAGTTTTCTATTATATTTTTCTTATTCTAACTACAGTAAAAAAAATCAATTTTAAGGAATCAACAAAAAATAAGCACCAGGCACAAGATTATTTTGTGTAACATGAGAAAAATTACCAAGCTTAGTTTGACTTTTTCGGCAATCTCACTGCCTTTCCAAGTATCAAAAACCACACTAGAGAGATTCTTTTGCTCTATCTCCTTCCACCTCACCTTTATCCTTTGTATGGGTTCTGATTCCACCTCCTTCCTATACAAATTATTAGCAACTTGTAACTGAGACTTACTGTTGTTTTTTTAAATATTCGGATAGATCCTAAATTTTTTATTTTGAAGACTTAATACCCAGCATTTTTTTTCTTTTTCTGTTTTTTTTTTTTTGTTTTTGCACCTTTGCAACCCAACTGCCTGATAGGTATATGGGGTAGCAAAGTTACATTCTAGTATTCTACAACCTTTAACAACTTTGCCTAAATCTAATTTGATTCCTTTTTCAAATTCCGTGCTAAATATGCAGAATATTGAGATTTTACAACTTAGCAACTGACTGCTAGATAAGTATAATAGATATAGGATAGAAAATGTACAATCAATTCCTTTCTCAAAATTTGAGCAAGCTTAAATATCCAGCAAAACATCTATATTTCAGTATACTCCTATTACTGTAAACGAAACAGAGCAAACTTTTATCATATTTGGATCGAATGGTTCAATTTGAACAGTTCGTTCCTATTTGCAAATAACTTCCAAAAGATTATCGGTCCTGACTGCAATCACAACAAATGCTGGTCTTATTGCAAACCCATCTACAGTTTGTGAACAATTTGAAATAACACTTTATTTAAACCTAAGCGTTTTAATTTACTAAAATTGAATTGAGCTGGTATTACACTGACTCAAATATTATGTCATTATCTTCTTTCGACCAGACCTATCTTTAACCTCTAGAAGACATATAAGCCATGATTGAACAGAGACCAAAATTATGGAGTAATTTAGTTAGAACAAAATTATGGTACCAAACATTTATAATTTAGTTTAACAAATGCTGGTCATAAAAACCCATGGAATACCTTATCAGTACGATACCAGCATCAATTTAGGTCCTTGTTTTTTTTAGTGTCTGCTTCCAAAACTATAAAACTTATGTAGGTTCATAAAAACATGTTGCGCTGGTGAGTGGTGACATCTAAACATAACATATTATATGCTTGTCACATCAATGTACTAATTAACTTTTGACCTTAGAGTCTTAAATATCTTACAGCTAATTATGCAAGTACTCAAAAATTCAGACACTAAAACTGGAATTACTTGTTCTCATCTTATACTAGTGGTTATAAATTTCATCACTGAAGCTCCTAAAATCTTAAACTGGTAAAATTACCTTCCATTAACATCCTCATTTTCCATTGCAACCCATCCATTTTTTCTGAAACTCCGATTGGCTCCTCCAAACCCATTCATCTGCTCTCCAAACGCCTTTTTGATCGCCGATAGATCAAGCTTCACCGTCGATTTGTCACTCCTCCCTCCCCATCCCTCCCAAGCGGATGAATAGGTCCGTCTAAGCTCCGTTATCTTGGGTTGGATCCGCTTCACGAACTCAAACTCCGAAATTTCTCGATCCGCGAGTGACACGAACGACGAAGCCCTCGATCGTATCAGCTGGAGATCGTTTGTGGCGGATTCTCGCACCTCACGCAACCCCTTTGAGATTACTGCAAAAGGTTCTTCCTCTGGGGCGCTGCTTCTTCCCTCCATGAGAAATTTCAATTTAGATTATTTATGTTTGGATTTTATTTTTCCTTTCACCTTAACTGGGTTTGTGTTTGTATTGAGTAGTGAAAATTCAGAGAGTTGGCTGAAACACTGAGAAAATTGGTGAGAGCGAAATCGGGAGGGAAGGGAAAAAATTGAGAGATTTCAGTGGAGAGCGTTGTTTATACAACTGCCTAAACCTGGCGTATGTGGCTTGCGAAAGGTTGAAACGGTTGTATATGAGTGTTATATGAGGTATTTCGTGTACGCTAATAGTCCGTCTGTTCAACCTGCTTCCATACCCACAAAACGTAAGAACAAGTGGGAGTTCCCTGCACCGGGTGTATACCTTGTTGTGAGCCGATCAGGAACAGCTGCCTCGGGAAAGTCGGAGAGCAGTTTGGGTCCGATGGGCTTCATAACCGTCCGATTCACTTTAATATCCGTGCAAGTTTGCTTTAATATCCGTGCGGATTTTAAATCGGATTGGACGGTTATGAATCCCATCGGACCCAAACTGCTCTCCGGGAGTCGGAACTCGCTGAATCAAACATGACAATATTTCGCAGAAAAGTAAATGCCACGTATTAATTTACGTGAACCTAAGAATTGAGATATTTATGAAGGAATGTTTTGTTTAAATCGACCAAAATAATGGGTGAAAAGTGATATTTTATATTTATGAAGGAATGTTTTGCTGTATAAGAATTTGTGATGTGTTGATTATCTTTTCTACTCAGAGTAGTACTAGATTAAATAAAACATGATTCATTATGAACTTTTGACAACATTTGTTTTTAGAAAAGAAAAAACTATAGATGTGTTGTTTGTTTAAAAATTAATTGTGTAATAATTTTTATATAGTCTAATACTATCTGTAATTTTATCAAATATCATTTAATATGAATAGTAATAAATTTTAAAGGCATTTGATTAGCGGTATTATTTATGTCAATTTTTCATTATTGTTCGTGTGTATGATGTTTAGAAAGTATAGGTAGCATTAAAATTGCTGGGTCTCAAAACAATATTTAATGTTTTAAGTTAAAATGTTATTAACATATTTTATTTTAAAAGAAATTCTTAACAGATATTGATTCTTAAAAAGTTACTAATTATAATAAGGTTTCTGTACATTTGAACTATCAACAACCTATGGATTAATTATTATTGTGAACAAATAAGATATTCATTTCTGTGGTTGTTAATTTACACAAAATTTTGATTGCAATTATTCTATTAAAGTGAGAATTTCCGTACTGCAAGTATTACAATCAAAAACTGTAGTTTGTTCCAGCACAAGGGCTTGTTCGGCGGACCATTAGAAATGGGCATAGGCACGAGAATTGAACTGAAAAGTACTGTTCATGTGGGGAAAAAAAATTCAATTGAATTGAATTTTTTTCTTCACGGAAACAGTGCAGCGGCCGAACATGCTCTAATGCTTGATGTGAATTTTTTTTTTAAGTATTGCATCTATTATTAATTGTGCATTGCTTTTGTGAATATGTCTTGATTTTAAATTTCAACATATTTATACATCTTCGTAGCATATATAGGAGAATTATCAAAATCTTCTTCAAGTGGCTTCGTCGTATGATTTTAAAAAATTTGGTGAAAATTTTTATCAACATCTACGATCAATAATGTAATTGTAATTGGACACTTAATTTTGTAAGCATGGAATCACATAAAATTTTTCAAACCACATATGAGACTAAATTATTTTATGTTTGTTCAACTACTTTCCATATTGTTATGTATATTTTACTATTAATCAATTCGATTAACTTTATTTTTTTTAGGAGGAAAATGTCAATATGATCTAAGTGGTCAAATTCTGACATTATAATTTACGTGAATCATCATAGGGCTGTAAATGAGCTGGCTCGAGCTGAGTTGGGTCTTAGCTCAACTCGTTAATTCTGAATCTAGGACTTCCGAGCTAAAATCTCAGCTCAAACTTGTGACGAGCTATCTCACGAACTAACGAGCTGGCTCACTGGGTTTGACTAGACCTTGTTTTAATAAGAAAATAAAATTTACAAATCTTTTTTGATCGAGTTGGAACGAGCTGGACCGAGTTTGCTAGTATAAAATATACATAAATTCATATAAATTCACAAATTGATGTCTAGCCGAGTTAGCTCGCGAGCTGGCGAGCAAGCCAGGCTCCAGCTCAAACTCGTTAATTCTGGACCGAACTAGTAGCGAGCTAGCTCGTTAACAGCTCGGTCCAGTAACGAACAAGTTATTAGCGAACGAGTAAGACACGAGTCACGCGGATTCATCGTGTCATAAGCTTCCGTTATTATTTTCTATAACATCATCTAAGAGTCCTTCTGATAGGTCATAGGATACATCGTACGTGTTAAACCGAGTCTACATCAATAAAATAAAAACCTGGGCCCTACATGAACTTGTACGGATAACGGACACTTTCGCTGTGTGCCAACTGGACTTCTCAGTCATTGGTACCTTCTATTTTCGAGAAGAATCGAGTACTATGTGCTAGGTAATGTCCGGGAGGACCGTTACATCATTGTTCATACTTTCTCCAGTTTATATAAGTGCATATCTCCATTTATAAATATAGGGAGCTTTAGCTCGTGGAAGTACGGGACTGGAGAAGAACATAACCGGAGATATCTCTTTCGATTGATTATGGAATATGCTTTTTACGGATTCCATCGTTCGAACTTCGAAGCTTCTCGTGTTGTTTCGCAGAGTAATCAGAGCCATCTAAAGATGACTAGGGATGATGAATGGACGGGCTAGGCCGGGCCTACACCAAGTTTGGACTAGATCTGCT
The DNA here is from genome assembly GCA_024447775.1 of Carex cristatella. Lineage (NCBI taxonomy): Eukaryota > Viridiplantae > Streptophyta > Magnoliopsida > Poales > Cyperaceae > Carex > Carex cristatella. The sequence goes on from JAJHPF010000025.1 coordinate 2,582,424, forward strand.
GCTTCAAATTTCGATCCAGTTTATCTAAAAATTATGGCCTGATAATCTGATATGACTGGGGTGCGGATCCTCTGAGATATCTCAATTTTTGGTTGCCCGACGTGTCCGAATTGAACCGTAGGGGGCCAGTATTATTTGAGCTTTGAGATTCGTGCAGAATGTATTTGAACGATTGAGATATTCCAAAAAGTCATGCAAAATTTGAGATATCTCAGAGAATGCGAATTCATATGACTGGTGACCCGCGACAATTACGGCCTGACATGACTGATATGATTTAATAGATATACATATATTTATTAAATCAATTTAATAAGTATTAATATATTTTTATGTAATTACATTTCTTAATATAATCTAATATATGTACAAATGTATACATCACATTCACAGATAGTTTTCTATTAGTTTCAGACACGTTTCAAGTGATTAATTATCAAAATTGACAAGTATACTTCAAATACGACCTTCTTTTTAATAGAGTATTTACTAGTTTGTACGCATTCTAACTTCTTTTTAATTTATTGTGGACTTATTTCGAGTGATTAAATCATCAAAATTAAAAGTTTTACTCAAAATATTACGCAATACATGTACAAATATATATTAGATCAACTTGAAAAGTATAAATATAATTTTTTCACTCTTAATCGTCATATTACCACATTCACCATCTCTCACCATGATCAGATCCTCTTTTATCCGATAGTCGCTGAGCTCCGACAAAAAGATCTGCTATGTCCGTGCTCCAATTAAGATGGGGTAGATACTACGCTATGATGATACTGCGCTTTCGACTCCAATCTCTTTCCTCTCTCTCATTCTCCTCTCCGTCCGAAAAGGTAAAGACGAGAGAAAGGTGAGGGCATCGTTGTGTTGAGAGGGAGACTTTTTCAAGATGGAAGAGACATAATGGATGGTATAGGAGGGGTGGAGGGGGTGAGAGGCAGCTAGGGTTGGTTGGGAGCTTGTTTTTGCTCTAAGCGCAAAGAGAAAATGTAACGATAACTTATTGCGTCAACTATCTAAGCGAGTTGAGTCAGGCAAAATTTAAATTTGACCCGTGACTATGCAAACTGAGGCAATTGTGGATGCAAGCTGAAAATAATGTTCATGACTTTTCGAGCCTAGATAGCTCGAAAATAGTTTGAATTTACAATTTGCATAGTGCTAGATGACATATCTATTATATCTGATCCGAGATGGATAGTTCTAACACTGACATATTTACAATTTTTATTACATTAAAATACAATTAATGGTTTAAAATTTGCTCGTTAATAGACTGAGCCAAAACGAACTAATTTGAACTGAGTTCAAACTCGTCAGAGAATGGACTGAGCCAAAACGATCTATCTTATTTTCAACTCCAATCTAGATCAAATTAACAAGCCATTTACAAAACTTTTTCCAATCTAATTTCGAACAAGTCACAAGCTATGAGTTTTTTTTTGTGAGTGTTAGTTATCTGGTTGTGTGAAGAGTTAACGTCTGAAGGTCTGAGTACTTTTTCTTTGGATCATTGGAGTTGCGATATTAAATTCATGGTTGGAGACAGTGTTATAGTGTTATTTATTAAATTCATGGTTGTACAAAGTAATTTGTTTTGTAGACACTAGATATGTTTTCAAAAAATGAAAGTCGGTTCCCTCTTACTATTTAAAAAAAAAAAATGTTTTTGTCACAAGTGGATATATTTGAAACAACATAATTTATACAAAAATAGTGGGGAGAATTTCATATATACCACTCAAAAACTTTGAAATTACGTATTTACCGTCCAAATTTCTATAATTACATATTTACCATTTTAAAATCTAATAACTCACATATTTATCCAATTAATCAAAACCTGAAATTAATTAAGTTAAATATTATAAAAAATATAATTAGTAACTTGGATTAGTTCCTTCCCCTTCTACATACGCACATAATCACTTTTTTTGGCGCGACATTCCTTTTCTACACTAAAACCTATCCTCCTCTCTTGCTTAAACTTTCTTCTCATCAAACCCAAGCAAACACAAAACCAAAAAAGAAGAGGTAGAGAAAGCTATGGAATATGAAGAGGAAGAAACACTTGCACCGGAGAAGGTTGATAGACCTAAATGGGAACTAGGAGCAGAATCACCCCCAAATGAGTTAACTCTTTAATTTTCATAGTTTCCCACACAATTGTATTTCCAGCTACCACATCGCTAATTTCAATTTCAATTTATCAAACCAACGAAGTGCTGGTTCCAGGAATTATACAAGGTGTTGTCAGTTGTGCTACTGGTACGATATGTACACTATTGTTCTCTACTGCACTACTGTTCAGATTAATTTTCCTTGAAGTCTTCCCTGTTGAACTGCTCGGTTGAGTTCAATAGTATCTCTTCTTAAATTTGTAGCATTTTGGGTGAAACCCTATATACGTACGAGATATAACTCACACTAAGCTGTGAATTATTTTTAGGTTAAGATTCATTTACTCATGTAGAGTACGGATAACAACTAATAGGAAATTGTGACCAAACATATTCACTTATTCTGCAACATGCATGTAAGCTCTGTTATGATATTGTATTGGTTTGGAGTCTTGTTTTATGTTTTTTTTTTTTTGTTAAGTCAGTTTGAAATATCTGTTTTTACTTTTTAATATCTTATATTGGGTATAAAGGAAAATGGGTTTGAGAAGAGAAAGAGAGAGTGCTAAGTTAATTCTTAATTAATTATAATTTTAGGAATATTAAACATAATTAATCTAAGTTTGTGGTATATTTGATATATACGAAAGTTATAATGGGTAAATACGTGAGTTATTAGATTTTAGAATGGTAAATACGTAATTTCACAGTTTTTGAGTGGTATATATGAAATTCTCCCAAAATTGCAAAACACTAAATATTCAGATTTAAACCTAATTAGAAAGAACAACAACCAACTAGTAGCAACCATACTAACAAGATTCTCAAATAATTTCCGAATTATTCGGGAATTATTCGGATTTTTGGTGATGCCGAACCGAACGCCGAATTATTTGGTTGACCAAACTTTGACCGAATAATTCCTGAATAATTCGCGAACTTTACGAATTATTTCTGAATTTTACGAATTTTTTCCAAATTTTTCCCAAATTTTTTACAGAATTTTATTTTTTGGATATTTTTTTTTGCTCCCTTACAAAACTAAGATCTTTGATCCGAATAATACCGAATCATTCCCGAATTATTCCCGAATCACGAATTTTTTACCTCGACGAACCGAACCCGAATAATTAATTTGTCACTATGGTTGCAACTACCCATAAAAAACTAAAAAACATAACATGAACAGAGAAATAAAAGACAAAAATAACAGTCACACAAGATAATCCTCTAAATAGTATCACTAATAACAACCACACTAATCCAAGAGGAACTAGTATCAACTAAAAGAAATTAATTGGGCCTTGGGCCTTGGTTGGGGAAGCCATTATCGTCAATTCGTCATACCTGGATCTGTTTCCACTTTCCGACTTGCGATTCCAATCCAGACGGGACCAGAACAGTCGATTTCAACAGAATCCATTTGCAGAACTGAATTGAAAACGAAATCACGATCCCCAATTCCCAATTGCCAGACGGTTACGAATAAAAACAAAACAAACACAACAGCCAACAGGAAGAAGCGCCGTGCGTAACTTGCGGTGGGCCACCTTGCTCAGTTTTCAGTCTGGCCTTTTTTCGATTCCGCTCCCCGTTTTCTTCAAAATTACTTCTCATATGTTGAGCTTGGTACGGTCACGTGTCAGTATATCTGAAAAACGAATAAAATATATAGTAGGTGGGCTCCACCAGGCAGAGTCAAACATCGCCTTTGCCGGAAATTTCTACTAATATGATTTTCCGTGGCTGTATGCTTCATACTACATTATGTAAAGAGATAAGTTGTGAAAGAATAAATAACTTGTTACTCAATTGTCTGTAAACAATTGAATATCGATGATCTGAGTATGAATGGATGAACTTCAATGCGGTGCACCAGGACTGGACCAGGAGCAATTAACATTTTCTCTACTTTGCTTGCCTTTAAATACTAACACTGTCTCCTCTTGCTTTTTTTCTCTCTTTCTTCGTCTCTTGGAAATAACTTCTTGAACCAAGCAAAGGTACGCCTTCTAAAAACGCCAGGAAACAAAAAAAATATATATTAATTTCTCTTTCGCGATATTTTCCAGCAACCTATCATTTGCATTTAAATTCGAGCATACTAGATTGGTGATTTTACTCTTTTTACCCGGTAATATTTGGAGCATTTTCTATTTGTGTCTTTCCGTACTTCTTCCTTTTGTCTCTTTGGATTTATCTACCTGATAGCTGCAGTAACATTTGTGGTTTTTATTTTTATCTTTTTGGATTCAGATTTTGAGTACTGTTTGATTGTTTCTCCTATCGGTTAAACCCCTTAGGGTTTTAGCTCTTTTTTGCAACAAAAAAATAAAAATAAAATAAAACTGTAATCCCAATGTGGTGGTTTAGTTAGGTCATGAACTTCTTGCTAATTATAATTTAGTTACTTCTTAGTCCGATCTCACTAAATCTGAGTTGTTTGACTATTTTTGGTGGTTTTTAGGTTGATTTTGTAAGTTCTAATAATTTGACGAGGGTAACGAAGGCCTAGAATACTCGGAATTGGTGACTGCTCAAAATAGAAACAATGCTCTTTGGTTAATTTAGTATCCCCGTTCTATTTTAGGATTTGGGTGTGAAATTTATGTTCCTTTGTTGTTTTGTGGTTGGATTGCTCGATTAGTTTCCTTCTCTCTCTTATATTTTTTTGTCCATGTCGATACCCAAGTCAATTAATTTTTTCTGATTAAGGTATCTAATTCAATTTCCTTAGTTCAAATTTTGAAACATTTTGCTTCGAATTACTTCAGCTGTTGATGGATGTTGTTATCCTATCCTAATTAATACCAAAATGGAATCAAACTCCATTTCCAAGAACAAAATGCCTGTTTAAGTTTCTATTGCCAAGCTAGTTTCCAATAACACATTTTAAAATGTTTTACTGTGTCAACATGAATTTCCAATAAATAGTTCTTTGCATTGCTAATTATTTGCGTTCTAATTTATACAAACATGAATCCCTTTTATGCACAGGTGAGATACTCATCCTGGCCTGTTATTTCATTAAAGGAGGCAGAAAGGGGATGATGCAATGTGAATTACACCGTCTAAATTCAAGAAAACCGATTTCTTTTTAGTTTTCCTATTAAATTTTGTTCATACAATGTCTCGGTCACCTCACCTCCCACCTCGCTGCCCCTCTCAAATTAGAGGTTTATCCCCTTCGGCACCCGAATTTACACCGCAATCTAAAACACACCTAAATGGAGAATCCCCTTTCCCTGAGCAACCCTCTTGGTTTGATGACCTATTTACTGAAAGACCCAAAAGGAACTTAAATTTGAACCCAATTAGAAGGGCATGTAGTGATTCTGAGGTGATTTTGGATGTTCTGATGAGCTACCAAGGAGAATTTGAGGAAATTGTGGAAAATGATGAAACTGACAGCTTGCCGGAAGTTGGATTGGCCCTTGAATCGGGCTGTCTCTATGGCCCGAATTCACCTCGACAGAAGAGTCGGCTGAGTAGTAATGAGAGTTCTATGGTGAATGCTGTTTTGGAAAATGTGCCAAGCAATCCTTTGCAATACTTGGTTTTGGATCCTGAAAGCTGCTCTGGGTCTGGACCCACATCAAGTTTGCAAGAGATGTGTGCAAATGGAGATGTGAACAATGCTTCCGTTCATGCCGATCTGGAGAGGAACTCAAGGAGGTAACGTTTTGAATAATACTTGCACCACTGGTTCATATGCATAGGTTTTTTTTTTTTTTTTTTTTTTTCAATTTAAGCAGTAAATCTATATAATAGGTGATTGTCTGAAGGGAAATTGATATATTAATTGATTAATCATATTATCTCTCTGAATTATCTTAAATAAAATGTTATTCTGTAATTAAATAATTGTTTTACCATTTAAGGTTAGCTTTAAATGAGGTTTTACTGTGTTTTTAAGCAAACAATCTGATGTTTATTGAACAAATTTAATCCAAAGTATCTCAACATTAATACAGTAATATATCGCTGATCATTCAAAGTAACATTATATATTTTTTTGGGTTAGGATTTTAGTGTCTTAATATATTATCTTAATAATACATTGTATTATATTTTTAAAATTTACTTTGTTAGGAGGTCTGGTCAGAGATCAAGGGTCCGGAAGCTTCAATACATAGCTGAGCTTGAAAGAACTGTTGATTCCCTTCAGGTACAAGTACAATATAACCTTTTTTTTCATTTGATTTTTTTTATATGTTAGGAAATAGAAAAATCATTACTATTGTTAATTTAATTGTAATTTAGAATTTTGGAGCTGAGCTGGCAACAAGAGTTGCTTCACATTTCCAGCTTCGTGCTGTACTCTCAATGGAGAACAAAAATCTGAGGCGCCAAATTGCGAGCCTTAGACAGGAGAAACTTGTGAAAGAAGGTAAGTCATTTTGAATAATTTTGCATTATTAAACCAAACATATTATTCTGTCATAAATTAAAACTTATTCCTCCTAGAGTTGCAGTAGCAAATAACACCATTTCTTTGGGTTATCTGCATACAACACCTAACATTAGAATGGAAATTAAGCAAAGCAAAACATGACTTAGCCTCCACTAACATTATCTAATGGATCACCACACTATAAGCTAATTGGTTATGTGCTAGTTGTCTATCTAAATCTTCAATAATGTCGAATGTTGGTGCAGGTATAAATTATATTAGGTGTTGCTTGCTACTATATATTATATTTGAGTAGGGTTAAAATGCCCAATTGTTTCCGTGCCCCAATTATACCTCATGTCCTTATCTCCATTTTTAAAGGCTACACAGTCGATCCGAACTACCTAATATGATCTCCATATTAAAATGCGTTTGGAGACCAAATTTGTATTTTTTTTGGGAATTTTTTATTATTTTTTTAGATAGGTACAATATCACTGTTTTTAAGAAAATTCTTGACCATCCGAAAACAGTGATTTTGTACCTATCTAAAAAGTTAGTAAAAATATTCTAAAAAAATATATAATTTGGTCCAAGCACACTTTAATATGGAGATCATGTTGAGCAGTTCGAATCGACTATTTGGACTTTGAAAGCAGAGATAAGGACGTGAGATACGATTAGGGCACGCAAATAATGGGACATTTTAACCCTACTAATTATATTTATTTTGTACTGTCAAGATCAAATGTGATGGGATGAAAAATAAAAAAATCAGGTGTTTCACAAGCTTTAAGAAATGAAGTGGATAGGCTGAAGCAGATATCAGGCCGCCATAGAAGAAGCCGCAGCATGGCATCTTACTCTGATATGGTTGGGCCGGGCCCACTGGAGTGGGGCCTACCTGAGAACTCCTTGGCACTGAATTGGCAGATACTTGACATGAATAAGCTTAGTCTGGGAGGGTCTCCTGTTCCGATCCCTCCGACAAGGCACAGCTCGGGCCGCTTCTGATGGTAAACAGAGTATCCCAACCAAGCAGCTATAATGAAGAGAGAGATTAACATACTATACACTAACGCACAATTCCCTTAGGCTAGAGGTGTTTATTTTTAGGGAAGGCTGTTATACTCAGATAGAGAGCTGATCTTACTGTTATAGAGGGACGAATGAAACTTTGTTATGAATGCTTTTGTTGACTTTGTAGGGATGGCATTATATCTTATCTAGAGATATGCTGTTGTCTAAACAATGATGTTATTTTGGTAAACTTGGTGGTGTTATTATATAGAGGGATGTTTGGTTGCAAAATAAGAATAGCTATAATAGTCGAATTAAGAATAGTTATTGTTTGTCTTATTAGAATAGTCAATTCTCAAAGCTCTTAGAAAAATATAGTCTATTTTAATAAAATAAAAAGTTTGGATTCACTATTCTAGCTATTTTAATACAACCAAACACTGAATAGGTTATTCGGAATAGTCTAATTCCAAAAATAGCCTATTCTCAAACTAACCAAACATATCCTGTTTCAGCTAGTGGTGTTTCGTTAATTTATTGAAGGCATTAATCCCATAGTCATTAAAAAAAGTTTTATTAAATGCTACTTTTACTTTCGTGAAAGATAGTAAACCAAAACTAAAGAGTGATAACGGACAATTTACAAGAATAGTTGAGGTTGTGGCAAATTAATAAAGAAAAATTTATGGATATTATTGGGAACTAACTCGAGAACTCTCTCATTCAAAAGAGATCCAAAGGAACTCATTCACTTTAAGTGAGCATTACACTAAGGCAGAACGAAATAAATTCTAACATGTCATTTTCTTTAATCTATGAGCTTATTTATAATAAAAAGTAGCTGTTGTATACAGAAATTGGCAAAATATTAAATACATCTAGCAAGATTCATGGTATCTTTCAATTTAGTCGATGTTTTTTTTAATGTTACTTTCTTATTAAAACTGATTTAATTTTCTTTATCCTTAGTATTAATTAGTTCGGCTAGTATGTCATCTTTGTCAAATAACACCAACTTCAAAATTTATCGGATAGACTTGAAAGGACAAATTTAAACCATTCAAACTAATTTATTGTATGAGTGATGCATTTACCTGTCAAATTTATATTATGTTGAGTTATTTTAGTACTAATTCAAGTGGTAAAAAATGTTGAAAAATAAATGTATTAAAATTAACTTAAAAGCTCTCACATTTAACCCCTTGACTTGATATTAAATAAATTTAAAAAATATATAAATTTTGTATGTAAATAGATGTAGCTAGACTCGATATCTTTAGTGCATTAAACAGTAAGCTGTGAAGTATTCGCCATACAAGTATCATATCAAAATATCATGCATGCAGCCGTAACTTGGGCCTAATACAACAAAGATACTACAAGTACTAATACAATCCAGCTTCAGTTGTCTGAGACGGACTAAACATGGAGCCCGCATATAGGTCTAATTTTGGGCAAACATTGGGTCTAACGGGCTTTCATAAAGAGCAAAACCCTAAAGCTCGCAAGTCCCAAGTTTTAAACTTCAGCCGCCTTCTTACATCATTCCGGTCCTTCTAAAGGGCTATGGCCTTTGCCCCGAGAAGACAGCCGTTCGATCTGCTTTAATATTTGTGTGTACGAATTTTAAAGCTGATTGGACGGTTATGGAACTCATCGGACCCAAAATCTAAGTCCTTCCAGGTCTCTGAATTCACATCCTCTTGAGATATCTCAAACTTTGCATGATTTTTTGGAATATCTCAATCGTTCAAATACGTTCTGCACGAATCTCAGAGTTCAAATAAAACAGGCCCCCTACGCTGCCCTGAATAGGCAATGAACACGCCGGTCACGCAAAAATTGAGATATCTCAGAGGATACAAACTCTAGGTCTCTGGGATTGTCCAGAGGCTGTGTGAGAGACTCTTTCTTTTCCCTTTTTGTTCTCCTCATTATTTTTGTTGGATGAGGAGGCTGTTTCATGAAGCTATATTTCAATTTTATTAGTTGTTTGTAATATTTAAAATCCCAAATTTTAGTTTGAAATTATTTTGTTTTCGGACAGGAAAATTTACTACATATAATGTCAGGGGTTTAATTTGAAACTTGGGCCATGAATGATTGAATAACTGTGTTGGTTGGGCTTTGAACTGCTAAAATGGTTGGTAAGATGTCAACATAGCGGCAATGTACCCGCAGCTGATATTTTTTCAAAATAAGTACCAGCATGCGGTTGGTTAATGTGCGTTGTTGTACCAATCGGTAATTCTTTCCATTTAAAATGAGTCTCGGTACGGCGCTAAATTAAAGTTCTTGACTGTATTATTATTTTGCTGGTAATTTTATCCAAAAACACACACAAAATAAAAGGAAAACTCTCTGTAGAATTAACAATGAAAACCCTGGATTTGTATTTGATTGACAACTTAAATTCCAGAACAGGAAACACATTTCCTTTCATGCATACTTTAATTTATAATTTTCCTTTTCCTTGAAAAAAAAAAAAAACCATTTTTTTTTTATAAAAAATTTGGTGGTCAAAGCCTCTAGATTTTGATGGAGGACACCAGTGGACAGTGGTGTCTTTTATTACAAAAGGAGAAATTTAATTAACGTATTTAACATGACTGATTTAATTAACCTGTCTTGTTATTGTCACAACACATTTTTGCGCCTTTAACCAAATTTACGTGGATAAGTATTTTAAATTGTGGTGGATTTGTGCATGCACCGACACTCTTGAAAATGAAACTTATCAATAATGCACCCGTTTTTTAGTTCTCATGAATTTAAGGGGGATTAGAAGACAAATGCTGTTTGTTGCTCAGTTGCTTCACTGGAATACAACCATAGATTTGTACTTATTTACCAAACATCCCCACCTGATCAAAGAACTAAGAAGCCCATAATATTGGGTTTCTAGTTTCTTCAAAATATACAATGTTACGTTTAGGTACATTAGGTCTAGACCACATGTGCCAAGATAAAATTTTCTCATGAAAAGCTCTTTCTAACAACTAACAACGCACTTGTATCCAAAAATCCTATTATTAATTGGCCAGGGTTATTTTTTTTTTTGGAATTAAATCAAAGCTAGAAAATATAATAATCAATTTTTCCAGGCCCCTTAAAAATGTTAATAACCTTCGTTTGGGAAAATGCCCAGTATTGCATCATTTTTGAGGTACCAAAAACAAATTCAGGTGTACAAGATTGCAATGCATAAACTACAATTTTCCAAATTTATCAGTGTTTATTTACTTTGTAGCAACATAAATCCAGAATTTAAGAGGGAGGTCATATTCACACAGCAAAATTTGTTCCTCTACATTAAAAAAATTAAACTTTGTAGACCAGTATTGTAAATAACGGTATGCGGTCATCGGACGGACGGAGTACCGCCAAGCGATTAATCAGTATGCAGCCGATTAATCGGAATTATGCGGACAATTTAACGTTTTTATTAAATTTATGTGTGTGCCTATATATATCATAATTTATTAAAAAATTTATTTAAATTATTAAACTTAAAAAATTTGTTTTATTATTATAACATAATACTACACTTATTTCTTTTTAACATTTTACATGTGTAAGTAACATTTATTAAATGAAAAAACTAATTTGAGAACTAAACTTTTTCAAATACTAATAACATATTATTTGAAAGAAATGAAACATCCAACATAAAATCATTAATTTTAGTTTATGATAACAACTTAATTTTATAAATGAACACATCATAATAATTGACAAAATTACATCAGTAAGTAAAAAAAAAAATGGTATATAAATAATAGAAGAATTAATCAATTTCAAAGTAAGAAGAAAAAAAATATATAAAAAATATTGGATGTATATCGAAGCACAAATAAAACTACAATACATGATTTATAAACCTTATTATCACACATTATCACAGAAAAAAAAAGTATTATGAAAATAAATATTTATTGGAATAAAAGGAAACAAACAGGAATAAATGGGAATAAATTGACGATTAAACGGTAAAATAGCTGATTTATCATTTTCATCCGGAAACATGCATCTGTTAAGTGTATTCGTAACGGTTTGGCTGCTGTTAACGAAAACGGCCGTTTAATCGGCCTTAACGGCTGTTTTTTACAACACTGTTGTAGACACGTTTGCCCCTCAATTATTCCATCTAGTAATCATATTTCCTCTTTCTTTAATTAGCAAATTTATAAGCAAATCCATTATAAATTATGCAGTTTGATTATGTTGTGTTTTCATTTTCAGAAAAGAGTTAAACCTTAAATGACAGTTAGATTAGAGAAAAAAAATAAACTATTCAAAATTGACTGCTTTGCTGGAGCAGAGGAGAAGTTCTAATTCATTCTATTGTTTTCGTTAATTATATTCAAATTTAATCCAATGGGTCTGCTTTTATTCTCATGGGTATCATACCATTGTTCCCTAACTACTATACTTAGCATTAGCCATTTTTTTCTTTTATTAATATAATTTTCTTATAAAATTAATAAAAAAGATTGAATCACGATCAAAACAATTAAGACTGTAAGAGCTTGTTGAAAAAAATAATAAAGAGGAGAATAAGGTTGTGTTAATTGATATAACAAGGTATTAATTGCTGGAGGAATTAGTAATTAGGAAGGCATTAATGTTTGTCAACTAAATTAAAATTTCAAATTTTCTTGGGTCAACAACAAATTAAGTACTCTAACGATTTTTTTTATTATGTTCATAATTAGCATGATATATGATATATAGCTATATATATATATGGTTGCCCAATTTAATGACACTGGTATGTATCAGCTAAGTGTTGTTGTCCCATTTCTGAACTTAAAATTGTCAATACAAGTATACAACCCTTAATCAACTAGAATCAACTACATATATAAATAACACTGCAGATGGCAATGGGGCATCCCTTTTTAAAAAAAATAAAATGTTAATCATGGTTAATTGTTCCCTTTTGGATGGTAATGGGGTATCCCTTTTAAAAGGCAACGACACCTAACCAGTTTACCTTGCAACCCTCTACCAACCAATATATATTTCATGTGTGTATTTCTCAACCGTTTTCATTAAATTTTGAGATATATTTAAGGGAGTCTTAATTAGTTTGCTTCAAAAAGAGATTGGTATATTCTTGATAGTTGATACTTGATAGTGTTACTATGCTACAATGCTTATCCACTTCACTACTGTTACCTCCACTTCAGTATCTTTTTCTAGAATAAAGGTTGTACATATGATTTAATTATGGAATAGCATCATTTCAATAATGTAGTCTGCTATGTATCCCAAATAAAAAATCACCCAAGTATTTGTGAAGTGAAGATATACTTAAATAGGCAAAAAAAGTTGAAGAACATATCCCTTTGATTTGTTCAAATTATAAAAAAAAAAATACAAGATATGGCCTTAAATAATTATCTGCTGATGGATCCAAAATTAACCCATTTAAGAACCCACGGACCAATTATTATTTTGTAGTTTTCTATTATAATTTATTATTTTATATGAGCCCAGTATGGAGGGTCCAAGGAATAAACGGTTGAGGCGTAATATCTCCTTTTTCAAAAGGCAACTTTCTATAACCACTACAAAAATTTAGGATTTTTTTAAAAAAAGAATTCTTCTTCTTTATAAATTGATGTCTCTATCACATCCACCCATTTATGATATCCTTAATTCAATAATGAATATATAATATCTATAGGTGAAAAGGCTAAAAAAATGGAAAAAGACCAATTTAGGTTAAAATTTCCTCCCATGATCAATTGTAATATCAGGAGCAAAATTTGGAATCAATATATTGTTAAGGTTTAATTTACCAACTTTATTTAATTAGTAACCTACTTTAATATTAAAATCAGAAGTTTTATCTAGTTGAAACATATTCAAATCCTAATGGTGGTAAAGATAATAATATTAACCTCAACCAACAATTTAATTCAAACATGCTATAACAAGCATCTCACATGCACCATCCCCATCATTAATCATAAAACCTCTTCCTTCCTATAAATCTCTATCTTTAGCACATTTCTGTCACTTTGTCACACTTCCTCCATTTCCCCCCCCCACAACACACACACACTCACACACACCAAAACACTAGCAAGGAACCATGTCGAAAGACAAAGATCATAAGAGGCGCCATTTCTTTCGTGGCATAGCCTCATTGTGCGTGACGATAGTTTTCTTCATCCTCTTAATCATTTTAATCATCTATCTCGTGTTACGCCCGACCAAACCGAAATTCTATCTTCAAAACCTCCACCTAATTAAACTGAACTCCTCACCGGCAACCAACACACCACCAACCCTCACGATCAATCTCCAAGCAACCCTCGCCTCTCGTAACCCTAACAGCCGTATTGGGGTCTATTATAGCAGTTTGAATACCTATGTCACATACAGAGATGAGCCGGTTACAGTACCTGTGTCACTTCCACCGGTTTATGAGGGGCATAAGGATGTGGCGGTGTGGTCCCCGGTGTTGTATGGGTCGGGTGTACCGGTGGACCCCTATATTGCTAATGCAATTGCACAGGATCAGGCAGCTGGTGTACTCCTACTACATGTGAAGGTAACTCCCATCTTACTAACATCTTATCCAGCAATACAAAAAATTCCAGGTTACTAAAAATATATATTAAATTGTACAAGTTTTTCACAGTTAGCTTGTTCATATAATTAGTTGATGTTCACTAACCACAAAACCTATTGAGAAGGACTAAAATGTTATTTCAGGTGGATGGGAGGGTGAAATGGAAAGTCGGGACTTGGACGTCGGGACACTACCACTTGTTTGTAAACTGTCCCATTTTCGTCTCACCGAACAACGGCAATCCGCTTACAGGTTTCGGTTTACCAGATACCGTGGAGTGTCATGTTGACGTTTAATTGCTGTGACTACTTGCTGCTTTGGAGATACTGTACTGATAACTTTCGCTAAGACTTGTCATTTGTGAAAGTTGCTCAGACAATCTATAATGTATATGCAAATCTGAGTCATTGCAGCAGTATGTTTGCAAAATTGGGATGCATATATATATATAGCGTTTTAGTAAAATAGCAGTTGGATAAGATTTTTTTTTTTTAAGACAAGGACGTTAAGAAAGTTTGGTTAATCAAACTTTATGCTTATTTGTAACATGTAATATTTTTTTTAATCATTGAAGGGTACAATAAATGGGTCAGTTAATTAAGTTTATTGTTGCATTGCTTGCTATATAGTTCAGTACGGAACTTTTTAACTTTTGAAATTGTATTAATTATGTTGATGCTATAAAGGCATTCATTTCTTCTTCTTTTTTTCCTTGTTTGAAGAATTATTTTCTTTCATCCCATGTCAGGGTTAAAATTTCAGCTAATTAAAAAACCTCTATGGGATTGGGTCCGGATCCCCTAAAAGTAACCCAATTTTTGGGTTTTGGATTGGGACTATCTGATTTGAATCCGTTGTTCGGGATCATCTCGGAATTTGAATCCGTCTCTCAAAATGTATGCGCTCTATTTCTGAATGAATTGTTGCAGATTCGAATCAGACGGTCCGGATGTAAAACTCAAAAATTAGATTAATCTGAATCCGTATGGGATTGTGCTCAGACAAGCATCACTGTACCACAATTATTGGATCAACTGGATCTCAAATTAATCCAACTTAAGCATATTTCTGAGCCCAAATATGCTTAAATTATTTCGCACCACCTAGGGTCCAGTAATTGGTATCTTTCCTCTCCTCAGAAACCAATGATGACAAAGAATGGGATCTGGGCTTGGGCCCGGTTTCGGCCTATTTGGTAATTAGCAGCTTAAAAAAGTTGTCTATAATTAGGCCGGTAGTTAGTGCCGTAAATTCCTTCCAATTTTTTTGTTCAAAGGCAACTAGTCAAGCCCAATTTAGAGGTCATATATAGCCCATGCTCATTCACACTTCTTACCTTCTCAAAGGCTATCTTTCTCCTTTCTAATTAAAATTAATTAGGGTGCGTTGGAATGGGTGAAAAATAGACACTAACTTGGATTAGTAATATTTCGAGCTACTATTTTTTATTTGAGTACGTTTGAATTAGCAAATATAGACTATTCTTTGTTTGTCTTTCATGAGTTTTCTTACTATTCTACTAACACAACAAAATGTTGAATTAGCTACTATTTTCAAACTTGGGATTAGTTTTATTCTTGCTATATTTCTGATTTCATCCAAACTTACCCTTAAGTATATTATAGATCAACATGTATTATGGATTTATATCTTTATTTAAAATTTCAAACCGTTAATTCGAATGGTTAAACACAATCTTCATGTAAAAATGTACTTGGAGCTCTTAATTTTTTGTGCACACATTGACAACAGACATGAGAATCAAAGTAGAATCCTTAGAAAAAAGAAGATTATATTTTTTTTATAATGTGATGAAACTCTGCTCAATGCTTTAAAAATGTATACTTATTTGGTCTTCTTAATTTGTCACAACGAAGGAGGAATGAGGTATTGTTTGAAAAGCTTGTAACAAAGTCTTATTAAAAATTCAGTCACAGTTAATAGTTTAATATGTATTGAAATTTTTGCGGACGAATTTAGAACCGTACAAATCTACATCGTTCTGTAATCTAAACCGTTAGCATCATTGCAAATTGAACGATTGATTAAGGTTCGATTTTGAATAAAACTCACTACTATAGAAAAACACTTCGCGGTCGGTTCAAATCACAATCCGCAGTCAGCTTCCAAATTGATGGCCATCGCCTCAATAGAAAAAGTGTACACATATAAATATAATAATCTCCTAAGATAATGGTAATATTATACTAAATTTTACATATTATATGACCAAATTGACATAAAATTACAATTAAAACATAAAAACACTTAAAAGTGAAAATCCAAACTCATGACTAATTGCATTATTCAAAATTCATGCATAGAGTTAGTACTTAATTATTACAATCCTTATGAAATTCTGCTCTTTGCAAAATTTAAAACGATAAAATTGTAGGGTAAATTACTTACTTTATATCTTAATTTAAAAATATTATTAAATTAAGGGAGAGTGCATAAGTTGAGGGACAGTACCCCATCTCGTGTCATTCCTTTCCTTTAGTCTGATTTCCAAAAAGGGGAGAAAACGTAATGTGCATTGGTACTAAATCTATTGAACAAACAAAGAAAATAAAACACGAAAAAACAAATCTTCTTATATTCACGAAAAATTAAAACTATGCATTTGCTATTGTTATATGTTTTGCAAATCATCAAAAAGGAGAGATTGTTATTGTAAGCAATCTTCTGTGTTGTTTGATTAATTTGCAAAACATATAAACATTGAAATTTACAGTTTCTCTGGTTGAGATGTATGCGGGTTTAGTTGTTACGACCAAAGGTCAAAATAAGTCAACGATACATATCATAACAAGTTGACGTGCATACTATGACAAGTCGGAATGTAAAAAGTTGCACAAGATAGTATGTTGCATAATCTCCTCGAGCTACAAGGAATGATTTGATAAAAATAATCTGATGGAAGATTCACACGAGCCATTTGGAATGTCGGATATTGATGAGATGCTGAATCATGAATATTACAGAAGATTATAGAGATCGAGATTTTGAAGATTATGAATATCATGTTTTACCATTTGTTCCTATTATTTTAAATTTATATCCAAAAATATGGTAAAGTAAATCTGAGGTTGCGTTGTATAGCTAGAAGTTCAAATTTAAAATATAAATTAATCAGACAGGTCAATAGTGGTATCTAAGCATAAGCAAACATGGCAAATTAGGATTCTACAAATCTTGATATTTGCCTCCACCGTAGTGAAATTTTATCACTATAGGTGTGAGTGTGACCCAAAATTCTATATTTATTTCTCCATTTAAGAGATCCAAAATTACCACTATAAATAGAGGGTCGGTTCTTCTTTATAATTACACATAAGAATAACTTTTGAGTCTCTACTTTAGAAATCTTTTAAAATTTAGTCAGTTCATTATTACTTGTGCTTAAATCATCTATGTATTATTTCTAGCAATCTCATCTATACTTCACCTAAATCGATTGAGAGTAAGATTAGAATGAGAATAGTAATTGTATGGAGCGCACGTCATCAAGGCCTAAGTTAAACTAGGCCATTACTTTATTATTATTTAAAAACCTAAGTTGATCGAAGCTAAAGCCAAAATGAGACCCAGATAGTTTAATAATTGATGCTTCTACTATGATGAATTGGAACATTACCTCGGGATTGCTGTCCCCTTCTATCTTGGCCCCAATTATTCCTATATATTACCATGATCTTACACACTTATTCTATTAGAGACTCATTAATTAGTATTAGATAGCATCAACACACCCATTATTCCAGGTTATAGCTGTGTAAGGTCAGTAAGTGTCACTAAAACATATAGTTTTAAAAAAAAATTAAGATACTTTTTTTTACTTATCTTTTTCAGAAAAAATATAAAATATAATTTAAAATAATTGTAAAATCTATGCTCCATTTCTATTCCATCCTACATTTTTTCTTCTCTAATTCATATCCCTTTTTGCATGGTATATATGCATGTCATTCAATTATAGTTTACCTCGTAAATAACATAAACACTGTAATCAATCACATTTCTGTTTCCTTTTTTCCTTCCTTTTGACCAGTCCACCTGGTTTCATTCCTACTCGGATTAAAGCATTTTTTCCTCAAAGAAAGAACCTAAAAAGAGATGTGCATGAGAGAGTGAGAGAGAGAGAGAGAGAGGTGAGATATAGGGAAATGATATAAAGAGAAAAAGAGAAATTCATCTCCTCGGATCCCCAACTAAATCTGTGAGATGTGCATACAATCATGAGTTGTTGTTTTTGTTTTTGTGGGTATCTATCTTTGTATGCAGCTTAGACTCCAGATCCGAGAATTCATCCCTTACTTTCATGCAACTCTAATATTATTTTATATATAGCCTAGCTTCTCTCTACATGCATGATATATCTCACATGGATTAAAGGAATATCAAAGGAGAAAATTTGAAAAGAAAAGTTATTGGATAGAGACTCATAATAAAAGAAGACAAAGTTCTCTGCCAAAAGCTCCTTGACTGTGGAAACTTTGTCTCTATGGTTTGTGACTTGATCTCATTTAATTTTGTGATGAAGGTGGATCTCTGTATCTCCCCTTTTGTCGATTAGAAAAGCAACATCTGGGATCATAAAGGAATATTATATATATGATCAAAAGAACACCAAAAATCAAGGATGAAAAACTCTACTAGTACAATAAGCTTGCATGTGAAAATATGATTGTGAGGGAATAACTTTCCTAATTAATAACATTATTGAATTTGAGTTAATATATACTGAAACATGAGCTCAAAATTAATTAGGAACTCGTTGGATTGGACATAATATGTGAGTTCAAGAGGAGGCATGCATGTGATCAGCACATATATATAGAGTAAATAACAATGACTGAAGAAAATTGGAGATTATTACTCAAAACCATAGATATACGTACAAGGTGTAAAACAGATATATTGAATGTAGAACTCATGTCAGGACTCCATAATTGCAAATAAACATTAAGTGAGCCTGTATATCACACAAAGAAGGATGTTATATCACATTTTTTGTAATGCAGGACATGTTGTATCCCTAAATTAATATATTCAGCCGAACATTTTTTTTTTTTACTATTTCGTTTGAATCTGTCGATGACGGAGTTTTTGTTCTTTCAATTTAATGTGCATGCTTAAGGCTACAATCTCTATCATAAATATAATTAAAGTTTGACCTTTTTTTTATTTGGCCAGTTAGCATTGAGTCTGTTGGTGCGCTTGTTTTTAGTAAACTTGCAAAATAATTAAATTTACTTCAGTTTTATTTAACTCCAGAGTATATAATTGATTTTGAGTCTAATTAGTGTTATATATTGTTATTTAATGTGTTTACCAACAAGTAAGAACTGGAGTAAAAGAAAAATCATAAATCCTCTTCAACAGTTAAAGCAATGGTGCTTCTAGCTAATAGAAATTAGCTAGATTCTAAAAATGCTATATTTTGGCGGTACTTCACCGCTAACCTTAAAAAAAAAAAATGCTATATGAACTATTATGTGCTGTGAGTACTCAAAGCTGATTTATGAACAATTACCGAAGTCATACCCTAATCTATCATTTAAATAAATCACATACAAGAGGTCATAGGATTTTTTTTATTACATAGTCACTGAAAGTTAATGCACCAATTAGGACTACTCTAAAATTAGAAGGCTACGAAGCTATAAGGCTCCATATGTACTAATAATGCAACTCAAGACGTGTAATTATGTCTATACATATCATCAACTATATATAACCTTGATCTGGCAATCATTTTATTTGATCCATATTCTTATATGTTCCACTTTGCTTTGCAGTGTAATAGTTTTTGCTTAATTTTGGTTACTTTGATTCCATCAGAATTAGTCAAACTAAAAGTCCAAAAATGTAATTATTAATTAATACCGTGCAAAATAACTCATATCATCTAGCTGACTTAATTTAATATTTTTGTCCTAATTAATGAATATACATGTTGTTCCCTATATTTATTTTAATTCGAAATATCATATCATAATTGCCGATTAGTCAATCGCTTCAATGATACAAAATGCATTCTCTGCCAAAAGAAAACCAAAGCCTTTTGATATTGTCAAAAGCGCCTTAAAGTAGAAATTAAATCATGTTTTGAAAGACAAAGAAAAACCATTATTTTCAAAGAACGAATCTATGAAAGATTAAGATAGCTAGTGTGATCATATACTCATATATATAAATCATTGTACCTAACATGCATGAATTGATGGAAGTCTCATTCGTTGTTGCGTCTCCTATATATTATTCAAGGCAGTTTTTGATGTGACAAAAACATGTTGAGTTCTGCCAATTTCAGGTTGCCTCGGGTATTGGAGTGGGTTTGGATTCAAGCTAGAAAGATGTATTTATTTGATTGTTTTTTTTAGAAATTTAAATTTAAGTTCTTCGAAAAAGAGAATTTATTGTTTTTCTTTCTTCGAAAACTAGATGGAACACCAGATGCAGGTTATTAGGACCGCAACACTGATACCGTACCATTGGGCATTGGTGTAGTCTAAAAAATCTGCACCTGGTGGAACCGCAACATTAGTTGGTGCGGTTTCATCTATTTTTTTTTTTTTATAAAAAATCATTCTCTTTTTCAAAGATTTGAATTTTTTATTTATAAAAAAATGAATTTATTTTTATTTTGAACTCTAGGAGAATATAAGTTTACCTATCAACAAGCTAGTTCTCATAACTAGCTATATATATAGCTAGATTGTAAAATCTCAAGGTAAGTACGTACAGTACCGTTCATAACTCAAATCAACAAACAGAGCATAGAAAATTATGAGATTATAAGTTTATAACTGCATGTGTACAGTTTTCTAGTCAAGCATAATCATGCTTGTTTAATCTTTCTTGAATCCATGAAATGAAATCAAAATTATTTCATTCAATGCACACAAGTTGTCCAATAATGAAAAGTCATAATTAATTAATTAGTAATAATTATGTGCATTTCATGAGCTAATATACATATATGTTATGATGAAACAGCCTTCTGATATGGGGTTGCCTGTTTCAGGAGGTAGGTGTGTAATAATTATGTCTCTCTGTTAATTGATTGCAGTTCAAAAACAAAGTTGTGAATCTCTTTTCTCTTTGATCTGTTGGTTATCTCTTGGGCCCTTTTGATGTTAAAGACTGCCTAGCTTTATATAGTCATGACACCTCACCTTGACCCAATTGAAAGCTTTAGGAATTATCTAATTGTAATTCATTGGAGTTAAAAGAGGAGGAAGAGTTGTGTACTTGAAGCTAATTAACTAAATAATGATCAAGTGGTGTTTCCATATTTATATTTTATCAAATAATAAAGAAGTTCTTCTTTATTTTGGGACACTATGTTGGCGACAGATGTATCTTTAAAGGAGTTTCAAAACTTATCTGAAAATAGGTCTACTATACATACTATAAAAACGGGAGCCACACTATGTTTTGAAACTATGTTAATTTAGTCATTCACTGCGGCAAGCAAGTGCATTAATTTGATAGCTAAAACAAAAGGATGGTTAGCTTTCAATTTTTGTGTCCATTTTTTAATTTTATAATAACAAAAATTATAAAATTTATGTTAAAATTAAATTTGTTATATGTAATTTATATTATTTTTTCCACTATGCATGTGCGCAAACAAAAAAAAAATCAGTTTTTATTTTGTTATATGAATTGATATGTTATTATATTTTTCTTAAAAACATTCTCAGAGGCTGCGAAGTCGTGAGGAAATAAGTTAAAAAATTAACGTACATAAATTATCTACATCGGAATATTTTTGCAGTCTTGATAACACAAAATTGAAATATCATGCATAATCTTTTACATACATCATCAGTATATTTTGTCCACATTAAAGTTTTAAATAAAAAATAGAAAATAAAAAAAAGCATAATGAAAAGGTGGGGGTATTGAAACCCTCCTGAAAGAAAAAAAAAATGGCATTTTATTGGGTCAAACAAATTAGTATATAAATCATACTGTCTAACATAACCTAGCTATAAATAATTAATATGTACATACCCTTTATATAATAAGAAAATGGCATGCAGATTACACAAGTTAATTAGTGAAGCAAGCATTAAAATTTGAAGTCTATCAACAGAAACCAAATTTATGTACTTCTTAAGCCGTATACGACAAAAACCCTACTTCTACTTAGATGTTGAGGTTGCTTTAATTATTTAGTGAGATTATCTTTTGAGGATTCTAAAGCACCATCTTTAAGCGCTAAAAGACTAAGATGCTTAGCTTTATTTTTGTGTTTTAAGCTTTTCACACCCCCACTATACTTTCTAAAGATGAAAACGTTGTGTTTATAATGTAATCTTAAAGCAGGGGGGAGAAAAGTGTTCTTTTTAAATATAGCATCACAATGCATTAAAAGTAGTGTACCTTTGATATATCTCAAGCAAAATACTGCTTTTGCCCTATAAAGTGGCACTTCCTTTGCACAACTCTGAAGTTTTGAATCAAACTTTGGCGCACATATATACACAGAGGAGGGTTACAATGCACTCAAAATTTTATGCTCCCATTTGCATCTAATTTTTTATCTCTTTTATCTTCATTTTAAAAGTCAGAATAGTCGATCCGATGCTCAACATGATTTTCATAATAAAATATGTCTAGAGACCAAATTTTAGATTTTTTTTTTTTACTATTTTTTAAGATAAGTACAAAATCATTATTTCAAGGAGATTCTGGACCATCTAATAAAGTGATTTTGTACCTATCTTAAAAAATAGTAAAAAATTTCTAAAAATATAAAATTTGGTCTCCAAACATATTTTATTATGAAGGTCATGTTGATCGGTTTGAATCGACTGTTCGGACTTTGAAAATGAAGATAAATAATTGGGTGCAAATGAGAGCATAGAATTTTGAGTGCATTGGAACCCTTCTCTACATATATATTGTCATGCATATATGATTTATACGTACTAATTTATAAACTTGAGCACTATATATCAGTGTTGTAAATAACAGTATGCGGTCGTCGGACGGACAGAATACCGCCAAGCGATTAATCGGTATGCGGCCGATTAATCGGAATTATGCGGACAATTTAACGTTTAGATTAAATTTATGTATATATATCATAATTTATTAAAAATTATTTATTTAACTCATTAAACTTATCAAATAAACTTAATTTAAGTTAGTTTTATTATTATAACATGACACTATGCTTATTTCTTCGTAACACGTAAGCATTTTGCATGTGTAAGTAACACATTTATTTAATGAAAAATAAATTTGAGAATTAAGCTTTTTCAAATACTAATAACATATTATTTGAAAGAAAGAAAACATTCTAACATAAAATCACTAAATTTAATTTATGATAATAACATAATTTCATAAATAAACATGTTGTACTAATTGAAAAGGTTACATCAGTAAGTAAAAAAAAATATATGGTATATAAATAATAGAAAAATTAATCAATTTTAGAGTAAGTAAGAAGAAAAAAAAACATATATAGAAAATATTGGATGAATATCCAAGCATAAATAAAACTGCAATACATGATTTATAAATCTTATTATCACACACTATTATAGAAAGAAAAAAAACAATGTGGAAAAAAAAATTCACTGGAATAAACGAAAAAAAAAACGGAAATAAACGGGAATAAACGGCCGATTAATCGTTTTTCCCGCCAACAGGCATCCGTTAAGCGTATTCGGAACGGTTTGGCCGCCGTTTCCAATTAAACGGCCATTTAATCGGCCGTTTTTCCCGTTTTTTACAACACTGCAATATATATGCCTATATATGGTTATATCTCAAGTGCACACACTAATCTTTTGATTCAGCTATATATTTAACGGCCAAATAGGGGTGTCAATGGGTAAGATCCGGATAGGGTGAAAGTATTTTCATATCCATACCCACTAGGAGTTGATCTTACCTATACCCTACTCTTACCCGTTAAGAATTTGCATTATCCTACCCTACCCGTACCTATTAAGATTAGTGGGTAACGAAACGGTAGCGGGTGAATAACAAATAATACTAATATAATAGTTTTATTATTTTTACAAATATACCGTCAAAACTCATCATGTCATACATATGCAATCATAATTATTAATATAACAATTAAAATACAAATATGCAATCAATTATAATTAATAATTTTTATAAAGAAAAAATACAAATATATCTTCTAACAAATTCAAAATTCAATTCGTTAATTAAATAATAAAACATTCAAATAAAAAAATAATATGTTTAATATAATATCCATCTTACAAAAAAAATGCATACATTTTCTCATGGATTAACGTTGATACAATGATATGAGAAACATAAAATTGAATAAATTGAATATAATATTTATATATCTATATGTAATTTATTTTATATAATTACCCGTTATCCAATGGGTACGAAATAGTCTTTACCCGTACCCATACATGTTTAGCTAACGAAAAAAATCCTTACCCATACCCAATAAGCTCACGAAAAAAACCTTATCCATATCCGTCTTATCAAATACGATACAGGTAGGGTAAATGGGTAAACGGTTTTCATTGACACCCCTAGCCAAAAACTTGTTAGAACACTGTTCTATATGGAAGTGAAATTAACTAAGATTAAAATAATTTGTACCAGCTAAATTAGTAATTGCAGAAAGAAATTACTATGTGCCTCGCTATATAAGCAATAATTCCTAGTTAAATTATTATAACATCTCTTATTTCAGCAGAATATAAGCTATTTTTTAGGCAATGAATTGTATCCTTCTCAAGTTATGTGATAATAAAAGCTCCCATGAGCACTTAATGGCTATTTTATCAATAGAAGAAAAACAAAAAAAAAAATTTTTGTCTTTTAATAGATTCGCTAGTACACATCTAAAACATTTCTGAGATAGAGGGAACAGAGATTTGATCAACTTAGTTTGAGTTTTGACGTAAACTATATGCATATATTTTAAAGTTAACGTTGTTGTGAGAAGTTAAAAATAGGTTTAACTTAGAGAATTTAGAAGGAAATTATATATTAATTCATTAACAAAGTTCCGAACAAATCAGAGATGTAATATACAAGTGTTCCCCATTACTTAATGACTAAACCATAAAATATTCTTCTAACAAAAAATAGGAAACTAAACCATAAAACCCCTTAACTCATATTACAAAATAAAAAGTTAAAAAACATAGCTTAAAATCAATTGATTTCTAAAAAACAAAAAACAAAAACAAAACTAATGAATCATGTATCCTCCGGCAATCTAAAGAACAACGCTCGATCAACAGCTTTTAGAAGCTCAACATCATCAAAAGAACAATCCATTTCATCTACCACACTGAGATTCAAATCCAAAGAAGAAGATGAACCGATCTCCTCGCCTTGAACCTCCTTCGTCTCCTCATTTTCGACCTTTTTAATAACTCGTGGTGAACTTGCCCTAGACCTCGCGTCAAAACTTTCGCAACTCAAGATAATGATGGCATCGCCAACACAGACTTCATCGCCATTTTTCCTTCGTACCATCCCACCCTCAATAGCATCTTTTATTGCCATTTGGCAATGATAATCGGCTTGTTCAATATCCTCCATTAGTATAACACGGCAAGGATTCTCATGCAACGCTTCGAAAAGCCTCTCACTATAGACTTGTCTCGCTTCTAACCTGGCTCTCTTGTTCGGTTGGTCATCGTCGGTTGAACCAGACCGAGTAGATGAACAAGTGCCAAGTCTGACCAACATAAAGTTATCTTGGCGAGATCCAAAAACAAGGCTTGCAAGCTCTCTTGCAATTCTTTCCTTTCCGTTATTGTCACCTCCTTGGAAGAACAACCATGTATCCTCCTTGGCTCTCACATTGTTCAATCTGTCTTTTCTTCGAACCATGCCTGACCGACATTGCAAAACAATGCTCGCAATGTCGGGTATTATTTCCTTTTGCCATGGGACCTTCTTCTCTAACGCATTGCAAAGGATCTTCAGGTTCTCTGCATTGAGCTCCTTGAATTTTGGAAATGACTCCCTTTCCATTGTGTTTGTGCCACTCGACGAACTTGAACTAGGGTTAGGGCTCAGTTTTAGGCTAGCATATGGTTCAAGCCCTAGTTCACCGTTGGACTTCCCCGGATGCTTCGTCTCGAAATTGAATACCCAAGGTTGATGCATTTTAGAATTATATCTTTGGTCGAAGGATGAAAGAGAAGACGTAGGAGAGATTGTGGTAAAATTTAGGGTCATTTTCGATGAATGGCTAGAAAGGGGGTCTAATTTCTTGCAAGCGTCATTAAATTGGCTAGGCCCCTGAAAATCAAAAGAAATATTTGTCTTGCTCAAAAAGGTTCATATCTACGTTTGGTTGCCTAGTACTAGTGTTATATATATTTTCGTACTACGAAGGAAATTCTCATAGGCTTACATTGATAGCCATTTTGATTCTATATAACAAAGCGCTGTAAACACACACACACTTGGCATTTTGTAGTGTTTTTATATGCATAGCAAACACACTCTATATGTAGCTCAGCACAACTGTATCAGAGAATATAAATCCAGAGTGTGTAAATTATGTGTGTACTTTAATCTTATAGCAAAGTCATGCCAGTATGAATTAAGTAACAAATGAACTGAACATATGTTTGCACAGGAGCACAAATTACCTCAAATGTTCTTGAATTTTCTTCCTTGTATTTATGGAGCCATGAAGGGAGATTAGAGGCCATTGTGGTGTTCTTGTCATAGGATGAACTTGTGAGCTGGCTCTCTGCATCCAAATTGAGTGACCAGCATGATCCAAATTTTCCCTTACTCTCCTTGGCTTTCATTTTGCATACAGAATCACTGCAAATAAGCAAGTATTTTATATGTCAGTTAAATAATCATAGATGTTGAGAAAAGTGAAAAGGAATATAGATATATATATATATATATTCACGGGCTGAGCTCAGAAAGAATATGGATATAAATTAATTTTGTCGATCTAGCTAATCTTGACTGACACCCAGGTAATAATACTAGTTAAATAGACCATATAATAGTAACCAGTAAGGAATAAGATTTAGTACCTGTCAAATGTTAAACTCAGGCCAAGGCCTCCAATGGGAATAGTGATAGCATGAAGTCCCCAGAGAGTCTCCAGAGAAGGTACACCACTTCTGCACTTGATGTAACTCTGATAAGTGCCTACACCAATGAACCAAACTCTGTCTCCTGCACTGATTCCCCCCAAAATTAAATTCCTTATTTCCATGATTACATGCTCTATTGGGCAGTAATAGCTGTTCCTTCCTTTCTCAACATATCCAGCCCAAAATTCAGAGACCCACTTAAGATCCTCTAATACTAACACAACCCCTTTACCATAGGTATAGCTCCTAACAATGCTTTTGATCTCTCCAAGTTTTTGATCTACATCTTCTCTACTCATGTTCCTAAATGGGTATATTTGAAAGTTTATGAAGTGCAGATTACTAATGCTCTCATGAACCTCTCCTTTCTTGATTCTATCAATTACTGTTCTCGCAACTCCTTCGGCGGAGGTTAAGCTCTCTCCTACTATTACAACCCTTTTCTTGTTTGCACTTGATAGGCAATCTAACACACTATTGACATCCTCACTCTTCACTTGATCCAAAGTGATTGATTTGCTTTCATGGGTTGGTGAGCTAAGACTAGGGTTAGTGTAATTCCTAGGGTTAGGGTTTGGTGAAGTGGGGGTGGAGCTTTTTGTGCAAGCTTCCTCCACATGGCTTTTCACTTGGGTGCTTGAGAAACCAGCCTCTCTCATCACCCTACTAACACTAGGATCGTCAAGTATAGAAATAATCAGTTGCTCGAGCTCGATCTTTATCGTGAGAACGGGTTGTTGTTGTTGGGTCTCGGTCGACCCGCCTCGTCTTTGGTTCGCCTGAGCTCTTTTGAACGCCGCAACGAGTGCATTGGAAAGAGTTATCGGAGGATTGAAATGGTGATGGCCATGCACATGGTGACCATGTGGTGAAAGTATCGGTGAGGCAGAGGCAGGCAAGCGGTTCAAGGCTACATTGAAGCAAAGCTCTAAGGCCTTACATTGAAGGGGGTGAGAGTGTGATTTGAGGCAAGCGGTACGTAGTAAACCGGTAGAGGAAGAGAGCATGGTTCTGGCAACATGTAAAGGGGTCACCTGAGCATGACCCCGTTGTCTAGCTAGGGTTACTGCTTGTTTAACAGTGGCAGTCGCCTCTGCAGTAAGAGACTGTTGCACTGTGCAACCTCCTGCTCTCATCTTTCAATGATCGATCAGAGGCAGATCTAGAGACACAGAGAGAGAGAGATCAATTAGGATGTGATTGAGAGGAAGAGAGAAGAGAGGTGAGTGGAGAGTGTTGGTGTGAAAGTGAGGAGGTGTGCTTTATAGTTGTTTGTTTAGAGTGGAGACTGAGGGGATATTGTGCTTTTCGTGTTGTGGAGGTTATAATTTTTGGGAGGGGGGCCAAAGGGGTTTTAATTTGTAGTGCCAAAAAGAGTACTGCTTGCTTTGCATCTCTCTACCTACATCTCTTTCTCTCTCTTTAAATTCTAAAAACCTAAATCATATATATATCTTTACTTGTCTTATATTTTCACCTCCTAGTCTTTTTTTAGTATGTTACTAAACTGAGGGTAAATTGGGGAATTTATACAAATAGTATGTCATACTATACAAGATTTGAATTTGTTAAACTGTGATCAGAATCACTCAATCTAATTAATTATAATTAAGATATGAGTACGTCTATTATATATGTCATCAATGATATTTCAACTTAGAGCTCCAAAATTTATTAGATAGGCTTCAAACGGTGAATCTGTTCAAACTAATCAAGTTCATGAGTGATACGTTTACAAACACAATCTATAAATTTTATAATTCATTTAATATGAAATTAAACGGTAAAAAATGATGAAATATGAATACATTAAAATTATAAAAACCTTCCTTAAGCCACTTGGCTACATACTAAATGAATTCAAAAATTAATAAATTTTTCATGCCGACGCATCACTCATGAAGTAGATCAGTTTGAACATTTTGAATTTGTCATTTCAAATTTATCCGATAAGTTTTTACACTGGTGTCACTTAGTTTAAAATTTCACTAATAGTATAGTAGCTGGACTCTTGAGATATATAGAAAACTAAATTTTATAATTTTTAGACCTTTTTTAAATATTTTATCAGTAGTATTGAATTATCAAGATTAGATATCACTTAAAAGTGTAACATAAAAGTATTAAAATAAGTGATCCAATTAGGGAACAAGCATAATCATGACCTAAAATATATTGTAATTTTTTTAATATCATCTCATTGTAAATTTATAAAATTTAGCTAAACATTATCCAATCCATTCATTTATTTAATAGATAAACTAGCAAATGAAATAAAATTAAAAAAACTTACTTTCCTAAAAGAAATATAATCATGGACTGTGCGACTTTAGTTAGTTCTTCGACCATTGTGAAGTAAGATCGTATAGAACCATAATACAACATGTCCTTTTCTACACAGTACTGGTAGCAAAAATCTATATGGATTTCTTGGTTAATTCGGAAATGTTTATATCATTTAATTGTTAATTTCTAATTAAATCCCTTGTCCATCTTCGCTCCAATCCAAATTAATATAAATTAAAATTTGAACTTGGCCATAAAGTTTCATAAATCTACACAGGTGATTAGAGAATTAGGAGTCAGAGAAATAAGTGAAGGTAAACCAGTGTAGAAACCATGCTTGTGTTTAAAATATTTATACAGTAATATTATATATATTCTCAGTTTCAATCAATGAAACGGGACTATGGCCTTTTAAATATAAAAAAAAAAAATATGTTATATTCTGAAAAAATTGTTCCACCCTATTTTTTATTTTCTGACTCCGCTCTCCTGCATATAACCAGGGGCGGACCCAAGTACAATCAGGGGGCAGCTCCCCCCCCGTGAATTTTGCATTTTAGTGAAAATTGAAACGTTTCGTTTGACTCTGCCCCTCCCTGGAAAAATTTTTGCCCCCTGCTGGATGTTTAATTTGTAGTTCGGGTTAAATTTTGAATTAAAATTAAAATAAATTTCTTCAATTATGATTAATAATTAGAATTATATATAGACTAAAATATCATAAATTACAAGTCTGAGCATTGAAAAGTATAAATTAAAGCATTATTTTTTATTAAGTACTTAATTAGTTAATGGATTTGAACCCAATTAGCTATTTAAATCCGATTTGATATTTTTTTGCCCCTCTAACGAAAATCCTGAGTCCGCCCCTGCATATAACCCAATTAAGCCACGATCAATATAAGATATATCTGCTATTGTTTACACAATATGTGGTTCAGGTCGGTTGATTAGAGAATAGAGATTATTGCAAAATGGGTCAAAAGAAACCTTTACCATATATATATATATCCCAGCTTGGAATAAAAGTAGAATGAAGAGTAATAAAGACTACATAAACAAAGAGATCCCTATTCCCTAGTGTATCTAATCCGCACACAGTAGCTAGGTTAAATAGTACGTACATACTTTTGTACATTATTCAAGGTATATTATGTAAATATGCAAAAGGAATGCATGCTTTAGATAAAACAGGAACAGTGTGCAACATGAAATGAAATGGGATTCCCGACAGCTATGATCTGTGATTTAATTTGCGATCGATGCTTTGTGAATTGTGAGTGATCGATCTGATGTGGTCCGGGTGACATCTCATCTTTTAACTTGCCCCACTTATTAAATCATTCCTTCTTTCTTTCACGATTTTCCTTTACAATTCTTACCCCTATACCTACCATTTTTACATCTGCACCGATAAAATTTCCATTTTAAAGTAGTATCCTCTAGTTAATATTTTTCAAATAAAGAGTGAGGCTAGTATCACTAAGCTCACCAACAAAGAGTTGGTGAGTTTAACTCCAAAATCTATCATATTAATTTGTTTCAAAGAAGAATTCAAACCGTTGTTGAAACTGACCTACTTCACAAGTGATGTGTTTATATGTAAAATTAAAAAAAATAATTCATTTAGTATAAAATTAAATGGTCAACAAATAATGAAAAATGAATGTATTAAAATAACTAATAAGCATTCATTTTTATTACCACTTGACTTTGTACTAAATCAATTAGAAAATTTTAAAATTTTGTATGTACACGCATCACTCATGAATTAGATCGGTTTCAACAGATTGAATTCGTCGTTTGAAGTCAATATGATAGATTTATGGAGTTAACCTCACCAACCCCTGTTGGTGAGCTTAGCACACGATTATCGGTAATTTTGTAGGGGAAGTTTCAAGTATATCCTTCAAAAATCTTGAAATTACATATTCCCCCTCTAAAATTAATAATATCATATTTACCCTTCTAAATTTCAAAAGCTAACAAATTTACTCAATTTATTGTCTTTTCAATTAGAAATATATTATCAAACTTATAAAGTTCTCATTTTACCCTTTTTAATAGAACTCATATCAAACCTTTTTAATTAGTATACATGAAATTCTCCAACTCTGTACCTCTAATATATATGCACATCAATTTTTTCAAGTGTTAATTATGTGGTGCTTTCTTATATTATAAGATATTCGTGCTAAAACCCTAGCTATATAGTTAACAGAAGTGATTTGTGTCTTAGACTAATAGACTATTAAGTATTAGTTGGGATATACAAACTTAATATTTCATATATGCAGTAAAAAAAAAGGTCGAATTGGCTTGATATTAGAGTCTTAATAGTATGTGTTTTTCTCCAACACTCAAAAAATATTAATAAAACTGGAACAGACGTAACTTGATTTTAAACATGTTTTTGTATAAACATTGGATGAATTTTATAGTCCATTCACATCTTCAAAATAAAAATTTGGAGTTCAAATATTAAATTGTACATGCATGGTTAATTTGTAAAACACCATAACACAACTCACTAATACAAACATGTTATTAGTAAATTAATAAAAGACATACTCAAGAATCAACTGTTGATCTAGTGGCAAAGACAATGCTCTCCATATAAGAAATCGAAAGTTCAAAATCCGAAAAGAATAATTCTTTGTAAATATTAAATAGTTTGATAGCTTTACCTCCAATCTTTACTCTAAAAAAAGTAAAGACATACTCATGAGTCGAAAGTAAATAACATTTGGAAGACTTAAAGAAACTATTTTCTAACACAAAATTAAGAAATCAATGAAAGCAAATATATTTTAAGGGAGTGAGAATTTTTTTTTTCGGGGTATACAATATAAGATGAGTGAGTCTATGATACTATGCATAGTACTATTTGGCCTGTAATACTAATTAATATTTTTCTTTTCAATATTCTAACAGTCAATCCGAACTGTTCAACATGAATTTCATATGAATATCAGAATATGTACTTGTAGACCAAATTTTATATTTTTTAGAATTTTTTTACTATTTTTTTAAGATAGTTAAAGATCACTGTTTTTATGGTCTAGAATTTTCAAATCAAGTGATTTTCCATCTAGTTTAAAAAATAGTAAAATAATTCTAAAAATATAAAATTTGCAAATACATATTCATGTGAACATCATGTTGAATGATACGGATTGATTGGTAGAATTTTGAAACAAAAATTATTTGCATTACGGACTAACCTGTATTATGCATATTACCATAGACTCACTCATATAAGACTATATATGTAGCACAAACAAAGATACAAATGTCTGACATGACCATAGTGACAAGATTCGCGAATAATACCCGAATTATTCGCGAATTATTCAGTTTTTTGGTGCTGCCGAATTATTCAGTTGATCGAACTTTAACCGAATAATTTCCAAATAATTCGCTAATTTTACAAATTATTCCCAAATTTTACGAATTTTTCCCGATTTTTCCCCATAATTTTATTTTTTAGTTATTTTTTTTCTCTCTTACAGAACTGAGATCTCTAATCTGAATAATACCGAATCATTCCCGAATTATACCCGAATTATTCTCGAATCACAAATTTTTGATCTCACCGAACCGAACCCAAATAATTAATTTGTCACTATGGACACGACATCATGATATTTATAATACGACACCTCGTTATTTAATTAAAAAATATATATATGAGCGTTACTAACATGTCAAATGCAAAAACGATACGTGTCGGACACGGTGTGATACAATTCTAAAAGTGTCCATCCAAGGTAGTTATATAGTTATAAGATGATTTTAATATATGTAGGTGGGGGCCAACTGAAAGAATCGGGAACTGTGTACGGCCTCCTTCCCTCCTGACTCAAAGTATAAGGAATAAAGTGCCACTTTTATCTCTCTCTCCCTCTCTCTCTCTCTCTCATTTGTTGTTCACAATTTCACAATATGATGTGTGATATTCTATCATCAGTACCCAAACATCCACACTAATCCAGTAAAGTTAAAGGCTTTTCAGTGTACCCCTGCTTCCTCAAAAGCTAACTGCATATATACTGCATGCACTGCTTCATTTAAATGAGTTAACTTCTATGCAAAAGTTGCCCACTACAAATATTAATGCACTAAAAGTTCAAAACTATAACAAACAAACAATTATTATTCTTTAGGCTATGTTTAATTGGATGAAACAAGAACACAGACTATTCTAGAATTGTAGCTATTCGGAATAGCAATATGCATCCAAACAACATTTTTGCTATTCGGAATAGCTAGAATAGATGCTATTCTCTATTCCTTATAGATGTTAGAATAGCTACTATTCGGAAGTATGAAAAGAGAGAAAAATAATATTTTCTTTTCGGATTTTCACTCATATAGTTCCGAAATTACAAATTTAACACCACATTCGCTATCTCCACGCCGTGACAATTTATTTGAAATCTCACTTACCTATCTTTCTTTTTAATTAGCACCTTGTTAATATCATTCTTTATTGATTACAACTATTCTTTATTTGTATGACATCGGTGACATATTATACTAACTCTAAAACTTATTGGATAACCTTCAAACGACGACTCAAAAACCATTCAAACCGATTTACTCTGTGAGTGATGTGTTTACATGAAAATTTTATATTTTATTCGAGTTATTTTAGTGCAAATCAAGCAGGAAAAAATGTTGAAAAATGAATGCATTAAAATTCACTTAAAAACTATCACATTTGACCACTTGACTTGATACTAAATAAGTTCGAAAAATTATAATTTTACATGTAAACACACAACTAATGAAGTATATCAATTTGAAACCGTTTGAATTCGTCATTGAAGTTGATTCGATAAATTTTTGAAGTTAGTATTATATAGTCTGAAATAATACTAATGTCATACTAGCCAGACTTATTTATTATATATCTACCTATCTATTATATATTGAAATTAAAAATAAAAAAAGCAAACAAGATAGAAAGAATATATAAAGTATGATTATATTTCATTCATATATTTTTCATATCCAATAAGTTTACAAAGTCTTTGCCTATAATTGTAAATGAAACATCATCTAAATTAATATTATTAATAAATGTGGAGAAATAAATTGAAGTGATTAATGATCTGATCTTGAGAATGACAAAATGAACTTCTATTTATTATTTAATGTCAAATTAATTTTTAGTAAATGTTTTATTGGTTGAATTAAATTATTCCTGTTCAACTAACACTAATTTTGATAAAGGCATGACAATATATAAGCTTGTTACCTGATTAGGAAAAGCAAAGCAAAGTATAAAGAAAGGAAACAGTTAACAGCATCATTGACTGGTCATACTAACATGCATTTGTATTGGAATAAGCGTCACCATATATTCCCTCTTGGCCAAGATAATAAAGAGAATATCATATCAATTGCACATAATAAAGTAAACCCTAGCTATATACCTCTTCCACTAGATTTTTATTATTGCTAAATCAAACACATATGGTTATCTTTGCCTATATTTTTGTACGGAATTAATTCTCTTGGGATCCTCAATTTAGAGGAATTAATTAATTAAATCATTAAAGATTGATACGGGAAACCATATCATGTTTATAATTAATATGAATTTTTAATTTCAAATTAATTAATGAGATCTCTATAAGTATATTACTAACCAGATAATTTTGTTATCAGTATTGCTTTTAGGTTGAGTAGTCCTTATTGATGTGATAGGATGAATATTATCTGATAAAAAGGTTCCTGACAAAAAATACTATTATAATCATGCATCTATCAGATATATATATATATATATATATATATATATATATATATATATCTGATCAAAGAATCAAGTATGGATAAACAAAAATATTCTTTTATATTCGTTTATTTATGTGTCAAAATTAATAAAGATTTTAAAAATCTCTCAATTGTCACAAACTAAATAATAAGATTTATTTACAACATGTATAATTGATTTTGAGTCAAATTAATGCATAATTTTCTTTTTTGAAATATGGGATTGTACCGGAAAAAAATTCTCTTAATTTTATTTGCACTTCTCAAGACTAAAAGCAAGAGATCAGAATAGTTTTATATATTATTCTGACTCTTAAAATTTGGCACAGAAACAAATTAATCTACCAAATTATTTCAAAATAGATCTTAAAAGCGGCAGTCAAAAAAATTGGTCACATACGGTCCAAAAGACATGGCAAAA
The DNA here is from genome assembly GCA_024447775.1 of Carex cristatella. Taxonomy (NCBI): domain Eukaryota; kingdom Viridiplantae; phylum Streptophyta; class Magnoliopsida; order Poales; family Cyperaceae; genus Carex; species Carex cristatella. Next base: position 2,618,152 of record JAJHPF010000025.1, read on the forward strand.
GGACAAGGGTAATGATAGCAAAGGCAACTAGTACCTTAGCAACAAATGCTACAAAAGGAGAGCTTAAAGGAACAAAGGTTATAAATAAAAAAGAAAAAAACAATTTAAAGAATCACAAAAAAAGCCCCTAGCCAGTGGCCTCCGCTTTCTCTCCTTTTCTTAACGGTTACCAATAAATTAATTTAAAAGTTCCGGCAAACAAGGCAAAGCTTCTTAATAAATGTGAAAAAAATAAAGAAAGAAAAATTAAAGGAAAAGAAAGGGAAAGCTGGATGTTTCTTTTTTTAAAACTTATCAAAAAATTCTTCCATTTCAGATCCTCTTTTTTTTTCTTTTCTTTTTTGGAGTAAAGAAACAACTGTGAGACTGAGAAGAAACATCAAAAGCTCTCATCTGGCATTATCTGCTCAAAGTTTGCCTCGTTAAAATAAAGCAACCAACCTGTTATGAGCCTTGACGCCTTGACGGGGTATTCTTACAATTACAGCACTGGTTATCTTTCAGCCCATTTTCAAGCCCATTTTGAGATCAAAGCCTGGTTTAATATAAAAAAAAAAATAGTGAAGTTTCAAGACCATCTCCAATTGTGTTTTTCTGTGTACTGAGGCCCATACGAAAATTCAGCCTAACAATAAGTTTTCCGAGGTCCAAAAATCTGTAGGATTCTATAAAACTCCGGAACATTCAAATATTGTACAATTTTGAGCCACCATTCAATAAGCAAGAACATATTTCAAATTCCAAATCGTTTTTGTAGATAACGGACTTCCATTTTTGGCAATTCACGTTTAATTCGATCTTTATTGTGCTAATTTAGAGAATTTGTATTAAGAAATAGAATTTTTTTTTCCAATGTTTGCAAATATATGTATGGTGTTTCTTAATTCATACGCGGAGAAAACATTCTTCTCTTTGAAGCTGTACGTAGCCTGTAGCGAACTTAGATGGCAATATTTGAAATGACAACTAAATAACAACATCCAATTAAACCTGGTTACTTCAAACAAACTGGAAATTGAAACCCTCTTATTTCATACAACACAAAAGGAGTTCTTTTTTTTTTCATAAATGATCAACCTAGTTAATTTGATAAATAAAACAACTAAAGGGGCACCAGCTTTTGCAAGGTTAATATATAACATAAATTCCAGCCTTTGGAAGGGTGTCAACATATAAAGTACCAACCATGGGGTGTCCAGACCCAACCAGAAATATCGTACCAGTCGGGTCGGGTCGGGTCAGGTTCAGATCCAACCCATCATGCATGTATTTGTTAATGTAGGTTAGTATATATATATATGTCTTTCTCTACCAATATTTACATATCCAACAAATTTGGTAGATACTGCTCTTGTTACCATTTCCAAATCATCAGACTACTGCAATTTCTGTAAATTCTGATAGTTTAAAAAAAAAAAAAAAAAAAAAGATGTGTCTGCAATTTTGAACTGCTGCACCGACACCTCTTAAAAATTACTCACAGCCATCTGGTTTATATACTTATCTTTGTTTCTCTTTTCTTTAGTTCATTTAAAAAAAATAGTTCAGAAAAATAAAAGGTACCTGGAGAGTTTTCATGGTTTCATCAACATTGCGACCAATAGCAAGATTATTGATAGTTGAGTGTTGAATTACTCCTTCCTTATCTATTATAAATAAACCTCAATTCCCTGGTAATTACAAAATTAATGACGCCATGAAACATAGATTGTATTAGTCAAAGAGAGAAGAAAAAAGTTTTCTCTATCAGAGATAGATAAAATAGGAAGAAATTCATTGATACCCCTGTAAATATACCAAATATTTAAAAAGCAAGACATATAAAGCATAACCTTCTACAGAAAGATAAGTATCACTGTATCCCACATAATTTTATTCTACAGAAAAATGTGTAAGTTTCTATTCTAAATTCTACAGTAAAACATGAAAATACCCAAATAAAATAAAATAAATGCGAGCACCTAATCAGGAATTAATACGCCATGTGATTTCGAAATCGATTTTGTGACATCAGTGATCAGTGGATAATTCAGATCCCCAAGCCCACCAGATTTCCTGTCAGTTTGAACTCATGACAGGTGGGAGAACTGCAATTCATCTTAGTTAATTGTAATGCAATTTACATAATTTGAGATTGGTTTAGCAAACAAAAGGGCTTTGCAGTTGTATCAGTGCACAGTTACATACTATACTGTCAACTGACATGCTAAGAACTTCAATATTCAATTTCTCAAAATATGAATAGCGATCACTGAAAGCAGTCATCTCCTCTGTAAAGTGACAATAACAGTATTGACCAATCGGCATACATAAATAAAATGGGTGTGAATGTGTGATTAGAGACTAGGAAAGGATGCTACCACTTAGAAAAACAAAATCACGCATTTCATTCCGATATAATCAGACAGCTTGACTTGAAATAATTAATTTAGGGAATAAGTCTATGCAGCTACTACTGATTTTCCATTTTTTAAAGAGTTAAAGAAAAATTTTAGTGCTGTACCAACAGTTTCAAGTTTTATTGTACCAGCAGCGGTGCTAAGTTTGACAATCTTGCAACACTTACAATTTCGATATAGATTAATTTATTCAATTTCCTTTAAGAACCTTGAATTCATATTAATCAAATGAAATATAGAAATCAGGAATAAGATTGAATGTGAGAAACCTATTTAAATCATAAGAACAATACTTTGGACACGAAAAGGTTGAATAGATCAATTAGAATAAAGTTAACTTGGAAAATCATAGGAACAATACCGTTGGAACATGTATGCTTTCAGTTTTGAAACATATGTTCCAGCAAAAAAATTGTTGGTACCAGCAAAAAGTTTGTTGGTAAATGAATTCAAAAACTCATGAAAAGAAGACTACTTTTCATAACCTGTTGTGTGCATTCCAGTAATCATTCTGTAGTCATGTAGTAATTGATGTCTGGTAACTTATATTGGTATGGCCTTGACTCACACATACAAATTCAAATGAAAATTGGAACCATTTAGTAATCTGATATGCAATTTGTAGCAATTTAGAAATTTGAAGTGCAAATTAACATACACATACACATTTACAAGTTAACTTGGAAACAAAGATTGCCTTCAAGCAAGAATAATCAATAAAATCAAACTAAAAAGCGAAGTATTTCATCAATCACCCGATATGACAAGATTTCACTATTCTTCAAAATGTACAATGTTACAAGATTTCACAACTACAAGCATTCATCTATTTATCCTAAAGATTACAATAGCCTTTAATTGATTCATTCATTTTTCCTTGATTTATTCTCTATGTTCCAATCATTGTGAATAATAGAAATAGCTTTGCCAAATCCCTGCTTGACACCAGCCTTATACGATGACTCAACTGCGATCTAAATCCAGTTAAACAAAATGTTCATAATTATTAGGACATGCATCTAAAATTCAAAAATCATTAGTATTTATAATAGCATCTAGCAATAGTTTTAGCTAGCAGTAGATAACACTTAGTCATTAACCCAATTTGCTGATAGAGCTAGGTAAGTTTCTCAAATTGATGACCATTTTGCCCCTCTCTTGAGTTATTTCATTTACATTAAACAGAAATTGGAATTTTAAAGGTGTCAAAGAGATTGATTGGTTAGTTTAGTTACTAACATTATGGTTTTTATTTTCATTTTAGAATTTTAAAAATAAAGTGTCAAAGAAATTGCATTGTACACTACAAATAATATGGATGTATATGACCATTATCAGAGAGCTGCTCAAACAAAGCAATCTTGCAAAGAAGATTATTTAATAGTTGGTACCAGTAAACATATGTACCAGCAAAAAATTCTTGATAAATGAATTAAAAAACTTGCAAAGAAGACTATTTAGTAATTGATAACAGCAAACATATGTACCAGCAAACAAAGCAATCTTGCAAATGATGACCTCCTTTTTATTGTGCTCGTTTATGGCGAAATGAGAAGAACTCGAATTTATTTTCCCTCTCTTTGAGCTGACTATCATCAAATTGAGGTGGAGGGAGAGTTACTTAAAAAAATGGAGACATCATGTTCTTTTGGTAAAATTTTATATTCGCGGTATATATAGGAGTCGCAATTGGAATGCGGGAAGTGAGACTGTCATTTTTGGGCAATATGAGAGTAAAAAATTTTGAAAGCACGCATTCGGTGGCTTGGGGATGAATTAATACAATAATTTATTGTCAATATCTGGATGAGAAGATGTGCATATGAATGTCAAATGGAGTGATATGGTTTAGGCTCGAGTTGGTTTTTTTGTGTGTATTATTTTTTGTTCGATCCTAGTCCGACGCAATTGAGGGTTAAATATACTGACGAAATAGTTATTGCTACAAATAGAAAGATCACATTCTCAATATTTACTTTTACTTTTGAACCGGAATCATAACTCACATTCAAATAATTTTTATTTTTTTTCTAATAACACACAAAGAAATATTTTAATTTTTCTTATAGCCGTGAAAAATTCGGCCTGAAAAATATTGATCCAGATTATTTGTTGCAATATTTCTAATAAATTAAATTATATAGTATTACATCTATTTTTTAAGAAATATATAAAATATTGCTAATATTATAATAAATAAATTATAACATTTTCTAAAAAAAAAAAGTTAATTGGCCGGTTTCTAATAAAAATAGGAACCGGCCAATAATTGGCCGGTTTAAACACTTTTATAACTTCTCAGCTTCTTTGTGCATAGTTGGAATTTTTTATTTAACGTTGGATATTAATATAAATCACATGTAGTCTGGTATAGCTATGTTTTTTTTTTTTAGAGAGGTGTAGCTATGTTGTATTCAGACGAATACAACAATATGGTAATTTAAAAAAATTTAGGATAGGATATGACTATTATTTATATTATTTTTTTTAATTATATTATAAATTTAACACTTGTGTTATGAGACAAAAATAATTGATAATTTTGTCATAGTATGTCGGTCGTAGTAGAGGTTTTCATCTACAAGAACTGATACCAAAGCTATACGGAATAAGCTATATACATAGAATGCCTAATGTTGTTTCCCAGTTTCTATCAAAACCAAATAGCTAGTGAGAAGCATCTTGATGACCAATTGTATTAGCAAAGATAATCATTATAATATGTATATCCTCTAGAACGATTCCGCATCTCTGTCTCTCTCATCTCTCTTCTTTCTCTCTCTAAGAGCAACTCCAACGTCTTTCATTTAGCCTTGCAAATGCTGACCTGGCGGACTCTCTCTCTTACATGGCATTTGCAAGGGGTCTTTAATGGCTGGAGAAAGCCTCACAAAAATGAAAGCTTGCAAAAGGGCTTGCATTTCGCTAAAATCGCTACAAAAATCGAACGTTAGACGGGAATTAATACACGAATTCAAACTCCGATTCTAAAATTGTGTCCCTTTCCGCCTCTGTCGCTACCTTCAGCTCCGTCTCTGCTGAAGTTCAATTCGCCTCTGCTTCTGCCTCCGCCTTCGCCTCCGAAAGATGCTTTCTGGCCTGTCCGAAGCAATCAACGACATGGATCTGCTCCGTCTTCCCGTTCCAAACCCTAGACCCAAAACCAACGACATGGATCTACTCAAAAGATATGACGACAGCAATGACGAAGTCGAAGGCGAAGACATGGCAACCTCCTCGCCGAATTCCTCCTCTCTCCGCCTCTCCCTCCCTTCCAAGACCTCCGCCCCGCCAGTCGACCAACCGGAGGTATGTAGATTATGCCTTTTACAACCAACTGAGTCCTGAGCCTCAATTGTATTGTCCCAATTAGTGTTTTTTTTTCTTCTTGTGCATTTACTGGTCACAAAATTGGGGCTAATAATTGAGTTGTACATGCAAAAAATAAGGGTGAAGTGAGGTTAATTTAGGTTTAGTTTGAGATTTCTGACAAATACTGATACTACTACAACAGGTGTGAGTACTGTTACATAGTGTGATGGTGAAGATAGCCATGCACTATTTGTAATTGTACTCTTGTATTACTAGAAGCCATCGGAGGAGGTTAGTTGTAGTGAAAATTGGTGGTCTACCAGTCTAATAGCTTTTATGAGTTTATAATTATATGTACCAGTACTGATTTGACTTTCAATTTGAACCTCTTTCGTATTCTGTCCATCTATTTTGTGTTTACTTAGTGTAGTCAAAACTGAATTCGGTTTGAAAGTGCACAATTTAGTTTATTGAGGTTCAATTACATAATTTAGCTTACTTGGCAGTAAAATTCTACTTACTGGTGTAAAGAGTAGATGCGTCTAATTTGCATATCACTAGTGTTTTGACATTAACAGTAATCTTATTAAAATTACTGTTAATAACCCGCCTTTATATCTCTTATCTGCTTTGTTAACGTCTGGAATTTTCATGGCAGGTCGTAGAAGGGATCAATGACAGAGAAGGTATGTTTTTTCTCAAGCCATTTATTTTCTGAAAATAAAACAACAAATCAATTCGTCCCATTTATTTTCTTGCTCTTACTTCAATTTTAAAACATTTAACCTTCACTATTTTTATGCAAATTATTATAATATATATTTTGTTTTTCAGGATATATCTGATCCCCAATGGAGAAGCTTCCATTAAATATTTTGTAACTATTGCAAACTTCCTTAGATATCAGTATGGCTCCTCAGCTGGTAATCAATGCAATCAAGGTGCTGCGCGCTCCTTCCTTCAAAATATGCACCTAGCAGGTTCTACCTTAACTTTTTTTACTTAGTATCACCATTATATGATTTAGATGTTCACATTTATTTAAAATGTGCTATGACAATTGTCAAAAAAAAAGCGCACAATTTAGATGTAAATAGAGGAGATGTTCATATCACTGAAAACAAAAAAACTTGTGAAAGAGTAAACAAAATACATCATCTAAACAACCAACATATTAAAGACCTATCACTTCTGCCTTGTCTCTTCTTCTCAACAATACCATCACTCATCACGCAAAACAGATTTGAGCTTCCTTTGATACAATTTATATTGGTCAGCATTCAATTTTGAAACGTCTATTTTCATTAATTCTATCTCTATTTTGTCTTCGTGTTGCCTTTGCTTGTCTTCGTGGTGCCTCTTGTAGTCTTCATGTTGCTGTTTTCTGACCTCGAGCTCTTCTTTTTTCTCCTTGCGTAACTCCCCTATACTAGTGAGGAATGTAGACATGTTTTCTGTCTTATCTAAATCAACAATGTTTTGGCCATTATTTTTTTTTCTGAGTTGAAGCAGCTTTAGCGGCCTTCCTTCCGATGGGTCTAATTGGAGTTGCCAATGTTTGTGGTTCTTCAATATTAGATGCGTCGTTGTCGTATTCACTGAAGTTGGTAGATGTGAGAGTGTTATTTCTCTTTCGACCAAGGGCGTTTTGTTGAATCGCTCTCTCTCATCCATTCCATATGGCTAATCCATTTTTCTTCGTCCTTCAAAACTTTCCAACAATGTAAGTACTTGAATGAAGCTCCTTCGTTCTGGCGATATAACACTAATGCTCTCATTTTCCTGTCATTATCATTCAGACCACTTTCTCTCCGAGTTAAAATGTTATCATAACAGCCAACAAACTTGTTGACTGCCTTGGACACTGTATGTCAATGATTTTGCATTGCTTGATCCCCTCTAGCCTTTTGATTTGGCTGTTTCTCCCTATTATAATAATCTTCTATGTGTTTCCAAAATATACGAATACCTTGGTCGACCCCTGTCACAGGGTTTGTGCCAGCATTGAGCCATGCACTGCATAGTAATACATCATCTTCATTCATCCAGCGTGCCTTCTCTGTTGCCATGCCTCTAATGCTCTTAACCTTCAAAAACTATGAATGTACGTAGACAACTGTACTTGACTTGAGAACAAGGTTGTAGGTTAGCATTTATATTGGAAGTTCAATCTAGCCTTAGGATCTGTTGAAGTAGTGTAATTATAGAATATCGAATATATAAAGTATGGTAATTATATATAGCACAAATTAGGATCTGTCGAAATTAGGATCATTTAGTTAATTACATATCGATCAAATTAGGATTTGTCAAAATTATGATCATTTAGCTAATTATATATCGCTGAAATTAGGGTCTATCAAAATTAAGATCAGTTAGTTAATTATATATTGCTGAAATTATAATTTGTCGAAATTAGGATCATTTAGCTAATAATATATTGCTGAAATTAGGATCCGTCAAAGCACATCCAATGCTGGTTTATATCAAGTAAATGTACTAAAACCAAACAGAGATGCTATCTTTTTCCTATTGTACTGTATTCTACAACTTTTAATGTAATTTCACACGACTCTAATTTTTCAAGTTGGTTTATATCAATATTAATGTAATAATAGCATATCACCAGTTATGTAATCATAGCATATCACCAGTTATGTAATTATAGCATATCAAACCTAATATAATTATCGCCGAAAGTGTTCATTGTTTTAGCTGCATATCAAATAGCATTTTTAACAATAGAATTTGTTAGTTATTTTCTTTAGTGTTGAAATGAGATCGGATCGTCAGGAATGGGATAATATCATAGAAGATGTGTTGTTGCATCCTTATGTTTTGTCTTCTTTCTTTGATGATATGCATGCCAGAAATAATCGATCCTTAAACGACTCCTCTTCCTCGAACAGACCTAAGAGGCCACGAAGGTATGTTGAGAGGGGTCGGGAAGAAGGTCACAAGAAGCTGTTTAACGATTATTTCTCTGAAAACTCCACATATAATGATGAATTATTTCGTTGTAGGTTTAAAATGCGGCGTAATCTATTTCTCCACATAATAGATGGTGTTGTTGCACATGATCCATATTTCGAGAATAAGCAAGATGCGACTGGTAGACAGGGTCTGTCCTCCCTACAAAAGTGTACAGCAGCAATACGAATGCTTGCCTATGGTGTCGTTGCTGATGCTGTGGATGAGTATATTCGGATTGGCGAAAGCACCGCAATTGAGTGCTTGAATAGATTTGTACGTGCTATTATAGCTATGTTTGGTGATGAGTACTTGCGAAGGCCAAATCCAGAAGACATTGAATGTTTACTTCACAAAGGGCAACAACGAGGTTTTCCAGGTATGTTAGGTAGTCTAGACTGTATGCATTGGGAATGGAAGAATTGTCTGGTTGCATGGCATGGTCAATATCTTAGAGGAGATCATAAGCATCCCACTATTATGCTTGAGGCTGTTGCATCATATGATTTGTGGATATGGCATGCCTTTTTTGGTCTACCGGGCACATTGAATAACATCAATGTGTTAGAGCGTTCTCCACTGTTCCATGAGGTTTTAGAAGGTAAGGCCCCAGAAGTAGCATTCTCTGTTAATGGAAATAATTACAACTGAGGATATTATCTCACTGATGGAATCTATCCCAATTAGGCGACATTCGTGAAGTCGATCCCATTACCCCAAGGAGCCAAGGCTCAATTATTCGCAAAAAGACAGGAGGCAGTTAGGAAAGATGTAGAGAGAGCATTCGGTGTACTTCAAGGAAGATTCGCTATCATTAGTGGTCCAACACGGTTGTGGTGTAAGGAGACTTTAGGAAAAATTATGATAGCTTGTATAATAATGCATAATATGATTGTGGAGGATGAAAGAGATAAATATGCTGATGATGATAATATTTGGGCTGATGATGAAGTTAATGGGATTGTATCAAGGCCAGAATTTTCACGAGGCCGTCTAGTCGGTTTTCAAGAATATCTACGCAATAATTTAAAAATCTGTAATAGATCAACAACTCAAAGAGGACTTAGTTGAGCACATTTGGAACAAATTTAGAAGGAGGAAACTGATTTATAATGACGGAACATACACAGCTAGCGCTGATCTCACTCTGAGAAGAAATGCGGATTGTACCAGTCCTGGTACCGAGCGCCTCTACAGAAGAATAAGCTTCACCTCATTTTATTTTACTTTGTTTTGTATTTCTATTTTATATTTAAACAAGCTCACCTGTTTTGAGCTTTAAATTATTTTTTATGTTACTGTCTTCGGAAATGGAGATTTAATCATTAAACCTTGTTCTTTCAAAATTGTGTATGTTTTGTAAATTGGATGAGCTACTGGCTTCCTTTACTTAGAAACTTATATACAGTACAAATAACGATTGGATTGAAATGTGTTTTTATTTGTTTGCAGATTTTGGCATACATGCTGGTATCAGCAGCTTCAGCTACTACATTGCAATGTCATTTGGAGGCAGTAAGCTTATCAATTGCTTCTGTTGCAATGTCATTTTTGGCATTTTATTGCAAAATTACTTTTTATGCCTCTGCCTGTTTAAATATGAAGCACGTTGAATTGATATCACCTGTTATATGCGATTTATTTGCGAGAATGTTTGGTATCACCTGTTAACGTAATATGGGCATTGATGTAATATGCTATCACCTGTTAATATTTATTTGCGATTTATATCTGATTAATGTTTGCTATCACCTGTTAATGTTGACCATATAAAATACTGAGATTTGTATTGCGATTTATATTGAGATTGATCGATTTTTTATATCTGATTTATATTGCGATTTATATTGAGATTGATCTGCAACCTTTTCCTTTACAAAATATTGACCATATAAAAAAGCAGAGGGGGAGGGGGGGGCATCGGGGAGAGGAAAGAGAAGGGCAGAGGGAGAGGCCTGTAAAAATATTTGATTTTACTGATTGACGTTTGGGCTTTTGTTGTTGGATTTCAAAATAAAGTCCAAATTCGCCAGGTTTGCAATTTCATGAATGGAGAGCATTTGAAAGTACAATTAAAAGCAATTTCATATGGCACTTGACAACTGGCGACAGCCATTTGCAATTGCATCTCCCTTTTATCATTGGAGATGCTCTAAAACTTTTTAAGAGAGAGAGGAGAGGAATTTCAAGGTCGCTGAAATTCTCTCAGAATTTCAGGCGATGTGAATTCCCTCTATAACACACTCAGGATCTGTTCGGCGGGTCATTGAAAATGGGTATAGACACAGAAATTGAACTAAACATTATTGTTCACGTGGAAAAAAAATTCAATTAATTTTTTTTTTCACGCGGGAACAGTGGAGCGGCCGAATAAGACCTCATAGTTTGCAATCCATGTTTCAAGGGGTGCCTGTTGGATTGGACTCGCATCTTTTATCTAGCTGCTACTAAAAAAACATGATGGTGTTGTAAACTGTTTTTTTTATCCTAATTGTTGTATCATTAAATGTCATTAACTGTATTAATTATTGTTGGCTCAATTTTTGACACTTTTACGGTCGCTATGCAAAATTTCATCTCCGATAGTAATCCAATTTAGAAATGGCTCAATTTCCATCATTGTCAATTTTTATTTTTATTTTGTTTATTACCTGTATTCATAAATAATAAGTGAATAATTAACAAACATATCTAGCATTCATGGTTTTGTGAGATTTTATATCAGACGCCTCATCGGACCAATCAAAGTCGGTTTGATTCTCATCAAGATTTGTGCACACCTGATTCCTTCTTTTTCTTTTTCTTTTTTAATTATTCCTTCTTCCGACTATTTGGCAGTTATTGCTTGTTGCATTTTTAAAATTGACCTCCTACAGTTAAAGATTTTGTGAAGCCATACAAGATTGGATAAAAGGACTGGTCCTAGGATCTCGTCCCCACTGTCTCCTAAAATTAAAGATTTTTAGTTTTCTACCAGCTTGTTTGACTAACTCGGTAAAAACTAAAAGGTAAAAATTAAGTAACGAGTTTAAGATCCACCACACTGGTAGTATAATAGTGACGAATCTCGCACGCTTCTATACGGATGTAAGTTTAATTTTGTACATCAAATTTTTTTTTAAAAATGAATGTTGAAGTTAGCACGAATTTTTATTTTTGTAAAAAAAAACAGAGATCTAGGATTTGAGCAATTTGACTTTTCTCAAGACAGTAGAGTGGCTGCTGCCGGTCTTCCCGCCATTGGTCAACATTCCCGCCTTTTTATTTGTTTAGTTTTTCGTTCAATCGTTTTCAATTTATCTTTTTTTTTTTGTTTTCACAGTTGTTCGTCGGTTTATCCCTCAACCCCTCCTTTCGCGGATCCATATTATCTCTGTTACTACAGAGGATGAGGATGAGTAACCCTTTTGAGATTAAATCTCATCGGTTTTGAGATTCGGAGAAAATAGAGGATAATATTGGACTTTAAAATTCGTGCCAAGTTAAAATAAATTGTCCAGATTCAATAATTGTAAAAGATTCCTTGTGCAGTAAAGAGAAAGGATGTGAATTCTCTTTTCGCTCCACCTCTTCCTTTTGAACTCTTTATCTAGCCTTTTTTTTTTCTCTGTCATCAAAATCATTTTCTCCCTCTTATTTTCATTCTAAACTTCTAAAACCTTTTTCTCCTTTTTAGGTCACTGTCATTTGCTCTCTATCCATTCTCTTTTTATCCGGTCCTCTCCTGGGTGGTATCTAAACAGAGACGGAGAGAGTCAAACGTTAATAGAGTCAAGTATGTAAAATATTTATATTCTAAATAGAATTAATTTTACACTATCTATAATATTTTAATTTAAACTATATTAAAAATAAAGTATAAATAAAAAAAATTAAATATAAATGCGAGTCATGAATCTTAGTAACTTAAATTTTAAGTTGAACTAGATTGTGCAAGTTAGGATGTGGTGTGCTCGCTAAGAGAGTTTGATGAGCATAACTTCAAAAGTATATCAGATCGACTTCAAACGACGAATTCAAATCGTTGAAATCCATGTACTTCGTGAGTAATGCATGTACATGCAAAATTTTGAAAGTTTCGAATTCATTTTCTACAAGGTCAAGCGGTCAAAATAATGAATCTTTTATAAGTTATTTTATAATTTATTTTATATATTCATTTTTCATAATTTCTTTGACCGCTTGATCTTGTAGCAAATGAATTCGAAACTTTCAAAATTTTACATGTACATGCATGTCTCATGAAGTACATGGATTTCAACAGTTTGGATTTGTCGATCCAATATACTTTTGGAGTTGTGCTCACCAAACTTTTTTGATAAGCACATCACACCATAGCTTTGCTCATGTTAAGAGCAAAATTAGGGTGTAATTTGCTCACCAAGAGAGTTTGAATATAATTATATAAACTCAAAACTTTGAGTTATTTAAGTGGTATGAATTCTCAGCCTCCATTCATGTCCTCTGCATTAACATCCTAAAATCTAATATGTTTGTTACATATTAGCACAAATCTTAAAATAAGTCTATGTATCGCAGTCGTGGGTCATATTGATCATGATTCTAATCGAACGGTTCGAAGCTAATTTAAATGGTGCGCTAAACATACAAACTTTTCAAATTCAGCTAGTCGGATACGGATATAAATTTGATTTTAATCTGAAAAACGAATATAAATACGAATACATATAATCTGTATATGCGTATTTTAGTATTTTTATATATCCGTCTTTTTTTTTTTTACCAATTTTTTTACTTTTCGTTGGTTAATTGTTTCTCAAATTTCAATTCTCACGGTGCTCCCGACTTCAATTGCTACTGCTATTCATATATAGTCAAACTTGCCATAATCATTAAACGTGATCAAACTTAGTAAATGCAAATAAACCAGATTCTACTGCTATAATTGATTGTTCTGTTATTCTTTCTTAGTTAAATTTATTGTTCTATAAATAGTATAGGCACTGTCTTCATATTATCATTTTTGGAATTCAAACGGGTCTAATTCGATTTTTCTAAAAATTAAATATAAATTTCAATTGTTATGTTAATTTCAGGTTGTTATTTCAATTATTATTTTAGGTTTTAAACACTTGAGATCATCATGGATTTGTACAATTTATGCATTAGGTTTACATAATTCTTGACTGAGGTTTACATAATTCATGTATTATGAAAAACATTTGATTTTGTAAAATCAATGGGACAAGAGCAAAATATACGGTATTTTCGGATTGCCGGTTGTTGGTGGAAGCGGTGCTAAATGACAAGTGGTGTTATGTTAGACTTTTTTTTATGTTTGTTTTGATTTGTAATAAATGTTATGTTTGATGGAAAATATGTATATTTTTTATTTGCAATTTCTTTTGTTTATATTGTTATGACTTATTCTCGTGATAATATTTATGTCTCATTGTCAGAGAAAATAATTGGTGTGTGTTGAAGTTAGTTGTTATGTTTATAGTATACAGTGTATTACGTTAGAGAGTTTTATAATAAAGTTTATAAAATAAAAAAAATAAAATTGTAGTTTTTGAATGCATCGTATAAAAAAAAGGATAAAATTTCACAATTTACAATTTAGTTGACATAGTTCAAAGTTTCAGTTTAAGAGTTATGTGATAAGGTTTACAGAATTCAAAACAATTGTATATAATATCTATATGCAAATTTAAAAGAAATAAAATTTTGCAAAAAAAAATTAAAATTTGTATTTTTTTCGGTTTACAGTATTCAACAAACTGTCTGCGGAGTTATTTCATAAGATTTACATAATTCAAAATAATTGGAAGTGACATCTAGATGCAGATTGAAAAAAAAAATCGAGAAATTTATTTTATTTTATTTTTATATGTATTCGCTTACAGAATTTTAAAGTGGTTACGATGAGCTATCAGCTAGTTTTGGAAAGTTATTGGAGATCTTTTAGATGTGGTCTTGGTGGTCCTGATTAAAGGTTTAAAAGTGATCCCGGTCAAAATAGTTAAAGATGTTAAAATGAAACTTAAGCTAGAGGTTTATTAGACACCACACTGTAATAAAAAATTGTTATGTTTGTATAATTTGTTGGATCGATTTACAGGTTTTAGTATTGAAGTTTGCATAATCTCATGAAAAAATTTACATCTTCTAGTTAAATTCGGAAATAATTTGAAAATTGATGTCCGGAAACTGTTAGCAGCTTCCTTTATCCATTATTCTATTTTTTTTCTCTCCGAAATATGCTTTTATTTTATGTTTTTATAAAAAATATATTATAAAAGTATACTTCAAATTCAAAATAATTATAAAATTACATCTCGTCCAAACCTTTTTGTCTCATCTCACTAAACATCTTGGCTCCACCCGTGCTAACAATCCCAGACCGTAAAATGCATAAATTAAAAATATTTTTTATTTAATCCTTATGCAAACACAACGAATAATGCAATATCGACCAAAATATGCATACATGCAACCTAATCTATTCGAATTTATGCTAATTTCTATTTAATCCTTTGCTCATGTAAGATAAAAAAATGATTAAATTTTTTTTTCCGGATCTTTGGTTCACCTCCTTTGTGCACCAACTTAACTATTTGGACCAAACAGTAGTTTATTTGGATGCGATGTTGCACCAAATTAACTGTTTGAAGCTGTGCGGTTCTTTTAATCTGATTCATTCGTTTTTTATCGGACGGACAAAATAAGATTTTGGCACGAATTTTAAAGCAAAATTAATACTACCCCTCTCCATCATCCGAGCACTCACCGGCTGAGATTAAATCTGGGCTGTCCGATCAGCTCCGCAGGAGGAAAACTCCACAGAGAATACTGGTCCGGTCCTCTACTCCTCTAGGGTTACGTTTTGACTGGAACATGAGAAACAAACAAGTCTTCTTTTTAGTTTGAGTGAGTATGGTACTCTGCATAGCACAGTTCGTAATACTAACTAATATTTTTATTTTCAAAATTTTAACAGTCAATCCAAACCGCTCAACATGAATATGTGCTTGCAAATCAAATTTTAAATTTTTTTAGTATTTATTAAAATAGATAGAAAATCACTTGATTTGAAAATTCTACGCCATCCAAAAACAATAATGTTATATCTTAAAAAATAGTAGAAAAATTCTAAAAAATATATTATTCAATCTAGAAGCACATATGAAATATTCATACGGTATTCATGTTGAATGATTCAGATTGACCGTTAATATTTAAAAAAACAAAAATATTAGTCTGTAATACAGACTAATCCGCACTGTGCATAGTACCAAAGACTCACTCTTTGTGTGGTTTGTCTCTCTCTCTATATAAAATAATGTGTCCAAATTTCACGAATCCGAAATTTGCACGCATCTTGAAACTCGTGAAAATAACATGAAAGTCGTATAACAAAAGCAATCGTATCTGAAACAGTGAACTGAAATGTCGAGATATATCATCAACGCAGTGTTCTTTTCTTTTTTTAAATTGTGGGCAATTTAATCACTTTCATCGAAGCTGTAAAAAAAACTAAACTTGGATGTATGTGGGGATTTTTTTTTGGTATTTTTTTTGTTAAATAATGTAGATATTTTCATTAATTAGGTCCAAATCTGATTACATCCAATAATTTGTACCAACAAATAAGCGTACATACAGCGGCATACTAGTACTTATTAACCTTACAGATGAACTCCTTTTATAAAGTTAAACAAGAAAATAGAAAAACAGAACCGTACTCTGATTACTGATTACAGAAAGATGAGATTTCATCATGGTTTTTTGTGTCCATGCTCAAATTAATAGACAGTGAGCATGGTTTCTTACCATTGGCACATACAATGCTGTTGTTGGAGTCATGGCGAGGTAGGAAGATTCAAGGAAGCTTTCGTACTTAGATGCGGGTTGTGCCTGATTTATTGAGAGAAATGTTGGAGGAAGGAAGAAGAAGAAGAATAAGAAGAAAAAGAGGAGGAAGAAAGAAACAACATCAATACACCATAATAATTGACAATAACCATAAACACGTAACTTATTCGTATATAAATATAATAGAGATTATGTAAAAAGCGGAGCGAATTCACGACAATCCCATCCGAACCGGAGAGTCAAAGCAGAGCGAAAAACAGTAGCAAGATCCAATAGACATAAGCGCCTGCTCGAATGAAGTGAGGCAGAGTAAACCAGAGAGCGGTGACCAGATCCGTTAGATAAAAATACCTGCTCACTTAGAACAAGGATAATTATAAATTACCCAAACTTCTTACCACTATACATTTACCTCTCCTCTCCTAACACTTGTTCAATTCCTTTCTAATCAAATAATACATAACTGTCGCTCTAATTAATTTCACTACAACCATCCCCTCACATCACGTTAGATAGAAGATTTTTCTTAGATAATAAACTATGCACCTTTTTTTTTTACCAAGAATAATATACAAATATTTGCTCAGCTGATTAATTTGCCGTGTAATATTATATAAAAATAGAGCATGTAATAAAAATTTAGTTCAAGAGAACAATTCTCACATACAAGATATAATTCAACATATTAATCATGATTTTTTTTTTTTAAAGGGCATAGAAGCAAAATTCCCCGCATTATGTGGTTTTTAATTCCAACAAATTGGGCTCTCACGCCTTCCCTCCATATCCAAATCCACCCAAGTCCGAAAGAAATATTTTCCCTCCTTCCCCTTCCCAATCGCTTCCCTCGTTTTCTGCTCTTTGCTTTTTAACCCTTTCCCTCTCAGATCCCTTCTCTCCAAACCCTACTTCGCCTCCTCCCTCCTTCCTCCCATCCAAGCCGTCCGATTTCGTCCCCTCCCTTTCCGATCGTCACCTTCCGCCGTCCGATCCCCCGATTCCCCTTAGATTTAGTGATTTACGGTCGCGATTTGATGTCTAATCGCACGGCGCAACAGATGCTTCAGCCCATCAGAAGGCATGCGCCTTTCGCCTCCTCCAGACCTCCGTTTGGTGCGCCCGACGATTACCACCGTTTTGCAAATGGCGGCGCTTCTGACGCACGCCACGTGTCAAGTCCAGCTGATGACATGGTCGAGGCTCTAGTTGTGAAGACTCCAGTGAGTTCTGCGGCGCTGCCTTTGTTTTCATTTATTTTTTTCGTTTTAGCCCGAATTGTTGATTTTGAGCTCCTGAAACTGGCGATTGCTTAAATCTTTCTATTTCTCGTTTTATTTTAGCGGAGGTCTCAATTAGTTTTACGATTGAAGTGCAGGAGGGCGAAGATGCTGTAAATTTTGTTGATTTTTTGGAAATTGGGATATTTTAGTTTCCGAAAAGAGGGTTTATATGAGGTTTATTGGAGAGTTCCATGTTACAACCTTATTTTGAGGTGCTTAGGCAGTGACTGAACTTCTTGTAAAATAATCTCAATTTGCAATTGAAATTTGGCAAAATACGGACGCCTGACAGTGAGAAGATTAAGTAAATCTCCTTGTTACAAAGTCTAATTACTTCTGTCAGTGATTTCTTCAATTAGAAGAATTTAAAGAATTTAGCTTTCATAGAGGCAATTTCAGATAAATCTATTTACTTCGTAATAGAGTTAGGCTTATTTGTGCATGAAACGCCACAGCATTTCTCTAATCACGAATAATAAAAAAAAGCCTTTTCTCTGTACATGCTAAATTTACAAAATTCAACCTTTTATTCCCCAGTTAAAAAAAATCACTAGTCAAGAAGAGAATGAACGAGCAGCATCGAGTGAATTTTATGGGAGCCCGGGAGGAGGGTATTTGGATGTGGTTTCCAGCCCGCTTCTCACACCTGTTTCGGCGAAATCTACTAGGGGACCTTACCGCAAGCGAAAGGCCCCACCAACCCCTATGTCAAATGCTGGTATTTCATTTCTTTCTTTCTTAGGTTCTTTTTTGCATACTTAACTATATGTTAATTAAACTCTTAATTATTACTTCTGTATTATTGTAACGCCATTACCTCATTTATAGAATTCACAGGCAAGTAAGGTATACTATTGCAACACCAATATCTCATATAAGGCGGCACATGTGAAGTTTTTCATTAAATATGCAGTTGTCTGTGTTCTGTTTAGATAATTGTTTAGGCATGTATGAAATGCTTTCCTATTTCAAATCATTCTCACAGATTCATCTCTCTATTGTTAAGGTTCACCGTCGAGTAATCCAGCTACTCCTATTGGAAATAGTTGCCGCTATGACAGTTCTCTAGGTAGTTTTTATATACATATATTTTTTATATAGATGGAATTTCACAACTGGGGAAATGCTTGTTTTAACAATAGAATATGCCTGATTCTCATTTATTCTTCAGGATTGTTAACAAAAAAGTTCATAAATTTGCTGAAACATGCCCAAGACGGCATCCTTGACCTGAATAAAGCTGCCGAGACATTAGAGGTGTCATTTTTTTTTCTGAACAAATAATGTCATATATGATGTGGTTGTACAAAACATGGATCTCTTCTTGGTCACTGCTGACTATTGGGTTTTACAAAACAGGTGCAGAAGAGAAGGATTTATGACATAACAAATGTACTAGAAGGAATTGGGCTCATAGAAAAGAAGCTCAAAAACCGGATACAGTGGAAGTAATTCCATCTACCCTCCTCCATTATTCTACTTCATTAAATTCTTGTGCTATTCTTTGCTGCTCTTTATACCTGATTTTTTTTAAAAAGAAATCTGTTCTATACTTAAATTGGTTTATTGATTAAAATACTTGGTTTGAGAGGAAGTAGGAATTGGTCCAAACATGAGCTTCTTACCTTTAGGAATTAGTTTCGGAGATAACTTGGCTTAGAAGAACTCTCGCCAAACTCCCAGAACTGCAATTGGAAGCTTTGTATTGTTACTATTCCAGCCAATCAAAAATCAGGAAATGTTTTTGGAATTTGTTTTTACTTTAATTGTTTTATATGTTTTTACTTTTATTTTTATTTATATTTTGTCTTGTGTTTGTGTTAACCTGGACAGGGGCTCAAGTGATACAGGTCCAGAAATTACTGATGATGTCTCAATTCTACAGGTGCTAGTTTGCAATTTTCGACCTTCTTTTCTTAATTCTTTTCTACAACAAGGCATCAAACTAGTGATAACTAAATATTTTTCATATTTGTTTTTTGAAAAGGCTGTATAACCACTAGTTTCCTTTGAAACTAAAGTATCTATACAGAGTTATATGGTAATGGCACCACATGCCGGCACCAACAAGGCAAAAGACTAAATGCTAAATGTTTGTTTCATTTTCATTTCTTTTTTTCTATAGTCAGAAGTCGACAATCTTACATTGCATGAGCAAAACCTAGATGAGCGCATCAGGTTCTAATTTAAGAAAGTTTCTTCAATCTGGTTAGCAACTTTTACAATCTAGACCTCTGAAATTACTAAAATCTGATATCTGAGCAGTGACATGCGTGAAAGATTGAGGGAGTTCACTGAAGATGAGGATAACCAAAAGTATTTCTCCATCCATTTCTTTCATGGTTTTGCTGTTAATTTCGTTGCCAAAAAAATATTTCTGTAATACTTTATTTAAAACCCTTTTTAGGTGGCTTTATGTAACGGAAGATGATATCAAGGGATTACCATGCTTTCAGGTCGTAGAATTAGCCTCTTCGGGATGTTAAAAAACACCATAAAACTTTTTAAAAGATATTTATCTAACAGCATCCCTTTTTTTTTTGATAGAATGAAACCCTAATAGCAATAAAAGCACCTCACGGCACAACCCTCGAGGTCCCAGATCCTGATGAGGTGACACATCATATTTTGTGAATTTGTTAATGAGGGATAGAGTTGCTCTTATGAGTTATGATTCATATAATAACTGGAATGTATTTGTTCTTTTCTCAATCTATGTACATATACAGGCAGGGGATTATCTACAGAGGAGATACCGGATTGTACTCCGAAGCAATATGGGCCCCATTGATGTCTACCTTGTAAGGTAACTAATACTTGATATCTCGAAAACTAAATTGTAAACTTAGGAGAAAACCCAAGTTAAAATTATTATCTGACAATCCATGTTGTGTAGTCAATTCGAGGAAAAGTTTGAGGAGGTACCAGCTGCTATGGAGGCACCACGGCGTGTACCAGTGCCTGCTCAGAGGCAGAATAATAAAAAATCAAATACAGGGGTTGTTTCTAGTACTAGAAATAACTCTAGAGAAGCTGAGGCCAACAACAGCAGCAACCCAAGATCACATGTGATGCCTCCTCCTGTGGTAGTACCAGAAACAGGAATCAAAGGAAAAGGCAAGCAGATTCAACAATTCAACGGTCAGGATGGTGGCGAGGCGGGACCCTCTCAAGATGTCGACATTATTTCTCAGGAGTATGGTGGAAGTGGCAGTGGCATGATGAAGATTCTCCCTACTGATGTTGATGTATGTTTTTTCTTTTCATTTTAATCTTTTAAACATTTTCTTTCTCATTTCCATTGATTAATTTTTTTGTGGATTTAATTTTGCAGACTGATGCAGATTACTGGCTTCTATCTGATGCTGGTGTCAGCATCACTGACATGTGGCAGTCAGCTGGTATCCTTTCAGATGTTCAATATTTGCATAGGGATGTTACCTGGTGGGGTTTAACCTCAAGCCAGCCAAACCAGAAACTGGTACTTGATAGGTCGGGCCAATTTAAAATGGATACATGCTTATCCTATTTAATATTGGATACATGCTTATCCTATTTAATAGTACTGAATAATCATGATTATCTTTTAAATTGCAAAATTTGATATATTGTATCTAATACCAACCACAAGTCCATAACTATATAATTTTCCCAATGTAAAAGCTCTTGGTCGGGTTTGGTGGGAATCGAGAACCCTGGTTTTATGAAAATTTCACATGTTTATGCTCAATCTGTTATATAACAATTACATGCATAGATCTTCTAGGCAAGAGGTAATAAATAACCTTGACTCAAAATAACCACAGCTGATGTGCCGTGGGAGGGGATAGAAAATGAGGATACATTCTTTGCAGATGAGGTCAGTACACCCCGTGCTCATAACATCAAGTCGACTGACAGATGAGGGCAAAAGAAGGGCATGATGGTCTTTTAACATGATATCTATAAAAGGGATCTGTGAAAAAGGGTGGATTTCAAGGCATCTTTAAAGATCTGGCCCCTTGGTCGTTAAATGTACAGTTGGAGGCGGAACTAATAATCAAGTGAGATTTAGTTCCTTGGCTTTGTCAATTATGCCTTACTCAGCTTCCAAGGCTTCTACTCCAGCTATAACTCTCCATAGCAGGAGTCATGAAATGTTTATTTTATAAATGTATTGCTTTGATGATTGTATTACATTGAAGTTTTTATTGAATTCCCATTTTTGCAAATGCTGTCTCTAGTTTCTAACAAGCGGTAGTTAAGCCATTTGAACCAAGCAATGCATCAAGTACAAGTATCATGAAAAATAACTGGCATTTGCACAGAAAAGATCCTAGTATTTTGTATAATTTTGAATAGAAGTAGAACCGGTACATGGAAGCATGTCAATTTCTTATTAGATATACAATGAATTAATTAGAGAGGATATACATCTAACGTCTATGATACAGCTCTCAGTTAACATTACTAACAGGAAAACCTTAACAAAAAATGAGCAGCTGACAGTTTTTGCAAATATTAAAGCTACTCATCTGCTTTCATTTCTCATCCTTTGTTGCCTTCTTTCCAATCCAATTGGCCACGACCGGTGTAAGTGCAACTGTGGGAGGAAATCTAATTGGTGATGCTGCTTTATGTGCGGCATAAGCTAATGCAAAGGTTCCAACCTTACCTCCTGTCTCGTCTGTTGTGATTCCAATCTGATCAAACAACAACAAGATTAATGAATTGCTACTTCGTAAAAGAAAAATGCTACCAATCTGATCAAACAACAACAAGATTAATGAATTGCTACTTTGTAAAAGAAAAATGCTAAATGTCGAGTTTTAGTTTGAATTGTCTCAATTCTGTACTTGAACATCTTCATATAATCATATCAGCAGAAACAGGAAATACAAGTTTGTCTATACGGGTGGATTTGAAGGGAGCCTAGGGGTGACTAAGCCAACCCGTAAATACAAATTAGAAATTATATCCTCTATACTTAATAATTATAAAGTGTTTATAAGGTTTAGCTCTCCTCATAAAATGCTAAATCACAGTCGTCACGCATTATAAATTTTATATATTAGCCCTCCAATCTAAAAATTCTGGTTTCGCCCCCCCCGTGCCTGAATGTTGGTGAATAATTTAATAGCTTTGACCTTTAATAAAATGGCTGCGTTTCTTGAGCTGAGTAAATTGAGAGGGTAATTTGTGATGAAAAATTGATTAAAGAATACTATACTGATAAGTTTGTGTCAAGTGCGGAATCTATTTGTTTTTATCATATAAACCCAAAAAAAAAAAAACCAGTTCAGAGGAATTTCTAACGTCAGGATACTTCTTTTTCCTAGGGAAAAAGTAAACATTTATCACATGCTTACATTACTATTTGTAAATAAAAGACGTTAAGCCGTTTTTACTATACCTTGCTAAGCAGCGAGTGTACATCAATTCCGGCACTAACAAGAAAATAACACAGACCGAAAGAGATGATAGAAAGAGTAATAGAGGTAGCCAAATAAGCTCCTCCATACTTGGCAAGAAGCTCCTTTGCTTGGTCTGTCTTTGATCTCTCCTTCCCTTCAGCATCTTTCTCCTTCGAGCTAAATATCTACACCAGAAATAGACACTGATGCTGTAATAAAAGTCTGATATGTGTTTATGACAAACAGTAATTGTGCAATCAATGCTCAATTCACAATCCCAATCTAGTCCAGCAGTAAGTGAAATGACTTTAAGGTGGTAACTGCGCAAGTAAAATGTTTTTTCTTACCAGCATATGTAAGCTTGCTTTAATTACCAGGTACCACCTAAGCAGTACAGCTGCTATTTTTTGGATCAATATCCTCCCAGGTACCGTAGAGGATGGGCCTCACTTTACGGTTTGAGATTAAATCTCAACCGGTTTGAGATTCGGCGGGAAATAGGGAGCAGTTTTATTGGGCTTTGAGATTCGTGCCAAGCTAAAAAGAACGGTCCGGATCCACTAATTGTAAAATATTCCCTTTTCAGGTAATGCACTGGATATGAATTCCTATTTTTTCAGGGGTAAAATTGGCTTCTTTATCTATGCCAAGCAAAATTTCACAACCATAGCACAAGTATCTGCAAGTATTTCTAAAGTGCAATTGAGGCCAGAACAAACCCAACATAAAGATCCTTTAATCGGGTCTTATTTGTAACAGTACTACTTGGCAAAATATGAACTGTTAAGTAAAAGAACAAAATAAATTACTCTACATTATTTGAAAATAAAAAAAAGAACCTTCCAGAGGCCGTACTCAAGGCCGAATTTCTCTGTCATCTCTTCGGGCGATGGAGATGCTTTGGCCTCCTCCTTAGTCTCTTGGACAGCTTGTAATTTCACACGCTTTCCATTTGCCCTGGTAGAGGGAAATAGAGGATTTAGCTGGTTTGCTTGATTGGTGTGAAAAAGCCTCTGTCCACTTGAAGGAAGCACGGTTGATAGGAGCAGAGCCCTTGAAGCCATTGAAGCCATGGGTTTGAGGAGGTGAGAGAGAGAGCAAGAGAGCGAGCGGAGAGAGAAGGGGTAAAAAGGATAGATTCGGTGTTGGGCTCTTTGGATATTTGGGCCGGGTGAAGTAAATTGGGTTTTGGGGTCTGGAATCAAATGTGAGGATGGCGGGAGAGACATGTATCACCATTCAGATGTTGACAAGTGTACAAAGGGCGCATCTACTGCTACTTTTGGAAGAGGAAAGGATATATTCTAGAAAGTGTTACTGTTATCGTCTTTGCCTTCAAATATTGAATCTCAAATTTTAATAATAGCAGCACCCTGTTGTTCATTATTATTCTCTCTCTTCAAAATAGAAAGAGAGAAAAAGAGAAGAGAGAAAGGATAGCAGGGATTTTGAATAGAAGCAGATTTTGTTTGTCAAATATTTCCATGCAAATTTAGTTCAATTAAAAATAAAGAAATACGTAAGTATTCCATTCAATAGGTGTCCAATAAATTAATATTAACTAAGGTAACTCAAATTTTGATTTTGAATTCAAAACCGTCTGATCTACTTTCACACAAGTATTAAGAGAATCTCGTCCATTCCACCTCGTGTTAAATTGATCCGGATCCAAATTAAAAAAATGAGTTATCTCGTCCTCTCATGATTTTCGCATGTAAAGTGTTTATATTAGTAATTTTACTGATATTTTTATCAATTGGTCCTTCTTAATCAAATTAAGGTGATTTATCAATTGTTCACACAAGAAATAATCACTAGTCCTTTTGCCCCCCTTTATGTCAGAATTATGGCTCTGCTTCTTAACCAATTGAATTCTTTGGAGGACTCACAAATTCGATTTTTTTTTTTTTAAATAGAATTCATGTTAAAAAAAAATTAATCAAAGCAACATTGTAATTTGGAAAGCTAAAAAAATAGCCTCCACTGGTCTCCCAAACCGGTGTAGCTTGAAACGGTGAACCTTTTTAAATAGGCCCTTTCAAGCTACACCGGTTGGAGGACCAGTGGAAGCTATTTTTATAGTTTCAATGGATACGTGCTTTGGTTAATTGTTTTTTTGTACGAGTTCTACTTAAAAAAAAAATCCACAAATTCTAGTCTCTCTTGAGTCTTTACAATGTAATGGGTGTTTGAATTACCTAAAGTGATAAAAATTCTCTTGTATTACTGTCTATTTTAACTAATTGCATTGTTTTTTAAGCTTTCATTGTCCATAATTTTAGCATGTCAGGATCACACCTAGTTAGAGGTACAAACAGATCAAATACATACTGGATATGATTTTATAAAATTATATCCGTTGCATTTATTTTTCGAATAAAGATACATGTATGAATCGGATATTAAACATATAAAGATAGGGTATCCGTATTTTTATAACAGCGAATAACATAATTTTTTTCATAATATATATTAGACTATATAGTATATATACTGATAATTAAAATTTAAAACTATATATGTATCCACATCCGCACGGATATTCGGATATCTATATTTAATTTTCTGATACGAATCCGGATACGGACAAACAATATCTGATAATATCTGAAAAAAGCGTGCATCCAAAATAGATGTTGATAGTTGCAAAAATGTGAGTATTTATTTCAGCTCAAACACATTTGACAGTGTAAACTGTAAACATATATTTTATACCGCAGTAAACAAGCATTTATTCCTATACAAATAAGCGCGAGTTCTAGCTAAGACAAGTATTCATTTCCACTCGATAGATAGAAAATTGCATGATAAATCTTTGGATGGATAAAATCCTACTGATAGTTATCAGGAAATTTTTATAATTAATTAAAAAAAATCAATATTTTGATTTAAAATATATTGATATATTGTTATTTATATTACTATTTTCTATTTTAAACTTATTTAGTTTTAGACCAAAAATTTAGAGTTTTTTTTTTATTTATAATTGAGAATTCTAAGAATTTGGAATATATTTAGTTATTTACCAACAAAGATCTAGCACAGAGTGACAAAGAGAGTCTATTTCCTCTACAGTATCTCATATTAGAAGTTTAGAATCCGACCATTCAATCAAAATTCAGTCAAATTTAGAATTTTACGGACCTCTTTAGATTTTACATGGTGCATGTTCAAAATAAAAACATACAATGACTAACGCGCTATATAAATCCAAACTAAAATTCTCTCAATATCTTTTTATTCAAGTCTGTCAACGCGTGGAACGGGGAATCAAGAAGGTACTCACTGATTTAAAAGGATATATAGAGAGGAAATAAAGTATGCATAATGCATCCTCTCAGAGTCATGTAAATTATATTTATATATTTTATATTTTTTTTTTAAAATTTTGTGCAATTTGTCATGAAATGTTATAATATTTTGATAATTTGGATTTGGTGTTTGATAATTTTTGTGATAGAAATTAAAATAGAAATCTAACTTTTATAATTACATTATTTTTGTCATCTATCAAAAATTTTCATTCGGATTTCGAACTCACAACTTCTCACACGAAGAGTTTGCCCTTTGTTATTAAACTAGAGACTTTTTTTTTTGTCATTGATAATTATAATTGCATTTTGTAAGGCATAATTAAAGTCCTTTAATGAATAATTAATCAAAATAACTAAAATAAGGCGGGAGCTACAACTCTAATTAAAGTATTTTGGTTTAATTAAAGATGGTCTAACAATCCCCTAGCTCTTATTCTTCAAATGTGTTCCTTTAATTGTTTTACTATTTATAGCTACAAATAATGGTCCCTAAACTAACAAAAATAGTTAAAACTCGTCCGCGTCCCCCAGGGTCTGGATCCCTTAATGTAACCCAGATTTTAGATTTTGGATCGAGACCGTCCGATTAGAATCTGACGTTCTATCTCGCACGATCTATATGTGTGCTCCATCTCAAATCCGACGCTCCATCTCGCACGCTCATCTCGAATCAGACGGTTTCAATTTAAAACCCAAAAGTTGAGTTACATTACTGGATCTCGATTCGTCCACCGGTCCACGCACTCAATCTGTGCCCACATGAGTATTATTAATATCTTCACTTTGATATTTTTGTATATTCATAATTCATGGTAGATATTTATACTATTCATATCTTGAAAAAAAGGCCGGAACAGTGAATTGAGTGTTCTTCTACTGCGATTATTGAGTGTATGAATGATGACCCCTATAAACTTTTTTTTTTTTTTTTTGAGAAAAGACCCCTATAAACTATTAGTATGTAATCAGTGGAACAATTGGATTTTCTTGTCAACCTTCTCATGTCCCTTTGTAGATAGAGAACAAAAATGACAGTGAGTTCTACATCATACTTTTGACACCTAATTATACGAGAGCAATTTGGGTCGGATGCCCATCGGACTCTGAGTTCGATAGGCTCTATAACCGTCCGATTCACTTTAAGATCCCTGCATCTCACTTTAATATCCGTGTGCATTTGCTTTAATATCCATGCACAAGGATCTTAAAGCAGATCGGACGGTTATGGAGGGCATCGGACCCAAACTGCTCTCTAATTATACAAGTATTAGTGGTGAACTGATGAGATATTTATATTTTGTATAATTTTTTTTCTTTTTAGATAATATTTTTTTCTTAGCGCCAATGACACTCAAATACGAAATTATGAAAAAATGAAAGACTAATTATCTTTTGACCTCATGTTTATACACACTGCATGCAGTACAAGTATCTTAAAAGAAAGTTAGAAACAAGAAAGAACAAAGATATTCAATTAATTAAAGCTACTAATTAATTAAACTTGCTCTATGTATGTACATCCAATTCCCCTAATTTATTTGTTTCTTCAATTTCTGTAGTTCCAATTGTTTTTTCTTTTATTTTTTTTTAAATGATTTTTCAATCATCGTATCTGTAATTGTATCTGTCATCGTATCTGTTCTGATGCGGACGCCGTTGCCTCCCTTCCGCCTCATTTTTTTCTCTTGCAGCGTTCAAAGCAGTTTGCAACAGCTCCGATACGCTCGGAGGCTCTTCTTCCTTTTTCTTTCTAAATGAGAAGAATCCCTGAATTTAGGAACAAAAAAAAACAGAGAGAGCATATTAGTAGGAAATATTAGAAAGATTAAATTTCAACAGCAATCCTGTTCTAGTATAGAGTTGATTTATTATTAATTGTTGATTTTCAGGTTTGTTATGGAGGATTATTGGTGATATATTTATTTTTGTTACATGTTTCATTTTCATTGTACCAACCAAAACAATTATTATACTCATCCAAGTATATATACCTGTTTGTAGTCAGAAGATGGAATATGGTGCTACAACATTTTCAGGATATGACATAATTGTGTAATTATTTTCAACAAAGGCATATTTTGTAAAAAAAAATATGAAAAATATAACCAAAAAAAATATTTTGTTCCTTTAATTGAGAAATTTTGATGGTGAATTTCATTCTTTCAAACAATATATGAAAAATAAATTATAACCAAAATAATCTAAACTTACTCCTTTTTTGGTGGCATTAGATGTTTGAGAGACCACATAATTGAGAGACTCAAGGAAAACAGTGACCCCTTTGTCAGCAAAATTTTTGATGTAAAATACTATCAGTTTCCCAGCATTGGCCCTCAAATAGCTCAGCCTCTGTTCTATGTCAGGTTCATACTGCATCACATATGGCCGTAGGAATGCATCATACACCGCATCGGTACCCTATTTAAGAGAAAACATTTTTCATATTGTTGATGAAATATTATATAACACATGAAAAACTTCTAATTAATTTGAGTAATTATATATGTATGTATATACCTTAGTCTTTGGATACCATAAGTAAACTAGAAAAGCAAGCTTTAGTTCACCATATGCAGGAATCCTGAAACAGAGAAAAATGAAAAGGGATCATTCTCTGCAATAATATGTTATTAGAGAGAACAATTATATAAAATGTTTAACAAGAGTTGTCTTAATTACCATTGAACAAACAAGCCGACTGTCTCGACAATCATCACAATTGCAACTATTATCCTGCATTTTGCACAATTTTTTAGATTAAAAATACACAAAAGAAGATCTTATTCAACAAATCTGAGGTTCTTTCTCTCCTTCTGATGTAATTTTAAGGATGGACATTTCATTTCCTACTTGAAAACATAGTGACAAATCAATTATTCAGATTTGGTTCGGCGAGGTCAAAAATTTGTGATTCGGAAATAATTAGGGTATAATTTGGAAATGATTCGGTATTATTCGGATCATATATCTTAGTGCTATAAGGGAGCAAAAACAAAAAAATAACCAAAAGATAAAAATTATGGGAAAATTCGGGAATAATTCGGAAATAATTCGGAAAATTCAGAAATAATTCGAAAAATTCGCGAATTATTCGGAAATTATTCGGTCAAAGTTCGGTCAACCGAATAATTCGGCGTTCGGTTCGGCATCACAAAAAAACCGAATAATGCGCGAATTATTCGCGAATTTTGTCACTATGCTTGAAAGTTGAAATTAGAGACAAATATGTAGTGCCACACATATTTCTACGTAGAAGTGCCACAGCAGATTTTGGTTTGTATTACTTGATTCCCATCATTTTCCATGGACCCGGTTTGAATTTGACCATACCGAATTGGAATTTGGGCCAACCTGGCCCAATAATAAGGACCCGAGAAAATTAAATGGTAGACCTCTTGATCAGGCCTAATAAAATATTACTTTCTTAAATACATTGATTATTGAATTCTATCTTATAGACTTATACTAACAAACACTGCATTGACCTAACTCTAAACAAACCATGATTACCAGACGCATTTAATATACTACCCTTTATTATAATTTATTCTTTTAAAATTGTTTGGAGCATTTATTAATCACAGCAATAAATCAAACTGAAGAAATATCTGACGAACCCAAATACCAGCAAAAATTCCCAATTCAACAAATTCTCATTCTTTAATTGAAAAATCAGGAGGATTTGAATGATACCAGTATTGACACCAAAATCTGAGTTGCTCGATGTGACCGGGTCGTTGCTCGACAATCCGAAAGCACTCGAAAGCCGGGAATGCATATCCGAACAGCAACCTGAAAAATTCAATTCA
This sequence comes from Carex cristatella, assembly GCA_024447775.1. Taxonomy (NCBI): domain Eukaryota; kingdom Viridiplantae; phylum Streptophyta; class Magnoliopsida; order Poales; family Cyperaceae; genus Carex; species Carex cristatella. The sequence continues at coordinate 2,648,465 of JAJHPF010000025.1, forward strand.
GAATCAAATTCACCACCGAGAAAAGAAATTGCGTATGTGGTTTTGTTATCAGTTTAAAAAATTCAAATTATAAACTTACGTGAGTAGCTTTGTTAAAAAATCGCCGAGCATCTTGGTTGACAAAATCAAGAAGAAGAAATTAAGCGCAGATATCAAACTGGAATTAAAAAACACAGAGGTTTGATTTGAGAAATTTTTTGTGTTTCTTCGCTTCTAATTCAAGGAATGGAAAGGATAGAGAAGGAAAGAGAAGGGAGGTTGGGGTTTGCTTCGAAGCAGACGACTTCTTATGAAACGATACACGAAAGGGGTACTGAAATGACGGTTTTGACCTGTAAGACCAACGATTTGGTCTTGGAATTTGAAGGAGTAAGCAGGGTAGTTTGGTAATTTAATCCAAGTATAGGGATTAGTTAGAAGAGTCGTCTAGTTTGGCTAGGCCAAAGTGCGTTGTCAGGTCCCACAATCTCTCTTGCACGGTATCTTTTTTCTTTTCTCCTTTTGTGCTTAAAACATATGCATCTTAGTCTCTTAGTGCATCTCAATTCTTAATTCTCTCTCCAGGTGATGGAAGATAAAAAATAAAAAAAAATCGGAAAAAGGATACAAAAGTTGGACAATTAAAAAAAAATCATCAAAATAAACAAATAAACATTATTTTACCCGGATAGTGAATTACTGATTTTGAGCATATTCTTTCTAATTAAACCGAGCACAACATCGATAGAATCGTCACCAAAATAATTTAAAATGGTTACTTTTTTGAGCATCTACAATGGTGATTGTTTTTTGGATTGATAATCTGATGTGTTAATTGCTAATAAAATTGTTGGGATGTAGTATAGTTTCTAAATTGACAAATTTGCTTTAAAAGAAAACTTTTATTTAATGACAAATAGCTAATTTATTAGCTGAAATTAATTATAGCTCTATCCCTCTTCACAAAATTAATTATTGGAATGAGTGATTTAGAAATTATGAATCTCTAATTGCTAAACTCAGTGACGTGATTAAATTATAATTTTTAAACGTTTTATGGGATGGAGATGCTCTAAGAACTATATATTATGAAACTTACTGGCGATAATTAATTCCTTAATATCCAGTTTGAAAGTATTGAAATAATAGAAATATACTCAAGGAATTTTTTTTATATATTGTGGGATTCATAATTAATCAATAGAGAATCAGAAAATGATAGAGATGTAACACAATGAGAAAATATCAAGTATTGACTATTGAGAGAAGATTATAGAAATGATTCACTGTTTCAAAGAGTGTGGCATGAGAAGACGGTAAAGATATTAAATTGTGAATCTGTAAAGAATATTAGAGAAAGATAGAAGCCGGTTCTCATTTTATATCCGCAAGAGACCAAATAAGACCAGTTTTTATTTGGAATCAGATTTGGTCCAAATGGCTTTGGACCAGACACCATCTAAAATCTCTAAAAATCGTACGATTAAAGTTCGAACAATCGATCTGAACCGGTCAACATGATTTTCATATTAAAATGTGCTGAGAGATCAAATTTTATATTTTTTGGAAATTGTTTAATATTTTTGTAGATACGTACAATATCATTATTTCTGAACGGTCCAAGAACAGTAATTTTGTACGTATCTAAAAATACAGTAAACAAATTCCAAAAAATATAAAATTTGGTCTCTAAGCACATTTTAATATTGAAATCATGTTGAACTGTTCGGATCGACTCCTCGGACTTTAATCGTACGATTTTTAGAAACTTTGGACGGTGTCTGGTCCAAAGCCATCTGGACGAAACCTCATCTCTTTTTATATATTCAGAAAAAAAATATATTTTAATGAACTGAAAATATGACGAAATTTTTTCGACCAGGAAAGGAACTGCACAAAATATTTTATTTCTGTAGAAATAATGTAAAAAACTACATATTTGATGCGTTTTCTTAGAATGCTACAACATTGCACGATTGGCCACACAGTGTGATGGCTCTTCTCTTGTTTTTTAAAGAAATTTTAATGAACAATAATATTTTATCTATATATTACAAATAATTTTTAAATCTGAATTAAATATTCAAAACAAATGGGAATAATGAGAATATAATATATATTTGTCAAACAAACGGAAATTATAAGTAATTTATCTGAAAGGAAATTTTAAATTTTCCAAATTAATATTGAGAGAAATTTGTTTCTGAATTTTGGTTAGCGTCCTCAAAATATGTACCCAGTTTGTTATCTGTACAGTAAGTGGTTGACTGGTTGGATAAGAATAAATAGTCTTTTAAATATTTTACTTGCACTGAAAATGACATGAAAAAATTGCCATGGTTGTTGGCTCATGATTGAGACTTCTAATCAATTTAATAAAATTCTGATTTTTACCATATGATTAATTGATGTTCTGGTTTTATTCCGCATTAATTTTCTTTCAAAAATATATAAAATTTGTGTTAATTTCGCTATGATGTACACAGAATTTTCATCTTATAATTCTTTATTATTTTTCATTGTTAATTAAAATTTCGATATTTTTTAAAATACTTGTGAGGAATATTCGTCATTTATTACTTCTTCGTTTCTGAGCTTTAAAAGGTCACAACCGTGATTATGTTTAGTCTAAAGCACACTTTAACAAATATTATAAATATATTGAATATGAATTGATTGTGATAATTTTCAATATTGAATGATAACAATATATATTAAAAATAATAGAAAAAACCAACATTAATGTCAAAGTTATTGATTTTTCCCACGAATATGAATTGATGTAATAATTGTCAATATTGAATGACAACAATATATATTAAGAATAATAGAAAAAAACCAACATTAATGTCAAATTTTGTTATTAAAATTTTTTAAAATAAAAATATGATGAAAACACACAAAATAAACACATTTAAACTCTCCTCAACATAATATCCTAAATTCTAATTTTGTTCTTATTAGACTGATAATATATTTTATGATTAATTAAACAATTAGTAGTGATGATAGCAACCGGACAGGAGATAATGATGGGGATCACATGGCTCACCCCAAAAAAAGGTTTCTTTAATTTCCTGTTTAAAACTTACACTACTACTAATTTTCTAATGCACAGTTAAAGTTTGGTGGGTTGTATTATTTCAGGAGATATAATGAAAATATATAGCGTGGACCCCACTAAAATGTCGAGGCAATGTAGACTTGGTCTATCTTCCAAACCAAGACAAAATTATTTTTCATGGCTGAAATGATTTTTTTTTTTACAAAACAAATGTTGTATGTTTTTTGTTTTGTATTGTAAGCTTCGTAGATTTAAAGTGGTGAGCGGGCTTGAACTTTCAGTTTCGAGCAGGGCTGTTAATGGGTACGATACGGGTAGAGTGGAAGCATTTTTATACACATATTCACTAAGAATTGATTTTACCCATACTCTACTCTTAACCGTTAAGAATTTGTCTTATCTTACTCTACCCATACCCGTTAAAATTAGTGGGCAACGAAACGGTAGCGGATGAATAACGAATAATACTAATATAATAGTTTTATTATTTTTACAAATATAATATCAAAACTCATCATGTCATATATATGCAATCATAATTACTAATATAAAAATCTAAATAAAAAATATGCAATCAATTCTAACTAATAATTTTTTTATAAATAAAAAAATAAAAATAAAAATATCTCTTCTAACAAATTCAAAATTCAATTCATTAACTAAGTAATAAAACATTTAAATAAAAAAAGTAATATGTTTAATATAATATTCTTTTTGCAATAGAACGCATACATTTTTATATATTATATAGATTAACGTTGATACAGTCATATGAGAAACATAAAATTGAATATAATATTTATATATCTATATGTAATTTATTTTATATAATTATGCGTTACCCAATGGATACGAAATAGCCTTTATCCATACCCATACCCGTTTAACTAACGAAAAAAAAATCTTACTCATACGCATACCCAATAAGCTAACGAAAAAAAAAAATTTACCCATACCTGTCTTATCGAATACGATATGGGTAGGGTAAACGGATAAATGGTTTTCATTGACACCTCTAGTTTTGAGTATCCAACAGTTCTTACTATCTGTCTTATTTTTCAAATGGTGCATATTATTTACTGGTATTCACAGTTTAATTAATTAAAGTATGAAGAACAATACTCTTCCACACAGAGATTCGTAAGTTGGAAATTCAAAAAAAATATTTTTTATAGATATTAAATAATTAGATAATTTGACCTCTTACTTTTATAAAAAAAATAATCAAAGTATATTTTTCTTCCATTTAAAAATTTCTCCATAATACGTAGTTGGCTTCGTGGAAGAAGCAAAGAAATTGGGTGGTTGAACTTGAAAAATTTAGATAAACCTCCTTAATTAAATCATTAATTATTAATGAAAAATCTGTATTGATGTTGACTTTTTTCATTCGTTTTATTGAAGGAAAGAACATTCGAGGTTTGCTAATATCTCCGCAATTATATGAAGATAAACAATTTTCGGAATTCTAAAAAGTTGCTCACGAACTTCTAATTTCGTGACAAATAATCTAGAGACAACCCATATTTTATCATTGGAGACCAATAAAAATAAGTTAATCATACATACTAATTTTAATTAAACAAAAATTTGAAATCATATAATTTTACTTATGACCAAGATTCGCGAATAATTCGTTTTTTTGTGACGCCGAACTGAACACCGAATTATTTGGTTGATCAAATTTTGACCGAATTATTTACGAATTTTTCTCAGAACTTTTTTTTGGTTTTATTTTTTTGTTCCTTTGCAGGACTGAGATCTCTGGTCCGGATAATTCCGAATAATTTCCGAAAACAATTATTTGTAGATATTAAATAATTAAGAAGCTTGACTCAATCATTTACTCAAAAAAGAAAAATTCCAATTTTCAAATTTGAACAGTCAGACTGAAATGTTTCTATGTAATTTGAATAGTCATACTTTTTAGATTTTTATACTAGTTATCTTAATTGAGAGAAATAACACTGTTTTTTATAATTCTATACAATTTACAGCGATATTTCTTTTTTTCAAATAATAAGTAATTATATATAAGTTTAAGGTAATAAAATTCTAGAAGGACGTACATCTCCATTTGAAAATTATTTACACAACTCAATAATTAACCATGGGACCAATTAACCAATATTAAAAAAAAAACATATAGAAAAAAAAGCGGTAGACTCAACTCAACCAATCTGCAATTTAATACAATTTAATAAGTAGACATCAAAGAAAACATTTTTTTTTTATAATAAGGTCATTTTCTCTACCTACGCACGGTCAATGTAATTATCCATTGTGGTCTTTGAGCACAGTGTAACAAATATTTGTCTTTTTGAAATGTCAGTTTTGGTGGTCATCAACTCTAACCACACAATTAGGTCTATTCTTAACCTAATTTTAACTATGATGTCATCATTTAATTTTATTCAAGAGAAGTTTAATTCCAACTGACTGACGTATCCTTGTCCCACAAAAAAAAATCTTAATTACCGAATTAAACAAATGCAAAATCAAATTAAAGAATTGAACAATTCAAACATTGAATTTTAAAATCTCTATGGTAAATTTTTTCAAAATAATCTGAATTTGACTTCTAAAATTACGGTCCAACCAAAAATATCAAATTAGGGCCTATCTCAATATTAAAATTCATGATTTTGAATATAGAAGCGTAAATTCAAAAATTTTATATAAAAGTTAGAAATTCTCCATTTTTAACACTTACATATATATAAGTATCGAAAGCTGAGAAAGGAGACGTAGAACAGTTAGGAGAAAAATTCTAAAATTATTGATTACCTAATGATCAAGAGTTCGATTATCTCTAACGACTTTGTAGCTTCCGCGAAAGTTTAAAAAAAAAGTATCAAAAGCTTCTATTAACCAATATTAAATTGTCTAATTTTTTTTTTTAATACGAAATCTGCCTGAATCTCTGAATCCGCCGGACTCATTCCATCAGAGTTGTAAAACAAACACAAAAGGAGAAAGAATAGAAGGAGAAGGTTCGTGTGGTCTAACTAAAGGCTCTAAATTAAGCACATGAGCTTTCAATCTGGTCCCTTTATATTCTACAATAAATTATAAAATTGCATCCTTTTTCTTGCGTTAATTTGAGACCGAGCTCAGCTCTGTTGACTGGACTCAAGTCTAGTTAATTTTATATTCCTTGCATCTGAAATCATTAGAAGTCTGCTTTGAGATGAGTGTTAAGTTAAAAGAACGATCCAAATTGACTTATTGCATCTCAGTCAGGGACCCATGGGCGGACCCAGTGTAGTCCAGGGGGCAACCACCCTTCTGGATTTTGAGTTTTAGTGGAGATTTATCGATTTTGAGTGGTTTTGTTCCTTCCTGAAATTTTTTTTGCTCCCCTCTGAATGTTTAATTGGTAATTCGGAATAAATTTATAGTTAAAATTAAAATAAATTTCTTAAATTATGATTGGTTATTATAATTACAAATCAGAATGTCAGAAATTATAATTCAAATCATTATAAAGTATAAGTTAAAGCATTATTTTTTTATCAAATATCTAATTAGTTAATGAATTTAAATCTGATTCAATATTTTTTTTTGTTCTTCTGACGAAAATTCTGGATCCTGGATCCATCCATGCAGACCTGAGGATCTGAATTCATATTTCGTCATGACCGTTTGACCGGTACGTTTATTCCGAATTTATTAATTTTTCATGCTATAAATAGAAAAGGGCAAGACTAGTAATAGTCTAATAGATTGCAATCATTGACTTAGTCGGGAATTCAGAATGGAAGTTTCTATTTGGCTACATATGATTATGAGTTATGACCGGTCCTAGGTGCTGCTTTTTACTAATTTCATAGAACCAACTTTCCTTCTCTCTCAAATCTCAATCAATTTGAATTTTTAAATTAAAAATGAGAGATAATATATCGAGTACTGCATGTGACGGAGGTAGCAAACCTGCCACATTAAATATGATTATTTTAAAATGAAAAAGGACACTCCTGATTTTTATTTGCCTTGTATGATACTTCATATGTGAATATATATTTGGTCACCAAGGAACACCAACTGTATAAGAATAGTTAACTAATTGGGGATAGAAATATAAATATAAATATTGATTGAAAGATTTTATCATTGTGTCACATTACCGAATTTCTTGAGTTATTAGACTGTAAGTATTTATTATCTTTAGAGAAGTATTTGTCCCACAATAATAATTTCTTTTATGATTCTTTGATCTCCCTGTTTACTCCACTTGAAGGAGGGTACTTGAATTTAATTACAATAATAATTCAATTATTTTGATTTCAACAATAATAGTAATTTTGCAGGAGCAAACAAATTTTACAGAAGCTCCCCAATTTTCTTGGTGTGCTTAGCAAATTTTTTTAATTCAATTAGTTTCAAATGACGAATTCAAAGTATTGAAACCGATCTACTTCAAAAGTGATGCATTTATATGAATTTTTTTTTTTATGAATTTTCGAATTAATCAGTATAAAGCCAAACAGTTACAAAAAAAACTTTATAACTTAATTTTAATGTATTCATTTTTTATTTATTTTTATTCTTGATTTTTTTATTGAATTAATTTGGAAATTTATAAATTTTTCATGTAATTAAATATATCACTCGTGATATGAGCCATGCAAACAACAGCTGATCGGTTGATCCTGCGTAGAAGAGATCTTGGTCGTTGATCACGTGTAACCAGTGGTCGTGAATTATCAATATGATGCATGCAGCATTGTCTGGTCCTGCATAGAAGGGCTGCAATAGGTATTATTTTGGACTAAAACAAAATCAAGGCCCATATGGCCCAATTTCAGGTCAAAATGATGTCTAAATTAGAACCACAAGTAAAACCCAGGTTATTTATAAACTACAATAAGCCCATATTTAGCCCATATCAGTTTTGCAATCCTTTTCTGGACTAAATCAATCAATAAAAAATGTCAGAAAGAGGGAACTAAGGTACATCGAATTAAATTGAACTCGATCTCTTACTATGAAAATAGTCTGCTGTTATTCTTTGAAAATAACATGAATCTGTTATTTCGATTATAACCGCATAAATAAATATTTTTATGTGCGAATTTTAACGAAATAAGTTTTTTATGTATGAGTCTCGACAAAAACTAATAGTTGGCATGGGCATCGGCGTTGGAATTACAGCTTCATGTTATTCTCAAAAAATAACAACACATTTATTTTCCTAGTAGGAACCGTTCGATTTGCTTCAAATTTTCTACAAATAATTTATTTTAAAACCCGGTCATGAATCTAAATAGACCATGCAAATTTTAAAGCGAATCGAACAGCCCCTTTCCAGAAAGAGAAAGAGAGGCATGCATTCTTTTCTTTTTGGGTAAGAGAGAGGGTTTTTTTTTTTAAGATTAAATTATGCAAATGGTTTTTGTGGATATCAAATTATGAAAAATTTGAAGAGCTAATTTAACAGAAGGAACTCTTTCAAATTTTGAAGAAAATAAACTGGAATTAATAAAACAAAACACTGTACCTAGCAACAATTAAACTAGGCATGCAGGCGAAACTCACAAGCTGTATATAACTGTTATGCCTAATTATTGTCACGTAGTTCAAGCTGCAAAATTTAAAACTGACTTGTGCACCTCTTTTCTTTAAGAAAATGATAATATAAAATATAAAATATAAAATATTGTGATCAATATCCAACTGTATAAATAGTGTTTGCACTTTATAACATATGAAATTTATAAATCAATGAGAATTTATTGGCTGGAGAGAGAGAGAGTGTCACGGTGAAATAAATTGAGTGATGGCACCCACAAAGTCACAAATTATAACAATTTTTCTTGAATGGAACCGAATCATCTGTTTTTGTAGGATTTTTTTGTTTCTAAATCACTAACACGTGGATCCACAGCAAAATTAAAACTAATATTTAAATGTTTAAACTCGTCTGGATCCACGTGTCAACCGCACTAGGAGTAAAAAATCCTATCCTCAAAGAGCAGGTGATCTCTTTCCTTCCTGAATTAGAATTTCCTGTGACATCTTAAAAAAAAATAGAATTGGGGGACAGAAAGTGTTAGTGTTACATATTCATTCTCTCATGGCCCTATACCAACAAAAGCATATCTGACATGTAGGGGTGTAAACAGAGCGGATTCGGAGCGGATAATGCTAATACCATATCCGTATCTGTTTTTCAACAAGCGGATACGGATACGGATAGTAAACGGATATCAAAATTGAAAACCATATCCGTCTTAAACGGATACGGATACAGAACGGATAATCCACGGATACGGATTCGAATACAAATATGGAGCGGATAATTGTCGGATATTGAGTAATTCTACTAAATTTCATAATTTTAAATTACCTAATTTGATTACCTAAATTGACAAAAATTTAATAGTCTTTTTAAATTTGCACAGTGATAATTATGCATTGCTTATTGGTTCAGAGAACTAATTCATTATCCTAATATATTATATGATTTTTCTACCAAGATTTTTGGACTTAAACAAATATGTGTGTTTTTTGGAAATTTCGCAAGGGTGAAATAAATTGAAAGCTGCTGAAAGATTAAATTTCGGATCCGGATATATACGGATATCCGTTCCGTTCATATCCTCACGGAATTATCCGTATCCGTATCCGCAAGTATCCGTATCCGTTTAATCCGGATACGGATAATAAGCGGATTCGGAGCGAATTATCCGCGGATAATCCCGTATCCGTTTACACCCCTACTGACATGGTTTTCAATTATTGTCTTTTCCTCGAGAACCACTTTAACCTGACTTAAAAGTATTTTAAAAAGCTTCCTTTTTGACAAGATTAAAAAGCTTCTTTGATGTTTAAATGCACATAAACCACCATTACTTATCAAACAAATACTAAAAGTTAATCTTGATAGAAAATCGGATCATAAAAATTACATCCCATTTGTTTCATTAATTAATGCATATTTTTTTAATTACTTATTTGCAAGAACTTTTTATTTATTTATTATGAAATAAATATTAAAAGCTAGATATCAAATCATTTTTAGTGACATACAGTGAGTTTTAATGATATATATATTTCCTATTTTTATTGTTTTTCCTTTTTGTATCTATTTTTCACTTGAATGCAAAACAAATGAAATAGGTAATTAATCACTATATAGTATATATTTATCCAAATTCACAAAGGGTGAAGATTTTAAAAGAGCACCTTTAGCTTCATGCAGAGTATGAACCATATGCTACACTATTTTGATTTTATAATATGCGCGCTACATAAAGCCAAAACTGCTCTGTTAAAATCTTTACCCCACAAACGCCAACAGAGGCATCATCTAAAGACTCATCAGTGCATCATCTGAATTGGTTTGCATGCAATAAATAGGACCACATTCTGTAAATAACTTTGCTGCAACTGGAGTTGCTGCAGCTCCAATTTAATGCTTACAAGGTATGACTGACAAGACCTGATCAACTTTGACCAAGGTCAACTCAAGCTTGATCATGCCATTTTTCTAAAACAAAAAATATATATAATAAGCATTTTGGAAAGCCCAAATTAAAGAATGCCAAAGAAAAATAAATAATACAGAAATCTAGATTTATGGGCTTCTACAACCTAAAACAAGCTGCACATTTCCTAAGATTGTTTATGAAAAATTCATATATGCTCCACACAAGAACAAATACATTGCAATAATAATGGAAATAATTAATGTGGCTGTGTGGCAACACATATATAGAACAAAAATATATTATACTAAAAAAATTAAATTCATTGTGTCATGCTTTAAATTTCAACAGATCTACCAGTTAGTTTCTAAACTGTAGTACCTTATGAGCCAAAATATACCCTCAAAATATTTCATGCTAATATACATATATATGAAGTTATACACTAAAAAGAAAAATAAAAAAGGGAAAAAAAATTAGAAAAATAAAATCAGCCAAATTGTTCAACCATCTCTCCAATTTCATCAAAGGTGATGCAAGAACAAGAAGAAGGAGAGGCAGCAGAATTAGCAGCCATGGCAACCAACAAATCGACGAACGCACCGACAATGAGACCGTGCGTAGTTTTCGCATTCAACCTCAGATACATACCTAATAACTTCTCAAGCCCTTCCCAGTCCTTTATGCCGTGCGCCGCCACCATCTCTTGCATCGATTCTCTGAAATCCCTGTAGGGGTCAGCCGAGTCAACTGTCAACACAATGCTCTCCTGGAAAGGACCTGAATCCTTGGATTGCTTTGTCAAAGGGCTTTTCTGAATAATGGAACCGGAGGTTGAAGTACCGGCTGGTTCAAAGAAGAGTCGGTCAGACCGGATGCTTCTCACATCAACTGTAGACGATGCACCACATAGTTCTACTTCTGTGGAATCTATGGAGATGGCATCGTAGACCGAGTTCACAGTCTTGTACACCGAGTCTCCGACGTGATTGGTGCGAAAGGAGCTGGTCCTTGGGTATTTGCATGAAGGCCATGGCCAAGTGGCAAGAGGAGGGGTGTAACACAGCAACTGGGTTGGTTTGGATAGAAGAGAGGTCATAAAGGTACTTTTCTTCTTCTTGTTAGATTTTGTTTTTGCCATGGATGATTGTTTCTTTCTCCTTTTAATTTTGTGGAATTGGAAAGGGGGTGTAGAGAAGAAGAGAGAGGAGGAGGAAGAGGATTGGTGGTGGTGCTGAGACATTTAATGGTGAGAGATGGTTTTAAACTTTTTAAAACTTTTGAGCAATGTTTTGTGGGATTTGCTTCAAAAAAGAGAAAAGATCATTTCGGTATTATAAGGTAGTAACAGGAAGAGGGTTTTGTATGGGCTGGATCCCTGCTGTTTTTATTTTCTTTAAATTAAGATTGCTAATTAATTTTATAATATTGAGGATTTTTTTTGTTAATTTCTGTAAATGAGAACTTTGCAATATGCAAATATATAATTCCTCTTGACATTTATATATATTAATTTATATAAGAGGAGTCTTCATTTTTTGCGCCTCCACCATGCTGCTATTTTTAATTATTAATATCAAAATAAAACCATTAGATGCGATTTATGTTATTTTTTCTATGTGCTCGTAAAAAATTACCACATTTCAGTTTTATTTTTATGAGAATCAATAAGTTGGAAAATCAACGTCTATAAATTGTCCACATTAGTATATTTTTATAAGCACTTGATGACAATCAAAACAAAGTTGTATCGTTATAATTTTTTACACGTGCATAGATAAAATGATGTAGATCATATCCAATAATTTTATTTTGATTTTTAAGTTTTAAATTTTTAGTTATTAAAGTTTTTAAATACAAAAGTATGATGAAGACACAAAAAAAAATAAAAGCATTTTAACCTCCTTTCATATAATACTTTGCTTTAATATATAATTGTCTCATATAATGGGGTCCACAAATTTCTAATTGGGAGATAAGGGGATATTAGAGTGTATCTTATTATGACCGGCCTTGTTGAATAAGTTTTTGTTTGTTTTTGTAATTAGCTGTGCAATAAATATAAAAAATGCAACATGTGTTGACACATTTGCAGGTATTCTGGACAGGGGCGGATCCGGAATTTTCGTTAGGGGAGGCAAAAAAAATATCAAATCGGGTTTAAATAGCTAATCGGATTTAAACCCATTAACTAATTAGGTATTTGATAAAAAATAATGCTTTAACTTATATTTTATAATGCTCTGACTTGTAATTTATGATATTATGACTTATAATTATAATTATTAGTTATATTTCAAGAAATTTATTTTAATTTCAACTATAAATTTAACTTGAATTACCAATTAAACATTCCGAGGGGGGCAAAAAAATTTCCGGGGGGGCAAAGCCAGTCGGAACCAATAAATCTCCACTAAAACTCAAAATCCAAGGCGCACAACCCCCCCCCGGCGGACTATGCTTTCGCCCCGATTCTCGGATTTAAAAATTCTTCGGAACCGATAAATCTCCACTAAAACTCAAAATCCAAGGCGCACAACCCCCCCGGCGGACTATGCTTTCGCCCCTGATTCTGGATTTAAAAATTCTTCCTCAGAGGCTCATATGTTCATATATGTAGAGAGTTTAAAATTCATATATTTGTAGAACTAAAATAAAATAAAATCATGTTTTGCAATCCAATTAATAAAGCTTAATTTAATTACACTATAGAAACACTGACATCATTATTTGTACATTAATATTTTAAAAAAAAACTACAGAGATGGTAAATTTTCTTTTGAGTGTTGAGATATATAAATTCTATGCTGGCATTAACTACAGTGAGTGGTGCAGTCTGGTCTTTTTTATATATTTTTTTTGTTTAGCTTTAATAGTTGGCACTGGCATCTAATACACCATTCTAAGATTTTATTAAATAAAATAATTATATTTAAAGGCGCTTTACATCCTGATGTGAGTTGTATTTGAATGAATAAATTAAAATATAGACTTCTATTGTTTAATTGTGTTACATTGGTATAAAAAATATTTTTTTGTTAAAATTTCAGATGCCAACTTTGTTAATTAAGTATATATATACAGTGAGAATTAAATCTTTGGTCAAATAAAAAAGATCAGCTGGAATTATTTTTATCACTTTCAAGCTCTCCACTACTACAAAAATTATTTTATTTTTGTACCAACTTTGATGTGATTATTCAATTTCACTGTAAATATGCTGTTAGGCGCCAACTTGATCAGAATGAGTCACAAGACAAATTGATTTTTTTTCTTCTGGATATTTCGAAAATTTAATTTTTCACTGTAAATATTGTGCATGTTTAATATGAAAAATGTATATATAAATTATTTTAACAAGGAGCGATGCTATATGCGCAACTTGGTTATAATATGAATCAATATCTTTATTTTTAAAATTTAAATAATTGGTCTGGACTGATCAGCATGATCTCTAAATATAAATGTATTTATAGACAATTTTGTATTTGTTAATTTTTTTTCTATTTTTTAAATATGTAGAAAATTATTATTTTTTTAATTGTGTAGAATCTTAATTTTTATTCTATCTAAAAAATAGTAAATTTTTAAAAAAAAAATCTAAAATTTATTCTACATGTATATATTTATATATGGAAATCATGTTGAAAGATTCAAATTAGCTGTTTCAATTTTAAAAATAAAAATATTGCGGTATACATAATACTATAACTTCACTTTTTAACAAGTGTGAATCATATATAAAATTAAATTTTTAACAAGTGTGAATCATATATAAAATTAAATTTTACATAGCTCAAGCACCGGTAGGGTGTCTCCACTTGTGTCCTGGAGGTTCTGAGTTCGAAACAACCTCCTTGCAAAAATACAAGGAAAAGGCCGCCTAGATATTCTATTCTTCAGAACCCATAACGTGCCGAAATTTTTATTAATATACAAAAAAAATAAAATAACAATTTATCAAAAAATGACAAAGAATTCGAGATCTGTCCATACTAATGACATTGTCATCGGTTTCAGAGAATAAAACCGAAAGCAAAGTCATCGGTTCCAGCCTGCCTAGAACCGATAACAAAACAATTGGTCCCAGAACCAATGACTTTGTTATCGGTTTCACCCTATGAAACCGATAACAAAGTCATCGCTCCCAGACTTTGCAATATATCTCGCTAATCTCTACAATGCATTGTGTCGTATTCGTTTTGATGCACAATTTTTAATGCGGGAGTGAGATAACTTGAGTAATATATCTCCGCAAACAATCATTGCCAATTGTCATTTTTGTTTTGATGCACTTGATGCACAATTTTTGATGCGGGAGTGAGAGTAAAATAACTCAAATAGCGAGATAGTCCGATGGCTTTGTCATCGGTTTCAGAGGGTGAAACTGATGACAAAGCCATCGGTTCTGGGACTGATTGTTTTGTTATCGGTTCTGGACAGACTGAAATTGATGACTTTGCTATCGGTTTTACTCTCTGAAACCGATGACAATATTATCGGTATGGGTAGATCTCGAATTATTTGTTATTATTGAATAGATTGTTAAATTTATTATTTTTGTATATTAATAAAAAAAATTAATTTTGACACCGGATACGACCTTTTACATAGCTCATGTAGGGGGGCGAAAATTAGTTATCCTCTTTTCTTTTTTTTAATATCAAAGCTTAAAAAATAGCTTGGTTATTCTTTGAGATGGTATAATCATTAGGCACAAAAAAAATTAGGATTAATAATATGATCAGTACACCATGAAAGCAACTTTTAATCTAATTTTTCACATTTTAAAAGCTCCAAATTGTCAAAAACCCATATGTAAACAAAATAATATAATAAATAATTTGGCACTAGAAATTTAGGAGTGATAATATGATCGATACACCATAAATGCAACATGTCTTTTAATCTTATATTTCACATTTTAATTAAAAGCTACAAATTGTTATCAACACAAATATAAACAAAATAACAAATATCATACTTATTTTGCCATAATCTCTAGAGCCAGGCTTCAAACGACAAATCCAAATTGTTCCACGATGTATTTACATACAAAATTTACAATTTTCAATTTATTTTAGTATCAAATCAAGTTGTAAAAATATAATGAAAAATGAATACATTAAAATTAACTTAAATACTTGATTACTTGATTGTGCTAAATAATTAAAAAAAATATATATAAATCTTGTATGTAAACACGCTACTTATGAAGTAAATTAATTTAAATAATTTGAATTTATCATTTATTTGAAATTAATTCATTAGATTTTTGGAGTTAATTGAGATACCACCGATATTTCGGTTGTGAAGGCTTATTTGTTATTTCTTTTTCTTTTTCTAACAAAATCATGCGGGAGACAAGACATAATAATTAATGCATTACATATAGACACGAGAGCGTGTATAAATTAAAAGGGAATAAGGACAAGGTGCATGCTATTAGGCTGAAATCTCCAAGAGATAACACTACTTTCTATGTCAGACAAACACATTAATCAAGAGATCATGAACTAAAATAATAAAATATATTAAAGACTCTTTAAGAGCACCTTAATTATGAAATACTATAAAATATTAAAGCACTAGCTACTTCATTTGCTAATTATGTTACAATCTAAGATAGGTACAAAACACAAGAATGCACCGAGTGCTATAGCCATTTATAGAAGCTCTATTCGGAGCATGTGCAATTGAACTAAAGAGCGGTTACCTTTCGGCTAAAATAATTTCATTACCTAATTGGAAAAGTTAGCTGTTTGTTTTATTGTTTCGGTTTATTAGCAATCTGTTATGCTAGTCTCGTGGTACACATTTTGACAAAGCTGTTTTTGATTCAAACGGGACATAATTAAGCAGTAGAATCAAAATAAATGTGTGTATATATAATTATTTCTGGTTTGCATGAATTAAATTTTACTCTGTCAAAATGTATACTCTAGTCAGGGCGGAGACATAATTTTGAGTAATGAGAGTCAAAAACATAAAATGTTATATGTCTCTAAGTTGTACACATTTTAATAGTCTATTTTTTTTTTGAAAAATGAATGAGGTTATACTTTTTTATCGGTATAGTCTAAAACATTATGAAAAGAAAATAAAGTAAGAGGGTACTTAAATTCTAATCAGAGAACAAATACTGGAGGATGCAATAGTTAGTACAAAATCTCGATTTCTATTGTACTGTTTTCTTCAATTCCTTCCAACATACTTGGAGGTGAAAACGAAGCGGATAATATCCGATTCATTCGGGATGGAAATGGTCCGTATTTGAATATCCATATAAATACATATACAAATATGATTTTAAGTTTTAACATATCGAAATAAATCCAAACCACATTGACAATTTAAAAACTCCAATCTTTCAAAATGGCCAAACTGCCCCTGTCATATATATATATATATATATTTTTTTTATAGAACCAACTTATCGAAAATTTTAAAATAATGCACATTGTCGATGTGGTTTTTCATACATTCGGCGTGATTATTTTAAAAATGTGCGTTATACCCAAACCACATAATATTTTTTTCCATGCACATTATTTTAAAAATTTTGATAAGTTGGTTCTAAAAAAAAAAAAAAAAAAATCTGACATGGGCAGTTTGGCTATTTTGAAAGATTGGAATTTTTAAATTGTCGATGTGGTTTGGGTTTATTTCGATAGGTTGGTTCTATAAAAAAAAAATCTGACAGGGGCAGTTTGGCCATTTTGAAAGATTGGAATTTAAATTGTCGATGTAGTTTGGGTTTATTTCGATAGGTTGGTTCTCTAAAAAAAAAAAAAATCTGACAAGAGCAGTTTGGTCATTTTGAAAGATTGGAATTTTTAAATTGAGACTAATGACAAAATTAAAATAGGCATTGAGTTTTAATGACATTTTGACAAATATTAGTTTCTGAGTGGCATTTTGACAAATTCCAAGTTTTAGAGTGACATTTCCAAAAATTTCCCTATTTTTTTTAATAAACATTTGATCCAATTAGTATCTATCTAATATCTAACTTGTATCCGTATTTTAAAAATAAAAACGAAAATAAAAATAGATAGAAATATGATTTTATTACTATATGTTCCGTATTCAATCCGTTTTTAACCATGTTCCATACTGGTATACTACACAAACCGCGCCTTTTCAAATCCGCCAGAGTCGTAAAGCCTCTACTTCCACTTGAATTCATATATATCACCTACGGTAACTCATATTTTGAGTTTATATCCGAACCGTTCTATCTGATTGGGCACAGATATTAAAGCGGTCCTGTGCATCCCACAATCCCACCTTGGACCGGATTGGCCCATAATATGATCGGACGGTCCGGATTTGAGGATCAAAATTCTAACAACTCCCTGTTTAAGAGCAAACAATTGTATCTTTTGTTGTATACTGCTTGAACAGATATAATTGTATTTTCAACAAAGATACAATTGTATCTTTTTGGCAGTATTTTCATGTCAGTTATAGTCGGAAAAAATTTTCCTTGGTGAATAATTTGCACAGTAAATAGGAATTTACTTATATGTTAGCACCATGGTACCTGTTAGAACAGGATTCATATACCTCTCAGTTTCCCACCTACATTGTAGAAACTTAATAATTTTTGCATTTTAACTTTTTTTAGGATGTGGCTTACAAGTCAGAAGAGTTCTATGTGAAGACTTGCAGGTGTGAGTCAGATGATAGTTCAATTCTGATGTAGTTGAAATCTGAGAGGTATGTT